>CM038678.1:555334644-556737295 GCA_021605205.1 Aegilops longissima
GGTTGGGCTCAGATTTTTCAGGGTTCGACCCATGCACGCTGACCAGTGAACCTCCTTTCACAGGTTCTCTCCTGGCGTAGCTACCGGGTATTCAGGTGGGCAGAGCATAGCTGAGGAGATCCCGTGCAGGCTACCAAACAGCAAAAAGTGGGTCGAGTAGGGAACATACAGGCTTATGCAGGCTACCAAACACATCCTAAAGGGAAGGGTTTGGAGAATTCAAACGCAATTGGAGACACGGATGTTTTTGTCGTGGTTCCGATAGGTGGTGCTATCGCACCTCCACGCTGATGGAGACTTCAACCCACGAAGGGTAACGTTCTGCGCGAGTCCACGGAGGCTCCACCCATGAAGGGTCCACGAAGAAGCAACCTCATCTATCCCACCATGGCCGCCGCCCACGAAGGACTTGCCTCACTAGCGATAGATCTTCACAGTAGGCGATCTCCTTGCCCTTACAAACTCCTTGGTTCAACTCCACAATCTTGTCGGAGGCTCCCAAGTGACACCTAGCCAATCTAGGAGACACCACTCTCAAGAAGTAACAAATGGTGTGTTGATGATGAACTCCTTGCTCTTGTGCTTCAAATGATAGTCTCCCCAACACTCAACTCTCTCTCACAGGATCTGGATTTGGTGGAAAGAAGATTTGAGTGGAAAGCAACTTGGGGAAGGCTAGAGATCAAGATTCATATGGTTGGAATGAAATATCTTGGCCTCAACACATGAGTAGGTGGTTCTCTCTCGAAACTAGTAAGTTGGAAGTGTAGGTATGTTCTGATGGCTCTCCACGAATGAAGAGGAGGTGGAGGGGTATATATAGCCTCCACACAAAATCTAACTGCTACACACAATTTACCAAACTCGGTGGGACCGAATCAAAAACTCAGTCGGACCGATTTAGTAAACCTAGTGACCGTTAGGGTTTTCGTGGGGTGACATGCAACTCGGTAGGACCGATACGGTTAGAGTTAGGGCATAACGTAATCTCGGTGAGACCGACATACGAACTCGGTGAGACCGAATTTGGTAATTAGCTAACCGGAGAGTTGGTCGTAAACTTCGGTGGGACCGATTCGTGTTGGGGAACGAGTAATTTCAAAAATTTCCTACGCACACGCAAGACCATGGTGATGGCATAGCAACGAGAGGGGAGAGTGTCCGCCCACGCACTCGTGAGACCGAAAGTGGAAGCGCTATAACAACGCTGTTGATGTAGTCGACGCCTTCACGATCCGACCGATTCAAGCACCGAACGTCGGCACCTCCGAGTTCTGCACACGCTCAGCTCGATGACGATCCCGGACTCGATCCAGCAAAGTGTCGGGGATGAGTTCCACAAGACGACGGCGTGGTGACGATGATGATGCTCCACCGACGCAGGGCTTCGCCTAAGCTCATGACGATATGACTTCTCCGCGCAGGCTTCGCTTAAGCTCATGACGATATGACCAAGTGGAATATGGTGGAGGGGGCACCGCACATGGCTAAGGAACGATCCGTAGATCAACTTGTGTGTCATGGGGTGCCCCTGCCCCGTGATATAAAGGAGGGAGGGAGGAGGAGGCCGGCCCTAGGAGGAGGCGCGCCAAGGGGAGTCCTACTCCCACCGGGAGTAGGACTCCTTCTTCCTAGTCCAACTAGGAGAAGGGGGAAGGAAGTGGAGAAGGAAGGGAGAGGGGCTGCGCCCAAACCCCTTGTCCAATTCGGACTGGGCTTGGGAGGAGTGCGCGCCACCTCCTGGCTCCTTCCCACTAAGGCCCATTAAGGCCCAATACTCTTCCCCGTATTCCCGTAACTCCCTAAGACTCAAAAATACCGAATCACTCGAACCTTTCCGAACTCGAATATAGTCGTCCAATATATCGATCTTTACGTCTCGACCATTTCGAGACCTCGTCATGTCCCCGATCTCATCCGGGACTCAACTCCTTCGGTACATCAAAACTCATAAACTCATAATATAACTGCCATCGAAACCTTAAGCGCATGGACCCTCTACGGGTTCGAGAACTATGTAGACATGACCTAGAACTATTCTCGGTCAATAACCAATAGCGGAACCTGGATGCCCATATTGGCTCCTACATATTCTACTTAAGATCTTTATCGGTCAAACCGCATAACAACATACTTTGTTCCTTTGTCATCGGTATGTTACTTACCCGAGATTCGATCGCTGGTATCCAATACCTAGTTCAATCTCGTTACCAGAAGTCTCTTTACTCGTTCCGTAATACATCATCTCACAACTAACTCATTAGTTGCAATGCTTGCAAGGCTTATGTGGTGTGTATTACCGAGAAGGCCCAGAGATACCTCTCCGACAATCGGAGTGACAAAACCTAATCTCGATTCATGCCAACTCAACGTATACTTTTGGAGACACCTGTAGAGTACCTTTATAATCACCCATTTATGTTGTGACGTTTGGTAGCACACAAAGTGTTCCTCCGTAAACGGAGTTGCATAATCTCATAGTTACAGGAACATGTATAAGTCATGAAGAAAGCAATAGCAACATACTAAACGATCAAGTGCTAGGCTAACGGAATGGGTCAAGTCAATCAGATCATTCTCCTAATGATGTGATCCCGTTAATCAAATGACAACTCATGTCTATGGTTAGGAAACATAACCATCTTTGATTAACGAGCTAGTTAAGTAGAGGCATACTAGTGACACTCTGTTTGTCTATGTATTCACACATGTATTATGTTTCCGGTTAATACAATTCTAGCATGAATAATAAACATTTATCATGATATAAGGAAATAAATAATAACTTTATTATTGCCTCTAGGGCATATTTCCTTCAGTCTCCCACTTGCACTAGAGTCAATAATCTAGTTCACATCGCCATGTGATTTAACATCAATAGTTCACATCTATATGTGGTTAACACCCATAGTTCACATCGACATGTGAGCAACACCCAAAGGTTTTACTAGAGTCAGTAATCTAGTTCACATCGCTATGTGATTAACACCCAAAGAGTACTAAGGTGTGATCATGTTTTGCTTGTGAGATAATTTTAGTCAACGTGTTCATCACATTCAGAGCCGTAAGTATTTTGCAAATTTCTATGTCTACAATGCTCGCACGGAGCTACTCTAGCTAATTGCTCCCACTTTCAATATGTATCCAGATTGAGACTCGAGTCATCTAGATTAGTGTTTAAAACTTGCATCGACGTAACCCTTATTTAACCTTTTTTTTTCACTTCCATAATCGAGAAACATATTGTAACGCCCGATGCGCTATATCTCCCACGGTCGAGGCACGACTTAGAGGCATAACCGCATTGAAAGCAATGTCGCAAGTGAGGTAATCTTCACACAACCCATGTAATAATTAAGGGAAGGATACATAGTTGGCTTACAATCGCCACGCCACACAAGACATAATTAAACATACATCATTCGAGTACACTCAAGGTCCGACTACGGAACCAAAATAAAGAAGATACCCCAAATGCTAACACAGATCCCGAATCGTCCCAACCGGGCACCACTATCGATCATCTGAAACGACACATAGTAACGACCACGCCTCGTCGAACTCCCACTTGAGCTCGGTGGAATCACCTGCACCGCATCGCGGAACCTGCAACTGTTTTGAAGTATCTCGTGAGTCACGGGACTCAGCAATCTCACACCCGCGAGATCAAGACTATTTAAGCTAATAGGAAGGACAAGGTATTAAAGTGGAGCTGCAGCAAGCGACTAGCATATATGGTGGCTACATCGCAAAAGAGAGCGAGAAGAGAAGCAAAGCGCGTCGTGAAACTAATGGCGATCAAGAAGTGATCCTGAACTACTTACGCCGACATAACTCCAACATCGTGTTCACCTCTCGGACTCACCGAGAAGAGACCATCACGGTTACACACGCCGTTGATGTGTATTTTATTGAGATCAACTTTGGGTTTTCTACAACCGACATTAACAAATTCCCATCTGCCTCATAACCGCGGCACGGCTTTGAAAGATATTACCTGCAGGTGTCCCAACTTAGCCCATCATAAGCTCTCACGGTCAACGAAGGATTATTCCTTCTACCGGAAGACCCGATCAATCTCGAATCCCGGACTACAAGACATTTCGACAGAATAAAACAAGACCAGCAAAGCCGCCCGACAGCCGACAAATCCCGATAGGAGCTGCACATATCTCGCTCGTGGCACATCCGGATAAGTCAAGCTACGAGTAAAACCAAGCCTCGAAGTTTCCCGTGGTGGCCCAAGAAGTTGCTCGGTTCGGGCCAGCACTCAAGGAGCACCGGTCCGGGGTTAAAATAAAGATGACCCTCGGCTCGCGAAAACCCGGGAAAAGGGCTTAGGTGGCAAATGGTAAAACCAAAGTTGGGCCTTGCTGGACGAGTCTTATTCAAAGCGAACTGTCAAGGGGGTCCCATAAATCACCCAACCGTAAGGAACGCAAAATCAAGGAACATAACACCGTATGACGGAAACTAGGTGGCAAGAGTGGAACAAAACACTGCATAAGGCCGAGCCTTCCACCCTTTACCAAGTATATAGATGTATTAACCATAGCAGATATATATATATTGTGATATCCCCAACAAGTAAACATGTTCCAAAAGGAACAACATTTCCATGTTCCAACAAGGAACAAACTTCAGCTTCACCGCAACTAGCAACGCTTATAAGAGGGCTGAGCAAAGCGTAACATAGCCAATCAACGGTTTGCTAGGAAAGGATGGTTAGGGCTGACATGGCAATATGGGTGGCATGATATAGCAAGTGGTAGGCATCGCAGCATAGGCATAGCAAAAGAGCGAGCAACTAGCATAGCAAAGATAGAAGTGATTTCGAGGGTATGATCATCTTGCTCGCAATGTTCTCGAGTAGTCGAAAGCTTGATCCTCGAAAACGCTTCTCAACAGGCTCCTCGCTCACGCACTCGCCTCCCGACTCTACCCAAAGCAACAACACAAACAAAGGAACCACAATAAATCACGGTGCAATGCACAATCAACATGATGCAAAACATGACATGATATGCGGATGCGATATGCAATGCTTATGTGCGCCCGAAGGAAAATGATGAACCAGGCATCCACTTGGCAAACCAAGCATGCCACTGAAAGATGAGATGATTTCGTTGAAATCGATATAAAGATCACCGAATCGGATGCACGGTTTGCAAATGGCAAGCAAAACAAGAATGGCGCAAATCTGCCATTAACAGCATGATGCCACTTAGCAAGCAACAAATAATTAAGCTACTGCACCCAAACGTGACAACAAAGCACATGGCAGTGATCTACACATGATGCTCGACAAAAGATGAGCACTGAGCTATGCCTAGTTCACATCATAACATGTTCAAACAAGCATGGCAAAAGTGCAATAATAATCAGGCTGGACATGGCAAAACAGTAACAGGTTGCAATGTTCAGAGCATCAAAACTACATGCTACAGGAACTTAAAATAGCAAAAGATGGCATGGCATGAATCTACTCAAAGAATATTTCAAAAGTCCCTTACTGACCATAAGCCAAAAGGACTAGAAAATATAGTAACACCCATGTCAATATTGAAAGTCTTGTTAACAGATTCAGCAACTTGACATGTCAAAACTGATAACGAGATGGCATGTTAACAAGCTCAATGCACTCACTACAGAGCCTCAAATGATAAAATAAGCATACATACATCAAGAAGACCTGACATAGAAGACATACATGGCAAGAACACTAACATAGCATATACGGGTCAACCACAACAAGCTAGGCCAAATTGAATAACACGTATTCAATCTGCCAGGAAACATTTGATAGCAAAAGTAGAGCTCGATTGACTCAAGCTATGGCATCCCATAATTGCAAACAAAGGCATGGATGGATATAGCAAGTCATGCTTTACAAAACACCCTTACTGAAGTATCTCAAAATATGCATAGATCTCTCGGTATCATCAAGCAAACATGGCATCAAAATCAGCTAAAACAGGGCTGAAATCAGCAACATTGGGACACCTACTTTGCATGCTTGTGCTAGTCACCACATAGATCACAAAAATACATGGCATAAACCACTGGAAAGATGACATGGCATTTTACAAAACTCATGTAGGAAACAAATTCATAGGGTGCACATATTAATCATCGCAAAAATAACAAAAGTGCAACTTCTGATAAAAATCAGAAACTATCAGCACATAGCACTCTTCCAACAGCATTTCGGGCATCAAGATGAGCTCAAATGAAAATGATGCAATGGAATGAAATGATCTACTCTTCGAGACGAACATTTTGACATATTATACGCGAAAAATGGATCTACGGATGCGAAGATATAGCAGGATGAAAATTGCCCAAAATTACAAGATGCAAAAGACTTAGTGGAAAAAGAGGGAGAAGAGGTCAACGCTGCACGCGGATCGAGGCCGGATCCGGGCCGATCCGATCGGGCGCGGCGGCGGCCGAGGCTCGCCGGGGAAGGAGGAGGCCGGTGGAGGGCGGCGACCGTCGGCGGGGCCGGGCGCCGGCGCGGGCGGCCGGGCGACGGCGGGTCGCCGGAGACGGCGCGGCGGCGAAAGGTGGCGGCGGCGCGGGCGAAGCTTGGCTGGCGGCTGGGCGGCGGCCGAGAGGAGCGGCCGGCGGGCGGCGACTCGCCCGGAGGCGGCGGACGGCGGCGATGGCCGACGCGGCGGGGCCGGGCGATGATGGGAGGCGGCGGCGGCGATGCCGGCGGGGCGGCGGACGGGCAAGCTGGTTCGCGATGGCTGGGCGGCGCAAGGCGGTGGCGGCGGAGAGGCCACGTGGCGACGCTGGATGGCCGGAGCGGCGGCGGATTTGTCGGGCGGACGTGACGTCCGACGCTGTGCGCAGTTTTTAGGTTTCGGAAGAGGATGATCCTAATTTTCGGGGTTTGCTTAAATAGGCATAGAGGGAGCTAGGAGAGTCCAAATGAGGTGTAGTTTTTGCCCACACGATCGTGATCGAACGACGGAGAGCATGGAGGTGACTTAGATGGGTTATTGGGCTGTTTTGGAGGGTGTTGGGCTGCAACTTAAAAGAGGCCTTTCTTGAAGGTGCGGTTAACTGCTGAGTACCAAACGAGCTCCAAATGACCAAACTTGACCGGTGGTCTCCGGTGTTATACCAAGGCCACTAGACAAACCTCGTCCATTTCGAGAAGGTTTAATACCCATACACGAAAAACGCAAAAGGGACCGCCGGGAGATAGGAGTGCCGGATTGCAAAACGGACAACGGAAAAATGCTCGAATCAAGAGACGAACACGTATGCAAATGCGATGCACATGATGACATAATATAAAATGCATGACACGGACAAAATGCAAAAGGAGAAAACCCAACCACGGAGGGAATATCATATATCAATGCCGAAAATGGCAAGAGTCGGAGTTACAAATATGGAAAGTTACTCCGGGTGTTACAACACTCCACCACTACAAGAGGATCTCGCCCCAGATCTAGGACCGAAAGAACTCCGGATACTCGAACGGAGGTGATCCTCACGCCCCGTGTAGCTTCTCGGTCGGAATGGTGTGACCACTTCACTTTCAGGAATTTGATTGACTTGTTGCGAGTCTTGCGCTCGGTTTCTTCAAGAATAGCAACGGGTGCTCATGATAAGAGAGATCTTCTTGAAGGTCAATCTCTTGAAGTTGATAGTGCGCTCAGAGTCTTGAAGCACTTGCGAAGGTTGTGACACGTGAAACACATCGTGCACATTTGCAAAGTTGGATGGAAGCTCGTTGATAGGCTAGATCGCTTCTTTTCCCAATTATCTTGAAAGGACCCACGATCTAGGTGCAAGCTTCCTTTGATACCGGGTTTATTTAGTACCTTTCATTGGGAGACGCGGAGGTAGACATGGTCTCCGATTTCAAAAGTCACATCACGGTGCTTATCATCATAATAGTTTTCCGCGCGATTATGCGGCTTTGAGATTCTCACGAATGACTTGGCACATTTCTTCCGCTTCGCGGATCAAGTCATTGCCAAGAAGTTGGCGCTCACCTGCCCTGCACTAATTGAGAGGAGTACGGCACTTTCGCCATAGAGAATTTTGAATGGGGCCTTGCCCAACTCGCTTGAAGCTGTTGTTGTAAGAGAACTCGGCATATGGAAGACAATCTTCCCACTTCATACCGAAAGAAATGACACAAGCCCCGAGCATATCTTCAAGAATTTGATTAACTCGCCGACTTGGCCACTTGTTTGAGGATGGAAAGCTGTCTGAAACGAATGTTGGTGCCCATGGCCTTCAAAAGAATCCCAAAACTTGGAGGTAAAGATGCTGCCACGGTCTCAAGAGATCACTTGTGGAATGCCGCAAGGAGACAATCCGAGGTGTATAGCTCGCCAACCGAGCTGCAGTGATGGATTCTTTGATAGGAAGAAAATGAGCCACTTTAGTAAGCTTGTCAATGACAACGAAGATAGCATCATTTCCACGCTTGGACTTTGGAAAGCCACCACGAAGTCCATTTCAATATGATCAAACTTCCATTCAGGAATAGCAAGAGGTTGAAGGAGACCAGCTGGTCTTTGGTGTTCTCGCTTTCACTCTTCTCGCAGACATCACACTCATTCACGAATTGAGCAATTTCTCGCTTCATTCGAGTCCACCAATATGACTGCTTGAGGTCATGGTACATCTTCGCATTTCCAGATGAATGGATAGAAGCGAATCGTGAGCCTCGCTCATAATGACTTTTCTCAGATCACCCTTAGGAACCATAATCCGTCCTCAAAGAACAGAGTGTCTTTGTCATCAACGCGAAGCACTTGTACTTGAAATGCCCTTATCGATACCACGCTTCACTTTCTTCACCATGGCATCCAAGTTGAGCCTCACGAATCTGATCTTCCAAAGTAGGAGATACTATGAGGTTGGCAAGAAAGCCTTGAGGAACAACTTGAAGATTCAACTTATGGAAAGATTCACAGAGATCCGCCGAAAGGGCTTGAGGATTAGATCACAGCAAAGAAGCTTTCCGCTCAAAGCGTCTGAATGACATTGGCTTTGCCGAGTATACTCAATACTTGGGTTGTACTCTTGAATCATTTCACCCATCGAGTCTGCCTCGAGGTTGAGGTTGGGCTGAGTGAAGATGTACTTGAGACTCTTGTGATCGTGAAAATGTCCACTTTCCTTCCCAACAAGAGATGTCTCCACGTAATCAATGCATGAACAATCGCCGCCAACTCAAGATCGTGAGTGGGGTAGTTCTTCTCGTTGGGCTTCAATCAAGCGAGAGGTATAAGCCACAACTCTCTTCTCTTGCATTAACACAGACCGAGACCTTGAAGAGAAGCATCACAGTAACACTTCATATGGCTTGGATTCATCAGAGGAGTCGTAACAGAGCTGTGACGAGTTTCTCTTTGAGAGTATTGAAAGCAACGCCACACTCGGGAGACCGTATATACTTCACCCGCTTCGAGGAGGTTGGAAAGAGGCTTTGCAATCTTGGAGAAGTTCTCAACGAATCTTCGCAATAACTTGCAAGACCAAGAAAGTCATGGAGCTGCTTGACATTCGAGGAGGTTCCCAATTCACAATTGCGGACACCTTCTGGATCAACAGCGATGCCCTTGGCGAGATGATATGACCAAGATAAAGCACTTCATCAAGCCAGAATTCACATTTGGAGAACTTGGCATAGAATTGATACTCTCGAGCTTGTCTAGCACCAATCGCAAATGTTTGGCATGATCCTTCTTATTCTTGGAGAAGACCAAAATATCATCAAGATAGACCAAGACGAACTCATTGGTGTAGGGGTTGAATATGAAGTTCATCATCCGAGAGAAAGTTGGAGGAGCATTGACGAGGCCGAAAGACATGACAGTATATTCATAAGAACCAAAGCTTGTTCTGAATGCTGTCTTGGGAATATCTTGTTCACGAATGCGAATCTGATGATACCCCATACGAAGGTCAAGCTTAGAGAACATCAGTAGCACCTTTGAGTTGCTCGAAAAGCTCATTGATATTGGGAAGTGGATACTTGTTCTTGATTGTCTTCTTATTCAATGGACGGTAATCGACGCAAAGTCGGTCCGCGCCATCCTTCTTCCGACAAAAACAACACCACAACCCCAAGGAGATGAACTCGGTCCGATCAAACCCAGACGCTCTTGTTCATCGAGCTGCTTCTTCAATTCCTTCAGCTCATCAGTCCAAGCTTGTATGGACGCTTGCAAACGGGTTCAATGCGTGCTCAAGATCGATAACGAACTCAATCGCCGATGAGGAGGCATACCCGAAGCTCTTCCGAAAGACATCTTGGTACTCACAAACGATCGAATCGAGAGATGGCATTCAATTCGCCCTTCTCATTGAGAGAAAACAACCAATAGTTTCATCACGAGAGGCATAGATGATCACATCATTAGAAGAATGAGTCAATTGAATTTCCCGCAGCACAATCAAGCTGAGCTTTGTGCTGATAAAGCCACCCATTCCGAGAATAAGATCAATATCCGAGTCACCAAGAACAATTGGTTTAGCCGAAACCTATAATCGCCCATCTTGATAGAAACATCCGAACCACCAAATCGAGCTCAACCGCTTACCCGGAGAAATGACATCCATGGGTTTACCCAAATGAGAAGAAGTGAATTCATGCTTGGTAAAAACGGTCTTGACATGAAACAATGCGATGCACCAAAGATCAAATAAGACTTTTGCAGAATATCATTAATCGAGAGATTACCCATGATCACATCTCAAGAATCCTCCGCTGAGCTGCATTCATCATATTGACCTTGGCATGCTTTGGATTATGCTTGACCACCGCATTGCTGGAAGATTTCACAGAGGAGGAGGCGGAAGACGCCTCGTTGAAGCACTTGTTCAAGATAGTGACCCTTCACGACACTTGTTGCAAGTGACCTCGAGAGACGGACGGTGGTAAGGAGCACTTGACCTTGGAGCTTGAGAATTAGACTTGTTCGATAGCTTGGGTTGGGTGGGTGGGAAGATCCACGCCACCGAGTTCTTCTCACGGTAAGGCCGACGAACGGAGGAGGGGGCAGATAAAACTTCGCTGCTTGGCTGCCACTTGAGAGGACGAGGAGGACTGAATCGCATCCCCGATTCTCTTCTTAGAAGCCTCGATTTGAGCTGTGCCGCTTCTTGCTTGAGAGCCATGTTGTAGAAATCATCATACTTATCTCGCTCAAACAGCACAAGAGGTAATTGCAGATCTTCTCTCGCACCACCTCTCGAATCGATAGATCATACTCCTTTCATCGTGTACATCTTGCTTAGCAAAACGAGCAAGCTTCGAACTGGATATTGTATTGATAGATGACAAGGTGCCTTGCTTGAGATTGCGGAACTCCTCACGCTTGCTCTCAACAACACTCTTCGAATGTGATGAGCTCGAAATCACGGCGAACTCATCCTGTAATGACACGACCTCCTCTCGAATCTTTGTATTGTCGAACCACTCAGCAGCTTGATCCTTGAGTTGAAACGATGCAAACTTGACAAAGTCCTCGTGTCCGACATTGCTACTACCAAAGTGCTTGCAGATGTCCACTAACCAATCATCGCCGCTCTGTTGCCTCAACACGTAAACCGAAAGACTTCGCTGATTAGCGAGGAACCGATCGAGAGTAGCAAAGTGTGGCTGATGGTTGCCTTGACCTTGATTGCCTTGATTGCCTTGATTGCCTTGCCCTCGAGTACGCTTCTTGCAAGAGCTGCAAAATCATCTCGAGCATTGGCATTGGTGGCTGCCATAATAGCTTGCCGTGCTTCCGGAGGCGGAGGTGGAGGTGGAGGTGGAGGATTCGATCGATCCCCATCATTGCGATCCGGATTCGACGCGTTGGCGAGCCATCCTCAAGAGGGTGACATCCATTAGTCCTTTGATAGACAAATTGATAAGTAGAATCAACGGATAGAAATTGCAACATATAGTCTTCACAATAAACATTCAACAAGAATGAACGAATGAATTCCAAAGTTAATCATCACACATCCATTAAGGTGAGAAGCCACTTAGATAAAGGATATGGAAACAACAACCGACTTAGAAACAAATCAATATCACAACTGAAAACAAAAGGTTGGCTGCTAAAATGAGCCGAACAAACACATGATAGAGATTTCGCCAAAGTGTTCGTGGTGGGGCCCACACGGACACGACGATAGCGGACGTCACGAATGACTAACAAGACGCCCCGAATCAGCATAGCCAAGGATTCTTTAAGACGCCTCGCGACCATCAGAATCGACCGTGAATGGGCGGACCACTAGACGTTGAACCCCAATCTCAAATCATACACCGCGGAAAGAATATCCCGTAAGCTACTAGAATTCCCACCTATAAACTCCCAAACTTTCTGGTTATGCAATCTGGTGTTGGGGATACAGGGACACAAAATATATCACCCAAACTAACAATACCTAGATCCAAGTGTATCCATCCACAACACATAACCAAGAAATCCTCGAAATCGTGTACCTCGACCTTCAAAGACATCCGTTATGCAAGTCATGGCAATACTCCCTTTTCGCCACAAGATCGGGCTATCGGGGTTATCTCACCAACAACTGCACAAAAGAGATTTCATGTCGGCAAAACTCGTATTCCAGAATCGCAACGATAAAATTGTGACGACAACACCTCGGAGCTCAACTCCCGGACACCGCCACAACCCCTAAATGTCGAGGCACCAAGAACAATGTTCTCGCCACAAAACCATCGAACGATTCCAAGATACCCACGTGATCCTAAAATTTTTTAGTGAAATTTGAGGAGAGAAGAGTCAAAACTCTACGTCAGATACCTCACCGTAAGGTCAAGGGACTGGGAAGCAAAAGAATTCCTATCTCCGATATATATAATCCTAAGACTCAAAACATTTTCCATTCTAGACTCAACAACGCCAAGAAACAATCAAGTAGGGGCTCCTAAGTCGGGAAGGCTCGATTACCAACTTGTAACGCCTCGATGCGGCTATATCTCCCACGGTCGAGGCACGACTTAGAGGCATAACCGCATTGAAAGCAATGTCGCAAGTGAGGTAATCTTCACACAACCCATGTAATAATTAAGGGAAGGATACATAGTTGGCTTACAATCGCCACGCCACACAAGACATAATTAAACATACATCATTCGAGTACACTCAAGGTCCGACTACGGAACCAAAATAAAGAAGATACCCCAAATGCTAACACAGATCCCGAATCGTCCCAACTGGGCACCACTACCGATCATCTGAAACGACACATAGTAACGACCACGCTCCTCGTCGAACTCCCACTTGAGCTCGGTGGAATCACCTGACCGCATCGTCGGAACCTGCAACTGTTTTGAAGTATCTGTGAGTCACGGGACTCAGCAATCTCACACCCGCGAGATCAAGACTATTTAAGCTAATAGGAAGGACAAGGTATTAAAGTGGAGCTGCAGCAAGTTTACTAGCATATATGGTGGCTACATCGCAAAAGAGAGCGAGAAGAGAAGCAAAGCGCGGTCGTGAAACTAATGGCGATCAAGAAGTGATCCCAACTACTTACGCCGACATAACTCCAACACAGTGTTCACCTCTCGGACTCCGAGAAGAGACCATCACGGTTACACACGCGTTGATGTGTATTTTATTGAGATCAACTTTGGGTTTTCTACAACCGACATTAACAAATTCCCATCTGCCTCATAACCGCAGGCACGGCTTTCAAAGATATTACCTGCAGGGTGTCCCAACTTAGCCCATTATAAGCTCTCACGGTCAACGAAGGATTATTCCTTCTACCGAAGACCCGATCAATCTCGAATCCGGACTACAAGACATTTCGACAAAGAATAAAACAAGACCAGCAAAGCCGCCCGACAGCCGACAAATCCCGATAGGAGCTGCACATATCTCGCTCGTGGCACATCCGGATAAGTCAAGCTACGAGTAAAACCAAGCCTCGAAGTTTCCCGCAGTGGCCCAAGAGGCTGCTCGGTTCGGGCCAGCACTCAAGGAGCACCGTCCGGGGTTAAATAAAGATGACCCTCGGGCTCGCGAAACCCGGGAAAAGGGCTTAGGTGGCAAATGGTAAAACCAAAGTTGGGCCTTGCCGGACGAGTCTTATTCAAAGCGAACTGTCAAGGGGGTCCCATAAATCACCCAACCGTAAGGAACGCAAAATCAAGGAACATAACACCGTATGACGGAAACTAGGTGGCAAGAGGAACAAAACACTGCATAAGGCCGAGCCTTCCACCCTTTACCAAGTATATAGATGTATTAACCATAGCAGATATATATATATTGTGATATCCCCAACAAGTAAACATGTTCCAAAAAGGAACAACATTTCCATGTTCCAACAAGGAACAAACTTCAGCTTCACCTGCAACTAGCAACGCTATAAGAGGGCTGAGCAAAGCGGTAACATAGCCAATCAACGGTTTGCTAGGAAAGGATGGTTAGGGGCTGACATGGCAATATGGGTGGCATGATATAGCAAGTGGTAGGCATCGCAGCATAGGCATAGCAAAAGAGCGAGCAACTAGCATAGCAAAGATAGAAGTGATTTCGAGGGTATGATCATCTTGCTCGCAATGTTCTCGAGTAGTCGAAAGCTTGATCCTCGAAAACGTTCTCAACAGGCTCCTCGCTCACGCACTCGCCTCCCGACTCTACCCAAAGCAACAACACAAACAAAGGAACCACAATAAATCACGGTGCAATGCACAATCAACATGATGCAAAACATGACATGATATGCGGATGCGATATGCAATGCTTATATGCGCCCGAAGGAAAATGATGAACCAGGCATCCACTTGGCAAACCAAGCATGCCACTGAAAGATGAGATGATTTCGGTTGAAATCGATATAAAGATCACCGGAATCGGATGCACGGTTTGCAAATGGCAAGCAAAACAAGAATGGCGCAAATCTGCCATTAACAGCATGATGCCACTTAGCAAGCAACAAATAATTAAGCTACTGCACCCAAACGTGACAACAAAGCACATGGCAGTGATCTACACATGATGCTCGACAAAAGATGAGCACTGAGCTACGCCTAGTTCACATCATAACATGTTCAAACAAGCATGGCAAAAGTGCAATAATAATCAGGCTGGACATGGCAAAAACAGTAACAGGTTGCAATGTTCAGAGCATCAAAACTACATGCTACAGGAACTTAAAATAGCAAAAGATGGCCTGGCATGAATCTACTCAAATCATATTTCAAAAGTCCCTTACTGACCATAAGCCAAAAAGGACTAGAAAATATAGTAACACCCATGTCAATATTGAAAGTCTTGTTAACAGATTCAGCAACTTGACATGTCAAAAACTGATAACGAGATGGCATGTTAACAAGCTCAATGCACTCACTACAGAGCCTCAAATGATAAACTAAGCATACATACATCAAGAAGACCTGACATAGAAGACATACATGGCAAGAACACTAACATAGCATATACGGGTCAACCACAACAAGCTAGGCCAAATTGAATAACACGATTCAATCTGCCAGGAAACATTTGATAGCAAAAGTAGAGCTCGATTGACTCAAGCTATGGCATCCCATAATTGCAAACAAAGGCATGGATGGATAGAGCAAGTCATGCTTTACAAAACACCCTTACTGAAGTATCTCAAAATATGCATAGATCTCTCGGTATCATCAAGCAAACATGGCATCAAAATCAGCTAAAACAGGGCTGAAATCAGCAACATTGGGACACCTACTTTGCATGCTTGTGCTAGTCACCACATAGATCACAAAAATACATGGCATAAACCACTGGAAAGATGACATGGCATTTTACAAAACTCATGTAGGAAACAAATTCATAGGGTGCACATATTAATCATCGCAAAAATAACAAAGTGCAACTTCTGATAAAAATCAGAAACTATCAGCACATAGCACTCTTCCAACAGCATTTCGGGCATCAAGATGAGCTCAAATGAAAATGATGCAATGGAATGAAATGATCTACTCTTCGAGACGAACATTTTGACATATTATACGCGAAAAATGGATCTACGGATGCGAAGATATAGCAGGATGAAATTGCCCAAAATTACAAGATGCAAAAGACTTAGTGGAAAAAGAGGAGAAGAGGTCAACGCTGCACGCGGATCGAGGCCGGATCCGGCCGATCCGATCGGAAGGGCGGCGGCCGAGGCTCGCCGGGAAGGAGGAGGCCGGTGGAGGGCGGCGACTGCGGCGGGGGCCGGGCGCCGGGCGAGGGGCGCCGGGCGACGGCGGGGTCGCGAGACGGGCGCATGGCGAAGGCGGCGGCGGCGCGGCGCGAAGCTTGGTTGGGCGGCGGCGGCGGCTCGAGAGGAGCGGCAAGGGCGGGCGGCGACTCGCCCGGGAGGCGGCGGACGGCGGCGATGGCCGACGCGGGCGGGGGCCGGGCGACCGGCGAGGCGCGGCGGCGGCGGACGAAAGCGCGGCGGCATGGACGGGCGGGCGGGTTCGCTGGATGGGTTCGGCGGGCGCATGGCGCGGCGGCGGCGGAGAGGCCACGTGGCGACGCTGGATGGCCGAGCGGCGGCGGGATTCCGTCCACGGGCATGGACGTGGTCCGACGCACATGCAGCTTTTTAGGGTTTCGGAAGAGGATGATCCTAATTTTGGGGTTTGCTTAAATAGGCATAGAGGGAGCTAGGAGAGTCCAAATGAGGTGTAGTTTTTGCCCACACGATCGTGATCGAACGACGGAGAGCATGGAGGTGACTTAGATGGGTTATTGGGCTGTTTTGGAGGGTGTTGGGCTGCAACTTAAAAGAGGCCTTTGCTAAAGGTGCGGTTAACTGCTGAGTACCAAACGAGCTCCAAATGACCAAACTTGACCGGTGGTCTCCGGTGTTATACCAAGGCCACTAGACAAACCTCGTCCCTTTCGAGAAGGTTTAATACCCGCACACGGAAAAACGCAAAAGGGACCGCCGGGAGATAGGAGTGCCGGATTGCAAAACGGACAACGGGAAAATGCTCTAATCAAGAGATTTAACACGTATGCAAATGCGATGCACATGATGACATAATATAAAATGCATGACACGGACAAAATGCAAAAGGAGAAAACCCAACCACGGAGGGAATATCATATATCAATGCCGAAAATGGCAAGAGTCGGAGTTACAAATATGGAAAGTTACTTCCGGGGTGTTACACATATCCTTATTCTACTAAGGATAATTTTGACCGCTGTCCATTGATCTACTCCTAGATCACTATTGCACTCCCTTGCCAAGCTTAGTGGTAGGGTATGCAATAGATCTGGTACACAGGATGACATACTTTATAGAACCTATGGCTGATGCATAGGGAATGACTTTCATTCTTTTTCTGCTGTGGTCGGGTTTTGAGTCTTACTCAATCTCACACCTTGTAACACGTGCAAGAACTCTTTCTTTGACTGCTCCATTTTGAACTACTTCAAAATCTTGTCATGGTATGTATTCATTGAAAAACTTATCAAGCGCCTTGATCTATCTCTATAGATCTTGATGCTCAATATGTAAGCAGCTTCAACGAGGTCTTTCTTTGAAAAACTCCTTTCAAATACTCCTTTATGCTTTGCGAATAATTCTACATTATTTCCGATCAACAATATGTCATTCACATATACTTATCGTAAATGCTGTAGTGCTCCCACTCACTTTCTTGTAAATACAGGCTTCTCCAAAAGTCTGTATAAAACCATATGCTTTGATCACACTATCAAAGCGCTTATTCCAACTCCGAGATGCTTGCACCAAATCCATAGATGGATCGCCGGAGCTTGCACATTTTGTTAGCACCTTTAGGATTGACAAAACCTTCTGTTGCATCATATACAACTCTTTTTAATAAATCCATTAAAGAATGTAGTTTTGACATCCATTTGCCAGATTTCATAAAATGTGGCAATTGCTAACATGATTCGACAGACTTAAGCATTGCTACAGCTTGAGAAAATCTCATTGTAGTCAACACTTTGAACTTGTCGAAAACCTTTCTGCGACAAGTCGAGCTTTGTAGATAGTAATGCTACTATCAAGATCTGCCTTCCTCTTGAAGATCCATTTATATAATATGGCTTGCCGATCATCGGGCAACTCCATCAAAGTCCACACTTTGTTCTCATATATGGATCCCATCTCAGATTTCATGGTCTCAAACCATTTCGCTGAATCTGGGCTCATCATCGCTTCTCATAGTTCGTGAGGTTCATCATGGTCTAGTAACATGACTTCTCGAATAGGATTACCGCATCACTCAGTGCGGATCTTACTCGAAGACCTACGAGGTTTGGTAGCAACTTGATCTGAAGTTTCATGATCATCATCATTAATTTCCTCACTAATTGGTGTAGGAATCACCGAACTGATTCCTGTGATGAACTACTTTCCAATAAGGAGAAGGTACAATTACCTCATCAAGTTCTACTTTCCTCCCACTCACTTCTTTCGAGAGAAACTTCTTCTCTAGAAAGGATCCATCTTAGCAACAAATATCTTGCTTTCGGATCTGTGATAGAAGGTGTACCCAATAGTTTACCTTTGGGTATTCTATGAAGACGATTTCGATTTGGGTTCGAGCTTATCGGTGAAAACTTTTTCACATAAGCATCACAACTCCAAACTTTAAGAAACGATAGCTTAGGTTTATCGCTAAACCATAGTTCATACGGTGTCATCTCAACGGATTTAGATGGTGCCCTATTAAACGTGAATGCAGCTGTCTCTAATGCATAACCCCAAAACGATAGTGGTAAATCGGTAAGATACATCATAGATCGTACCATATCAAAATAAAGTACGGTTACGACGCTCGACACACCATAACGCTGTGGTGTTCCGTGGCGTGAGCTGTGAAACTATTCCACATTGTTTTCATTGAAGACCAAACTCAGAACTCAAATATTCATCTCCACGATCAGATCGCAGAAACTTTATTTTCTTGTTACGATGATTTTCCACTTCACTCTGAAATTCTTTGAACCTTTCAACTATTTCAGACTTATGTTTCATCAAGTAGATATACCCATATCTACTCAAATCATCTTGTGAAGGTCGAAAAATAACGATACTTGCCACGAGCATCAACACTCATTGGATCGCATACATCGGTATATATGTGTTATTTCCAACAAGTCAAGAGTTTGTTCCATTGTTCCGGAGAACGGAGTTTTAGTCATCTTGCCCAAAAGGCACGGTTCGCAAGTATCAAATGATTCATAACCAAGTGATTCCAAAAATCCATCCTTATGGAGTTTCTTCATGCGCTTTATACCGATATGACCCAAACGGCAGTGCCACAAATAAGTTGCACTATCATTATTAACTTTGCATCTTTTGGCATCAATATTATGAATATGCGTATCACTACGATCGAGATCCAATAAACTATTTTCATTGGGTGTATGACCATCAAGGTTTTATTCATTTGAACAGAACAACAATTATTCTTTGACTTTAAATGAATAACCGCTTTGAAAACTATTTTCATTGGGTGTATGACCATTGAAGGTTTTACTCATGTAAACAGAACAACAATTATTCTTTGACTTTAAATGAATAACCGCTTTGCAATAAACATGATCAAATCATATTCATGCTCAACGCAAACACCAAATAACATTTATTTAGGTTTAACACTAATCCCGAAAGTATAGGGAGTGTGCGATGATGATCATATCAATCTTGGAACTACTTCCAACACTCATCGTCACTTCTCTTCAACTAGTTTCGCTTCATTCTGCAACTCCTGCTTTGAAGTTACTACTCTTAGCAACCGAACCAATATCAAATACCGAGGGGTTGCTACTTAACACTAGTAAAATAAACATCAATAATTTGTATATCAAATATACCTTTGTTCACTTTGCCATCCTTCTTATCCGCCAAATACTTGGGGTAGTTCCGCTCAAAGGACTAGTTCCATTGTAGCAAAAGCACTTAGTCTCGTGCTTAGATCCAGATTTGGGCTTCTTCACTCGAGCAGCAACTTGCTTGCCGCTCTTCTTGAAGTTCCCTTCTTCCCTTTGCCCTTTCCTTGAGACTAGTGGTTTTGTCAATCATCAACACTTGATGCTCTTTCTTGATTTCTACCTTCGTCGATTTCAACATCACGAAGAGCTCGGGAATCGTTTTCGCCATCCCTTGCATACTATAGTTCATCACGAAGTTCTAGTAACTTAGTGATGGTGACTAGAGAATTCTGTCAATCACTATCTTATCCGGGAGATTAACTCCCACTTGATTCAAGCGATTGAAGTACCTGCATAATCTGAGCACATGCTCACTAGTTGAGCGATTCTCCTCCAACTTTTAGCTATAGAACTTGTTGGAGACTTCATATCTCTCAACTCGGTATTTGCTTGAAATATTAACTTCAACTCCTGGAACATCTCATATGGTCCATGACGCTCAAAACGCCTTTGAAGTCCCGATTCTAAGCCGCTTAAGCATGGTGCACTAAAACTACCAAGTAGTCATCATATTGAGCTAGCCAAACGCTCATAACGCCCGCATCTTGCTCTTGCAATAGGTCTGCTACCCAGCGTGCATCAAGGACATAATTCTTCAGGCAGCAATGAGGATAAACCTCAGATCACGGATCCAATCCGCATCATTGCTACTAACATTTTTCAATACAATTTTCTAGGAACACATATAAAACATAGGGAAGCAAAAACATAGGGAAGCAACAACGCGAGCTTTTGATCTACAACATAATTTGCAAAATACTACCAGGACTAAGTTCATGATAAATTAAAGTTCAATTAATCATATTACTTAAGAACTCCCACTTAGATAGACATCTCTCCAGTTATCTAAGTGATTACGTGATCCAAATCAACTAAACCATGTCCGATCATCACGTGAGATGGAGTAGTTTCAATGGTGAACATCACTATGTTGATCATATCTACTATATGATTCACGCTCGACCTTTCGGTCTCCGTGTTCCGAGGCCATATCTGCATATGCTAAGCTCGTCAAGTTTAACCTGAGTATTCTGCGTGTGCAAAACTGGCTTGCACCCTTTGTAGATGGACGTAGAACTTATCACACCCGATCATCACGTGGTGTCCGGGTACTACTAACTTTTAGCAACGGTGCATACTCGGGAGAACACTTCTTGATAATTTTAGTGAGAGATCATCTTATAATGCTACCGTCAATCAAAGCAAGATAAGATGCATAAAGGATAAACATCACATGCAATCAATATAAGTGATATGATATGGTCATCATCATCTTGTGCTTGTGATTCCATCTCCGGCACCGCCATGATCACCATCGCCACCGGCGCGACACCTTGATCTCCATCGTAGCATCGTTGTCGCCTCGCCAACTATTGCTTCTACGACTATCGCTACGCTTAGTGATAAAGTAAAGCAATTACATGGCGCTTGCATTTCATACAATAAAGCGACAACCATATGGCTCCTGCCAGCCACCGATAACTCGTTACAAAACATGATCATCTCATACAATAAAATATAGCATCACGCCTTGACCACATCACATCACAACATGCCCTGCAAAAACAAGTTAGACGCCCTCTACTTTGTTGTTGCAAGTTTTACGTGGCTGCTACGGGCTGAGCAAGAACCGTTTTACCTACGCATCAAAACCACAACGATAGTTTGTCAAGTTGGTGCTGTTTTAACCTTCGCAAGGACCGGGCGTAGCCACACTCGGTTCAACTAAAGTGTGAGAGACAGACACCCGCCGTCACCTTTAAGCAACTAGTGCTCAAGCGGTGAAACCAGTCTCGCGAAGCGCACGCGTAATGTCGGTCCGGCCGCTTCATCTCACAATACCGCTGAACCAAAGTATGACATGCTGGTAAGCAGTATGACTTATATCACCCACAACTCACTTGTGTTCTA
Organism: Aegilops longissima; assembly: GCA_021605205.1. Classification (NCBI taxonomy): domain Eukaryota; kingdom Viridiplantae; phylum Streptophyta; class Magnoliopsida; order Poales; family Poaceae; genus Aegilops; species Aegilops longissima. The sequence continues at coordinate 555,356,523 of CM038678.1, forward strand.
CTCGCATATGACATCAACGCATAAAACCAGGCTCGATGCCATCGCTGGGGAACGAGTAATTTCAAAAATTTCCTACGCACACGCAAGACCATGGTGATGGCATAGCAACGAGAGGAGAGTGTCCGCTCACGCACTCGTGAGACCGAAAGCGAAGCGCTATAACAACGCTGTTGATGTAGTCGACGCCTTCACGATCCGACCGATCCAAGCACCGAACGACGGCACCTCCGAGTTCTGCACACGCTCAGCTAGATGACGATCCCGGACCCGATCCAGCAAAGTGTCGGGATGAGTTCCACAAGACGACGGCGCAGGACGATGATGATGCTCCACCGACGCAGGGCTTCGCCTAAGCTCCGCGACGATATGACTTCTCCGCGCAGGCTTCGCCTAAGCTCCGCGACGATATGACCAAGTGGAATATGGTGGAGGGGGCACCGACACGGCTAAGGAACGATCCGTAGATCAACTTGTGTGTCATGGGGTGCCCCTGCCCCCAGATATAAAGGAGGGAGGGAGGAGGAGGCCGCCCTAGGAGGAGGGCGCGCAGGGGAGTCCTACTCCCACCGGAGTAGGACTCCTTCTTCCTAGTCCAACTAGAAGAAGGGGGAAAGGGGGAAGTGGAGAAGGAAGGAGAGGGGCTGCGCCCAAACCCCTTGTCCACCTGGACTGGGCTTGGGAGGGCGCGCCACCTCCTGGCTCCTTCCCACTAAGGCCCATTAAGGCCCAATACTCTTCCCGTATTCCTGTAACTCCCCGCACTCAAAAATACCAATCACTCGAACCTTCCGAATTCGAATATAGTCGTCCAATATATCGATCTTTACGCCTCGACCATTTCGAGACTCCTCGTCATGTCCCCGATCTCATCCGAGACTAACTCCTTCGTACATCAAAACTCATAAACTCATAATATAACCGCCATCGAAACCTTGTTGCGTGCGGACCCTACGGGTTCGAGAACTATGTAGACATGACCTAGAACTATTCTCGGTCAATAACCAATAGCGGAACCTGGATGCCCATATTGGCTCCTACATATTCTACAAAGATCTTTATCGGTCAAACCGCATAACAACATACTTTGTTCCCTTTGTCATCGGTATGTTACTTACCCGAGATTCGATCGTTGGTATCCAATACCTAGTTCAATCTCGCTACAGAAGTCTCTTTACTCGCTCCGTAATACATCATCTCACAACTAACTCATTAGTTGCAATGCTTGCAAGGCTTATGTGATGTGTATTACCGAGAAGGCCCAGAGATACCTCTCCGACAATCGGAGGACAAAACCTAATCTCGATTCATGCCAACTCAACGATACTTTTGGAGACACCTGTAGAGTACCTTTATAATCACCCATTTACGCTAGACGCTTGGTAGCACACAAAGTGTTCCTCCGTAAACGGAGTTGCATAATCTCATAGTTACAGTGAACATGTATAAGTCATGAAGAAAGCAATAGCAACATACTAAACGATCAAGTGCTAGGCTAACGGAATGGGTCAAGTCAATCAGATCATTCTCCTAATGATGTGATCCCGTTAATCAAATGACAACTCATGTCTATGGTTAGGAAACATAACCATCTTTGATTAACGAGCTAGTTAAGTAGAGGCATACTAGTGACACTCTGTTTGTCTATGTATTCACACATGTATTATGTTTCCGGTTAATACAATTCTAGCATGAATAATAAACATTTATCATGATATAAGGAAATAAATAATAACTTTATTATTGCCTCTAGGGCATATTTCCTTCAATTCTCTCTTTCGGTGAGATCGAAAAGTTACGAAAGGGAAACAAAGGGTTTACATTGCAATCTCGGTGGAACAGATCGCTAACTTCGGTTAGACCGAAACGTTACGAAGGGAAACAGAGAGATTACAATCCCATCTCGTGAGACCGGGATCCCTATCGGTGAGACCGATTTGCCTAGGGTTTGTGGCAGTGGCTAAGACATCTGAACTCGGTGGCGCCGGATAGAAAGAATCGGTAGGGCCGAGTTTGACTTTAGGTTTAGGTCATATGTGGATGTGAGAAAGTAGTGGAGGGTTTTGGAGCATATCACTAAGCACATGAAGCAAAAGGCTCATTAAGCAACACCTCATCCCTCCTTGATAGTATTGGCTTTTCCTATAGACTCAATGTGATCTTGGATCACTAAAATGTAAAATGTAGAGTCTTGAGCTTTTGATCTTGAGCCAATCCTTTGTCCTTGATATTTTGAGGGATCCACTTTCATCATCCATGCCATGCCATTCATTGAGCTTTCCTGAAATATTTGTCTTGGAATAGCATTAGCTCAATGAGCTATATGTTGTTATGAATTACCAAAACCACCTAGGGATAGTTGCACCAGGTCGCATGCCGTGGTCAAGGGCAAGAGGTGTGCGGCCCGAGGTCTAGTAAGAGCCCCTGAGGCGCGATGCTCAGGAGGTCCCCTTCAGCGCTCAAGCAGCCATGGTAAGGCGAGAAAGGGAGTCGACGTGGCCGCAACGGGGTTGCGGCAAGGCATGAGTGACCATTAGGCCCAATCATTTAGCCGATCCGAGTGCGGGACTTATCTTGTTGACTCTGTGGCGACTCCTGGCGTTGCGCCAAGGCTGCGCGCCTACTTGTGCGGCATAGCTAGACCGGCCCATACGAGTTCCCCTCCCCTCACGCTCTCCTTAGTGCTCTGTGTCCTCAGGTCCCAGCCCTCGAGTGAGCTCAGCCGCCGCTAGTGTGCCAGGTCGCGATGCCGTGGTCAAGGCTAGGGGGTGAGGGCTGGAGAGCTAGTAAGAGCTCCTGAGTCATGATGCTCAGGAGCTCCCCTTTTAACGCGCAAGCGAATTGCACGAGGGAAAAGGAGACCCGCGGTGCCGCCTGCTATCCTTCCCACGGGATCCCTGTGAACATGCACAAGAAGAAACATGGTTTGCCGTTACAGCTGTCAGCCTGCCGCTGGTTGTTCTGGATGAGATGAAGGCAGTGAGGGCCTGGTGAGGTGACGTGCGCGGGGCGTGCCGCGAGCCAGAGCTCGACCGCTCAGGTTTGTCAACGTGACAGGGATGGACCCATGCACCGACGCCGTGCCTGTGTGGAGGCCCCCGGGGAGGCGATGATCGGGCAAGCGGTAGCAGTTGGTAGGTTAAGCATGGAGAGCAGATCAACTTAGGTAAATGCAGGAAGATACATGCCACTGGGTCCGGCCCGAGCGGCTTGGGGATGATGCAGCCTTAGGCGCCCCAAAGAAGGTAAGCTAAAGACATAAGCAAAAGGGATACATGCCACAGGGACGGACCCATGTGGCCTGGGAATAATGCAGCCCGAGGGGCGCTCCTAGCTTAACGAGCTTGGAAGGTGTCACCTAGTTCTGTAGACGAAGTAGAGACAGCTGAAGGCGTGCGTTGAAGAAATGAATCCTCATGATCCACCGGGACCTTGAGCCTCGGGAGGCTCTCGGGGCTCGGAGGTTCCTCAAGACCGTCTCCATCTCCTCCAGATGGCGTGGTACCCGCCTCCTCACCGCCAGACACGCCGCAAGTCACGCTGATAGGTCGACGCCACGCTCGCAAGCCAAGGGCATGCGAACGTAGCTGTGTGGTGGGCCTCGCAGCGCCCACACGCTGGCGGCCGTAAGCGCCCCGAGATGCGGCCCTGTTGAGCCCGGGACGCCGATGCAGACACGCAGCCCAAGATCTCGCCAGGATGCGGAGCTGCCCCTCGTGAGCGGCTGTCGCCGCGCATGGCCCTTGCATCTCGCAGTTCCTGAGTGGTCTTGGTGATGAACTCCTGAGTGGTGGGCACTCCTTGCCATGTGCTCTCCTGAGGAACATGTGCCACGAAGCATGCTTCCAAGTGGTGCCCAAGCGCCTCCCTTGTGAGGTTGGCAAGGTCAGAGGCCCTCCAGAAGAGAGCCCCCGAGCCCTGCCTGAGGAGGGTGCCGGGCGCGCTTTCCTATGCAATGGAGGGAGGCGCCCCTGGGACGGGCGTAGATCCTGACGAGGCTCCTGCTGTGTCGCCATCCTCCTGAGGTCCTACGCGGCGCGGCTGCTCTTCTTGGGGATGGCCTCCGGAGGGCCTTCACTTCTGCTGTCGGGGTCGTCGATCACTGCGGCTTGAAAGGCGCGCTCAAGGGAGCACACCGCATCCCTCTCCTCACACGGGACCGTGATGATTCCTCCACTTCCCGGCATCTTGAGAACGTTATAGCCGTGATGAGTGACTGCCATGAACTTGGCAGGGCTGGATACCCGAGGATAGCATTGTATGGCAGGCGGATGTGGGCGACATCGAAGTTGATGAGCTCGGTGCGGTAGTTCTTGCGCTCCCCGAAGGTGACAGGCAGGCGGACGTGCCCTATCGGTGCGGTGGAACCGTCGGTCACTCCTGAGAAAGGTTTGGTGGGCTGGAGCTGTTCATATGGCACTTGGAGGTTGTTGAACGTGTCGACGGACAGGACGTTGAGCCCTGCGCCACCGTCGATGAGGGTCTTGGTGACCTGCACATTGCTGATGACTGGGGAACACAATATAGGGAGGGCGCCAGTGGTGGCCGTGCACTTGAGCTGATCCGCTGAGTTGAAAGTGATGGCGCATTGGGACCACTTGAGCGGGCGTGTGGCCTCGAGCTTGAGGAGCACCGCGTTCACCTCGTTAGCGAACTGTTTGAAGATGCGCTAAGAGGCTGGGGCTTGGGCGCCGCCCAAAATGCAGGTGATTGCATGCGGCTCCTGGAAGCCCCCAGCCCTCTCGTCCTGGTGGTGGTCGTCGTTCCTTCTTGGTGGCGGCAGCGGAGGAAGACCGGTGTTGCCTTGGGGGCGATCCTCACGAGGCGGGTCCCTCCAGGCGCCCTCGCGAGGTTGGTCCTGCCAGCGGTCCTCACGAGGCCGGTCGCGCCACTCCTGGCGCGGGCCACGGTCGTCCCAGCGTCCGCCTCCACGTCCTCCTCCGCGGTCGTAGCCACGGTCGTTGCGCTCGGGGTGTCGGCCGTAGCGTCCTTCCCGTATGGATCTGAGCTCTTGACAGTCACTGGTGTTGTGGGTGTTCAGTTGTGGAAGGCGCAGAACGGTCGGCCGTTCTTGGATTACTCGGGCTGATCTCTGCCCAGCTTGGTGTCGGGCTCCGCTACGGGCACAGCTGCCTCCTTGTGCTTCACGTCCTTGGCCTTGGCCTTCTTCTCCTCCACTCCTGCAGCTGGCAGCTCGAGGAGAGAAAGGCGCCCCTCCTCAGCTCTTGTGCACTTGGTCGCCAGGTTGAACAGCTCCTGAGACGCGCAGAGCTCCTCGTGGATAGCGAGCTCTTCCTTAATCTTGACGTCGCGGACGCCGTCTGAGAACGCGGAGATGATGGCTTCGTCTGTGACCTTGGGGATCTTGAGGCGGGTGTTGTTGAAGCGCTGGATGTACTTCTAGAGGGTCTCTCCTGGTTGCTGCTCGATGCGGCGCAGGTCACCCGCGGCCGGTGGGCGGTCGCGAGTGCCCTGGAAGTTGGCGACGAAGCGGTCGCACATCTCGTCCCAGGAGGAGATTGAGCCGTGCTACAGGTTCAGGAGCCAGGAGCGGTCTCCATCCTTGAGAGCCATGGGAAACCAGTTCGCCATGACTTTTTTGTCGCCGTTGGCCGCTTCGATGCTCAGCTCATAGAGCTGCAGGAACTCCGCGGGGTCGGCAGTGCCATCGTAGCGAGGAGGCAGGTCTGGCTTGAACTTGCCTGGCCAGGCGATGCTACGCAGCTCGGGGGTGAAGGCGCGGCAGCCAACCATGGTTACCGAGGCCCGCTTCGGAGGTGGAGCTTGTTCTTCGTGGGGTCCGCGCTGCGCCGCTGTGGGCGGTGCGCAGTCTTGATGAGGTGGCGCGGGGAGCGCAGCTGCAGCTTCTCGCGGCCACGGGATTTCTTGGCAGCTTCTCTCTTCGCGCGCGGGCGCCGGGCGCGGCAGATCATGCCGCGGAGCCGCGCGCCTTGGTGCTAAGGCGCCATCTTGGGGCTGAGGTGTTGGAGGCACGCCATGAGCCCCGTCGCCCGCGGTTGGTTGAGGGGGAGGCAGAGAGTGGGACGGCGCCGGAGAGCCCCCTACGGCGTGGACGAGCTCGGCGATGCGGTCGAGCCATTCCTTGTAGAGGTCGTCAACGGGGCGGTAGTGCAGGAGCTCGTTCGCCGCGAGGAGCGCGGCCCGTGCCTCCATGGGAACGAAGAACCGGTGTTGGAGTAATGGGCCACGGGTAGGCAGACCCGAGCCCCTGAACCTTTCAAAACATCGTAGGCGCATCGCGCCTCAAGACCCCAAGACAAAGAGCCGCCAGAGAGTCGGCAACAGAGTCGCCGACGCCTCTAGGCCGAGTCCCGAGACGGCCTCGGGACGAGCCGACTCAAGCCAGCGACCTCCAGCGAGGCCGGCTACAGGGAGTCGGCCCGCGACCCCAACCACCTCCTGCCTGAGCGACTACGAGCGGGATGGGATAAAGCCGCCTCGCGGCCCATCCCTGCCCTGCCCATAAAGGGCAGGTATGGCTACAGAGCGCCGTACCGACGGAGATCTCCGTCCGGCGCAACATGTTGCACGCCGCCTCGACATCAGCCCGTGGGCAGATTCTCGTACCCACGATGGCTGTCTGCACGACCCGAAGACGGCGGGATTACTGTCGGGCGGAGAACCAAGACGGCGAGAGCACCCCAAAGACGGATTCGATGGAGTCGGCCTCCGGAGTCGGCCGCCCCTCCCGCTGGCTCCACGCGCCATTAACCGTATTAAGACGGGAATGGCAATAAGGATCGCCGCCCGGCGGCGCTGCATGCTGCCATGACCCAATGACCAAGCTCACGTCATTAGAAGCACGGCTACAGAATCTGCAGCCGGCAAGACTACCACAAGGACAAGGGCTGTCGGCCCCATGTTTGTCAGCCGACGGGCCCACTAGTTGGCGGGCCCCAGAAGTCGGCGAAGAAGACGGCGACTTAGAGACTGACGGCTTGGACCCGCACCCAGCCGGATTACCGTTGTACCCCCGGGGGGCAGGCCTATATAAACCCCCCGAGGCACCCATGCAAAGAGTTGGAATCTAGTAGTTTTAGACACACGCATAGAGGGAGAGAAGAGCTAGCCGTGCCCTTCTCCTTCCTCACCCCGAACAGCTCAAGGAGCATCTTGTACTCACTTTGCCATAGTGATCATGCGAGACCCCGCAGAGCAGCAGTGAGGGGTGTTATCTCCTCGGAGAGCCCTGAAGCCGGGTAAGATTCGCGGCGCGCATGTCTCGCCTCATCCTGCTTCTGTGCACCGCGACGTTCTACTCGCCCCCTCCATGATAAGCCATCCTTTGGCATATGTCGCACCCAACCCCCGACAACCGGCAGGGGTCAGTAATGGAGTAGTGGTGCGATCGTCCTGCCGCACCGAAGGATGCAGCGAGGACGCCTGCTGCTCATTCCCCGCCGGGACGATGGCAGCATTGGCGGCGGGAGACGGAGAACGACGAGGTGGCATGCCAACGGGAGCCGTCTGAGCGACGCGGGCGGTGAGGGCAGCCCGACGCTCAGCTCGAGCACGGCGAGCGTCCGCCATGGAGACGACGGAGTGATGGAGCGACGAACTGATGTAAGGGAGGCTACGGCGCACCCCTACCTGGCTCACCAAATGTCGGATGTGGGGTTCCGGCAAACCCTTAAGGTTCGAACACTGGGGTGCGCGCAAAGTCTTTCCCTCCTACCGATCTACGCCCTAGCTCGCTAAGGTCTCACGGACGAACTCGATTTAACTCGCAACACGTAAAGACACGAGATTTATATCGTTCGGGCCACTGCCAGGTGTAATACCCTACTCCAGTGTGGTGGTGGTGGATTGCCTCTAGGGCTGATGATGAACAGTACAAGGGAAGAAAATCCTCCTGAGGTTGAGGTGTTCTTGTGGCTAGGCTCTCGATCGGATTGGATCGAGCTAAGATGAGATCATCTCTACTATGGTGGCTAGCTCTACTTATATAGGCCCTGGTCCTCCTCCCAAATATCGAGCGGGAAGGGAGCCAACAACGGCGGGCAAATTTGAAGGGGGACAGCTAGTACAAGCTATCCTGACAGCGGTCTTCGCCTGCGAAAAGCTCTGGTGGTGACGCCATCTTGGGCTCCACGATGACCTCCATCTTGTCGTCCTCCTGGTCTTGGTCTCGTTGCACCAATTTAGCAACCTTTGCCTGATGCCTCGGTACTCTTCGCATGCGCTGGCCTCCTTACCATCAAAGAGGAAATAAGGACGCCGCGCGCGCTGGCGCCCGCCTGGTGCCGTTTGTCATGGCTCACGTCACGAGAGTCTCGTGAGGTTTTGCCCCGCCTTGATATCTCCGCTCCTCGTGAGCCTGCCTGGCTAGGACACTCGAGAGGAGGTCTTGCGTCGTCCGCCTCGCGAGGCTCGTACCCTCGCGAGCGTCTTGGATGCCTTGTTGATGAAGATGGTCCGTACGGCCTGCTACTTAGCCATGCTGTGGGCCGCAGGCAGGCAAGTCTGGGGACCCCCGTTCCCAGAACGCCGACACCTTCCGGAGATCAAACACTACTATCCCATATATTGCTACCTCTTGAGCATGCGTTGGTTTTCCCTTGAAGAGGAGAGGGTGATGCAGCAAAGTAGCGTAAGTATTTCCCTCAGTTTTTGAGAACCAAGGTATCAATCCAGTAGGAGGCCACACGCAAGTCCCTCGTACCTACACAAACAAATAAGAACCTTGCAACCAACGCGATAAAGGGGTTGCCAATCCCTTCATGGCCACTTGCAAAAGTGAGATCTGATAGAGATGATAAGATAATATTTTTGGTATTTTTATGATAAAGATTGAAAGTAAAGATTGCAAAATAAACGGTGACAGAAATAGCTAGTTGACGGGAGATTAATATGATGGAAAATAGACCCGGGGGCCATAGGTTTCACTAGTGGCTTCTCTCAAGATAGCATAAGTATTACGGTGGGTGAACAAATTACTGTCAAGCAATTGATGGAATAGTGCATATTTATGAGAATACCTAGGCATGATCATGTATATAGGCATCACGTCCGCGACAAGTAGATCGAAATGATTCTGCATCAACTACTATTACTCCACACATCGATCGCTATCTAGCATGCATCTAGAGTATTAAGTTCATAGGAACGGAGTAACGCATTAGGCAAGATGACATGATGTAGAGGGATAAACTCAAGAAATATGATATAAACCCCATCTTTTTATCCTCGATGGCAACAATACAATACGTGTCGTTTCCCCTACATCACATCGGGATCGAGCACCGCATGATTGAACCCAAAGCTAAGCACTTCTCCTATTGCAGGAAAGATCAATCTAGTAGGCCAAACCAAACTGACAACTCAAAGAGACTTGCAAAGATAACCAATCATACATAGAAGAATTCAGACGAGATTCAAATATTGTTCATAGATAATCTTGATCATAAACTCACAATTCATCGGATCTCGACAAACACACTACAAAAAGAGTTACATCGAATAGATCTCCAAGAAGATCGAGGAAAACTTTGTATTGAGATCCAAAGAGAGAGAAGAAGCCATCTAGCTAATAACTATGGACCCGAAGGTCTGAGGTAAACTACTCACACATCATCGGAGAGGCTATGGTGTTGATGTAGAAGCCCTCCGTGATTGATTCCCCCTCCGGCGGAGCGCCGGAAAAGGCCCCAAGATGGGATCTCACGGGTACAGAAGGTTGCGACGGTGGAAATAGGGTTTCATGGTGCTCCTGGATGTTTTCAGGGTACGTGGATATATTAGGGAGGAAGAAGTAGGACGGTGGAGCTACAAGGGGCCCACGAGGGTGGGGGGAGTGCCTCCCTGCCTCGTGGCCTCCTCGTTCGTTTCTTGACGTCCACTCCAAGTCCTCTAGATCACGTTTGTTCCGAAAATCACGCTCCCGAAGGTTTCATTCCATTTGGATTCCGTTTGGTATCCCTTTTCTGCGAAACACTGAAATAGGCAAAAAAACAGCAATTTGCACTCGGCCTTGGGTTAGTAGGTTAGTCCCAAAAATAATATAAAAGTGTATAATAAAGCCCATTAAACATCCAAAACAGATAATATAATAGCATGGAACAATAAAAAATTATAGATACGTTGGAGACGTATCAAGCATCCCCAAGGTTAATTCCTGCTCGTCCTCGAGTAGGTAAATGATAAAAACAGAATTTTTAATGTGGAATGCTACCTAGCATATTCTTCAATGTAATTTTCTTTATTGTGGCATGAATGTTCAGATCCGAAAGATTCAAGACAAAAGTTTAATATTGACATAAAAATAATAATACTTCAAGCATACTAACGAAGCAATTATGTCTTCTCAAAATAACATGGCCAAAGAAAGTTCATCCCTACAAAATCATATAGTTTGGTCATGCTCCATTTTCGTCACACAAGAATGCTCTCATCATGCACAACCCCGATGACAAGCCAAGCAATTGTTTCATACTTTAGTAATCTCAAACTTTTTTCAACTTTCACGCAATACATGAGCGTGAGCCATGGATATAGCACTATGGGAGGAATAGAATAATATGATGGGGGTTATGTGTAGAAGACAAAAAAGGAGAAAGTATCACATTGACGCGGCTAATCAACGGGCTAGGGAGATGCCCTTCAATTGATGTCAATGCAAGGAGTAGGGATTGCCATGCAACGGATGCACTAGAGCTATAAATGTATGAAAGCTCAACAAAAGAAACTAAGTGGGTGTGCATTCAACTTGCTTGCTCACGAAGACCTAGGGCATTTGAGGAAGCCCATTGTTGGAATATACAAGCCAAGTTCTATAATGAAAAATTCCCACTAGTATATGAAAGTGACAAAACAAGAGACTCTCTATCATAAAGATCATGGTGCTACTTTGAAGCACACATGTGGAAAAAGGATAGTAGCATTGCCCCTTTTTATTTCTTTTTTTGGGCCTTCCCTTTTTTATTTGGACTTTCTTCTTACTTTTTTTTTATTTGGGACAATGCTCTATTAATAATGATCATCACACTTCTATTTATTTACACCTCAATGATTACAACTCGATACTAGAACAAAATATGACTGTCGGTGTCAAAACCGGCGGATCTCGGGTAGGGGGTCCCGAACTGTGCGTCTAGGCGGATGGTAACAGGAGACAAGGGACACGATGCTTTTACCCAGGTTCGTGCCCTCTCGATGGAGGTAAAACCCTACTCCTGCTTGTTTAATATTGATGATATGGGTAGTACAAGAGTAGATCTACCACGAGAACAGAGAGGCTAAACCCTAGAAGCTAGCCTATGGTATGATTGTTGTTCGTCCTACGGACTAAAACCCTCCGGTTTATATAGACACCGGAGAGGGCTAGGGTTACAGTAGTCGGTTACAATGGGAGGAGATCTACATATCCGTGACGCCAAGCTTGCCTTCCACGCCAAGGAAAGTCCCATCCGGGACACGGACGAAGTCTTCAATCTTGTATCTTCATAGTCCAGAGTCCGACCAAAGGTTATAGTCCGCCATCCGGACACCCCTAATCCAGACTCCTCAAGAGCCCCTGAACCAGGCTTCAATGACGATTTAGTCCGGCGCGCAGATTGTCTTCGACATTGCAAGGCGGGTTCCTCCTTCAACACTTCATAGAAGATTTTGAACACAAGGATAGTGTCCGCTCGCAAAATAAGTTCCACATACCACCGTAGAGAGAATAATATTTACACAAATCCAATCTGCTGACGTATTCCGCAGCATGACATCACACCACGGCCAAGCCTTTATTCGAATCATTTTACTGTCCCACCTCAGCGCGTTTAGCGAGGCAGTTTCCTTGGCACGTCTTGTCGAAGCAGAGATCGTGTCCCCTTATTCCAGGATTCTCATCAATACGGGCGTGTGTAACCCAATAGTTCCCGTTGGTATGTCTCCTCTATCGAAGGCGAGTCCCAAACGGTCATGGGGAGGGCTCTTGGTATTCAACCTCTTTATAAAGAGACCAAGGCTTGACTCCTTTCTTTCAATCTCAATCGAATCCGCCTCTCACCTTGAGTTCCAACACCCAAAGCTCCAGATTCAGGCGCTTCGGACCTTCAATGATGTTCGGTTCCGACCTTCAAGGCCGGTGGATGCCTTCCTCCGTTACGGAAGAAGATGTGCTAAAGCTAAGAGATGCCAGGTATCTAATCGGCGAAATCTCGCATAGGCTGCCTGCTCAAGGGCAGGTTATTCCCACTCCCAAGCCTGGTGAGAGCGTGGTGTTCGCGTCTCACTTTCTTCGGGGGCTAGGCTTCCCGACGGACCCCTTCGTGAGGGGGCTCATGTTTTATTATGGGTTGGAATTTCACGACTTGGCTCCGGAGTCCATCCTCCACATCTCATCGTTCATTGTCGTGTGTGAAGCCTTCCTCCATATTACTCCTCACTTCGGATTGTGGCTTAAGACCTTCAAAGTAGAGCTGAAGATGATCGAGGGGCAGCACGCAGAGTGCGGAGGTGCTGTCATAAGCAAGAATGCTGACGCTCCATGGCCCGAGGGCTCTTTTCAAGAGGAGTTCAGCTTATGGCAACGAGAGTGGTTTTATATCACAGCTCCCAGGGGCACCAAGTGGGTGGCGCCTCCTGCCTTTTGCTCGGGTCCCCCACCACAGCTAGTGTCATGGGTCAATAAAGGGTTTGACTGGGGGCCGTCCAAGGACGTGCCCTTGTTGCAGGGCCGCATTCGAGATCTCCTAGAAAGAGACATCAATGTGGTCGTAGTGATGCATGTCATGTTGATTCGCCGCACCCTGCCTTGCAAACGTTGCCCCCTCCGCCTGTGGGAGTTTAATCTGGAGGGACCACGAGCCCTCCAACATTTTACGGGCACGACACCCATGGAGATGTACAAATTGTTCTTCGGATCACAAGCAATGTGTCCGGACTCGAACAAGGACGCAGGTCTGAGCTGCAATCGCCCGGATACTCAAGTAAGTAGCCATGTACCCGGACACGCTATCCGTATATTTATCATAAAATTGCCCTTAAAAGAGTTGTCCCTTAAACAGGAGTGGATAGCGAAAGCAAAGCTAATCAGTGTTCGCCCCCCCCGAGACCACGCCGGATCCCGTGTTAGCCAGATGTTTGGAGGTTGCGCCTTTGGAAGAAGGCGAAGGGGAACAAGGAAGCTACCGCCTCCCGAAGGAGGTTGTCGAGAAAGGAGGAATCGATAATTCCTCTATCCGGGGAAGAAGAGGACCGCCTCAAGACCCGGAGACCATGGTCTCAAAGCGGGGAAGAAATCTTCGTCGAGGGTCTCATGCCGGGGGATGCCTCGGCCGCACTATGCACCCAAGGGGATTAGCCCTCCACCAAGCCGTAAGTAAAGAGGGGAGTTTTAAAATAAGAGACATCCATGTTCTATTTCTGAGGAAGATAACTGAAATTTTACCTTGTAGTTCGGATCTCAGCCCTTCTCAGCAGAGCTCATCTTCAGGGGATCTTCGTCCGGAGATGATGGAGAGCGAACGCCTCCCCTGCCGTATCGCCTTGCGAGGCGGGCGACCACGAGGTGTCGCCACGGAGGTTTCTCCGAATCCGCAGGGCTGGAAGGCAATCGTATGGCCCCTGGTCCTCCGTGTCCGCCTTCGAAAGGCCATCGGACGAACCCGGCACCGTCCGGTGCACGGACGGAGGAGCTGAAGGATCTGCTCGGGCGAGCGTCTGTCTCAGAAGAACACTGTGCGTTGATGCATACGGTGATTGAAAGGGTTTCATCCGCGGAGAGCGGGTTGTACGAGGCCGTCAGGAGTTTACTGACAGGTTTTGAGGTACGCGAAATGATGTACCTTTTGACAGTTTCGCATATATGAGATGCGCCCTGTGTAGATAGTAGCCCCTGAGACTCGGTGCGTTGTCAAAATGACGGCGCGCCGAGGATCATAATCCCAGGTATAATATGTCGCCCTTCGTATGTAGGTGGCGGCGTTCGATGGCTAGCCGGATCGATGAATTTGCCGAGCTAAAGCGGCAACTCGACGTGGCAGATGTCGACATCGCGCTTGTCAACAAGCGGCTTGACGAGGCACAAGGTATGTAATTTCTCGAAGACACCGTAAGAGGAGCTTGATGCCCGTATCTTACAACATGTGTGCTTGATGCAGATGGTGCCGCTGCCATGGAGAACCTTGGCGGAACTTGCCCGAGCCAAGGAGCAGTCCAGAAAAGCGATGCGGCTGCCTTAAAAGGCGGTCAAGAGCTGAAAGTCGAACATGCTGCTCACTGCCGAAGCAAGAAGGAAATGGCCGAGATGGCTGTGAAGTTGAAGAATGCTGCCGACCGCTGCAAGCTTCTTGAAAAAGAAGATCGGGCGGATTAGAAGGACCTGAAGAATGCCACTACCGAGGCCAAGGATGCTCGCTCTGTGATGAGAGCTATGAAGGAGGAGCTACGTCAGGCCGGAGATATCGCGGCTGGAAAGCCCTTTATGCTGCGGATGAAGTTCGGGGATCCTAAATATGCTCCGTTGGACCGGCTGTGGAGTGCGGCGGACCCTTATCTGGACTTGGCGGCGAAAGTGCGCGCCAGCGCCGAACACTTCCGAGATCAAAAGGATCACAAAGTGGAAAAGCTTTTTTGGTCGCAGTTCCACAATCCAGAGTGCCCACTTCCATTAACCGATCGTTTGGCTGCATGGGCGGAGCTGAATAGGTTATCCGGACTCGCCATGAAGTATGTCGTGAGTCATCTGTGGCCGGAAAGGCCCGAGCCGAAGAGTTATTTTAGCTTGGTGCAGCAGTTCCTTGGTGCGGTGCCGCATATCAATGCAATGAAAAGGTCAGCGTGCATAGAGGGTGTGCGGATGGCTCTTGCCCGTGTCAAGACATACTGGGCGGAGATGAAGGCCGTCGCTGTTGCATCCCAAGATTCGGACGGGAGCCGAGTACCTGCCGAGCACTATTTTCAGGAAGTTCTGCAGGGCGCTCGTTTAATAGAGACGCAGTGCTCGAAGGATATTATGTTCGAATAACATGTATTATTGTAAAACAATGTTTTTGGGGAATATAAAAGCTTTTTATACTTGTGCCTTCAAGAATTAAAATACCTCCTGTGCGGCCGTTAATGTATATGTATATATAACCTGAAAGATGGCAGTCTTCGGCTTCAGCCCCCACACATATAATGTGGGGGTGTTCGCAAAAGGCGCATTTTCACACTTGATCCAACGTCTTGGTCCTATTAAGGAGGTGATAGCGCAACGAACTAGGCAACCGGACTATAATGATTTATCACTTTCACTTAGCCATGGGAGTTTGACAGTGGGGCTACTATAAAGCCCCTAGGGGCACCGCGCTCACCCGAATTCGGGGCGCGTGTGTGCCTGGCCGGGAAACGACCCTTCGTTAATGCGGAGGAATCCTAAAGTTTCCGGTGGGTCATCGAGTGGTTGACCAGTCTCACACTATATCATGACAGCAGCCGCTTTCATCGAGGTGCTCTTTGCGAACCGGAGCACAATCGCAGAGTTCTCCGGTGCCGCCTTAGCCGATGGAGCGGAACGTAAGGCAGCAAAACACAGGAGCCGGGCAAACCCAACATTTGACCAAAGACATGATTCAGAGCTGATGCATATAAGGCCAAACTTGTGACGCCGAACACTCCCTAAGGTATTCGGTCTTTATGAAAACAGGCTGAACAACGCCCTTGGTAATAAGCCCCGGTGTCCGTGCACGCAAAAATTCGACGTGGCCACATGCCAAGACGCCAGCCTCCTCCTCGGTTATATCACGAAAACAGGGATGTGTATCAACAAGAGACAGTAAAAAGGTTTACGAGGGTCTTAATCTAAAAGAATCCTTGAACGGGTCCCTCATCGCACGCTGCTACCAGTGTCTCCGCAGCCGTATCCTGGACGGGTGTAGCACGGTGTTCATCTGTAAAAGAGAGGAACTTAGTTGAAAAAGATTGTGCGAAAATGTACGTTATATTAAATAAAAAAAGTATAATTCAAAAAATGAATAAAATTGAGCTTTATTGTCTCTTGTTGTACATGCGCGGAGCCCCTTGTACGGGGGTATGCGGCTAGTAAGCCCTTGTATGTTTACGCTGGACTTGTCTAGCCATGTCCGGGGTCTGAACGACCTGTTTAGGTGCTTTGATTAGTGAAGCCGGTTTAGTGTGTGTTTGTCAAGGCAGCCGCACAATCTTCCGCGCTCGAGGAACACTCGATATTTCCCTTTAATGAGATGATGCCTCGCGGACCGGGCATTTTAAGTGTAAGAGATGCATAATGCGGTATTGCGTTAAAGCAAAGGTAGCTTGGCGTCCAAAGAGTGCTTGATAGCTACTTGTAAATGGGGCGATGTGGAAGGTTGGCTTTTCACGGAGGAAGTTGTCGGGAGAGCCGAACATAACTTCTAGCAGGAGAGAGCCCGTACAATGGGCATCTGGGCCTGGCGTTACCCCGTGAAAGGAAGTGTTGCTATGGCGAATTTTTGTTGGGTCTATCCCCATTTTGTGGATTGTGTCCTGATATAGCAGGTTTAGATCACTGCCGCCTTCCATTAGGACTTGTGTAAAGTGGAGTCCGTCAATTATCGGATCTAATATCAAGGCATTCCAGCCTGCATTCCAGATACTTCTAGAGTAATCCTGATGATCGAAGGTGATTGGTTTTAACAACCAGTGGCAAGACTCCTCTAGGATAGGCCGTATGGCGCGTATCTCTATAGGCGCCACTCTGTTTTTCCATTTTGTCACGTGAAGTTAGTTTACTATTTTGACTTCTTGTGGGAAATTCTTTTGTTTCCCGATGCTCTGCTTGTGGGGTTCGTCATCGTCCTCGCTTGGTGTGTCGAGTCCCTTGTGTTCGGCGTTGAGTTTGCCGGATTGCTTGAAGACCCAACAATCTCTGTGGGTATGGTTTGCAGGCTTCCCGAGAGTACTGTGGATTTGGAATATCTTGTCCAAGATTTTGTTTAGTTTAGATAGCTCGTCCCTGTTATCCTTGAGGGGCAGCTTTTTCTGATTCTGCCGAGAGCTTTTGAATCCGGCGTTGACTGCCGTGCTCTTCGGGCTGTTTCCCTTGGTCCTTGCTGGTCCTTGCTGCGTCGCGGTTTCCTGTTTCCATCCCTAACTTCGGATGTACTTGGGTCGCTAGTACTGCATCTTGCCAACCAGCTATCCTCTCCTGCGCAAAAGCGGGTCATGAGGCTTGTTAATGCGGCCATTGTTCTTGGCTTTTCTTGGCCGAAGTGTCTGGCGAGCCATTCGTCTCGGACGCTGTGTTTGAAAGCTGCTAAGGCTTCGGCGTCCGGACAGTCGACTATCTGGTTCTTTTTAGTAAGGAATTTGTTCCAGAATTTCCGGGCTGACTCTCCGGGTTGTTGCGTTATGTGACTTAAATTGTCTGCATCCAGAGGTCGGACATAGGTCCCTTGAAAATTTGCCCGAAAAGCATCCTCGAGCTCTTCCCAACTTCCAATGGTGTTTTCGGGAAGGCTTTTAAGCCAATGCCGGGCTGGCCCTTTGAGCTTGAGGGGTAAGTATTTTATGGCGTGGAGGTCATCTCCTCTAGCCATGTGTATGTGGAGGATGTAATCCTCAATCCAGACTCCAGGGTCTGTTGTTCCGTCGTATGCCTCTATGTTTACGGGCTTGAATCCCGCTGGAAATTCATGGTCCAGCACCTCATCGGTGAAACATAGGGGGTGTGCGGCACCCCTATATTTGGGTGTGCCGTGATGTCCGGATACTTGTTGCGTTGCATTGCTTACTAAAGCTTGCTTTCTTGGCCCGTAGATAGATCTACCTGGGCCATCTTTTTGATGCAAATCCTTGTGCGGATCGCGTGCTGGCTTGTGTGCGGCGCCGTTTTCCGCTCTATGTTGGCCATCGGGTTGTTTACCCGACCGGGTGGCTTCCTTATTTTTTGATTGCGGGGGCTCTAAGGCCTCCTCATCAAATTCCGGCAGTAATTTTCGCTTCGGATAGCTCTCTGTGTGGCGACTGTCGCCGTATTTGTCTGCGGTGTTGAGTACTTTGCTCCATCTAATTCTGAGTGCATCTTCCGCTGTTTTGAGCTTCCGCTTCTGCTTCTTCAGGCTACGCGCAGTGGCGACGAGCCTTTTGTGGAGATTCTTCTGCTCCAGCAACTTGTCCGTCGTGAGGTCATCCGGACTGTTATCTTCGCCGGGGACGGGTTGTTCGGTTTGTTTATCCAAGTTGCCCTGTTCGGACGGTTGCTCGATGGCATGTTCATCGTCCACCGGTCCACCCTGCTCTATGGCTGGGTCTGTATGGCTGCTGTCTCTGTCGAGGTGGGGTTCGGAGCGGCGCTTACGCCGCCGCTTTGACTGCTTTTCGAGGGAACGATCCCTCGTTGAGTCCCTTTGTTCCTCGTCGTCGTTTCTTTTAGGTGTGTCCACCATGTATACATCGTGAGATGAGGTGGTTGTCCAGTGCCCTATAGGCGCTGGTTCCTGTTCGTCTCCTACGTCGTCGTCCATACCATCGATGTCTTCGGAGTTGAAGTCGAGCATGTTGGTTAAATCATCGACAGTGGCTACGGAGTGGGTGGTGGGTGGGTTTTGAATTTCTTCGTCATCCGTATCCCAACCTTGCTGACCATAGTCCGGCCAGGGCTCTCCTGATAAAGAGAAAGACTTTAGTGAATTCAGAATGTCGCCGAAGGGCGAGTGCTGAAAGATGTCCACGGCGGCGAACTCCATGATCGGCGCCCAATCGGATTCGACCGGTAGGGGCGCGGAAGGTTCGGAGTCCGGAGAGGAGTCCGGCACATTGGAGTCACGAGCTTCGCAGAGGACGAGGCTGGTGTTCGGCTCGATCGTCGTAGAGATTGCAGCCCCCGAGGCGGTGTCCAGCCACCCGTCCTCGATTGGCGCAGTCGGCTCCGAGCTAAGGGTCGGAGCGGACACGGGTGCGGCCTCTAGGGCACTGTTCGGCGGCAGAGCTAGATCATGCCCATCGTAACAGTGCGGCACGCTCGGCTGTGGCTCGAAACCGTTGAAGATCAAGTCTCCGCGGACGTCGGCCGTAGTTCAAACTTCAAATCTGACTCGATGGCGGGGCGTAGCTTCGATCTGCTCCGGATGGCTGTTTAATTGGCCCGCGTGCAAAGCCGCCGAATACGAAGATCTGTCCGGGGAGAAAAGTCTCACCCTGGACCGCGTCGTTGTTGATGATCGGAGGAGCCATCGGGCCTAAAGACGACGACACAGAGGAACTCTCAATGAAAGCACCAATGTCGGTGTCAAAACCGACGGATCTCGGGTAGGGGGTCCCGAACTGTGCGTCTAGGCGGATGGTAACAGGAGACAAGGGACACGATGGTTTTACCCAGGTTCGGGCCCTCTCGATGGAGGTAAAACCCTACTCCTGCTTGATTAATATTGATGATATGGGTAGTACAAGAGTAGCTCTACCACACGATCAGAGAGGCTAAACCCTAGAAGCTAGCCTATGGTATGATTGTTGTTCGTCCTACGGACTAAAACCCTCCGGTTTATATAGACACCAGAGAGGGCCAGGGTTACACAAAGTCGGTTACAATGGGAGGAGATCTACATATCCGTATCGCCAAGCTTGCCTTCCACGCCAAGGAAAGTCCCATCCGGACACAGGACGAAGTCTTCAATCTTTTATCTTCATAGTCCAGGAGTCCGGCCGAAGGTTATAGTCCGGCCATCCGGACACCCTCTAATCCAGGACTCCCTCAATGACTCTATATGAATGCCGCCGCCGGTGTACCAGAATGGGCAATGAATCAAGAGTGACATGTATGAAATAATACGCATGGTGGCTTTGCCACAAATACGATGTCAACTACATGATCATGCAAGGCAATATGACAATGATGAAGCGTGTCATAATAAACGGAACGGTGGAAAGTTGCATGGCAATATATCGCGGAATGACTATGGAAATGCCATGATAGGTAGGTATGGTGGCTGCTTTGAGGAAGATATAAGGAGGTTTATGTGTGATAGAGCGTATCATATCACGGGGTTTGGATGCACCAGCGAAGTTTGCACCAACTCTCAAGGTGAGAAAGGGCAATGAACGGTACCTAAGAGGCTAGCAATGATGGAAAGGTGAGAGTGCGTACAATCCATGGACTCAACATTAGTCATAAAGAAATCATATACTTATTGAAAAAATCTAAAAGTCATCAAAAACCAAGCACTACGCGCATGCTCCTAGGGGGATATATTGGTAGAAAAAGACCATCGCTCGTCCCCGACCGCCACTCATAAGGATGACAATCAAAGAGCACCTCATGTTTCAAATTTATTACACAACGTTTACCATACGTGCATGCTATGGGACTTGCAAACTTCAACACAAGTATTTATCAAATTCACAACTACTCAACTAGCACGACTTTAATATCACTATCTCCATATCTCAAAACAATCATCAAGTATCAAACTTCTCTTAGCATTCAATGCACTTATATGAAAGTTTTTATTATATCCATCTTGGATGCCTATCATATTAGGACTAATTTTATAGCCAAAGAAAATCACCATGCTGTTCTAAAGGACTCTTAAAATAATATAAGTGAAGCGTGAGAGGTCAATAATTTTTATAAAATAAATCCACCACCGTGCTATAAAAGATATAAGTGAAGCACTAGAGCAAAATTACTTAGCTCAAAAGATATAAGTGAAGCACATAGAGTATTCTAATAAATTCCGAATCATGTGTGTCTCTCCCAAAAGGTGTGTACAACAAGGATGATTGTGGTGAACTAAAAACCAAAGACTGAAATCATACAAGACGCTCCAAGCAAAACACATATCATGTGGTGAATAAAAATATAGCATCAAGTAAAGTTACCGATGGACGAAGACGAAAGCGGGGATGCCTTCCGGGGCATCCCCAAGCTTAGGCTTTTGGTTGTCCTTGATTTTACCTTTGGGTGCCTTGGGCATCCACAAGCTTAGGCTCTTGCCACTCCTTGTTCCATATCCATCAAATCTTTAGCCAAAAACTTGAAAACTTCACAACACAAAACTCAACAGAAAATCTCATGAGCTCCGTTAGCGAAAGAAAACAAACAACCACTTTAAGGTACTGTAATGAACTCATTATTTATTTATATTGGTGTTAAACCTACTGTATTCAAACTTCTCTATGATTCATAACCTCTGATACTAGCCATAGATTCATCAAAATAAGCAAACAACACACGAAAAACAGAATCTGTCAAAAACAGAACAATCTGTAGTAATCTGCATCTAACGCAAACTTCTGTAACTCAGAAAAATCTACCAAAATAGGACGACCTAGATAATTTGTTTGTTGATCTACTGTAATCAGTATTTATCACGTTCTGGTGATTTTTAACAATTGTTTTCGTGAGCACAAAGTTTCTGACTTTTTTAGCAAGATCAAATAACTATCATCCAAGAAGATCCTATAGGTTTTACTTGGCACAAACACTAATTAAAACATAAAACCACATCTAACCAGAGGCTATATCAATTATTTATTACTAAACAGAACCAAAAAGCAAGAAACAAAAATAAAATTGGGTTGCCTCCCAACAAGCGCTATCGTTTAACGCCCCTAGCTAGGCATAAAGGCAAGGATAGATCTAGGTATTATCATCTTTGGTATGCAATCCATAAGTGGCCCTCATGATAGATTCATAAGGTAATTTTATTTTCTTTCTAGGAAAGTGTTCCATGCCTTTCCTTAACGGAAATTGGAATCTAATATTTCCTTCTTTCATATCAATAATTGCACCAATCGTTCTAAGGAAAGGTCTACCAATAATAATAAGACATGTAAGATTGCAATCTATATCAAGAACAATGAAATCTACGGGCACATAATTCCTATTTGCAATAATAAGAACATCATTAATTCTTCCCATAGGTTTCTTAATGGTGGAATCCGTGAGGTGCAAGTTTAAAGAACAATCATCAAATTCACGGAAACCTAACACATCACACAAAGTTTTTGGAATCGTGGAAACACTAGCACCCAAATCACACAAAGCATAGCATTTATGATCTTTAATTTTAATTTTAATAGTAGGTTCCCACTCATCATAAAGTTTTCTAGGGATAGAAACTTCTAATTCAAGCTTTTCTTCATAGGATTGCATTAAAGCATCAACGATATGTTTGGTAAAAGCCTTATTTTGACTATAAGCATGCGGAGAATTTAGCACGGATTGCAACAAGGAAATACAATCTATTAAAGAACAATTATCATAATTAAATTCCTTGAAATCCAAGATAGTGGGTTCATGGCTATGTAAAGTTTTGACCTCTTCAATCCCAGTTTTACCAATTTTTGCATCTAGATCTAAAAACTCCGAATCATTGGGACGCATTTTAACTAAAGTTGACTCATCTCCAGTCCCATCATTATCAAGATTCATATTGCAAAACAAAGATTTAATCGGAGACACATCAATAACTTTTAAATCTTCATCCTTATTATCATAAAAACTAGAAGAACACGCTTTTATAAAGCAATCTTTCTTAGCACGCATCCTAGCGGTTCTTTCTTTGCACTCATCATTGGAAAATCTCATAGCTTTGAGAGACTCATTGATATCATGCTTAGGTGGAATAGATCTAAGTTTCAAAGAATCAACATCAAGAGAAATTCTATCCACGTTCCTAGCCAACTCATCAATTTTAGGCAACTTTTCTTCAAGCAAAGCATTGAAACTCTTTTGAGAAATCATAAATTCTTTAACACTAGTCTCAAAATCAGAGGGCATTTTATTAAAATTTCCATAAGAGTTGTTGTAGGAATTACCATAATTATTAGAGGAATTACTAGGATACGGCCTAGGATTAAAGTTTCCTCTATAAGCGTTGTTACCAAAATTGTTCCTACCAACGAAATTCACATCCATAGATTCATTATTATTCTCAATCAAAGTAGACAAAGGCATATCATTGGGATTAGAAGAAACACTCTTATTAGCAAACAATTTCATAAGTTCATCCATCTTTCCACTCAAAACATTAATCTCTTCAATTGCATGCACCTTTTTACTAGTAGATCTTTCAGTGTGCCATTGAGAATAATTAACCATAATATTATCTAGGAGTTTAATAGCTTCTCCTAAAGTGATTTCCATAAAAGTGCCTCCCGCGGCCGAATCTAAAAGATTTCTAGAAGCAAAATTCAATCCGGCATAAAATTTTTTATAATCACCCATAAATTCAAACCATGTGTAGGGCAATTACGTATCATTATTTTCATCCTCTCCCAAGCTTGTGCAACATGTTCATGATCAAGTTGCTTAAAATTCATAATATCGTTTCGAAGAGAGATGATCTTAGCGGGAGGAAAATACTTAGAGATAAAAGCATCTTTGCACTCATTCCAAAAATCAATACTATTTTTAGGCAAAGACGAAAACCAAGTTTTAGCACGATCTCTAAGCGAAAAAGGAAATAGCTTCAATTTAACAATATCATTATCCACATCTTTCTTCTTTTGCATATCACACAAATCAACAAAGCTATTTAGATGGGTGGCGGCATCTTCACTAGGAAGGTCGGTGTCGTGGTTCTGAGTCTGACAGTAGAATAGGGGGGAGGGGTAGGAATGTAGAGGCAAGATCTTAGCTATGGAGGAGTTGTACACGCTGGTTTTACGAGTTCAGGCCCTTCTCGGAGGAAGTAACAGCCCTACGTCTCGGAGCCCGGAGGCGGTCGACTGGATTATACGCGTGCGTGTTACAGGGGGTGCGAACCCTTGTCCCAGATGAGGGGGGTGGCTTATATAGAGTGCGCCAGGACCCAGCACCCCTCCGTTACATAGGATTCAAGGTACATAAAGAGGTGGCGTTACAGGTAACGCCTGTATTGAAATGTTGTAAATGGTCATTAAATATCTAAGTAAATGCCCGACCGTTGCTGCGTAGAGCGGCTTTAGGTCTTCTTATCGTCGAGTGGTTTGATGGTCAAGTGACCTGGATAGAGTGAGATCACCGAGTGGATGGTAGGTCGAGTGGACTTCACTCGACGCCTTTGCTGGATCCCTTCTTCTGATACTTGAACTTCTTTGTTCTTAGGACTAGGACCTTAGGTAGGATGTATAGGTCAGGCCTATTACCCTACCCTAGGTTTATGTCTACATCATTAGCCCCAAATGGATCGAGGTTTGAGTGAAACAGAAGGACGGAGTTGACCTTGCTTTTACTCTTGATTGTCTCATCTATATCTCTGAGTAGAGGCCAGTTGACAGAACTTCAGCTTCGTTTCGGTCGCCTTGATCGATTCAGAAATTACCGACTGGCTTATATCACCACATCCATCGAACAAAACCTCTGACACGAAATCTTTGGCGTGATTGGTTGCAGAGGATCCCGGATTTCCTGGGATTCGAAATTTTGGTAGGAGCGCGCCAGGCGGAGAGTCCTGCGGTAAGTGGAGTAGATAAATAGGACTTTTTGATTACTGCGCCACCTTTTTTGCCACGTATCCCGTGTGCAACTGTTGGGGAGATTTGACAGGACCGCTCGGGCCCACGCTTCAGCCACTCGGGAGTAGGCTCTTAAAAGTGGCAAGACTGAGGCGTTTGCACTGTGCGTGCTCATTCCCTTCTTCTTCCTCTCGCGACTCCGCTCTGCCCAGACCATCCACTCTCGATGCCGTCACTCTGCCGCCATGGGGAAGGACAAAACGGCGACGCTGGAGCGTGCGAAGAAAGCGACGGGGGCGGCGAAGAGCAAGAAGGTGAATCGGGGGTCTTCGTCGCGCTCGGGGTTGCCGTAGGGTTGGATCCAGGGAGATTGGATCCGATCCTCGCTCCGACAGGAAGACTTGGATGATATGGCCGAGCTGGGCCTGATCATCCATAAGTGCGCGTGCCTGCCGAGGGGAGAAACGGAGCCACAGCCGCGGCCGGGTGAGTGCGTCCTGCTCACCACCCACGTCGACCGTGGTTTTTCTCTTCCCCCGCATCCCTTCTTTCGCGGATTCCTGAATTTCTTTGGGGCCCAACTCCACCATTTCACTCCCAACACTATCACATATCTTGCTGCGTTCGTCTCCATGTGCGAGAATTTCTTGGGGTGCCGACCGCACTGGGGTCTTTTCAAGCACATCTTTACCATCCGATCCCAAACTGTGAAGAAAGCGAACTCGAAAGATGAGAAAACCCATGTCCTTCAGATGTGTGGAGGCCTGGGCATTCAGAAGAGGAAAAGGAGCTCTTTCCCTCCGATGACTCTTCCTGAGTCGGTAAGGGGCTGGCAGTCGACCTGGTTCTACTGCCAGGACCTCGCAACCCCAGGCCAGTCGACTGGACTTCCTCCTTTCTCTTTTGACCGTGTTCAAACTCCATCTTCTTTGAAAGTGACTGATGCGGAGAAGGCAGAGACAGGCATGCTAGTTGAGAGAGTGGTACAACTGATCAACCAGGGTGTCACTGGTATGGATCTGCTCGAGGTGTTTCTCGGTCGGTGGATCCAGCCTCTCCAAGCTCGTGAACATCCCATGTGGATGTACTCCGGGGCTGGTGACACTGCTCGGGTTCATCCGGAGGAGGTGGAGGCCAAAACCATAGCCGAGTGGTTGATGGGTATCACCGGGAACAAGGACAACCCCAGGGGTGCTAGGCGAGTCGACACTTTCAGCGAAAGCAACCCGCTAGAGAAGGTCTGGTCATCATGACTGAGTTTTTGAACGCATTTTCCGACTGATTGTTGTTTCTACTGACCTAGGATTGGTCTCTTGCTTTGCAGATCTATACAGAGATGTATTCGATGCCCAATGGTGAACAAGCTCTGGAGCAAGACCAAGAGGGCGAGGACAGTGCTGAGGAGAGCGGCGAGTGGGAGTCCCCAGCTGATGATGATGAAGATGAGAGCGACGAGTTGGAAGACGAGGAGGTAGCCGACTCACCGCCTCGCTCCGAACGTCGATCCAAGCAGAAGCATGACCCCGCGAACAGGCGCGGCAAGGCCGTGGCGTCAAGTGCTCCATCTCACAAGCGCCGGTCCCGACACGGATCTGACTGAGAAGGTCACCAAGCAGCCCAAAGCTAACCCTTCGAAGGCTCGGAAGACCTTGCCTAAGATTAAGATGGATGTCCCTGTTGCTTTTGGGTAAACGCTCTTCTCATATCTTTTGTCGCGATCAATTTTTCTGTTCCGACTGGCTTTCTTGTTCTGACCGAGTGGACGATGAATTTCTGTAGCCCGACCTCAGCTGCGACCGACATGGATATCGACAAGACTCTAGCCGATGAGGAAGCTAACGACACCGTCGCCTCCAAAGCCAGTAAGCCAGGTCGATTCGAATTCGTCTGGTCGACTGAATGATTTGTCAGTTATTCTTATGGCTTTCTCTGTTCCTTGCATATCCACAAAATGTTGTTGTGCTTCCGGATGATGACGAAGAGGTGCCGCTGAGAGGGAGGAGGAAGAAGGACAGGGAGCTGAGTGGGAAGGTGCCTGAGGTCCAAGTTCCTCAGTCGACTGTGACGCCTGGAACGGTGGTCGAGCGCTCGACAGATCCGGCTCGAACCAACGTCACCTTCGCTATTCCGCTGTCGGCTGATTTCCCCTCGGGATTAGCTGCTCAGACTTCTGCTGCGCCGATACAACTCTCTGCTTCAGATCCGGCGATTGCTCTGCCTCCATCACTTTTCACTGCATATCAAACTCCAGACGATCCACCAGCTGCTGCCAAGGAAGCTCTTCTTCAGTTGAATCTTGTGATGGGATAGATGAAAATAGTGCATGAGGCTAGTCAGGTAGCCTTCAACGCCGGAGCTGCTCTGCAAGCCAATGTCCAGGTTAGTCGACTTCCCGATCGACCGTATTTCTTGTCTGATCACCCACTAGGGTGTGGCTGTTTTAATGTTGTATGTCTCCTTGTGTCGATTCGAACTGAACCTCACGCCGAGTGGAATCGAAACCAGTGGGGGCACGCTGAATGCACCCACTGGGTGTAGTCCCCGAGACCATAGGTGACTGCGGGCAGTCGACTGTGGTCTGAGAATGAGAACCTCTCTCCCTTTTTTTGCCACTCGAGCTGGGCAGACCATGCCGAGTGGAATTGAAACCAGTGGGGGCACGCTGAGTGCACCACTGGGTGTAGTCCCCGAGACCATAGGTGACTGCGGGCAGTCGACTGTGGTCTGAGAACCTTCTTTTTCTCTTTTTTTTGAAGAATCAGTGGGGGCACGCTAAGTGCACCCACTGGGTGTAGTCCCCGAGACTGCCATTGAATGTTTGATTCGGTAGTAGTCTTAGAGTAACTAGTGTTGTGATGTCTTTTTGTTTCTGTCGACTGATATGACTTGTGACTGTAGAAATCTTGTGATCTTGGGGCTCAGCTCTCTGCAATTAACAAGTAGCAAATCAGCCTCAACCTTGATCTGGAGTTGGCCAAGAAAAATCTCCAGAGCGCTCATGATGAAGTAGCTGCCATGGGAGGTAATCAATCGCCGACTGTTTATCCCACTTCTGGCACTTTTTCTTTCCATTTTTTTGAACCGAGTGACTCCACTCGAGCAGATGTATGTAGTGAAAACCGCCAACTCCAAGCCCGTCTGAAGAATGTTATTTCTTTAGAGAAAATGAAGCTGGCTTTGGAGCAGAAGGACCTGGACCTAGCTGCAGCTCAGAAGGAGGCGCGCGAGAAGACAGCGCTTGGTGACAAGAATCTTGCTTCAGTCAGCAAGTTAGAAGAAGAAAATTCCAAATTGAAGACTGCTGTTTCTGACGCCAACCAAGAAGTCGAGAGACTAAAGAGGGACAAGGAGAAACTGACCAACGAACTTGGGAGCCTCAAGATCAAGAACGGCAAATTAGAGTCTTATCTGAGCCAACTTGCTGCGAAACTGGTCCTGAAACTTGAAGGTACCGATTAATCTGTCTTTTTTTTGTCAACTGATAATTTTAATTGCGCTATCGACTCATACTTCACTTGACCATGCAGAATTTTGCCAAGACTATGAAGCGGAAACTGGGCAGGTCGAGAAGGGTCTTGACCCCATTAACTGTCCAGTCAAGGATGAAGTTGCAATGAACGTGCTGCGGTTGGAGTCTCGCATGGATGGCGCAATTGCCTATCTGGCCCGTCTGAAGGCTATGACCCAGATTGATGCAGAACTTTGGCCTCAGGCGGAACTGTCTCAAGATCTCGAGTCTCTGATGGCTCGACTGAATCAAATCCCTGAGCGTGTGCAAGAATGGAAGAAGTCCTCTGCTTGCTGTGGTGCTGACGTCGCTCTGTCTCTGGTCCGAGTGCACTGCAAGGATGCCAAAGAAGACAAGCTGGCGGAGCTTAAAGTTGCAAACACGAAGAAGCATACTTTCCAGTCTTTCATGGACACTTTTCTTGCCGCCGACACTCGCATTGCAGACAGCATCGACCTTGACAGTTTCTGCGACCCGGCCAGTCCTTCTCCTGATGCGTGATCGAAAACACATTAAGCTTCACCTTTATTTGCCTCGGGATGCCGAGTGATTGTGTAACCGTTAAACTGCTTCGGGCTTGATGCTCGAATACTTTTGAACCGTCGTCCGAAACCTTAGGAATTTATCTGAACTTGGTTTATTTCTGAATATGCTTGCGTTTACCTTCGAGTGGAATTTTCTTCACTCGAAATAATCTTTGTGTTTGAGATTTCAATTGTCCTGTGCTTCATCGTCCTTGCAGGTAGGGATGGAGCAAACGTTGTACTTATGGCGTAGCTCCGAAGGAGAAGGTTGCAGTCGACCTGCACCTCGTCATCCTTGCGGATAGGGATGGAGCAAACTTTGTACTTGTGGCGTAGCTCCGAGGAGAAGGTTGCAGCCGACCTGCACCTCGTCGTCCTTGCAGATAGGGATGGCTTCTATACTTAGGCAAGTTCTGGATTGCGGCTAAGCCTCCGAGTGGGAGGGTTGCTCCCCACTCGGTAGGATTTTTCGTACTTAGGCGAGTACTTGACTGCAGCTAAGCCCCCGAGTGGAAGGGTTGCTCTCCACTCGGTAGGATTTTTCATACTTAGGCGAGTACTTGACTGCAGCTAAGCCCCCGAGTGGGAGGGTTGCTCTCCACTTGGTAGGATTTTTCTAACTTAGGCGAGTACTTGACTGCAGCTAAGCCCTCGAGTGGGAGGGTTGCTCTCCACTCGGTAGGATTTTTCATACTTAGGCGAGTACTTGACTGCAGCTAAGCCCCCGAGTGGGAGGGTTGCTCTCCACTCGGTAGGATTTTTCAAACTTAGGGAGTACTTGATCTGCAGCTAAGCCCCAGTGGGAGGTTGCTCTCCACTCGGTGGATTTTTCAAACTTAGGCGAGTACTTGATCTGCAGCTAAGCCCCGAGTGGGAGGTTGCTCTCCACTCGGTGGGATTTTTCAAACTTAGGCGAGTACTTGATCTGCAGCTAAGCCCCGAGTGGGAGGGTTGCTCACCACTCGGTGGGATTTTTCAAACTTAGGTGAGTACTTGACTGCAGCTAAGCCCCGAGTGGGAGGTTGCTCTCCACTCGGTGGGATTTTTCAAACTTAGGCGAGTACTTGATCTGTATCTAAGCCCCAGAGTGGGAGGGTTGCTCACCACTTGGTAGGATTTTTCAAACTTAGGCGAGTACTTGACTGCAGCTAAGCCCCCGAGTAGGAGGGTTGCTCTCCACTCGATAGGATTTTTCAAACTTAGGCGAGTACTTGATCTGCAGCTAAGCCCCGAGTGGGAGGTTGCTCTCCACTCGGTAGGATTTTTCAAACTTAGGCGAGTACTTGACTGCAGCTAAGCCCCCGAGCGGGAGGGTTGCTCTCCACTCGGTAGGATTTTTCAAACTTAGGCGAGTACTTGACTGCAGCTAAGCCCCCGAGCGGGAGGGTTTCTCTCCACTCGGTAGGATTTTTTGAACTTAGGCGAAACGGATTCGTAGCTAAGCCTCAAAGTGAGAGGCTTGCTCACCACTCGGTAGGATTTTTTAGACTTGGGCGAAACGGATTCGCAGCAAAGTCACCCATTGGGGGATTTCAAATGGAAACAAAAGCAACAACAATCGTTTAGGAAGATTATAAAGCTCTTCTCTTTGATAAATAAACTACAAAGGTGTTTCTTATTACATCTCATCTGAGTGAGTACTTAAGTATAAAAGGGGCGGAGCAGCTCCGCATTCCAAGCTCGTGGCTCATCTTTCTGATGTTCGACATTGTAAAGATGGTACGCTCCATTGTGGAGAACTCTGGTGATAATGAAGGGACCTTCCCAGGAAGGGGCAAGCTTGTGTGGCTTCTGTTGATCCACTCGAAGAACCAAGTCTCCCTCCTGAAAAGCTCAGCCCTTCACGTTTCTAGCGTGGAATCGACGCAAATCTTGCTGGTAGATGGTCGATCGGATCAATGCCATCTCTCTTTCTTCTTCTAAGAGATCGACTGAATCCTGCCGGGCCTGTTCCGCTTCTTCTTCAGAGAAGAGTTCTACTCGGGGTGCGTTATGGAGCAGGTCACTTGGCAGAACAGCTTCGGCTCCGTAGACCAAAAAGAAAGGGGTTCGCCCGGTCGATCGATTGGGAGTTGTCCTCAAACCCCAGAGAACTGATGGAAGCTCATCGACCCAGGCATCTGCTGCGTGTTTGAGATCACACATCAGTCGGGGCTTCAGTCCTTTGAGGATTAGACCATTCGCCCTTTCAGCTTGACCATTCGACTGTGGGTGAGCCACTGAAGCATAGTCGACTGTGTGCTTTGAGAAGCGCATAATGCTCTAAACTCGTCAGAATCGAAGTTCGATCCATTGTCAGTGATGATGCTGTGTGGAACTCCATATCTGAATGTCAATTCCACGATGAAGCCGACAATGATCTTGGCATCAAGATTCTTGATAGGTTTGGCTTCGATCCATTTGGTAAACTTGTTGACTGCTACAAGCACATGAGTAAATCCGCTCCTACCAGTCCTCAGCGGCCCGACCATGTCCAATCCCCAAACAGCAAAGGGCCAGACGAGCGGAATGGTCTTCAGGGCTGACGCAGGCTTATGAGACATATCAGAGTAGAACTGGCAACCTTCTCATCTGTCGACTATATCTTTCGCCATTTCATTTGCTCGGGGCCAATAAAATCCGGCTCGGTATGCTTTAGCCACAATGACCCGAGAGGACGCATGGTGACCACAGGTCCCCGAGTGGATGTCGTTGAGGATCATTCGACCTTCTTCTGGTGTTATGCATTTCTGACTGACCCCAGTCACACTTTCTCTGAACAACTGTCCCTTTATCACCGTAAAGGCCTTGGATCGACGGACGATCTGTCGAGCCTCTTCTTCATCCTCTGGGAGTTCCTTCCTAAGGATGTACGCGATGTAAGGTATTGTCCAGTCGGGAGTGATAACCAGAACTTCCATGATTAGGTCGACCACGGCTGGGACCTTGACTTCAGTCGGATCTGTGGCGCTCTTAGGCTGCGGGGGCTCTTCTGTAAAAGGATCTTCTTGAACTGATGGTGTGTGAATGTGCTCCAGAAACACATTGCTGGGAATGGCTTCTCTCTTGGAACCTATCTTCGCCAAATCATCGGCTGCTTGATTTTTCAGTCGGGGTATATGATGGAGCTCTAACCCCTCGAACTTCTTTTCCAACTTTCTCACCGCATTGCAGTAGCCAGTCATGGCTGGGCTTCTAACGTCCCACTCTTTCATCACTTGATTGACCACCAAATCTGAGTCGCCATAGACCATGAGGCGACGGACACGAGTGAAATGGCCATGGGCAACCCGTATAAGAGTGCTTCATATTCTGCTTCGTTATTGGAGGAATCAAAGTGAATCTGGAGTACATATCTGAGCTTGCCTCCTCGGGGGGATACTAATACCACCCCAGCACCCGAACCATTCAGCATCTTGGAACCGTCAAAGAACATGGTCCAGTGCTCCGAGTGAACTTGAGTCGGCAGTTGCTGTTCGATCCACTCGGCGAGGAAATCAACTATTGCTTGGGACTTGATAGCTTTCTTTGCCTCAAGCTGAATATCTAAGGGAAGGAGTTCAATCGCCCATTTTGCCCCTCGACCAGTTGCATCTCTGTTCTGCAGAATCTCTGATAATAGAGCATTGATACGTCTCCAACGTATCTATAATTTTTGATTGCTCCATGCTACTTTATCTATTGTTTTGGACTATAATAGGCTTTATTTTCCACTTTTATATTACTTTTGGGACTAACCTATTAACCGGAGGCCCAGCCCAGAATTGCTGTTTTTTGCCTATTTCAGTGTTTCGAAGAAACGGAATATCAAACGGAGTCCAAACGGAATGAAACCTTCGGGAACATGATCTTCTCACCGAACGTGATCCAGAGACTTGGACCCTACTCCAAGAAGTGTCGAGGCGGTCACGAGGTGGGTGGCGCCCTCCCCCAGGCGCGCCCCTGCCTCGTGGGCCCCCGACGCTCCACCGACGCATTCCTTCCTCCTATATATACCTACGTACCCCCAACAGATCAGGGACGGAGCCAAAAACCTAATTCCACCGCCGCAACTTCCTGTATCCACGAGATCCCATCTTGGGGCCTGTTCCGGAGCTCCGTCGGAGGGGGCACCCACCACGGAGGGCTTCTATATCAACACCATAGCCCCTCCGATGAAGTGTGAGTAGTTTACTTCAGACCTTCGGGTCCATAGCTAGTAGCTAGATGGCTTCTTCTCTCATTTTGGATCTCAATACAATGTTCTCCCCCTCTCTCGTGGAGATCTATTCGATGTAATCTTCTTCTTGCGGTGTGTTTGTTGAGACCGATGAATTGTGGGTTTATGATCCAACTTATCTATGGAAAATATTTGATTCTTCTCTGAATTCTTTTATGTATGATTGAGTTATCTTTGCAAGTCTCTTCGAATTATCAGTTTGGTTTGGCCAACTAGATTGGTAGTTCTTGCAATGGGAGAAGTGCTTAGCTTTGGGTTCAATCTTGCGGTGTCCTTACCTAGTGATGTAAGGGTTGCAAGGCACGTATTGTATTGTTGCCATCGAGGATAACAAAATGGGGTATTTATCATATTGCATGAATTTATTCCTCTACATCATGTCATCTTGCTTAAGGCGTTACTTTGTTTTTAACTTAATACTCTAGATGCATGCTGGATAGCGGTCGATGAGTGGAGTAATAGTAGTAGATGCCGAATCGTTTCGGTCTACTTGTCTCGGATGTGATGCCTATATACATGATCATTGCCTAGATATACTCATAACTATGCTCAATTCTGTCAATTGCTCAACAGTAATTTGTTCACCCACTGTAGAATATCTATGCTCATGAGAGAAGCCACTAGTGAAACCTATGGCCCCCGGGTCTATTCTCATCATATCAATCTCCATAACTTTATTTACTTGCTTTGCTTTTACTTTTCACTTTGCATCTTTATACCAAAAATACCAAAAATATTACCTCTATCAGATCTCACTCTCGTAAGTGACCGTGAAGGGATTGACAACCCCTAATCGCGTTGGTTGCGAGTAGCTATCATTTTGTGCAAGTACGAGGGACTTGCGCGTGGCCTCCTACTGGATTGATACCTTGGTTCTCAAAAACTGAGGGAAATACTTACGCTACTGTGCTGCATCATCCTCTCCTCTTTGGGGAAAACCAACGCAAGCTCAAGACGTAGCAAGAAGGATTTACGCACCGCTGTTGGGAGGTCTACGCAAAAGTCAAGATACCAAGTACCCATCACAATCCCTATCTCTCACATTACATTATTTGCCATTTGCCTCTCGTTTTCCTCTCCCCCCACTTCACCTTTGCCGTTTTATTCGCCCTCTTTTTCCCAATCTCCTCCTCCTTTTTCTCTTTGCCTTTTGTTTGCTCGTGTGTTAGTTTGCTTGCTTGTCATTATGACTAGTCTCTTATCTTCTCCGCTATCTCCCAAGAATGAAGTTCTAAATTTTAAGCAAAGGGAGGGAGAATATCTAAAAGACGCTTGGTATAGAATTTGCAATGCTCAAAATAGATCTACCAGGAAGCAATCTACTTCAGTTCTTCTTCGTAATTTTTACGTAGGTGCTAATACTTGGTATAGACATATCCTTGATACCATTACCGGAGGGAATTTCTTGGGTAGCCATACTTTTGATTCTTATAATGCTTTAATAGATTTATTTGGCTCACCACCTCTTTTGGTTAATGGAACTATGTTAACTTTGGAGCATGTTATGCAAAGGCTTGAAATTATTGAAAACAAAGTTGCTACCATTGAATCCATTGAAAATCTAGATAAAAAGATCCATAATCAAATTACTCAATATGGATCTAAGGTAGGAACGACTTTGAAAAATATTAAGGAGAAGGAACCCATGGTTAATGAGAAAATAAATCTAGATTCTACTCGAATCGATAAACTTGAGGGTATCATTACTAACTTCGGAACCGCTTTTTCTTCCGTAAAAAATACTCCTAGTCCTCCCACTAAAATTGCCAAGCTTATGTATGTTCCTAAAAATAAGGGTGAATCATCTAGTAAGGAAAATGCGGATCTTAAATCTATAAGTATTCATCCCGATCTTTTTACTATCATAAAGGAACCATTTGCAACAAATGAATTTTTTGATCTTATGCCTAAAATTTTGATAATCACTAGAAAGAAAGAAATCTTTAAGAAAGATAGATGCCTTATTGAAGAATTGCCTACTAAAGATGGCAATACCTAGATCTATCCTTACTTTTATGCCTAGCTAGGGGCGTTAAACGATAGCTCTTGTTGGGAGGCAACCCAATTTTATTTTTAGTTTTTTGTTTTTGCTTCTGTTTAGGAATAAATAATCCATCTAGCCTCTGTTTATATGCGGTTTTATGTTTTAATTAGTGTTTGTGCTAAGCTAGACCTATTGGATCTTCTTGGATGATAGTTATTTGATCTTGCTGTAATTTCCAGAATCTTTGTGCTCAGTGCCCGAATTGTTAAAAATCACCAGAATGTGATAAAATACTGATTCCAATTGCTGCTGATCAATAAACAAATTTTCCAGGTCGTCTAATTTTGGTAGAATTTTTTGGGTTCCATAAGTCTGCGTTAGTTACAGATTACTACAGACTGTTCTGTTTTTGACAGATTCTGTTTTGCGTGTGTTGTTTGCTTATTTTGATGAATCTATGGTTAGTAAAATAGTTTATAATCCATAGAGAAGTTGGAATACAGTAGGTTTAACACCAATATAAATAAATAATGAGTTCATTACAGTACCTTAAAGTAGTCTTTTGTTTTCTTTCTCTAACGGAGCTCACGAGATTTCTATTGAGTTTTGTGTTGTGAAGTTTTCAAGTTTTGGGTGAATTCTTTTGATGGATTATGGAACAAGGAGCGGCAAGAGCCTAAGCTTGGGGATGCCCATGGCACCCCCAAGATAATCCAAGGACACCAAAAATTCAAAGCTTGGGGATGCCCTGAAGGCATCCCTCTTTAAATCTACTTCCATCGGTAATTTACTTGGAGCTATATTTTTATTCACCAACATGATATGTGTTTTGCTTGGAGCGTCTTGTATTATTTGAGTCTTTGCTTGTTAGTTTACAACAATCATGCTTGCTGTACACACCTTTTGAGAGAGCCATACATGAATTGAAATTTGATAGAATACTCTATGTGCTTCACTTATATCTTTTGAGCTTGATAGTTTGCTCATAGTGCTTCACTTATATCTTTTTGAGCGTGATAATTTTTGCTCTAGTGCTTCACTTAGATCTTTTAGAGCACGGTGGTGGATTTGTTTTAAAGAAAATTGATCTCTCATGCTTCACCTAGATTAGTTTGAGAGTCGTTAATAGCATGGTAATATGCTTAATGTTAATATACTTGGTATTCAAGATATGTGAAACTTTCTTTTGAGTGCGTTGAATACTAAGATAAGTTTGATGCTTGATAAATGTTTTGAGATATGGAGGTGATAATATCAAAGTCATGCTAGTTGAGTAGTTGTGAATTTGAGAAATGCTTGTGTTGAAGTTAGCAAATCCCATAGCATGCACCTATGGTTAAAGTTATGTAACAAATTTGAAACATGAAGTGTACCTGGCTTGTGCATCCTTATGAGTGGCGGTCGGGGACGAGCGATGGTATTTTCCTACCAATATATCCCCCTAGGAGCATGTGCATAGTACTTGATTTTTGATGACTTCTAATTTTTTGCAATAAGTATATGAGTTCTTTTGACTAATGTTGAGTCCATGGATTATACACACTTTTACCTTTCCACCATTGCTAGCCTCTTTGGTACCGTGCATTGCCCTTTCTCACATTGAGAGTTGGTGCAAACTTCGCCGGTGCATCCAAACCCCGTGATATGATACGCTCTATCACACATAAACCTCCTTATATCTTCCTCAAAACAGCCACCATACCTACCTATTATGGCATTTCCATAGCCATTCCGAGATATATTGCCATGCAACTTCCACCATCATCATCATGACATACCTTACTTTTGTCATATTGCCATTGCATGATCATGTAGTTGAAATCGTATTTGTGGCAAAGCCACCATGCATTATTCTCATACATGTCACTCTTGATTCATTGCAACATCCCGGCACACCGCCGGAGGCATTCATATAGAGTCATACCTTGTTCTAGTTTTGAGTTGTAATCCTTATGTTGTAATCAATAGAAGTGTGATGATCATCATTATTAGAGCATTGCCCAAAAAAAGAGAGAAAGGCCAAAATAAAAAAAAGGCCCAAAAAAAAGAAAAGGAAAGGGCAATGCTACTATCTCTTTTTCCACACTTGTGCTTCAAAGTAGCACCATGTTCTTCATGTAGTAAGTCTCATATTTTGTGCTTCAAAGTAGCACCATGTTTTTCATATAGTGAGTCTCATAAGTTGTCTTTTTTATACTAGTGGGAATTTTTCATTATAGAACTTGGCTTGTATATTCCTATGATGGGCTTCCTCAAATGCCCTAGGTCTTCATGAGCAAGCAAGTTGGATGCACACCCACTAGTTTTCTTTTGTTGAGCATTCATAGCTCTAGTGCATCTGTTGCATGGCAATCCCTACTCCTCATGTTGACATCAATTGATGGGCATCTCCATAGCCCGTTGATTATCCTTGTCAATGTGAGACTTTCTCCTTTTTGTCTTCTCCACACAATCCCCATCATCATATTCTATTCCACCCATAGTGCTATATCCATGGCTCACGCTCATGTATTGCGTGAAGGTTGAAAAAGTTTGAGATTATTTGAGTATGAAACAATTGCTTGGCTTGTCATCGGGGGTATAGAAGTTGGGAACATCTTTGTGTGACGAAAATGAAGCATAGCCTAACTATATGCTTTTGTAGGGATGAACTTTCTTTGGCCATGTTATTTTGAGATGACATAATTATTTTGATTAGTATGCTTAAAGTATTATTATTTTTATGTCAATATGAACTTTTGTCTTAAATCTTCCGGATCTGAATATTCGTATCACAATTAAGAAGATTTACATTGAAATTATGCCAAAGTATCACTCCGCATCAAAAATTCTATTTTTATCATTTACCTACTCGAGGACGAGCAGGTATTAAGCTTGGGGATGCCTGATACGTCTCCAACGTATCTATAATTTTTGATTGCTCCATGCTACTTTATCTATTGTTTTGGACTATAATGGGCTTTATTTTCCACTTTTATATTACTTTTGGGACTAACCTATTAACCGGAGGCCCAGCCCAGAATTGCTGTTTTTTGCCTATTTCAGTGTTTCGAAGAAACGGAATATCAAACGGAGTCCAAACGGAATGAAACCTTCGGGAACGTGATCTTCTCACCAAACGTGATCCAGGAGACTTGGACCCTACTCCAAGAAGTGCCAGAGGCGGTCACGAGGGTGGATGGCGTGCCCTCCCCCTGGGCGCGCCCCCTGCCTCGTGGGCCCCCTGACGCTCCACCGACGTACTCCTTCCTC
The DNA here is from genome assembly GCA_021605205.1 of Aegilops longissima. Classification (NCBI taxonomy): domain Eukaryota; kingdom Viridiplantae; phylum Streptophyta; class Magnoliopsida; order Poales; family Poaceae; genus Aegilops; species Aegilops longissima. The sequence continues at coordinate 555,394,355 of CM038678.1, forward strand.
CTATATATACCTACGTACCCCCAACAGATCGGGGACGGAGCCAAAAACCTAATTCCACCGCCGCAACTTCCTGTATCCACGAGATCCCATCTTGGGGCCTGTTCCGGAGCTCCGCCGGAGGGGGCATCCACCATGGAGGGCTTCTACATCAACACCATAGCCCCTCCGATGAAGTGTGAGTAGTTTACTTCAGACCTTCGGGTCCATAGCTAGTAGCTAGATGGCTTCTTCTCTCTTTTTGGATCTCAATACAATGTTCCCCCCCTCTCTCGTGGAGATCTATTCGATGTAATCTTCTTTTTGCGGTGTGTTTGTTGAGATCGATGAATTGTGGGTTTATGATCCAACTTATCTATGGAAAATATTTGATTCTTCTCTGAATTCTTTTATGTATGATTGAGTTATCTTTGCAAGTCTCTTCTAATTATCCGTTTGGTTTGGCCAACTAGATTGGTAGTTCTTGCAATGGGAGAAGTGCTTAGCTTTGGGTTCAATCTTGCGGTGTCCTTACCTAGTGACAGAAGGGGTTGTAAGGCACGTATTGTATTGTTGCCATCGAGGATAACAAGATGGGGTATTTATCATATTGCATAAATTTATTCCTCTACATCATGTCATCTTGCTTAAGGCGTTACTCTGTTTTTAACTTAATACTCTAGATGCATGCTGGATAGCGGTCGATGAGTGGAGTAATAGTAGTAGATGCAGAATCGTTTCGGCCTACTTGTCTCGGACGTGATGCCTATATACATGATCATTGCCTAGATATACTCATAACTATGCTCAATTCTGTCAATTTCTCAACAGTAATTTGTTCACCCACCGTAGAATATCTATGCTCATGAGAGAAGCCACTAGTGAAACCTATGGCCCTCGGGTCTATTCTCATCATATCAATCTCCATAACTTTATTTACTTGCTTTGCTTTTACTTTTCACTTTGCATCTTTATACCAAAAATACCAAAAATATTATCTCTATCAGATCTCACTCTCGTAAGTGACCGTGAAGGGATTGACAACCCCTAATCGCGTTGGTTGCGAGTAGCTATCGTTTTGTGCAGGTACGAGGGACTTGCGCGTGGCCTCCTACTTGATTGATACCTTGGTTCTCAAAAACCGAGGGAAATACTTACGCTACTGTGCTGCATCATCCTCTCCTCTTCGAGGAAAACCAACGTAAGCTCAAGACGTAGCAAGCATCGCTGACGACTGTAACAGAGTGGTCAGAGAAATAGTGTGCAACCTTCTTCGTGGTCATATAAATCCCATAAACAAGCTTCTGATAGTGCGGATATCTCTGTTTCGACGGAGTCAGTACTTTAGAAACATAATAAACCGGGCGCTGAACTTTATAGGCTTTTCCCTCTTCTTCTCGCTCGTAGTAAGTAATCTTTGTCGACGACTTTTCCAGTGGCTGCTATATAAAGCAGTAAAGGCTCTTTGCTGATTGGGGCAGCAAGCACCTGCTGGGTGGAAAGCAGGGCTTTTAGCTCTGCAAACGCTGCATCAGCTTCGGGAGTCCACTCGAACTTATCTGACTTGTTCATCAGTCGGTAGAGAGGTAGCGCCTTCTCACCGAGTCTGGAAATGAATCAACTTAGGGCGGCCAAACAACCAGTAAGCTTCTAAACATCATGCACACGCACTGGGCGTTTCATTCGGAGTATGGCACCAACTTTCTCGGGGTTAGCATCGATCCCTCGTTCGGAAACGAGAAAACCGAGCAACTTTCCTCCTGGAACTCCGAACGCGCACTTTGATGGATTAAGCTTGATATCGTACCTTCTGAGGTTGGCAAAGGTTTCAGCAAGGTCAGTCAGTAGGTCGGAACCTTTGCGTGACTTGACCACAATGTCATCCATGTATGCTTCCACATTCCGACTGATTTGAGTGAGTAAACACTTCTGAATCATTCGCATGAATGTGGCTCCAGCGTTCTTCAAGCCGAATGGCATAGTGACATAACAGAAGCACCCGAATGGGGTGATGAAAGCTGTTTTGATTTCATCGGGTCCAAACAGACGAATCTGATGATACCCGGAATAAGCGTCCAAAAAGGACAGATGCTCACATCCCGCAGTCGAATCGACTATCTGATCAATGCGAGGGAGAGAAAAGTGATCCTTCGGGCAGGCTCGATTGATATGCTTGAAGTCGATGCACATGCGGAGTGAATTTTCCTTCTTAGGGACCATGACAACGTTAGCTAACCACTCGGAGTGGTAAATCTCTCGGATAAACTCAGCTGCCAGGAGCCGAGCCACTTCTTCACCGATTGCTTTTCTCTTCTGTACGGTGGACCGTCGAAGATGTTCCTTGACTGATTTTATCTTTGGGTCGACTCGCAAACGATGCTCAGCCAGTCCCCTGGGAACACCCGGCATGTCAGAAGGTTTCCATGCAAAGATGTCCAGTTCTCACGGAGGAACTGGATGAGCGCTTCTTCCTATTTGGAGTCGAGAGTTGTTGAAATGTGGGTCGGAGCAGCGTTGGGATCAGTCAGGTGGATATGAACCGGTTTCGTTTCACCGGACGACTGAAATGCTGAATCCGTTGCAGGCTTCTTAGCTCGTAGCAAATCACTCGGATCTGCATTTTTCTGATACTCCTGCAATTCCACCACTGCCATCTGCGCATCAGCGATTTTTGAGCCCTTCTTGAAGCACTCTTCTGCTTTCTTTCGATTGCCAGTGATGGTGATCACTCCCTTGGGACCAGGCATTTTCAATTTGAGGTACACATAGCATGGTCGAGCCATAAACGCAGCGTAAGCCGGCCTGCCCGAATGGCGTGATAAGCACTCTGGAAATCCACCACTTCAAATGTCAACTTTTCTTTGCGGCAATTCTTGTGATCACGAAAACCACGTCAAGAGCAATCTGGCGAGTGATTCAACCTTTTGCCCGAATGACTCCATGGAAACTCATATCGCTTTCATCGAGTATGGACATCGAATGCCCATCCTTTTAAATGTTTACGCATACAGAATGTTCAGAGCCCTCGCCACCATCCATCGAACTTTAGTCGATCGAGTGCCTTCGACAACCGGGTCGACCACCAAAGCTTGCCTCCCGGGGTGGCTATGTGTGTCGAGCGATCGGACTGGTCGAATGTGATGGCGATCGAGGACCATTTCAAATAATCAAGGCGTCCGGGCGACCATATTCACTTCTCTGTTGATCACTTTCAATCGACTCTTACTCTCAACATCAGCAAAAATCATCAGAGTGGAATTGACGTGAGGGTAACCATCATCACTCTCCTCCTTGTCCTCAACCTTGTCGGACTCTTTTTCCTTGTCTTTGGGCTGTTTATCCCGGAACTGCTAGATCAGGAGCCGGCACTACCGAGTGGTATGCTTCGGGTAAATGATTTTACCCTCCTCATCTTTCTTTGTGTGGATGTGGCATGGCAAATCTAGCACATCATTTCCATCTTGATCTTTTATCTTCTTAGGGTTCCATGGCCCCTTGGGCTTCCCTTTGGGTTTTCCTTGAGTCACGACTAAGGTTTCCCCAGGAGCAGCTGGCTCGGCTTTGCGCTTCGCTTCCATTGAGTTTCCTCCTCCGGTTTCATGGGCGACTGATTTGTGCTTGCCACTCCGGAGCCGATCCTCTTCTTCACCATTAGCATATTTGGTGGCAATCTCCATCATTCGACTCAGAGACATGTCTCCGGTCCGACCGAACTTCAAGTTCAACTCTCGATATTTGACGCCTTCCTTGAAGGCGCAGACTGCTTGGTGATCAGACACATTCTCAACTGTGTGATGCAGTGTGGTCCATCTCTGGATATAATCCCTCAAAGTTTCATTTGTCTTCTGCACACAGGATTGCAGCTCTGTCAACCCTGCTGGTCATTTGCATGTCCCTTCAAACGTTCTGACAAACACTCGGGCAAGATCTTCCCAAGTGTAAATGCTGCTGGGTGCTAACTGATTCAGCCACGCTCTGGCCGAACCCTCCAACATCAGAGGCAGGTGTTTCATAGCCACTTCATCATTACCGCCGCCAATCTGAACAGCCACCCGGTAGTCCTCAAGCCAAGTATCAGGCTTGGACTCACCAGTGAACTTACTGACTCCAGTCGCCAACCTGAAGTTGGGGGCAATCACCACGGCCCTGATGGCTCTTCTGAAGCACTCTGGTCCTGAGACGCGCGCTCTACTGCTGGTGGGTACATCTCTATCATGAACTTCTCGGTGAGTTCTGTTCCTGTCGACCAAACCCTGAACGAGAATAGATCTCGCATCAAAGCCTGGCTCCCTGGGGTCGACTGGAATCCTTCGCCCAGCGCTGTGAGGGCGCCTGTCATCCTGCTGTCGAGGTACATATGATCCACTCCTTGGGGGAGGAGTGGACACTCGACGACGATCGTCACGATCGAGTCGGTGATCATACTGCTCATGGTTTCTGTACTGATCACGCCGGTCGTCACGTCCCTCACGCCTCGGGGGCGATCTTGGACTATGTGCCGACTAGACTGTATCTGCAACAACGGACCTGCTAAGGATCCTATTCCGCGACTATGATACAGCCGTATTTTGCTCCCCCGCTGCCCGGAGTAAAGCTCTGATCTGCATTAAACCCCTGCCGGCTTCTGACTGGGAGGGCTGAATTGACTCTGCTATATGAGCTGCAGCTGTAAGATTTTGGATCGGAGTTCAATATACCTGAGTCGGAGGTGGAAAAAGTTGACGTCGACTGGATTCTTGAATCCTTTGTCGCGCACGCTCGTCGAGTACTCGCTGGAGATTTTCCAGTCGCGTGCGCTCAGCCAGATTGGCCAGGCGCGCGTCCTCCAAGGCCCGGGCCTCGGGGGTTTCTCCAACGATAGGAGTGTGAAGAGCATCCATGTTCCGGCGGCAAAGCTCTTCCCTCTGCTCCGAAGAGAGGGGCTCGGGGCGGCATTCCTCATGAGCATGCGATGGATCGCCTCTGCCGTCGCCATCGTTGGTGCGAGGGAAGCCGGGAGGACTGCGAGGTCCATCGACCATCAGGACCTCCGCCGCTGGATCACTGCTGTCGCACTCGGATGCGGTCTCTGCGGAGCCAGTCGAACAGGTCGTAGAGAGATTCGTCGGGCTCGATCGCTGCGACTTGAGGGGTGGCCGTTTGGCGAGCCACTGCGTGCCTCACCCATCGCTGAAGCCTTGACCGACCGGAGCGCTTGCGCCGTGGCGACGGGAGGAGGAGGGCGCCACAGTGCCGATCGACATTGGGTCGACGGTTGCCTCGGGAGGATGCCGCAGACGCCGCTGCGAAGTCGCGTTGCCCGCGGACGGGAGTGCATCGACGTCGAGTGGAGCCTCCTGAAGCCAAGCGGAGTCGTCGGCGACAAAACGAAGCGCCGAGATGGATCTCGCGGCCCTCAGCCAAACCTCCCCCTGAAACCATGATGAAGGGGATCGGAAAAATTGCAACTTCTCCAACAAGTCGCTAAGACACCTGCCCCACGGTGGGCGCCAACTGTCGTGGTTCTGAGTCTGACAGTAGAATAGGGGGGTAGGAATGTAGAGGCAAGATCTTAGCTATGGAGGAGTTGTACACGCTGGTTTTACGAGTTTAGGCCCTTCTCGGAGGAAGTAACAGCCCTACGTCTCGGAGCCCGGAGGCGGTCGACTGGAGATATACGCGTGTGTGTTACAGGGGGTGCGAACCCTTGTCCCTGAGGAGGGGGTGGCTTATATAGAGTGCGCCAGGACCCAGCACCCCTCCGTTACATAGGATTCAAGGTACATAAAGAGGTGGCGTTACAGGTAACGCCTGTATTGAAATGTTGTAAATGGCCATTAAATATCTAAGTAAATGCCCGACCGTTGCTGCGCGGAGCAACTTTAGGTCTTCTTATCGTCGAGTGGTTTGATGGTCGAGTGACCTGGATAAAGTGAGATCACCGAGTGGATGGTAGGTCGAGTGGACTTCACTCGACGCCTTTGCTGGATCCCTTCTTCTGATACTTGAACTTCTTTGTTCTTAGGACTAGGACCTTAGGTTGGATTTATAGGTCAGGCCTATTACCCTACCCTAGGTTTATGTCTACATCAGCCGGCGAATTGATCTTTCATGACAAGATTCAGCAAAGCAGCATTAATTTCACAAGATTCAGCATCGGTAAGAGGAGAAATCGGAGTGCTAAGAAAATCATTGTTGTTGGTATTGGAAAAGTCACACAATTTAGTATTATCTTGAGCCATCGTGACACACAAACAATCCAACACACAAGCAAACAAGAAGCAAGCGAAAAAAAGCGAACGGAAAGAGAGGGCGAATAAAACGGCAAGGGTGAAGTGGGGGAGAGGAAACCGAGACGCAAATGGCAAATAATGTAATGCGAGGGATAAAAGTTTGAGATGGGTGCTTGGTATGTCTTGACTTGTGCGTAGACTCCCCGGCAACGGCGCCAGAAATCCTTCTTGCTACCTCTTCAGCATGCGTTGGTTTTCCCTTGAAGAGGAAAGGGTGATGCAGCAAAGTAGCGTAAGTATTTCCCTCAGTTTTTGAGAACCAAGGTATCAATCCAGTAGGAGGCCACACGCAAGTCCCTCGTACCTACACAAATAAATAAGAACCTTGCAACCAACGCGATAAAGGGGTTGTCAATCCCTTCACGGCCACTTGCAAAAGTGAGATCTGATAGAGATGATAAGATAATATTTTTGGTATTTTTATGATAAAAATTGAAAGTAAAGATTGCAAAATAAACGGCGACATAAATAGCTAGTTGACGGGAGATTAATATGATGGAAAATAGACCCGGGGGCCATAGGTTTCACTAGTGGCTTCTCTCAAGATAGCATAAGTATGACGGTGGGTGAACAAATTACTGTCGAGCAATTGATGGAATAGTGCATAGTTATGAGAATATCTAGGCATGATCATGTATATAGGCATAACGTTCGCGACAAGTAGACCGAAACGATTATGCATCTACTACTATTGCTCCACACATCGACCGCTATCCAGCATGCATCTAGAGTATTAAGTTCATAAGAACAGAGTAACGCATTAGGAAAGATGACATGATGTAGAGGGATAAACTCAAGCATATGATATAAACCCCATCTTTTTATCCTTGATGGCAACAATACAATACGTGTCGTTTCCCCTTCTGTCACTGGGATCGAGCACCGCATGATTGAACCCAAAGCTAAGCACTTCTCCTATTGTAGGAAAGATCAATCTAGTAGGCCAAACCAAACTGATAAGTCGAAGAGACTTGCAAAGATAACCAATCATACATAAAAGAATTCAGACGAGATTCAAATATTGTTCATAGATAATCTTGATCATAAACTCACAATTCATCGGATCTCGACAAACACACTGTAAAAAGAGTTAAATCGAATAGATCTCCAAGAAGATCGAGGAGAACTTTGTATTGAGATCGAAAGAGAGAGAAGAAGCCATCTAGCTAATAACTATGGACCCGAAGGTCTGAGGTAAACTACTCAAACATCATCGAAGAGGCTATGGTGTTGATGTAGAAGCCCTCCGTGATCGATTCCCCCTCCGGCGGAGCACCGGAAAAGGCCCCAAGATGGGATCTCACGGGTACAGAAGGTTGTGGCGGTGGAAATAGGGTTTCGTGGTGCTCCTGGATGTTTTTGGGGTATGTGGATATATATAGGAGGAAGAAGTAGGTCGGTGGAGCTACGAGGGCCCCACGAGGGTGGGGGCGCGCCCAGGGGGGCAGGCGCGCCTCCCTGCCTTGTGGCCTCCTTGTTCGTTTCTTGACGTCCACTCCAAGTCCTCTAGATCACGTTTGTTCCGAAAATCACGCCCCCGAAGGTTTCATTCCGTTTGGATTCCGTTTGATATCCCTTTTCTGCGAAACACTGAAATAGGCAAAAAACAGCAATTTGCACTGGGCCTTGGGTTAGTAGGTTAGTCCCAAAAATAATACTGTAAAAGTGTATAATAAAGCCCATTAAACATCCAAAACAGATAATATAACAGCATGGAACAATAAAAAATTATAGATACGTTGGAGACGCATCATATATCAATCTTTACCTCCGGACCATTCCGGAGCTCCTTGTTATGTCCATGATCTCATCAGGGACTCCGAACAACATTCGGTTACCAACATACATAACTCATATAATACTATATCGTCAACAAACGTTAAGCGTGCAGACCCTACGGTTTCGAGAACTATGTAGACATGACCGAGGCATCTCTCTGGTTAACAACCAATAGCGGAACCTGGATGCCCATATTGGTTCATACATATTCTACGAAGATCTTTATCGGTCGAACCTTATGACAACATACGTTATTCCCTTTGTCATCGGTATGTTACTTGCCTGAGATTCGATCTTCAGTATCCTCATACTGAAGGAAATATGCCCTAGAAGCAATAATAAAGTTGTTATTTATATTTTGTTATATCATGATAAATGTTTATTATTCATGCCAGAATTGTATTACCCAGAAACTTAGTACATGTGCGAATACATAGACAAACAGAGTGTCCCTAGTATGCCTCTACTTGACTAGCTCGTTAATCAAAGATGGTTAAGTTTCCTGACCATAGACACGTGTTGTCATTTGATGAACGGGATCACATCATTAGAGAATGATGTGATGGACAAGACCCATCCGTTAGCTTAGCATTATGATTGTTTAGTTTTATTGCTATTGCTTTCTTCATGACTTATACATGTTCCTCTGACTATGAGATTATGCAACTCCCAATTACCGGAGGAACACCTTGTGTGCTATCAAACGTCACAACATAACTGGGTGATTATAAAGATGCTCTACAGGTGTCTTCGAAGGTGTTTGTTGAGTTGGCATAGATCGAGATTAGGATTTGTCACTCCAAGTATCGAAGAGGTATCTTCGGGCCCTCTCGGTAATGAACATCACTACAAGCCTTGCAAGCAATGTGACTAATGAGTTAGTTATGGGATGATGCATTATGGAACGAGTAAAGAGACTTTCCCGTAACGAAATTGAACTAGGTATGATGATACCGACGATCGAATCTCGGGCAAGTAACATACCGATGACAAAGGGAACAACGTATGTTGTTATGCGGTTTGACCGATAAAGATCTTCGTAGACTATGTAGGATCCAATATGAGCATCCAGGTTCCGCTATTGGTTACTGACCGGAGATGTGTCTCGGTCATGTCTGCATAGTTCTCGAACCTGTAGGGTCCGCACGCTTAACGTCCGATGATGATTTGTATTATGAGTTATGTGATTTGATGACCGAAGTTTGTTCGGAGTCTCGGATGAGATCACGGACATGACAAGGAGTCTCAAAATAGTCGAGAGGTAAAGATTCATATATTGGAAGGTTGCATTCAGACATCGGAATGGTTCCGAGTGATTCGGGCATTTTTCCGGAGTACCGGGAGGTTACCGGAACCCCCGGGAGAAGTATTGGGCCTTATTGGAGGAGAGGAGAGAGGCCATGTGAGAGGGCTGATACGTCTCCAACGCATCTATAATTTTTGATTGTTCCATGCTATATTATATTCTGTTTTGGACATTAATGGGCTTTATTAAACACTTTTATATTATTTTTGGGACTAACCTATTAACCGGAGGCCCAACCCAGAATTGCTGTTTTTTTTGCCTATTTCAGAGTTTCCGAGAAAAAGAATATCAAATAGAGTCCAAACAGAATGAAACCTTCGGGAACGTGATTTTCGGAACGAACATGATCCAGAGGACTTGGACCCTACGTCAAGACATCAACCAGGAGGGCACGAGGTAGGGGGGCACGCCTACCCCCTAGGCGCGCCCTCCACCCTCGTGGGGCCCATGTTGCTCCACTGACATACTTCTTCCTCCTATGTATACCTACGTACCCCCAAACTACCAGATACGGAGCCAAAAACCTAATTCCACCACCGCAACCTTCTATACCCGTGAGATCCCATCTTGGGGCCTTTTCCTGAGCTCCACCGGAGGGGGCATCGATCACGGAGGGCTTCTACATCAACACCGTAGCCTCTCCGATGATGTGTGAGTAGTTTACCTCAGACCTTCGGGTCCATAGTTATTAGCTAGATGGCTTCTTCTCTCTTTTTGGATCTCAATACAATGTTCTCCCCCTCTCTCGTGGAGATCTATTCGATATAATCTTCTTTTGCGGTGTGTTTGTTGAGACCGATGAATTGTGGGTTTATGATCAAGTTTATCTATGAACAATATTTGAATCTTCTCTGAATTCTTTTATGTATGATTGGTTATCTTTGCAAGTCTCTTCGAATTATCAGTTTGATTTGGCCTACTAGATTGATCTTTCTTGCAATGGAAGAAGTGCTTAGCTTTGGGTTCAATCTTGCGGTGTCCTTTCCCAGTGACAATAGGGGCAACAAGGCACATATTGTATTGTTGCCATCAAGCATAACAAGATGGGGTTTATATCATATTGCATGAGTTTATCCTTCTACATCATGTCATCTTGCTTAAAGCGTTACTCTGTTCTTATGAACTTAATACTCTAGATGCATGCTGGATAGCGGTCGATGTGTGGAGTAATAGTAGTAGATGCAGGCATGAGTCGGTCTACTTGTCTCGGACGTGATGCCTATATACATGATCATACCTAGATATTCTCATAACTATGCTCAATTCTGTCAATTGCTCAACAGTAATTTGTTCACCCAGTGTAATACTTATGCTCATGAGAGAAGCCACTAGTGAAACCTATGGGCCCCGGGTCTGTTTCCCATCATATTAATCTTCCAACAACAAGCTATTTCCGTTGCCTTTTATTTTGCTTTTATTTTACTTTGCATCTTTATCGTAAAAATACCAAAAATATTATCTTATCATATCTATCAGATCCCACTCTCGTAAGTGACCGTGAAGGGATTGACAACCCCTTTATTGCGTTGGTTGTGAGGATTTATTTGTTTGTGTTGGTGTGAGGGACTTGTGTGTGGCCTCCTACTGGATTGATACCTTGGTTCTCAAAAAATGAGGGAAATACTTACGCTACTTTGCTGCATCACCCTTTCGTCTTCAAGGGAAAACCAACGCAGTGCTCAAGAGGTAGCAAGAAGGATTTCTGGCGCCGTTGCCGGGGAGGCCTACACCAAGTCAAGTAAAGATTTGACTCCCGACAACGAGCCATTTCTGGCGCCATTGCCGGGGAGTCTATGCAAAAGTCAAGATATACCAAGTACCCATCACAAACTCTTATCCCTCGCATTACATTATTTGCCATTTGCCTCTCGTTTTCCTCTCCCCCACTTCACCTTTGCCGTTTTATTCGCCCTTTTTGCCTTTTCTTCGCCCTCCTTCCGTTCGATCTTGTGTTACCATGTACCTTCTTTTTGCTTGCATCTTCGCTTGCTAAAAGTTTGTGGATCCTCATCCACTTGCTAATATCTTTAAGAGATCCAATTATGATGAACCTATTGCTAGTGAGTTAAGTGCACTAGATTATCTTTATGAAGTTTTGCTTGAAATTCATGAATCTGAAAATTGTGATGAAGTACTTTATGGAGTGATTCACGATGGATCTTTGAATAAAAATCATGATTGCAATGATTTTACTATAAATTGTCTTGATGTCAATTGTGCTAATAATATGCAAAACCCTAAGCTTGGGGATGCTAGTTTTGCTATGAACACTTCTTGTTGCAATGATCATGAATGGGGTGATTCTTCTTATAATCTTGAAAATTTATTTAAGCCCCATGATGGATATGAGATTGATACTAATGTTTGCAATATTATTGAAAGTGGGTTTGGAAGAGTGTCAACTTTAGATCCCACATATTTGGAGCATATTCAATCTTATGAAATTTTTGATAAAAGTGGGTTTGGAGAGGTCATGACTTTAGTTAATGATAATCCCACTATTTTGGAAGAGTGTCAACTTCGCATGCATGTGGATCGTGTTGAGAATATATTTTGTGATAGCTATTTTGTTGAATTTGCTTATGATCCCACATGTAATTATTATGAGAGAGGAAAATATGGTTGTAGAAATTTTCATGTTACTAAATTACCTCTTCCTTGCATATGCTAGTTTTTGCTTGCTATGATAATTTTTTTGCCTATAAAATACCTATGCATAGGAAGTATGTTAGACTTAAGTGAGTTTTTCACATGTTTTATGTTGCTCTCTTTGTGCTTCAACTCTTATTTTTTATGCGAGCATCATTGAAATCATCATGCCTAGCTAGGGGCGTTAAACGTTAGCGCTTGTTGGGAGGCAACCCAATTTTTATTTTTGTTATTTCTTTTTGGTTCTGTTTAGTAATAAATCTTTGATCTAGCCTCTGGTTAGATGTGTTTTTGTGTTTTAATTAGTGTTTGTGCCAAGTTAAACCTACAGGATCTTCTTGGATGATAGTTATTTGATCTTGCTGAAAATTCCAGAAACTTTCTGTTCACGAAAATAATTGTTAAAAATCACCATAACGTGATAAAATATTGATTCCAATTGCTGCTGATTAATAAACAAGTTGTCTAGGTCTTCATATTTTGTCTGAATTTTTGGAGTTCCAGAAGTTTGCGTTAGTTACAGATTACTACAGACTATTCTGTTTTTGACAGATTCTGTTTTTCGTGTGTTGTTTGCTTATTTTGATGAATCTATGGCTAATAAAATAATTTATAAACCATAGAGAAGTTGGAATACAGTAGGTTTAACACCAATATAAATAAATAATGAGTTCATTACAGTACCTTGAAGTGGTGTTTTGTTTTCTTTCTCTAACGGAGCTCACGAGATTTTCTGTTAAGTTTTGTGTTGTGAAGTTTTCAAGTTTTGGGTAAAAGATTTGATGGATTATGGAACAAGGAGTGGCAAGAGCCTAAGCTTGGGGATTCCCAAGGCACCCCAATATAATCTAAGGACACCAAAAAGAAAAAGCTTGGGGATGCCCCAGAAGGCATCCCCTCTTTTGTCTACTTCCATCGGTAACTTACTTGGAGCTATATTTTTATTCACCACATGATATGTGTTTTGCTTGGAGCGTCTTGTATTATTTGAGTCTTTGTTTGTTAGTTTACCACAATCAACTTTGCTGGAAACACCTTTTGATGAGAGACACACATGCTTCGGAATTCATTAGAATACTCTATGTGCTTCACTTATATCTTTTGAGCTATATAGTTTTTGCTCTAGTGCTTCACTTATATCTTTTAGAGCACGGTGGTGGATTTGTTTTATAGAAACTATTGTTCTCTCATGCTTCACTTATATTATTTTGAGAGTCTTAAACAGCATGGTAATTTGCTTAATCCTAATATGCTAGGTATTCAAGACTAGTGAAAACTTTCTTATGAGTGTGCTGAATACTAAGAGAAGTTTGATGCTTGATGATTGTTTTGAGATATGGAGGTAGTGATATTATAGTTGTGCTAGTTGAGTAGTTTTGAATTCGAGAAATACTTGTGTTGAAGTTTGCAAGTCCTGTAGCATTCATGTATGCTAAACGTTATGTAACAAATTTGATACATGAGGTGTTCTTGGATTTTCCTCCTTATGAGTGGCGGTCGGGGACGAGCGATGGTCTTTTCCTACCAATCTATCCCCTAGGAGCATGCGCGTAGTGCTTGGTTTTTGATGACTTGTAGATTTTTTGCAATAAGTATGTGAGTTCTTTATGACTAATGTTGGGTCCATGGATTATACGCACTCTTACCCTTCCATCATTGCTAGCCTCTTGATGCTGCATTGCCCTTTCTCACATTGAGAGTTGGTGCAAACTTCGCCGGTGCATCCAACCCCCGTGATATGATACGCTCTTTCACACATAAACCTCCTTATATCTTCCTCAAAACAGCCACCATACCTACCTATTATGGCATTTCCATAGCCACTCCGAGATATATTGCCATGCAACTTTCCACCGTTCCGTTTATCATGACACGTTCATCATTGTCATATTGCCTTGCATGATCATGTAGTTGACATAGTATTTGTGGCAAAGCCACTATCATAATTCTTTCATACATGTCACTCTTGATTCATTGCATATCCCGGTACACCGCCGGAGGCATTCATATAGAGTCATACTTTGTTCTAGTATCGAGTTGTAATCATTGAGTTGTAAATAGATAGAAGTGTGATGATCATCATTTTTAGAGCATTGTACCAAGTGAGGAAAAAAATAAAAAGAAGAAGAGAAAGGCCATAAAAAAAGAGAAGAAGGCCCAAAAAATGAGAGAAAAAGAGAGAAGGGACAATGTTACTATCCTTTTACCACACTTGTGCTTCAAAGTAGCACCATAATCTTCATGATAGAGAGTCTCTTGTTTTGTCACTTTCATATACTAGTGGGAATTTTTCATTATAGAACTTGGCTTGTATATTCCAACAATGGGCTTCCTCAAATGCCCTAGGTCTTCGTGAGCAAACAAGTTGGATGCACACCCACTTTGTTTCTTTTGAGCTTTCATACATTTATAGCTCTAGTGCATCCGTTGCATGGCAATCCCTACTCCTTGCATTAACATCAATCGATGGGCATCTCCATCGCTCATTGATTAGCTGCGTTGATGTGAGACTTTCTCCTTTTTTGTCTTCTTCACATAACCCCCATCATTATATCCTATTTCACCCATAGTGTTATATCCATGGCTCACGCTCATGTACTGCGTGAAGGTTGAAAAAGTTTGAGATTACTAAAGTATGAAACAATTGCTTGGCTTGTCATCGGGGGTGTGCATGATGAGAGCATCCTTGTGTGACGAAAATGGAGCATGACCAAACTATATGATTTTGTAGGGATGAACTTTCTTTGGCCATGTTATTTTGAGAGGACATAATTGCTTAGTTAGTATGCTTGAAGTATTATTACTTTTATGTCAATATGAACTTTTATCTTCAATTTTTTGGATCTGAATATTCATACCACAATTAAGAAGATTTACATTGAAATTATGCCAAGTAGCATTCCACATCAAAAATTCTATTTTTATCATTTACCTACTCGAGGACGAGCAGGAATTAAGCTTGGGGGTGCTTGATACGTCTCCAACGTATCTATAATTTTTTATTGTTCCATGCTATATTATATTCTGTTTTGGACATTAATGGGCTTTATTATACATTTATATTATTTTTGGGACTAACCTATTAACCAGAGGCCCAGCCCAGAATTGCTGTTTTTTTGCCTATTTCAGAGTTTCAGAAAAAAAGAATATCAAGCGGAGTCCAAACGGAATGGAACCTTGGGAACGTGATTTTCGGAACGAAGGTGATCCAGAGGACTTGGACCCTACATCAAGACATCAACCAGGAGGGCACGAGGTAGGGGGGCGCGCCTACCCCCCTGGGCACGCCCTCCACCCCGGCCCCATGTTGCTCCACCGACGTACTTCTTCCTCCTATATATACCTACGTACCCTCAAACTACCAGATACGGAGACAAAAACCTAATTCCACTGCCGCAACCTTCTGTCAATACAATGTTCTCCCCCTCTCTCGTGGAGATCTATTCGATGTAATCTTCTTTTGCGGTGTGTTTGTTGAGACCAATGAATTGTGGGTTTATGATCAAGTTTATCTATGAACAATATTTGAATCTTCTCTGAATTCTTTTATGTATGATTGGTTATCTTTGCAAGTGTCTTCGAATTATCAATTTGATTTGGCCTACTAGATTGATCTTTCTTGCAATGGGAGAAGTGCTTAGCTTTGGGTTCAATCTTGCGGTGTCCTTTCCCAGTGATAGTAGGGGCAAGAAGGCACGTATTGTATTGTTGCCATCGAGGATAACAAGATGGGGTTTATATCATATTGCATGAGTTTATCCTCTACATCATGTCATCTTGCTTAAAGCGTTACTCTGTTCTTATGAACTTAATACTCTAGATGCATCTTTGGATAGCGGTCGATGTGTGGAGTAATAGTAGTAGATGCAGGCAGAGTCGGTCTACTTGTCTCGGACGTGATGCCTATATACATGATCATACCTAGATATTCTCATAACTATGCTCAATTCTGTCAATTGCTCAACAGCAATTTGTTCACCTACCGTAATACTTATGCTCATGAGAGAAGCCACTAGTGAAACCTATGGCCCCCAGGTCTGTTTTCCATCATATTAATCTTGCAACAACAAGCTATTTCCATTGCCTTTTATTTTTATTTTATTTTACTTTGCATCTTTATCATAAAAACACCAAAAATATTATCTTATCATATCTATCAGATCTCACTCTCGTAAGTGACCGTGAAGGGATTGACAACCCCTTTATTGTGTTGGTTGCGAGGATTTATTTGTTTGTGTAGGTGCGAGGGACTTGTGCGTGGCATCGTACTGGATTGATACGTTGGTTCTCAAAAACTGAGGGACATACTTACGCTACTTTGCTGCATCACCCTTTCCTCTTCAAGGGAAAACCAACGCAGTGCTCAAGAGGTAGCAAGGGCACGCCCCCCTTGCCCAAACCGAATTGGACTAGGGGAGGGGGTCGGCACCCTTCTTTCCTTCTCCCTCTCTCTTCCTTCCCCTTTTCCCTCTCCGGTGGAAGGAAGGAGGGGGGACCGAATCCTACTTGGACTAGGAGTCCAAGTAGGACTCCCCCCTTGGCGCGCCCCCCTCTAGGGCCGGCCTCCTCCTCCCCCTCCTTTATATACGTGGGGAGGGGGGCACCCAAAGGCACAACAGGCAATCTCTTAGTCGTGTGTGGTGCCCCCTCCACAGTTACACACCTCGGTCATATCGTCGTAGTGCTTAGGTGAAGCCATGCGCGGGTAACTTCATCATCACTGTCGCCACGCCGTCGTGCTGACGAAACTCTCCCTCGGCCTCAATTGGATCAAGAGCTCGAGGGACGTCATCATGCTGAACATGTGCTGAACACGGAGGTGCCGTACGTTCGGTACTTGGATCGGTTGGATCGTGAAGACGTTCGACTACATCGACCGCGTTACTAAACGCTTCCGCTTTCGGTCTAGGAGGGTACGTGGACACAATCTCCTCGCTCATTGCTATGCTTCTCCTAGATAGATCTTGCGTATTCGTAGGATTTTTTTTTGAAATACTACGTTCCCCAACAGTGCTATCAGAGCCAGGTCTATGCGTAGATGTTATATGCACGAGTAGAACACAAAGAGTTATGGGCGATAATAGTCATATTGCTTACCACCAATGTCTTACTTTGATTCGGCGACATTGTGGGATGAAACGGCCCGGACCAACATTACATAACCGCGTTCATGAGACTGGTTCTACCGACGTGCTTCGCACATAGGTGGCTAGCGGGTGTCAGTTTCTCCAACTTTGGTTGAATCGAGTTTGACTACAGTCGGTCCTTGTTGAAGGCTAAAACAACACACTTGACGAAAAATCATTGTGGTTTTGATGCGTAGGTAAGTACGGTTCTTGCTAGAAGCCCGTAGCAGCCACGTAAAACTTGCAACAACAAAGTAATGTCTAACTTGTTTTTGCAGGGCATGTTGTGATGTGATATGGTCAAGATGTGATGAGATATAAATTGTTGTATAAGATGATCATGTTTTGTAACCGTTATCGGCAACTGGCAGGAGCCTTATGGTTGTCGCTTTATTGTATGAAATGTAATCGCCATGTAATTGCTTTACTTTATCACTAAGCGGTAGTGATAGTCGTAGAAGCCATAGTTGGCGATACGACAATGATGCTACGATGGAGATCAAGGTGTCAAGCCGGTGACGATGGAGATCATGACGGTGCTTTGGAGATGGAGATCAAAGGCACAAGATGATGATAGCCATATCATGTCACATATTTTGATTGCATGTGATGTTTATCTTTTATGCATCTTATTTTGCTTAGTACGGTGGTAGCATTATAAGATGACCCCTCACTATATTTCAAGGTATAACTGTTCTCCCTGAGTATGCACCGTTGCTACAGTTCGTCGTGCCGAGACACCACGTGATGATCGGGTGTGATAAGATCTACGTTCACATACAACGGGTGCAAACCAGTTTTGCACGTGCAGAATACTCGGGTTAAACTTGACGAGCCTAGCGTATGCAGATATGGCCTCGGAACACTGAGATCGAAAGATCAAACGTGAATCATATAGTAGATATGATCAACATAGTGATGTTCACCATTGAAAACTACTCCATCTCACGTGATGATCGGACATGGTTTAGTTGATTTGGATCACGTGATCATTTAGATGACTAGAGGGATGTCTATCTAAGTGGGAGTTCTTAAGTAATATGATTAATTGAACTTTAATTTATCATGAACTTAGTACATGATAGTTTTTGCATGTCTATGTTGTTGTAGATCAAAGGCCCGTGCTACCATTCCTTTGAATTTTAATGCGTTCCTAGAGAAAGCTAATTTGAAATATGATGGTAGCAATTACACGGACTGGGTCCGTAACTTGGGGATTATCCTCATTGTTGCACAGAAGAATTACGTCCTGGAAGCACCGCTAGGTGCAAGGCTGCAGGAGTAACACCGGACGTTATGAACGTCTGGCTGAGCAAAGCTGATGACTACTCGATAGTTCAGTGTGCCATGCTTTACGTCTTAGAATCGGGACTTCAACGATGTTTTGAACATCATGGAGCATATGATATGTTCCAGGAGTTGAAGTTAATATTTCAAGCAAATGCCCGAATTGAGAGATATGAAGTCTCCAATAAGTTCTATAGCTCCAAGATGGAGGAGAATAGTTCTGTCAGTGAACATATACTTAGAATGTCTGGGTACAACAACCACTTGACTCAACTAGGAGTTAATCTTCTTGATGATAGTTTCGTTGACAGAGTTCTTCAATCACTGCCACCAAGCTACAAAAGCTTCGTGATGAACTATAATATGCAAGGGATGGATAAGACAATTCCCGAGCTCTTCGCTATACTAAAGGCTACGGAGGTAGATATCAAGAAGGAGCATCAAGTATTGATGGTTAACAAGACCACTAGTTTCAAGAAAAAGGGCAAAGGGAAGAAGGGGAACTTCAAGAAGAACGGCGAGCAAGTTGCTGCTCAAGTGAAGAAGCCCAAGTCTGGACCTAAGCTTGAGACTGAGTGCTTCTACTGCAAAGGGATTGGTCACTGGAAGCGGAACTGCCCCAAGTATTTGGCGGATAAGAAGGATGGCAAAGTGAAAGGTATATTTGATATACATGTTATTGATGTGTACCTTACTAATGCTCGTAGTAGCGCCTAGGTATTTGATACTGGTTCTGTTGCTCATATTTGCAACTCGAAACAGGGGCTACGGATTAAACGAAGATTGGCTAAGGACGAGGTGACTATGCGCGTGGGAAATGGTTCCAAAGTCGAGGTGATCGCCGTCGGCACACTACCTCTTCATCTACCTTCGGGATTAGTTTTAGACATGAATAATTGTTATTTGGAGCTAGCATTATGCATGAACATTATATCTGGATCTTGTTTGATGCGAGCCGGTTATTCATTTAAATCGAGAATAATGGTTGTTCTATTTATATGAGTAATATCTTTTATGGTCATGCACCCTTGATGAGTGGTCTATTTTTGTTGAATCTCGATTGTAGTGATACACATATTCATAATATTAAAGCCAAAAGATGCAAGGTTAATAATGATAGTGCAACTTATTTGTGGCACTGTCGTTTAGGTCATATTGGTGTAAAGCGCATGAAGAAACTCCATGCTGATGGGCTTTTGGAATCACTTGATGCTTGCGAACCATGCCTCATGGGCAAGATGACTAAGACTCCGTTCTCCGGAACAATGGAGCGAGCAACTGACTTGTTGGAAATAATACATACTGATGTATGCGGTCCGATGAGTGTTGAGGCTCGCGGCGGGTATTTTTATTTTTCTGACCTTCACAGATGATTTGAGCAGATATGGGTATATCTACTTGATGAAACATAAGTCTGAAACATTTGAAAAGTTCGAAGAATTTCAGAGTGAAGTGGAAAATCATCGACAAGAAAATAAAGTTTCTACGATCTGATCGTGGAGGTGAATATTTGAGTTATGAGTTTGGTCTTCATTTGAAACAATGTGGAATAGTTTCGCAACTCACGCCACCGGGAACACCACAACGTAATGGTGTGTCCGAACGTCGTTACCGTACTTCATTAGATATGGTGTGACCTATGATGTCTCTTACCGATTTACCACTATCGTTTTGAGGATATGCTTTAGAAATGGCTACATTCACGTTAAATAGGGCACCATCGAAATCCGTTGAGACGACACCTTATGAACTGTGGTTTGGCAAGAAACCTAAGCTGTCGTTTCTTAAAGTTTGGGGTTGCGATGCTTATGTGAAAAAGCTTCAACCTGATAAGCTCGAACCCAAATCAGAGAAATGTGTCTTCATAGGATACCCAAAGGAGACTATTGGGTACACATTCTATCATAGGTCCGAAGGCAAGATATTCGTTGCTAAGAATGGATCCTTTCTAGAGAAGGAGTTTCTCTCAAAAGAAGTGAGTGGGAGGAAAGTAGAACTTGATGAGGTAATTGTACCTTCTCCTGAATTGGAAAGTAGTTCATCACAGAAATCAGTTCCAGTGATTCCTACACCAATCAGTGAGGAAGCTAATGATGATGATCATGAAACTTCAGATTAACTTACTACCGAACCTCGTAGGTGAACCAGAGTAAGATCCGCACCACAATGGTATGGTGATCCTATTCTGGAGGTCATCTTACTTGACCATGACGAACCTACGAACTATGAGGAACCGATGATGAGCCCAGATTCCGCGAAATGGCTTGAGGCCATGAAATCTGAGATGGGATCCCTGTATGAGAAAAAAGTGTGGACTTTGGTTGACTTGCCCGATGGTCGGCAAGCCATAGAGAATAAATGGATCTTCAAGAAGAAGACTGACGCTGACGGTAATGTTACTGTATACAAAGCTCGACTTGTTGCGAAAGGTTTTCGATAGGTTCAAGGAGTTGACTACAATGAGACCTTCTCACTCGTAGCGATGTTTAAGTCTGTCCGAATCATGTTAGCAATTGCCGCATTTTATGATTATGAAATTTGGCAAATGGATGTCAAAACTGCATTCCTTAATGGATATCTTAAAGAAGAGTTGTATATGATGCAACCAGAAGGTTTTGTCGATTCAAAAGGTGCTAACAAAGTGTGCAAGCTCAAGCGATCCATTTATGGGCTGGTGCAAGCCTCTCGGAGTTGTAATATACGCTTTGATAGTGTGATCAAAGCATATGGTTTTATACAGACTTTTGGAGAAGCCTGTATTTACAAGAAAGTGAGTGGGAGCTTTGTAGCATTTCTGATATTATATGTGGATGACATATTGTTGATCGGAAATAATATAGAATTTCTGGATAGCATAAAAGGATACTTGAATAAGAATTTTTCAATGAAATACCTCAGTGAAGTTGCTTATATATTAGGCATCAAGATCTATAGAGATAGATCAAGACGCTTAATTGGAGTTTCACAAAGCACATACCTTGATAAAGTTTTGAAGAAGTTTAAAATGGATTAGTCAAAGAAAGGATTCTTGCCTGTGTTACAAGGTGTGAAGTTGAGTCAGACTCAATGCCCGACCACTGCAGAAGCTATAGAGAAAATGAAAGTCATTCCCTATGCCTCAACCATAGGTTCTATCATGTATGCAACTGTGTAACAGACCTGATGTGTGCCTTGCTATTAGTTTAGCAGGGAGGTACCAAAGTAATCCAGGAGTGGATCACTGGACAACGGTCAAGAACATCATGAAATACCTGAAAAGGACGAAGGATATGTTTCTCGTTTATGGAGGTGACAAAGAGCTCATCGTAAATGGTTACGTCGATGCAAGCTTTGACACTGATCCGGATGACTCTAAGTCACAAACCGGATACATATTTATATTGAATGGTGGAGCTGTCAGTTGGTGCAGTTCCAAGCAAAGCGTCGTGGCGGGATTTACGTGTGAAGCAGAGTACATAGCTGCTTCAGAAGCAGCAAATGAAGGAGTCTAGATGAAGGAGTTCATATCCGATCTAGGTGTAATACGTAGTGCATCGGGTCCAATGAAAATCTTTTGTGACAATACTGGAGCAATAGCCTTGGCGAAGGAATCCAGATTTCACAAGAGGACAAAACACATCAAGAGACGCTTCAATTCCATCCGCGATCAAGTCAAGGAGGGAGACATAGAGATTTGCAAAATACATACGGATCTGAATGTTGCAGAACCGTTGACTAAGCCTCTTCCACGAGCAAAACATGATCAGCACCAAGACTCCATGGGTGTTAGAATCATTACTATGTAATCGAGATTATTGACTCTAGTGCAAGTGGGAGACTGAAGGAAATATGCCCTAGAGGCAATAATAAAGTTGTTATTTATATTTCCTTATATCATGATAAATGTTTATTATTCATGCTAGAATTGTATTAACAGGAAACTTAGTACATGTGTGAATACATAGAAAAATAGAGTGTCCCTAGTATGCCTCTACTTGACTAGCTCGCTAATCAAAGATGGTTAAGTTTCCTGACCATAGACATGTGTTGTCATTTGATGAACGGGATCACATCATTAGAGAATGATGTGATGGACAAGACCCATCCGTTAGCTTAGCATTATGATCGTTTAGTTTTATTGCTATTGCTTTCTTCATAACTTATACATGTTTCTCTGACTATGAGATTATGCAACTCCCGAATACCGGAGGAACACCTTGTGTGCTATCAAACGTCACAACATAACTGGGTGATTATAAAGATGTTCCACAGGTGTCTCCGAAGGTGTTTGTTGAGTTGGCATAGATCGAAATTAGGATTTGTCACTCCGAGTATCAGAGAGGTATCTCCGGGCCCTCTCGGTAATGTACATCACTATAAGCCTTGCAAGCAATGTGACTAATGAGTTAGTTACGGGATGATGCATTACGGAACGAGTAAAGAGACTTGCCGGTAACGAGATTGAAGTAGGTATGATGATACCGACGATTGAATCTTGGGCAAGTAACATACCAATGACAAAGGGAACAACGTATGTTGTTATGCGGTTTGACCGATAAAGATCTTCATATAATATGTAGGAGCCAATATGAGCATCCAGGTTCCGCTATTGGTTTGGTTATTGACCGCAGATGTGTCTCGGTCATGTCTGCATAGTTCTCGAACCCGTAGGGTCCGCACGCTTAACGTTCGATGACGATTTGTATTATGAGTTATGTGATTTGATGACCGAATTTTGTTTGGAGTCCCAGATGAGATCATGGACATGACGAGGAGTCTCGAAATGGCCGAGAGGTAAAGATTCATATATTGGAAGGTTGCATTCGGACATCGGAATGGTTCCGAGTGATTCGGGCATTTTTCCGGAGTACCGGGAGGTTACCGGAACCCCCCGGGAGAAGTATTGGGCCTATTGGGACTTATTGGAGGAGAGGAGAGAGGCCACGTGAGAGGGGCGCCCCCCCTTGCCCAAACCGAATTGGACTAGGGGAGGGGCCGGCCCCCTCATTCTTTCTCCCTCTCTCTCCCTTCCTCTTTTCCCTCTCTGGTGGAAGGAAGGAGGGGGGTTGAATCCTACTTGGACTAGGAATCCAAGTAGGACTCCCCCCTTTGGCACCCCCCTCTTGGGCCGGCCTCCTCCTCCC
This sequence comes from Aegilops longissima, assembly GCA_021605205.1. Classification (NCBI taxonomy): domain Eukaryota; kingdom Viridiplantae; phylum Streptophyta; class Magnoliopsida; order Poales; family Poaceae; genus Aegilops; species Aegilops longissima. Next base: position 555,417,873 of record CM038678.1, read on the forward strand.
CCTCCTTTATATATGTGGGGAGGGGCACCCAAAGGCACAACAAACAATCTCTTAGCCATGTGCGGTGCCCCCTCCACAGTTACACACCTCGGTCATATCGTCGTAGTGCTTAGGTGAAGCCCTGCGCCGGTAACTTCATCATCACCATCGCCACGCGATTGTGCTAACAGAATTCTCCCTCGGCCTCAACTGGATCAAGAGCTCGAGGGACGTCATCGTGCTGAACATGTGCTGAACACGGAGGTGCCGTACGTTCGGTACTTGGACCATGAAGACGTTCGACTACATCAACCGCGTTACTAAACGCTTTCGCTTTCGGTCTACGAGGGTACATGGACACACTCTCCCCACTTGTTGCTATGCTTCTCCTAGATAGATCTTGCGTGTTCGTAGGATTTTTTTTTGAAATACCATGTTCCCCAACACATACCTATTTCAATCTCATTACCGGCAAGTCTCTTTACTGGTTTCGTAATGCATCATCCCATAACTAACTCATTAGTCACATTGTTTGGAAGGCTTATAGTGATGTGCATTACCGAGAGGGCCCAGAGATACCTCTCCGATACTCGGAGTGACAAATTCTAATCTTGATCTATGCCAACCCAACAAACACCTTCGGAGACACCTGTAGAGCATCTTTATAATCACCCAGTTATGTTGTGAAGTTTGATAGCACACAAGGTGTTCCTCTGGTATCCGGGAGTTGCATAATCTCATAGTCAGAGGAATATGTATAAGTCATGAAGAAAGCAATAGCAATAAAACTTAACGATCATTATGCTAAGCTAACGGATGGGTCTTGTCCATCACATCATTCTCTCAATGATGTGATCCCGTTCATCAAATGACAACACATGTCCATGGCCAGGAAACTTAACCATCTTTGATGAATGAGCTAGTCAAGAGAGGCATACTAGGGACACTCTGTTTTGTCTATGTATTCACACATGTACTAAGTTTCTGGTTAATACAATTCTAGCATGAATAATAGATATTTATCATGATATAAGAAAATATAAATAACAACTTTATTATTGCCTCTAGGGCATATTTCCTTCACTCCGACATTGCAGACGGCTGGGTGGCCTGACGAGCCGGCCGGATACAGGTTGGCTTGTCAGCAAGCTCTCCGGAGCTGGCGCCACTGCCACCAACATCTCTAAGATGTCCTTGCCAATCCAGGTTGGCAACGCCATCTCCCGACAGATCCACTGTGAGCGATGGTGGCAACGCGTCAGGTAGAGAAAGAAGCCATTTCCATGGAGGTTGACGTGACGGAGGAGGAATTTGACTCGGCCACTGATGACGACGTCGCCAACTTCGCTGTCATCACCGATAGCGAGGAATGGTAGACCATGGGAGGCCGCCACTGCTTTAGTCCCATGAAGGCCACCGCCACCGTCTTGCCGGGCTACAGCCGGTGACTTGCACACTTCACGGGGGCAGGCCCACAGCCGTCTTTTCCTGCCTCAAAAACCAACCATGGCACGTGCTTCTCGGAAGCAGAGGTTACTCTTCCCCTTTCGCTGAAGCATATCCCTCCGGTCTCACGGCGGTCCTGTGAGCTTAATGTCGGACATGGGAAAGATAAGTCGTGGGAATGAGGCTCCCCCACGGCCGGCGATAGACTAGGTTAGAATAGCCTAGCATTGTCCGCTACAATTTAGTTGAAATATGTCCGAAATGTAAATGTTTTCGTCTGGTTAGATGAAAATTGCCTGGTTTGCATGTAATTCATTCGGTTTGCTGAAATCCAGTTTGAATTATATGTTGCTACGATTGGATGACCGGCTTCTTCATCAATGTACACAGATTGGTCCCCCGGTCCGTGGACGAGTGCGGTGTCCGGTTTAAAGGTGGGCATTGTAGATGCCCTAATAACGCAAAGACAAAAAAGAGGCACCTGGTGTGACATAGCACATGTCGACATGAACACGGTTCAAAAAAACATGTTCACATACGTGGCCCATAGTACAAAGCCATGGAGAAAGAAAGAAAGAAAGTAGAGTTATGTGAAAGAGATGATTACCTCAAGCTTGTGCAATAAAAAAGAAAGCAACATTTCCACGTTATTTGGATTTTTTTGACGTACATCGATAAAGAAAAACAAGGAAATGATAATGTAGCCACAACATTCACTAGTTCACCGGCATAAAATTAGCATATAGAGCAAGCCGATTTAAGAGCATATAAAGTTAGGCTTGGCAAATCCGACCTGTTCGAGGAGGAGCGCACAGCAAGGCAACAAACGCGGTATGATCGACACAATGCCGCTCGCCACTCCATGTTCGTCAAGTCCGACGGGGCATCAGAATGGGTCCGCAACGATCCGGACCTAGCCGCCACATGGGCCCTCAACCACCCCGTCACCACCGTGGAGACGTCTGCTCGCCGCCGCCGCCTTGACGACGAGCTCGCCAAGATCGGCGAGGAGTGGTCGCTTAGATGTCGATGGTGCCTAGTTCTACGGGAGGTGACCCCAATACCTCCTGCCGCTTTTACGAGGACACACGTGAGCTTGCATCATCTCCCTGCTCGCGTGAGCTCGATGCCGTGTTACCCTTTACCTGCATCACCCGAGCCTATCACGACCAATTTGACCGCCCCTAGCAAGCCTGACTAGGGTGCTTTAAGATTTGTGCTATGTATGCCAAACAGTGAACACATACTATCAGACATGCCAATTTTGCATCACACGGTCCCGAATGAACCAACCAAGCACGATAAATGCATAGGATCTCTTGGGTGCCCGTGAAGATGTTAGACGTGTACCTAATATAAATAGTAAAATAAAAAAAATACTTGACAAAAATAAAATAAAAACCTGAAATTTTGGCGTCTCAAACCTGATCAATCATTCTACTTATGTGCGAAGCTTGATGAAGAAATGACATCCATGGTATGCTTACCGGAGAAAATACAATCCGAAATACTACATTTATTTGCTCAGAAGAAGGAAAGTTGGCTGTGAGAATGATTTCTCGTACGTAGTCTTTCCTGGGACCATTCCACTGGATGCTCAGAGGTGGGTGGAGAAAAAGCTCAAAAGGCATACTTCCTGCACTTTGAGAGGATCTAAATCAGTCTTCATCCTTTCGCTTTTCAAAGCCTTGATCAAACATTTTTTTACACAATCAACCTTTTGACTTATCTGCTGGGAATATCACAGATAGCACTATTTCATGAAACTTCACACGTGAGTATAACAAAAAAGTAAACACAATACAGACACAAGCGCTCATATATACGCGTATACATTCATCCCTATGAATGCACATGCTATCCCTGTGAGCACCTTCGAGAGACTGAGCCAGCATATCATCTTGAGATTTTACGAAGTCATGTAGGCGCCATGTAGTCGACGGGAACGTCTCCTCCATCTGAACGCGCATCGTCGGTAATTCTGAAATAAATCCAGGATAAATGCAGGCAACAGGACTTAAACCCTGGTGGGCTGGGATACAACTGTCTTCCTAACCATCCAACCACAGTTTGATTCACATATATGAACATAATTGGTTGACCAGGTCTGACACCCCAATTTTTTTTTCTGATTTTTTAATTTTACTACTATTGTAAGGTTCACTGTTGGAACCTGCCCGAACGGAAACCTTATCCAGACCCGCACTTTGTCGTCTCCCTCCAACATTGCAAAACCTTGCCGCCTCCCACGCCACCTCCACCTCTTCTCACGAGCGAGAGCCGACCGGAAGGAAGGGTGATACTCCCTCCGGTCCTTTTGAGTTCGCATATAAGATTTGTCTAAAGTCAAGCCTCGTAAAGTTTGACCAATTTTATAGAAAAAAATACCAACATTCACAATATGAAATCAATATCAGTAGATGTGTCATGACTTGAATTTTCATATTGTATAGCTTTAGCATGGTAGATGTTGATATTTTTTCATATAAATATGGTCAAACTTTATGAAGTTTGACTTCAGACAATTCTTATATGCAGAGTAAAAAGGACCTGAGTAAGTCTTGCCGGTAAGTGTTTTGTCCTCTCGATCTCCCCATCTGTTGGGGATATTACTACTGGGCGTAAACCGGCCTATCTGGGCCGGGTTAACTTCATCAGTAGTTCAACGGTATAAAAGCCCAAGAGGCATGAAAGTAAGGGCCCAAGGCCTGTAGTCGGTTTAGAACATGTAGCCGTAAACCGGCATGGTATGTAAACTTGTATTGTAAGTTAGGAATAGAGAGAGACCAACCCGGATACGAGTATGAACCGGAGATTGGGACTCTCTGAACCGACGGGCATCACCCGTGTATATAAGGGGACGACCCGGGACGGTTCAAGGACAGACAACAACAACTCGAGGCCTAGGCGAAGCTTATTTGCTCCCTAGTCATCGAGACCACATCAATCCCATCACAACTAGACGTAGGCTTTTACCTTCATCGAAGGGGCCGAACTAGTATAACTCTTGTGTCTTTGCGTCCGCTTTAACCCCTTCAAGTTAACCCGTAGCGATGGCTCCACGACTAAGTCCTTTCATGAGGACATCTGCCGTGACAAAACCACGACAATTGGCACCCACCGTGGGGCTATCGCACGATGGTTTGATGATCTTGGAGGCAAGTTCAAGGACTCAAGGCTATGCTGTGGGCGGATGACCATGAGTCGTCATGCAAGCTCTACATCGACGACGCGGGATGGGGCCCCGAGGCCGGCTCAATCGAGTACGGATACCGGGTCCCCTTTGGTGGCATACACGTTTTCATCGGCAAGATCGGTGAGCCAGGGCCTGAGCCGGACATCTGCACCGACCTCGTCGAGACGGCTCATCGTACGAGATCTGCCTAGGTTAAACCGGCCGTGAAGCGTGCCTTTGTGGGAGTCATCCACGGAGGAAGTTATGAGGACGGATCAAAATCTGGTGGCGAAACCGTCGTCTACTCTGACGACGAGTCGTCAACCGGAGAAACTGAATCTCTATATCAGCTACAAGATGGTCGGATTGGGGGCTGTTCCGACGGTGACAGTATTCCGGACCCCTCTGACCTGCCCAACAGAGTGGGAATATTCATGGCCGGTACACAAGCAGCGCTTCACTCTTCGACTGCTGCGGCGATGATCGCCGGTTCAACAGCGGTGACGGCTGCCGGGGCAGGAGGCCCTGTGCGCCCGCCGGCTCAAGTTTTATCAGATCTGTCCGATGTGTTGGTTGTGCTCATGGCAGAGGTTAACTCGGCGGATCAGGACGCTCATAACGCGGATATTGCGAAGGTGAAGGAACAGATCAATCAGGCTAAAGCGGATCTAGCGGCTGCAGACGCCAGGATGACGACAGAGCGGGCCGCTTTAGATGCGCATGCTTATAGCCTCATGTTGGATCAGAACGCGTCACATGAAGTCATGAAGAGGAAATACAGACCCCGTTTACCGTCAGCTTTCGAAGGAAGAGACCTCTTTAACACCCCCGGAGCGGGAACCAGTAATCCGCCGGTGGTAAACCGGGCGGAAGCACCTGGGACGGGCGCGCCGGTCCAGCCCCGCTTAATAGATCTGCCTCGCCATAACGCCAGTGCGCCTCAGGCTGTGCAAACACCTCCGATTCACTACTCCAACCCGATGGATAACCTTGTTGCAGCTGCGGCACGGTTGGAGGCCATTCCAATTGAAGGTGATTCACCACGCGGTAGACGCCTTGGTCAAGGAGCTCCTTAGGACAGCTTTGGTCCAACAGAAGCGATTCATGCACCGCGACGGATCCACTCTACCCCCGCCCAAGCCGGAGCTATAGCAGCACGTGGATGAACCGCCGTATCAAGTAATGCACGGCGTGGTGCGCCCGTGGCAACAACCCGGCAGTGGCGCCGATAACGCCCAGAGGTGGTGGACCGGCCCGAGCGCCGCAGGAGGCCGAGTTGGCAACCAAACATCGGGCTTATCACCACGCGGTTCGTCTGACCATCTCGGTCGAGCCTGGGGTTACCTCTAGCTCTTTGGGGGTGCCTTGCCTCGTCCCCGCTTTACGCAATGTGCGCTTGCCCAAGGACTTCAAGGGTCCGCGCAAGGTGCCAAATTACACTGCCGATTTGGCTCCGGAAGCATGGATAGAAAGTTATGAGATAGCCATGGAGATGCTGGATGTGGATGAGGCCGCGTGTGCAAAGTACTTCACCATGATGCTCGAAGGCACAACCCGTACTTGGTTGAAGAGCTTGCCACCCAATTCTATCAATTCATGGGCCCAGTTGCGGATCCGGTTTATCCAGAATTTCAAAGATACCTGTAAGCAGCCCATGTCCGTAGTGGACTTGGCGGCTTGTGTCCAGGGGGAAGGGGAGTCAACAACCCATTGGGTACGCCGCATTTCGAAAATCTTGCACTCGTCAGACCGGATCAACGCTGACTCTATGATCTTAACCCTGGAGGGCAACTGCCGGTTTAAGCCTTTAAAGCTGAAGTTGGGGCGCATGAAGCGGTTTTGTAATGACATGGGCACTCTCATGGGTGCTTTAGTGAAGTATGCTGATTCGATAGTACCAAGGATCCCGAGTCCGCGATGACGAGACAGGAAGGAAGGAAGAACAACAACTCCAAGGGCCAAAGAACATCACTCGGCAGAAATGGTGGAGGCAAGCGTAAGCGAATGACAGCATGGACTTCAGAGCCAACACCAACACGCAGGACAAGGGCCAGCGGCGCAAGGGTAAACAACCAATCAAGTGGAGCGCCTAATCCCAATCCGACCGCTTGAACTATCTGCTGAATCAACCCCGTCCAAGCATGGGACGAAGGAGGCGCCAAAGAAACCACCTCTGGAAGGATTGTTACATTATGCAGGAGTTCAAGAGTTCTAATGCTTTCCGGTATGATCAAGGTTCTGGCGGCGGTTCAGGATCCAGGCCGGGTTATGGTGGAGGAAATTCCGGTTCAGGATTTAATGGTAATCTGGGCGGACATAACAATCAGAACAATCAGAATAACCAAGGCGGTTACAACTAGCAGTAGCAATAGTCGGGTTATCAGAGCAACCCAAAGCAGCTGAATAGTGGGCAGTACCATGTCTTCACCACCAGCTTAGACAAGCGAGACCGGAAGCTTTAGAAGCGGGCAGTCAACGCTGTTGGACCGGCCGTGCCTCATTACCTACGCTGGGTATCATCAGATCAAGATGGCAGTTAAGGACCAGGAGAAGACATCGTTTATCACTCCCTTTGGAGCCTTCTGCTATGTGTCTATGCCTTTTGGGCTCAAGAGCGCCCAAGCAACTTATCAACGCTGTGTACAGAATTGCCTGCATAAACAGATCGGCCGTAATGTGCACGCCTATGTGGATGATATTGTGGTCAAGTCAAGGGAGAAGGAGACGCTGATTGACGAGTTGAAGGAAACCTTTGACAACCTGCGGGTTTACAAGATGATGCTCAACCCGCCAAATGTGTCTTTGGTGTTCCGGCGAGTGTTATTGGGTTTTCGTGTCCAACAGAGGAATTGAAGCTAATCCGAGAACATTATGGCTATTACCTCCTGGCTAAACCGAAGTGTATTAACGATGTCCAGCGCTTGGCAGGCCGGATTGCCGTCTTCGAGCCGGTTTATCACCGCCTCGAGAAGGCCATCCTTTGTACCAGATCTTTGAAAAAGACGATCGGTTTATCCGAGCCCGCCGCCCGATGAAGCGTTGGAGAACTTAAAGCGGCAATTGGCCAACCCGCTGTGTTCGCCGCTCCCATTGACAAGGAGCCGCTTCGCTATATGTTGCTGCTAATGCCGGGCGGTTAAGCGTGGCCATTGTGGTGGAGCGGAAGGAGGCGGGAAGGAGCATCCGGTTCAACGTCCGTTTACTATATCAGCGAGGTACTTATCGAATCTAAGCAAAGGTATCCGCATTGGCGTAAGCTGGTATATGGAGTTTTTATGGCAAGCGGAAGTTGAAGCAAGATTTCCAAGGGCACCCCATCACGATGGTCGATTCTGCTCCCTTAGGCGATATCATACGTAACCGTGAAGCGATCGGCGGATTGCTAAGTGGGCTATAGAGCTTGGGCATGACAGTGCAAGTACGTGCTTGACGGCGGTGAAGTCTCAAGCACTTGTGGATTTTATTAATGATTGGGCGGAGTTGCAAGCACTCAAGAAAAGCCGATCACACATATTGGACCATCCATTTTGACGGATCCGAGCAATTGAGGGCTCGGGGTGGAGTCGATTAACTTCCCCATGAGGTGACAAGTTTTGTTACGTTCTCCGCTTAATGTTCCCTTGTACTAACAATGCAGCTGAGTATGAAGCCTTGCTCCATGGTCTACGGATGGCTAAGGAGATGAATCTAAGCGGGTTAAGTGCTTCGTGACTCGGACCTAGTGGCTCAACAGTGTCCGGCACTTGGGATTCAAAGGACCCACTCATGGCTGCATATCGTTGTGAGGTGGATATTGTCGCAGGTCATTTCAAGGGTTATCAGTGGACCACGGGACCGTCGGAAGAATGAAGAGGCGGGCGCTTTAAGCGGTTGGGCTCTCAACGCAAACCGTCCCGCCTAATGTTTTTCTCGACGTCTTTGCACAACCCGTCGGTCAAGCTCCCCGTGAAGCGGATTTGGCTATTCCTGATCCGAAGCTCAATTGGTGGCAGCTCTTCACGCCACTCTGAATTGACGCCTTCCTTATCTTGCGACATGAACCGGGCGAGTTACCGTAAGATGAGACGTTGGCCCGGCGGATAGTCCGCGATCTAAGTCTATGACCATTGTTAATGGCGAATTGCATCATTGCAGCGTGTCGTATGCGTTTCAATGCAGTGTGTCCCCGAGGAAGGCTGTGAAATATTGCGTGAGATCCACGAAGGAGATTGTGGTCACCACGCGGTTCAAAATCCTTGGTGGCTAAAGCGCCCGCCACGGTTTCTATTGGTTGACCGCTCATCTTGATGCGGAAGATCCGGTCGACGATGTGATGGTTGCCAAAAGTTTTCCAGACGTGCCCATGTACCGCCCAAGAATTGAGGATGATTCCAATTACTTGGCCGTTTGCAACCTGGGGCTGGATATGGTTGGGCCTTTCAAAAGGTCCAAGGAAAGAAGACCCACCCATCGTGGTGGCGGTCGACAAGTTTACAAAATGGGTAGAGGCGAACACTGTTAGCAAGTGTGATGCGCTACCACGGCTGGTTCGGTTCATCAAGAAGGTGATTTTCGGTTTGGCTTTCCACAGGATCATCACGGATAATGGTACCAATTTATCCAAAGGTGCCATGAAGGAGTTCTGCGAACGTGAGCACATCCGCTTGACGCTTTCTTCAGTAGCTCACCCACATTCCAATGGTCAAGCAGAAAGGGCTAATCAAGAGATCTTGAGAGGCATCAAGCCCCAGCTTATGGTCCCTTTGCAGAGGACACCGAGTTGTTGGGTAGAAGAGCTACCGTCTGTGTTATGGAGTATAAATACTACGCCTAACAGATCCACGGGATACACACCGTTCTTTATGGTCTATGGAGCGGAGGCGGTTCTCCCCAGTGACATCCGTCATGATTCACCTCGTGTGGCAGCTTATGTTGAAGCGGACAACGAGACGGCACGACAGGACGCTATGGACCGGTTGGATGAGGAACGTGACATAGCAGCTGCCCGCTCGGCGGTTTACCAACATGATCTTTGTCGTTACCATAGTCGCCGGGTCAGAACCAGAACCTTTCAAGAAGGAGATTTGGTGCTTCGGCTCATCCAAGACCAGACGGATATGCACAAGTTATCCCCACCTTGGGAGGGACCTTTCGTGGTCAGCAAAAATCTGCACAACGGGTCGTACTATCTGATCGATATTCGAGAGCATAAAGACTCACGCACGTCGAGGAGGAGACCAACAGGCCGTGGAACATAGCTCATCTTCGCCTTATTATACCGAGCCATCGGCTCTACTTATGTACATATTATGACAAAGGTATATATTATGAATAAAATAATAAACCGGAGCCTCGGCTAAAGCGGGTATCTGCTCATTACATCATGCGTGGTTACATGGAGTTGTTCTGTCTTAAAGCGGCCTCCGTTTACCCCCGAGTTTGCTTTCCAAAAGCTTTATGATATCACTTGGGGGCTTGGTGGCGTCCAACCAATGCAACACCTTTTGATAGGCGAAAGCCACCAGATCATTTGGGGACGTGGTCAAGTCTGAACCAGTCCGCCTCTTGATCGGCCTAAGGCCATAGAGTCACTTGGGGCTTGGTGAACCCAACCATTGCCACGCCACTTTATCGGCATAATGCCACGGTTTCATTGGGGACCGCTGACTTGAACCATGGCTACACCTTATAGGGACCTTGGTCGTGTCCGACCATGGTAACACCATCTGATCGGCTCAGTAAAGCCTTCTTTTTTTGCAAACGATTTATCATTGCCTTTGCTTCCATGTTTTTTCATAACTGTTATTTGATTTTGTTGCGTTTCTTAAACCGATAACATTTTTAAACCGGTTCAACCTGTCAATTGACGGAATTCGGTCCATTTTTAATCTGGAGATAATTCTTCTCGTTTGACTTTTTTGTTAACATCCCATTATGGAGTAACAGGGGGCTTATCATGACCCGGCACAGTTTACATGGTAAACCGGCATTATAAACACAGGAGCAGTTTTCTCCTTTGACGGTAAGGGTTTATACAACCTCCGCTTCAAGATTGGCTAAGCCAACTTTATGCCCAGCGATGGCAGGTATTTTGTATCACAAATTTTGATTATATACCTCAATATTTCATTTCATATGAACGTCACAAGCCGGCTGGCGGCACAAACCGCCGTGGCGGTTTAAGATTTTGTGACTGTAGGCAATATAGATTGAAAGATTCGATCATTCAAGCAAAAGTATCAGCACCTATGCACGAAGGCATACTAAAAGCAAGAATGTTGGCTATCCTATTACAAGGCAACATGGTGCCCAAATAAGATCATTGTTTCTTAGCGGAATATAATGAAGCAGCTATTCAAACCGGCTTCCGGTTCATGCTTGCTCGCCGCCCCGGTCTGAGGGTTGTGGGTCGTCCTGCGCCGCTTCAGCTTCTTCATCTCTACCCAGCGGCCGGAAGTCAACAAAGGGTCCAATCGATTCCCATTAAAGCTTGAAAGATAGCCTCCTCATGGATCAGGGAAGATGGTTCAATATCAGGAGCGTAAGTATGCTTACGGATCGGAGGGATCAGGTTCTCCGCTTCAGGAATAGGTGCAGCTACTCGCTTGTTCTGATCGTCATATTGAGCTTGATAATGCGACAAGTTTGCCTCTTCGACCAATTGGCAAGCCAGAGGGCGCACCGCCCGGTTTGTCGCTCTCAGGTCATCTTCATTGAACTCTAAACCATCTTCCTTCAGACTGGGATAGCCCTGAGCTGCCTCAACAGGATCGAAATCTGGCACCCATGCTTTTGCTCGGATTAAGGCGTTAATGGCACCGGTTCGAGCAGCAGATTTCTTCAGCTCTTCAACCCGGGAGGGAAGCATTGACAACCTCCTAAGAGTATCTTGAATTAAGGAGGGTGCTAGATTGTTGTGTGATGCAGTGGAGATGATCCGCGGCGCTCCAGTGTACAGCTGCTCGATTAAAGTATAGGTAGCTTTCAATTTCATCCGAACATCTGACCCCAAGTGACCAATGCGTGTGCCTACAACATTACAAGAGAAATCACAAACCGGACTTATCATAAGAAGGCCAAGATTATCACAGAAGCCAAAGGAAGCTTACCAAAGATGGCAGCAGTCATGGAATGCACTTGCCGCTTCACGTTGGTCAGCTCATCTACCACCGGTTTAAGGGCAGCTTCAGCATTTTCAACCTTTTTGGTTAAAGCGTCCTTATCAGTATCCCAGCCGGCCCGCTCAGACTTGAACCACTCCTTGAGCTGCTCCATAGTAGTCAAGGCGGTTTTCAGCTCATCCTTGGCCTTGGAGGTTTCTGCTTGTTGAGATTTCAGATTTTCTTGAAGATCATTGATTTGTGAGGCTTGTTGGCGTATCTCATTCTGCAACAAAAAGGGAGCATGTTAAATATCTTCATTACAAGTCCCAAGTGCATAACCAGTCATACACTTGGCACTTGGGGGCTAATGCATATTTGATCTTCATCTACCAGTAAAATCACAAAGTCCCAAGCTCAATACATGTATTCAACTTGGCACTTGGGGGCTAATGGCTATTTGCTCGAACATGTTACGATCGGCGATATAAATTACAGTCCCGGTTTAACTATGCTAAGTTGAACTGCCCTTGAAAACTGCATCGGTGGATTCAAGCATTGAGTTTATGTTAAGTCGGTTTAACTATACTAAGTTGAACCGGCCTTGGAAGAACTACATCAGCGGATTACAAGCATTGAGTTTATGCTAAGTCCCGTTTAAACTATACTAAGTTGAACCGCCCTTGGGGGCTGGGGAGTTAACAAAATTGAAGTATTCAAGCGGAAAAGAACATAGAGGTTACCTCGAATTTTCTTTCATCATCTTCACCGAGCCAGCTTCATAATCACGGCTGGTATACAACCGATTCAAGTAGCGAATGAAGGTCTTGGGGTTCAGAGCAGTAAGTTGCGGATCAACATCCCACTTGCCCTTGCTCATAGTGGCAAATTCCTCTTTGGCGTAATGTTTGGATAAGCGACGGATTACCCGGTTCGCTGTAGCCAAAGCCAGATAATCACAACGTCATCGTCCTTGGTATTACCAGTTTGACCAGGGGCAGTCGGTTTGTCAGCAGGCCGGATTGGACTGGTGGATTTCTCAATCTGGGTTGGGCTTCTGGGCTGGTTAGCAGGAAGGGAGGTGTCAACAGGCCTTTCTTCAGCAACAAAATCGTCATCTTGCAGTGGCGGATCATTGGGAGTATCTTCACAGATAGCCGCTTCAAGATTTGGGGCGCTGTCCGGTTCAGGGGCAGTCTCTTCGTCGGCCGTTTTATCCAGACGAGCCTTTTTGCTCGGCCTAGGCTTGGCCCTGAAAAGGCACAATAACAGTCAAATACGGCATATACTACACAATGATGCAGTAGGGACAATATGAAATGTATAATTTACCCAAGCACCGTTTTAAGTGGTGGCAGCTGAGTAGCTGATGACTCGCCAGATGAGGAATGGGAAGTGACCTGATAATCGGAGTCGGATGGATTAAGGGGTGAAGCGAAAACAGCCTGCTTTAGGGTAAGCATCGACAAGCAAATTAGAGACCTCTGAGCAGCGTTTCCGAACCGGACTGTTCGGTAAACCGTGGAGGTAACTACCTGGCAGCTGCGCGAGTTGTCTGGCGAACTTCATGTTGTTGAGTCTTCATAAGAAATTTGGGATCCAAGTAAGCAAGGGATGAGAAAATTTAATTTTCCGGTTTGCCCGACGGATTTTAGTGAAGGCAAAGTTTGAGTCGAGGAGAATAGTTACCTCTACAACGTCAACATTACTGGTTTCAAAGATCATCGACAAATATCATCATTAATTAGGCGTGTGAAAAGTAAGCCAAGCGAATCAAGTTCTACCTCAAGGTCCGGATTACCCACATCATCATCCACACCGGATCGAGAAGATGCGATGGTTTTCCTCTTATGAGCAGTCTTCTTGACAGCTTTGGTCTTTTGCGGATTGGTTTTTCCGGTTTATCCAGCTTCTCTGGTTTCTCTTGTGGGTGTTTCTTGCTCGAATGGATCATCACCCTGATTAAGCAGCGTTGATGTTAAAATGATGCGAAATAGCAGTAATATATTCAGTACAAAATAGTCAGAAGTCTTACAGATGGTGGTTTGTTGGTAGCACAGAAGGGGAGCAGACCGGTTCGGGCATAGAGGTGTTCCGGTTCATTCAACATTTTCTTCACAGCCTCGGTGACCTCATCATCGGTGAGCTGGATATTAACGTGTCGGAGGGGTCGTCGACACTACCAGTGTACTCACACATTAAACCAGGGCGCTGGGAGAGGGGCAGTATGCTCCATGATATCCAACAGCGTGCGAGATCAATTCCGGTTAAACCATTGGCCATGAAGGCTCTGAGCTTGGAGAGTTGAGGAGCGTATTTAGTTCTCTCATTGGCGGTCAATCTTTGCGGAAAGGGATGTGTATTACTGAGTCGTTCCGGACGAAAACCGGGCAAAGGATTCTCATTGGCAGGTGAAGTGTCTCTGCAATAAAACCATGTTTGATTCCATTCATTGGGCTGGCTGTGCAATTTAACATGAGGATAAGTGACCTCCTTTCTTTTTTGAATCGCCACACCACCCAATTCAGTGTTGGGCCCGTCGGTGAATTCTGTACGGCGGTTTAGATGGAAGCAGTCTCTAAACAGTTCAACTGTGGGTTCTTCTTGAAAGTATGCCTCACAGAGCACTTGGAAGTGACAAATGTTAGGGCCCGTATCTTGCGGACGGAGTTGAAAATTGGCTAACACATCCCGGTAAAATTTTGAACCGGGCGGGTTAAAACCCCGGGCTAAGTGATCTGCGAAAACTACAATTTCTCCTTCTTGAGGTGTGGGTGGACACTCTTTGCCAGGAACCCTCCAATGGATAGTATTTTTACTGCTTAAAGCGCCAGTCAGGACCATATTGTTTAGTTGAGTTTCGGTGACACGGGAAGGAGCCCAGTTGCACTCATATACTTGTTTGGCCATCTACAAAAAATATAAATCCGGTTCAAAAAATGTGTTGGGACAAAGAGAGAACCGGTGTACAATGCTAAATCGGAGACAAATACATCTAAACCGGAGTTCTATGAAGCGATGGTGTCTGGTTAAGGAGTTCTGGCGGTTCAACAAGGGGACTAATGGTGTATACCGGTTTATTTAATTTTTTCTATGTTAAGTTAAACCGCTTTGGTCTAAATATTGAAAACAATTGAGGTTGCGAATGGCTAAATGTGCGAAACAGGTTTACAAGATTTCTCTACAACGAAGGATCCAAGCGGATCGAAAAGAAGAAAATATCCAAAAAGAATAAAGCGAGCGGATTGATGCAATGAGCAGGAGATAATGTGCGAGATTTATGAACGTGAGCACGAGACTACATGCGGATGCTAAAAGTGACTACTAATGTGACGCCCGGATAGTTACGCTACAGTAATCCTCCACTAATGATGCCATGTCACCTCGATTACTGATGCTAATCTCGCGTTAGTTCGAAACCGATTCGAATTCAAATTCAAAATCAAGCAAACAATAAAATTTTTCAAATGTTAAAACTAAAATGTTCGGAGTGAGCCAAATAATGCATAGGTAATTATGATGGAGAAACCACACTTTTATAAAATGTTTAAATACTCTAAAATGAATAAAACAGTAGCAAATACAATTATTTAATGCTTTAGAAATGATGAACATTTTCCAAACTAAATTGTTATAAGTATTAAACTATTGTGGCAATGGCATAATTTGTAAAATCTAGTTAGGTGCCACTTTGATAATTTACTAAAACTAAAATAAAAGGAAACTAAAAGAAAGCAAAAATAACAAATAAAAATAAGAAAAGATAAAGGCAAAACATCAAAGGGTTAAAAACAGAAAAACAGAACCCCCCTCCCCCAGTGGGCTTCGTGGCCCAGCTGGCCATTTAGCCCGTCAGGCGGCCCACTCCCCGCACACCGCCTGGCCAATAGGCCACGCCCCGAAACCCTAACTGCACTACCCCCTACTCACCCCCTCCCACATCGCCCACTCCTCCCCCCGATCTGGATCAAGATCGGGGGCTCGACGCCGACGCCGCCGGTCTTGTCCCGCTGGCGCCGGCGCCCCACCGCCACACGACGCCGCCCCGTCCTCACCCCTCCCGACCAGCCACCAGAGGCAGCGGCGCCCTCGCTGCACGCCTGACGCCTTGCCCTCCCATTTCGTCGCCGGAACCACGTCGCCACGCCGCTCGTCCCCGCCGCCTGGAGCCCCACGTCGCCTCGGATCCGTCGCCGTCCATCACCGCCTCGCCCCCGCCACTCGGCCTTTTCGCGGAGCTGCCCCCGCCGCCTGCCTCCTCTCCGCCGCCGACGTCGTCCCGTCACCCCCTCGACCCCGCTGCCATTGCCCTACTCCTCGATGTGAGCACGCCGCTCCTCTCTCTCCCTACGCCCGCGACCCTGAGCCCGCGCCGGTTGCCGCTGCGACCCCGCCGTTGATCCTCCACGCGGTCGCTCGTGCTCACCACCGCCACTCCCGCCGGGCACCACCGCTCCCCACGGCCCTACTACGCCGTCTGTCCATGCGCTGCCGTGTCGCGTCAACCACTTCACCCCCTCCCCGCCTCTGTAGTCCCTCACGCTGCCCGTGGCCGGACCCTCCTCAAGAATGGCCTCGCCATGCCCACTGACCTCCCTGCGCGGTGCCTGCCGGGTCCGCCCGTCTTGGCGTCGCGCTTCAGGTCGTCAAGCGCCCGACGCCCGCCATGCGGCGCCTGATTAGCCCTTGAGGGCCCACAGCATGTGGGGCCCTTGAGCAGTAAAAAGAGAATGTATTATATATATATATATATATATATATATAAAATAAGTAAATAATTTATAATAAACTTAATTAATTAATTAACTAAATAATTAACTTAATTAATTCTGATTAAATTAACTAATTAAGGTTAATTAACCTAATGACTAATTAACCTAATTAACTACTGTTAATTAACTAACAGAGTATGACAAGTGGGACCCACGCGTAAGTTTGACTTAGTCAATCCCAGTTGACTGCTGATGTCAACATGACATCATGCTGATGTCATAAATCCATTTTCGAATAAACTTAAATAATTAATTAAATTCCAGAAATTAATAAAATCTTTAGAAAATCATATCTTTTAAACCATAACTCGGATTAAATTATTTTCAACATGAAAGTTGCTCGAGCACGCGAGACGAATCCGGATCGCAGCCCGTTCATCTGCCACGCGTCCCTAGCATAGTGAACCTGCAACATTTCACCTCGGTTCATCTGCCTCAAAACACGGAACAGGGATGCTTCGAATGTTTCCCCCTTCACGGTATCACCTCATACCGCGTTAGAACACGCCTAGCTCTGCTTGTTGTCTGTTATGCACTTGCTTGCTATGTATTTATTGTTTCTTCCCCTCTTCTTCCGCTAGACACCGAGACCGACGCCGTTGCTACTCAGTGACGACTACGGTGTTGGCGACCCCTCTCTCTTGCCGAGCAACCAGCAAGCCCCCTTTGATCACGGATATCGCCTACTCTTCTCTATACTGCTTGCATTAGAGTAGTGTAGCATATTCTTGCTTTAGTTAATCCTATCTCGCTGCATAGCTTTGTCCTTGCTACTCATGTTGTTACCTTTATCGCTATCCTCTTGCTTAGTATAGGATGCTAGTGTTCCATCGGTGGCCCTACATTCTTGTCCGTCGCCATGCTATACTCTTGGGCTGTGATCACTTGGGAGGTGATCACGGGCAAATACTATATACTTTACACTATTACATTACCGTGATACTATTAGGAGATGGGGCTGAAAGGACGGTGGTTCCACCGGTGAGGTGGGCACAGGTTCCCGACGCCCCGATTTACTTGTGGCGGAGCGGCAGGGCAGGTTGAGACCACCTAGGAGAGAGGTGGGCTGGCCTGGTCGGCGTTCATGGATACTTAACACGTTTAACGAGATCGGGTATTTGATCCGAGTCGGCCATTTGGTCTATCGCACTAACCATCTACGTGGGAGTAGTTATGGGTATCCGGCGTCGTGGTATCGGCCGGCACTTCGTGACGTCGGCGATCGAAGCGGCGCGCCGGATTGACTGGAACGCTGTTAGGCTAGGTGCTGCTTCCGGCTGCCCATAGCGTGTAGGTGTGCATTGGGCGATGGGCCCGGACCCTGTGGCGCTTAGGTTTAGACCGGCGTCTTGGCCTCTCTGTTGTGCCTAGGTGGGGCTGCGGCGTGTTGATCTTCAGCGGCGGGCATGACCGGAAAGTGTGTCCGGCCAAATGGTATCAAGCGTGTTGGGTTATGTGGTGCACCCTGCGAAGTTTAATCTATTGAATAGCCGTGATCTTGATAATGTGACGACTTGGAGTTATACCTTGACCTTATGACAACTAGAACCGGATACTTAATAAAACACACCCTTCCAAGTGCGGATATAACCGGTGGCGCTCTCTCTCGGGGTTACGAGGAGGATCGCCGGGTAGGATTATGCTATACGATGCTACTTGGAGGACTTCAACCTACCCTCTTCTACCCGTTGCAAGGCGGAGGTGACGAAGCATAGTCTTGATAAGACTAGCTATCCCCTCTTATTACGGCTTTACTGCGATTCAGTCCACCGATATGGCCCTTTACATATATCCATGCATATGTAGTGTAGCTCCTTGCTTGCAGTACTTTGGATGAGTACTCACGGTTGCCTTGTCCCCCTTTCCCCTTTCTTTCTTTACCCGGTTGCTGCGACTGACGATGGAGCCAGGAGCGACGCCACCGTCGATGGCGACTACTACACCGGAGGTGCCTACTACTACGTGCAGCCCGGCGACGACGACTGGAGTAGTTTAGGAGGATCCCAGCGGGAGGCCTGCGCCTCTTCGATCTGTATCCTAGTTTGTGCTAGCCATCTTATGGCATCTTGTTTAACTTATGTACGTACTCAGATATTGTTGCTTCCACTGACTCGTCTATGATCGAGCACTTGTATTCGAGCCCTCGAGGCCCTGGCTTGTATTATGATGCTTGTATGACTTATTTTATTTTTAGAGTTGTGTTGTGATATCTTCCGTGAGTCCACGATCTTGATCGTTACGCGTTTGCGTGTATGATTAGTGTCTGATTGAATCGGGACATCACAAGTTGGTATCGAGCCGACTGCTGTGAGAATCCTTCCAACTCCTTGGCCGAAGTCGAGTCTAGACATTGCAAAAACTTTTACTAAGTTGGCTGTGTGCCTTACGGGCCCACGTCGCCATTGGGTGGTATTAGGATCTCTTACTCCTCGATCTTTACTCTGGGACTCTGAACTCTCTTCTACTCGGGTTAAACGATTTTTACTAACTCTGACTCTAGGTTCTCAAAAATACTTTCTCCCGGAGAGGCCCTTCAGTCCAGATGGTCACCTACTGCACCAGATGATTTCAGAGATACTCTTCGATATTCTCTCGAGACTTTGTGCCCATCACTTTTGCTATTCCCGACCACCGATAAATCCTTATGGATAACTACTTACACCTGTCGTTCTTACTTTTATTCCCACTTGATCTTGTTATTACAAGATACCCCAAAATTCTCTCTAATGTTCCAAGAATACTTTGTGCCTATTGCCTTGCAGTTCTTTGCTACATGAATACCCCTACGGATAATTCTCGCACTTACCGAGTATCCGCTCATCCCCAGTTGTTCATGTGTTTCACAAAAGTCTTCAAAATACTATTCGATCTTCCGAAAATCCTCTGGAGCCTTTTGCTCCTGAAATTCTTGCTTGCTTGCATTATGGTTAATCCCATAAGTCTCGTAGTCTTATTGACATTCCTTGTCATTATCATTTTGAGTCTTTTGACTCAATATGTTTGCGAATACACGCAATCATCATTGATCCTTATAAATTACCTTTCTGGCTGAGCTGCCATCCTTTTAACTGGAATTGGTTCTCGACCAATCCAATTGTCGTTGCTTGTACCCTAAGGCTATTCAACTTATCCATCCCTAATCAGAGCATTGCTTCTGACCCCTTGATTTGGAAATCATAATTCCTTTGCCTTGACAATTGAGTTAGTCAGTTGTTTCTATAATCTGATCTCCTTGCATTCTTCTTCCTCTAGTTAAGTACCGATGCTCACGTTAGTTGCTTTGTTGGATTTTATCCGACAGTGTCCTTCATATTGAATAACCCTGTGAGTCCTTCCCCTGATACATAATGCCTTTGGTAAATTGTATCCTCTTCTTGGCCAACCATGCCACTGCTTCCGAGCTTGTGTATTTACTTTTGAAACTTGTGGTATATGTTACTAAGATGCCCGATGGGTTGAACCTATGCCTTCCCCTAATTCGTGAGAACTCGAAAGTTTTCACAAGTTATACTCTTCCGGTGTTCTACCAGATAAAATTCCAACACTACAGTTTTATCAAAGCGAGATGTGAATGAAATGATATGCATTAAAGAAGTGGGAGTCGACCTTGAACCTTGTGTTCATGCCCATGAAAATGATGTAGACCGTCTCGGAAGCTTCTTGCAAAATGATTATCCAGCTGTATGATTCCTTCGGTATTCTTGAAATTGATTCCTTACAGTTATGGTTCCGACCATGCTGTTCTGATCTGATATCTCTGATGGGAATTCAATCCAGTGCCTCGTCTATTTTTGGCAAGGTTGAAGTATCTATTGTCATAGGTCAATGACCCGGTTCTACTTCTATCATGTTCTACCTGCGAGTATTACCCCCCTGGTATCTCGAGATTATCATGGAACTGCACAACTTCTTATGAGTTCTTCATCAAGTGCTACCTTCCCACTGATTCCAATTTTTCACGGGCTCTGAGTCATTAAACACTCAAAGACACCGATAACTGAACCGAGTCCGCACTACGGTTCAACAACTCTTCAGTAAGCTTCTATAAGTACGAGTTTGTACCCGACCACGCCATTCCTAGCCTGTTTGGCTATATCATTGTCGTGATGATTCTAACTGTGCTACCTGTCCCTTATTCTTGGAGCACCAATTTGCGACGATAGCTAAGCTTACGTCGATTTTTCTCGTCATAGCCTTTCACCTTAAACAACAAGCTTGAGTTCGAGTTTGTGTCGTAACTGTGGTTCCAATAACCTCTTGCTTCGTCATTCCTTTGACTTGATGTCGTCGCTGATTGATTACATCTTCATGAAATCTCTCGACAAATGTGTCGTGATCATCATCAACCTTATGAGCTCTTCCAGGATATCAACCGGATTCATGAAGAGAAATACCATCCTTGCCCTCGATGAGTTGTGTTATCATCGGCCACTTTATTGCCTTCCCTCCAACACAAACTTGTTCATGTTTTGTGTTATACCTTGATTCCTTGCTATCTAGGATTTTTTCTTCTTTACCTTGGAGTGTTACCATCTTTTATGTCAAGAATGTCGTGAGGATTACTCACCTCTTAAGGATTCTTGGTACAGTGATACTTCTCATCATCACCATTCTTTCTTGGTGCTCGTGTTGATTCCAACAGGGGTACCAACAAGTGAACGGTGCTGTTTGGATTCTGCCCTTCTAGAAACCCTATTGCTTTGAAGTTAATGGTCGGCCGTTCATTCTTAGAATATTGATTATTGAATCATCATTCTGACATTGGTCGTGCGACCCAGCCCTTATTTCGGGTGCACCTCTCATCCAATGTTCAACTGTGTATGTTCTCCTCGAGCATACACCATTTTATCATTTGATCCGACAAATGTTATCTCCTTGTTCACATAACTGTGGAAATCCACCTTTTTGGAAATCTCGAGGATTTTCGCTGATTCCATTAGCTACCCCCTCATCCTCTCCTTGATTTAATGATGAGCTCTTATTTCGGAACTTGCTCCCATACCTGACACCAATCAGATCTGAATCTCGGTCAGATATGATGGTTGGGACATATTTCCAAGAGTTATAACATTGGTCTTTAACCCGATTAGGTGATGTCATCCTAACACACCTTCCCGGAGGGCCTATTGTTATAGTTCTTCCTTTTAGCAATGTTAGTCATTCTTCCGTGAGGAAATTGTAAGACTTATTCTATAAGTTGTTCCTGATGGATCCTTTGTGTTTCCAAAGTCTAATCTTCACCTGATGACCATGTCAATGCTATCTCGAAGCATGCCGGTTGTACTCCGATTTTCAACAAAAACATCTGAAGCCCAATGCTAAATGTTTCCTGCTTGATTATCCAAACACCGCTGTATGGGTATTGTCATGAAAATTCTCTCCCCTACCTAAAGAGTTTACTACATTATATACTGTCATGGATATCATGCTCTGCTCGTCCTTTCGAAGGATATACCTTTGAAATATGTGTTTAAACACATTTTCCTTCCATTGTTCTATTTAATCTGATAATCATATTTTTCTTCCCATTTGTTGGGTTAACATTTCTTGTGATCTATATGATCTAAGCAGTAATATCTCCTGCTTATGTAAACACCTCGGTGTACAAATCTGTTAGTAAGACCCTGTTACTATTGTTGATGACATTCCGGTAGCCACCAATGGACGAGAACTTTGCCTATTGGTCCGCCTCGTTTCGACGAGCAGGAAAATGGTTCTCTTCGTCCCTCGCCCTTGGTACCAACGTTGTTGCCGACATAACTGACATGGTACTCTCTGACAAGCCTTGCTATCATGACCATGCAAGATGTCACTTGCTTCTATTAAAAAACACACACACGGTGGGCCCATAACCTGAGTTCCACAGGATCGAAACGACTCTCATGTACACCACCTGCTCCCAAGGTTATTCCTTGTCGTGGCCTCGTATGTAATTCACGGCCACCGTCCCAAGTGATCTATTCTGGTATCAGACGCAATACTCAATCTCGTTGCTTTGGACCCGTTTCGCATGTTGTTTCAGACATCGAACGATTGCCTATCCGTTTGGAACTTCTCATGGTACCTTCTTACTTTGCTCTCGATAACTTCTTAAGTTTCAATCCGAGAGATACTTATGCTTCTCCCCTTGAGTTAACCGTCCGATGATCAAGTTTCATAGAATCCGGCCTTATAGAGTCCCCCCCCCCCCTTATCCTTTCGTAAGTCCGGTGAAGCTCCTGAAGGAAGGACAACAATTTCATCGTGGTGCATTGAGGCATGGGAGTTAAGACATCAATGCTATGAATCGACCTCTTCGAGGAGAGCAACCAAAGATGAGAAGATCCGTTAGACTTCGTAACCATAACTTCCCCCCTTACACCCCTCTTAAATCTCGGGACGAGATTTCTTGTAGTGGAGGAGAATTGTGACGCCCAGATAGTTACGCTACAGTAATCCTCCACTAATGATGCCACGTCACCTCGATTACTGATGCTAATCTCGCGTTAGTTCGAAACTGATTCGAATTCAAATTCAAAATCAAGCAAACAATAAAATTTTTCAAATGTTAAAACTAAAATGTTCGGAGTGAGCCAAATAATGCATAGGTAATTATGATGGAGAAACCACACTTTTATAAAATGTTTAAATACTCTAAAATGAATAAAACAGAGCAAATACAATTATTTAATGCTTTAGAAATGATGAACATTTTCCAAACTAAATTGTTATAAGTATTAAACTATTGTGGCAATGGCATAATTTGTAAAATCTAGTTAGGTGCCACTTTGATAATTTACTAAAACTAAAATAAAAGGAAACTAAAAGAAAGCAAAAATAACAAATAAAAATAAGAAAAGATAAAGGCAAAACATCAAAGGGTTAAAAACAGAAAAAACAGAACCCCCTCCCAGTGGGGCCGTGTGGCCCAACTAGCCATTTAGCCCGTCAGGGCCCACCCACTCCCAAGACACCGCTTTGCCTATAGGCCACGCCCAAACCCTAACCGCACTACCCCCACTCACCCTCCCACATCGCCCACCCCCGATCTGGATCGAGATCGGGGCTCGGCGACGACGCCGCCAGGTCTTGTCCGCTTGACGCCGGCGCCCCACCGCCACACGCGCCGCCCGTCCTCACCCCTCCCGACCAGCCACCCAGGGCAATGGCGCCCTCGCCCCCACGCCCGACGCCACCGCGCCACCCAGATTTCGTCGCGAACCACGTCCGCCACGCCGTCCCCGCCGCTGGAGCCCCACGTCGCCGTCCATCACCGCCTCGCCCCGCCACTCGGCCTTTTCGCGGAGCTGCCCCGCCGCCTGCCTCCTCTCCGCCGACGTCGTCCCGTCACCCCCTCGACCCCGCTGCCATTGCCCTACTCCTCGATGTGAGCACGCGCCCTCCTCTCTCTCCTCCTCCCGCGACATGACATGAGCCCGCCAGGCAGCCACGACCCCCCCGCCGCTGATCCTCCCATGATGTCGCTTCGTGCTCACCACCGCCACTCCCGCGGGCACCACCGCTCCCCACGGCCCTACTACGCCAGCATCCGCCATGGTCGCGTCCGCCACCGCCTCCCCCCGCCTCTGTAGTCCGTCGCCGCCACGGCGGGACCTCTGCTCGACAATGGCCTCTCCATGGCCACTAACCTCCCCTGCGCCGGTGCCCTGCCGGGTCCGCCCATACTTGGCGTGCGCCCGCTGGTGCGTCCGATGCCCCGCATTAGCGGCGGCCTGATTGGCCTTGGGGCCCACGAGCATGTGGGGCCCTTGAGCGATAAAAAAATAGAATGTACTATATATATATAATAAGTAAATAATTAATAATAAACTTAATTAATTAATTAACTAAATAATTAACTTAATTAATTTTGATTAAATTAACTAATTAAGGTTAATTAACCTAATGACTAATTAACCTAATTAACTACTGTTAATTAACTAACAGAGTATGACAAGTGGGACCCACGCGTAAGTTTGACTTAGTCAATCCCAGTTGACTGCTGATGTCAACATGACATCATGCTGATGTCATAAATCCATTTTTGAATTAAATTAAATAATTAATTAAATTCCAGAAATTAATAAAATCTTTAGAAAATCATATCTTTTAAACCGTAACTCGGATTAAATTATTTTCAACATGAAAGTTGCTCAGAACGACGAGACGAATTCGGATACGCAGCCCGTTCATCTGCCACGCGTCCCTAGCATAGTGAACCTGCAACATTTCACCTCCGGTTCATCTGCCCGAAAACACGGAACACCGGGGATGCTTCCCGGATGTTTCCCCCACCAAGATATCACCTCATACCGCGTTAGAACACGTCTAGCTCGCTTGTTGTCCTGTTATGCACTTGCTTGCTATGTATTTATTGTTTCTTCCCCTCTTCTTCCGCTAGACACCGAGGCCAAGCGCTTGCTGCTACCAGTCACGACTACGGTGTTGACGACCCCTCTCTCTTGCCGAGCAACCAGGCAAGCCCCTTTGATCACCGGATATCGCCTACTCTTCTCTATCTGCTTGCATTAGAGTAGTGTAGCATATTCTTGCTTTCGCTTAATCCTATCTTGCTGCATAGCTTTGTCCTTGCTACTCTGTTGTTACCTTTATCGCTATCCTCTTGCTTAGTATAGGATGCTAGTGTTCCATCGGTGGCCCTACATTCTTGTCCGTCGCCATGCTATACTCTTGGGCTGTGATCACTTGGGAGGTGATCACGGCAAATACTATATACTTTACACTATTACATTACCGTGATACTATTAGGAGATGGGGCTTGAAAGGACGGTGGTTCCATCCGGTAGAGGTGGGCTGGGTTCCCGACGGCCCCGATTGTTACTTGTGGTGGAGCGACAGGGCAGGTTGAGACCACCTAGGAGAGAGGTGGGCCTGGCCTGGTCGGCGTTCATGGATACTTAACACGTTTAACGAGATCTGGGTATTTGATCCGAGTCGGCCATTTGGTCTATCGCACTAACCATCTACGTGGGAGTAGTTATGGGTATCCCGACGTCGTGGTATCGGCCGGCACTTCGTGACGTCGGCCGACGGCGAAGCGCGCGCCGGATTGACCGGAACGCTGTTAGGCTAGGTGCGCTTCGGCTGCCCATAGCGTCTGCAGGTGTGCATTAGGCGATGGGCCTGGACCCTGTCGCTTAGGTTTAGACCGCGTGCTGGCCTCTCTGTTGTGCCTAGGTGGGGCTGCGGCGTGTTGATCTTCCGTGGCGGGCATGACCCAGAAAGTGTGTCCGGCCAAATGGGATCAAGCGTGTTGGGTTATGTGGTGCACCCTGCAGTGAGTTTAATCTATTGAATGGCTGTGATCTTGATAGCAGGGCGACTTGGAGTTGTACCTTGACCTTATGACAACTAGAACTGGATACTTAATAAAACACACCTTCCAAGTGCGGATATAACCCGGTGGGCGCTCTCTCGGGGTTCGAGGAGGATCGCCGGGTAGGATTATGCTATCTGATGCTACTTGGAGGACTTCAACCTACCCTCTTCTACATTTGCAAGACGGAGGTGACCGAAGCGTAGTCTTGATAAGACTAGCTATCCCCTCTTATTACGGCTTTACTGCGATTCGGTCCACCGATATGGCCCTTTACATATATCCATGCATATGTAGTGTAGCTCCTTGCTTGCGAGTACTTTGGATGAGTACTCACGGTTGCCTTGTCCCCCTTTTCCCCTTTCTTTCTTTACCCGGTTGCTGCGACGGACGATGGAGCCAGGGCGAGACACCACCGTCGATGGCGACTACTACACGGGAGGTGCCTACTACTACGTGCAGCCCGCTGCGGCGACGAGAGTAGTTTAGGAGGATCGAGCGGAGGCTGCGCCTCTTCGTCTGTATCCTAGTTTGTGCTAGCCATCTTATGGCATCTTGTTTAATTTATGTACGTACTCAGATATTGTTGCTTCCGCCGACTTCGTCTATGATCGAGCACTTGTATTCGAGCCCTCGAGGCCCCGGCTTGTATTATGATGCTTGTATGACTTATTTTATTTTTAGAATTGTGTTGTGATATCTTCCGTGAGTCCTCGATCTTGATCGTACATCGTTTGCGTGTATGATTAGTGTCTGATTGAATCGAGGCGTCACAACTAATCGAGCAAGGTGTCACGAGATCTATCCAGAGTCTGTATGAGCATGAGCAGTTAATGGAGCACAGTAAGAACAAGAAACCCTAGAACGGATCTAGGTCGAGGGGAACCGAGGACCTACCTGAGTTTAGAAGATGCGGAAGAGTGCTGCGTTTCTGCAGTGCGTTCGAGGTTGATGCAGCGGCTCAAGGCGGTGCAGAGGTCGATGGCGGCGGCGGAGCTCGAGGCTAGCGGCGAGGAAGACGAAGAGAAAGGGGCGGAGGGAGAAAAGGAATGACCCTTCGGTCCTATTTATAAGGCAAGATACCTGTGTCAGGCGCGTGAATCAAGGAGCCACAAATCTAGGGAGCAAAGCTGTCGCCTCGATTATTGCGGATCTGTTAAACAAAGAAGATATCATGAATGCTATCTTTATGGGGACGTCATGCCGGTTTACAGCAACCGGAGAAGGTGACATCACGGCGGTTCAACGATTTCAAGAAGGCATTGAAGATGAAGGTTTTTATCAAGGATTGACATAAACCTGTTCAAATCAATCTGGGCCTAATGTTGGGGATATTACTACTGGGCGTAAACCGGCCTATCTGGGCCGGATTAACTTCATCAGTAGTTCAACGGTATAAAAGCCCAAGAGGCATGAAAGTAAGGGCCCAAGGCACGTAGTCGGTTTAGAACACATGGCAGTAAACCGGCATGGTATGTAAACTTGTATTGTAAGTTAGGAATAGAGAGACCAATCCGTATCGAGTATGAACCGGACATTGGGACTCTCTCAACCGACAAGGCGTCACCCGTGTATATAAGGGACGACCGGGGCGGTTCAAGGACGAACAACAACAACTCGAGGCCTAAGCGAAGCTTATTTGCTCCCTAGTCATCGAGACCACATCAATCCCATCACAACTAGGCGTAGGCTTTTACCTTCATCGAAGGGGCCGAACTAGTATAACTCTTGTGTCTTTGCGTCCGCTTTAACCCCTTCAAGTTAACCCGTAGCGATGGCTCCACGACTAAGTCCTTTCATGAGGACATTTGCCGTGACAAAACCACGACACCATCCATCCTCTCCGCTTTGCCCTGATCACTAACCCTAACCCTAACCACCGCCTAGCGCCTTGCTCTTCTCTACGGCTGTTTAACAGTAAGTGTTTGATGGTAAATTAGTTTATTCCTGCCTGTCAATTTCCTTATACATTATGCTCTTCACACACGCTTTTGCCAATCAACATGTAAATTGATTAATTTACCATCTTGCCACTGTCATCACCCTGCACTAGTACTAATGTTTGCTAATCTAAACTGTTGTTGCTGCTATTGTACTATCTCCGCTTCGATTTCAGTGTTTAGAATTTGGGGGCGTTGCTACAAATCAACCGGCTGATTTCCTGGAGAAATCAGCCGGGTCATGAACCGTCCGATACGTCCTCTCCTGCCCATTGGATGGGTCAAACATGATGATGCTTTGTTCTCATGTTGCTTCGTTCTCCTTTGACCAGGTCGTCGCTCGCAGGTCGCAACAACCAGTGTCGCCACCGTCACAGGGGCAGCCCGCGCCCCATGTCGCCGCACCGAGCATGCCCTGTAGCATGGGGGAACCCCTTGTAGTACGCGGCGAGCAGCTGCCTCATCTACAGCCCGACGCCCGAGCCACCGCCGGTGGGTTCCCTCGTGACACGGCGTGCTCCCTCGAACTCCAGCTCGCAACTGGAGCAAGGCCCTTTCTTGTGTGGCAGAAGAGAAAGACAAGGAATGGGGAAAGCGACGGGCCAGAGAGGACGAGTGGGAAGGGAGGAGATAAGGTTGGAGATAAAGCGGTGGCTGGCCCCCACATGGCACGTGTCGCTCGGGAGAGGAGGTTTACGCGAGGAGAAATCATCCGGATGATTTTTAACGTTTTCCTAGAATTTGTTCGGTTTCTTTCCTGTGCACTTTTACTTTGTTTTTTTATAGAAAGACTGTAAGGGAACCCCCTACAGTATAATTGGTGCAATAACCCCAAATTGCAAGTATCATGCCTTGAACCTGGGTGGGTGGGAAGGCATCAGCCCCTTCCCACCACTAGGCTATGCCTTAGTCTGCACTTTTACTTTGTTTAGCTTAGCCTACAACCATGATACCTTCATTTGGCTTCTCGGTGGTCCTAATTTATTTGTAAAATAAAACAAAAAATGCACTATATGCTTCTCGTTGGTCCTTATTTATCTGTTTAATTAAAAATAATAATATATGCTTCTATCAAATCAGCTGAAACAAAACAGAACGAACAAATAGTCTACTTGTTGGCTATTAAGTAGCTTACCAATGTTACTTTATCGGTGTGGTGCCTCGTTTACATCTTATCTTGATAACCATAATTTGCCAAAATTAAATAGCTCTTTTGAACAATCCTTTACTGTCCTTGTGTGCATCTCAATGAGGAAGTCTGACTAAGTTATTTCAAACGGACCTATCAAGCGATAACCATAATTTGTGAAAACAACTCTTCTGAATAATCCGTGACTATCCTTATGTTTGTCTTGATGCAGAAGTCTTACTAAGCTATGTAAAACTAGCCTAGTGGCCCTTAATTAGAGGTTAGAACTATTTGATGTGTAATACTATTACTTTTTTTGTGTGCGTCTATATATTTTTTCTTTCCCAAACTGACAAGTTCCACTTGTCTGATGTTTTGCCAGGACAATTGATACAGCCATGGATCTCAGCGAGACTCTACTAGCTATTCTGTCTCCAGATGATAACATCCGTTCAGCAGCAGAAGGCAGCCTCGAGCTGTTACAGGAGCGGGATCTTGCCAACTTCCTGCTGTCCTTGTCAATAGAGCTCTCGTGTGATGAAAGTAAACCAGAGTCTAGGAGACTTGCTGGTATTGTTCTTAGGAATTCATTGGACTTGAAGGGTTTTGCTGCAGATAAGGAGCTTCAACAACGGGTCTAGCTAGAGCAATCTATCAAATCCAAGATTAAGGAATCGTTGCTGATAACACTAGGATCTTCGGTGGCTGTTGCAAGGCTCACCTCATCACAGGTTATTGCAAAGATCGCATCCATCGAGATACCCCGTCAGGAATGGCAAGACCTCATTGCCAAATTACTAGGCAACATGACACAGCAGGGTGCATCTCCCCCACTAAGGCAGGCAACTCTAGCGGGGTTGGGTTATGTGTGCGAGGAGATTGATCTGGAGCAGCAACAAGCAAATGGTGTTCGGAATGCTGTCGTTCAGGCAATGAACCAAGCAGAGGCAAATACTGAAGTTTGTCTTGCAGCAGTTAAAGCTCTATATAATGTTCTTGGTTGTGCTGCAGCCAACTTTGCAAATGAGGATGTGAGAAATCATATAATGGGCGCAGTTTGTGAAATACTAGCAAAATCCG
Organism: Aegilops longissima; assembly: GCA_021605205.1. Classification (NCBI taxonomy): domain Eukaryota; kingdom Viridiplantae; phylum Streptophyta; class Magnoliopsida; order Poales; family Poaceae; genus Aegilops; species Aegilops longissima. Next base: position 555,447,789 of record CM038678.1, read on the forward strand.
AAGATCTGGAGATCCAATAGGCAATATTCGAATGCCTTGCTAAAATTGCATCCACATATTATATGCTGTTACAACCTTATTTGAGAACCATACTTAGTCTGACAGAATCAATTGCACCCCAATGTATGGTGTTCTGGTGCACTGTTTGTAAGGAAGTGATTAAACTCTGAGAAGAACAACACATCGGCGCTGTCGATGCTAACTCAAAATATTGTTGCTTTATTTATGAGGCCCTCGAGTTACAAGTTCCAGTGCTGCTAAAGCATCTGTTCAAGCGAGAGAAAGATCAGGAAGGACTAGTTCGAATGCTGCTACAACATCTGTTCAATCAAGAGGAAGATCAAGACGAACTAGTTCCAATGCCACTAGAGCATCTGCTCATGCAAAAGGAAGATCAAGGAGATGATGTCATGCAAGAGGAAGATCAAGGAGATGATGTCATGCAAGAGGAAGATCAAGAAGGAGATGATTGTCTTCTGAACATTGACATCGACTGTGTGGCTTTTCTAGGCCTCATTGCTAGAACTATCAGGGATGCAATTGTCCCCCTTGTGATGCAATGTATTGAGGGTAACATTAAAGCGCCAGATTGGCATAGTCGCATGGCCACTATTTCTGCAATTGGTTTTATCCTTGAAGGCCCTTCCATTAAGGGACTCGCTCCCCTGCTTGATTTTTGTTGCTCGACAAGACGGAAGATCCAAACAGCGAGGTAAAAGGAACCACTGCTTGGATTCTTGGCCGGATGTTTAAGCTTCTGCGTTTTCCGGCAAGTGCAAATGGAATTATAACGAAAGCAAACCTTCCTCGCATCATGGATGTGTTGGTACACAGTAGTAAAGGTATTCCAATTGTGTCCGAAAAAGTATGCGGGGCTATATATTTTCTTGCCCGAGGTTACGAAGATGCAGAGTCAATGCCATCTGAGCTTTCATCGTCTCTTGATCGTGTTATTGATGCTCTCCTTTCTGCTTCACAACCTTCTGATGAGACCCCTTTCAGGATTGGAGCGTCTGCCTATGAAGCATTGTGTGCAGTTGTGAGAATCAACAATTTAGCACAACCTGTTGTCTGGAGCACTATAGGAGATTTAATGCATCGTATCATGAAAAGATTGGATATGACGCTTGATCGCCAAGCACTTACTTTGGATCATAAGTTGAAGAAAAACAATCTTCAGATTGTGCTGTGTGGTGTACTGCAGGTCATCGTCCAGAAACTGGCCAATTCAGCTACCGTGAAGATAGTTACCAACGCTGCTCATTATTTTTTGTTTTCTTTTTGCCGTGTCTTGGTTTGTGACAGTTCTACTGCACAGGGTGAAGCAATGTCTTGGTTTGCCATTGCTGCTCTTGCTAATGCCACCGGTCCAGAGTTTGGGAAACATATGCCTATACTCATGCAGGTACTTGATGCTCACCCACTCTTCCCCATCTCTGTAGGAGTGATCAACGATTTCTGCCTTGTCTTGGAAGGTAAAATGTTGCCACACTGTGATAAAATTATGCAAGTTCTGTACAAAGGTCTTTCTAAGGTGACTCTTAGAGCTCCTATTTTCTCATGCTTTGGAGACATTGTTCTTGCTATTAGCAATGATTTTGAGAAGTACCTGTAGTATTTTCTGGAAAAGCTTCAAGAAGCTGCTAACTCAAAGGACTGGGCTGATGTTCAAGAAGAGGACAAGACTGAATATGTGAACCAGCTTAGACAGGGAATATGTAATGCATACTCTGGCATACTATGGGGTACGAAGGACCCAAGAATTGGGTTTAAGGTAGCAACCCATCTATTCAAATTCATGGAAGGAGTCTGGGCAGACCGGAGCAGGTGCACATAATTTTCTTTGCCTTGTCGTATTTTTGTTATATGGATGACTGTTCCTTTTCCATAGCACCACCATGATGTAAATTTTTCATCATTTTCATTGCCTTGCACTTCTTTCTTAGTATATGGGTGACTGTTCTTGTTCCTTACCATTGTGTGTATCTACTTTCAGGGATAAAAGTGTGATGCATGCCGCTGTTGCTGTTTTGACCGATTTTGATTTGATAATTGGATCATGGACAGAAGAAATGACTAAGGAATTGCATAACTAACTATTATGATTTCATCTGAAGCAGATGCACCGCTTGCTACTATATGTCAACTTTGTTGGAGGTAGTTGAATTTTGATTTAACTTGTCTTCTTTTCTCTTTCTTACTAAAGCATGGATATAGTAGTTAGAACTGACCAGTAGAATACTTGAGGTAAAGCGCAAAAAGGCACTCGCATTTTCCTGGAATTATTTTAGGCCTTCTGGCAATGTGTGGAAGGAGACGTCCCCGTTGACTACGAAGGCGTCTTCGTCAATCTAAGATGACGTGCTGGCTCAGTCTCTCGGAGGTGCTCATCGGGTAGGATGTGTGTGCGTGTGTTCATAGGGTGAGTATATGTGTATGTACAAGTGTTTGCGTCTGTACCGTGTTAAGAAAAGGCCATAATCTTTGTTCATGATTTTTGGTTACAAAGAAAAACAAATCAATAAGAGGAATCGATCATAATTGAAGTTGGAATTAATAGCAAACTGAGTCATGCTCAGCTGATTAGTTTCCTTGCATTTATTCCAGGATTATCTGTGACAGATGGCGTTCCTGCTGACTATGAGGCAGAAGTTGAATCAGAGTGCTAACTGTTTTCAAGGCGTCATGCCTATCCGGGCATCGCTAGGCAGGCTAGTGATGGTATGCTTCGTTGTCCGATCAAAATCGTGAAGGTCCTCCAATCTAGTGGTCAGATCCACGTGAGATTTGCTCCTTCTGCTTAGTGACTGTTTCATGGTTATACGAGTTGAAGGAAAAATGGCAGAGCTGACCCACAAAATTGACTACTTCAAGGCCGTTGATAGGAAGCATGGAGGTTTTTTTTCGAGGTAAAGTGATTGCATCACTCAGCAATAGGTCCTTCAGCCATGGAGATCTCCCGGTTAGATCTCGGCAGTACATATTAGTCAATTACTTGTTCTGAGTAAGCTTGAACTGTTTGACCTAAGAGCATCTACAACTGAACTCTCAATATCCATCCCAAATGTCCAGGTGGTCTGTCCGGACAGAAAAAAGCCACTCAACTGGCCGCCCCAATATTCAGCCCATATGTGAGGCGGACATGGGACGCGTAAACGTGTCTGCCACGTCGGATTCAGCCCATTATGGTCCACCTCGGCCCCATATATTTTTCATCCATATCCGTCCTCTGGACCAAGCCCTAGCAACCCCACTTCACTCCCCTCCATCCTTAAGCTCCTGTCAAGCGAACTCCAGCCTTCGTCGGCATGGCGGGCAGTGGATCAGACTCCGAGATCTCCCGGTTAGCTTGTTGCCGGGAACAACAAGAAGAAGCACTGCCGGGCCGGGGACGTCGAGGAGAAAGCGTCGTCTTGGTATTTTCATCCCTATCTGTCCTCTTGACCAAACTCTAGCCACCCCACTTCACTTCCCTCTGTCCCCAAGCTCCTGTCCAATGAACTCCGGCCTTCTTCGGCATGGAGAGCAGTGGATCCGACTCTGAGATCCCCCAGTTTGCTTGTTGCCGGGAACGACACGAAGGAGCGCTGCCAGGCCATGGACGCCGAGGAGAAGCGTCGTCGTGGCCGGAGACGACGAAAAAACGTAAAATATGTTTACTGGAATCTCACCGAAGGCAGTGGTTGGAGGAAGGCGAGGCTGTCGGAAGGCCCCACAGGCGGCGACAGCAATGGCCACAGCCCACGTGCAACACTGTTCATTCTCATTTTTACCGAGAAGTGGCTTTCCTAGAGAAGAATAGGGAGTATTTAACAAAAAAACTACCACATTTCGTGGAACCGTGCCTACAAACTATCACTTTACAAATTTGTGCCGAAAACTACCACTTTTTGACTAATCTTTACATTTGGCCTCTTCTAAACACCTTTCTGACAGGATGGGCCCACATGTCAGCATCAATCTTCCTCCTCCTCCTCCTCTCTCTCTCTCTCTCTGGCATTTCTCGAACACCTCATGTGCACCCCACGCTCTTCTCCATGGCGACGCCCCGGCAAAGCAAACAGGAAGAAGTGGCCAGGGAGAGGCACCTATGCGGGTCGGGACGAGCGCACAGGGCCTCCACGCATTGATGTTGCCTTGTAAAGTGATAGTTTTTGGCACAAATGTGTAAAGTGATAGTCTGTAGGCACTGTTCCATGAAATGTGGTAGTTTTTTTTTTGTTAAATAATCAAAAATAGGCTTGGAGGTTGAGTTTTAAGGAATCAAAATCCATATTTTTAAGAAACTAAACATTTGAGGGATCTGTTAGATACTTTTTTTTGCGGGTAGGATCTGTTAGATACTGATGACCCACAAGTATAGGGGATTTATCGTAGTCCTTTCGATAAGTAAGAGTGTCGAACCCAACGAGGAGCAGAAGGAAATGATAAGCGGTTTTTAGCAAGGTATTCTCTGCATGCACTGAAATTATAGGTAACAGATAGTTTTCTGATAAGATAATTTGTAACAAGTAACAAGTAACAAAAGTAAATAAAGTGCAGCAAGATGGCCCAATCCTTTTTGTAGCAAAGGACAAGCTTGGACAAACTCTTATATAGAGAAAAGCTCTCCCGAGGACACATGGGAATTATCGTCAAGCTAGTTTTCATCACGTTCATATGATTACTAATAGCAAAACTTCTCCAATGTCCTCAGGAACAAACGTAACTACTCACAAAGCATATTCATGTTCATAATCAGAGGGGGTTTAATATGCATAAAGGATCTGAACATATGATCTTCCACCAAATAAACCAACTAGCATCAACTACAAGGAGTAATCAACACTACTAGCAACCTACAGGTACCAATCTCAGACTTAGAGACAAGAATTGGATACAAGAGATGAACTAGGGTTTGAGAGGAGATGGTGCTGGTGAAGATGTTGATGGAGATTAGCCCCCTCCCGATGAGAGGAGCGTTGGTGATGATGATGGCGATGATTTCCCCCTCCCGGAGGGAAGTGCCCCTGGCAGAATAGCTCCGCCAGAGCCCTAGATTGGTTCCGCCAAGGTTCCGCCTCATGGCGGCGGAGTCTCGTCCCGAAAGCTTGCTTATGATTTTTTTTCTCGGACGAAAGACTTCATATAGCGAAGATGGGCACGGAGGGCCAACAGGGGCCACGAGGCAGGGGCGCGCCTGGGGGTAGGGCGCCCCACCCTCATGCCAGTGTGTGGGTCCCTCTGTATTTTCTTCGCTCGGTATTTTTTATTATTTCCAAAAATAACTTCCGTGGAGTTTCAGGACTTTTGGAGTTGTGCATAATAGGTCTCCAATATTTGCTCCTTTTCCAGCCCAGAATTCCAGCTGCCGGCATTCTCCCTCTTCATGTAAACCTTGTAAAATAAGAGAGAATAGGCATAAGTATTGTGACATAATTAGCAATAACAGTCCATAATGTAATAAATATCGATATAAAAGCATGATGCAAAATGGACGTATCACATACTAGTAGCACTTAATCCCTCAAAAGATAATCTCTCACTTAAGTTACCGAAAAAGGCTTTCGCCCCGCTTTATAAATAAAAAAAACTGCCAGAGAGCGCACACACATGGACTAGTTCACACACACACACCCAAGTCACACAACAGGAAGTACATAAGGTTCTGCTGAGGGCACAGCTCAACAAGCCCAAAAAAGAGGGAAAAAGGCGGGTGACGGAGAGCTCCGGAGAGCAGGATACGACTAGTCGGGCTCAGGTGTTGGTGGCGGCGACAGACGAACGGCCATCGAGCGAAGGTCGGCGATGAAGGCGGAGATGGCGTCCCGATCCTGAGGGCGGCTAAGTGGTCGCCAAAGCTGCAAGTAACCAGACAGTTTGAAAAGAGCGTGAGTTGAAGGAAACATGCCCTAGAGGCAATAATAAAGTTATTATTTATTTCCTCATATCATGATAAATGTTTATTATTCATGCTAGAATTGTATTAACCGGAAACATAATACACGTGTGAATACATAGATAAACATAGTGTCACTAGTATGCCTCTACTTGACTAGCTCGTTAATCGAAGATGGTTGAGTTTCCTAACCATGGACATGAGTTGTCATTTGATTAACGGGATCACATCATTAGGAGAATGATGTGATTGACTTGACCTATTCCGTTAGCTTAGCACTTGGTCATTTAGTATGTTGCTATTGCTTTCTTCATGACTTATACATGTTGCTATGACTATGAGATTCTGCAACTCCCGTTTACCGGAGGAACACTTTGTGTGCTACCAAACGTCACAACGTAACTGGGTGATTATAATGGTGCTCTACAGGTGTCTCCGAAGGTACTTGTTGAGTTGGCGTATTTCGAGATTAGGATTTGTCACTCCGATTGTCGGAGAGGTATCTCTGGGCCCTCTCGGTAATGCACATCACTATAAGCCTTGCAAGCAATGTGACTAATGAGTTAGTTGCGGGATGATACATTATGGAACGAGTAAAGAGACTTGCCGGTAACAAGATTGAACTAGGTATTGAGATACCCACGATCGAATCTTGGGCAAGTAACATACCGATGACAAAGGGAACAACGTATGTTGTTATGCGGTTTGACCGATAAAGATCTTCGTAGAATATCTAGGAGCCAATATGAGCATCCAGGTTCCGCTATTGGTTATTGACCGGAGATGTGTCTCGGTCATGTCTACATAGTTCTCGAACCCGTAGGTCCACACGCTTAAAGTTCGGTGACGATCAATATTATGAGTTTTTGTGTTTTGATGTACCGAAGGTAGTCCGGAGTCCCGGATATGATCACGGACACGACGAGGAGTCTCGAAATGGTCGAGATGTAAAGATCGATATATTGGACGACTATGTTCGGACACCGGAATGGTTTCGGGGAGTTTCAAACATATATGGGAGTACCGTGGGGTTACCGGAACCCCCCGGGGAGTTTAATGGGCCAAGATGGGCCTTAGTGGAGAAGAGGAGGGGCGGCTGGGGCTGGCCGCGCCCCCCCCCCCCCTCTAGTCCTAATAGGACAAGGAGGGGGGGCGCCCCCCTTTCCTTCCTCCTCTCTCCTTTCCTTCCTTCCCCCATCCTACTCCAACTAGGAAAAGAGGGAGTCCTACTCCCGGTGGGAGTAGGACTCCTCCCTGGCGCGCCCTCTCCTGGCCGGCCGCCTCCTCCCCCTGGTCCTTTATATATGGGGGCAAGGGGGCACCTCTAGACACAACAATTGATCTCTTGATCTCTTAGCCGTGTGCGGTGCCCCCCTCCACCATAATCCACCTCGATCATATCGTAGCGGTGCTTAGGCGAAGCCCTGCATCGGTAGCAACATCATCACCGTCATCACGCCGTCGTGCTGACGGAACTCTCCCTCAAAGCTCGGCTGGATCGGAGCTCGCGGGACGTCATCGAGTTGAACGTGTGCTGAACTCGGAGGTGTCGTGCGTTCGGTACTTGGATCGGTCGGATCGTGAAGACGTACGACTACATCAACCGCGTTGTGCTAACGCTTCGCTTTCGGTCTCACGAGTGCGTGGACAACACTCTCCCTCTCGTTGCTATGCATCACCATGATCTTGCGTGTGCGTAGGATTTTTTGAAATTACTACATTCCCCAACAGTGGCATCCGAGCCAGGTTTTATGCGTAGATGTTATATGCACGAGTAGAACACAAGTGAGTTGTGGGCGATACAAGTCATACTGCTTACCACCATGTCATACTTTGGTTCGGTGGTATTGTTGGATGAAGCGGCCCGGACCGACATTACGGGTACGCTTACGCGAGACTGGTTCTACCGACGTGCTTTGCACATAGGTGGCTGGCGGGTGTCAGTTTCTCCAACTTTAGTTAAACTGAGTGTGGCTACGCCCGGTCCTTGAGAAGGTTAAAATAGCACTAACTTGACGAACTATCATTGTGGTTTTAATGCGTAGGTAAGAACGGTTCTTGCTCAGCATGTAGCAGCCACGTAAAACTTGCAACAACAAAGTAGAGGACGTCTAACTTGTTTTTGCAGGGCATGTTGTGATGTGATATGGTCAAGGCATGATGCTATATTTTATTGTATGAGATGTTCATGTTTTGTAACCGAGTTATCGGCAACTCGAAGGAGCCATATGGTTGTCGCTTTATTGTATGCAATGCAATCGCCCTGTAATTGCTTTACTTTATCACTAAGCGGTAGCGATAGTCGTAGAAGCAATAGTTGGCGAGACGACAACGATGCTATGATGGAGATCAAGGTGTCGCGCCGGTGACGATGGTGATCATGACGGTGCTTCAGAGATGGAGATCACAAGCACAAGATGATGATGGCCATTTCATATCATGTATATTGATTGCATGTGATGTTTATCCTTTATGCATCTTATTTTGCTTTGATTGACGATAGCATTATAAGATGATCTCTCACTAAATTTCAAGATAAAAGTGTTCTCCCTGAGTATGCACCGTTGCCAAAGTTCGTCGTGCCGAGACACCACGTGATGATCGGGTGTGATAAGCTCTACGTTCATCTACAACGGGTGCAAGCCAGTTTTGCACACGCAGAATACTCGGGTTAAACTTGACGAACGCATATGCAGATATGGCCTTGGAACACTGAGTCCGAAAGGTCGAGCGTGAATCATATAGTAGATATGATCAACATAGTGATGTTCACCATTGAAAACTACTCCATCTCACGTGATGATCGAACATGGTTTAGTGGATTTGGATCACGTGATCACTTAGATGACTAGAGGGATGTCTATCTAAGTGGGAGTTCTTAAGTAATATGATTAATTGAACTTAAATTTATCATGAACTTAGTACCTGATAGTATCTTGCTTGTCTATGTTGATTGTAGATAGATGGCTCGTGCTGTTTTTGTGTTGAATTTTAATGCGTTCCAAGAGAAAACAAAGTTGAAAGATGATGGTAGCAATTACACGGACTGGGTCCCTAACTTGAGGATTATCCTCATTGCTGCACAGAAGAATTACGTCCTGGAAGCACCGCTGGGTGCCAGACCTGCTGCAGATGCAACTAACGACGTTAAGAACGCCTGGTAGAGCAAATATGATGACTACTCGATAGTTCAGTGTGCCATGCTTTACGGCTTAGAACCGGGACTTCAACGACGTTTTGAACGTCATGGAGCATATGGGATGTTCCAGGAGTTGAAGTTAATATTTCAAGCAAATGCCCGGATTGAGAGATATGAAGTCTCCAATAAGTTCTACATCTAGAAAATGGAGGAGAATAGTTCTGTCAGTGAACATATACTCAAAATGTCTGGGTATATCAATCACTTGATTCAACTGGGAGTTAATCTTCCGGATGATAGTGTCATTGACAGAATTCTTCAATCACTGCCACCAAGCTACAAGAGCTTCGTGATGAACTATAATATTCAAGGGATGGATAAGACAATTCCTGAGCTCTTCTTAATGCTAAAGGCTGTGGAGGTAGAAATCAAGAAGGAGCATCAAGTGTTGATGGTCAACAAGACCACCCGTCTCGAGAAAAAGAGTAAATGGAAGAAGAAGGGTAACTTCAAGAATAACGGCAAATGATGACCCACAAGTATAGGGGATCTATCGTAGTCCTTTCGATAAGTAAGGGTGTCGAACCCAACGAGGAGCAGAAGGAAATTATAAGAGGTTTTCAGCAAGGTATTCTCTGCAAGTACTGAAATAAGTGGTAACAGATAGTTTTGTGATAAGATAAATTATAACGAGCAACAAGTAACAAGAGTGAATAAAGTGCATCAAAGTGGCCCAATCCTTTTTGTAGCAAAGGACAAGCCGGAACAAACTCTTATAATAGGAAAAGCGCTCCCTAGGACACATGGGATTATCGTCAAGCTAGTTTTCATCACGCTCATATGATTCACGTTCGGTACTTTGATAATTTGATATGTGTGTGGACTGGTGCTTGGGTGCTGTTCTTAATTGAACAAGCATCCCACTTATGGTTAACCTCTATTGCAAGCATCCGCAACTACAACAAAAGTATTAAGGTAAACCTAACCATAGCATGAAACATATGGATCCAAAACAGCCCCTTACGAAGCAACGCATAAACTAGGGTTTAAGCTTTTGTCACTCTAGCAACCCATCATATACTTATTACTTCCCAAAACCTTCCTCTAGGCCCAAATAATGGTGAAGTGTTATGTAGTCGACGTTCACATAACACCACTAGAGGCTAGACAACATACATCTCATCAAAATATCGAACGAATACACAATTCACATGACTACTAATAGCAAGACTTCTCCCGTGTCCTCAGGAACAAGCGTAACTACTCACAAAGCATATTCATGTTCATAATCAGAGGGGTAATAATATGCATAAAGGATCTGAACATATGATCTTCCACCAAGTAAACCAACTAGCATCAACTACAAGGAGTAATCAACACTACTAGCAACCTACTAGCACCAATCCCGGACTTGGAGACAAGAATTGGATACAAGAGATGAACTAGGGTTTGGAGATGAGATGGTGCTGGTGAAGATGTTGATGGAGATTGCCCTCTCCCGATGAGAGGAGTGTTGGTGATGATGATGGCGATGATTTCCCCCTCCCGGAGGGAAGTGTCCCCGGCAGAACAGCTCACGGAGCCCTAGATTGGTTCCGCCAGGTTCCGCCTCGTGGCGGAGTCTCGTCGAAAGGTTGCTTCTGATTTTTTCTCATCGAAAGACTTCATATGGGAGAAGATGGGCATCAAGAGCCACCGGGGGCCCACAAGGTAGGGGAGCGCCCGAGGGGGCACCTCGTGAGCAGGTGTGGGCCCCTGGCCTTCATCTTTGGCGACGATTTTCTTTATTTATTTTAAGATATTCCGTGGAGTTTCAGGACTTTTGGAGTTGCAGAATAGGTCTCAATATTTGCTCCTTTTCGGCCGAATTCCAATTGCAAGGCATTCCCCTCTTCATGGTAAACCTTGTAAAATAAGAGAGAATAGCCATAAGTATTGTTTCATAACGTGAAATAGCAGCCCATAATGCGATAAATATCGATATAAAAGCATGATGCAAAATGGACGTATCAACTCCCCCAAGCTTAGACCTCGCTTGTCCTCAAGCGAAAAGCCGAGAACAATAAATATGTCCTCATGTTTAGAGGTAGAGGCGTCGATAAAAAAATAAAATACGGACATGAAGGCATTATGATTATTCTCATAACAGCAACATATATAGATTTTGTCATATGATTACTTATGTTCAAGTGATGATCTTTTCACAAGGCAAAAGTATGAATCAGAAACCTTATTGGGCACCAACAAATTATAACCTCAGTCATTGAAGCAATTGCAATTTATCATAACATCGGAAAGAGTCTATGTCAGAGCTTAAAAGCAAGTCCACATACTCAACTATCACTTAGTCCTTCATAATTGCTAGCACTCACGCAATACTTGTGGTTACGGAGTTTTAATCGGACACACAGAAAGATATGGGATTATAGTTTTGCCCCACAACCTTTTACCTCAAGGGTAATGTCAACAATAACAATTCATGCTCCCCTATATCCAATTAGATATATATATATATATATATATATATATATATATATATATATATATATATATATATATATATATATATATATATATATATATATATATATATATATATATATATATATATATATATATATATATATATATATATATCATGTTCTTTCCAACATGCAGGGCTTGCCAAAGGATAAAATGAAAAAGGAAAGGTGAAGATCACCGTGACTTTTGCATAAGGTAGAAGATAATAATAAAAGATAGGCCCTTCACAGAGGGAAGCAGAGGTTGCCATGTGCTTTTATGGTTGGATGCACAAAATCTCAATGCGAAAGAACGTCACTTTATATTGCCCCTTGTGATACGAACCTTTATTATGCAGTCCGTCGCTTTTATTTCTTCCATATCACAAGATCATATAAAGCTTATTTCTCCCACACCAATCAATCATACATGTTTAGAGCAATTTTTATTGCTTTGCACCGATGACAACTTACTTGAAGGATCTTACTCAATCCATAGGTAGATATGGTGGACTCTCATGGCTAAACTGGTTTAAGGGTATTTGGAAGCACAAGTAGTATCTCTACTTGGTGCTGAGAATTTGGCTAGCATGAGGGGGAAAGGCAAGCTCAACATATTAGAGGATCCATGACAACATACTTTATCTCAGATACAAGAAAGCATAACTCATTATGTTGTCTTCCTTGTCCAACATCAACTCTTTAGCATGTCATATTTTAATGAGTGCTCCCAATCATAAAAGATGTCAATGATAATATATCTATATGTGAAACCTCTCTCTCCTTATTACTATCTATTAATTGCAACGATGACCAAAGCTATATTTGCCAACTCCCAACAACTTTTAATCATCATACTCTTTCTATGTGAAGTAATTACTTTCAATAAGATCATTATGAACTCTTTGCTTCTTTTTACTCTTTTTCTTTTATTCACCCAAGATCATGGCAAAACAATCAAGCCCTTGACTCAACACTAATCTTTATTATATATATATATATATAGCTCACGGACTCGATTACATAGAGGGATCATAAAGAAAAACTTCAAAACTAGATCATCCCATAAACTTTATTCTACTAAATCAAGATACTACTAATAGGATTGAACTAAGAAAAACGGTAAAGATAGGAGTTGTGATGGTGATACGATACCGGGGCACCTCCCCCAAGCTTGGCAGATGCCAAGGGGAGTGCCCATACCCATGTGATTATATCTCTTTCTTTGTTGTTGGTGTAATATTCTTGGCGATGATTCCCCTCAAGATACGGTTCTCCTCCCCGAGCTTATTGACTTGCTGCTTGAGGTCCATTATTTCCTTGCTTTCTTTCAGATGTGGCTAAATCTCCTTGCACCCAAGGGTGTTGCATAGCTCTTGGAGAACAAGAGACACTCCTCCTCATATTTTCATAAGAAAGAAATCTAACATTGGAAGGGATAACCGAGTTTGGAATAGCTGAGCTCTATAGTTCCCCCATCGTAAACCCAGCTCGGAGGTGAGAGGTGACTTCTTGATCCTCCATGGCATCTACCCTCATCAAGTCGGCCTCCATCTCTTCATCCGTTGCTGGCCCAAAGTTGTCAGCATCGCTGTGTGCCCTTGGTTCCGGTGCCGGATTAGATACCCGTCTCTCCCCGACTGACTCTTGAGAAGACATCTTGCTCTAATCTACAGCAGCAACAGCTCAAAACAAGAACATAGGATATTTGCATAATACAGGAGTCAAAACCTTCGTGAGAATATATAATGAATTTTTACCGACCAAAATACGTATCATGCAAGAAAACGGAGTCCGGAGGGCACACGAGGTGCTCACGAGGTAGGGGGGCGCGCCCAGGGGGGTAGGGCGCGCCCTCCACCCTCGTGAAGGCCTCGTGTCCTTCCCGGACTGCCACTTATTTTTCTATTTTTCTAAATATTCCAAAACAGAGAAATATTGACTTAAAATTGTTTTGGAGTCGGTTTACTTACCGTACCACATACCTATTCCTTTTCAAAGTCTGAAACGGTCTGGAAAGTGTCCCTTATGTATTCCTCCGGGGTTACGGTTTCAATAATGTTGGTTTCAACATTTATGGGATTACCTGAGATATAATGTTTGATTCTTTGACCGTTTACCACCTTTGGATTTGTGCCTTCGAAGTTGTTGATTTTTATGGCACCGGAACGATAGACCTCCTCGATACGTAGGGACCTTCCCATTTAGAGAGAAGTTTTCCTGCAAAAAATCTTAAACGAGAGTTGTACAACAATACATAATCACCTACATTAAACTCACGCTTTTGTATCCTTTTGTCATGCCATCTTTTAACTTTTTATTTAAACAGATTGGCATTTTCATAAGCTTGGGTTCTCCATTCATCAAGTGAGCTAATATCAAATAACCTCTTCTCACCGGCAAGTTTGATATCATAGTTTAGCTCTTTAATAGCCCAACATGCCTTATGTTCTAGTTCGAGAGGTAAGTGACATGCTTTTCCATAAACCATTTTATAAGGAGACATACCCATAGGATTCTTATATGCAGTTCTATAGGCCCATAATGCATCGTCAAGTTTCTTGGACCAATTCTTTCTAGACCTATTAACAGTCTTTTGCAAAATTAATCTGAGCTCTCTATTACTCAATTCTACTTGACCACTAGACTGTGGGTGATAAGGAGATGCAATTCTATGATTAACGTCATATTTAGAAAGCATTTTACGGAAAGCACCATGAATAAAGTGTGAACCACCATCAGTCATTAAATATCTAGGGACTCCAAACCTCGGAAAAATAACTTCCTTAAGCATTTTAATAGAAGTGTTATGATCAACAGTACTAGTTGGAATAGCTTCTACCCACTTAGTAACGTAATCAACAGCAACTAAAATATGTGTATATCCATTAGAGCCAGGAAAAGGTCCCATATAATCAAAGCCCCAAACATCAAATGGTTCAATAACAAGTGAATAATTCTTAGGCATTTCTTGATGTCTGCTAATATTACCAATTCGTTGACATTCATCGCAAGAAAAAACAAACTTACGGGCATCCTTGAAGAGAGTGGGCCAATAAAAACCGGACTGTAATACCTTATGTGCAGTTCAATCTCCAGCGTGGTGTCCTCCATAAGCTTCGGACTGACACTTGCGTAGGATCTGTTCCCGTTCATGCTCAGGCACACAACGTCTAATAACACCATCTACTCCTTCTTTATAAAGATGTGGGTCATCCCAAAAGTAATGTCGCAAATCATAAAAGAACTTTTTCTTTTGTTGGTATGTGAAGCTAGGTGGTATAAATTTAGTTACAATATAATTAGCATAATCAGCATACCATGGAGTGCTACGAGAAGTGCTTATGACATTTAATTGTTCATCAGGAAAGCTATCATCAATATGCAAATCAAATTCTTGCAGCAAGAGAACCCATCTAATAAGTCTAGGTTTAGCATCTTTCTTTTCCATAAGATATTTAATAGCAGCATGATCGGTGTGAATAGTTACTTTAGAATCAACAATATAGGGTCTGAATTTATAACAAGCAAACACAACTGCTAAAAGTTCCTTTTCGGTAGTGGCATAATTTCTTTGAGCATTGTCTAGAGTCTTACTAGCATAATGGATAACATTTAATTTCTTATCAACTCTTTGCCCTAAAACAACACCTACAGCATAATCACTAGCATCACACATAATTTCAAAGGGTAAATTCCAATCAGGTGGCTGAACAACAGGTGTAAAGACTAATGCTTTCTTAAGTATTTCAAATGCTTCTACACAATCATCATCAAAGACAAATGGTACATCTTTTTGCAATAAATTAGTCAAAGGCCATGAAATTTTTGAGAAGTCCTTAATGAACCTCCTATAAAATCCTGCGTGACCAAGGAAACTTCTTATACCTTTGATGTCCTTGGGACATGGCATCTTTTCAATAGCATCAACTTTGGCTTTATCAACTTCAATACCTCTTTCAGAAACTTTGTGCCCCAAGACAATACCTTCATTAACCATAAAGTGGCACTTTTCCCAATTCAAGACAAGATTAGTTCTTCACATCTCTGCAAAACTCGATCAAGATTGCTCAAGCAATCATCAAAGAGGAACCATAGACGGAAAAGTCGTCCATGAAAACCTCACAAATCTTTTCACAAAATCAGAGAATATAGCTATCATGCATCTTTGAAAGGTAGCAGGTGCATTACATAAACCAAAAGGCATACGTCTATAAGCAAAAGTACCAAAAGGGCATGTAAAAGTAGTCTTTGATTGATCTTTAGCCGACTACGGTATTTGAGAGAAACCGAATAACCATCTAGAAAGCAATAATGTGTATGTTTGCATAATATTTCTAGCATTTGATCAATAAAAGGTAAGGGTAATGATCTTTCTTAGTAGCTTTATTTAATTTATGAAATCAATTACCATCCTATAACCTGTGATAATTCTTTGCGGAATCAATTCATCTTTATCGTTAGGGACAACAGTAATACCTCCCTTCTTAGGGACACAATGGACATGACTTACCCACTGACTATCAGCAACGGGATAAATTATACCTGCCTCCAGAAGCTTGGAGTATTTCTTTTCTTACCACTTCTTTCATTTTAGGATTCAAACGTCGTTGAGGATCACGAACTGGTTTGGCATCCGCTTCCAAATTTATTTTATGCTGACATAGAGTGGGACTAATGCCCTTAAGATCATCAAGAGTATATCCAATAGTGGCACGGTGCTTCTTCAGAGTTTTCAGTAATCTTTCTTCTTCATGCTCTAAAAGGTTACCACTAATAATAACAGGATATATTTTCTTTTCATCAAGATAAGCATACTTAAGATTATCAGGCAACGGTTTAAGCTCAAACACGGGATCACCCTTGGGTGGAGGAGGATCCCCTAGGATTTCAACAGGCAAATTGTGTTGCAGAATAGGTTCCTGTTTAAAGAATACTTCATCTATTTCCCTTCTTTCATTCATGAACATATCATTTTCATGGTCTAGCAAATAGTGTTCTAAAGGATCACTAGGAGGTACGGCAATAGAAGCAAGACCAATAATTTCATCCTTACTAGGTAATTCTTCCTCACGATGTTGTTTACTAAATTTAGAGAAATTAAACTCGTGAACCATATCATCCAAGCCAATAGTAACAACATTCTTTTCGCAGTCTATCTTAGCATTAACAGTATTCAAGAAGGGTCTACCAAATATAATGGGACAAAAGCTATCTATTGGAGAACCAAGAACAAGAAAATCAGCGGGGTATTTGGTTTTTCCACACAAGACTTCAACATCTCTAACAATTCCCTGTAGCGACCCGACCTCAGACGGTCAAGCCTCTGTGTATCTGTGCCATCCCTGGATCAGTATGCTGGCACACACAGTACATCAATGTATATATCAAAGTGCAATCACATGTATAAATAACGTAAAACTGATATATACCTCATAAGTCACAGCGGAAACAAATAGTCGGATGTGGAGTCCCATCAACGCCATCGGCAGGTTGAGTGTAGACCGTAACCCTGTATCGTAACTCTTACTCATCGAGGAAATATCTACAACATGATACGTTGCAGCCGTGTAGGTCAGTACATTGAATGTACCGGCAAGATCACAATAAGAGAAAACAGATGATAAACTATACTATATGCAGTATGGCTTTGTGGCTCTGTATCTGAGTTTTGTTTGCGTAAAAGCTGGTTTTATTTTCCCTACATCAAAGGAATATCAGGAGTCTGTACTATGGAGTATTCTATCATGACATGGTTCCGCCAACCAATGTGCCATAGCCCAAATCATCATAAGTTGCCCACAATTATGTTATCAGTCTGGTGTTGAGAGTTCCGAGATAGATCCAAGTCCAGAGGCTCAAATTGTCCGTAACCGGGGACACGGCTAATCGATTAGGTTTTAACCCTCTGCAGAGGTTTGTACACTTTACCCGCAAGATTTGATCCCTCTCTTTACGTTCTCGCACTTCGTGGTGTTTGAGAACAAGATGACCAAACATGGTCTTCGAAGAGTTCCCCGACCACCGTCCGTGCTCATCCAATCCTACCGTAGTTCTACATCTGCTAGCACCGTCCCACCAGAGTCACAACCAAGGTCAACCAAGCCGAGCCCATAGTGACTTGCGGTTGCACGTAAGCTTCCGGGCATGAAGTATTCTTCCGTCTCTTTGAGTCTGGGTGAAGCATTCCGCAAGATGTCATGGCGCTTCTCCATGCATCCCGCCAACCACTGGTTTCTCCAGGTGCCCGTCAACCGCCCTTCACCCAAAGAGTGTGTATTGAATTCTTGTCTCGAGTCTTGAAGTCTTGAGGCCTTGAAGATGCAGTCCTTGCAGATTCCATCATGGAGTTGTCGTCATTGACGAGATCCTCCATTCTCACACCACTCCCGAGCACTCATACCAAACCCCGCCTACTATAGCGTATCATTAAAATAAAATATCGTCCCGGCTTGGTAACAGGTGATGGGTTCCTACCTCATGCATACTACTCAACTACAAGAATTCAATATCACTACTGGAGGGTTTGTTGCGAAGATGACACTAGATGCAATATAACACATAGGTATGAAAAACATGGTCAAAGTGAACTTGCTCGTAATACTTGATGAAGATAACAATGTCATTCGAAAATGACTTGGTAGAACTAATCGTCACTCCGCTGAAAATCTATATAGTCAAACATAGCATTCACATAAGCAAACATCCTAGCAAACAATTTTAGCACTCGAAATAACAATCAAAACAGCAAGGAAAATCGATAATAAAACTCAAACAAAATCAAAAGAAACTTCAAATAAAACTACAAAGAAAAACTACTAACGAAGATCTATGACTTTGCTACAAGCATCTAACATAGTTTTGCCCTAAGTAAAAAAAACATAACAGCAATTAAAACAGTAAACTAATAATTTAACAGAAAATAAAAAGTAAAACAACTAATTTAACAGAAAGTATTTTTTTCATAAAATTTTATTTGCAAAAAGAAACAAATAAAAAGTTTTTATAAAACTCTAACTATGACCTATAGAAGGTTTCATACAAAACTAAGGAAAATAAATTTTTAAAATAAAAATAAAATTTTCTCCTGTTGTCTAACAGAAACACAACTAATTTTGTCAAAAGTGACAAAAGAAATAATTTAAAACTAATAAAACAATAAAGAAAAAGCTAAAACAGAACTAATAATAAAACAGTACTGTTTTGCTAAAACCTAATTTAAATTAACCTAAAAATAAAATACTAAATACTACTGGATAAACAAAGGTCCTAGAGACCAGGAGCAAAAAGAATTAATTAAAAACCTATTTTTAAACTCAAGTTATGGCCAAAATACTAATCTGAACAAAATTTATCAAATTCAAATTTAAACTACTCAAATTTGAAATCCAGAGACACTAACTGAAACTTCAGCAAATTTGTGACACATATCAATTGGAATCACTCAAAAATACTAAAAACTCTAAAAGATATGAATTTTCTAAGATTGCTATTTTCTGAAAAAAAAATGAATTATGGGATTTCGTGGATCTCACCGGAGTAGTCGTCGGAGTTGGGTTAGAAGATCGGGGCGGAGCGAGTGGTTGGGTTGGTGGGTGGCTAGGATGGCCGGAGGTGGTGGGGCGGGGCGGCAATGGCGGCGGTGGTCCGGCGAACTCCGGCCGGGCGGCACACGACGTGGGTGGGCTGCTGCTGCTGAGAGAGAGAGAGAGGAGAGAGAGGAGAGGAGAGGTTTGATGTGTTGGAGGGGGTGCTTGGGTATTTATATTGGGGAGGAGGGCTTTTCTTGGGGTAGGGGACAAGAAATAGACTAGGATTAGGAAACAAAGAGGAAAAGATCTAGAAACAAATCGGAATAAACGGAATAACGAACGGGATCAAATCCTACTAGGATTTGTAAAAGAATAGGAAACCTTGGCTCCTGGCCCCTAGGTGTGTGCGTGCGATGGCCTTGGCCTTGGCCTTGGCCGTGGTTGGTCGGCGGCTTGGGCCTTTGGCCCAAGGATATATATATATATATATATATATATATATATATATATATATATATATATATATATATATATATATATATATATATATAACAAAATTTCACAGACCTAAAACAAAACAAAATAATTAAAACTTTTATATAGGCATATAATATATCAAAATTTGCAGAAAAATATTTCCTACAAGATGAACATTATTCTAATGTCAAATAAAATCCACACAAATTTTAATAATTCACACAGTGCTACTGGTCCAATAAAATCCAATAAAAATCATTTTTAAATACCAAAATGACTTCAAATTAATTTCTCTCCAATTTTCTGATGTAGGGAATCATGTTACCCTATTTTCCATATATTTTATTTTTGAGAAAATAATTTGAATAAAATTCAAATAACTCCAAGTTGAAAATAAATTCAAAGGAACTTTGAATTTAATTCTTTAAAACTCCCAACTCATATTTCATATGTTTTGAAGAAGTCATTTTATCTTCGCTCGTGAAAATCATTGAGTTGCATAAAGTTTCAGGATTGGAAATATTCTCAAATGAAATTCAAATATTTTCAACACCCTTGTCATTTAAATAAATGGAAGAAGTCATGTCATCTTCTCTCCGTGGTTTTGTGATGAAAAGAATTTGAATTCTCAAGATCATAAAAGCAAAATGAAAGTTTGGGAAAGTCCTTTTATTCCCTCTCATTTAACTTTCAAAAGTTTCAATTCACTCACTTTCAGTCAATCAATCAAGCAATCAATCAAATCTATCTATGTGTTTATAACATTCCAAAATTTAGAATTTTGGGATGTTACAAACTACCACCCTTAAATGAATCTCGCCCTCGAGATTCGGAGAGGCTAGAAAGAAATAGGTTAGGGTCTGGGGTCTTGAAATCCATCGATCATCACAAGGGTCAGGGTGCTACCACCCTTAGAAGCATTGTTACGGTTCCATCAAAACTCATATACTCCATCCTTATCGCTGATGTTGTCGGTCTTTGTAAGATAATTCCTTCTCTGGGCTCTTCCGGTAGTGGCAAAACCTTTTCCTCAATTCCTTTGTCCATTCCTCTTGGTAAAGTTATTCCGAGACTGGTCTTCATAGTGACGGTCTGGTGCCAATTCTAAACAACTATCGATATCTCATGGTGGTCAACAATTTATGGTTTCTCCTGCAGAAACGGGTCTGGTTGAACTCACCGTATAACCTACGGTTGGCAAAAGCTGCCTTGTACAAGGGTTCCATCGTCCTACCATTATATGGTTTTATGGCTTGACGTGTCGACACTCTTCTAAGGTTTTCAAGGCTCTCTGATTTTCCATCTACATATGATAGTTCATGATAGAAGTCTCCGTATGGGGCCAATCCATCCTGCATTGAACCATTACTAACTATGCGGACATTGAATCACGTATTCTAACACTTGGTCATACTCACAAGCATTGCAGAATTTCCTTGTCAATGAACTGAGTTCAATAAATCCATGGTTTCGCAAGCTGAACAAGACATCTAACGCTTTCTTCACAACCCTCGGTTTTATATAACCTCCTACAAACGCCCACTGATCAAATCGCAGTCTTCCCAAAGTTTCTTCTTCCAAATGGGTACTCGACCCTTATTAATTCCTGGGCCTGTGGGTTATGAGCCCACTTCAACACTGTACCAATTTCACTCATCCTTGGAGTTACAATTGCTCCATTTTCCAACATTACACCTCCTGTAAATCCAATAGTACTTCTTCCTTCATACCCTTGTGGTGACGGTCATACAAAACTCCAACTTATTTTGTCCAGCTTCCTTCTATGGACCGTCATGAATAACACATTTCTTTCTTCATTGATCCTGTGGCTTTACGGAGTACTACGACACCAAAAAAATGCACTAGTTTATCCACAAATCCCATTATTTTCATATCAATCTTTTATTACATCCTTAACCTTTTCAGAATCCAAATTCCAAAAGTTTATTACAAATGCTGCCACCCACATGGTTCGGTATGGTCGACATTACTTCCAACTTTATTCATTTTCCTCCTTGAGGATTCTTCATCCCACGAATTGTGCGACATGCGCCTTTGAAATCTTCAATTATCTGTTTCATCGTGGTGGCCTTGAGCTTCATCTCCATCATCTCTGCATGCACTTCTCTTAGGTATTCCTGAGTATAACGAAGTCTTGCTTCAGTATTTCTCGATCCGGCGATGGCTTCCATGGCTGCTTCACGAACAGCGTCGAAGAAAGTTGCTTGTGGTACACGTGAGATGAAAAAGTATTGCCCCATCGCCTTTGGGCAAACTCCTTTCATACGGTGGAGGTGTACCTCCACATACCAAAGTTCCACTCCTTTGCATGAAGGGTAGCCTTTGTAGACTGCATCTCCTTCAAGGTGAATATGCTTCATCATGTCCTTCAGATCTTCGGTAATCATGATCACTTGTCGTGGTCATGATCGCTTCAGGCCCTTAAGGAAAGACTCATAAAGGGTTGTCATCTGCATGTGTAGGATAAGAGGGTGCTCGTAACAAGGAATGTATCTCCATGGGGAAATTGCAATTGTCTCCTAAAAAGTTTGGTGTTCAGTTGTCCATGGGTTCAAGATTTGGGTCTGTTGAGATAGAAAGAGAAAGCAAATACCCACCCATCACAAAAGAATCCTAGCTCAAAAGTACCGTTTGTAATGGCCGTTCTACTATGGTTTCGTTTCTAAGTCCTCATTTCTTCAGGTCTTCAATGCTCGGGAGTTTCCAATTCCTGATGCTTTTCCCATATGAAGGCCTTCTACCATTCTTCCGTAACTTACGTCTCTCATGGTTGAAATAAATACAAGCCTACGAATATCGCATCTATCCAACCATTCAATAAACACAAAAAATAATAGCAACCAAGCATTCATTTATTCAATCAATTCTACAAGACGCCACCCACATAAATTGGTATGGTCAGATACTTAAATCGAGAAAGCGTTCATCTTTATTTCTCTCATGGTGGGATACTACTAAGCTAATTTATTAGGAACTTGATCATTGTCCCCACTGGGGCTTCTTCTGTGTGGACTTGATCTCCTCCAATTTTTCTGCTAGATTTTCCCTGTCGACGCGGAGTTTCTTGTGACGACCCTGTATGTCCTGAAGTTGTTCCTTGAGCTTCTGGATCTCAACGTCCTTGGCATGAGACATGGTCCTGCTGCTTTTCAGTTCCTGACGCATTCTCGAGATCTCGAGGTTCTCCTCCTCCAGGTTGTCTACCTTCAGTCTTTGAGTCTTGACCTCTTCTCGTAGTGCTTCATTGGCAAACAGGGCTTCCAGGAGGTCCATCTGAAGATTCTTGACGTATTGTTCTAGATCCTGATTGTACACTAAAAGTGGGGAGAACTTCATATTTTGTGCTTCCGTCAAGGCAATAGTTGCTCCATCAAACTTTTGCCATCCAATCCTTCCAAAGAAGTGTGGGTTTAGTGCAGCACGATGACGATAGCATAAACGTGCAATAACATCATGGACGGCAGTGTTGATGCCCATATCACAGATCACCATTTCTAGTTCGAAGTGATGTCTGCAGTCTTGGGGTCTTCTTTACGACCAAAAACTTGGGTCTTGACTCCCCATGATCTAGACGTCCTCTTAGTTTCCTTGATCTCAGGTATCGGTAACTTCAGCAGCCTGACTAGCTCCACAACGAAGGGGCCTCCAAGAACCTTCTCGTAGTGTTCTCTTTTGTTCAGAATGTAGCTCTCCATCTATAGTTTGAAATAAGGAAGGTTCAGTAAAAGAAATCAGGTGTTACGAGAGTAGTACAGAACAAAAGTCATTCCTATTGGGGTCTTCATATTACTAAGTCATTTTCTAGGGTCACGTCCTACAGCCAACATGTGCTCTGATACCATATCTGTAGCGACCCGACCTCAGATGGTCAAGCCTCTGTGTATCTGTGCCATCCTCGGATCAAGATGTCGGCACACAAGACATCAATGTATATATCAAAGTGCAATCACATGTATAAATAACGAAACTGATATATACCTCATAAGTCACAGCTGAAACAAATAGTCGGTGTGGAGTCCCATCAACGCCATCGGCAGGTTGAGTGTAGACCGTAACCTGTATCGTAACTCTTACTGTCGAGGAAATATCTGCAACATGATACGTTGCAGCCGTGTAGGTCAAGACATTGAATGTACCGGCAAGATCACAATAAGAGAAAACAGATGATAAACTATACTATATGCAGTATGGCTTTGTGGCTCAGATCGAGTTTTGTTTATGTAAAAGCTGGTTTTATTTTCCCTACATCAAAGGAATATCGAGTCTGTACTATGGAGTATTCTATCATGACATGGTTCCGCCAACCAATGTGCCATAGCCCAAATCATCATAAGTTGCCCACAATTATGTTATCATCCGTGTTGAGAGTTCCAGATAGATCCAAGTCCGAGGCTCAAATTGTCCGTGAATCGGGACACGGCTAATCGATTAGGTTTTAACCTCTGCAGAGGTTTGTACACTTTACCCGCAAGATTCGATCCTCTCTTTACGCTCTCGCACTTCAGGTGTTTGAGAACAAGATGACCAAACATGGTCTTCCAAGAGTTCCCGACCACCGTCCGTGCTCATCCAATCCTACCGTAGTTCTACATCTGCTAGCACCGTCCCAGCCAGAGTCACAACCAAGGTCAACCAAGCCAGAGCCCATAGTGACTTGCGGTTGCACAGGTAAGCTTTTGGGCATGAAGTATTCTTCCGTCTCTTTGAGTCTGGGTGAAGCTTTCCAAAGATGTCATGGTGCTTCTCCATGCATCCCGCCAACCACTGGTTTCTCCAGGTGCCCACAACCGCCCTTCACCCAAGAGTGTGTATTGAATTCTTGTCTCGAGTCTTGAAGTCTTGAGGCCTTGAAGATGCAGTCCATGCAGATTCCATCATGGAGTTGTCGTCATTGACGTAGATCCTCCATTCTCACACCACTCCCGAGCACTCATACCAAACCCCGTCTACTATAGCGTATCATTAAAATAAAATATCGTCCCGAGCTTGGTAACAGGGTGATGGGTTCCTACCTCATGCATACTACTCAACTACAAGAATTCAATATCACTACTGGAGGGTTTGTTGCGAAGATGACACTAGATGCAATATAACACATAGGTATGAAAAACAAGGTCAAAGTGAACTTGCCTGGTAATACTTGATGAAGATAACAACGCTGTCTGAAAATGACTTGGTAGAACTAATCGTCACTCCGTTGAAAATCTATATAGTCAAACATAGCATTCACATAAGCAAACATCCTAGCAAACAATTTTAGCACTCGAAATAACAATCAAAACAGCAAGGAAAATCGATAATAAAACTCAAACAAAATCAAAAGAAACTTCAAATAAAACTACAAAGAAAAACTACTAACGAAGATCTATGACTTTGCTACAAGCATCTAACATAGTTTTGCCTAAGTAAAAAAAACATAACAGCAATTAAAACACTAAACTAATAATTTAACAGAAAATAAAAAGTAAAACAACTAAGTTAACAGAAAGTATTTTTTCATAAAATTTTATTTGCAAAAGAAACAAATAAAAAGTTTTATAAAACTCTAACTATGACCTATAGAAGGTTTCATACAAAACTAAGGAAAATAAATTTTTTAAATAAAATAAAATTTTCTCCTGTTGTCTAACAGAAACACAACTAATTTTGTCAAAAGTGACAAAAAGAAATAATTTAAAACTAATAAAACAATAAAGAAAAAGCTAAAACAGAACTAATAATAAAACAGTACTGTTTTGCTAAAAACCTAATTTAAATTAACCTAAAAATAAAATACTAAATACTACTGATAAACAAAGGTCCTAGAGACCAGGAGCAAAAGAATTAATTAAAACCTATTTTAAACTCAAGTTATGGCCAAAATACTAATCTGAACAAAATTTATCAAATTCAAATTTAAACTACTCAAATTTGAAATCCAGAGACACTAACAGAAACTTCAGCAAATTTGTGACACATAGCAATTGGAATCACTCAAAAATACTAAAAACTCTAAAAGATATGAATTTTCTAAGATTGCTATTTTCTGAAAAAAAAATGAATTATGGGATTTCGTGGATCTCACCGGAGTAGTCGTCGGAGTTGGGTTAGAAGATCGGGGCGGAGCGAGTGGTTGGGTTGGTGGGTGGCTAGAATGGCCGGAGGTGGTGGGCGGGCGGCAATGGCGGCGGTGGTCCGTGAACTCCAAGAGGCGGCACAATGACGTGGGGCTGGCTGCTGCAGAGAGGAGAGGAGAGAGAGGAGAGGAGAGGAGAGGTTTGATGTGTTGGAGGGGGGTGCTTGGGTATTTATATTGGGGAGGAGGGCTTTGCTTGGGGTAGGGACAAGAAATAGACTAGGATTAGGAAACAAAGAGGAAAAGATCTAGCAACAAATCGGAATAAACGGAATAACGAACGGATCAAATCCTACTAGGATTTGTAAAAGAATAGGAAACCTTGGCTCCCTGGCCCCTAGGTGTGTGCGTGCACGATGGCCTTGGCCTTGGCCTTGGCAGTGGCTGGTCGGCTTGGGCCTTTGGCCCAAGCACACACACACACACACACACACACATATATATATATATATATATATATATATATATATATATATATATATATATATATATATATATATATATATATATATATATATATATATATATATATATATATAACAAAATTTCACAGAACTAAAACAAAAACAAAATAATTAAAACTTTTATATAGGCATATAATATATCAAAATTTGCAGAAAAATATTTCCTACAAGATGAACATTATTCTAAGTCAAATAAAATCCACACAAATTTTAATAATTCACACAGTGCTACTGGTCCAATAAAATCCAATAAAATCATTTTTAAATACCAAAATGACTTCAAATTAATTTCTCTCCAATTTTCTGATGTAGGGAATCATGTTACCCTATTTTCCATATATTTCATTTTTGGAGAAAAATAATTTGAATAAAATTCAAATAACTCCAAGTTGAAAATAAATTCAAAGGAACTTTGAATTTAATTCTTTAAAACTCCCAACTCATATTTCATATGTTTTGAAGAAGTCATTTTATCTTCGCTCGTGAAAATCATTGAGTTGCATAAAGTTTCAGGATTGGAAATATTCTCAAATGAAATTCAAATATTTTCAACACCCCTTGTCATTTAAATAAATGGAAGAAGTCATGTCATCTTCTCTCCAGGGTTTTTGTGATGAAAAGAATTTGAATTCCCGAAGATCATAAAAGCAAAAATGAAAGTTTGGGAAAGTCCTTTTATTCCCTCTCATTTAACTTTCAAAAAGTTTCAAATTCACTCACTTTCAGTCAATCAATCAAACAATCAATCAAATCTATCTATGTGTTTATAACATTCCAAAATTTAGAATTTTGGGATGTTACATTCCCATTGCAGATATAGTATCTCTATTGGCAAGTTTAATTGTAACATCAATATCTTCTAACTCAGCAGGTGCAATATCATGCATAATTTCTTTGTATAAGTCAATGGGTATAACGCTAGCACTAGCACCCATATCACATAAGCCATGATAACAATGATCTCCTATTTTAATGTAAATAACAGTACACTACCACAGGTCTATGTTTATCTTTAGCACACGGTTTAGCAATTCTAGCAGTTTCACCACGAATTGAATAACATGCCCATCAATATTATCAGACAAGAGATCTTTAACAATAGCAATATTAGGTTCTACTTTAACTTGCTCAGAGGCGATAAGTTCTAATATTGCTTTTACTTAACAACAGTTGAAGCTTTAGCATGATCTTTCATTCTAACAGGGAAAGGTGGTTTCTCAACATAAGAAGTGGGAACAATAGGATCATTATAAGTGACAGTCTTTTCTTCAACTTTAATAGGTGCAGCTACTTTTACTTCTATGGGAGGATGATATTCAAACCACTTCTCCTTAGGGAGATCAACATAAGTAGCAAAAGATTCACAGAAAGAAGCTACTATCTCAGAGTCAAGTCCATATTTAGTGCTAAACTTACGGAAGGTATCGGTATCCATAAAAGATCTAACACAATCAAACTTAGGCGTCATACCTGACTCCTTACCTTCATAGAGGTCCCAATCTTCAGAGTTGCGTTTAATTCTATCCAATAAATTCCATTTAAATTCAATAGTCTTCATCATAAAAGAGCCAGCACAAGAAGTATCGAGCATGGTGCGATTGTTATCAGAAAGCCGAGCATAAAAATTCTAAAGAATTGTCACTTTTGAGAGCTCATGATTGGGGCATGAATATAACATTCATTTAAGCCTCCCCCAAGCTTGAGCGATGCTTTCTCCTTCGCGAGGCCAAAAGTTATATATATAATTGTGATCACGATGAACAAGATGCATAGGGTAATACTTTTGATGAAATTCCAATTTCAATCTTTTATAGTTCCATGATCCCATATCATCACATAGCCTATACCATGTCAATGCGTCTTCCTTCAAAGATAAAGGGAAGACCTTCTTCTTAAAAACATCATCGGTATACCTGCAAGCTTAAATAATCCACAAACTTCATCCACATAGAGTAGATGTTCATCAGGATGCTTTGTTCCATCTCCTGTAAAAGTATTTGCTAGCAGTTTTTCCATCATACCCGAAGGAACTTCAAAAGGAGTTTCATTTTCAATAGGTTCAGTAGGTTGAGGAGCAACTCTTTGCTCTCTTGGGACGAGGTGAAGATACCCGAACAAGCCCTCGAGAATTACTTTCCATAGTAACAAGTGACAGAAAATTTCAGCACACTATATAATTTTTCCTTACCGAATTCCACCTACCAAAGGCGCTACACTCCCGGCAACGGCGCCAGAAAAGAGTCTTGATGACCCACAAGTATAGGGGATCTATCATATTCCTTCGATAAGTAAGAGTGTCGAACCCAACGAGGAGCGTATGAAATGATAAGCGGTTTTCAGCAAGGTATTCTCTGCAAGTACTGAAATAAGTGGTAACAGAGATAGTTTTGTGATAAGATAAATTGTAACGAGCAACAAGTAACAAGAGTGAATAAAGTGCAGCAAAGTGGCCCAATCCTTTTTGTAGGAAAGGACAAGCCGGAACAAACTCTTATAATAGGAAAAGCGCTCCCGAGGACACATGGGATTATCGTCAAGCTAGTTTTCATCACGCTCATATGATTCGCGTTCGGTACTTTGATAATTTGATATGTGGGTGGACCGGTGCTTGGGTGCTGTTCTTACTTGAACAAGCATCCCACTTATGATTAACCTCTATTGCAAGCATCCGCAATCGCAACAAAAGTATTAAGGTAAACCTAACCATAGCATGAAACATATGGATCCAAAACAGCCCTTACGAAACAACGCAAAAACTAGGGTTTAAGCTTCCGTCACTCTAGCAACCCATCATCTACTTATTACTTCCCAATGCCTTCCTCTAGGCCCAAATAATGGTGAAGTGTTATGTAGTCGATGTTCACATAACACCACTAGAGGCTAGACAACATACATCTCATCAAAATATCGAACGAATACCAAATTCACATGACTACTAATAGCAAGACTTCTCCCGTGTCCTCAGGAACAAACGTAACTACTCACAAAGCATATTCATGTTCATAATCAGAGGGGTAATAATATGCATAAAGAATTTGAACATATGATCTTCCACCAAGTAAACCAACTAGCATCAACTACAAGGAGTAATCAACACTACTAGCAACCTACTAGCACCAATCCCGGACTTGGAGACAAGAATTGGATACAAGAGATGAACTAGGGTTTGGAGATGAGATGGTGCTGGTGAAGATGTTGATGGAGATTTCCCTCTCCCGATGAGAGGAGTGTTGGTGATGATGATGGCGATGATTTCCCGCTCCCGGAGGGAAGTGTCCCCGGCAGAACAGCTCCGCCGGAGCCCTAGATTGGTTCCGCCTCGTGGCGGCGGAGTCTCGTCCCGAAAGGTTGCTTCTGATTTTTTTTCTCATTGAAAGACTTCATATGTGTCGGTGCGAGGATGACACCTATGGGATCACAAGAATCCCTACTATGGTTGCGGGGCGCGGGGTCGTGAGAAGAGCGGATCAAACAGATAGCACACGGTTTCTTTATCCAGGTTCGGGCCGCGAGGATGCGTAAAACCCTACTCCTGCTTTGGTGGTTTGTTTATCTGTGTTCTTGAAATAGCTATGGGGCGTGAGGAGCTCCAAAAAGCCGAATCCTCCTCCTGGTCGCCTTGGGCCTCCTTTTATAGGGAAAGGGGTTGCCACATTGGCACACAGGACGTGGAAAGGGTACAGTGATGCGAGTTTATCCCTCGCATTACATGACAAGGCGCCTTTAATGCGTCTTGCTTAGGTGTCCTCGCTTTATCGGGGACGGGGGAGAGCCCTGTATCGTCAGTCGCCGCTCCCTTTCGTGTCGACACACGCCCTGGCCAGCGGTGCCCGCGGTGCTACGTAGGCAGGTAAGCAGCTGAGGTGGCGCAGCGGCGGGTCTCCACGAAGATCCGCTTGCCGCCACGCAGGTGCCTGCCCAACTAGTTGGGTCGGCAGGTGCATGCGAACGGCGGTGGAGGTTTGATTGGCGTGGGCTGATGGTGGCCCTCACGGTGCTCTTGGCGAGGGCTCGCCGTAGCCCCGCAAGGGTCTTCCCGGGGCCCCGGCAAGGGTCTTGCCGTGGCGCTTGCTGTCATCCCCGGCAAGGCTCTTGCCGGGGGCCTTGTGGTCCTCCGTGGCTGGGATCCCGCCAAGGGTCGTCATCTTCTATAGTGTGTATCTGATCTTGAATGTCTTCACAAAGATCTACATACCACCACGGGGATGTCTCCCGAATCCTTGCCCCATGGGGGCAGTGGACTCAAGAGATGATTCTCCCGTAGGTGTGGGGCGAGCTGCCACGGCAAGGGTCTTGCCAGTTTGTTAAAACCGCCCCCTGGCAAGGATCTTGCCGGGGGAGTCTGCTTCATCCCTTTGCTCTTCGTGGTCTTGGTCTTGGCGTCGTTACTGCTCCTTTCGAGCTTGGCCTTACCTTGGCTCACCTCCCTTTCCTTGCTTTCAAGGCGGTGGTGCCTGCGCTCAGACTGCCCCTGCACAGTTATAGGGGTACAAAAGTGTACCCCCTTTTGTACACCGACAGGAGCCCCGGCCTGGGCCACACGTAAGTGCAATCGCGTCGCTAGGCTAGGCCCAAAACGCAATCTTGTGGCAGGCATGGTGGTTTTTACCGTGGTAAGTCCCTTCGCACGCTACGCTTCCCGTGCCTCCCGCGCGTGGCTCTGCGTGGGGAGGTGTGCGTGACGTGGGCGGCATGCGTGGGGCCGAGCTCTGCGCGCATGCGTCATGTCGTAGTAAAGGGGGGGGGGGCGGTTCGCGCCTTCCCCATAAACGGAGGGAGGCGTGGCGGCGCGGCCCATTTACTGAACGGGGCCGAGGCGTGGTCTTCAAGGCGTCCACTCCCCACGATCACGGGGTGGGGAGAGGTCGCCTCACCCGCCGCCTTGGTCCCGCACGTCCGCCACGTGGCTCTCATGCGCTTGGGGTGGCGAATGGTGGAGGCGGGAAACCGGGCCGTCGCGGGCTGGGGCTGCGGGTTGGTCCTAGTTCCCTACGCCTTCCGTGTCTTGATTGGCTGAGCGGGGCGGCCGAGCCCCCACCCCGTTCCTTTATAAAGAGCGGGAGGGGGGGATGGTGTACCACATTCTTCCATCTCCTCCTTTCTTCAGCTTCTGCTCCCCCCCTCCATCTGCCATGGAGAGAGGGAATCCTGGCCCTTCAACGGTGGCGGCGAGGGTCGCCGCTCGACAACGCGCCCTTCCTTCTCCTGCACCTACGGTGGCAGAGCCAGCCAGCGAGGGAAGGGGAGGGCGAGGCGAGCTGGGCGAGGCCAAGGCGCCGGGGAAGAGGAGGATGGGCGGCGCGCCGGTCTCGCCTCCGCCAGAGTTCCTCCCCATGGAGGGCCATGTTGGGATGACCCTTGCGTTCTTCGTCGAGGCTGTGTCGACCGCCTGCCGCCGCCTTCGTCTCCCGACTCCATTCACGAGCGAGATGGAGCTGGATCCGCCGAGTCATTGCGGCTGCACATGAGGCTGTTGATCAGCGATGCACGCGAGTTCGCCAACTTCCCAGCCCCTCACATGATGTATCTTTGTCGAGGATGGAAGACGTTCGCTCATATCCACCGCTTGACGGCGGGGCTCACTCTCCATTTCAAGCTAATGGAGGGCGGCCTCCTCTCCTTCAAGGTCTTCGGGTGCTTCGGGACTCGGGCAAGGTGCTGCGTGGAGAGCTCTTCTGATAGCGAAGACTCCTCCTCGAGCGGGAGTGGCGAGGAGGACAGCGGCAGCGACGACGAGGGTAGCAGGCGTCAGGATGACGGGTCCGACTAGGTGTCGGGTGCCGCTCCGTGCGGCATCGGCGATCCCATCATCCGTGTCGCCGGCTTCCTGAACTTCTCGGGGTCGTCTCCTTGGGCGGCTGGCGTTGGGAGGCTGCGGAAGAGGAAGAGGGCGGGCGGCAAGACCGTCAAATCGGAGTACGCGGGCACCGATGCCTTCGACGCATGCTGACGTCCTGCCGCCTCGTCTTCGAGCTCTGCCTCCGGCGCCGCCATCACCATCCAGCCTTTGGACGGCCACCGTGATGTTCTCTTGGTGTCTCCTGCCACCCGTAGCTCGCCTAGGCGCCCATTTTTCCCTTTTCGCCTCCTTGACCTGCCTCCTGAGGAGAAGGACAAGAAAGGGGTTACGGGCACCTTATCTCTTTTTAGCTTGTAAACCTTTGGGCCTTGGCTGCATTTAAAACTTGTAATCCCATCATTCATGTTTTTCATTCCCCATGGGCTGTACCTGAGTGGAATGTTTTTAATGAAAAAGGGATGCTTGCCGGGTCATTTGTTCGCGGGTAGAACCCACGACAAGGAGTAAATCCTTGATATCCCTAAGATAAACATTTCCTTGCCCGGCAACAGGCCCTGTCGTCTTCCTACTTCGCTCGACCTTTCTCACGCTTTTGGCGGAGGTAGGGATCAGGTGGGTTTAGGCTCCTCGTTTCATCCC
Source organism: Aegilops longissima (assembly GCA_021605205.1). Classification (NCBI taxonomy): domain Eukaryota; kingdom Viridiplantae; phylum Streptophyta; class Magnoliopsida; order Poales; family Poaceae; genus Aegilops; species Aegilops longissima. Next base: position 555,480,355 of record CM038678.1, read on the forward strand.
TTTGCTGCCGCGTCTGCGACCAAATCTGCCCCCAGGAACGATCCCTAGGGCCTAGAGTTTTAGGGGAGCACGGTAGCTTTGGGAAAAAACGAGGTTTCACATACCTCAGTCCATAGGGGAATGCATGATAAGGGATGAAGAACTTATCTAAAGTTGTAGCCCCCGGCAACTCTGGTTTGCCGTGGGTGAATCTTTGCACTTGCAGCCCCCGGCAATACTGGCTTGCCGGGGTCTAGATGTCGGTCTGCCCCTCTTCTCTTTTTCGTCCTCAAGTGATCCGGCAAGGATATCTGAAGTCCTGCGAACCAAAGAAGACAAAATAACGGCAAAGAGACGCACACTCGACCTCTAAGCTAGGGGTTAGTCGCTGCTAAGCACTATCAACCCTAACGAAGGACGAGACTCGACCTAGCATGCATGCTATTACTTAGGGCGCCAGCGCTTCATTAGTTTATGCTCAGGGTCTGCGCCTGGCTTTGTACAAAGGGTTACATGCATCATCGGCAATGCTTGTACAAAAGGTGGCTTGCCGGGGGGCCCGGCAAGCCGCGCCTCATGGGTAAAACTTGCGAATATGCTCAATGTTCCAGAGTTACTCACCGAACGGCATCTTGGTCTCCGTGGCGGACTGCGCGGGCCCGGTGACTCGTATTACCCGATAAGGGCCTTCCCACTTTGGCGTCAACTTGTTGGAATTCTTGGCCGATTGAACGCGCCGAAGGACAAGGTTGCCTTCCTCAAGGCTTCGGGCATGAACCTTGCAGCTATGGTAGCGGCGCAAGGCTTGCTGGTAGCATGCTGCTCTCACAGCCGCCCGAAGACGATCTTCCTCAAGGAGCATTGCGTCATCTTGCCGCAGTTGCTCTTGCTCAAGCTCGTCATAAGCGAGCACTCGAGGTGACCCGTATATGAGTTCAGTGGGGAGAACTGCGTCTGCCCCGTATACTAGGGCAAAAGGTGTCTGGCCGGTGGCTCGATTTGGCGTCGTCCTGATGGACCAAAGAACCGCCGGCAACTCATCAATCCAGTGCCTTCCACTCTTGTGCAGCCTGTCAAAGGTCTTGGTCCTTAATCCTCGCAGTACTTCAGCATTTGCCCTCTCAGCTTGACCATTGCTTCGCGGGTGAGCAACGGAAGCGAAACCGACTTTGCTGCCGAGGTCTTGGGTATATTGCATGAAGGTGCGGCTTGTGAACTGTGTGCCGTTGTCGGTGATAACCTGTTAGACGCCAAAACGGCACACTAGTCCCTTGAAGAACTTGACGGCTGACTGAGCTGTGACCTTCCTCACTGCCTCCACCTCCGGCCACTTTGTGAACTTGTCGATTGCGACGTACAAGTACTCAAAGCCCCCGACAGCGCGAGGGAAAGGGCCCAGTATATCGAGCCCCCAGACCGAGAAGGGCCAGGAGAGAGGAATGGTTTGAAGGGCTTGAGTTGGCTGATGAAGCTTCTTTGAATGGAACTGACACGCTTCACACCTGGTGACTAGTGTCGTCGCATCCTGGAGGGCGGTGGGCCAGAAGAAGCCTTGCCGAAATGCCTTGCCGGCAAGGGCCCTTGACCCAATGTGGGATCCACATATGCCTCTGTGTATCTCCGCCAATAGCTCCAGTCCTTCCTCTCGAGGGATACACTTCAATTTCACACCGTTCGGCCTCTTTCTATACAGGACGTCATCGACGAACTGGTACATGGTAGAGCGACGGGCTACTTTTTCCGCTTCTTCTTGCTCCTCAGGAAGTTCCCCTGTTTGGAGGAATCAGACGGTATGTTGTGCCTCACGCTGGAGCACAGGGCTCGGCGGCGAGGACTAAAGGCATTTCCTCCGCTCTGAGCGGCTGTCTCGGCGGCAAAAGCTTGAGCGCTCCGCGGAGCCGGTCGTCCGTGGCGGGCTCGGTATCCCGGCAACATCCTTGCGGTGGCTCCGGGAGCTCGGCGGGAAAGTACTTGCCGGGCCCTGATTTCCTCCTCTTATTCTGCTCTGTTGATGGATCAACGGATGGCTGAGTTAGCTGAAGCACAAAGGTACCTGGTTCCACAGGTAGCTTGAGGGCAGCGCGTTTTGACAGGTAATCGGCGATATCGTTCTTCGCTCGGGGAACGTGTTCAGCCTGTATACCGTCGAAACGCTCTTCCAGCTTTCTCACTTCATCGACGTAGGCCTTCATCAACGGGCTCTGGTAATCCTTGTTGACTTGCTTGATGACAAGCTGCGAGTCCCCCCTGACGATGAGTTTCTTGATTCCGAGGTCCGCCGCGATCCTAAGACCGGCAAGCAGCCCTTCGTACTCTGCCGTATTGTTTGTTGACACCTCCCTGGGGAAGTGCATCTGAATCAAGTACTTGAGGTGCTCTCCGGTGGGCGCGACAAGCAGTACGCCAGCCCCGGCGCTCTGTAAGGAGAAAGCTCCATCAAAGTACATGATCCAATCACAACTTGCCTCCTTGCCGGGAGAGCAGTCTCTTGGACTTCTTCGTCGAGCGCTATGGTCCATTCTGCAATGAACTCCGCTAGGACTCGGCTCTGAATCGTTGAAGTACTTTCAAACTTGAGGCCAAAGCTGGACAGCTCCAGTGCCCATTCCACAATTCTTACCGTTGCATCCGGATTGTGTAATATCCGTTTCAGAGGGAAGCGAGTGACGACAGTGATCTCGTGTGCCTAGAAGTAGTGACACAGCTTCCTCGAGGCCATAAGAAGGCCGAAGAGCAGTTTCTGCACACCGGAGTACCTTGATCTAGCCCCCTGCAGGAGGGAACTAACAAAGTAGACTGGGTGCTGCATCATTTTCTTCTTCGGCGGCACTTCAACTGGCTGTGTCGTCTCTGCATTGGTGGTGTCGGGCTCTGCCGCTGCCATTACCTCGTCGTCAACCTCCCTCTGCGCTACTAGTGCGGCGCTGACCACCTGGTCCGTTGTCGCCAGTATAACAAAGAATCGCTCCTGTGGCCTAGGCGCAACTAGTATTGGCGCGGGAGAGGTACTTCTTCAAACCTTGGAATGCTGCTTGCTTCAAGCGCCCACTCCATCGGGCCCGCCTTTTTCGTGATCTTGAAAAGGGAAGGCGCGCCGGCGAACTTGAAATGAACCTGCCCATGGCGGCGACGCAACCAGCAAGCCGACGACATCCTTGATTCTCTTGGGTGCTTCAATCTGCTCTATAGCTTTGATTTTGTCCGGATTGGCCTCTATCCCATGCCAGACACCAAGAACCCGAGAAGCTTGCGGACGGGACGCCAAAGACGCACTTCTCGTGGTTCAGCTTGAGATTGATCTTGCAGGTTTGCAAATGTTTCTTGCAAATCTGGTATGAGGGTTGCCCTGTCCTTGGTTTTGACCACTATGTCATCCATATAAGCTTCCATATTTCTATGGAGCTGGGGTTCAAAACCAATCTAGACCGCCCTTGCAAACGTCGAACCAGCACTCTTCAACCCAAAAGGCATCCGCATGAAACAATACGTACCACATGGGGTGATGAATGCTGTTTTCTCTTCATCTTCTCTTGTCATGAAGATCTGGTGGTAGCCGGAGTAGGCGTCGAGGAATGACAACAGATCACACCCAGCCGTGGAGTCAACAATCTGGTCGATCTTGCGCTGCAACGGAAGGGGTCTTTAGGGCAAGCCTTATTGATATCTGTGTAATCAATACACGTCTCCACTTCCCATTTGCCTTGGCGCACCACGATCGGATTGGCCAACCACGCTGGATGGAGCACTCCTCTTACCAAACCTGCTGCTTCCAGCTTCAGATCTCTTCCGTGATGAACTCTTGTCGTTCCAAAGCTTGCTTTCGACCTTCGCTTGACGGGCGCGCATGAGGGCAGACAACAAGGTGGTGCTCAATCACCTCCCTCGAACACCGGGATGTCGGAAGCTTGCCATGCAAACACATCGACATTCACCGCAGGAAGGTGACGAGCGCGTCTTCCTATTTGTCGTCAAGGTGGAGCTTATGGTGAAAGCTCCTCCGTGCCGTCCTCATTGATGTAAACCTTCTTGGTTCCCGCGGTATGGCCCTGGCTTTTGTTTCCGCCGGTTGAACTCTCTGCACGTCCTCGACGGCAGCGCTACACTCTGAAGAGGTGCGCTTGCCGGAGTGGGTGTCCGAGGTCTCACCGGTCTTCTTCTTCTTCTTCCCTCCCGGGGTCCCAGCGGCAGGAGCAAGTGCCCTAGTGGCGGCAGCTGCTGCAACTGCTTGTTGGTATAGTTGGTCAGCGCAAATCAGCGCATCTTTCTTATCGGAGGGGATGGTGATGATTGTCACAGGTCCTGGCATCTTCAGGGTGTTGTAGGAGTAATGTGACACCGCCATGAACTTGGCCAGCGCTAGGCAGCCAAGGATCCCGTTGTAGGGCAAGGGGATCTTGGCAACATCAAACACGATCCTCTCCGTCCTGTAGTTCAGGTCGCTTCCAAAAGTCATGGGCAGCGTGACCTTTCCCTTGGGTTGGCTTCTTCCCGAGTTGACCCCCTGAAATGTGCCCGTCGCTCTGAGGTCTCCATCAGGAATCTGCAGTTTCTCGATCACGGCAGGCGAGATCAAGTTCAGACCGGCCCCGCCATCGACTAGCACCTTCGTCACCTTGAGGTTGCGTATTGTTGGTGAAACCAACAATGGCAAGCACCGACGCAGATAGTGCGATCGGTGATCCTCGATGTCAAAATGATAGGTGTGCTGGACCACTTCAGCCGCCTTTGGGCATCAAACGACGGCTCTGCCGCTGTAATCTCTCGCGCTCACTGTTTAAGGCGGCGGTGAGAAGTATGCAGCTAGGCGCCGCCGTCGACGACTTTATGGCCTCTGTAGCTTCAAACTCTTGGTCACCGGATTCGTCGTCCTCTTCGTGATCGCCGCCTTCGGCTTTACATCACGGCCCCGGGCGGGCCTCTCCTGTTGCTTATCCTTGCCGCGACGGCCCGCCTGGCCGTTATGCTTCTTGCCGGACCCCTCAGCACCGTCTGGGCCCTTCTCCTTGTCCTGCCTCTCATACTCAGCCCTCTGCTTCTCAGCGAGGAGCTCAACCTGTCGGTAGTCCTGGAGAGCATGGCCTTTGGTGCGATGGATCTTGCAATATCGCTTGTCGGAGTTTCCTGGCTTCTCGGTAGCCGCCAAGGCCCAGCAGGCGACACATCCGGCAACCTCCTTGTCGGGGTCATTTGCCTTGGTTTTCTTGGTGGAGCCGGCGTCATCAGATCCCTCGACGGCAAGCTCGGCTTTTCCTTTGCACTTCCTGTTGCGGCGCCAGCCTTTCTTCACCGGGGTGGCAATATCCTCATCTGAGGAGTCGGTTTCCACGCCGGCATCTTCGCCGAGGTACTTCCTTCCCTCTTCAGCTCGGGCACATTTGTCAGCAAGAACATAGAGTTTTGCTACATCTCTCACCTTGTTCATTGCCAGCTCTTTGCGCATCTTGCGGTTACGCATGTTCTGATGGAACGCGCTGATGATGGCGGCAGGGTGAACATCAGGGATATTGTCTTGCACCGGCTGAACCTCTCAGATATACTTGCGGAGACTCTCGCCTCCCTTCTGGGGAATGACGTGCAGGTCGCTTGCCTGGCCATGGGCTTGGTGGCCTCTAGTAAAGGCCCCACGAACTCATGGCACATATCTGACCAGGAGGAAATAGAGTCTACCGGCAAGTGCATCAACCATGACATGGCGTTGGGTTTAAGAGCCAACGGAAAGTAATTCGCAAGCACCTTATTGTCGCGGGCTCCGGCAGCTTGCATTGCGATGGTGTAGACGCTGAGAAACTCGGACGGGTGGGTCTTGCCACTGTACTTTTCGCCCACGTCGGGTTTGAAGGTGCGGTGAGTGGGCCACTGGAACTGCCGCAGCTCACGGGTAAAAGCCGAACAGCCTACCTCGTAAGGTAGGCCTCCAGGGCTCCCCGGTGCCGGGTGGCTCATAGCAGGCCCTGCTCACCTGTTTGATTGGTGGTGCGCTCCGCGCCGGCGCTCGATAGTGGTTCGAGCGTCTTCATGTTCTCGTTCCCGAAGAACTTGGTGCTGGTCACAGTGGGCCTGCGGGTCGGACGATGCTACGGAGATCTCGTCGCCCGTAATGTCACGACGGGCTGGCGTCCGCGATACCAGGCGAGGAGGAGGCGAGTGCACCGTGGTTGCGGCGTCACCGACTCTCCTGCCACTGGTGCGTGGGACTCCGTCGGAGCGTCGACCCGGGGGCTCCACCGGACTCGGTTCGTCTTTGTTGTCCACCGCAACAAGGTTTCGGATAGTGGCTCTCCATTCGTCGAGTTTCCCCGTAGTGGGAGGAAAATCGAGGAGCAACTGCGCGCGCTAGGGCTTCTGCTGGCGTTGGTGGCAGCGAAACCTGCATGGATCGCGACGCGCTTCGACTTTTGACCATGTCAGAAGGAGCTCTATCACGACCCCGCGATCGCATGCCACCTTCACCAGCGCCTCGGCGAGCGGACAAGTCTTCTAAATCCCGGGAGTGGCGCTCGGGGCTCTTTCCGCGGAGACGCCCGGGGTCCTCGGCGTGATTACGCCATTCGTCGCGTGCCGCTTGAGAAGAGTGCGCCGTCGGCGCCGGCGTGGGAGTCTTGGAAGCCCTCGCGTCGCCTGCGAGCGAGGTGGCAGCGGTCTTGGAAGGCCCCGCGCCACCCGCGGAGGGCCTGGCTCCGTCTTTGGATTGGGCGGCGTACGGCCCGTTACCAGGCGCATGAACATCGCCGCCTCCCAAACTTCGGCTGCTGGGACGGTGTTGGTGTTCGCGAGCGGCGCCCCGGGTCCTTTCTGCGACCGGTCCGCTGCTCGCCCGCGTCGGGACGGGATGTCCGGCTTCCGACGGGCCAACCGCCACCGTCGTCTTCTTCTTGGACGCCATGACGATGAAGAAGCATCGAACTAACTGCTAGAGCTGATTCTCTGGCTACGCCCCCTACAGCGCGCCAAAGATGTCGGTCGCGGGATTTACACCTATGGGATCACAAGAATCCCTACTATGGTTGCGGGCGCGGGGTCGTGAGAAGAGCGGATCAAACAGATAGCACACGGTTTCTTTATCCAGGTTCGGGCCGCGAGGATGCGTAAAACCCTACTCCTGCTTTGGTGGTTTGTTTATCTGTGTTCTTGAACTAGCTATGGGGCGTGAGGAGCTCCAAAAAGCCGAATCCTCCTCCTGGTCGCCTTGGGCCTCCTTTTATAGGGAAAGGGGTTGCCACAGTGGCACACAGGAGGTGGAAAGGGTACAGTGATGCGAGTTTATCCCTCGCATTACATGACAAGGCGCCTTTAATGTGTCTTGCTTAGGTGTCCTCGCTTTATCGGGGACGGGGAAGCCCTATCTCGTCGTCGCCGCTCCCTTCGTGTCGACCTGGCCTGGCCAGCGGTGCCAGCGGTGCTACGTGGCAGGTAGGCAGCTGAGGTGCCGCAGCGGTGGGTCTCCACGAAGATCCGCTTGCCGCCATGCAGGTGCCTGCCCAACTGGTTGGGTCGGCAGCTGCATGCGAACGGTGGTGGAGGTTTGATTGGCGTGGGCCTGATGGTGGCCCTACGGGTGCTCTTGGCGAGGGCCTCGCCGTAGCCCCGACAAGGGTCTTGCCGTGGCGCCTGCTGTCATCCCCGGCAAGGCTCTTGCCGGGGGCCTTGTGGAACTCCGTGGCTAGGATCCCGCCAAGGGTCGTCATCTTCTATAGTGTGTATCTGATCTTGAATGTCTTCACAAAGATCTGCATACCACCACGGGGATGTCTCCCGAATCCTTGCCCCATGGGGGCAGTGGACTCAAGGGTGATTCGCTCCGTAGGTGTGGGGCGAGCTGCCACGGCAAGGGTCTTGCCGGGTTTGCTAAAACCGCCCCCCGGCAAGGATCTTGCCGGGGGAGTCCGCTTCGTCCCCTTTGCTCTTTGTGGTCTTAGTCTTGGCGTCGTTCTGCTCCTTTCGAGCTTCGGCCTTACCTTGGCTCACCTCCCTTGCCTTGCTCAGTGCGGTGGTGCCCGTGGCTCAGACTGCCCGTGCACAGACAATATGGGAGAAGATGGGCATCAGAGAGCCACCAGGGGGCCCATGAGGTAGGGGGGCACGCCCCAGGGGGGGCGCCCCCCACCCTCGTGAGCAGGGTGTGGGCCCCCTGGCCTTCATCTTTGGCGACGATTTTTCTTTATTTATTTTAAGATATTCCATGGAGTTTCAGGACTTTTGGGTTGCATGAAATAGGTCTCAATATTTGCTCCTTTTCCCGAATTCCAGCTGTCAGCATTCCCCCTCTTCATGGTAAACCTTGTAAAATAAGAGAGAATTGCCATAAGTATTGTGACATAACGTGAAATAGCAGCCCATAATGCGATAAATATCGATATAAAAGCATGATGCAAAATGGACGTATCAGCAAACAAGTTGCTGCTCAAGAGAAGAAACCCAAGTCGGACCTAAGCTGAGATCGAGTGCTTCTCTGCAAGCAGATCGACACCTTTGAAGCGGAACTGCCCCAAGTATTTGGCGGATAAGAAGGATGGCAAGGTGAACAAAGGTATATGTGATATACATGTTATTGATGTGTACCTTACTAGAGCTCGCAGAGCACACGGGTATTTGATACGGTTACATTGCTAATATTGCAACTCAAAACAGGGACTACGGATTAGCGAAGACTAGCTAAGGACGAGGTGACGATGCGTGGGAAATGGTTCCAAAGTCGATGTGATCGCCGCCGCACGCTACCTCTACATCTACCTTCGGGATTAGTTTTAGACCTAAATAATTGTTATTTGGTGCGGTGTTGAGCATGAACATTATACCGGATCTTGTTTGATGCGAGACGATTATTCATTTAAATCTGAGAATAATGGTTGTTCTATTTATATGAGTAATATCTTTTATGGTCATGCACCCTTGAAGACTGGTCTATTTTTGTTAAATCTCGATAGTAGTGATACACATATTAATAATGTTGAAGCCAAAAGATGCAGAGTTGATAATGATAGTGCAACTTATTTGTGGCACTGCTGTTTAGGTCATATTGGTGTAAAGCGCATGAAGAAACTCCATACTGATGGACTTTTGGAAACACTTGATTATGAATCACTTGGTACTTGCGAACCATGCCTTATGGGCAAGATGACTAAAACGCCGTTCTCCGGAACAATGGAGCGAGCAACAGATTTGTTGGAGATCATACATACTGATGTATGTGGTCCAATGAATGTTGAGTCTCGCGGCGGGTATTGTTATTTTCTCACCTTCATAGATGATTTGAGCAGATATGGGTATATCTACTTAATGAAACATAAGTCTGAAACATTTGAAAAGTTCAAAGAATTTCAGAGTGAAATGGAAAATCATTGTAACAAGAAAGTAAAATTTCTACGATCTGATCATGGAGGAGAATATTTGAGTTATGATTTTGCTCTACATTTGAAACAATGCGGAATAGTTTCGCAACTCACGCCACCCGGAACACCACAGCGTAATGGTGTGACCGAACGTCGTAATCGTACTTTACTAGATATGGTGCGATCTATGATGTCTCTTACTGATTTACCTCTATCGTTTTGGGGTTATGCTTTAGAGACGGCCGCATTCACGTTAAATAGGGCACCATTGAAATCCGTTGAGACGACGCCTTATGAACTGTGGTTTGGCAAGAAACCAAAGTTGTCGTTTCTTAAAGTTTGGGGCTGCGATGCTTATGTGAAAAAGCTTCAACCTGATAAGCTCGAACCCAAATCGAAGAAATGTGTCTTCATAGGATACCCAAAGGAAACTGTTGGGTACACCTTCTATCACAGATCCGAAGGCAAGACATTCGTTGCTAAAAATGGATGCTTTCTAGAGAAGGAGTTTCTCTCGAAAGAAGTGAGTGGGAGGAAAGTAGAACTTGATGAGGTAACTGTACCTGCTCCCTTATTGGAAAGTAGTTCATCATAGAAACCGGTTCCTGTGACAACTACACCAATTAGTGAGGAAGCTAATGATATTGATCATGAAACTTTAGATCAAGTTGCTACTGAACCTCGTAGGTCAACCAGAGTAAGATCCGCACCAGAGTGGTACGGTAATCCTATTCTGGAGGCCATGTTACTTGACCAAGGCGAACCTACGAACTATGAAGAAGCGATGGTGAGCCCAGATTCCCCAAAATGGCTTGAGGCCATGAAATCTGAGATGGGATCCATGTATGAGAACAAAGTGTGGACTTTGGTTGACTTGCCCGATGATCGGCAAGCCATAGAGAATAAATGGATCTTCAAGAAGAAGACTGACGCTGACGGTAATGTTACTGTATACAAAGCTCGACTTGTTGCGAAAGGTTTTCGACAAGTTCAAGGGATTGACTACGATGAGACCTTCTCACCCGTAGCGATGCTTAAGTCTGTCCGAATCATGTTAGCAATTGTCGCATTTTATGATTATGAAACTTGGCAAATGGATGTCAAAACTGCATTCCTGAATGGATTTCTGGAAGAAGAGTTGTATATGATGCAACCGGAAGGTTTTGTCGATCCAAAAGGAGCTAACAAAGTGTGCAAGCTCCGGCGATCCATTTATGGACTGGTGCAAGCCTCTCGTAGTTGGAATAAACGTTTTGATAGTGTGATCAAAGCATATGGTTTTATACAGACTTTTGGAGAAGCCTGTATTTACAAGAAAGTGAGTGGGAGCTCTATAGCATTTCTAATATTATATGTGGATGACATATTACTGATTGCAAATGATATAGAATTTCTAGATAGCATAAAAGGATACTTGAATAAAAGTTTTTCAATGAAAGACCTCGGTGAAGCTTCTTATATATTGGGCATCAAGATCTATAGAGATAGATCAAGACGCTTGATAGGACTTTCACAAAGCACATACCTTGGCAAAGTTTTGAAAAAGTTCAAAATGGATCAAACAAAGAAAGGGTTCTTGCCTGTGTTACAAGGTGTGAAGTTGAGTCAGACTCAATGCCCTACCACTGTAGAAGATAGAGAGAAAATGAAAGATGTTCCCCATGCTTCAGCCATAGGCTCTATCATGTATGAAATGATGTGTACCAGACCTGATGTGTGCCTTTCTATAAGCTTAGCAGGGAGGTACCAAAGTAATCCAGGAGTGGATCACTGGACAGCGGTCAAGAACATCCTAAAATACCTGAAAAGGACTAAGGATATGTTTCTCATTTATGGAGGTGACAAAGAGCTAGTCTTAAATGGTTACGTTGATGCAAGCTTTGACACTGATCCAGACGATTCTAAATCGCAAACCAGATACGTGTTTACATTGAATGGTGGAGCTGTCAGTTGGTGCAGTTCTAAACAAAGCGTCGTGGCGGGATCTACGTGTGAAGCGGAGTACATAGCTGCTTCGGAAGCAGCAAATGAAGGAGTCTGGATGAAGGAGTTCATATCCGATCTAGGTGTCATACCTAGTGCATCGGGTCCAATGAAAATCTTTTGTGACAATACTGGTGCAATTGCCTTGGCAAAGGAATCCAAATTTCACAAGAGAACCAAGCACATCAAGAGACGCTTCAATTCCATCCGGGACCAAGTCTAGGTGGGAGACATAGAGATTTGCAAGATACATACGGATCTGAATGCTGCAGACCCGTTGACTAAGCCTCTTCCACAAGCAAAACATGATCAGCACCAAAACTCCATGGGTGTTAGAATCATTACTGTGTAATCTAGATTATTGACTCTAGTGCAAGTGGGAGACTGAAGGAAATATGCCCTAGAGGCAATAATAAAGTTATTATTTATTTCCTCATATCATGATAAATGTTTATTATTCATTCTAGAATCGTATTAACCAGAAACATAATACATATGTGAATACATAGACAAACATAGTGTCACTAGTATGCCTCTACTTGAATAGCTCGTTAATCGAAGATGGTTGAGTTTCCTAACCATGGACACAAGTTGTCATTTGATTAATGGGATCACATCATTAGGAGAATGATGTGATTGACTTGACCCATTCTGTTAGCTTAGCACTTGATCGTTTAGTATGTTGCTATTGCTTTCTTCGTGACTTATACATGTTCCTATGACTATGAGATTATGCAACTCCCTTTTACCGGAGGAACACTTTGTGTGCTACCAAACGTCACAACGTAACTGAGTGATTATAAAGGTGCTCTACAGGTGTCTCCGAAGGTACTTGTTGAGTTGGCGTATTTCAAGATTAGGATTTGTCACTCCGATTGTCGGAGAGGTATCTCTGGGCCCTCTCGGTAATGCACATCACTATAAGCCTTGCAAGCAATTTGACTAATGAGTTAGTTGCGGGATGATACATTACGGAATGAGTAAAGAGACTTGCCGGTAACGATATTGAACTAGGTATTGAGATACCCACGATCGAATCTCGGGCAAGTAACATACCGATGACAAAGGGAACAACGTATGTTGTTACGCGGTTTGACCGATGAAGATATTCATAGAATATGTAGGAGCCAATATGAGCATCCAGTTCCGCTATTGGTTATTGACCGGAGACGTGTCTCGGTCATGTCTACATAGTTCTCGAACCCGTAGGGTCCGCACGCTTAAAGTTCGGTGACGATCGATATTATGAGTTTTTGTGTTTTGATGTACCGAAGGTAGTTCGGAGTTCCTGATATGATCACGAACATGACGAGGAGTCTCGAAATGGTCGAGACGTAAAGATCGATATATTGGACGACTATGTTCGGACACCGGAATGGTTTCAGGGAGTTTCAGACATATACCGGAGTACCGGGGGGTTACCGGAACCCCCCGGGGAGTTTAATGGGCCAAGATGGTCCTTAGTGGAGAAGAGGAGGGGCGGCTGGGGCTGGCCGCGCCGCCCTCCCCCTCTAGTCCGAATAGGACAAGGAGGGGGGGGGGGCTTTCCTTCGTCCTCTCTCCTTCCCTTCCTTTCCCCCTCCTACTCCAACTAGGAAAAGAGGTGACACGTCTCCGTCGTATCTGCTTTTCCAAACACTTTTGCCCTTGTTTTGGACTCTAACTTGCATGATTTGAATGGAACTAACCCGGACTGACGCTGTTTTCAGCAGACTTTCCATGGTGTTATTTATGTGCAGAAACAAAAGTTCTCGGAATGACCTGAAACTCCACGGAACGTCTATTTGGAAATAATAATAAATTATTGCAAAAGATGAAGACCAGGGGGCCCACACCCTATCCACGAGGGTGGGGGTGCGCCTGCCCCCCTAGGGCGTGCCCCCCTACCTCGTGGGCCCCTGGAGCTCCTCCGACCTCAACTCCAACTCTATATATTTGCTTTCGGGGAGAAAAAAATCAGAGAGAAGAATTCATCGCGTTTTACGATATGGAGCCGCCGCCAAGCCCTAAAACCTCTCGAGAGGGCTGATCTGGAGTCCATTCGGGGCTCCGGAGAGGGGGATTCATCGCCATCGTCATCATCAACCATCCTCCATCACCAATTTCATGATGCTCACCGCCGTGCGTGAGTAATTCCATCGTAGGCTTGCTAGACGGTGATGGGTTGGATGAGACCTATCATGTAATCGAGTTAGTTTTGTTAGGGTTTGATCCCTAGTATCCACTATGTTCTGAGATTGATGTTGCTATGACTTTGCTATGCTTAATGCTTGTCACTAGGGCCCGAGTGCCATGATTTCAGATCTGAACCTATTATGTTTTCATGAATATATGTGAGTTCTTGATCCTATCTTGCAAGTCTATAGTCACCTACTATGTGTTATGATCCGCAACCCAAGTGACAATAATCGGGACCACTCCGGTGATGACCATAGTTTGAGGAGTTCATGTATTCACTATGTGCTGATGCTTTGTTCCGGTACTCTATTAAAAGGAGGCCTTAATATCCCTTAGTTTCCATTAGGACCCCGCTGTCACGGGAGAGTAGGACAAAAGATGTCATGCAAGTTCTTTTCCATAAGCACGTATGACTATATTCGGAATACATGCCTACATTACATTGATGAATTGGAGCTAGTTCTGTGTCACCCTATGTTATGATTGTTATATGATGAACCGCATCCGGCATAATTCTGCATCATCGATCGAATGCCTACGAGCTTTCCATATATTGTTCTCCTCTCATTTACTTTTCCGTTGCTACTGTTACAATCACTACAAAACACCAAAAATATTACTTTTGCTACTGTTACCTTGTTACCGTTACCACTACTATCATATTACTTTGCTACTAAATACTTTGCTGCAGATATTAAGTTATCCAGGTGTGATTTAATTGACAACTCAACTGCTAATACTTGAGAATAGTCTTTGGCTCCCCTTGTGTCGAATCAATAAATTTGGGTTGAATACTCTACCCTCGAAAACTGTTGCGATCCCCTATACTTGTGGGTTATTAAGACTATTTTCTGGCGCCGTTGCCGAGGATCATAGCTCTATTCTTTGAGTCACTTGGGATTTATATCTGCTGGTCACTATGAAGAACTTGAAAGACGCTAAGACAACAATTTAGCCGTCAACTACGAGGGGAGGCAAGGAACTGCCATCTAGCTCTGTTTTGAGTAAGCTTGCGACACCTAAACTTGCTTCCGCTATTCGTTCTGATATGTCGGATGTTATTGATGATGCCACTTCTGCTATGCATGATACTTATGATGAAACTGCTTCTATGCTTGATGTGCCCCTTAGTGAATTTCTTGATGAACAAATTGCTAGGGCTAGAGAGAAAGAAATTATTGAAACTGATTATATTGATGAAATTAATGATGAAGACTTGCTTGTTATTCCTGAGGGTTATATTTTTGATAAAGAAGCTTCCTTAGCTATTTTAGCTTGCAAAGATAGAAATGAGCTTAAGAGGTTATGAGCTAAATGGAATAAGCAATTTCTTAATGATAGAATGAGACCTGACCCTGCTTTTGCAACTTCACCTATCTGTGTTACCGATAAGGATTATGAATTCTCTGTTGATCCTGATATAATTACTTTGGTTGAATCTGATCCTTTTCATGGCTATGAATCTGAAACTGTTGTGGCACATCTTACTAAATTAAATGATATATCCACCCTGTTCACTAATGATGAGAGATCTTGCTACTTTTATATCCTTAAAATATTTCCGTTCTCATTAAAGGGTGATGCTAAGATATGGTTTAATTCTCTTGATCCTGGTTGTGTGCGTAGTCCCCAGGATATGATTTATTACTTCTCTGCTAAATATTTCCCTTCTCATAAGAAATAAGTTGCTTTAAGGGAAATATACAACTTTGTGCAAATTGAAGAAGAGAGTCTCCCACAAGCTTGGGGGAGGCTTCTCAAGTTCCTTAATGCTTTGCCTGATCATCCTCTTAAGAAAAATGAAATACTTGATATCTTTTATAATGGACTAACCGATGCTTCTAGAGATTACATGGATAGTTGTGCTGGTTCTGTTTTCAGGGAAAGAACACCGGATGAAGCTGAAATTCTATTGAATAATATGTTGACCAATGAAAATAATTGGACACTTCCTGAGCCAGCTCCTGAGCCAATCCCTGAGCCTATTCCTAAACCAACTCCGAAGAAGAGAGGTGTTCTATTTCTCACTCCTAAAGATATGCAAGAGGCAAATAAATATATGAAAGAAAAGGGTATTAAAGCTGAAGATGTTAAGAATTTACCTCCTATTGAAGAAATACATGGTCTTAATTCACTGACTATTGAAGAAACATATGATCTTAATCCTTTACCTACTGAAGAACCTCCTGGTCTTGTTAACCCGACACAGGTAGTAAAGGTAAATTCTCTCTATAGATTTGATGAAGGTGATATTCCCCACTATAAGTCTGCTAGACAATGCTTAGAAGAGTTTGATAATTTTATTGTCAAACAAGAAGATTTCAATGCTTATTTTGGTAGACAATTAAAACAAAATGCCTATATGATTGAACACTTGGGTAATTACATGGCTAATGTTAGAGGTGAACTTAAACTCATTTGTTAACGTGCTTCTATGGTTGCCACTCAAGTAGAACAAGTACTTAAGGCTCAAAATGATTTGGTCAATGAAATGAATAGTAAGAAAAATGATTATGTTGTTAGAGTGGCTACTAGAACTGGTAGAATGACTCAGGAACCCTTGTATCCTGAAGGCCACCCTAAGAGAATTGAGCAAGATTCTCAGAGAAATAATATTGATGCACCTAGTCCTTCTAAAAAGAAGAAAAAGAAAAATGATAGGACTTTGCATGCTTCTAGTGAACCTATTGCTGAACCTCCTGAGAATCCAAATGATATCTCTATTTCCGATGTTGAAACACAATCTGGTAATGAACATGAACCTAGTGAAAATTTTAATGATGATGTTCATGATGATGCTCAACCTAGTAATGATAATGATGTAGAAATTGAACCTGCTGTTGATCTTGATAACTCACAATCAAAGAATCAACGTTATGATAAGAGAGACTTTCTTGCTAGGAAACATGGTAAAGAAAGAGAACCATGGGTTCAGAAACCTATGCCTTTTCCTCCCAAACCATCCAAGAAAAAGGATGATGAGGAATTTGAGCGCTTTGCTGAAATGATTAGACCTATCTTTTTACATATGCGATTGACTGATATGCTCAAAATGAATCCTTATGCTAAGTATATGAAAGATATTGTTACAAATAAGAGAAAGATACCGGAAGCTGAAATTTCCACCATGCTTGCTAATTATACTTTTAAAGGTGGAATACCTAAGAAACTAGGAGATCCGGGAGTACCCACTATACCATGCTCCATTAAAAGAAACTATGTTAAAACTACTTTATGTGATCTTGGAGCCGGTGTTAGTGTTATGCCTCTCTCTTTATATCGTAGACTTGATTTGAATAAGTTGACACCTACTGAAATATCTTTGCAATGGCTGATGAATCAACTACTATACCTGTCGGTATTTGTGAGGATGTGCATGTTGTGGTTTCAAATGTTACTATTTTAACAGACTTTGTTATTCTTGATATTCCCGAGGATGATAGTATGTCTATTATTCTTGGAAGACCCTTTTTGAATACTGCAGGGGCTGTTATTGATTGCAACAAAGGCAATGTCACTTTTCATGTTAATGGTAATGAGCATACGCTACACTTTCCGCGGAAACAACCTCAAGTTCATAGTATCAACTCTATTGGAAAAACTCCATCGATTATTTTCGGAGGTTTTGAATTTCCTCTTCCTACTGTCAAGAAGAAATATGATATTCTTATTATAGGGTATGTGCATGTCCCCGTTGAGTAACATAGTGTTATTCGAAATTTCTCCGGTTCCATGTTATTCGGAATGAGTTTGTTAACAAGACTTGATCAACCTTGTTAGTGGATTTCTTTTGATGAGCATGAGATGGATGAAACTATAAGGCACAACCTTTTGTACCCTATTTCTACTTTCTGTTATTTAGTTGAAATAAAGTAAAAATAGTATTTTTCTTTCTGTTTTTTTATTTATCCGTGCAATATAAAAATACCCCGAAAATAAAAGTTCTCCAAATGCCCTAAAAATGGAATATGATTTTTTCTAGAATTTTTGAGAATTTCTGGTACTGAGAGCACAGTAGGAGGAGCTGGCACCTGGCCACAAGGGTCAGGGGCGCGCCCCCTGCCTCGTGGGCCCATGGTGGCATCCTCCACTTATTCCTGCACCCATACACTCCTTCTTCCTCCCACAAACACTAATATCCAGCTCAAGCACGAGTTCTAGCTCATTTTGCTACGATTTTCGATCTCCTTGCTCAAAGCACCTCTCATAAAACTGCTTGGGGAGATTGTTCCTTGGTATGTGACTCCTCCATTAGTCCAATTAGTTTTTGTTCTAGTGCTTTATTCATTGCAAATTTGTGCTGCCTAGGTGACCATGTTGTTGAGCTTGCATGTCAAATTTATATGGTTCCAAGTAGTTCTAATGCTTGATATAGGCTCTAGGCACTTGTAGGAGTAGTTACTATAAATTTTATTAAGGTTGGTTCACTTTTGTTTGAAGTTACTAAAAATTTCAGAAATTTTTCAGAGGAAGAAATATGCTTAGGAAAATGTTTCAAGGTGGTTCTTCAAGGAAGCAAGGACCCAGGCTTGCAATGCGTGATGCTGACGAGGAGCCACCAAGGGACACTCCTGTGCGACCCTGTGAATGGCCTTCAGAAAATTTTATGGATCGAGTGGGAATCAAAGAAGAATTTAACGCATATTTGCGTAATGCCGATCTTGTGAGCTTTGAGGTAGACAAATTCCCCCAGTACCACTATCTCACTAGTACATTTGTGAGGACGCAAAAGGAAGATATGTGATTACTGGAGAGGAGGCAGATGAGTACGAGAGGAGGGCGGAGGCTGCTCGCCGCCACGCTGCAACTCAGGAGGCGATAACCGCTGCATCTCAGTACGACCCCAGCTATACCTACATGTATCCGCCAGGCCATCCGTGGCAATGAACCAACTTAGGCCAAAAGCCTAAGCTTGGGGGAGTACGTATTTCTCACCACCATTACATTTATGTGTACACACACTCATTGCTAGATGTCGGTGCTCATACTTTTTCACTGTAATATCCGTGCTAGTTTATTTTCTTCTTCCTACTTTCTTCTTGTGTGTTTGTTAAACCTTAAGAAAAAAAATTAGTGTAGCTTTTAGTTAGTTTACTTTTCTTGCTATAGTAGTAATAATTAACAAGAAAACCCAAAAAGATTTCCGTTCTTCTTTTGCTTGTTGGGAGCTTTCCTGTGTAAATAGTTTTATTTCTTTTCTTTTCTTTGTGGGTCGATAGGAGAAGACCATGATTAAATTGTTGAAGTGGCTCTTATATGCATTATTGTTGATTTAACCAAGAGCCCATATTGCCTTGTCTTCTCCTTTTTATTGAATGCTCGCAGATTCCAGCTTAGTCCAATGCACGTGCACTCTTATTATTTTCACATCGTTCGGTCGTGCAAGTGAAAGGCAATTATGATGATATATGATGGACTGACTGAGATGAGAAAAGCTGGTATGAACTCGACCTCTCTTGTTTTTGTAAATATAATGAGTTCATCGTTCCTGATTCAGCCTATTATGAATAAACATGTTTGCAATGACAATTAGAGATCATAGTTGCTCGTGTCATGCTTGATTAGCTATGAGTTATAATAGTTTACCTTGCGTTCCAACATGCTATTAAAATGGTTGTGATGTTGTATGATGGGGTGGTATCCTCCTTTGAATGATTTAAGTGATTTGACTTGGCGCATGTTCATACATGTAGTTGAAACAAATCAACATAGCCTTCACGATATTTATGTTCATGGTGGATTATACCCTACTCATGCTTGCATCCAATGTTTATTAATTTTAATGCATGTTCATGACTGTTGTCGCTCTCTAGTTGGTCGCTTCCCAGTCTTTTTCTAGCCTTCACTTGTACTAAGCGGGAATACTGCTTGTGCATCCAATCCCTTAAACCCCAAAGTTATTCAATATGAGTCCACCATACCTTCCTATATGCGGTATTTACCTGTCGTTCCAAGTAAATTTGTATGTGCCAAACTCTAAACCTTCAAATAAACATTCTGTTTTGTATGCTCGAATAGCTCATGTATCAACTAGGGCTGCCCTTATCTTCCATGTTAGGCGGGTTATTCTCAATAGGAGTGGACTCCGCTCCTCACTCACGAGAAAATGGCTGGTCACCCGGATGCCTAGTCCCATGCTTTATGCAAACTAAATCAAAATAATTGCAAACAAAACTCCCCCTGGGACTGTTGCTAGTTGGAGACACTCGTTGTTTCGAGCAAGTCATGGATTGATGCTTGTTGGTGGAGGGGGAGTATAAACTTTACCATTCTGTTTGGGAACCGCCTATATTGTGTGTAGCATGGAAGATATCGCCATCTCTTGGTTGTTATGTTGAAAATGTAAGTATGCCACTCAAAATATTATTTATCTCTATTTCAAAACCGAGCTCTGGCACCTCTACAAATCCCTGCTTCCCTCTGCGAAGGGCCTATCTATTTACTTTTATGTTGAGTCATCGCCCTCTTATTAAAAAGCACTAGCTGGAGAGCGCATCTGTCATTTGCATCCATTACTATTAATTTATATTGGGTATGACTATGATTGGATCTCTTTTACCATGAATTACAATGTCTAGTCAGTCCTTGATCTTTAAAGGTGCTCTGCATTTATGTTTTGCGGTCTCAGAAAGGGCTAGCGAGATACCATCCTGTTATATCATATTATGATTGTTCTGAGAAAGTGTTGTCATCCGAGATTTGTTATTATCGCTCGCTAGTTGATTATGCCATTGATATGAGTAAACATGAGACCTAAGAGTTATTGCAAATGTGGTTAGTCATAATCTTTGTTGAAAACTTGATTGCATATTTACAACAAGAGCAAACAGAGTGAGGGAGTCCTGGATTAGGGGGTGTCCGGATAGCCGAACTATCACCGTTGGCCAGACTCCTGGACTATGAAGATACAAGATTGAAGACTTCGTCCCATGTCCGGATGGGACTTTCCTTGGCGTGGAAGGCAAGCTTGGCGATACGGATATGTAGATCTCCTACCATTGTAACCGACTCTGTCTAACCCTAACCCTATCCTGTGCCTATATAAACCGGAGGGTTTTAGTCCGTAGGACGAACAACAATCATACCATAGGCTAGCTTCTAGGGTTTAGCCTCTCTGATCTCGTGGTAGATCCACTCTTGTACTACCCATATCATCAATATTAATCAAGCAGGAGTAGGGTTTTACCTCCATCGAGAGGGCCCGAACCTGGGTAAAAACATTGTGTCCCTTGTCTCCTGTTACCATCCGCCTAGACGCACAGTTCGGGACCCCCTACCGAGATCCGCCGGTTTTGACACCGACATTGGTGCTTTCATTGAGAGTTCCTCTGTGTCGTCATCCTTAGGCCCGATGGCTCCTTCGATCAACAACGACGCGGTCGTGGTGAGACTTTTCTCCCGGACAGATTTTCAGATGTTAGCGGCTTTGCATGCGGGCCAATTCACTTGGCCATCCGGAGCAGATCGAAGCTACGCCCTGGCCATCGGTCAGATTTGGGAGTTTGAACTACACGCCGACATCCGCGGAGACTTGATCTTCGACGGATTTGAGCCACAGCCAAGCGCGCGCCTTGTCTCGATGGGCACGATCTAGCTCTGCTGCCGAGCAGTGCCACGAGGCCGCACCGTGTCCGCTTCGACCCTTAGCTCGAGCCGACTCCGCCGATCGAGGGCGAGTGGTTGGACACCGCCTCGGGGCTACGATCTCTCGACGATTGAGCGAACTCCATCCCTGTCCTTCGAAGACCGTGACTCCAAGGTGCGGACTCCTCTCCGGACTCCGAACCCTCCGCGCCCGCCAATCGAATCCAATTGGGCGCCCGATTATGGAGTTCACCGCATGACATCTTTCAACACTCGCCCTTTGGCGACATCCTGAATTCACGAAAGTCTCTCTCTTTATCTGGAGAGCCCTGGCCGGACTATGGTCAGGAAGGTTGGGATGCGGACGACGAAGAAATTCAACGCCCACCCACCACCCACTTTGTAGCCACTGTCGATGATTTAAGCGACATGCTCGACTTCGACTCCGAAGACATCGACGGTATGGACGATGATGCTAGAGATGACCAAGAACCAGCGCCTACAGGGCACTGAAAGGCCACCTCGTCATACGACATATACATGGTGAACATCCCAAAAGATGGGAACGGCGATCAAACAGCGGATGATGACCCCTCCAAGAAACAGCCCAAGCGTCGGCGTCAGCGGCGCCGCTCTAAATCCCGCCACAGCAAAAACGGTGATTCCGGCACGGGAGATAATAACACCCCGGACAGTGCCGAAGACAACCCCCTCCAGCAGGATTCAGCACAGGAGGAGGGAGAAGCTAGCCCTCATGATAGAGCGGCAGACAGGGAGGTGGAGGACGATAATTATATGCCTTCCTCCGAAGATGAGGCAAGCCTCGACGACGACGAATTTGTCGTGCCTGAGGATCCCGCCGAACAGGAGCGTTTCAAACGCAGGCTTATGGCCATGGCAAGCAGCCTCAAGAAAAAGCAGCAGCAGCTTAGAGCTGACCAAGACCTGCTAGCTCACAGATGGACTGAAGTCCTTGCAGCCGAAGAGTACGAACTCAAACGCCCCTCCAAGAGATACCCAAAATGCAGGCTTCTACCCCAATTAGAGGAAGCAGCACCCAAACCTACATCACCAGCGCATGATGCGGCCGACCGGCCACCCCGTGGTCGCGACATAGAGGCCTCTAGACCCTCCATTCAAGCCGCACTCCGGCGTCGCTCGAAAAGTACCAAGGCACGGGGAAACGCGCCAGACCTGCAAGACATATTGGAGGACAAGGCAAGGCAAACAAGATCGATCTACAGATCGCATGGGCGCCCCACGACACGTGATGATAACCGTCATGCCGGATACTGAAATTCGGCGGGCGAACACGATGAACAAAGCTCATTTGAGCTGCGCCGTGATATAGCTCAATCTGAGGCGCCAAGACACCCACTATGCTTCACAGACGAAGTGATGGATCATCAAATCCCGAGGGTTTCAAACCCGTAAACATCGAATCATACCATGGCACAACAGATCCTGCGGTTTGCATCGAGGACTACCTCCTCCATATCCACATGGCTCGCGGCGATGATCTACACGCCATCAAATACCTCCCACTCAAGCTTAAAGGACCAGCTCGACATTGGCTTAACAGCTTGCGAGCGAATCAATTGGTTGTTGGGAGGACACGAAGCCGCATTCCTTGATAACTTCCGGGGCACATCGTGCGACCACCGACGCCGATGACCTCAGCCACATAATTCAGCAGCGGAAGAATCGGCGGACAATTCTAGACACGGTTCCTAACTAAGAAAAATCAAATCGTTGACTGTCCGGATGCAGAGGCCCTTGCAGCCTTCAAACATAACATCCGCGACGAGTGGCTGGCCTGGCACCTAGGACAGGAAAAGACGAAATCCATGGCAGCCCTCACAACGCTCATGACCCGCTTTTGCACGGGAGAGGACAGCTGGCTAGCTCGTAGTAACAACTTGACCAAAAACCCTGGTAGTTCGGATACCAAGGACAACAATGGCAGGTCGCGTCGCAACAAGCACAAAGCGCCGCGTGCATTTATAATGCTGAAGATACGACGACCAATGCCTGATTCAGAGGCTCTAAACCCGGTCAGCGGAAAAAGCCATTCAAAAGAAATACTCAGGGCCCGTCCAATCTGGACCGAATACTCGACCGCTTGTGCCAAATACATGGCACCCCCGAAAAACCAGCCAACCACACCAACAGGGATTGTTGGGTCTTCAAACAAGCGAGCAAGTTAAATGCGAACTCAATGACAAGGGGCTGCATAGCGATGACGAGGAGGAGCCCCGGCCACCAAACAATAGAGGACAGGAGGGTGTCCCCCCACAAGTGCGGACGGTGAACATGATATACGCAACCCACATACCCAAAAGGGAGCGGAAGCGTGCACTAAGGGGCGTATATGCGATGGAGCCACCGCCCCAAAGTTCAACCCATGGTCCTCCCGCCCGATCACCTTTGATCGAAGGACCACCCACTAGCATCCGCCACGGCGGATTCGCCGCGTTGGTTCTTGACCCAATCATCGCGATTCCACCTCACTAGAGTCCTGATGGGCGGCGGTAGCAGCCTGAACCTGCTCTATCGGGATACAAGTCGCAAAATGGGCATAGACCCTCAAGGATTAAACCCACAAAGGCGAACTTTAAAGGCATCATACCAGGTGTAGAGGCCAATTATGCGAGCTCGATTACACTCGAAGTGGTCTTGGATCCCGGATAACTTCCGGCGAAGAGTTAATCTTGACATAGTCCCGTTCATGGCGGCTATCACGCCTTCGCTTGGGCGAACCGCATTTGCAAAGTTCAATGCGGTGCCGCACTCTGGCGTACCTCAAGCTCAAGATGCCAGCCCTCGAGGAGTAATCACGGTCAATGGAAACACCGCGCTCTCTTCAAGCGGAGGAGCACACGGCCCTCGCGGCGGAGGTGCAAAGCAGCCTCTCACATCAATTCTCGAGTCCGGCTATTAAGCGTCCGGACATCGTCAAGCGCGCCGGAGTAACCTACAACAAGACCACCAGCACGATTCGAAAGCATCAGCGTAGCAATCCGCCCCAACCCCAGCCCTCGCGAAATTGCGAAGCCATTATTACGCGTACATAACAATGCTCCGGAGATACCATGGGCATAAGGGAGGGCACGACCACGGCACACCTGAATGCGGCTCAACCGCACGGGGCTCCGATTGTGTCATTCTTTTCTTTCTTCTTTTCTCTTCCTTTCAGGACTCCGTTTTCAGAAGCCTGTCCGCACTAGAATTGCCGAACTCACGATGCAACAGCCGGGAAGCGTAAGTTCGTCAAGTGTCGGTGGTCTCTACTACGAGCATTATACCTGTTTTACATACCATCCCGCAGCTTACCCCTGGAGGGGGACATGTTAAATAGTCCCATCCCTTGCTTATCGCACTATTTGTATCGTTCTGCTTTCATTGCAGTACCTTTTTGAATAAACAATACATAGCTTTTGCCTATTATTGCACTCCTTTCTTTATCTATATATATGTTCATTCATGACATGTTGCACCCGTACACTTTGGTACATCCAATACACCAGGGGCTTAAGTACCCCAAAAATATGGTGTGATAAGTCCGAACACTTTCACAAGTGTGGCACCCCGAACTTATAGCATTATATGCATCGGCTCCGAATCATGTCTTGGGTCAATAGTTGGGTTTGCCCGGCTCCCATGTTTTGGTACCTTACGTTCCGTTATATTGACTAAGGTAGCGCTGGGAGAACCACTATGATTGTGCCCCGGTTGAGCTGGGTTGAGCACCTCAGTGGAGAAAGCTAAAACTGACCGTCATGATAGGGCAAGAGCCGGTCGTTGTTTGAGAGGTTTTTTCGGGTCCCTAAAGACTTATGCCGCTTAGAGCGAGGAGTCGGCATTGTCCGGCCAAGGCGTGGATAGCGCCCCGAACTCGGTCTTCCGAATACTAGGGGCTTCACCGAAATTTAAAATTATAGAATTCTATGGCTAAGTGAGAGTGTTCAAGCACTATAGCCCGGTTTCCTTGTTCGTTGCGTTGAGCGCCTCCCTCGAAGGACCCAAGAATGGGAACAAGAGCGCTCAAGTTTATCCTGAACACCCCAGCACTCGTGGCATGGGGGCTGAAGCCAACGACTTGCCATCTCTCAAATTTGATAAACAACCGCACAAAAGGTAATATTTTAAATTCACAAGCGTTGCTTAGCGCATATGAACAAGTTTTCAACGTACATGATAACAAATGCGAGTCTATTCAAAAATTACATCTTTGGAGCATTCACCCGCTATAAGGCGGGCACCCTTCAGGACGCCCCCATAGTACATTTCGGGCTTGCGATGCTCCTTGCCCTTCGGTGGCCCATCCGTCACAAGCTTCTCAGCATCCAGCTTGCCCCAGTGCACTTTAGCACGGGCAAGGGCCCGACGGGCACCTTCAATGCAGACGGAGCGCTTGATGACCTCAATCCATGGACAGGCGTCCACCAGCCGCCGCACTAGCCCGAAGTAGCTCCCAGGCATGGCTTTCAATGGCCACAGCCAAATTATGAGGCCCTTCATGGCCTGCTCGGCGACCTTGTGGAGCTCGACCAGCTGCTTCAGCTGGTCGCTCAGGGGCACCGGATGTCCGGCCTCAGCATACTGAGACCAGAACACCTTTTCCGTCGAGCTCCCCTCCTTGGCGCGGTAGAACGCGGCAGCATCAGAAACACTACGGGGCAGATCTGCGAATGCTCCTGAAGAGCTCCGGATTCGGGTAAGTAATAGATAATCCACTTTCACATGCTTGCTTTGCATAAAGAATGCCTTACCCGCCGCTATCTTCTTTAATGATTCAATTTCCTGGAGGGCTTTTTTGGCTTCGGCCTTAGCGGCTTTGGCACTCTCAAGAGCCGAGGCGAGGTCGGACTCTCGAGTCTTCGAGTCACGCTCCAAACTCTCCTGTTTTTCCACGAGAGCCTGGAGCTCTTGCCGCACCTCCGCCACCCACGCCTCCTGCTTCTCTCGCTTGGTGCGCTCCGCGGCCGCTTGGCTTTCGGCCATGGACACCGCTTCCTTCAGGGTCGCCACCTCGTTCGTGGCCCCTACAATACCCATGTTAGTCCTGTCATTTTTGCAACCAAATCCTTTATATAAGGTATTACTTTAATAAGGTATTACTTACCTTCCTTGTCCTCGAGCTACTTTTTGGCAAGGCCGAGCTCGTTCTCGGACCGCTCGAGGCCCTGCTTCAATGCATCGACCTCAATGATCGGTCGGCAGAGGTCAGCAGCGCATCCTGCATTCCCATATTGACATACTTATGTTAGACTCCTGCGTATATCTTTTTAGATCCTCAGTCCGGTTTTTCTTTCCGAACACCGAACTAAGTATCAGGGGCTACTGTCCATGCGGTAATATTTTTACATATTCTAAACTTACATCAAAGCCTTTTAGAAGGCTGGTACAGGCTTCAGTCAGCCCGCTCTTGGCGGACTGAACTTTCTGGATCACTACACTCATAACAGTGCGGTGCACCTCGTCGATGGAGGCGCCGTTAAGCGCCTCCAGCAAGCTATCCGGTGCCTCCGGATGGACGGAGGTCACCAGCGTCGCAGTCTTGCCCTTCTTACGAAGGGGCCGCTTGCCGGACTTCGGAACCACTGAAGGTTCCGGTACGGAGTCCGGCAGAGGGCCAGACTTAGAGCCCTCTGGGGTTTCGCCCCTTTGCGCCGAGTCCGGGAGGTCGCCTTCGGCGCCTCCAGACCACCTCCTCCTGGTGGGGCCTTTGGGACTCCACCGGTGTCGTCTGCGTCACGAGGAGAGGAGGCAGTCGAAGTGAAGTGCTATTCACATCCGACGAATCCAAGGAGCCGCCGACAAGCAGCGAGCTCGTCCTTGGAAGGGCTACATGGTTATATTCGCGTTAGAAGACACTATCGACAAATAAAAGTCATGAGCTATTCGGAATCCGGACACTTACGATCTCGCCAGAGCTTTGCCCTTGGTGGCCACCTCCTCGCCGTTGTCGGCGTTGGTGGAGAAGTCCGGAGGAAGGGTCCTTCCTTTCTTGGACCCTCCGCCTCCCGGTCGGGCGGCCTTCCTTTTCTTCTCTCCCTGGGGAGGGGCTTTTTCCTCCTCCTCGTCCTCGGGGAGGATTCCGCCTCGAGTTGTCGGACGATGAGTCCGACAACACCTGGCGAGGGCGCTCCTTCGAGTCCCGTGGCCTTCTTCTTGGCCTTCTTCTCCGCACCGCGTGAGTGCGGAGCCAGAGCCCTGTCAAGCAGGCGTCCGCTGGTCTTCGGCAAGGAGCGGACAGTTAACCTGCCCGGACGTGTTACGCCAGTCTGTCAAAGGTAAGGAGTTTAGATCCCACATAGAGTCAAACTATGAAAAACAAGAGTCCTCAAAGGGCAAAATAGCTTACCTCGGTAGCTTGGCGCTGCGAGCTGAATCCGCGATCTTTGGTAGCGGATGTAGAACCTCGGCGTTGAACAAGACCTTCCGTGCATCTTCGCACGTAGTGTCGAAGAGCCTTTTCAGAATTTGTGCTGTGCCGGATCAAACTCCCACAATTTGAAGGCCCGTGTTGGCATGGGAGGATCCGCGGATGAGCATAACTGGACTACATTGACAAGCCTGAGATTCTTGTCCACTAGGGTTCGGACGCAGGTTTGGAGTCCGGACAGCTCTTCCGAATCACCCCACGTCAGGCCCGTCTCTTTCCATGATGTGAGCCGTGTGGGGAAGCCGGATCGGAATTCGGGGGTCACCGCCCATTGAGAGTCGCGCGGCTCGGTGGTGTAGAACCACCCTGATTGCCACCCCTTTATGGTCTCCGCAAAGGAGCCCTCGAGCCATAGGACTTTGGCCATCTTGCCAACCATGGCACCTCCGCACTCCGCTTGGCGGCCGCCCACTACCTTCGGCTTGACATTGAAGGTCTTCAGCCATAAGCCGAAGTGAGGCTGGATGCAGAGGAAGGCCTCGCACACGACGATGAACGCCGAGATGTTGGGGATGAAATTCGGGGCCAGATCGTGGAAGTCCAGGCCGTAGTAGAACATGAGCCCCTGACAAATGGGTGAAGTGGAAAACCTAGTTCATGGAGGAAGTGGGTGAGGAACACCACCTCTCATGGGGCCTGGGGTGGGAATGAGCTGCCCCTGTCGGGGAGCCGGTCTGCGATGTCGCTGGACAAGTATCCGGCCTTCCGTAGCTTTTTGACTTGTCCCTCGTGACGGAGGAGACCATCCACTTGCCTCCCGCTCCGGACATGGCTGAAGGAGGTTGAGGAGGATGTGCGGACTTAGGCGTTGGAGCTCGAGTCTGGAAATGGATGAGCAAAGGAGGAAGAAGGCGTGGGTGAAAAGGTGGATCCTTATCCCTTATATGGACGGACGACTATCGTCCCCGCCAGCCTGGTAAAACTCGCTATCTCCCAAGCGCCAGTAATCAATGGCGCGGTTGGGTTACCCACGCCCGTATTGATGAGAATCCCGGAATAAGGGGCACGATCTCCGCTCGATAAGGCGTGCCAAGAAACCGCCTTGGTAAACATGCCGAGGTGGAGCAAGAAAACGATTCAGTATAAAGGCCTGGCCGTGGTGTGATGTCACGCCGCGGAATACGTCAGCAGATCTGTGCAAAGGTTATTCTCTCTACGATGGTATGTGGAACTTGTTTTGTAGAGCCGGACACTATCCTTGTGTTCAAAATCTTATATGAAGTATTCGGAGGAGGAACCCGCCTTGCAATGCCGAAGACAATATGCGCGCCGGACTCGTCGTCATTGAAGCCTGGTTCAGGGGCTACTGAGGGAGTCCTGGATTAGGGGGTGTCCAGATAGCCGAACTATCACCGTTGGCCGGACTCCTGGACAATGAAGATACAAGATTGAAGACTTCGTCCCGTGTCCGGATGGGACTTTCCTTGGCGTGGAAGGCAAGCTTGGCGATACGGATGTGTAGATCTCCTACCATTGTAACCGACTCTATGTAACCCTAACCCTATCCGGTGTCTATATAAACCGGAGGGTTTTAGTCCGTAGGACGAACAACAATCATACCATAGGCTAGCTTCTAGGGTTTAGCCTCTCTGATCTCGTGGTAGATCCACTCTTGTACTACCCATATCATCAATATTAATCAAGCAGGAGTAGGGTTTTACCTCCATCGAGAGGGCCCGAACCTGGGTAAAAACACCGTGTCCCTTGTCTGCTGTTACCATCCGCCTAGACGCACAGTTCAGGACCCCCTACCCGAGATCCGCCGGTTTTGACACCGACACAGAGTTTGTACAAGTTTTTCTTTATCACTTTCAGTTTGTCAACTGAATTGCTTGAGGACAAGCAAGGGTTTAAGCTTGGGGGAGTTGATACGTCTCCGTCGTATCTACTTTTCCAAACACTTTTGCCCTTGTTTTGGACTCTAACTTGCATGATTTGAATGGACCTAACCCGGACTGACGTTGTTTTCAACAGACTTTCCATGGTGTTATTTATGTGCACAAACAAAAGTTCTCGGAATGACCTGAAACTCCACGGAACGTCTATTTGGAAATAATAAAAAATCATTGCAAAAGATGAAGACCAGGGGGCCCACACCCTGTCCATGAGGGTGGGGGCGCGCTTGCCCCCCTAGGGCGTGCCTCCTACCTCGTGGGCCCCCTGGAGCTCCTCCGACCTCAACTCCAACTCTATATATTTGCTTCCGGGGAGAAAAAAATTCAGAGAGAAGAATTCATCGCGTTTTACGATACGGAGCCGCCGCCAAGCCCTAAAACCTCTCGGGAGGGCTGATCTGTAGTCCGTTTGTCACAGCCCCAGAATTGGTTGTAATTAGTGACATCTGCATCCATGCATCATGTTTAAATTCCTAAGAAAATTTGAAATGGGGATGTTCAAACCCTAGCATTAAAGGAATTCAAATAGGTTCAACCTAAAATATTTTTCAGTGAATTCAAATGGCTTTAGAAAATGTTCATCATCTCTGGAAAAATGCTATAAACCATAACCAGAGGTGCTGCACATTTTTCATGACATATTTGGTCACTGGATTAATTCATAAAGTATTTGCATTTGGGCATTTAATGCTAATAAACAGTTTAAATGTTCAAATAACCATAAACTAAAATGTTTGCTGTTTGTTATATTCCAAACAGTGGCATTGATTAGTTTCATGATTTTTGGGTTTGACCTAGTATTTTTAATAAAGCCAAACAGTTGCAGATAAATAGAAAACAGTAACATAATTAGAAAAGAGAGAGAGAGGAATTGACCTGGCCCACTACCTGTAGCCGGCCCAGCTTAACCAGCCCAGGCCACCTATCGCGCTGCTCATCGTCTTCCTCTGCCAGTAGGCAGAGGCGAGGCGTGGCGCACGCCCGAGAGCCGGCCACCTCCTGCTTACCTGCTCGCCGCTGGAGGCACCCGAGGGTGCCACGCACACCCCCCGACCCCTTCGTCCTCTCCCCTCTCTCCCTGGATCTCTCTCCTCCTCTCTAGTCCCTCCCCGCAGCACCACCGGGTGCAGCCGTCGCCACCGACGCCGTTCGCCGCGGCCACAGCCACCTCCCCGCCTCGCCGAGCAGCCCAGAGGATCCGCCACTCCGTCCTCGACCCCCTCACTGAGCCACGCCCCGCCGGAAGCCCCGCAGCGTCGCCCTCGAGCTCGTCTTCAACCTTCGGCCGCCAGCAACCTCACCTTCGATTCGCTGCCGTCCGAGCCTCCCCGAGCCCGCTGAGACCACCGTCCGACTACCTGTGAGCTCCTACGCCTCCCCTCTCTCTCCCCGTGCTCGATTTCACCGCGTAGCCGTCACCTCCGTCGATCCCGAGAACCCGTCGCCACCGTGGCTAGATCACACGCATGTCGCATCTGAGCATACCACCGTGCTCAGCGTGATGCCAAAAGCCCAAAACCCCCACCGACCCCTCCTGCCGTTCGCTGTGGCGTCATTTCCGCCGACGCCCGAACTCCGGCCGCCGTCGCGAGCTCTGTTCCGGTGAGCTCCGGCAACCCCAGGGCCTCCTTCCACCTCCGTTGGATGCGGTCGAGTGCCAGTTTTCCAACGGGACCGCCCGCGGCCCAAGCAGCCTCCTGTAGGTGAAACCCGAGCCACTCCGGTGCACACCCGCCGCGGATTTGGTCGTCGGCGATCACACGCCGGTGGAGATGACGTGGCATCGTCATTAGGTGCTAATTACCAACTTAATTACCCCCTGACACACTGACACACGGACCCCACGCCCTTAGTTAACCACAGTTTAAATTCCTGTTTAAATTAGACTAACCCACCGGGCCCACATGTCAGGTTGACTTTGCTGGTGTGGCAGTTGACCAGGCCCACCTGTCATCCACCCAAACCAGTCTGTGTCACTGACGTGTGGATCCCACACGTCAGGTTTGACCTAGACCCGTCTGTTGACCTGCTGAGGTCAGCATGACCTAATGCTGACGCAATAACTCCTTTTCTGGATTTATTTTAATTCAGGAAATTCTAGAAAATATTCTAAACTTCAAAAATTCATAGAAAATCAACCGTAGCTCCAAATTAAATAAATTATATATGACAAATGATCAGAAAAATATGAAGAATCTATTTATGCCATGATCATGCATGTTTGAACAAGCTAACCTCACTGAATAGGACAAATGATGATTAGGGCACTTTATGAAATAACATTTGGAGTTGGAATTTGCTCTTGTTTGAGTTCCACTTCAATTAACTTTGCTAGATATTGCATTAGGTGAATTCAGTACCTTAACATGACATGTCATTCATGTGAATGTGCATTGCATTGATTGTGTTCTTTCTCAGTTGCCGGTGTTTGCCCCCTCTCCGTAGACGATGTTCCGACGATTGTTCGATGACACCGATGAAGAACTATAATATCTTCAGAAGTGCCAGGCAAGCAAAACCCCCTTGTTCATTCCGATACAATCCCACTCTCTCGCTCCTGCTCTCTTTTACTGCATTAGGACAACAAGGATTCATCTGTTACTTGCTGCGGTAGCTGAACCCCTTTATCCTCTGCATGACCTGTCATTCCACAGTAATTAGATGAAACCCACTAGCATGAGTAGGAGTTGTTTGAGCCCTGTTGTGCCTACTCATTCATGCTTGTTTGTCATGCCTGCTACTGCTTAGAGTTGAGTCTGGTCTGATTCATCGGGGATGAATTGGAATGGTGTGTGAACATGTCCTACTGTGTGTGAGCTAAGTGTGTGAACACGATTTGGTAAAGGTAGCGGTGAGAGGCCATGTAGGAGTACATGGTGGGTTGTCTCATTGAAACCGTCCTCGGGAACTGAGTTATGTGTTTGTGATCCATGATCATCTACTACCACGCATTGGAATTCTTAAGTGCCCCTCTCGACTTATTAATCAACTTGATCTCTGTCCAGGAGTTGCAACTAGTTTCTGGTGTTTGTAGGATATGTGTTGGGGGCCGTGCGTAGCGCTGACCCTAGGGGTGGGCTATGTTGCGGTAGATACACCGAGGCACGGTGTACCGGGACGCCCGTTTGGTGTCTCGGGAACCCTGCTCTCATCGTTTGGGGCCGTGAGCGACACCCCGGCCGGATCTCCTTGCGGATGGAACCCGAATAGGCGATAAACCTGGACTAGACACTTGTGTGGTTAGTCGGTCGTGGCCGACTCCTCGCCAAAGCTTCCGCTTGAAGGTTGCCGAGATACACGAGGTGTACATGGCGGTAAGTGGCGAGAGCGTGTGTGAAGAAGTACACCCTGCAGGTTAATATGATCTATTCGAATAGCCGTGTCATGAAAAAGGACTTCGGGTTGCCTATATCAGTTCATTGACAAGTGAAAGTGGATACTCTAAAATGCGCAAGATAAGCGTGAGTGCTATGGATGGCATTCTCGTAGGGAGACGGGAGCGGGTCCATAGTGGTGTATTGATATGGTGAATATGTGGACTCGTGTGCGCCACCTCAAAAGAGTTACTTGCAGTCGTAGTTTAGGATAGCCACCGAGTCAAAGCTGGCTTGCTGCAGTCAAACTCCACCGCCCCCTTTGTTGATAATGATGCATATGTAGATAGTTCTGATGTAAGTCTTGCTGAGTACATTTGTACTCACGTTTGCTTATTTTATGTTTTGCAGAGAGACTTCGGTCTCACTAGTAGTTCCGCGTGGACTTCGACGTTTAGCTTGTTACCTCAGCTACGATCTTGTGCCCTCGGCAGGATCTGGTAGATAGTCAGGCTTTTCAGCCTTTTTCATTTGTAGATGTCTGTACTCAGACATGTTAAGCTTCCGTTTGTGCTTTAACTTGTATGCTCTGAGTGTTGGGTCATGAGACCCATGTTTGTAATATCTCGCTCCTCGGAGCCTAATGAATAAATATTTGAGTCGTAGAGTTATGTTGTGATGCCATGTTGTATTTACACATATTGAGCATATTGTGTGTATGTTTGAAATGCTTGGTATGTGTGGGATCCGACAATCTAGTTGTTTATCCTTGGCAGCCTCTCATATGGGCAAATGTTGTCTCGTGCTTCTGAGCGATAGTAGTCCGCTACAGCCCGGTTCACTGGAGTCCTGCTAGCCCAGCACTACTGCTTGGACACTTGATCTGGCGGCATGTGTTTCACTTTGTTCCTATGTCTGTCCCTTTGGGGAAATGTCATGCGGTGATATTCGGAGTCCTGCCTAGCCTGCTACAGCCCGGGATACCGGAGTCCTGTTAGCCCAGTGCTACAGCCCGAATTCATACGTTGATGACCGACATGCTCGATGTGATTCATGTATGCCTGTCCCCATGGGTTAGCGCCGCTTTGGGTTCATGACTAGCCATGTCGGCCCGGGTTCTCTATCATATGGATGCTAGCGACACTATCATATACGTGAGCCAAAAGGCGCAAACGGTCCCGGGCCATGGTAAGGCGACACCCTTGCGAATACCGTGCGTGAGGCCGCAAAGTGACATGAGGTGTTACCGGCTAGATCGACGTGACTTGGAATCGGGTCCCGACAAAGATTGGTATCGAGCCCGACTGCTCAGAGGATTACCAAGCCAAACTGGTCGAAGTTGTGTCTAGAAATGCTTTAGTTATGTAAGGGAATTGATTGTGGAAGGAACGTAAGGCTCTTTTTACTCCTTATACCTCATGGCCTTCGATCCGAGTCAACCTCTTCTCTTCTACGGGTTTAAGAACTAGGCTTCTCATCTTTCTATCAGGATGACGTGTTACTAATCCATAGACCTTTAAGATTGTTGGTTTTAAGCCCAGTTCAGTTTCTACTATTTCTGTATGTTAACTGTTGATCTCGGAACCTTGATATTGTGATGTTGAGTGGTTATGCCACCATTTTTGCAGGATGTCTCAAAT
Organism: Aegilops longissima; assembly: GCA_021605205.1. Taxonomy (NCBI): domain Eukaryota; kingdom Viridiplantae; phylum Streptophyta; class Magnoliopsida; order Poales; family Poaceae; genus Aegilops; species Aegilops longissima. The sequence goes on from CM038678.1 coordinate 555,514,705, forward strand.
CATTTTGAGCATTTACAGCCGTTATCTGTCTCGAGTCATCCTGTGTCTCTAAATAGTCCGATGCATTTGCAAATCCTTTCCTTCCGTTCCCGATGTCCTTTTTGTCAGAATAAGCACACTAATCGGTAAGTTGAGGTACTTTGTTGCCTCGGCGTAGATGTTGGAGCTATTATTATGACCCTAAGTGTTTAGGAAGTCACCTAGCAATTTAGCAATGCTTTTGTATCCCCAGTGTGATGATTCTGGCCATTATTCTTGAAAGCATCCCGTGATGTATTACTTAGTAGGCAAGCTATTCCTGGGTTCTCGAACCCGAGATTCACCCTACTTACTTCATGTTGATAGTAATTGCTAGCTCCTTTGGGATATTAGTAACCTTGCGATAGCCCTCGAGGTCCGTTGTATTTCCTTCTTCCAAATACCATGAACTGCTTATGGCAGAAGTTCTTTTGAGCCAAAAGATCACAACCAGGGTGCTCTTGAGGAGTACTCCATTTTATATTGTGACTCTGCCAGTTCTACCTTCTCTGCATGGGTTATCCGGGAGAAATGTTGAGCTTTGCTCGATATACTAATCCATGCCTCCACAACTCGAAAAGTTATATGTTCCTTTGAGTTGCTCTCTTTAGTTGTATCCTGACCATCCTCTATCAGTTGTTAACCAAGAGTATGTGTGCATTTGTGTTCATCGATGCCCTATTATCCCTGTGGTCTGTTAAGCCATTCTATTCTGGAATGACTAGGAGAAACAAACTCCAGTGCCTCATCCATATCTAGGATTGGGTCAAAGTAGTTGTATTCTGCAAATCAAAATGCCAATCCAGCTTTTGATTCTGTTCTACCATGGAGTATTACCCCCTTTATGTCAGAATTGTCATGAGAACTGCACCAACTCTCATGAATTTTGACGTAGTGATACTTCTCACCATCATCATTCATTCCTCGGTCCTCGTGTTGTTGTAACCGGAATGCCGACAAGTGAACTATGATGTGTGAAATCGACACTTCTAGCAACCATGTTGCTTAGTAGTAAATGGACAATATTCTCATTCTTAGCGTGTTGGTTATTAAATCATCATCCTAAGATTGATTGTGCTATCTAGTCCATATTTCTGGTGCACACTTCGATTGATGAGTTAGGATCTTGTCAAGTCCTCACTCATTTGATCAGATCGTCTTGCCCTCAAAAGCAAGATTGTTCTCGAGCTTAGTAACATACCGGTGGTTCGTGACTTTCCAAATATCTTCTTGGACGTGTTACCGGGTTGTTTCCTGACTGTTATGTTGAGCTTGTGATCAAGTTGGTTTCTTGTGAACCACCCTTTCGCCAAGAATCTGTGTTGGACATCCCTGAGCTAGTTGGTTAAGCTAGACAACAACTTGGAGAGTTGGAAGATAAAAGCTTGCCTAACTTAGTTCATTCCAAAGGGATATTCTTGCGTAGTGTGTGTTGAAGAAAGATGATATCTTCATCGATTGGTCCCTGTGATCGGTTGTTTGGACCTATTGTCTTATCAATCCTTTGATTTGAGTGTGGGTTATCGTCAAATCAAATCAGTACCAACGATGCTCAGAATGTTGTATTACTCGTGGTTGATCCCTCGAGCATATACCGTTACATCTTTTGGTCTGACCAATGCTATCACCGTGTTCACATGATGGTGGAAGTCCATGATATGGAAATTCGATGAGTTGTTGTTGAGCCCATCAGCAGCATTTTGTCTCCCCCATGATTCATGTTGAACCTCAACCTAGTGTTGGAAATTTTGTAAGCAATGCCTTCGTGCTCCGTTCATGAAGCCTATGCTTGGATGGAAGAAGTGACTTCCTCTAATTCATGTGCCTTTGGTGCAAGTTGCAGCCATGGGTTGAGAAAGGATTGTTTTGTTTCCTCCGAATCGCCCCAAGTCAGTCATGCATGTGCGAAGTATGCTATGGTTTGACAAAGCTCGCAACCTTCACTCCATATGTGTTCCTAGCACACCAAGCCACCGATTGATTTGTTCAAGGAGAAGGAGTCCTTCATAAGAGCTAATCCGACTTATGAAAAGACTTGATATCCTCGTTGATGGTTCCCCACCTGAACTCGGTAGTGTTTTATTATAAGAGTACTATGTGGTCATGCTTGTCTCGAACAACATGTTCACATGTTTGTAGCAGAACCCGCTCATGTTTTGGAGCTCACTACCATAGTCCATCTCCCGAGAATCTCGCAACATCTTCTCGTTGATTTGTGTTGCAAACCTTCATTTTTCTTTCTAGACTTGATGAGTCTGGAATATCCTGACACCAACCAGATCTGAATCTCAGGCAGATATGATGGTTGGAGCATTCCCAACAGTTGCGTCTTGTTCCAGCTTGCACCGCCATTGTGCCAATTCCCCATGGGCTGCCTTTCTCGGTAGTTGCTGTCCAATATTATCTTCAAAAGTGGACTTACCATGGGTCCCATCCATTTCCGGTGATAAGCAAAATCATCCATTGTGTTGTCTTCAACAAGGTAGTCCACATCATCCATTCTAGTCCGAGTATGCCATTTCCTCGAGCTCTTTCAATCAATCAATTGTAAATTGCCTTAAGCTGGTATGAAGAGTTCCAAAGATCTATGGATCAAAAGTAATTATTTTTGCCACTTAAGGGAACAGTCCAACGAGTCACCTTTCCTAAGGTGTCCCGTTATGGAATCAAGGCAATCATCTCCTTGTTACTTTGAAACCATGCACCATTTTACTTAAGCGTGGAATGGTTGCCTACCAATTTGAACCTTCGTCATACATTTCTTTACCATCATTCCTAATGTGTGTTTGGTGTCTCAACTCAAGAGTTGTTCTTACGTCACTCCATGAACTGATCTTGAGTTGCTCGATCTTCAAGAAGATTTAACTCGTAGGGTTTCCCCTTCTTTACGTTGTCGGTCGAGTGAAGATCTCAAAGCAAAGACGCCAAGACCAAGATGATGGAATGAATCAACATCTTCAAGAAGGGCAAATGGATCATGAAGATTGTGATAGTTTTGTGACTCCCCCTTTCCTCTTACCTCACGTCTTGAATCTCGGGGCGAGATTCTTGTTTAGTGGGGGTGAGTTGTCACAGCCCCAGAATTGGTTGTAATTAGTGACATCTGCATCCATGCATCATGTTTAATTTCCTAAGAAAATTTGAAATGGGGATGTTCAAACCCTAGCATTAAAGGAATTCAAATAGGTTCAACCAAAAATATTTTTCAGTGAATTCAAATGGCTTTAGAAAATGTTCATCGTCTCTGGAAAAATGCTATAAACCATAACCAGAGGTGCTGCACATTTTTCATGACATATTTGGTCACTGGATTAATTCATAAAGTATTTGCATTTGGGCATTTAATGCTAATAAACAGTTTAAATGTTCAAATAACCATAAACTAAAATGTTTGCTGTTTGTTATATTCCAAACAGTGGCATTGATTAGTTTCATGATTTTTGGGTTTGACCTAGTATTTTTAATAAAGCCAAACAGTTGCAGATAAATAGAAAACAAGAACATAATTAGAAAAGAGAGAGAGGAACCGACTGCCCACTACACAGTAGCCGCCCAGCTTGACCAGCCCAGCCCACCTACCCCGCTACTCATCGCCTTCCTCTCGCCAAGAGGCAGAGGCGAGGGCGCATGACGCCCGAGAGCCGCCACCTCCTCGCCACTTTCTGCCGAGGCACCCGAGGGTGCCACGACACCCCCGACCCCTTCGTCCCTCTCCCTCTCTCCTGGATCTCTCTCTCCTCTCTAGTCCCTCCCCGCAGCACCACTGGTGCAGCCGCCGCCACCGACGCTGCTCGCCCATGCCACAGCCACCTCCCGCCTCGCCGAGCAGCCCGGAGGATCCGCCACTCCGTCCTCGACCCCCTCACTGAGCCACGCCCGGCCGGAAGCCCCGCAGCGTCGCCCTCGAGCTCATCTTCAACCTTCGGCCGCCGGCAACCTCACCTACGATTCGCCGCCGTCCGAGCCTCCCCGAGCCCGCTGAGACCACCGTCCAGACTACCCGTGAGCTCCTCGCCTCCCTCTCTCCCGTGCTCGATTTCACCACAGAATCGCCCTCCGTCGATCCCGAGAACCCGTCGCCGCCGGTTGTGTCGCCGCCCGTGGCTAGAGCACACGCATGTCGCGCGTCTCGAGCATACCACCGTGCTCAAAGATGATGCCAAAGCCCAAAACCCCACCGACCCCCCGCTGCTCGGCTGTGGCGTCGTTTCCGCCGACGCCTCAACTCCGGCCGCCGCCCATGAGTCCGCTCCGTGAGCTCCGCAACCCTGTGGCTCCTTCCACCTCCGTTGGATGCGCCGAGTGCCGCTTTCCAACGGGACCGCCCGCGCCCAAGCAGCCTCCTGTAGGTGAAACCCGAGCCACTCCGGTGCACACCCGCCGCGGATTTGGTCGCCGATGATCACACGCCGGTGGTGATGACGTGGCATCGTAATTAGGTGCTAATTACCAACTTAATTACCCCCTGACCCACTGACACACGGACCCCACGCCCTTAGTTAACCACAGTTTAAATTCCTGTTTAAATTAGACTAACCCACCGGCCCACATGTCAAGTTGACTTTGTCAAGGCGTGGCGATTGACCGTGCCCACATCATCCACCCAAACCAAGTCAGGTCACCGACGTGGATCCCACACGTCAGTTTGACCTAGACCCGCCTGTTGACCTGCTGAGGTCAGCATGACCTAATGCTGACGCAATAACTCCTTTTCCGGATTTATTTTAATTCAGGAAATTCCAGAAAATATTCTAAACTTCAAAAATTCATAGAAAATCAACCGTAGCTCCAAATTAAATAAATTATATATGACAAATGATCAGAAAAATATGAAGAATCTGTTTATGCCATGATCATGCATGTTTGAACAAGTTAACCTCACTGAATAGGACAAATGATGATTAGGGCACTTTATGAAATAACATTTGGAGTTGGAATTTGCTCTTGTTTGAGTTCCACTTCAATTAACTTGGCTAGATATTGCATTAGGTGAATTCAGTACCTTAACATGACATGTCATTCATGTGAATGTGCATTGCATTGATTGTGTTCTTTCTCAGTTGCCGGTGTTTGTCCCCTCTCCGTAGACGACGTTCCGACGATTGTTCGATGACACCGATGAAGAACTATAATATCTTCATGTCAGGACCCCGATCCTAAGTCACACCGATCTAGCATGTAACACATCATATCACCTTGCGGCCTCACGCACGGTATTCCCACGGGTGTCGCCTTACCATGGCCCGGGACCGTTTGCGCCTTTTAGCTCACATATATGATAGTGTCGCTAGCATCCATATGACAAAGAACCCGGGCCGACATGGCTAGTCGTGAACCCAAAGCGGCACTAACCCATGGGGACAGGCATACATGAATCACATCGAGCATGTCGGTCATCAACGTATATATTCGGGCTGTAGCACTGGCTAACAGGACTCCGTATCCCGGCTGTAGCAGGCTAGGCAGACTCAATAACACCGCGTGACATTTCCCGAAGGACGGACATAGGAACGAAGTGAAACACATGCCGCCAGATCAAGTGTCCAAGCAGTAGTCTTTGGGCTAGCAGGACTCCGGTGAACCGGGCAGAAGCGGACTACTATCGCTCAGAAGCACGAGACTACATTTCCCCATATGAGAGGCTGCCAAGGATAAACAACTAGTTTGTCGGATCCCACACATACCAAGCATTTCAAACATACACACAATATGCTCAATATGTGTAGATACAACATGGCATCACAACATAACTCTACGACTCAAATATTTATTCATTAGGCTCCGAGGAGCGAGATATTACAAACATGGGTCTCATGACCCAACACTCAGAGCATACAAGTCAAAGCACAAGCGGAAGCTAATCTTGTCTGAGTACAGACAACTATAAATGAAAAAGGCTGAGAAGCCTGACTATCTACCAGATCCTGCCGAGGGCACAAGATCGTAGCTGAGGTAACAAGCTAAACGTCGACGTCCACGTGGAACTACTAGCGAGACTGACGTCTCTCTACAAAACATAAAATAAGCAAACGTGAGTACAATTGTACTCAGCAAGACTTACATCAGAACTAACTACATATGCATCATTATCAAAAGGGGGTGGTGGAGTTTGACTGCAGCAAGCCAGCTTTGACTCGGTGGCTATCCTGAACTACGACTGCAAGTAACTCTTTTGAGGTGGCGCACACGAGTCCACATATTCACCATATCAATACACCACTATGGACCCGCTCCCGTCTCCCTACGAGAACGCCATCCATAGCACTCACGCTTATCTTGCGCATTTTAGAGTATCCACTTTCACTTGTCTATGAACTGATATAGGCAACCCAGAAGTCCTTTTCCGCGGACACGGCTATTCGAATAGATCATATTAAACCCTGCAGGGGTGTACTTCTTCACACACGCTCTCACCACTTACCGCCGTTTACACGACATGTACTCGGCAACCTTCAAGCGGAAGCCCAACGTGGGTGTCGGCCACGGCCTACCTAAACACTCAAGTCCCTAGTCCAGGTTTATCGCCTATTCGGGTTCCATCCGCAGGAGTCCGCCGAGGTTTCCCATACAGCCCGAACGATGTGTGCGGGGTTCCCGAGATACCAAACGGGCACTTTCAGTACACCGGGCCACGGTGCCTACCGCAACACAACCCACCCCTAAGGTCAGCGCTATGTGCGGCCCCAAAGATGCTACAAACACCGAAACTACTTGCAACTCCCTTGACCGAGGACAAGGGTGGTTAAGAAGCCGAGAGGGTCAATTAAGGATCCCAATGCGTGGTAGTAACTGCTTCATGGATCACAAACACGTAACTCAGTTCCCGAGGACGGTTTCAATGAGACAACCCACCATGTACTCCTACATGGCCTCTCACCGTTACCTTTACCAAATCGTGTTCACACACTTAGCTCACACACAATAGGACATGTTCATAACAATTCCAATTCATTCCCGATGAATCAGACCCGACTCAACTCTAAGAAGTAGCAGGCATGACAACAAGCATAAATGAGTAGGCACAACATGGCTCAAACAATTCCTACTCATGCTAGTGGGTTTCATCTAATTACTGTGGAATGATAGGTCATGCAGAGGATCAAGGGGTTCAACTACCGCAGCAAGTAACAGTTGAATCGATGTTGTCCTAATGCAATAAAAGAGAGCAGGAGTGAGAGAGTGGGATTGTATCGGAATGAACAAGGGGGTTTTGCTTGCCTGGCACTTCTGAAGATAATATAGTTCTTCATCGGTGTCATCGAATTCATCGCTTCAGACGCCGCTCATCGAGAGGGACAATTACCGGCAAACAAACAAGAGGGAACACAATCAATGCAATGCACATTCACATGAATGACATGTCATGTTAAGGTACTGAATTGACCTAATGCAATATCTAGCCAAGTTAATTGAAGTGGAATTCAAACAAGAACAAATTCCAACTCCAAATGCTATTTCATAAATCTTATATTTACTAATTGGAGGCACCATTCAAGATCTCTCATTAATCCACATCATCAAAATTAATTACACCATTGGATTGTAGAATATACGTTCAGGATAAAAAGAAAAGTTGTGTAACGTTGATGGTCCCATACAATAGAAAAGAGACATCTGACACGTCCAATATTAGTAGTATACAAAACAAATAAAGCCTCCAAATAAAATAAAACCGCCGCACATAAAAAGAAAGGAAAGCCCCTCCATAAATGTCCGACGTAAAAAGGAAAATAAATCCAAACAACACGCTGATTCCGCGCACCTTTAAAGTTCTCATATGTTCATTAAAATAAAAGAGGCCAGACTCACGTCCAAAAAAAAGGAAATCTTCCATCTGCCCGCACCATTCAAGTTCTTTCCATAAAAAGTCCAACGTATAAAAGGGGTAAGAAATTTAAACGACTTCACGGATTATGCGCAGCTTTTAAAGTTCTCAAAATAAAAAAGGACATGCTCCCGTAAAAAAGGAAAGCTTCCGTCTGACACCTTTCGTTCTCTCCGTGCAGAAAAAGTCCAACGTACAAAAGTGAAAGAAGTCCAACTGACCCGGTTGACCCACGTCCAAAACAAATAAATCATACTACTTTCTCCAAAGAAAGGAAAGTCCCACGTCCAATAAAAAAGGAAAGCCTCCATCCATAAAAAGTCCAAAGAAAAAAGGAAATAAAGTCACATGACCCTGCTGATTGCCTATAAAAGCTCCCATCAATAAAATATTCTTCATATTCAAAAAATAATATTTTGTCGATCACACAATGGACTCCTCTACATGGTGGCTGGCTCCTTCTAGCTAATCATGAAGTGATGGCATGTACCGACTGGCTTGAGGAGCTCCTCTTGTTTGCCGCTAGATGCTATACTTTGCATGGCATGCTTGCGATTGATGAATCAGTCGGATTCACATGATATTCATCGCATATCGTGGATTGCTAATAAGAATTACATGCGTATATATAGTATCGTCTATGCATGTATTTATTTTTGCCTTATCAGTAATAGCAAATTATACCCGTTAAAATATCTTTAAAACTGCGTAGTTTGTACAGTAACCAAAAAAATCTTGATATATCATGCGCCACGAAGATCTCATATAAGCATATGATTCCGTATGTGATATATATGTGTGTGGTAGGAACAGAAAGTATTAAGAAAACATGTACAATCATATATAAATTCCATCACACAGTTCCACTACTATGTTATTCATAGAAGAAATTTTGTAAGAATTTATAGGTTAAGACGACAACTTAAAATCTTAATAATGTAATAATGGTATGAGAAAATAGAATCTCTTACGTATATTTTTTGATACAGTTTCACATATGCTGATAGAAAATCGTTTATGTCCATTGTTTCATCGTTGTTTATAGAAACAAATTCTTTTTATAATCAAATAAAACTAGGTGCAATCCAATGTTCCCGAGGGAAGACTTCTGCTTAAATATTGTACACATATAAAATCTGATCCATGAAGTGGTTTTAAGATAAAATTCAATCGTAATTCTGAGGCAAACACAAAGATTTATGTTTTTCATGTAGCGAATGGAAATGAGCATATATGCTACAACAGGGAACTTGATTATATACACCTATTGGAAACTTATATGTAACAAATATATGATACACGCAGCAAGTTTTGAATTCGTAACCATGTTGTCTGCCAATATAATAATAACAATCAATTATAACTTTTCATATTATTATCCAACAATTATAATAGGTACCCACTTTGTCGTATTTAATATAAGAAGAGCTAGCCCGTGCAGACGCACGGGTTAATGACTAGTTACCCTAATCATGATTCATCCTATTCAGTGAGGTTAACTTGTTCAAACATGCATGAAAGTGCCATAAACAGATTCTTCATATTTTTCTGATCATTTTTCATATATAAATTATTTAATTTGGAGTTACAGATTAAAAGTTATGAATATTTGAAGTTTGGGGTATTTTCTGAAATCTCCTGAATTAAAATAATTCCAGAAATCATTATTGCGTCAGCATGACATAGGCGTGACGTCGGCAAGTCAACTGGGTCGCTGTCCAGGTCAAATCTGACCTGTGGGACCCATATGTCAGTGTCTCCGGCTGGTTTGTGTGGTCGACGTGGGATCGGTCAACGCCATGTCGTGAGTCAATCTTGACGGGTGGGGTCGGTCAAAGTGTGATGGGGCCAGGTCAAACTGACCTGTGGGGCCGGCGGGGGTTAGTTTTATTTAAACAGGAACAAACCCGGCTTAATTAGGCAGTGGGGCCCGTATGTAAGTGGCTCTAGGGTTAATTAGTAGTGTCATTAGTGGCTAATGATTGGCCACGTAGACATCACCGGAGACTGGCCGGCGGCAACCAAAACGACGGCGACGCGGCTCGGATTTGAGTTTCGGGCGGTGGTTTGGCGCGCGGAGGGCACCGAAGGAAGCCGTGCCCTGCAAGACTGGGAAGACCAACGGAGGTGCGGGGTGGCGGCGTTAGCGGAAGCGAAGCTCAGGCGCCGGCCGGAGCTCGGGCCTCAACGGGCATGGCACTAGGGAGCTCGTGGGAAGGAGCTGGTGGTGGTGTTAGGCTCTTAGGAGCAAGATGAACTCGGGCAACGGTCAGCGCAAACTTGATGGTTGCAGCAAGGGCGGTGACATGGCCGGCGGCAGGAGCTCTCGGCACGGCGGGAATGGAGCTAGAGTGTACAAACGCAAGGGAGGAAGAGGGTTTGGAGCAGGGGCTCACGACGATGACGACGGACGCCGGGCGAGGTCGGGACGGTCCGGAGCCGCGAATTTGACGGTGATGGCCGGCGGTCCCGAGGTTGAAGAAAAAAAGCATCGATGGCGGTGTTGCGGTGAAATCCGGCTTGCGTGGCTCGGTGGGGTTGACGGGGACGGAGTGGCGGATTTTGGAGCATGTTGGATGGGCGAGGGAGGGCCGGTGGGCACGGCTATGGCGGCGGCGGCGACGGGCGGCTCGGTAGCGTCGAGAAGCCGAGGAGGAGGGGAGCTCGGGAAGAGGCTGAGAGGTACTGGGGGGGCGCGTGGCCGTCTCCGTGGCGCTGGAAGGGCCCGAAGGGGAGGCTGCCAGCACGAAGCAGGAGGTGGCGCATGGGCGCGCGTGCGGGCGACACGCCTCTGCCAGTAGGCAGAGGTAGACGACGGGGTGAGGGGGTTTGCGGTGGTGGGCTGGGCCACCACCGGGCCAAGACGGGGAAGTCGGGCGGTGAGTTTGGGCCAGGTAGGCGGCAGGTGAGTTTCTGTTCTCTTTATTGGTTTTCTGGTTTTCTGTAATTGTGTTGACTTAATTAAAATGCTAAGGCATTTTCAAAAACCCTGAAAATGATTGTGGGCTCTGTTTGGAATATTTCCAACAGCCCTCACTTAAGTTCAGAATTATTTGGACATATATTAATTATATATAAAATATATTTCCAATGCAAATAGTTATTGAATTAATTCAAAGGCCCAAAATAAAATGTTTCAGTCACTCCAAAATTATTGGTTTGAATTTTATTCTTGCCAATAATTTTCAAAGCTGAAAAGGAACATTTCCTTGGAAACATTTGAAGCAATTTTTAATGTTGATCATTTATTTTAAAAGATTCCTGAGGCTCTCCAATTCCCCAATTCAGATTTAAAGGAAATTTAGACATGATGCATGGATGCAAGAAAATCAAGCTAAGGTTGATCTGGGGCTGTGACAGCTCACCCCCACTAAACAAGAATCTCGCCCCGAGATTCAAGACGTGAGGTAAGAGGAAAAGGGGAGTCGCAAACTATCACAATCTTCATGATCCATTTGCCCTTCTCGAAAATGTTGATTCATTCCATCATCTTGGTCTTGACGTCTTCGAGATCTTCACCCGACACGACAACAGAAAGAAGGGGGAAACCCTACATGATTCGATCTTCACGAAGATCAAGTAAACATGATTGACTCACGGACTGAGACGGTGACACATCTCGAGTTGATACACAAAACACATCGAGAGGGATGGAAGAACAAACGACGGGGTTTGATTGGTGGCAACAATTCCACGCTTAGAAAGATGGTGGATGGTGTCAAGGTGGTGAGGAAATATTTTCCATGATTCAATAACGGGGCACCTCGAGAAAGGTGACGCAAGAACTATTCCCTTAAGTGGCAAAAAGAATTACTTTTGAATCAAAGCTCATTGAAACTCTTCATACCAGCCTAAGGCAATTCACAACGATCGTTTGGCGGAGTGCAAAGGAATGGTACACCCGGACTAGAATGGATGATGTGGACTACCTTGTTGAAGACAACGCAATGGATGATTTTTGCTTATCACCGGAAATGGATGGGACCCATGGTAAGTCCACTTTTGAAGATAAGCCTAGACAAGAATTACTAAGAAGGCAGCCCATAGTGAAATGGCACAAAGACGGTGCAAGCTGGGAACAACATGCAAATGTTGGAAGGTTCCACCATCATATCTGCCTGAGGTTCAGATCTGGTTGGTGTTAGGATATTCCAGACTCAGCATGTCTGAAAAGAAGGGTTGCAACACAAACCGACGAGATGACGCTATAGATTCTCGGATATGAACTACGATAGCAAGCTCCAAAACATGAGCTGGTTCTCACTACACCCATGTGGACATGCTGTCCTAGACAAGCAAGACCACCTAGTAGTCTTATAATAAAACACTACCGAGTTCGTGTGGGAACCATCATCAAGGATATCAAAGTCCTTGCATAAGTCATATGATTAGCTCTTATGAAGAAACTTCTTCTCCTTGTACAAATCAGTTAGTGGCTTGGTGTGCTAGGGAATTCATATGAAATGAAGATGATCAGTCTATCAGACCATAGAATACTTCGCACATGCATGACTGACTTGGGATGATTCCAAAGGAACAAAACAACCCTTTCTCAAATTCATGGCGGCAACTTACACCTAAAGCACATAGATTCGAGGAAGTCACTTCAACCATCCAAGCATAAGCTTCATGAACAGAACATGAAGAAATGCTTACACAAGTTTCCAACACTAGGTTGATGTTCAACATGACTCATGGGGAGACAAAATGCTGCGATGGGCTCAACAACAACTCATCGGAATTTCCATATCACCGACTTCCACCATCATGTGAACACGGTGATAGCATTGGTCAGACCAAAAGATGTAATGGGGTATGCTCGAGGGATCAACCACGAGTAAGACAACATTACGAACACCGTTGGTACTGATTTGATTTGACGATAGCCCATACTCAAATCAAAGGATTGATGAGACAATAGGTCCAGCAACTGATCACGAGGACCAATCGATGAAGATATCATCTTTCTTCAACACACACTACACAAGAATATCCCTTTGGATCGAACTAAGTTAGGCAAGCTTTTATCTTCCAACTCTCCAAGTTGTTGTTTGGCTTAACCAACTAGCTCAGGGGTATCCAACACAGATTCTTGGAGAAGGGTGGTTCACAAGAAACCAACTTGATCACGAGCTCAACATAACAGTCAGGAAACAAACCGGTAACACTTCCAAGAGGATATTTGGAAAGTCACGAACCACCGGTATGTTACTAAGCTCGAGAACAATCTTGCTTTGAGGCAAGACGATATGATCAAATGAGTGAGGACATGACAAGATCCTAACCCATCAATCGAAGTGTGCACCAGAAATAAGGACTAGGTAGCACGATCGATCTTAGGATGATGATTCAATAATCAACACGCTAAGAATGAGGATATTGTCCATTAACTACCGAGCAACGGAGTTACTAGGAGTATAGATTTCACACATCATGATTCACTAATCGGCATCCCGGTTGCGACAACACGGAACCGAGGAATGAACAATGATGGCGAGAAGTATCACTCCATCAAGAATTCATAAGAGAAGGTGAAATTCTCATGACATCCTTGACATAAAGATGGTAATACATTCAGGGTAGAACAGAATCAAAAGCTGGATTGGCTTTTTGATCTGCGGAATACAACTGCTTTGACCCAATCCTGGATATGGATGAGGTACTGGAGTTTGTTTCTCCTAGTCATTCCGGAATAGAATGGCTTGACGGACCACATGAGTAATAGGCATCGATAAACGAATGCACGCATACCCTTGATTATCAATTGACAGGCGGGGGTCAGAATACCACTAAGGAGGAACAACTCGAGGAGCATATAACTTTCTGAGTTGTGGATGCATAGGTTAGTATGTCGAATTAAGTTCAACAGGTTTCTTCCGGATAACCCATGCAGGAAAGTAGAACTGGCAGATTCACAAATAGGATGGAGAATTCATCGAGGCCACTTATGTTGTGATCTTTTGATCCAACAAACTTCTGCCATAAGTGGTTCATGGTATTTGGAAGAAGGATATACCACGGACCTCGAGGACTAATGCAAAGGTTACTAATATCCTAAGGAACTAGCAAATACTAACCACATGAAGTAGGGTGAATCTCGGGTTCAAGAACCCAGGAATAGAATACCTACTACTAAATGGCATCACAGGATGCTTTCGAAAATGATGGCCAGAATCATCACACTAGGGATACAAAAGCATTGCTAAATTGCTAGGTGACTTACTAAACACCTAGGGTCATAATAATAACTCCAACATATATGTCGAGGCAATGGAGTACCTCAATCGATCGGGTTGGTGTGCTTAATCCGCCCAAAAGGACATCGAAACGGAAGAAGGAATTTGCAAATGCATCAGACTATTTAGAGACCTGGGATGACTCGGACAGCATAACGGCTGTAAATGCTCAAAATGAGTTGAGACATCTTGCAAAATGGTGGCATAGCCACTTAACAACATCATATCAAAGTTCCGAGATCAACAGTTGACATATAGAATAGTAGGAACTGAGCTGAGGCTTAAAACCAACAATCTTATAAGTCTATGGATTAGTAACACGTCATCCTGATAGATAGATGAGAAGCCTAGTTCTTAAATCCCGTAGAAGAGAAGAGGTTGACTCAGATCAGAAGGCCATGAGGTATAAGGAGTAAAAGAGCCTTACGCTCCTTCCACAATCAATTCCTTACATAACTAAAGCATTTCTAGACACAACTTCACCAGTTTGGCTTGGTAATCCTACAGCAACAAAGCTCGATACCAACGCTGTCAGACCCCGATCCTAAGTCACACCGATCTAGCATGTAACACATCATATCACCTTGCGGCCTCACGCACGGTATTCCCACAGTGTCGCCTTACCATGGCCCGGGACCGCTTATGCCTTTTGGCTCACGATATGATAGTGTCGCTAGCATCCATATGACAAAGAACCCGGCCGACATGGCTAGTCGTGAACCCAAAGCGGCACTAACCCATGGGGACATGCATACATGAATCACATCGAGCATGTCGGTCATCAACGATATATTCGGGCTGTAGCATCGGGCTAACAGACTCCGATCCCGGCTGTAGCAGGCTAGGCAGGACTCGAATAACACCGCGTGACATTTCCCGAAGAAAAGACATAGGAAAGTGAAACACATGCCGCCAGTCAAGTGTCCAAGCAGTAGTGCTGGGCTAGCAGGACTCCGTGAACCGGGCAGAAGCGGACTACTATCGCTAGAAGCACGAGACTACATTTCCCATATGAGAGGCTGCCAAGGATAAACAACTAGTTTGTCGGATCCCACACATACCAAGCATTTCAAACATACACACAATATGCTCAATATGTGTTGATACAACATGGCATCACAACATAACTCTACGACTCAAATATTTATTCATTAGGCTCCGAGGAGCGAGATATTACAAACATGGGTCTCATGACCCAACACTCGAGCATACAAGTCAAAGCACAAGCGAAGCTAATCTTGTCTCGAGTACGCATAACTATAAATGAAAAAGGCTGAGAAGCCCGACTATCTACTAGATCTCGCCGAGGCACAAGATCGTAGCTGAGGTAACAAGCTAAACGTCAAGTCCACGTGAACTACTAGCGAGACCGACGCCTCTCGCAAAACATAAAATAAGCAAACGTGAGTACAATTGTACTCAGCAAGACTTACATCGTAACTAACTACATATGCATCATTATCAAAAGGGGTGGTGGAGTTTGACCGCAGCAAGCCAGCTTTGACTCGGTGGCTATCCCGAACTACATAATCGCAAGTAACTCTTTTGAGGTGGTGCACGCGAGTCCACATATTCACCATATCAATACACCACTATGGACCCGCCCCGCCTCCCTCACGAGAACGCCATCCATAGCACTCACGCTTATCTTAAGTTCAACCTCAATCCCGTGCCCTGCATCCGAGCTTGTCGGCAAGGGTCTGCTGGGTGAGCAGAGGGGTGACCCGGCAACACCCCTGGATGTAACCTTCCATATTTGTAACTCCAACTCTTGCCATTTTTGGCATTGTGATATGATATTCTCCGTGGTTGGGTTTTTCTTTTGCATTTTGTCCATGTCATGCATTTTATATTATGCCATCATGTGCATCGATTTGCATACGTGTTCGCCTCATGATTCCGAGCATTTTTCCCGTCTTCGCGGCAATCCGCACTCCTATGTCCCCCGGCCCCATTTACGCTTCCGTGAGCGGGTACTAAACTTTCGAATGGACCGAGGTTTGTCAAGTGGCCTTGGTATACCACCGTAGACCACCGTCAAGTTTCGTCATTTGGAGCCTGCTTTGGTACTCCGTTAACCGCACTCGCAAAGGCCTCTTTTGTTGCAGCCCAACACCCCTTCAAAATAGTCCAATAACCCATCTAAGTCACTTACATGCTCTCCGCTGCTCGATCACGATCGTAGGGCTAAAAACTACACCTCATTTGACTCTCCTAGCTCCTCTATGCCTATTTAAGCACCTCCCATTCCAAATCAAGACGACCCTTAGCCTTACTCACCAGGACAAAATACCACACTGGGACGAACGCTTTCATTGCTGCCACTGCCGCTTCGGCGAACCAGGGCGCGACACGTGGCACTCCGGCCACATGCCGCCTGCCCGCCAGCTCATGATCGCCCCGCGTCTGCTGCCGCCCGCTTACCGCTGCCTGCCTGGCCTGCTGCTGCTGGGTTGCTGCCTGGCTGCCGCACTGCTGCCTCGCTGCCACTGGCCGGCGCCTGGCTGCGCTTCCTCGCCATCGGCCGCTTCACTCACCACTCGCGGGTTGCCACCGCCAAGGCCTCGCTGGCCGCCTCCTCCTCCGCCGGTACCTCCTCCGTCATTCCCGGGCGAGCCAAGGCCGCTGCCCGATATCGAAGCCGCCGGATCCCGATCCGATCCTGCTCGTTGACTTCTAAAATCGCTTCTAAGTTTTTATCTCGGTGATTATTTGGCATTTTCAACGATCATAACTCGCACTGTAGTCTGCTTCGCGCGGTAATATGTCAAAATGTTAGCCTCAAGAGTAGATCATTTCATCTTATTGAATCATTTTCATTTGAGCTCATCTGATGCCCGAAATGTCATGGAAGAGGGCTATGTGATGTTAGTTTCTGCTTAACAGTAACATGCACTTTTGTTATTTTTTGCTATGATTGATGTGTGCACCCTATGAATTTGAGTCCTACATGTGTTTTGTAATATGTCATGCCATCTTTCCAGGGGTGTATTCCATGTATTTTGTGATCTATGTGGTGACTAGCACAAGCATGCAAAGTAGGCTTCCCGATGTTGCTGTTTTCAGCCCTGCTTATGAGATATTTTGATGCCATGTTAACTTGATGCTACCGAGAGATTCATGCATGTTTTGAGATACTTCAGTAAGGATGTTTTGAACATATGGTTATGCTCTATCCATCCATGCCTTTGTTTGTATGGAGAGCCATAGCTTGAGTCAATCGAGCCTACTTTTGCTATCAAATCCCGCAGATTGTTTACATGTTATTCAATTTTGCTGGGTTGTGGTTGATCCGTATGCTATGATGTTGTTCTTGCCATGTATGTCTTCTATGCCATGTCTTCTTGATGTATGTATGCTTAGTTTATCATGAAAGGCTCAGAGTGAGTGCTTTGAGCTGGTCTTGTTTTATTGTTGCCGAAATGTCTTGTAGTCCGTATTCCGAGATTGATCGGTCTTCCTAGAAGGAATATCCTTCAATCGTGAGCTTATAATGGGCTGTTGGGACACCCCTGTAGGGTATTATCTTTCAAAGCCGTGCCCGCGTTATGAGGCGATGGAATTTGTTAATGTCCGCTGTAGAAAACCCGGTTGACCTTTAATTAAAATACACATCAATCAAGGCGGTAACTCGGATGGTCTCTTCTCGGAGTCCGGAAGTGAACACGGTGTTGTTATGTTTGACGAAGTAGTTCAGGATCACTTGATCGCTACTACCTTCACGACCGTGCTTTGCTCCTCTTCTCGCCTCTTTATGTAATGTAGCCACCATATATGGTCGCTGCAGCAGCTCCACCTACAACTCTGTCCTTCCTATAAGCTTAAATAGTCTTGATCTCGGTGTGAGATTGTGAGTCCCCTGTGACTCATGTGATTCTACCAAAATAGTTGCAGTGTGCCGACGATGCAAGGCAAGGTGACGAACCGAGCTCAAGTGGAGTTCGACGAGGAACGGTCACATTATGTGTCTTTTCCTCGATGATCAAGAGTGGAGCTCAGCTTGGGACGATCGGGATCCGTGGTAGCATTTGGGGTATCTTTTATTTTGGTCCAGATGGACCTTGAGTGTACTCAATGATGGATGTTTATTTATGTATTGTGAAGTGTATAATCGAAGCCAACTATGTATCTCTTTCCCTTATGTATTACATGGTTGTGTGAAGATTACCTCACTTATACATTGCTTTCAATGCGGTTATGCTCTAAGTCGTGTTCTCGACACGGAGATATAGCCGCATCGAGGATGCTATGTTGGTAATCGAGCCTTCCCGACTTAGGAGCCGCCTACTTGATTGTTTGTGCGTTGTTGAGTCTAGAACGGAAAATGTTTTGAGTCTTAGGATTATATATATCGAGAGTAGGATTCTTTTACTCCCCGGTCCTTCGTCATTCGTGAGGTCTCCGACGAGAAGTTTTGGCTCTCTCTCAAATTTCACTAAAAAAATTTAGGATCACGCTGGTATCTTGGAATCGCTCGATGGTTTTGTGGACGAACATTGTTCTGGTGCCTCCCGACATTTAGGGTTGTGGCAGTGTCCCGGAGTTGAGCTCCGAGGTGTTGTCGTTTAACTTTTGCAATTTCGAATACCCAGATTTCGACATCGAAATCTTTTGTGCAGTTGTTGGTGAGATAACCCCGATAACCTAGTACCGGCGCAAGCTCGAGTATTGCATGACTGTATAACGGATGTTTTCAAGGTCGAGGACGATTTCCTCAAGGTTTTGGTTATGTGTTGACGGATGGATACAACCGGATCTAGGTATTGTTAGTTTGGTGATATATTTGTGTCCCCGATCCCCAACAATTGATTGCATAACCGAAAGTTTCGGAGTCTATAGGTGGGAATTCTAGTAGCTTACAGGATATCTTCCGGCATGTATGATTTGAGATTGGGGTTCAACGCTCAGGTCCGCCATCCACGGTCGATTACAAGGGTCAGGGCGCCTAAAGAATCCTTGGCTATGCTGATTCGGGACGCCTTGTTTGTCATTCGTGACGCCCGCCTGACGTCGTGTTCGTGGGCCCCACCACTAACACTTTGGGCGTAAATTCTATCATGTGTTTGTTCCGCTTATTCTAGAAGCCAATCTTGTTTTGTTTTCAATGGGATATTCGAGTTGTTTCAAAGGCGATGGTGATTCCATACCTTTATCTAAGTGGCTTTCACCTTATTGGACGTGATGCTAACTTTGAATTCATTGCTCATTCTTGTTCAATGTTTATTGTGAAGACTATATGTTGCAATTTCTATCCGTTGATTCTCACTGTCTATATCTGCTCATCAAGTGCTAATGATGTCACCTCTTCAGATGGCTCCGCCAACGCCACGTAATCCGGAACAAATGATGGGAGTCACCGAACCTCCACCTCCACCTCCGCCTCCCGAGGCCCGCAAGCTATCATGGCAGCCACCAATGCCAATGCTCGATGATTTTGCAGCTCTTGCAAGAGCGCATCAAGGGCAAGGCAAGAAGGAAATCAAGGTCAAGGTAACAACCAGCCGACTTTGCTACTTCCTACCGTTCCTCGCTAATCAGCCAAGTCTTTCATTCTGGTCAAGGCCACACGCCAAGATTGGCTTGTGGACATCTCAAACATTTTGAATGCAGCAATGTCGACCTGAGGACTTTGTCAAGTTTGCATCGCTTCAACTTAAGGACCAAGTCCGAGTGGTACCAATACAAAGATTCTAGAGGAGGTCGTGGTCATTACTCGGGATGAGTTCCGCCAGATTTCAGAGCTCACCACATTCAAAAGTGTTGTTGAGAGCAAGCGAGGAGTTCCGCAATCTCAAGCAAGGCAACATGTCTGTATCAATACAATATCCAGCCCTGAAACCCGCTGCTAAGCAAGACGCCCCTGATGAAAAGAGTATGATCTATCAATCTGAGGTGGTCCGAGAAGATCTGCAATTAGCTCTTGTGCTTTTGAGCCGAAAAGTATGATGAATTCTACAACATGGCATCAAGCAAGAAGCTGCCCAGCTCAAATGTGAGGCTTCTAAGAAGAGAATCGGGATGCGTCACTTTCTTCTTCCTCTCAAGTGGCAGCTAAGCGTTGAAGTTCTACCTTCCTCCTCCGGTCAAACTTTATCGCCAGAAGAACTCTGTGGCCGTGGATCTTCCCACCCACCCAACCCAAGTTATCGTACAAGTCTAATTTCAAGCTCCAAGGTCAAGTGCTCCTTACCACCGTCCGCCTCAGAGGTGACTTGCAACAAATGTCACAGAAACTATGCTAACAAGTGCTTCAACCAAAGGCGCCTTCCGCCCCTCCTCCCGTGAAATCTTCCAGCAATGCAAAGGTCAAGATAATCCAAAGCATGCCAAGGTCAATATGATGAATGCAGCTCAAGCTGAGGAATCTTCCGATGTGATCATGGGTAATCTTCCGCTAATGATATTCCGCAAAAGTTTTATTTGATATCGGTGCATCGATTGTTTCATGTCAAGACCTTGCAAGCATGAATTCACTCTTCACATTTGGGTAAACCATGATGTTGTTTCTCCAAACGGTTGAGCTCCAGGCTGGTTCCGGATACCACAATCAAGATGGGCGATTATAGATTTGCTAAACCAATTGTTCTTGGTGACCGGATATTGATCTTATTCTGGATGGATCGCTTTCTCAGACAAAGCTCAGCTTGATTGTGCTGCCTGGAAATTCAATGACTCACTCTTCTAATGATGTGATCATCTATGCCGCCGTGATGAAACCATTGTTGTTTTCTCAATGAGAAGGGCTAATTGATGCTATCTCTCGATTCAAATGCTTGTGAGTACCAAGATGTCTTTCCAAGAGCTTCCGGTATGCCTCCTCACCGCCGCTTGAATTCATTATCGATCTTGAGCCTGCATCAAACTCGCTTGCAAGCGCCCATACAAGCTTGGACCGATGAGCTGAAGGAATTGAAGAAGCAGCTCGATGAACAAGAGCGCCGGTTTGATCGACCGAAGTTCATCTCTTTGGGGTTGTGGTGTTCTTTTTTGAAGAAGGATGGCACGGACCGACTTTGCCGACACCGCCCATTGAATAAGAAGACAATCAAGAACAAGTATCCACTTCCCAACATCAATGAGCTTTTCGAGCAACTCAAAGGTGCTAAAGTGTTCTCCAAGCTTGACCTTCGATGGGTTATCATCGATTCGTGATTCGTGAACAAGATATTCCCAAGACAAGATTCGAACAAGCTTTGGTTCTATGAATATACCTGTCATGTCTTTCGCCTTGTCAATGCTCCTCCAACATTCTCTGGATGATGAATTTCATCTTCAACCCCTACACCAATGAATTGCCTTGGTCTATCTTGATGATATTTTGGTCTTCCAAGAATAAGAAGGATCATGCCAAACATTTGCATTGGTGCTAGAAGCCTGTGAGAGTATCAATTCTATGCTAAGTTCTCCAAATGTGAATTTTGGCTTGATGAAGTGCTTTATCTTGGTCATATCATCTCCGCCAAGGGCATCACAGTTAACCCCGAGAAGGTGTCCGCAGCCAGAATTGGGAACCTCCTCGAATGTCAAGCAGCTTCATAGTTTTCTTGGTCTTGCAAGCTATTGTCAAGATTCATGAGAATTTCTCCAAGATTGCAAAGCCTCTTCCAACCTCCTCCGTAAGCATGTGAAGTATGTCCGTCTCCCGAGTGTGAAGCCAGCTAATGTGGTGCGAGGATAAGGGGGAGTTCTGAAGTTCTGTGAATAGGTCGTGGAAGTTGGTATGGCACCAATTCCCACTCACCACCTCCCTAAAGCAGCTCCAGACAAATTGAGCTGGCACACATGAGAAGAAGATGTGATTTGAGTCTTCGGGGACATCACAAAGAGGGCATAAGCCAGAGCCCGAGCCATTGCGTTTGAGGACCTCGACCCTAGACGGGGTCCGACCGCGAATCCGCTGCCACATGAAGATCTGAATCTTCAGTGGAAGGCGAATGGATCACACCGCCGTAAGTGGGGGGGGTGCGGAGGAGGGGGCGATGGCCTGGTATAAGGACTTGGTGGATAATTGGCCTGAAGGCTCAAGGCGCCATCTCACTTGATCCGGGCCAACGTCCACCATCGGCTCATGGAGGGCGACACAATCAAGCAATTCCTGCCAGGCAGCGGTATCCGGAGGCCCAAATGGCCTACGGAACGCGAGGCGCCCAAGTCAATAAGGGCCCTCTCAACTGAGATCAGGGGGTCAACAGCAATGGAGAAGAGGTCGAGGAAGCGAGCCGCGAAGGGGGATTCGTCGGCCCACCTGTCAAACCAGAACATCGTAGGAGCCCCAGATCCAACCGAGATGGAGGTCCCCATGCGGAGGACTGGGAGAAGTTGGACAACCGACTGACAGAATTGGGAGCCGCCAGTGCGCTGGAAGAAGGCAAGGGGTTGCCCACGCAGGTACTTATTCCGGATGATGTCTAACCAGAGTCCACTGTGACCCTGCGAGATGCGCCAAAGCCAGCGGGATAGTAGAGCAATATTCATGCGTTTAGAGCACATGATACCGAGGCCACCTTGTTCCCGAGGTTTGCAAATGTCAGGCTAGCTGACCATATGGTACTTCTGTTTATTATTGTTGCCAGCCCAGTAGAAGCGGGACTAGACCTTGGCGATTTCATGGTGGAGCGTCTCGTGCAGGCTGTAAAAGCTCATGAGGAACAAGAGGAGGCTGGAGAGGGAGGAGTTGATGAGGATCGTCCGAGCCGCCTTAGACAGCCACCTACCCTGTCAAGGCTCGATGCGCATATGTAACTTGGCAACAGTCGGACGAAGGCCAACAACTGTGAGTCGAGCGTCACTAAGGGGTGTTCCCAGGTAGGTTGTGGGGAAGGAGCCCAGGCGACAGTTGAGCCGGTTGGCAATGTTCAAGGATTCTACAGGAGAGTAGCCCATCACCATCACATCACTCTTGTCGAAGTTGATCTTGAGGCCAGACATTTATTGGAAGTAGAGGAGGAGGAACTTAAGGTTGGAGATGTCCGCATCAGAGCCTTCGACCATGATGATGGTGTCGTCGGCATATTGGAGGAGGGAGATCCCGGATCCGCTGGCCAGGTGGGGGGTGATCCCACGAATATGCCCCGCGGCCTTAGCCTTGTCTAGAATGGCCTCAAGTGCATCCACCACCATATTGAACAAGAATGGGGAGAAGGGGTCGCCTTGCCTAACCCCACAGGAGGTGGGGAAGTAAGGACCGATCTCACCATTTATGCTCACAGCAATGCGACCGCAGAAAACCATGTGCATCACTCTGGAGATCCAACGGTCGTCAAAACCTTTTCGGAGCAGAAATTCCCGAAGGAAGGGCCAACTAACAGTGTCGTAGGCTTTATGAAAATCGATCTTCAGGAACACCGCCTTGAGATGCTTAGAGCGAACCTCGTGAAGGACTTCGTGAAGAACCAACACCCCATCCAGGATATACCGGCCTTGGATAAAGGCAGACTGGTTGGGGTCGGTAATGCGGTCAGCAAGCAGGATCACCCTATTGGCGAACCCTTTGGCCAGAATCCGAAAAATCACGTTGATGACCGTGATCGGGCGGAACTGGCGAATGTCGGAAGCCCCAGGGACCTTGGGGATGAGCAAGATGATCCCATAGTTGAGGCGTCCAAGGTTGATGGACCCAACATAGAACTCATCGAATATGGCCATGATCTCAGGTTTAATCACATTCCAGAAGGTCTGGAAGAATTTAACCGGAAGGCCATCAGGCCCCAGCGCCGAGGTAGGGTTCATGCCTTTAATGGCGACCCAAACCTCGCTCTCGGAGAAGGGGCCATGAGGGCCACGTTCTCTGCATCGAAGACTAGCTGGGAGCCGGTCCAGCAATCTAGAGCCAAAGAGAGGCCGCTCCTAGGAGCAACGGAGAACAGGGTTCTATAAAGCCCATCAACATGGGCCCGGATGTCACGGGGGGACTGAAGGAGAGTCGGACCATCCCAGAGGAGAGGGATGGTGTTGCGTCGATGACGTCCATTCGTAATGGCCTGAAAGTATGACGTGTTCGCATCGCCCTTCAATACCCATTTCTGTGCGCCATGAAGGCGCCAATAAGCCTTCTCATCGGAGTAGATGACAGAGAGTTGGTCTTCCAAGTCGTACAGGGACAGCCACTCGTCAGGAGAGAGGCCGGTCGCGTCAGCACGCAGGTCTAATGCTTGGATGGCAGCTAGGAGGGCCTGCTTGCGCTCGCGGAGTTCACGCCCCAGGTTGGCACCCCATCCCTCCATGAACTGCCAGCCCCGCTTGGCACAGAAGTGCCATGAGTCAGTGGCCAAGGGGGCGAGGATGGGGGTGGGCTCGCGCCGCCACCCAGCGAGCAGCGACCGCCTCCATGAACCCAGTTTGGGACAGCCAGAAAGTCTCAAACCGGAACCGAGGGGGGATCGGTGGCCGCTCGTCGGCGGAGGATAGGAGGAGGGGGACGTGATCGGAGCCAATCCGGGTGATGGCACAGAGGGAAGCAAGGGAGCAGCAGAGGTCCCATTCTGGGGAGACTAGGACCCTGTCCAGGACGGACTGGGTCGGGGAGGCCTGGCGATTGGTCCAGGTAAATCTAGCACCAATCCTATCTATCTTGCGGAGACCAAGGTCAACAATGCAGTCATTAAACAACTCGATCGACGCAAAGTTAACATTCGAGTTGCTCTTGTCCTCCATGAACCGGAGGAGGTTAAAATCGCTGCCAACCACCACCGGAAGCGAGGCCGCCTAGACCTTCCGGTGGAGCTCCTCAAGGAAGGAGGCCGACCTACTTTGGTCAGCAGGGCCGTAGACGATGATGACCTCCCACTTGAAGTTAAGCGCCCGCTCGAAGAGTTCCATGCTAACAAAGATCTGGCCTCGATCCATGCTCCCCACCTTGAAGGTGGCATGCTTCACACCTAAAAGGATGCCATCTGAATGGCCGGTGCTCCCACTAGAAGGGAGCCAATGCCAAGCAGAGAGATGGGAGCTCAGACGATCGAGCTTCGGGAGAGAGAATTCCAAGCGCATGATTTCTTGGATGGCGACAATGTCAATGTGTTCATCACGAATGTATTCGATGAGTTGGCGGCGGCGGCCATCATGGCCGAAGCCATTGATGTTCCAGAGAGGGCACACATTAAGGAGCCATTGGGGGGCTGCTTGACCCCAGGATGTGAGACGCGCTTTGAGTGCGGAGGGCGGCGATACGAGGACGCGTGCAGCCACGGAAGTCGGCAGCAGCAAGCGGAAGAAGGCCGCCGACACGCCGCGACTGGGCTGGGGTGGCATCCTCTGAAGGGGCCGGAGGGGCAGGAAGGGTGAGCATATCCATGTGGGCCTCCGCAAGTCTACCATCAAGAATCTCACAGGCCCGAATGGCCTCGATCTGAACTAAAGGGGAGCAACCTCCCCCCTGAAGATGATCGCGGAATCCATAGCAACCTTCACTAGGTGACTAAGCAGAACTGACTCGAGCGCAGAAAAGGAGCAAGTAGCAGCAGAGGAGGGGACGACATGGGTACCTGGCTCCAGATTTCGGCCAGCAGCCCGGAGCTCAGCCCGCGCGGGGATGGGTAGAGCAGGGCAACCATCCGGGCGGGCCGCGTCGAGCCGCGCACTGCGATGGGAGGCCGTCACCAGGGAGGAGGTCAATCGGCCACGCCAAGAGTAGGCCGCGGAGCGCGGGGGAGGAGGGAAAGCAGCCATCGGAGTGGTCACCCGCGCCTCCCCGCACGCCTCCAGGGCCAACCGGTCGGTCGATCGGGACTCCAGAGTGGAGCAACCCAGGAGCAGCGGAGCGGGTGGAGCAGTGATAGAGGCAAAGGTGTCCCGATGTTTCGATGAGATGGTGGCTATCGTTTTCTGTGGAAGTCAACCTTAACAATCCGACTATGAACGTGCGAGACGTCGCGCCTTAGCAATCGCTATACCAACTTTCGAGGGTTATTGAGCACGCCGGAGCTCGATCAACCTGACCACGAGGGCAGTTTCCTGCGAGAAAACGAAGAACAAGCAAGAAACAAAGATTGCAATCTGGATATTGCGAATATAAGAGGAAAGCTTTATTAATGAAGGTGGGGTTCTGTGACGCCTTGGTTTGGTCGTTAAACACAAACGAAGTACGTGAAGTTGCAGCTATGGCAAACTTTTAATCTAAACAAAACCCAAGGAAAAAGCTACTAGATGGATCTACTTATATAGGAGCAAGGGGTGGCGGCCAAGGAGGTGGGAGGACGTCCTAAGGCAGCCTAAAACCAACCCTAGATCGTACAAGGCTCAAGGGCCCAAGTGTAGGTGATGCAATACCTTTGGACTTGTTGTTTGACTCGGATTCTGCTGCAGCCTCAGATTGATCCGTCGGTATCTCAACACTCCGGACGAATTTGAAGGTGAAACCAATTGGGTTGGAAAAAGCACCAAATCTACTACAACAAAAAAAGAATCACCCAATTCAGAGCTCGTACGAAAAAGTTGTTGGCGTTTTGAGTCAGGTATGTCTGTGCAGTCCGAATCTGAATCCAGAACGTGAGAGACTTGGACTCTATCTTCTCTTGGCCCAAAAGTGACGTGAGAGGACTTTTTGAAAAGAACCTAAACTTCTTCTTTTCACCTATTTTCATATGTGGATTGTACAAATGTTCCATACACCTGCAATTAGACAAAACACAAAAGTGTGTGAAGCATTTTTTGTTCTGAATAACATAAATAGATTATTGAATAGTTTGCACTAGAAATCACCTGACAAATATGCATGTATGCAATATTTTTGGTCGTATCCAAGGTATTTATGTCCTCATCATCCTCCCCTTCTTGAAAACAAAGTCGTCCTCGGCATTGCTTTTTCTGAAATGTGGCTAACAAAAGAGACAAGGTGTATACGTTGTATATGTATATGTCATCCATTTTTTACTTTCCTTGATTTTTGCACATATGACACATGTATACATGAGTAACTTTCATAGATCATAAAATATAAAGCCAAAATATTATCATAAGTAGAAGGAATGAAAATATTGCAACTCAGTTTGCACATATAAGTGAAGCTCTTATTCATATCAAAAGATTGACAATATTCATCATTAAACCATCCCAACATTGGTGAATAAAACTTACGTGCATGAAATTTAGATGCTACAACATGCTTAAATAAGAAAACATGCAATAAGTCATTTGACACAGAATAATCACCAAGATTAGAGGTCATATCAAAATGGTTAAACATTGGCACAATTATTTTAAAATGTATTTGATCCAAATCTGATTTATTTCCTGATTCACATGGTTCTTTGACATCAACAGTTAATTCAATGGGCGCACTCAGAATTGTTGGTATTTCAGTTGTTCGATCACATGATCCATTCATGACAGTAACATGATTCTCTAAAATGGGTGGCATGCTCAAATCAACAGGTAACTCAACACATGATGTACTTAAGTTAATTAGGCATGCATCATTCTCATGTGAAGTTATATCATCAATATCTTTATTGTTACCTTGTCGCACAGACGTAACTGATGTAGGTATGGACAATGACAATGTACCATACACTTGAGATGATGTCCCACTCACAATCTGAGGTGTGGCTGCTCTAGTAGGTGAAACGATGGAGGAATCAACCGATGGTAGTGAGCACGAATTGGAATAGTAGTTGTTGTAGTCACCCAATGCATCCTCCTGTAATTGTCTCTCAAAGGTACAAGCACGAACATACATACCAGTAATGTAACGAGGAATATACTGAAATCTTGCCTAAATATCATGATTCAAACCACCAAAAAATCTATTCATTGTATCATCCTCAGATTCTTCTATGTCACAATGATGCATATAAGATTTGAACTCTTGGTAGTAAGCATGAATAGTGTTGTTGCCTTGTTTAAAATTTTCAAATTTGCGAAGCAATTCACGAGATAGTAAGGAGGGAAAAATTGTTATCTCATTACATCTTTCAAATCTTTCCAAGTTATGGGTTAGTTATCACTGTTTTTCTTACAATGCACACTCCACCAAACAGAAGCAAAACCAGTAAATGCTCTAGTGGCAGCTCATACTCGCTCAAGTTCAAAAAAGTCATGGTGACTAAAAACTTGTTCTACTTCAAGATCCCAAGCTAGATAAATAGCAGGATTAAATCTACCCTCAAATGATGGTAAAGAGATAACCTGATCATGTGCTTGTGTGTGTTGTCCCAACTCTCGTGATGGTGAAGATGTGTCCGTCGTCCAAGAACTTCTATCTCCGAAACCTTTCATGATTAGTAGAAACAAGAAACAAAATTCAAGAATAATGTTCCTATGAACTACTAGGATGTGGTTGTAAAGTGCTCACAGTAAATCAAATATCAATACCTTACAAGTTCTTACCATGTGGCAGGTGGTGACAGGCAACCAGCGGTGTCAAATAACTCCGAAGATTGTGTAAAGCGACTGCCTGGGGGACATACATATACACTGTATAGAAATATGTGGAGCTGGGTTGGCTATATATGGTAGCAAAAGATTAGCAATAATCAATTAAAGATGCAATGTTGAATAAACGCTCAACAACGGTACTGTGCTGGTCCTAGGCTAGACCGGACTAGAGACGCGAGCCTAGAACACTAATAAGGTCAAGGTGTAGCACAAATAGCATCAATCAAGGATACTAAGTAGCTCTGGACAGCAAGATATAAGTAAAGATCACAACGACAGTAAAGATAATGATGAAAAACAACTGCCAAGCAGGATATACAACAACTCTCTCTCCAACTTTCCTCTTGAAGAAGTTTGAGCCAATTTTCTAATAACTTTTTTCAAAGAATGCTACTAACTCAAGATTTCCAATGCAAAAAGAATCACTCAATTCCGAATTGATATGAGGAGTCAAAGAAATTCCAAAACTGGCCTGAAAAACTGGAATAAGCTGTGTTCGCCAACTTCGTAGGGCAAAAAGACCTATTTAGAAGCCGATTTTGAGGTGCAAAATATTGAACTAACTTATGCAACTATTTAGATGCGGCTCGTCGCTAGCTTTAATTTGAGTACTTGCGGAGACAAAACGGACTTTGTATGAGGAAGTTATGCCTGTTTTACTGAACATTGCACAAAACAGATTCCAATCCGAATTCAGCTACGAGATTGAGTCTAGATAGATCCGATTTTTTGTTTTTTTTCTTCTCTTTTATTTCTCACACTTTTTTTCTTTCTCTTTTTTTCTCTCACTTTTTTTTACTTTTTCTCTCTCTTTCTTTTTCTCTTTTTTTGCTCTCTCCCTATTTCTAAAACAAACTAGATAAGATGCAGATGGGATCAAGTGAAGATGTGAACGATCTCAACTATGATTATGACAATGAACTATACGTAGCACGTGGTGGAAATTGAAGGATGGTGTGGTGGACAGCGGAAGGGATAACGATGCAGCGGCGACGTGACTAATGTGAACAGAACTCGAAACTCTAAATGAACTATACACTAAGACCAGCAACTGGACACGACGATGCAACCGATAATTCAATAATGCAAACAATGAATTTTTTTTGCAAAAGCTCAAACTGGCTCAGATTGCCACCTGGCTCTGATACCACTTGATAGAGGCAAATGTGTCCCGATGTTTCGATGAGATGGTGGCTATCGTTTTTTGTGGGAGTCGACCTTGACGATCCGACTACGAACGTTCGAGACGTCGCGCCTTAGCAATCGCTAAACCAACTTCCGAGGGTTATTGACCACGCCGGAGCTCGATCAACCTGACCACGAGGGCCTGTTTCCCGCGAGCAAACGAAGAATAAGCAAGAAACTAAAATTGCAATCTGGATATTGCGAATATAAGAGGAAAGCTTTATTAATGAAGGTGGGGTTCTGTGACGCCTTGGTTTGGTCGTTAAATACAAACGAAGTACGTGAAGTTGCAGCTACGGCGAACTTTTAATCTAAACAAAACCCAAGGAAAAAGCTACTAGATGGATCTACTTATATAGGAGCAAGGGGTGGCGGCCAAGGAGGTGGGAGGACGTCCTAAGGCAGCCTAAAACCAACCCTAGATCGTACAAGGCTCAAGGGCCCAAGTGGAGGTGATGCAACACCTTTGGACTTGTTGTTTGACTCGGATTCTGCTGCAGCCTCAGATTGATTCGTCGATATCTCAACACTCCCATTTAATTTGAAGGTGAAACCAATTGGGTTGGAAAAAGCACCAAATCTACTACAACAAAAAAAGAATCACCCAATTCGGAGCTCGTACGAAAAAGTTGTTGGCGTTTTGAGTCAGGTATGTCTGTGCAGTCCGAATCTGAATCCAGAACGTGAGAGACTTGGACTCTATCTTCTCTTGGCCCAAAAGTGACGTGAGAGGACTTTTTGAAAAGAACCTAAACTTCTTCTTTTCACCTATTTTCATATGTGGATTGTACAAATGTTCCATACACCTGCAATTGGACAAAACACAAAAGTGTGTGAAGTATTTTTGTTCTGGATAACATAAATAGATTATTGAATAGTTTGCACTAGAAATCACCTGACAAATATGCATGTATGCAATATTTTTGGTCGTATCCAAGGTATTCATGTCCTCATCATGAAGCGGTCGGAGAAGCGGTCGCAGCGGGAGGCGCAGGGGGCGCGGGGGCGGCCGGCTCAGGCGGGGCCGAGCACACCGCTCCAATGGGATCCACGGCCTGGGCGGATGGAGGGGGCACAGGCGAGACCCCCGACAGGGCCGGAGCCAGGTCCGCCACGGCCACGGGTTCCGTGAAGGTCGGGATGGGCGCGGGAGGGGGGGGGGAGAGACCGGCAGAGGAGGCGGAGATGCCGACACGGTGGCAGCGAGCGCCTGCGGAGAGGCGACCGAGGAGCGCGGGGAGGAGGCGGGAATGACCAGCAAGCCGAGACTAGACGTGTCGCTCTCGCCCGAGAGACCGGCCGAAGAATCCACCGGCGCCCCTGGAGTCGAGGAGCCGAGCCCGACCTGCCGGCCCCCCTGACCCGTGGACAGAGCGTGAGGGTCAGGAGAGGGGGACCGGGAGTGGCTGTCCTCCGAGGCCTCCTCGTCATCCGAGCGGGCGGCGCGGTGGTGGTGGCGTCCACGGTAGTCTCCACCAGCACCACCCCCAGGAGGACCGTCGTCGGAGAAGCGAGGGCGGCCCACGTGGTTAGGGGGCTCAGGGGCGATCCGCAAGTCAAAGCCCTGATCATTGAAGAAGACCCGAATGGCGGCACGAAGACGGGAGGAGTCCAGGCACTTGACCTTGACCCAGACCTCCTCCTCCTTGTGAAGGGAGAGCTCGTCCACCACGACCACCTTGCCAAGGATCCGAGACATCTGGCGAATGACAAACTCGGACCTCGCAATGTTGGGTAGGCCGGCGATGAGGATCCAGGCCGTGTCTAGCACCGCCACTGCTTTGGGGTCGAGAATCGGCTCGGAGATGTCGACGACGATCTTGTTCAGGGCGAGAGTGATCTGATCACTGTGAGTCGCGTATCCGTGGCTGAGGGCATCAGGGAAGATCACGGAGAACACCATCCCGGAAGTCGGGGTGACCTGCCAGTCCCACTGGCGGCGGAACAGGTGGTTGAGCTCGGCCTCGATCATCTCGGGCGAAGCCACACCGTCAACCACCATCACGATGGCCTGGAGTGAGGGAGTCGGGGGGGGGGGGAGGTCGGGGAGTTCATTATGGAAGAAGCCCAACCCCTCAATCCCGTGCCCGTACATCCGGAGCTTGTCGGTCAAGGGCCTGTCGGGGCAGAGCAGAGTGGGGTGACCCGGTGTAACACCCCGGATGTAACCTTCCATATTTGTAACTCCAACTCTTGCCATTTTTGGCATTGTGATATGATATTCCCTCCGTGGTTGGGTTTTTCTTCTTTTTGCATTTTGTCCATGTCATGCATTTTATATTATGCCATCATGTGCATCGCATTTGCATACGTGTTCGTCTCATGATTCCGAGCATTTTCCCGTTGTCCGTTTTGCAATCCGGCACTCCTATGTCCCCGGCGTCCCCATTTACGTTTTCCGTGAGCGGGTACTAAACTTTCTCGGAATGGACCGAGGTTTGTCAAGTGGCCTTGGTATACCACGGTAGACCACCGGTCAAGTTTCGGTCATTTGGAGCTCGTTTGGTACTCAGCAGTTAACCGCACTCTCAAAGGCCTCTTTTAAGTTGCAGCCCAACACCCTTCAAAATAGTCCAATAACCCATCTAAGTCACTTACATGCTCTCCGTCGTTCGATCACGATCGTGTGCGTAAACTACACCTCATTTGGACTCTCCTAGCTCCTCTATGCCTATTTAAGCACCTCCCATTCCAAATCGCAGACGACCCTAGCCTTCCCTACCTCGCGCCGGACAAAATACCGCGCCGCCGGGCGTGTCCGCCCGCCCAGCGCCACCGCCGCCCGGCGAACCAGGGCGCGACACGTGGCACCCGCCACAGCGCGCCGCCCGCCCGCCGAGCCCAGCAGACGGCCCCCGCGTGACCCGTCGCCGCGCCTCCCGGCCCATGCCCCTCCCCCGCCCGCCGCCTCGCCGCCCGGCCGCCGCCCGCCGCCCGCCCGCCCACGGCCGGCCCTGCCGCCACCCTCGCCCGGCCCGGCGCCGTCGCCGCCTCCCGCCACCGCCGCCCCGACCACCACCTCGGCCGGCCACCACCGCCCTCGCCTCCCGTGCCGCCGGCCTCCTCCTCCGGCGGTACCCTCCTCGTCGCCGTCCCGGCGAAGCCAGCCGTCGTCCTCGACATCGAGCCGGCGGATCCCGATCCGGATCCTGTTCGGTTGACTTCCCCCTAAAATCGTCTAAGTTTTTATCTCGGTGATTATTTCATTGGCATTTTCAACGCATCATAACTCTGCACCCGTAGCTCCGTTTCGTGCGTGTAATATGTCAAAATGTTAGCCTCGAAGAGTAGATCATTTCATCTTATTGAATCATTTTCATTTGAGCTCATCTTGATGCCCGAAATGCTGTTGGAAGAGGGCTATGTGATGTTAGTTTCTGTTTCTTAACAGAACATGCACTTTTGTTATTTTTGCTATGATTGATGTGTGCACCCTATGAATTTGAGTCCTACATGTGTTTTGTAATATGTCATGCCATCTTTCCAGGGGTGTATTCCATGTATTTTTGTGATCTATGTGGTGACTAGCACAAGCATGCAAAGTAGGCTTCCTGATGTTGCTGTTTTCAGCCCTGTTTAGCTGATATTTTGATGCCATGTTAACTTGATGCTACCGAGAGATTCATGCATGTTTTGAGATACTTCAGTAAGGATGTTTTGAACATATGGTTATGCTCTATCCATCCATGCCTTTGTTTGCAATTATGGAGAGCCATAGCTTGAGTCAATCGAGCTCTACTTTTGCTATCAAATGTTTCCTGGCAGATTGTTTACATGTTATTCAATTTTGCCAAGGTTGTTGTGGTTGATCCGTGTATGCTATGATGTTGTTCTTGCCATGTATGTCTTCTATGCCATGTCTTCTTGATGTATGTATGCTTAGTTTATCATGAAAGGCTCTGTAGTGAGTGCTTTGAGCTGGTCTTGTTTTATTGCTGCCGAAATGTCTTGTAGTCCGGTATTCCGAGATTGATCGGGTCTTCCCGGTAGAAGGAATATCCTTCGTTGACCGTGAGAGCTTATAATGGGCTAAGTTGGGACACCCTGTAGGGTATTATCTTTCAAAGCCGTGCCCATGTTATGAGGCAGATGGGAATTTGTTAATGTCGGTTGTAGAAAACCCGGTTGACCTTAATTAAAATACACATCAACGCGTGTGTAACCGTGATGGTCTCTTCTCGGCGGTCCGGAAGTGAACACGTGTTGAAGTTATGTTTGGCGTAAGTAGTTCAGGATCACTTCTTGATCGCTACTACCTTCACGACCGTGCTTTGCTCCTCTTCTCGCTCTCTTTTGCGAATGTAGCCACCATATATGCTAGTAAACTGCAGCAGCTCCACCTTACAACTCTGTCCTTCCTATAAGCTTAAATAGTCTTGATCTCGGGTGTGAGATTGCTGAGTCCCGTGACTCACAGATTCTACCAAAATAGTTGCAGGTGCCGACGATGCGGTCAGGTGGCGAACCGAGCTCAAGTGGGAGTTCGACGAGGAACAGCGGTCGTTACTATGTGTCTTTTCCTGATGATCAGAGTGGAGCCAGTTGGGACGATCGGGGATCCGTGTAGCATTTGGGGTATCTTCTTTTATTTTGGTTCCGTAGTCGGACCTTGAGTGTACTCAATGATGGATGTTTATTTATGTATTGTGTGAAGTGGCGGTGTAAGCCAACTATGTATCTCTTTCCCTTATGTATTACATGGGTTGTGTGAAGATTACCTCACTTGCGACATTGCTTTCAATGCGGTTATGCCTCTAAGTCGTGCTTCGACACGTGGGAGATATAGCCGCATCGAGGGCGTTACAAGTTGGTAATCAGAGCCTTCCCCGACTTAGGAGCCGCCCTACTTGATTGTTTGCTGGCGTTGTTGAGTCTAGAACGGAAAAATGTTTTGAGTCTTAGGATTATATATATCGGAGAGTAGGATTCTTTTTACTCCCCGGTCCTTCGTCGCTCTGTGAGGTCTCCTGACGTAGAAGTTTTGGCTCTTCTCTTCTCAAATTTCACTAAAAAAAAATTTAGGATCACGCGGGTATCTTGGAATCGTTCGATGGTTTTGTGGCGAGAACATTGTTCTTGGTGCCTCGACATTTAGGGGTTGTGGCGGTGTCCCGGGAGTTGAGCTCCGAGGTGTTGTCGCCACAATTTTATCGTTGCGATTCGGAATACGAGATTTGCCGACATCGAAATCTCTTTTGTGCAGTTGTTGGTGAGATAACCCGATAACCTAGTCTTGAGGCGAGCTCGGGAGTATTGTCATGACTCAGATATAACGGATGTTTTTCAAGGTCGAGTACCACGATTTCGAAGGTTTCTTGGTTATGTGTTGACGGATGGATACAATTGGATCTAGGTATTGTTAGTTTGGGTGATATATTTTGTGTCCCCTGTATCCCCAACACCAGATTGCATAACCAGAAAGTTTCGGAGTCTATAGGTGGGAATTCTAGTAGCTTACGGATATCTTTCCGACGGATGTATGATTTGAGATTGGGGTTCAACGTCTAGTGGTCCGCCCATCCACGGTCGATTCTGATGGTCGCGAGGCGTCTTAAAGAATCCTTGGCTATGCTGATTCGGGGCGTCTTGTTTGTCATTCGTGACGTCCGCATGACGTCGTGCCGTGTGGGCCCCACCACTAACACTTTGGGCTAAATCTCTATCATGTGTTTGTTCCGGCTTATTCTAGAAGCCAATCTTTTGTTTTGTTTTCAGTTGTGATATTCGAGTTGTTTCAAAGGCAGATGGTGATTCCATACCTTTATCTAAGTGGCTTCTCACCTTATTGGACGTGTGATGCTAACTTTGGAATTCATTCGTTCATTCTTGTTCGAATGTTTATTGTGAAGACTATATGTTGCAATTTCTATCAGTTGATTCTACTTGTCTATCTGTCTATCAAGTGCTAATGGATGTCACCCTCTTGAGATGGCTCCGCCAACGTCGTAATCCGGAACGAAATGATGGGAGTCGATCAACCCTCCACCTCCACCTCCGCCTCCGGAGGCCCGGCAACTATCATGGCAGCCACCAATGCCAATGCTCGAGATGATTTTGCAGCTCTTGCAAGAGCGTACTCAAGGGCAAGGCAGAAAAGAAATCAAGGTCAAGGTAACAACCAGCCGCACTTTGCTACTCTCGATCGGTTCCTCGCTAATCAGCGAAGTCTTTCGGTTTACGTGTCAAGGCCACAGACGCCGAAGATTGGCTTGTGGACATCTGCAAACATTTTGAATGCAGCAATGTCGACACTGAGGACTTTGTCAAGTTTGCATCGTTTCAACTTAAGGACCAAGCTCTTTGAGTGGTACCAGCAATACAAAGATTCTAGAGGAGGTCGTGTCATTACAGGATGAGTTCCGCCGAGATTTCAGAGCTCACCACATTCGAAAAGTGTTGTTGAGAGCAAGCGTGAGGAGTTCCGCAATCTCAAGCAAGGCAACATGTCGTGTATCAATACAATATCCAGTTCGAGAAACTTCGCTCGCTTTGCTAAGCAAGGCGTCCACGATGAAAAGAGTATGATCTATCAATTCAGAGGTGGTCCGAGAGAAGATCTGCAATTAGCTCTTGTGCTTTTGAGCGAGAAAAGTATGATGAATTCTACAACATGGCATCAAGCAAGAAGCTGCCCAGCTCAAATGTGAGGCTTCTAAGAAGAGAATCGGGGATGCAGTTCAGTCTTCTTCTTCCTCTCAAGTGGCAGCTAAGCGGCGAAGTTCTACCTTCCTCCTCCTCCGTTCAAATCGGCCTTATCGTGAGAAGAACTCGGTGGCCGTGGATCCTCCCACCCACCCAACCCAAGTTATCGAAACAAGTCTAATTCTCAAGCTCCAAGGTCAAGTGCTCCTTACCACCGTCCGCTCTCGAGGTGACTTGCAACAAATGTCGTGAAAGGTCACTATGCGAACAAGTGCTTCAACCAAAGCGCCTTCCGCCTCCTCCTCCGTGAAATCTTCCAGCAATGCAAAGGTCAAGCATAATCCAAAGCATGCCAAGGTCAATATGATGAATGCAGCTCAAGCGGAGGAATCTTGATGTGATCATGGGTAATCTTCCGATTAATGATATTCTGCAAAAGTTTTATTTGATCTTTGGTGCATCGCATTGTTTCATGTCAAGACCGTTTTTGCCAAGCATGAATTCACTTCTTCACATTTGGGTAAACCCATGGATGTCATTTCTCCGGGTACGGTTGAGCTCCAGTTTGGTGGTTCGGATACCACAATCAAGATGGGCGACTATAGATTTCGGCTAAACCAATTGTTCTTGGTGACTCGGATATTGATCTTATTCTCGGGATGGATGGCTTTCTCGGACAAAGCTCAGCTTGATTGTGCTGCGAGGAAATTCAATTGACTCACTCTTCTAATGATGTGATCATCTATGCGCTTCGTGATGAAACAATTCGGTTGTTTTCTCTCAATGAGAAGAGCGAATTGGATGCTATCTCTCGATTCGATCGTTTGTGAGTACCAAGATGTCTTTCGGAAGAGCTTCGGGTATGCCTCCTCACCGCCGATTGAATTCATTATCGATCTTGAGCACGGCATCAACCCGTTTGCAAGCGTCCATACAAGCTTGGACCTGATGAGCTGAAGGAATTGAAGAAACAGCTCGATGAACAAGAGCGTCTGGGTTTGATCGGACCGAGTTCATCTCTTTGGGGTTGTGGTGTTCTTTTGTCCGGAAGAAGGATGGCGCGGACCGACTTTGCGTCGATTACCGTCCATTGAATAAGAAGACAATCAAGAACAAGTATCCACTTCCCAACATCAATGAGCTTTTCGAGCAACTCAAAGGTGCTAAAGTGTTCTCCAAGCTTGACCTTCGTATGGGTTATCATCGATTCGCATTCGTGAACAAGATATTCCCAAGACAGCATTCGAACAAGCTTTGGTTCTTATGAATATCTTGTCATGTCTTTCGGCCTTGTCAATGCTCCTCCAACATTCTCTCGGATGATGAATTTCATCTTCAACCCCTACACCAATGAATTCGTCTTGGTCTATCTTGATGATATTTTGGTCTTCTCCAAGAATAAGAAGGATCATGCCAAACATTTGCGATTGGTGCTAGACAAGCTCGAGAGTATCAATTCTATGCTAAGTTCTCCAAATGTGAATTTTGGCTTGATGAAGTGCTTTACCTTGGTCATATCATCTCCGCCAAGGGCATCGCTGTTAACCCCGAGAAGGTGTCCGCAGATTGTGAATTGGGAACCTCCTCGAATGTCAAGCAGCTTCATAGATTTTCTTGGTCTTGCAAGCTATTGCGAAGATTCGTTGAGAATTTCTCCAAGATTGCCAAGCCTCTTTCCAACCTCCTCCGAAGCATGTGAAGTATGTCCGGTCTCCACGAGTGTGGCGTTGCTTTCAATACCCTCAAAGAGAAACTCGTCACAGCTCTGTCTTGACTCCTCTGATGAATCCAAGCCATTCAAGTTTTACGTGATGCTTCTCTTCAAGGTCTCGGTGCTGTGTTAATGCAAGAGAAGAGAGTTGTGGCTTATACCTCTCGTCAGCTAAAGCCCAACGAAAAGAACTACCCCACTCACGATCTTGGGTTGGCGGCAGTTGTCCATGCATTGATAACATGGAGACATCTCTTGTTGGGAAGGAAAGTGGACATTTTCACCGATCACAAGAGCCTCAAGTATATCTTCACTCAGCCCAACCTCAACCTCGGGCAGACTCGATGGGTCGAAATGATTCAAGAGTACAACCCAAGTATTGAATATACTCCGGGCAAGGCCA
Source organism: Aegilops longissima (assembly GCA_021605205.1). NCBI lineage: Eukaryota > Viridiplantae > Streptophyta > Magnoliopsida > Poales > Poaceae > Aegilops > Aegilops longissima. The sequence goes on from CM038678.1 coordinate 555,553,098, forward strand.
ATGTCATTGCAGATGCTTTGAGCAGGAAGGCTTACTGCAACAGCTTAATCCTCAAGCCCTTCCAACCGGATCTTTGTGAAGCTTTCCGCAAGCTGAATCTTCAAGTTGTTCCTCAAGGTTTTCTTGCCAACCTCATAGTCTCTCCTACTTTGGAAGATCAGATTCGTGAGGCTCAACTCCTGGATACCATGGTGAAAAAGGTGAAGCGTGGTATCGACAAGGGCATTCAAGTACAAGTGCTTCCACATTGATGACAAAGATACTCTTTTCTTGAGGACGGATTGTGGTTCCTAAGGGTGATCTGAGAAAAGTCATTATGAGCGAGGCTCACAATTCGCTTCTATCCATTCATCCCGGAAGTACGAAGATGTACCATGACCTCAAGCAGTCATATTGGTGGACTCGAATGAAGCGAGAAATTGCTCAATTCGTGAATGAGTGTGATGTCTGCGGAAGAGTGAAAGCGAAACACCAACGACCAGCTGGTCTCCTCCAACCTCTTGCTATTCCGAATGGAAGTTTGATCATATCGAGATGGACTTCGTGATGGATTTCCAAAGTCCAAGCGTGGAAATGATGCTATCTTCGTTGTCATTGACAAGCTTACTAAAGTGGCTCATTTTCTTCCAATCAAAGAATCTATCACAGCAGCTCGGTTGGCGAGCTATACACCTCGAGGATTGTCTCCTTGCACGGCATTCCACAAGTGATCTCTTGGCACCGTGGCAGCATCTTTACCTCCAAGTTCGGGATTCTTTTCGAAGGCCATGGGCACCAACATTCATTTCAGCACAGCTTTCCATCCTCAAACAAGTGGCCAAGTTGAGCGAGTTAATCAAATCCTTGAAGATATGCTCGGGGCTTGTGTCATTTCTTTCGTATGAAGTGGGAAGATTGTCTTCCATATGCCGAGTTCTCCTACAACAACAGCTTCCAAGCGAGTTGTTCGCAAGGCCCCATTCGAAATTCTCTATGGCGAAAGTGTCGTACTCCTCTCAATTGGTGCAGAGACAGTGAACGCCAACTTCTTGGCAATGACTTGATCACGAAGCGAAGAGATGTGCAAAGTCATTCGTGATAATCTCAAAGCCGCATAATCGCGCGGAAAAGCTATTATGATGATAAGCACCGTGATGTGGCTTTTGAAATCGGAGACCATGTCTACCTCGCGTCTCTCAATGAAAGGCACTCGCCGCCGGTATCAAAGGGAAGCTTGCCCCTAGATCGTGGGTCCTTTCAAGATCATTGGCAAAAGAGGCGATCTCGCCTATCAACGAGCTTCCGTCCAACTTCGCGTGCATGATGTGTTTCACGTGTCACAGCTTCGCAAGTGCTTCAAGACTCTGAGCGCACTATCAACTTCAAGAGATTGACCTTCAAGAAGATCTCTCTTATCATGAGCGCCCGTTGCTATTCTTGAAGAAACCGAGCGCAAGACTCGCAACAAGTCAATCAAATTCTGAAAGTGAAGTGGTCACACCATTCCGACCGTGAAGCCACACAGGGCGCGAGGATCACCTCCGTTCGAATATCCGGAGTTCTTTCAGTCCTAGATCTCGGGGCGAGATCCTCTTGTAGTGGTGGAGTGTTGTAACACCCGGATGTAACCTTCCATATTTGTAACTCCAACTCTTGCCATTTTCGGCATTGTGATATGATATTCCCTCCGTGGTTGGGTTTTCTTCTTTTGCATTTTGTCCATGTCATGCATTTTATATCATGTCATCATGTGCATCGCATTTGCATACGTGTTAGTCTCATGATTCCGAGCATTTTTCCGTTGTCCGTTTTGCAATCCGGCACTCCTATGTCCCCGGCGTCCCCTTTTACGTTTTTCCGTGGCGGTACTAAACTTTCTCGGAATGGACGAGTTTTGTCAAGTGGCCTTGGTATACCACCGTAGACCACCGGTCAAGTTTCGGTCATTTGGAGCTCGTTTGGTACTCAACGGTTAACCGCACTCTCGCAAAGGCCTCTTTTAAGTTGCAGCCCAACACCCCTTCAAAATAGTCCAATAACCCATCTAAGTCACTTCCATGCTCTCCGTCGTTCGATCACGATCGTGTGGTAAACTACACCTCATTTGGACTCTCCTAGCTCCTCTATGCCTATTTAAGCACCTCCCCATTCCAAATCGCGGTACAACCCTAGCCTTCCCTACCTCTTTTGGACAAAAATACCGCGCCGCCCGGACGTGTCCGCCCGCCAGCCCGCCGCCGCCCGCCGAACCAGAGCGCGACACGTGGCACACTGCCACACATGCCCGCCCGCCCATGCCGAGCCTGCTGACCCCCCATGACCCGCGTCGCCGCCCTCTCCTGCCCATGCCCAGCTCTCCGCTCCGCCGCCTCGCCGCCCGGCCCGGCCGCCCGCCGCCGCCCTCGCCCGGCCAGCGCCGTCGCCGCCTCCCGCTTCGCCACCACCACCACCGCGGCCGCCGCCAGCCGCCGCCGCGCCTCCGCCGCGTCCGGCCTCCTCCTCCGGCCGGTACCCTCCTCCGTCGCCGTCCCAGCGAGCTTGCGCCGTCGTCCTCGACATCGAGCCGCCAGATCCCGATCCGGATCCTGTTCGGTTGACTGCCCCCCTAAAAATCGTCTAAGTTTTATCTCGGTGATTATTTCATGGCATTTTCAACGCATCATAACTCTGCACCCGTAGCTCCGTTTCGTGCGTGTAATATGTCAAAATGTTCGTCTCGAAGAGTAGATCATTTCATCTCATTGCATCATTTTCATTTGAGCTCATCTTGATGCCCGAAATGCTGTTGGAAGAGGGCTATGTGATGTTAGTTTCGCTTCTTAATGTAACATGCACTTTTGTTATTTTTGCTATGATTGATGTGTGCACCCTATGAATTTGAGTCCTACATGTGTTTTGTAATATGTCATGCCATCTTTCCAGGGGTGTATGCCATGTATTTTTGTGATCTATGTGGTGACTAGCACAAGCATGCAAAGTAGGCTTCCTGATGTTGCTGTTTTCAGCCCTGTTTAGCTGATATTTTGATGCCATGTTAACTTGATGCTACCGAGAGATCCATGCATATTTTGAGATACTTCAGTAAGGATGTTTTGAACATATGGTTATGCTCTATCCATCCATGCATTTGTTTGCAATTATGGAGTGCCATAGCTTGAGTCAATCGAGCTCTACTTTTGCTATCAAATGTTTCCTGACAGATTGTTTACATGTTATTCAATTTTGCCAAGGTTGTTGTGGTTGATCCGTGTATGCTATGATGTTGTTCTTGCCATGTATGTCTTATATGCCATGTCTTCTTGATGTATGTATGCTTAGTTTATCATGAAAGGCTCTGTAGTGAGTGCTTTGAGCTCTTAAACATGCCTACTTGTTATCTGTTTTTGACATGCCATGTTGTTGAATCTGTTAACGAAACTTGCGATATTGACATGGGTGTTACTATATTTTCTGATCCTTTTTGGCTTATGGTCAGTAAGGGACTTTTGTTCTATGCTTTGAGTAGATTCATTCCATGCCTTGTTTTGCTATTATAAGTTCCTGTAGCATGTAGTTTTGTTGCTCTGAACATTGCTACCGATGCTGTTTTGCCATGTCCACTGATATTTTTGCACTTTTGCCATGCTTGTTTGAACCTGTTGTGATGTGATTTAGCCGTAGCTCAGTGTTCATCTTTTGTCAAGCATCTTGAGTAGATCACTGCCATGTGCTTTGTTGGTACGTTTGGGTGCAGTAGCTTAATTTCTTGTTGCTTGCTAAGTGGTATCATCTTTGTTAATGGCAGATTTGTGTCATTCTTGTTTTGCTTGTCATTTGCAAACCGTGCATCCGATTCGGTGATCTTTATATCGATTTCAACGAAATCATCTCATCTTTCAGCGGCATACTTGGTTTGCCAAGTTGATGCCTGGTTCATCATTTTCCTTCCGGAGCACGCATACGCATTGCATATCACTTCTCGCATATCATGTCATGTTTTGCATCATGTTGTTTGTGCATTGCACCGTGATTTATTGTGGTTCTTTTGTTTGTGTTCTTGCTTTGGGTAGAGCCGGGAGACGAGTACGTGAACGAGGAACCTGTTGAGAACGCTTACGAGGATCAAGCTTTCGACAACTCTGAGAACATTGCAGGCAAGATGACCATACTCTCGAAATCACTTCTATCTTTGCTATGCTAGATGCTCGCTCTTTTGCTATGCCTATGCTACGATGCCTATCACTTGCTATATCATGCCACCCATATTGCCATGTCAGCCCCTAACCATCCGTTCCTAGCAAACCGTTGATTGGCTATGTTACCGCTTTGCTCAGCCCCTCTTATAGCGTTGCTAGTTGCAGGTGAAGATGAAGTTTGTTCCTTTTTGGAACATGGAGATGTTGTTCCTTATTGGAACATGTTTACTTGTTGGGGATATCACAATATATATATATCTGTTATAATTAATGCATCTATATACTTGGTAAAGGGTGGAAGGCTCGGCCTTATGCCTGGTGTTTTGTTCCACTCTTGCCACCCTAGTTTCCGTCATACCGGTGTTATGTTCCTTGATTTCGCATTCCTTACGGTTGGGTGATTTATGGGACCCCTTGACAGTTCGCTTTGAATAAGACTCGTCCAAGAAGGCCCAACTTTGGTTTTACCATTTGCCACCTAAGCCTTTTTCCCCGGGTTTTCGCGAGCCCGAGGGTCATCTTTATTTTAACCCCCCGACCAAAGTGCTCCTTCGAGTGCTTGGCCCGACCGAGCAGACTGCATGGGCAACCACGGGAAACTCGAGGCTTGGTTTTACTCGTAGCTTGACTTATCCGGATGTGCCACGAGAGCGAGATATGTGCAGCTCCTATCGGGATTTGTCGGCACAATCGGGCGGCTTTGCTGGTCTTGTTTTATTCTTTGTCGAAATGTCTTGTAGTCCGGGATTCGAGATTGATCGGGTCTTCCAGTAGAAGGAATATCCTTCGTTGACCGTGAGAGCTTATAATGGGCTAAGTTGGGACACCCACAGTAGGGTATTATCTTTCAAAGCCGTGCCGCGGTTATGAGGCGATGGGAATTTGTTAATGTCGGTTGTAGAAAACCGAAGTTGACCTTAATTAAAATACACATCAACGTGTGTAACCGTGATGGTCTCTTCTCGGAGTCCGGAAGTGAACACGATGTTGAAGTTATGTTTGGCGTAAGTAGTTCAGGATCACTTCTTGATCGCTACTAGCTTCACGACCGTGCTTTGCTCCTCTTCTCGCTCTCTTTTGCGAATGTAGCCACCATATATGCTAGTAAACTGCAGCAGCTCCACCTTACAACTCTGTCCTTCCTATAAGCTTAAATAGTCTTGATCTCGCGGTGTGAGATTGCTGAGTCCCGTGACTCACAGATTCTACCAAAACAGATTGCAGAGTGCCGACGATGCGGTCAGGTGGCGAACCGAGCTCAAGTGGGAGTTCGACGAGGCAGTGGTCGTTACTATGTGTCTTTTCGATGATCGATAGTGGAGCCAGTTGGGACGATCGGGGATCTGTAGCATTTGGGGTATCTTCTTTTATTTTGGTTCCGTAGTCGGACCTTGAGTGTACTCAATGATGGATGTTTATTTATGTATTGTGTGAAGTGGCGACTGTAAGCCAACTATGTATCTCTTTCCCTTATGTATTACATGGGTTGTGTGAAGATTACCTCACTTGCGACATTGCTTTCAATGCGGTTATGCCTCTAAGTCGTGCTTCGACACGTGGGAGATATAGCCGCATCGAGGGCGTTACACCCGGATCCTTGCTGATGTAGCAGCAGGGCGGGTTGGAGCAGTTGACTTGGCCATGGCCGACCTCCCCACAGTTGAAGCAAGGAAGCGAGGGAAGGTCGGAGACGGGATCCGACGTTGCGGCGGAGCCCGCGGCTGCGACGGCCAAGGTAGTCGGGGGCCGGGCTTGGCGACGCTTCTTCCTACGGCCCGCCCCTTGGCGGCCACGGTTGGGACCGGCCCCGGCCGCGGAGCCCGATTGAGGGGCGGAGGCGGCGTGCGGCGTGCACGTACTTGCGTGGGGCGGCGGCCACGGAGGGCCAACTAGCGGAGGAGGAGGCGGGTGGGGCGGGGCGGAGAGGGCTACGACCTGGCGACGACGAGCGACGGAGAGCGGCGTCAGGGCGATCGCCGATCGCCCGGCCAAGGGGAGGGGAACAGGAAGGCCAGCGGCGGTCGGAGGCGGCCGGGAAGCGTCCTCCACATCCGCGGCTTCGCGCCAGAGGTCGTCCTCACGACGGTGCTTGCGTGTGGAGGGCGCGAAGGTCCCGACGGTCCTCATAGCGACCTTGCGACGAGCCTCACCGTCCTCCCACTCCCTAGGCACGGCCAGAGAGGGGGGGAGGCAGGTCGGTTGGAGGAGGTGGGGAGGCGACGAGCGGGGGCATCGGAGAGGGAGGGCGGGGAGACGAGGGAAGAGCGGCGGTTGTGGAGGGAGACGGCGGCACAAGGAATCCACAGGGGGCGAAATCCCCTGTGTCTGCGGAGTGGGCCTAGGGCACGCGAGGCGGCCAGGAGCGAGGGCGAGGCCCATCCGGTCCGGCCCATCAGAGCGGGGAGCAGGGAGCGGGGGAGACTGGCCTCGGCCTACCCAAGCTGGCCCATTTGCGAGCCGAGAGGGGAGGGGGGAAGCCGGGCCTCGGCCCAGGATGCCCTGGCCCGTCAGCACGGAGTCACGCGAACGAGGGGAGGTGGGGGCGCGCAGGGTTTCCCCACGCCGAGCCGCCGCCGCCGCAGCCATCGCCGGCGTGGAGACGCGACGCGCAACCGGCCAGAGCAGTCCGAGGGGGGAGGAAGGCCGGAACCGGAGGTTGGAGGAGCCGAAAGCCGTGATGAAGGGGCAGAGCGGAGATCGACGGAGGATGGGTGCCGGGGAGCCGCCGCCGCCGAGGCTGGGTGGAGTCCGACAGGACGAGGGGGGGGAGGGGGGAGGGCACGGCCCACCAGGTCGAACGGGCAGCGCCCAGTTCAGACCGGCCGACAACTCCCCAGGAGCGGCGGCGACGTGCCCGCCCCCTCCGCAAGGCAGAGCCTTGGGCCCTCGCCGCACGAGTCACACTCGCCGGACGGATCTGCAGCGCTGGCCGCGGGTCAGAGGCACCAGCGCTCCTGTGGGAGGCCGGGCCGGTGACCACACGCGGCGGGGCAGCAAGATCGAGAGGGGGGAGGAGCCGGACCGGTCACCGGAAGGCGACTCCACCTCGTCGTCCAGCAGGTCGGACCATCGGACGCGGGACGGCGTGGGGCTGGCGAGCGGAGGAGCCACCTCCACCAGCGGGATGAGGGGCAGCGAGGGAGCGGAAGCAGGCGGCGGAGGGGCGACCGGGGACGGGACGGCTGCGAGGTGCGCCGGAGACAGCGGGGCGAGCGGCGGCGCCGAGGCGCGCGAGTCGCCAGAGCTACCCATCCTGGATCGTCAGTCACCTTCTCTCCTTCCCGTAAAGAAAAAGAATCATGACCATAATCTACCGAGGGCTCTGATTGAAATACTCTCAGCAATGTATTCATACTTTCTGCAGGTGACTAGTTAATTAAGCGAAAAAATATATAATTACAGCCCGCCAAATCTCAAAGGGCACTCGGTCAAGAACAAAGAGACGACTTTTTTTTACATAGTAGTACACCGGAAGATTCGCCGCGTGGCGGTGTCAATTCTCTAACCACCCCTAGAATAATGCAAGTGCCTTGCGGCTGGCGGCCACACCGGCCGTCGTGACCCCGTCCACATGAGTACATGACGATCGATCGAGGCACCCGCACCAACTCACATCGACCAACAACCGCCGGCTCCATTAGTCAACGTACGCGCTGCAGATTTTCCTGATCTCCCCGTTGTCGCCGGTGAGCACCTCCATCCTGCCCATGTTGATCATGGCGGCGGCGTAGTCATGGAAGTACTCCTCCGTCGACTCGGCGGCCGCCATCCTCGCCACGTACTCCCTCGTCAACTTGTCGTCGAGCAGCGCCTGGTCGGAGACGAACAGGCTCCGGTTGCTCTGCACGTCCCGGTAGTAGCTGAGGTCGAACTCGTAGGGGCTCTTGGGGTCCATGTCCACGGGCGTCTTGTCTTTCTCGTTGCCTGGCTCGCACCTCTCCCGCAGCTCCGGAGCGTACGCCTTGTCCAGCGTCGGGTCCTGCACCCCTTTGCCGCTGTTGTTGTAGAGCCGGTCCGGCGCGAACGCGTTGCACTGCGCCCTCCCGATCGTGTGGCTCCCTGACAGCACGACGAGGTCCTTCCACGACAGGTTCTTCACGCTGAAGTAGGTCTTCAGGTCCACAATGTTGGCGTTCGGCGGCGCCAGGTCGTTCTCGGCGTCGACGCACGAGGACACCTTGCCGTCCCGGCGTCCGGTCTCCACCGGGAACCGTGGCCCGTTGGTCTGGAACAAGGAGGCAGTTTGGTCAGGTAACAAGAAAGCTTGAGAGAATCCATGGAGCCGATGAAAGGGGGGAATTATCGATCTGCTTAAATTACCAGGTACACGGCGTCCCGCGCGGCCATGATGATGATGTCTGCGCAGGACACGGTGAGCGGGCACTCGTCCTCCAGCTTCGCCTTGATCCTCTCGACCTCGTGGAAGCCGCGGAGGCTGTAGCTCATCGGCATGGCGTCCCTCTCCCCCTTCTTGCTCCTCGATTTCAGCATGATCGACCCGTCACACCCCTGCAAACCACGCATCCGGTTAAGCGAAACCCATTTAGACGGCCCGTGCGACGCGGCATGACACGGCAAAGAAAGCAGCGCAGCACGCACCCTGACGAAGCAGTCGTGGAAGAGAAGCCGCAGCAGCGCGGGGCCGAGGGTCCTGTCCTCGTGGACGATGTCCCGCATCTCCTCGAGCACCAGCTCCTCGGCTTTCGGGCACGTCTTGTCGTAGAACCCGATGGCGAGCCCGGCGCCGGCGGGATCAGCGGCGCCCGGCACCGGCATGGCGCTCGCGACGGCCGCGAGGATCAGCAGCCGGACGAGCACGCCCAGTGCCATCCGGCCGGACCGGAGGAGAAGAGCCGAATCGAGTCGTCGACGAGGTTGCTTGGTCGTGACGAGGGGAAGCAGCAGCTGAAGAGGCGTTGAAACTATCTCGGGTCAGCCGGGAACTCACGGAAGGGGAAGGAGATTAAATTTGCTGGCCGGCGTCGACCGCCCGCGCATGAAAACCCCGGAATGGCGAGAATAAAGAAAGAGTTGGAGAGGCACGGGTGGGTTGAAGATCGCTGTCAAGAAGCTCGGAATTCGCAAGTTAGTTAAAAACTGAGGCGGACAATGGCTGGCTAGCTGGGAATGGGAATGGGGTGTTGGAGGCTACGCGCAAAGGGGGCAGAACGGAACAAAAATTCCCCTATTTCACGCGGCACATGAGATGAGACTGGACCAGGAGGCGCGAGTGCGCCGAGCAGATTGGTTCCGCGTCTGGACTGGACGGCGGTCGTGGATGCGGGCTTTTGCACTTGTCAACGCACGCTGTTCACACGCCTCGGCCGACTACCGAGATGGCTTTTCTGCACATCCATGAACAGTTGAACATGGCAGTGCATACATGAAGGCAATATTAACGAACCGATCGATGCATTTGTAGAGGCATGCGAGCATCTAATGGACAATGAGCTGACCAAATGAACAAACAAATATTCCGGCGCCTAGTCTCTGGTGGCTGTGCTGACCAGGGGTAGTTGGCGTGTAGCACGGGCGGAGAACAGGCTGTGCAGGCATACGCTTCTTCGTGGTAAGCTACTCCACCTGCCGGTTATCGCCGTTTACGCAAACTAGAACTTGTCAAGGTCGAAGTACAGTGCTGTGTTTAACAGAACCCAGTTGTAAAATCTGACGGTCACCATACTTGATTTGTTCCTTACTTTATTTGTATGCTGGAGGGAAATGTCCTTGGTTGAATCGAGTTACGATTTAGTTTAGCAATCAAGAAGAGGCTACCTATTTATTATGTTACACGGAATAGGTATAAGATTTGCGACTTTTTTGTTCTCCAATTATAATTTAACTGAGGCACCTATTTGGGAGAACTGGGGATTGTACTTACCAGAATTAACTCAAAGAAAGCCAACTCAAAGAAATCTATGCCCGGGAGGAGGTCCTCACTGGGGTCGGGTTCCTAACTGGAGGTACGCGATCTTGAAAGCCAACTCAAAGAAATCTATGCCCGGGAGGAGGTATACTACAGACAACGCTCTCGCGTAGACTGGTTAAGGGCCGGCGACCAAAACACCAAATATTTCCAGGGCCGGGCCTCGCACAGGAAGAGGAAAAACACGGTTCGTGTTTTAAGGAGAGAAGATGGCTCAAGGTGTATGGTAGACGAGGAGATGAGGGAGATGGCAGCGGCGTTCTACGAGTCACTATTCACATCAGAAGGCTCGACCGGTGTGAATGAGTTTTTGGAGAATATACAACCCGCGGTGACGGATGAGATGAACAGCAAGCTCACGCCTAGAGTTTCAGACGAGGAAGTGGAAGCTGCGCCTTTTTCAAATGGGACCGACGAAGGCCCCGGGCCCAGATGGCCTGCATGCGTTGTTTTATCAGCGGCACTGGCCATTGGTGAAAGGAGACGTATGTCGAGCGGTCCAAGATTTCCTAGGGGGTGTTGCAGCCCCGGATTCGTTCAACGCGACTACGATAGTGATGATACCGAAGGTTAACTCACCGGAGTTGCTTTCACAGTTTCGTCCTATCAGCTTGTGCAACGTCCTCTATAAACTGGCTGCAAAGGTACTTGCGAATAGGCTTAAGGTTTTCCTTCGGGTTCTTATCTCAGAGGAACAGAGTGCTTTTGTACCAGGACGAATTATTACGGATAATGTGATTGTGGTATATGAGTGTGTGCATGCAATAAGAACTCGGAAACGGAAAAAACCTCTATGTGCAGTAAAGTTGGATATGACAAAGGCTTATAATAGAGTCGAATAGATGTTTCTGGAACAAATGCTGACTAAGTATGGCTTTGCGGAGGGGTGGATCAGGATGGTGATGAGATGTGTGACTTCTGCACGTTTCACTGTGAAGCTAAATGGATGGCTCTCTAGGGGATTTGTGCCATCAAGGGGGCTCAGGCAAGGGGATCCACTCTCCCCGTACTTATTTTTATTCTGTGTTGAAGGTTTTTCAGCGATGTTGAGGAAGGCACAAGTAGAGGGCAGCATTAAAGGTGTCGGATTCAGGAGCACTAGCCCGCAAGTCACGCACCTTTTATTCGCAGATGACAACATTGTGTTCTTGCGGGGTACTCCAGAAAATGTCCTTGTGCTAAAGAACATCTTAGTTAGGTATGAAGCAGCATCGGGGCAAAAAATCAATCTCCAAAAGTCGTCCATCTTCTTCGGGAAAGGATGTGGACAGCAACAAAAAGATGTTCTAAAGCAAGTTTTTGTCATTGAACAAGAAGCGCTTAGCGAGAGATACTTGGGTCTGCCAACTGTGGTGGGGAGATCCAAGGATGGCACTTTTAAGTACGTGACAGAATGCTCAAAAGGAAAAGTAACGGGATGGAAGGGACAAGGGTTGTCAAAGAAGGCCAGGGAAGTGCTTGTGAAATATGTTTTGCAGGCTACACCTACTCTCACAATGAGTTGTTTTCACCTCTCGAAGAAGATGTGCCGGAACCTGACCTCAATCTCTTCAAAATTTTGGTGGGGTGCAATGAACGATGAGAGGAAAGTGCATTGGATTGCCTGGGATAAGATGTGCCAATCAAAACGGACGGGCGGTATGGGCTTCCGTGATCCGGAGGCTTTCAACCAAGCCCTACTAGCAAAACAGGCATGAAGGATTTTGCAGACGCCGATGTCCTTATGTGCCAAACTTCTTCGAGCTCGGTATTTCAAAGATAGTTCAATCATGAGTGCCACGCGTCCATCGGGCAGATCCTACACGTTCAGGAGTATTCTACATGGGAGAGACTTGCTTCGGAGGGAGTAATATGGCGCATTGGAGATGGCTCGACGGTGAACATTCACCATGACCCATGGATCCCGCGACAAGGGAGTCTGCTACCACTGGGCGCAGACTGCATACCGGGTGTGCAGAAGGTGGCCGACTTGTTGAACCACACGGGTGAATCATGGGATGATACAAAACTCCAAGCTCTGTTCTCCGTGGATGACGCCAATGACATTAAGCAGATAGCTGTTGGAGGGCCGGGGACTCGGGATTATATTGCATCGAATTATACAAAAAACGGTATCTTCACTGTCAAGTCGGCCTATCACCTGAGGATAGCCTTGAATGCTGCAAAATGGAGCCAGCCAGGACCCTCTTCGGCTGCTCTTACACATCGAGGTTGGTTGTCCTTGTGGGATACATCGGCTCCAGGAAAAGCAAAAATTCATATGTGGCGGTTGATGAAGAATGGCCTGGCTACGGGAGCTGAATTTCTACGGCGCCGTATCAAGGCGGGAGTATTCTGTGTTGCTTGTGGACGTGAAGAAACCGGCCACCATCGGTTTTGGGGGTGTTCGCATTCGGTGTGTTTTTGGAAGAAACTTAGCTCGGAGTTGGGAGTCTCGGTGGCCAACCCACCATGCAATATCGATTCCCAGAGCAAGTTGGCTAATTGGCTACTGGAGTTGTTTGCACAAGCACCGGATCTTGAGAAATCTGTTATGGTACAAGCTGTTTATGGACTGTGGTTAGCGCATAATGATGCGCGAGATGGGCAGAAATTACCTCAACACATGAAATATCACATACAGTTGCTGCACTTGTCAAAGAATGGGAAGAGGTTCATAGGAAGGAAGTGACGCCGAAGCTGCCAAAAGAAAGGTCTGTGTGGGAAACACCAGATATGGGCTGGATCAAAGCAAATACGGACGGTGAGATGTCGAAGCACATGGGGAAAGGAGGCGTTCGAGTCATCCTGCGTGACCACGCGGGGGCGTTCCGAGCGGCTTCATGTCATGTGGTTTTGACAGCGACCGACCCGGAGATGGTGGAACTGCTGGCGTGCAAGATGGCGATCGAGTTGGCTGATACGTCTCCAACGTATCTATAATTTATGAAGTATTCATGCTATTATATTATCTGTTTTGGATGTTTATGGGCTTTACTAAACACTTTTATATTATTTTTGGGACTAACATATTAACCGGAGGCCCAACCCAAATTGTTGTTTTCTTGCCTATTTCAGTGTTTCGAAGAAAAGGAATATCAAACGGAGTCCAAACGGAATGAAACCTTCGGGGGTGTTATTTTTGGAACAGAAGCAATCCAGGAGACTTGGAGTAGATGTCAGGGAAGTTTCGAGGAAGCCACGAGGCAGGGAGGCACGCCCCCACCCTCGTGGGACCCTCGTGGCTCCCCTGACCGACTTCTCTCGCCTATATATGTCCATATACCCTAAAAACATCGGAGAACAGAATAGATCGGGAGTTCTGCCGCCGCAAGCCTCCATAGCCACCAAAAACCAACCGGGACCCTGTTTTGGCACCCTGACAGAGGGGGGATCCATCACCGGTGGCCATCTTCATCATCCCGGCGCTATCCATGACGAGGAGGGAGTAGTTCACCCTTGGGGCTGAGGGTATGTACCAGTAGCTATGTGTTTGATCTCTCTCTCTCGTGTTCTTGAGGTGATACGATCTTGATGTATCGCGAGCTTTGCTATTATAGTTGGATCTTACGATGTTTCTCCCCATCTACTCTCTTGTAATGGATTGAGTTTTCCCTTTGAAGTTATCTTATCGGATTGAGTCTTTAAGAATTTGAGAACACTTGATGTATGTCTTGCATGTGCTTATCTGTGGTGACAATGGGATATCGCGTGATCTACTTGATGTATGTTTTGGTGATCAACTTGCGGGTTCCGTCCTTGTAAACTTATGCATAGGGGTTGGCACACGTTTTCGTCTTGACTCTCCGGTAGAAACTTTGGGGCACTCTTTGAAGTTCTTTGTGTTGGTTGAATAGATGAATCTGAGATTGTGTGATGCATATCGTATAATCATACCCATGGATACTTAAGGTGACATTGGAGTATCTAGGTGACATTAGGGTTTTGGTTGATTTGTGTCTTAAGGTGTTATTCTAGTACGAACTCTATGGTAGATCGATCTGAAAGAATAACTTTGAGGTGGTTTCATACCCTACAATAATCTCTTCGTTTGTTCTCCGCTATTAGTGACTTTGGAGTGACTCTTTGGTGCATGTTGAGGGATAGTTATATGATCCAATTATGTTATTATTGTTGAGAGAACTTGCACTAGTGAAAGTATGAACCCTAGGCCTTGTTTCCTAGCATTGCAATACCGTTTATGCTCACTTTTATCATTAGTTACCTTGCTCTTTTTATAATTTTAGATTACAAAAACCTATATCTACCATCCATATTGCACTTGTATCACCATCTCTTCGCCGAACTAGTGCACCTATAAAATCTACCATTGTATCGGGTGTGTTGGGGACACAAGAGACTCTTTGTTATTTGGTTGCAGGGTTGTTTGAGAGAGACCATCTTCATCCTACACCTCCCACGGATTGATAAATCTTAGGTCATCCACTTGAGGAAAATTTGCTACTGTCCTACAAACCTCTGCACTTGGAGGCCCAACAATGTCTACAAGAAGAAGGTTGCGTAGTAGACATCAAGCAGTTTCTGGCGTTGTTGCCGGGGAGGCGAGTGCTTGAAGGTATATCTTTAGATCTTGCAATCGAATCTTTTAGTTTCTTGTTTTATCACTAGTTTAGTTTATAAAAGAAAACTACAAAAAAATGGAATTGAGGGTGCCTCATATGCTTCATCTTTTTAATATCTTTCATGAGAATAAGGATTCCGATAATTGTGCTCAATTGCTAGCGGAAGAATGCATTAGAATGTTTGGCACTAAATCTTTAAATGATGAGCATGATTGCAATGTTATTAGTATGAACTCTTTGAATATCCATAGTACTAATGATGATTGCACTAGTCATGATGAAAATGTATCTTATAAGCATGTCAACTTTTGTGGAGTGCATAGAGTTTGCAAGAACACACCAAATAGGGAAGATAGATTTTGCAAGAGGCATAAGTATTTAGAAACTAAATGGTTTCAAGAGAGGCTAGATGTTTGTGCTGAAAATTTAAAATTTCTTCGCCATGCTTGTGAACTTTGTAATGAACATGGTCATTTAAATATCCAATGCAAATTGTTTCATGATCGTATCGTGTCCAAAAATTTTGATGATTTGATTTCCCTTGCACATCATACTGAACTTAGTTTGCTTTTTAGTTATGAAGAAATGAAACGTATAACTAAGCAGATTCTAGAATATAACCTTGAGAAATTCCTCGATATTGATCTAGAAGAAATTTTTATGTATTGCACGGTGAATTGCATTGAAAATCCTTATATTGCCAATTACATAAAGATAAGAAAACAAATGGAAGATGAAGAAAATATTAATGAAAGGGAAGAGACTTCCCAATATCCTCCTATTATTTCTTATGATGAATCAGGTAACGAGGATGAGCCTTCTATCCAATCAATGTCATCAATAAGGAGCTCAAAAAAGAGGGTTAAACCCACACATGATGTGAAGAAGAAAAAGAAAAGACGGAGGAGCAAAGGTAGAAATATATCCTCGCAAATGATGTTGCTCCTATTACTCATTGTGATAAGGATAATTGCTATACTATTGGTGCTATCCATACTATTAATGATGAGAGTGATTATGCTTATGATATGAAAAGGCCCAAGCTTGGGGATGCTATGTTTGACGAGAATGACATGTTTGAGAATATATTTGCTGCAATTAATGTTTGTCCCAAGCTTGGGGATGCTATGTTTAATGAAGATGATATTTTTAGCCTCCCAAGTTTTGATGAGCAAATTTTTAATGATGATGGCATGCCTCCTACTTATGATGATTATATTGATGAAAGTGGGTTTGTAAGAGTGTCAACTTTAGGAAGTAATGATCCCACTATTTTGGAGGGTGTTGAATCTTATAATATTTATGAAAGTGGATTTGGAGAGGTCATGACTTTATTTAGTAATGATTCCACTATCTTGGAAGAGGTTTCAATTGATTATGATGAGAACAAAGTTGCTACTTATGATGATTATTGTGATGACACTTATGCTATAAAAAGTAGTGATGATTATATTTATAAAACTTGTCATGATTATGATTACCCTTTTTTTGAAAATTACTCTTTTAATGTGGAAACAATTTATAGTATTCGAGTTTCTTACGATACTCCCACTATTTCGAATGAGAAGAATTTTGCTTATGTGGAGAGTAATAAAATTTATATGCTTGTAGATCATGAAAAGAATGATTTAGGTGCTGGTTATATTATTAAATTCATTCATGATGCTACTGAAAATTATTACGAGGGAGGAATATTTTCTTGTAGGAATTGCAATAATATCAAGTTTCCTCTCTATGCGCTTAAAATTTTGAAGTTATGCTTGTTTTGCCTTCCTATGCTAGTTGATTATTGTTCCCATAAGTTGTTTGCTCACAAAATCCCTATGCATAGGAAGTGGGTTAGACTTAAATGTGCTAGTCATATTCTTCATGATGCTCTCTTTATGTTTCAATTCTTATATTTTATGTGAGCATCATTGAAATCATCATGCCTAGCGAGGGGCGTTAAACGATAACGCTTGTTGGGAGGCAACTCAATTTTATTTTTGTTTCTTGCTTTTTGGTTATGTTTAGTAATAAATTATACATATACCTCTGTTTAGATGTGGTTTTATGTTTTAATTAGTGCTTGTGCCAAGTAGAACCTTTGGGAAGACTTGGGTGAAGTCTTTTTGATCTTGCTGTAAAAAAACAGAAACTTTAGCGCTCACGAGATTAGCTACAACTTTTTACTGGCGAGTGCTATTTAGTTGATTAGTTTTGCAGATGATTAATAGATAAATTCCTCACGTCCAGAAATTTATTTTAGAATTTTTGGAGTTTCATAAGTATACGTTTGATACAGATTACTACAGGCTGTTCTGTTTTTGACAGATTCTGTTTTCTATGTGTTGTTTGCTTATTTTGATGAATCTATGAGTAGTATCGGAGGGTATGAACCATAGAGAAGTTGGAATACAGTATATATTACACCAATATGAATTTAGAATGAGTTCACAACAGTACCTAAGTGGTGATTTATTTTCTTATACTAACGGAGCTTACGAGTTTTCTGTTGAGTTTTGTGTTGTGAAGTTTTCAAGTTTTGGGTAAAGATTCAATGGACTATGGAATAAGGAGTGGCAAGAGCCTGAGATTGGGGATGCCCAAGGCAACCCAAGGTAATATTCAAGGACAACCAAGAGCCTAAGCTTGGGGATGCCCCGGAAGGCATCCCCTCTTTCGTCTTCGTTCATCGGTAACTTTACTTGGAGCTATATTTTTATTCACCACATGATATGTGTTTTTCTTGGGGCATCAATTTATTTTGTTAGTATTTGCTTGATGTTATCTAGAAAAATGTTTTGCATCATTTATTTCAATAAAAGTGGCATTGATAGCCTTTACTATGCTTATTTTACAAGTCTACATGTTGCTGTCTGAAAACAGAAGGTTTACCGTTGTTGCAAAAATTCCCTAGAAAAGTAAGAATGTGATAA
This sequence comes from Aegilops longissima, assembly GCA_021605205.1. Lineage (NCBI taxonomy): Eukaryota > Viridiplantae > Streptophyta > Magnoliopsida > Poales > Poaceae > Aegilops > Aegilops longissima. Next base: position 555,570,658 of record CM038678.1, read on the forward strand.
AATTCGGAAACCTTTTTCATAATAAGATCTGATAAATTTACTACAGTGGGAATTTTCTTTCATAATTTTTGGATCTAGGTAAGTATGGATCTTGCTGCATTCTTTACAGACTGTCCTGTTTAGGCAGATTGTTGTTATGTTTGCATTGTTTGCATATGTTTGCTTCTTTAATGATTCTATTTTAGGATAGGACTATTAAATATGCAGAGGCATTTAGTATGCAATGTTGAATAATAATTTTAGTGATTTGCTACAGTATAGTATGATAAGTTTTTTGCATTGGTTTATACTAACTTATCTCACGAGTCCTTGTTGAGTTTTGTGTGGATGAAGCTTTTGAGATTTAGGGAGACCGTGATATGAGAGGAATTAGGAGACACAAAAGCTCAAGCTTGGGGATGCCCAAGGCATCCCAAGATAATTTTCAAGAAGTCTCAAGCGTCTAAGCTTGGGGATGCCCCGGTTGGCATCCCACCTTTCTTCTTCAACAACTATCGTTTACTGTCGGTTAATCCTAAGTTTTTGCTTCTTCACATGATGCTTGCTATTCTTAGAATGTCATTTTATTTTGTTTTGCTTGCTGTTTGAATAAAATACCAAGATCTGAAATTCTTAAATGAGAGAGAGTCTTCACATAGCTAAATAATTATTTAACTACTCATTGATCTTCACTTATATCTTTTTGGAGTAGTTTGTCATTTACTCGTGTGCTTCACTTATATCCTATGAGTAAATAGTTGAATGATTTGAATATCATAAATCTGAAATTATATATGTTCTTTATGCTTATCCCATGGGGAGTAATGACTTCACATATAAGAAGTAGAGGTGGTAAATTTATTGAAGGTTAGCAAACATTGTATTGGTCACTTAAACAATTCATGAAAAAATATTGAGGGAAGAGAGATTTCACATATAAATATACTATCTTGGACATCTTTTATGATTGTGAGCACTCATTAAAATATGACATGCTAAAAGGTTGATGTTGGACAAGGAAGACAACGTAATGGGTTATGTTTTATTATATCCGAAATAAAGTGTATTGTCATGGATCATTCAACATGCCGAGCTTGCCTTTCCCCCTCATGCTAGCCAAATTCTTTGCACCAAGTAGAGATACTACTTGTGCTTCCAAACATCCCTTAAACTAGTATTGCCATGCGAGTCCACCATACCTACCTATGGATTGAGTAAGATCCTTCAAGTAAGTTGTCATCGGTGCATGCAATAAAAATTGCTCTCTAAATATGTATGATCTATTAGTGTGGAGAAAATAAGCTTTATACGATCTTGTGATGTGGAAGCAATAAAAGCGACGGACTGCATAATAAAGGTCCCTATCACAAGTGGCAATATAAAGTGATGTTCTTTCGCATTAAGATTTTGTGCATCCAACTATAAAAGCGAATGACAACCTCTGCTTCCCTCTGCGAAGGGCCTATCTTTTATTCTTGTCTTATACCTTATGCAAGAGTCATGGTGATCTTCACCTTTCCTTTTTACATTTTATCCTTTGGCAAGCACATTGTGTTGGAAAGATCCTGATATATATATATCCAATTGGATGTAAGGCATCATGAACTATTATTATTGACATTACCCTTGAGGTAAAAGGTTGGGAGGCGAATCTATAAGCCCCTATCTTTCTCTGTGTCTGATTAAAACTTTGAACCCATAAATATCACGTGAGTGTTAGCAATTGTGAAAGACTAAATGATAGTTGAGTATGTGAAGTTTGCTGAATCAAAGCTCTGACATAGACCCTTCCTGAAAATAAGATGAATTGTAATTGTTTGATGACTAATAACACGGTTTGTTAGTTTTAAAGAAAGTTTATGATCTATACTTTAACATGTGAATAGCTTGTTACTTGATCATGAGAAGTCCTATGAGTTGAGCTACTGTTATGATATATAATGATGCTAGAAAAGGTGATTGAAATTATCATTGATCAAACTTGTGCACCTGCTAGCATTCACACTTCATAAATTCTTTCTTTTATCATTTACCTACTCGAGGACGAGCAAGAATTAAGCTTGGGGACGCTGATACGTCTCCAACGTATCTATAATTTATGAAGTATTCATGCTATTATATTATCTATTTTGGATGCTTTTGGGCTTTACTAAACACTTTTATATTATTTTTGGGACTAACCTATTAACCGGAGGCTCAGCCCAAATTGCTGTTTTCTTGCCTATTTCAGTGTTTCGAAGAAAGGAATATCAAACGTAGTCCAAACAGAATGAAAGTTATTTTTGGAACGAAAGCAATCCAGGAGACTTGGAGTAGACGTCAGGGAAGCTTCAAGGAAGCCACGAGGCAGGGAGGCGCGCCCCCACCCTCGTGGGCCCCTCGTGGCTCCCCTGACCGACTTATTTCGCCTATATATGTCCATATACCCTAAAAACATCGGAGAACAGAATAGATCGGGAGTTCCGCCGCCGCAAGCCTCTGTAGCCACCAAAAACCAATCGGGACCTGTTCCGCACCTGTGAAGGGGATCCATCACCGGTGGCCATCTTCATCATCCCGGCGCCCTCCATGACGAGGAGGGAGTAGTTCACCCTCGGGGCTGAGGGTATGTACCAGTAGCTATGTGTTTCATCTCTCTCTCTCTCGTGTTCTTGAGGTGATACGATCTTGATGTATCGCGAGCTTTGCTATTATAGTTGGATCTTATGATCTTTCTCCCCCTCTACTCTCTTGTAATGGATTGGGTTTTCACTTTGAAGTTATCTTATCGGATTGAGTCTTTAAGGATTTGAGAACACTTGATGTATGTCTTACATGTGCTTATCTGTGGTGACAATGGGATATCACGTGATCTACTTGATGTATGTTTTGGTGATCAACTTGCGGGTTCTGTCCTTGTGAACTTATGCATAGGGGTTGGCACACGTTTTCGTCTTGACTCTCCGGTAGAAACTTTGGGGCACTCTTTGAAGTTCTTTGTGTTGGTTGAATAGATGAATCTGAGATTGTGTGATGCATATCGTATAATCATACCCATGGATACTTGAGGTGACATTGGAGTATCTAGGTGACATTAGGGTTTTGGTTGATTTGTGCCTTAAGGTGTTATTCTAGTACGAACTCTATGATAGATCTATCAGAAAGAATAACTTTGAGGTGGTTTCGTACCCTACCATAATCTCTTCGTTTGTTCTCCGCTATTAGTGACTTTGGAGTGACTCTTTGTTGCATGTTGAGGGATAGTTATATGATCCAATTATGTTATTATTGTTGAGAGAACTTGCGCTAGTGAAAGTATGAACCCTAGGCCTTGTTTCCTAGCATTGCAATACCGCTTACGCTCACTTTTATCATTAGTTACCTTGTTTGTTTTTATAATTTCAGATTACAAAAACCTATATCTACCATCCATATTGCATTTGTATCACCATCTCTTCGCCAAACTAGTGCACCTATACACAATTTACCATTGTATTGGGTGTGTTGGGGACACAAGAGACTCTTTGTTATTTGGTTGCAGGGTTGTTTGAGAGAGACCATCTTCATCCTACGCCTCCCATGGATTGATAAACCTTAGGTCATCCACTTGAGGGAAATTTGCTACTGTCCTACAAACCTCTGCACTTGGAGGCCCAACAACGTCTACAAGAAGAAGGTTGCGTAGTAGACATCGCTGGCGAGAAGAGTTGGGGTTGGCAAGCTCCATCTTGAGTGTGATTCGGGAGAAGTGGTGTCCATGCTCATTAACCAGGAGAAGAATCTCTCTACCGCGGGACCAACTGTCGCAAACGTCAAGTCGAGGCTGAAGGATTTTGATGATTTTAGAGTTTCGTGGGTTAGCCGTAGTGCAAATGCCGCCGCTGATAGATTAGCTAAGTTGGGAGTTGGAGATGAACGGAACTCTGTGTGGCTTCATCACCACCAGACTACATTTTGCATATTGTTTCGGATGAGATTATGGCACTTTTTTAGTTAATAAAGCAGCGAAAGTTTTACCCTAAAGAAAAGAATTAACAATTCATTCGGCCGTGATCCGCTACCTCCTGTAAATCGGGCGCTAGGGATATGCATCTCTGATTCAAGAGTTGGAGGTCGGTGTTCATGAATCAACCGTTTCCTGTTTGATAACGCTAGTGCAGATACGTAAGAATAGTGCCATGATAGATTCAAGATCAATGCGATCAACCAAAACCGTTTGCCGAGGGTGTAAGTAAAAATGTGAGAGACTGGTCACGCTACTCAATGTAGGATCAAAAGTAGGTCTAGAGGGGGGGTGATTAGACTACTTGACCAAATAAAAATCTAACTTTTCCCAATTTTAGTTGTGGGCACATTTAGCAACTTAGCACAAGTCAAGCAATCAACCTACACATACAATTCTAAGAGTGTAGCAGCGGAAAGTAAAACATTGCATATGAAGGTGAAAGGAATGGTTTGGAGAGTGCAAACGCAATGATGACACGGAGATTTTTGGCGTGATTCCAATAGGTGGTGCTATCGTACGTCCACGTTGATAGAGACTTCAACCCACGAAGGATAACGGTTGCGCGAGTCCACAGAGGGCTCCACCCATGAAGGGTCCACGAAGAAGCAACCTTGTCTATCCCACCATGTCCATCGCCCACGAAGGACTTGCATCACTCGGGTAGATCTTCACGAAGTAGGCGTTCTCCTTGCCCTTACAAACTTCTTGGTTCAACTCCACAATCTTGTCGGAGGCTCCCAAGCGACTCCTAACCAATCTAGGAGACACCACTCTCCAAAAGGTAATAGATGGTGTGTTGATGATGAACTTCTTCCTCTTGTGCTTCAAATGAAGTCTCCCCAACACTCAACTATCTCTCATAGATTTGGATATGGCGGAAAGATGATTTGAGTGGAAAGCAACTTGGAGAAGGCTTAGAAATCAAGATTCTTGTGGTTGGAATGGAATATCTTGATCTCAACACATGAGTAGGTGGTTCTCTCTTAGAAAATGTAGGCTGGAAGTGTAGGCACATTCGGATGGCTCTCTCACAAATGGAGAAGGGGGTGGAGGGGTATATGTAGCGCCCATACAAAATGTGATAGCCTGGCTTAATAGGGATGATAGACTACTCATATCAATAAGGAATTCCTTCTTTTCCGGAAGCCCATTCAGACAGAGCTCCAAGTTAACCGTGCTCAGCTTGGAGTAATTTTCAGGATTGGTGACCGACCGGGAAGTTGCTTCCGGGTGCGCACGAGTGAGGAGAAAGTGCGCAGAAAAGACTAGTATTGATCTGTGGGGCTAGTCTAAATCCCTCCAGGAGTAACGACCACCGGCGGGTGTGTCTGGGGCGTTACAAGTTGGTATCAGAGCCGACCTCGCGGTTACACGGATGTTTGCGGACAGGTGCGCGGTCATGTTGTTCATGATGTTTGTCACCCGTCGTGGCGCACGACATGACACATGTACCGGATTGGATGCACAGACGTATGTGCCACGAGGGAACGTTCCTATGGGCCGACGAGGACGTCGGTTCCTCTGAGTGGGGGTGTATGTGATAGCCTGGATTAATAGGGATGATAGACTACTCATATCAATAAGGAATTCCTTCTTTTTCGGAAGCCCATTTGGACAGAACTCCAAAGTTAAGCGTGCTCAGCTTGGAGTAATTTCAGGATGGGTGACCGACCGGGAAGTTGCTCCCGGTTGTGCACGAGTGAGGACAAAGTGCGCAGAAAAGACTAGTATTGATCTGTGGGGCCAGTCTAGATCCCATCAGGAGTAACGTCCACCGGCCGATGTGTCTGGGGAATTACACAAAATCCAACCGTTACACACATTCGACCCAACTCGGTCAGACCGAATAGGAGAACTCGGTGAGACCGATTTAGTTCAAAATGTGAATGTTAGGAATCTCGGTGGGACTTGTCGTGGTTCTAAGTCTGACAGTAGAATGGGGGGTAGGTGATGTAGAGGCAAGATCTTAGCTATGGAGGAGTTGTACACGCAAGTTTTACGAGTTCAGGCCCTTCTGAGGAAGTGACAACCCTCGTCTCGGAGCCCGGAGGCGGTCGATGGATTATATCGTCGCGAAGTTCTGGGGTGCGAACCCTTGTCCTGAGAGGAGGGTGGCTTGTATAGAGTGCGCCAGACCCCAGCCCCTCCGTTACACATGGTTCAATGTACATCAAGAGGGGGGCTTGTCGTAACGCCAGCAATAAAGATACATAATGACCATTAAAGCTATGACTTAATTCCTGACCGTTGCAGAGCGGAGTGGCTCTAGATCTCCTGGTAGTCGAGTGATTGTCTGCATGGTCGAGTGTCTTCGAGACTGTCGAGTGGAACATAGCTTCATGGTCGAGTGGATGATGATTTTTCTTTGAATGCCTCTGGTTCTTTTAGATATGTCCTTGGGGAGGGTATCTTGGACAGGTCCATGACCCTACCCTAGGTACATAGCTTCATGAAAGATTGAGGATGTCGCCTAGAGGGGGGGTGAATAGGCGCTTTAAAATAATTACGGTTTAGGCTTGAACAAATGCAGAATAAACCTAGCGGTTAATTTGTCAAGAACAAAACCTAAAGCAACTAGGCTCACCTATGTGCACCAACAACTTATGCTAAGCAAGATAATCAACTATGTGATAGCAAGATATATGACAAAGAAAAATATGGCTATCACAAAGTAAAGTGCATAAGTAAAGGGCTCGAGTAAGAGATAACCTGCACGCGGAGAAGACAATGTATCCCGGTTCACACCCTTGCGGATGCTAATCTCCGTTTGGAGCGGTGTGGAGGCACAATGCTCCCAAGAAGCCACTAGGGCCACCAGAATCTCCTCACGCCCTCGCACAATGCAAGATGCCGTGATTCCACTAAGGGACCCTTGAGGGCGGTCACCGAACCCATAAATGGCAACCCTTGGGGCGGTCACCGAACCCATACACTTTGGCAACCCTTGGGGCGGTCATCGGTACCGTCAAATTGCTCGGGCGATCTCCACAACCTAATTGGAGACCCGACGCTTGCTTGAGCTTTACACCACAATGATTGAGCTCCAAGCACCACCAACCGTCTAGGGCGCCAAAGCACCCAAGAGGAACAAGCTCAAGGGCACCAAGCACCCAAGAGTAATAAGCTTCTCAACTTGTATCTTCCACGTATCGCATGGAGAACTCAAACCGATGCACCAAATGCAATGGCAAGGGCACACGGAGTGCCCAAGTCCTTCTCTCCCAAATCCCACCAAAGCAACTAATGCTAGGGAGGAAAATGAGAGGAAGAACGAAAGAATAACACGAAGAACTCCAAGATCTAGAACCAAGGGGTTCCCCTCACTTAGAGGAGAAAGTGATTGGTGGAAACATGGATCTAGATCTCCTCTCTCTTTTCCCTCAAGAACTAGCAAGAATCATTGGAGGGATTGAGAGTTAGCAAGCTCGAAGAAGGTCAACAATGGGGGAAGAACACGAGCTCAAAAATTGATTAGTCTCAATGGGGAAGAAGACCCCCTTTTATAGGTGGGGAGAAAATCCAACCGTTATCCCCTCACTCAGCCCGCACGACGCAGTACTACCGCACGGAGCTGCGGTACTATCGCGGTCGGCTGCGGTACTACCGCATGTGCAGCACTGGCCAGATGAAGGCCTGTTGCACAGGGCAACGAGCGGTAGAACCGCCGGAGCGGTACTACCGCTACTTCTCTGATATTACCGTAAGGCAAGCAACACTAAGCGCGAGAAAGCACGAAGTAAAAATTACTTCGTACCTACTTCACTGGGGAGGACTGCAAGAAACTCCGACGCGGTACTACCAAGACACGAAGAGCGGTACTACACAGCGTAAGGTGCGGATGTAAAAATTACATCCGCCCTACTTCCGCTCATGCTGCTAAGCCTGTCCAGAGCCCACGGTACTACGCGCCAGCATTTCGGTACTACCGCGTGAGGCGCGGATGTAAAAATTACGTCCGCCCTACTACCGCTCGAAAGCAACAAGCGCTGGCGGATGCCATGGTACTACCGCTCCCACAGAGCAGTACTATCGTGAGCACTGCAGATTACCATAGGGGGACTGCGGTACTACCGCAAGGGCCTGCGGTACTACCGCTCGAGAGAGCAAGACTACCGCATGCCCCGGATCAAGCAACACTAGGAGTCCTTCATTTTGAAGAGAAGACAACAGAGGGAAACAATAAAACCAGAACTGCCATAACTTCTGCAAATGAGCTCCGAATTGAGCAAACTCAAGCTTGTTGGATAAAAGACAACGAGTAGCATCAAAACAGAGACAGGGGAGGTATGCCTAACAAACAAAGGAGTGAAACCTCCAACAGAGAAGAAACAACATATCCTCCAACATCGAAAACATCATAGAAGATGCATGCAAACTCCGTTTTCGATGAACTCAAGCTTGTCATCAAGATGACCATAAGCTCTAAGACTCACAAAGAGAACCAAACAAAAACCAAGAAACATGATGCAAGGATGCAATGGTTTGAGCTCTCGATGAACGATACGATCAAGCTACTCACTTGAGAGCCCCCCTTGATAGTACGGCTATCGATCCTATAACCCGGTCTCCCAACTACCACCATGAGACCGGTAAAATAGAAAACCTATCAAGGGAAAACCTTTGCCTTGCACATGGTCCACTTGAGCTAGACGATGACGATCTTGACTCCCTCAAGTTGGACCACCTTTCTTGATTGCGTTGGCTCGATGAAGACTAGTTGATTGCTCCCCCATACTCCACTATGGGTGAGCCACTCTTCCAAGACATCTTCACAAGTCCATTGTCACCACAATGGACGGCAAGCTTCAAGCATTTGATCTCTTCTTGATGCTTCACTTGAATTTGCACACCGCAACCTAACCCCACAAAGAACTCTCACGAGGACCATGGGTTAGTACACAAAGCGTAATGGACAATGCTTACCATACCATGGGATCACTTGATCCCTCCAGACATCTTATGCGCTTTGTTTGTTGATCAACTTGATTCACTCTTAACTTAGTCTTGATCAACCTTGATTCTTTCCAACTCTCTTCATTTGGATGATGTCTTGAAGGTAAACATGAATGACCAAACAATCTTCTTCTTCAAGACATGCTTGCAATAAGCTCAACTCTCAAATGACCAATCTTTGGATAATTCCTTGAATAGCACCTTGGTCGACACAAACTCTCCTTGAAACCAACACATGTACTCCAAGAAAAGCCTATGGACAAAACCTTCAAATAAACTCAAGGCAACCATTAGTCCATAGAGATTGTCATCAATTACCAAAACCAAACATGGGGGCACCGCATGTTCTTTCACTTCATCATTAGCCCCCGGATGGATCAGGGTTTGAGAGAGGAAGGAGTTGAGAACACTCCCGGCCCATTTTTCGTGCTATGAGTATATCTTGTTCTGGATCAATGAACCGAGGTGATGACACCAACTTATTTTTCAGTCGCCTTGATCCATTCCTAGTTTTTGTCGTGTGAACTTTTACTGGAAGAGCTCCGAGCGATGATGTGGAGGAGATCTTCCGTCTGACAAGTTGTTCCATTGTCCGCGGATTTCGCGGGATTCGAATTTTGGTAAGCGCGCGGGGCGGAGGAGGCCGCAGTAATCGGATGGGATAAGGCAAGGCCGCCTCGATTTCCGTGCCGCCTTTTTCGCCACGTATCACGCGAGCGACTGTTGCGGGATTTGATAAGATCGCCTGGGCCTACAAGTCAGTCACTCGGAAGTAACCTCATATAAGGCGCCAGATCAGGATTTTTGAACAGTGCGATTTCATTCTTCCCCCTCCTTCTCAGACTTCTCCGCCGTGCCTGCTCACGCCCCCGTGCCGCTGCTCCGTTCGCGTTTCGCCTGCGACGATGTGTAACATCCCAAATTTTCAATTTGGAATGTTATACGTAGGTCATCCATGCATATCATATTTTATTGCATCTTCGTTCCGCAATCCTCGAAATCCTAAGCAACTCAAGGACCCTCGGAGAGAGTTGGGGATTTTCCGGTTTTCATATTTGATTTTTATCAAATAGCGAAAACGAGGATTTTCGATTTTAATTATTTTCCTCTCCGAAAAATATTTCATAATAAAATAAATGAGGGGAGATAATATGACTTCTTCAAAACAATTGAAATATTGGAGGAAAAATGTTAAAATCATTTGTTGGATTTTATTTGATTTTTATTTGGATTTTATTTGCATTAGAAAAATTGCACATTTAAAAAAATTGCATTTTAGGGCCAAGGAAATGTTCATCTCGTTCTAAATATTTCATTTAGACGGTGAAAATTTGTTTTGGCATTTTTAGATTTTATTTTATTTTATAGGATTTTTTTTCTGTCGTGGAACTATTTAAAAAAGTTTCCCTTTTGACCAATGGGCCTAAGGCCCACTGAGCAGCCGGCCCGCCCATTGCCGCCTCCCAAGACGCTGAAGCCGCCACGACTCGGACCGAGTCTGAGCGGACTCCGCCTCGCCGCCGCCTTGCCCTCCTCCAAGCCGCCCTCTCTTTAAATAGCCGCCACCCCGCCACACACACAACACCACCACCCACCGCCGCCCAGCCCGAGCCCGCCGCCGCCGCCCCGGGCCACCGCCTCCGCCGCCCGCCGCCCCGCCCAAGACCGAACCTGCCGGAGCCAAGCCGAGGTAGCCGCCCGCCGTTGCCGGTTTTCTGTGAAAACCCGTTTCGGTTTTTTAACAAACCCTAGTTTTCGTTTTTTAAATAGATCGGTTTTTCTCCGGTTTATTTATTTAGCGAGCGTTCGCTCGTTTGTTCGTTTTAACGTACGCGTTCTTCATTTAGATCCAGATAACGAACGTTCGTTCCTTAGTCTGTTCGTCAGTTTTTCTTTTTCTCGGATTTATTCCGCAATTTTTCTGATCGCCATTTCTGATCCGATCTTAGTTTCTGTTTATCTTTTCGCTCGTTAGTCGGAACAGGCGATTCAAGCGCCTAGATCTTCGTCTCGAGACCCTCTTTCTGTTTAAACAACTTAAACAAGATTCTGATACTGTAAAATTTGACCTTAGTTCAGATTAGTAAGCGGATCTTGTTTCTTTCGCCGTTTGAGTTTCGTTGCTCCGTTTTGTTTGATTCTTTTTGCGAAACGGAGTTCTTAAGTTGAACTTTCTGGTCAGCCTCGTTTATTTGAGTTTTGCTTGTGCATATTTGCTTGTTGCTTATGTATGTTATTGTTTGCCTGCGATAGAATTCCCGGAGTGCGAAGCGTGTTACTACGAGTCTCTAGGATTCGCGGATCGTCAGCAAGGCAAGTAAAACTTTGATCATACTCTTTTCATACCCGGTTTTTATGCATTAGCTCAATCCTCAAACATTGCATGGTTAGGATGTCATTAACTTGTGGGTTGGGAAGTAGTAGTTGAGGTAGAACCTATTGCCCTGTTACTATCAAACCCTTGGGAGTTACTTCCACGTGTTGCTTATATTGCTATGCTATGCTCGTAGACGTGGTTGGGTTTGAGTGAATCCATGACAAATGTGAGATTGTTAATTAATGGTTTAATTTAAGGTGGCAACTTTAATACACATCTGGGTGGATTGAGGCACCTGGGGAACCCAGTGTTGTCTGTTTTATTTTTGGAAATCCCGGGGTACCCGTGTGATCTTCCTATGGACCGCCACCCAGGCTCAAAGGGAATTGAGATTATTCATGCTAGAAACTTCCGTGTGCATAGAAGAGGTAGATCAGCAGGTAGATCAGCAGGTAGTGGGTTTTGTAGGTTCGGTATGGTCTACCCGGAGTAGAGAGTTAATGTTTCTGAAAGACTATGTCTCGGTCATCCGTTTCTCAAACACCATGTAGTCACGAGAAATCAGCGGAGGCGATCGAGTCTTGTGGGGAAAAGTCATAAACCTCTGCAGAGTGTACAATCTAATCATGGTTAGCCGTGTCCCCGGTTATGGACAATTTTGAGTATCTAGTACTTGAGTTATCACATGTATCTCATCACTCTTAATTAATATTGTTGGGATGTTAACTACTTTAATTGGGATTGAGTTGGGGTTATACCTTCTCAATGTTTCAACCACCATGATAGTTAAATAAAAATCTATTCCTTTGTTGTAGGGAAAAATTGGCTTTTCGCAAAACTATAATCATAGAGCTTTCCACCAGCCAAATATGCATGTAGTGATAGCATTATTCTGTTCCTGCTCTATTGTGTTATATTGCCAGCATATTCCATGTGCTGACCCATTTTCGGGCTGCAACGTATTATGTTGCAGACTTTTCAGACGAGGAGTAAGGTTCGTTAGGTCGTTGCCGTGCAGCTCAGATATGCCGTTGGAGTTGATGGACTCACTTTATCTTCCAAGCCTTCCGATGTTATCGCATTAGATGGCCTTAAGCCATATTATTGTAATAAGTTCTCTTTTGAGACATTCGATGTAATAAGTGTGTGATTGCTACTCTGTTATAAATCCTTGAGTCTTGTGTGTGTCGGCATTCTTGATTCGGGGATGACATTTGGAACACGAGACTTGACCATCTGAGGTCGGTCGCTACAAGATGGTATCGAGCACACGCTGAGTGTAGGACACGACCACTAAGATAAACCATAGGTCACTCTTCTCTACTCATTTCGACTCCTCTCCATTTTTCCACTCTTTAGGATGATTTGAGATGAAGAACAAGTTTGCACAACCGGATGAAGACACACCTTTTGGACGCCACTTGAAGGAAGTCACTAGGTACTTGAACATTGGAATACCAAGCTTCACCGGGACGTACAATGCCACCTTACCAGAAGAGGAGCGCTGGATGATTCAAGTACAAGTTCCAGGAAGGACGTTCTCGCCAACTTCTAAACCCATAGAATTTTCTTTCGAAGCACCCACCTGGAGTCTAGGCAAGAGCATGGCAGCCCACATTACCATGGGACGCATTGGAGAAGTCTACAAATGGGAGCTTAACGACACCATCTATCAAATATGTGGGCGCCGAGACGAGCAATGGGAAGTAATCATGTAGCGACCCGACCTCAGATGGTCAAGTCTCTGTGCTTCCGTGTCATCCCTGGATCGGTAATGCTGACACAGACAGTACTCGAAGGATTTATAAAAGAGTAGCAATCACACACTTATTACATCGAATGTCTCAAAAGAGAACTTATTACAATAATATGGCTTAAGGCCATCTAATACGATAACAACGGAAGGCTTGGAAGGTAAAGTGAGTCCATCAACTCCAACGGCATAGCTGAGCTGCACGGCAACGACCTATCGAACCTTACTCCTCGTCTGAAAAGTCTGCAACATAATACGTTGCAGCCCGAGAATGGGTCAGCACATGGAATATCTTGGCAATGTAACACAATAAAGCAATAACAGAATAATGCTAACACTACATGCATGTTTGGTGGTGGAAAGCTCTCTGATTCTGAGCCATTGAAAAAGCCAATTTTCCCTACATCAAAGGAATAGATTTTAATTAAACTATCATGGTGGTTGAAACATCATTGAGAAGGTATAACCCCAACTCAATCCCAATTAAAGTAATTAACAACCCAGCAATATTAATTTAGAGTGATGAGATACATGTGAATACTCAAGTACTAGATACTCAGAATTGTCCATAACCGGGGACACGGCTAACCATGATTAGATTGTACACTCTGCAGAGGTTTGCACACTTTTCCCCACAAGACTCGATCGCCTCCGTTGATTTCTCGCACTACAGGGTGTTTGAGAACGGACGACCGAGACACAGTCTTTCGGAAACATTAACTCTCTACTCCGGATAGACCATACCAAACCTACAAAACCCACTACCTGCTGATCTACCTCTTCGAGAGCTTCATGTAACTTACTCAACTATGCTAGAGCCCATAATAGCTTGTGGCTGCACACGGAAGTTTCTAGCATGAATAATCTCAGTTCCCTTTGAGCCTGGGTGGCGGTCCATAGGAAGATCACACGGGTACCCCGGGATTTCCAAAAAAAACAGACAACACTGGGTTCCCCAGGTGCCTCAATCCACCCAGATGTGTATTTAAGTTGCCACCTTAAAGTAAACCATTAATTAACAATCTCACATCTGTCGTGAATGTCTCTCAAACCCAAACCACGTCTACGAGCATAGCATGGCAATATAAGCATAACGTAGAAGTAAATCCCAAGGGTTTGATAGTAACAGGGCAATAGGTTCCTACCTCATCATCTACTTCCCAACCCACAAATTAATGACATCCTAACCATGCAATGTTTGGGGTTTGAACTAATGCATAAAAACTGGGTATGAAAGGGAATATGATCAAGTGTTACTTGCCTTGCTGACGATCCGTGAATCCTAGAGACTCATAGTAACACGCTTTGCACTCCGGGAATTCTATCGCAAGCAAACAATACATACATAAGCAACAAGCAAAGATGCACAAACGAAACTTCAACTGAAAGAGGTTGACCGGAGAGTTCAACTTAAGAACTCCGGTTCACAAGAAAAATCAAACCAAACGGAGCAACGAAACTCAAACGGCGAAAAGAACAAGATCCGTTTACTAATCTGAACTAGGGTCAAATTGTATAGAGGCAAAAACTTGTTTGAGTTGGCTATTCGGAAAGAGGGTTTCGAGATGAAACTCCAGGCGCTTGAATCGCCTGATTCCGATAAACGAGCGAAAAGTTAAACTAGTTCGAACATCGGATCAGAAATCGCGATCGGAAAAATCGCGGAATAAATCCGATAAAAAGAAAACGACGAACGGCTAAACGAACGAACGTTCGTTAGCAGAAACTAAACGACGAACACGTTCGTAAAAACGAATGAACGAGCGAACGCTCGCAAAACAAATAAACCGGAGAAATAAAACCTATCTATAAAAAAACGGGCTAGGGTTTTTCTTAAAAAAACCGAAAGGGTTTTCTAAAAAAAACCGGCGATGATGGGCTACCTCCGGCGAGGTCGTCCGGCGGGCGGGCGGCGGCTCCGGCGGGGGATGGGTGGGGTGGCGGCTCGGTGGGCGGCTAGAGGCGGCGGCTCGGCGAGGGGCGGGCGGGCGGGTGGCGGCGGCGGCGGCTCGAGCGGCTCGGGCTCGGGCTCTGCTCGGGCTCCGGGTGGGCGGCGGTGGTGGCTAGAGGGGGGGGGCGGCTATATAAAGGGGAGGCGGCGACTTGGAGGAGGGGCAAGGCGGCGCGGAGGCAGAGTCCGCTCGGACTCCATCCGAGAAGGGCGGCGGGCCAGGGCGCTGGCAAGACACAAAGCGGCGGCGGTGGTTGGGCCCTTAGCCCACCAAGGTGATCATTTTTCAAAACGTTCACCGAACTTATAAAAATCCTAGAAAAATAAATAGAAATCTAAAAAATACCAAAACAAGTTTTCTTTGCCTAAATAAAATATTTATAACAAGATGAACTTTTCTTGCCCCTAAAATGCAATTTTTAAATTATGCAAATTTTTCTCTAGGGCAAATAAAATTCCAAATAAATAAAATAAAATCCAACTAATGATTTTAACATTTTTCCTCCGATATTTCAATTATTTTTGGAGAAGTCATATTATCTCCTCTCATTTATTATTAAACATGAAATATTTTCCGGAGAGAAAAATAATAAAATCCAAAATCCTCGTCTTCATTATTTGATAAAATTCAAATATGAAAATCGGAAAATCCCCAACTCTCTCCAAGGGTCCTTGAGTTGCTTAGGATTTCGAGGATGGCAAACGAAAATGCAATAAAATATGATATGCATGGATGACCTATGTATAACATGCCAAATTGAAAATTTGGGATGTTACAAACCTACCCCCCTTAAGATGAATCTCGCCCTCGAGATTCGGTTGGCTAGAAAATAGATGCGGATGGTCCTTGCGAATATCATCTTCTCGCTCCCAGGTGGCTTCCTCGTCGGTATGGTGGCTCCACTGAACTTTGCAAAACTTGATAACCTTGTTGCGAGTGACTCATTCGTCGAAATCAAGAATCTTTACCGGCTTCTCCTCATAAGTCAAATTACTATCCAACTATCGCCTCTAGGGCAATCTTTGTATCCTTTAACGGTATATCGGCCATCTCAGCGTGGCACTTCTTCAGCTGTGATACGTGAAACACATCGTGAACTCCTGACAATCCTTCAGGTAACTCCAGCTTGTAGGCAACCTCTCCCATCCGTTCCAAAACACGATACGGTCCTACAAATCATGGGGCTAACTTTCCCTTTACTCCAAAACATTTCACTCCCCTCAAGGGTGATACTCGCAGATAGGCTCTGTCTCCAATTTCATAGGTTACTTCCTTGCGTTTTGAATCTGCGTAACTCTTCTGTATAGACTGGGCAATCTTTAGTCTGTCTCTAATCAGTTTAACCTTCTCCTCTGATTCCTTGATCAAATCTGGTCCAAACAACTAACGGTCTCCAACCTCATCCCACATCAATGGTGTTCTACATCTGCGTCCATACAGAGCTTCGAACAGTGCCATCTTCAAACTGGCCTGGTAGTTGTTGTTGTACGAGAACTCTGCGTACGGTAAATTGTCATCCCAACTAGATCCATAATCTAGCACACAGGCTCTCAACATATCCTCCAGAATCTGGTTGACTCTCTCTGTCTATCCATCCGTCTGTGGGTGGAATGCGGTACTAAACTCCAATCTGGTACCCAAAGTCCGTGTAGCTGATGCCAAAACTTTGAAGTAAACTGTGTTCCTCTATCTGACATGATGCTCCTCGGAACTCCGTGCAAACATACGATCCTGGTCATATATATCTTGGCCAACTTGGCACTTGTATAAGTTGTTTTCACTGGGATGAAGTGAGCTACTTTGGTCAAACGATCCACAACTACCCATATTGAATCATATCCTGCTTTGGTTCTGGGTAATCCAGTGATAAAATCCATGCCAAGTTTGTCCCACTTCCATTCGGGTATTGGCATAGGCTGTAACAGTCCTGCTGGCTTTTGATGCTCTGCCTTCACTCTCTGACATACATCACAAACGGCTACATACTCGGCAATATCCTTCTTCATACCAGTCCACCAGAAACGTTCCTTCAGGTCCAAATACATCTTGGTGTTTCCGGGGTGAATCGAGTATGGTGAGTCATGGGCCTCCTGAAGTATTAACTTCCTGATTTCTGAATCGTTGGGCACATAAATCCGGTCCTCAAACCACAAGGTATCGTGCTCATCCTCGTGAAAACCTTTGGCTTTTCCTTTGCCCATCTTCTCTTTTATCTCAGCAATCTCTTTGTCTTCCTTCTGAGCTTCTCGAATCTTGTTCAATAACGTCGACTGAACCTCCATTGTTGCAAGAAAACCTCTTGGAACAATCTCCAATCTAAGTTCCATGATCTCCGCAGCTAACTCCTTTGGCAATCCTTTGCTTTCAAGGCTATTGGCATAACTCTTCCGTCTCAAAGCATCTGCTACGACGTTGGCCATTCCTGGATGATAGTGTAGCTTCATGTCGTAATCCTTTATAAGTTCCAACCATCTCCTCTGTCTGAGGATTAACTCCTTCTGTGTGAAAATGTACTTCAAACTCTTATGATCCATGTACACATCACAACGGTTTCCAATAAGATAATGTCTCCAGGTCTTCAGCGCATGCACTACGGCTGCTAACTCCAAATCATGCGTGGCATAGTTCAACTCATGAGGTTTTAGTTGTCGTGAGGCATACGAAACAACTTTTCCGTCCTGCATAAGAACACATCCAAGTCCCAAGCGAGAGGCGTCACAATACACTTGAAACTCCTTATGTATATCCGCAATGTCAAGATTTGGGGCTGTAGTCAACGCTTCTTCAACTCTTGAAAGCTTGTCTCGCAATCCTCCGTCCATTTGAACTTAGTATCTTTCTTTAGCAATTCAGTCATTGGCTTAGCAATCTTGGAAAAATTCTCAATGAATCTCCGTAATATCCTGCCACCAAGGAAATCATGAATCTCACCGATGAAGTGGGTGCCAACCATTCAAGGACTAATCGAACCTTCTTCGGATCTCTTGCTATACCTCTCTCGATATAACATGCCCAAGAAATCCAACTTCCTTCAACCAAAACTCGCACTTGCTGAATTTGGCGATAACTGGTGTTCCACGAGTTTCTCGAGAACCAAACGCAAGTGTTCCGTGCTCCTCTTCGTTCTTCGAGTAGACCATAATATCATCAATAAACACCACAACAAACTTGTCCAAATACTCCATGAACACTTTGTTCATCATACTCATGAAATAGGCAGGGGCGTTAGTCAATCCAAATGACATGACCGTATACTCATATAATCCATACCGTGTAGTAAATGCTGTCTTTGGTATATCCTTCTCTCGGATCTTCAACTGATGGTATCCTGATCGTAGATCAATCTTTGGAAACACCTTAGCTCCTTGCAACTGATCAAACAGATCATTAAACATTGGTAATGGATACTTGTTCTTTATCGTTACTTCATTCAGAGCTCAGTAATCAACAACCATCCTTAGGGATTTATCCTTCTTCTCCACCAAAAGTACTGGTGCTCCCCAGGGTGATGAACTTCTACGAATGTAACCTTTCTCCAATAGCTCCTTGATCTGCTTCTTAATTTCTTTCAGATCATTTGCGGGCATCCGGTAGGGTCTCTTTGATATTGGCCCTGTACCTGGCAATAGTTCTATCAGAAACTCGATGTCTCGATCCGGTGGCATGCCTGGTAACTCCTCTGGAAAAACATCCGGATAATCCTTTACTACAGGTACTTCCTCCTGTACAACTCCCGTGAGGGTATTCACTTGCTCCTCCTAGGCACATGCCTAGATACATACTTAATCCTTTTTCCCTCTGGGGTGGTAAGATAAATTGACTTGCTAGCACAGTCAATACTTCCTCCATACTTTGACATCCAGTCCATACCTAATATCACACCCAATCCTTGCGACTCCAAGATAATTAGGTCAGACGGAAAAACATGCGTGCCAATGATTAGGGGTATCTGGGTGCACCATCTGCTAGCCATGTACTCTGCTCCAGGCGAGCTCACTAAAAGAGGGGTCCTAAGGGTTTGGGTTGGTAACTTAAACTTATCCACAAATCCCCTTGATATGTATGAATGCGATGCACCAGTATCGAAAAGAACAATAGCGGTAAATGACTGAACCAAAAACTTACCTATAACCGCGTCCGGCTGCTCTTCAACTTCCTCCACGTTAACGTGGTTCACTTGTCCTTTGTTGAATGGATTGGGCTTCTTCCCAGCGCTTCCATTTCCGTTTCCATTCTTTCCTTCAGGGCAGTCATTGGCATAGTGCCATGTCTTCCCGCACTTGAAGCAAATAACTTGGCTTAAGTCCCTCTTGGCGGGTGTAGCTGGGTTAGAGCGATTCTGATTATTGTTGGCTCCATTCCCATTCCCATTCTTCACACCATTTTGATTATGCAATCCACCTCCAGTATGGTTATGACCTCCATGGTTATGAACAAGTCCTCCCGAGTTCGGGGTTAAACGAGGCTTCTGGTGAGCTCCTGAGTTGTACTTCCCTTGTCCATATTTCCTCTTACGGCTCTCAATTTCCTGCTGCTTCCCTTCAATCATTAGGGCCTTATCTACCAACTCCTGGTAGTTGTTGAAGGTTGCCACCATCAACTGCATACTCATCTCATCATTCAGCCCTTCCATAAACTTCTCTTGCTTCGCGGCATCTGTGGCCACATCATCAGGGGCATAGCGTGATAACTTGCTAAACTCATCCACGTCATCGGGCCACAAGATGGTTCCCCAGCGTAAGTTGCGAAACTCACGCTTCTTTATCTGCATGGCTCCAGTTGAAACATGGGCCGTCTGAAAAGCTTGTTGAACTGGTCCCAAGTGACATTGGCTATAGGAAAAGTAGCGTGTAATTCTCCCACCATGTGGCTACCGGTCCATCCAATTGATGTGCGGCAAAGCGCACCTTCTCAGCATCCGTGCATCCTGCGGTGGTTAACTCCCTTCCAATACGGCGTAGCCAATCATCAGCAACTATTGGCTCGGTGCTACTGGAAAACACCGGCGGTTGTAACCTCAGAAAACGGGCTAAATTGTCCACTGGCGGCGGGTTATTGGTGGTGTTGTTGTTGTTGTTGTTGCCCTGATTCTGAACTAGCAATTGCATCAAGGCATTCTGCTGCTGGATCAACTGGGTGAGCTCCGGTGGGAAAACAAAACCGGGGTCACGTCTCGGAGGCATCTGAGGGTTTAGATGGAAGAGATTAGAATAGAAAGAGGTCTAGCGAGAAAACACTACCCATATGCACATGAGGCAAACACACACATTCATTCAATCAATCAAGCAAGAGCATACAAAGCGGTCTAGAACTATCGCATAAGTGCTCAACTACTACTAGATTACATGGGGAATACTACTATTATATGGTGGTCATCTAGAAACTTTGATCGGTGGAAGACTCCATGATGTCTGCTCCGCTTCGTCTTCATAGTCATCATCACTTGGATCGAGTCGGTGTCGCCGATGATGATATAGTTGTCCGGACAAGTGGGATCTTCTTCCTCTTCTTTCAGGTTGGTCCTCCCATGAAGACTCGATCTTCTTGACTAGGTCGTCATTCTTCTCCAAGAGGGTCTTGATTTCTTCCTCATATCCATCGCGTGTAAACTTGAGTTCTTCCTCCACTCGATGATCCTAGTTTTCGCCTTCTTCAAATCCATCATGTCTGCAAGACATCTGGTTCTCCCGACGTCGAATGTGCTGGTTTAGCTCTGGATGTAAGCTGCAATGGATCTATCCTTCTTGGTGCTGATTACTTCCCATTGCTCGCCTCGGCGCCCACATATTTGGTATATGGTGTCTTTAAGCTCCCTATTGTAGACTTCTCCAATGCGTCCCATGGTAATGTGAGCTGCCATACTCTTTCCCAAACTCCATGTTGGTGCATTGAAAACACACACTATGGGCTTCGTGCTTGGCATAAGCGTCCTTCCGGAACTAGAGCTTGAATCTTCCAAGACTCTTCTTACGGTAAGGTGGAGTCGTATGTCCCGTGAAGCTTGGTATTCCAATATTCAGGTACCTAGTGACTTCCTTCAAGTGGCGCCCAAAAGGTGTGTCTTCATCCGGTTGTGCAAACTTGTACTTCATCTCCGTCATCCTAAAGAGTGGAAAAATGGAGAGGAGTCAGAAATGAGTAGAGAAGAGTGACCTATGGTTTTATCTTAGTGATCGTGTACTACACTCAGCATGTGCTCTGATACAATCTTGTAGCGACCCGACCTCAGATGGTCAAGTCTCTGTGCTTCCGTGTCATCCCTGGATCGGCAATGCTGACACACACAGTACTCGAAGGATTTATAACAGAGTAGCAATCACACACTTATTACATCGAATGTCTCAAAAGAGAACTTATTACAATAATATGGCTTAAGGCCATCTAATACGATAACAGCGGAAGGCTTGGAAGGTAAAGTGAGTCCATCAACTCCAACGACATAGCTGAGCTGCACGGCAACGACCTATCGAACCTTACTCCTCGTCTGAAAAGTCGCAACATAATACGTTGCATCCCGAGAACGGGTCAGCACATGGAATATGCTGGCAATGTAACACAATAGAGCAATAACAGAATAATGCTAACACTACATGCATGTTTGGCTGGTGGAAAGCTCTCTGATTCTGATTCTTTGAAAAAGCCAATTTTTCCCTACATCAAAGGAATAGATTTTAATGTAACTATCATGGTGGTTGAAACATCATTGAGAAGGTATAACCCCAACTCAATCCCAATTAAAGTAATTAACAACCCAGCAATATTAATTTAGAGTGATGAGATACATGTGAATACTCAAGTACTAGATACTCATAATTGTCCATAACCGGGGACACGGCTAACCATGATTAGATTGTACACTCTGCAGAGGTTTGCACACTTTTCCCCACAAGACTCGATCGCCTCCGTTGATTTCTCGCACTATAGGGTGTTTGAGAAACGGATGACCGAGACACAGTCTTTCGGAAACATTAACTCTCTACTCCGGATAGACCATACCAAACCTACAAAACCCACTACCTGCTGATCTACCTCTTCGAGAGCTTCATGTAACTTACTCAACTATGCTAGGGCCGTAATAGCTTATGGCTGCACACGGAAGTTTCTAGCATGAAGAATCTCAGTGCCCTTTGAGCCTGGGTGGCGGTCCATAGGAAGATCACACGGGTACCCCGGGATTTCCAAAAAAAACAGACAACACTGGGTTCCCCAGGTGCCTCAGTCCACCCAGATGTGTATTTAAGTTGCCACCTTAAAGTAAACCATTAATTAACAATCTCACATCTGTCGTGAATGTCTCTCAAACCCAAACCATGTCTACAAGCATAGCATGGCAATATAAGCATAACGTAGAAGTAACTCCCAAGGGTTTGATAGTAACAGGGCAATAGGTTCCTACCTCATCATCTACTTCCCAACCCACAAATTAATGACATCCTAACCATGCAATGTTTGGGGGTTGAACTAATGCATAAAAACTGGGTATGAAAGGGAATATGATCAAGTGTTACTTGCCTTGCTGACGATCCGTGAATCCTAGAGACTCGTAGTAACACGCTTCGCACTCCGGGAATTCTATCACAAGCAAACAATACATACATAAGCAACAAGCAAAGATGCACAAACGAAACTTCAACTGATAGAGGTTGACCGGAGAGTTCAACTTAAGAACTCCGGTTCACAAGAAAAATCAAACCAAATGGAGCAACGAAACTCAAACGGCGAATGGAACAAGATCCGTTTACTAATCTGAACTAGGGTCAAATTTTACAGAGGCAAAAACTTGTTTGAGTTGGCTATTCGGAAAGAGGGTTTCGAGATGAAACTCCAGGCGCTTGAATCGCCTGATTCCGATAAACGAGCGAAAAGTTAAACTAGTTCGAACATCGGATCAGAAATCGCGATCGGAAAAATCGCGGAATAAATCCGATAAAAAGAAAACGACGAACGGCTAAACAAAGGAACGTTCGTTAGCGAAACTAAACGATTTAACACGTTCAGAAACGAACGTCTGACGCGCCGCAAAACAAATAAACCGGAGAAATAAAACCGATCTATAAAAAAACGGGCTAGGGTTTTTCTTTAAAAAAACCGAAAGGGTTTTCTAAAAAAAAAAGAACCGGCGACGAGGGGCTACATCCGCGAGGTCGCCCAATGGGCGGGCGGCGGCGGCGGGGGTGATTCATGAGGGCGGCTAGAGGCGGCGGCGGCTCGGGCGAGGGGCGAGGCGGCGGCGGCGGCGGCGGCGGCGGCGACTTGGCGGCGGCGGCTCGGGCTCCCCTCCGGGTCGGGCGGTGGTGGTGGCTAGAGGGGGGGCGGCTATATAAAGGGGGCGGGCGGCGACTTGGAGGAGGGGGCAAGGCGGCGGGAGGCGAGTCCGCTCGGACTCGGTCCGAAAAGTCTTGGCGGCGGTGGCCAAGACAAAGCGGCGGCGGCGGTGGGCCGGCTTTTTCAGTGAGCCCTTAGCCCAATCAAGGGTGGTCATTTTTAAAACGTTCACTAAACTTATAAAAATCCTAAAAATAAATAAAATCTAAAAATACCAAAACAAGTTTTCTTTGCCTAAATAAAATATTTAGAACAAGATGAACTTTTCTTGGCCCCTAAAATGCAATTTTAAATTATGCAAATTTTCTCTAGGGTAAATAAAATTCCAAATAAATAAAATAAAATCCAAATAATGATTTTAACATTTTTCCTCCGATATTTCAATTATTTTTGGAGAAGTCATATTATCACCTCTCATTTATTATTAAACATGAAATATTTTCCGAGAGAAAATAATAAAATCCAAAATCCTCGCTCTTCATTATTTGATAAAATTGAATATGAAAATCGGAAAATCCCCAACTCTCTCCGAGGGTCCTTGAGTTGCTTAGGATTTCGAGGATGGCGAACGAAAATGCAATAAAATATGATATGCATGGATGACCTATGTATAACATGCCAAATTGAAAATTTGGGATGTTACAAATCAGCACCAAGAAGGATAGATCCATTGCAGCTTTCATCCAGGAGCTAAACCAGCACATTCGACATCAGCAAAACCAGATGTGCGTAGACATGATGGAGTTGAAGAAGGCGAAGACCAGGATCATCGAGCTGGAGGAAGAAATCAAGTTTACACACGATGGATATGAGGAGGAAATCAAGACACTACTGGAGAAGAACGACGACCTAGTTAAGAAGATCGGAGTATTCATGGGAGGACCAGCACCGGAAGAAGAAGACGATGACCCCACTTGCCCGGACAACTACATCATCATCGATTTCACTGATTCCGATCCAAGTGATGATGACTACGAAGACGAAGCCGGAGCAGACATCATGGAGTCTTCCACCGATCAAAATTTCTAGATGACCACCATATATTAGTAGTATTTTCCCCCATGTATCTAATAGTAGTTGAGCATTTTTGCGATAGACCTAGACCATTTGTATGCCCTTGCTTGATTGATTGAGTGAAATGATTGTGTTTGCCTCATGTGCATATGGGTAGTGTTTTCTCATTAGACCTTTTTTCTATTCTAATCTCTTCCATCTAAACCCATCAGATGCCTCCGAGACGTGACACCGGTTTTGTTTTTCCACCAAAGCTCACCCAGTTGATCCAGAAGCAGAATGCTTTGATGCAATTGCTAGTTCAGAACCAGGGCAACAACAACAACAATAACCCGCCGCCAGTGGAAAATTTAGCCCATTTCCTGAGGTTATAGCCGCCGGTGTTTTCCAAAGAGCACCGAGCCAATAGTTGTTGATGATTGGCTACGCCAGTGTTGGAAGGAGTTAACCACCGCAGGATGCACAGATGTTAAGAAGGTGCGCTTTGCCGACATCAATTGGATGGACCAACAGCCTCATGGTGGGAGAATTACACGCTACTTTTCATATAGCCAACGCCACTTGGGACCAGTTTCAGCAAGCTTTTCGACGCCCATGTCTCAACTGGAGCCATGCAGATGAAGAAGCGAAGTTTCGCAACTTATGCCGGGGAACCGTCTCAGTAGCTCAAGATGCGTGGATGATTTTAGCAAGTTATCACGCTATGCCCTCGATGATGTGGCCACGAGATGCCAAGGTGAGAAGTTTATGGAAGGGCTGAATGATGAGATGAGCATGCAGTTGATGGTGGAAACTTTCAACAACTACCAGGAGTTGGTAGACAAGGCCCTTATGATTGAAGGGAAGCAGCAGCAAATTGAGAGCCGTAAGAGGAAGTATGGAAAAGGGAAGTATAATTCAGGAGCTCAACAGAAACCCCGCTTAACCCCGAACTCGGGAGGACTTGTTCATAACCATGGAGGTCACAACCACACTGGAGGAGGATCGCATAACCACAATGGTGCTAAGAATGGAAATGGGAACGGAGTTAATAACAATCAGAACCGCTCTAATCAAGCTACACCCGCCAAAAGGGACCTAAGTCAAGTTACTTGCTTTAAGTGCGGGAAGACAGGGCACTATGCCAATGATTGCCCTGAAGGAAGGAATGGAAACAGAAATGGGAGCGCTGGGAAGAAGCCCAATCCATTCAACAGAGGACAAGTGAACCACGTTAACGTGGAGTAAGTTGAAGAGCAGCCGGACGCGGTGATAGGTAAGTTTTTTGGTTAAGTCATTTACCGCTCTTGTTCTTTTCGATATTGGTGCATCAAATTCATACATATCAAGGGGATTTGTGGATAAGTTTAAACTACCAACCCAAACCCTTAGGACCCCTCTTTTAGTGAGCTCGCCTGGAGCAGAGTACATGGCTAGCCGATGGTGCAACCAGATACCCCTAACCATTGGCACACATGTTTTTCCGTCTGACCTAATTATATTGGAGTCGCAAGGATTGGATGTGATAATAGGTATGGACTGGATGTCAAAGTATGGAGGAAGCATTGACTGTGCTAGCAAATCAATTTATCTTACCACCCCGGAGGGAAAAAGGATTAAGTATGTATCTAGGCATGTGCCTAGGAGGAGCCAAGTGAATGCCCTCACGGGAGTTGTTCAGGAGGAAGTACCGGTAGTAAAGGATTTTCCGGATGTTTTCCTAGAGCAGTTACCAGGCATGCCACCGGATCGAGACATTGAGTTTTTGATAGAGCTATTGCCAGGTACAGGGCCAATATCCAAGAGACCCTATTGGATGCCCGCAAATGATCTGGAGGAAATTAAGAAACAGATTAAGGAGTTGTTGGAGAAAGGTTACATTCGAAGGAGTTCATCACCTTGGGGAGCCCCTGTGCTTTTGGTTGAGAAGAAGGATAAATCCCTAAGGATGGTTGTTGATTACCGAGCCTTGAATGAAGTAACGATTAAGAATAAGTACCCACTGCCGATGATCAATGATATGTTTGATCAGCTGCAAGGAGCCAAGGTGTTTTTGAAGATCGATCTACGATCGGGGTACCATCAGTTGAAGATTTGAGAGAAGGATATACCAAAGACAGCGTTCACCACGCGGTATGGATTATACGAGTATACGGTCATGTCGCTTTGGACCGACTAACGCCTCGCCTATTTCATGAGTATGATGAACAAGGTGTTCATGGAGTATTTGGACAAGTTTGTTGTGGTGTTTATTGATGACATTATGGTATACTCGAAGAACGAAGAGGAGCACAAGGAGCACTTGCGTTTAGTTCTCGAGAAACTCAGGGAACACTAGTTATACGCCAAATTCAGCAAGTGCGAGTTTTGGTTGAAGGAAGTTGGATTTCTTGGGCATGTTATATTAGGAGAAGGTATAGCAGTGGACCCTAGCAAGGTTTAGTCCGTCACTGAATGGTTGGCACCCACTTCAGTTGGCGAGATCTGCAGTTTCCTTGGACTCGCAGGATATTATCGGAGATTCATTGAGAAATTTTCCAAGATTGCTAAGCCAATGACTGATTTGCTGAAGAAGGATACTAAGTTTAAATGGACAGAAGATTGCGAGGCAAGTTTTCAGGAGTTGAAGAAACGTTTGACTACAGCCCCAGTGCTAACATTGCCATATATACATAAGGAGTTTCAAGTGTATTGTGACGCCTCATGCTTGGGACTTGGATGTGTGCTTATGCAGGACGGAAAGGTTGTTGCGTATGCCTCACGACAACTGAAGCCCCATGAGTTGAACTATGCCACACATGATTTGGAGCTAGCAGCCATAGTGCATGCATTGAAGACCTGGAGACATTACCTTATTGGGAACCGTTGTGATGTGTACACGGATTATAAGAGTTTGAAGTACATTTTCACGCAAAAGGAGTTGAACCTTAGGCAGAGGAGATGGTGGGGGCTTATAAAGGATTATGACATGAAGCTGCACTATCATCCAGGAAAGGCCAATGTCGTAGCAGACGCTTTGAGCCGGAAGAGTTACGCTAATATCCTTGAAAGTAAGGGATAGCCGAAGGAGTTAGCTGAAGATATCATGGAACTTCAGTTGGAGATTGTTCCAAGAGGTTTCATTGCAACAATGGAAGTTCAGTCTACATTGTTGGACAAGATTCGAGAAGCTCAGAAGGAAGACAAAGAGATTGCTGAGATAAAGGAGAAGATGAGCAAAGGAAAGGCCAAAGGTTTTCGTGAGGACGAGCACGACACCTTATGGTTTGAGGACCGAGTTTATGTGCCCAATAACCCAGAGATCAGGAAGTTAATACTTCAGGAGGCTCATGACTCACCATACTCGATACACCCCGGAAACACCAAGATGTACTTGGATTTGAAAGAGCGTTTTGGTGGACTGGTATGAAGAAGGATATTGCCGAGTATGTAGCCGTATGTGATGTATGTCAGAGAGTGAAGGAAGAGCATTAGAAGCCAGGCAGGATCATATACACCTATGCCAATACCGAATGGAAGTGGGATAAACTTGGCATGGACTTTATCACGGACTACCGGGACCAAGGCAGGATATGACTCAATATGGGTAGTAGTGGATCGCTTGACCAAAGTGGCTCACTTCATCCCAAAGAAAATAACTTATACAAGTGCAAAGTTGGCCAAGATATATATTTCCGAATCGTATGTTTGCATGGAGTTCCGAGGACCATCGTGACGATAGAGGAACACAGTTTACTTCAAAGTTTTGGCATCGCCATACACGGACCTTGGTTACGAGATTGGAGTTGATCTGACATTTCACCCAGAGAGATGGATGCAGAGAGAGAGTCACCAGATTTTGGAGGACATGTTGAGAGCACATGCGCTAGATTATGGATCTAGTTGGGATGACAATTTGCCTTACACAGAGTTCTCATACAACAATAGCTACCAGCCAGTTTGAAGATGGCACCGCTCAAGCTCAGTATGGACGCAGATCTGCGAACACCACCGATGTGGGATGAGGTAGGAGACCGACAACTGTTTGGACCAGACTGATCAAGGAGTCTCAAGATAAAGTTAAGTTGATCGAGATAGATGAAGATTTCTCGACCCAGTGTAAGAGTTATGCGTACACAAAATGCAAGGAGGTAACCTATGAAATTGGAGACAGAGCATATCTGCGAGTATCACCCTTGCGAGGAGTGAAACATTTTGGAGTTAAGGGAAAATTAGCTCTGAGATTTGTAGGACCGTATCATGTTTTGGAATGGATGGGAGAAGTTGCCTACAAGCTGGAGTTACCTGAAGGATAGTTAGGAGTTCACGATGTGTTCCACGTCTCACAGTTGAAGAAGTGTCATCTTTGAGATGGCGATATACCATTAAGAGATACACCCTTCGAGGTGATTCAATTGGACAAGAATTTGACTTATGAGGGAAGCTAGTAAAGATTCTTGACTTTGCCAAATGAGTCACCCGCACAAGGTTATTAAGTTTTGCAAAGTTCAGTGGAGCCAACATACCGAGGAGGAAGCCACCTGGGAACGAGAGGATGATATTCGCAAGGACCACCCACACCTATTTTCTAGCCAACCCGAATCTCGAGGACGAGATTCATCTTAAGGGGGGGTAGGTTTGTAACATCCCAAATTTTCAATTTGGAATGTTATACATAGGTCATCCATGCATATCATATTTTATTGCATCTTCGTTCCGCAATCTTCGAAATCCTAAGCAACTCAAGGACCCTCGGAGAGAGTTGGGGATTTTCCGGTTTTCATATTTGATTTTTATCAAATAGCGAAAACGAGGATTTTTCATTTTAATTATTTTCCTCTCTGAAAAATATTTCATAATAAAATAAATGAGGGGAGATAATATGACTTCTTTAAAACAATTGAAATATTGGAGGAAAAATGTTAAAATCATTTGTTGGATTTTATTTGATTTTTATTTGGATTTTATTTGCATTAGAAAAATTGCACGTTTAAAAAAAATTGCATTTTAGGGCCAAGAAAATGTTCATCTCGTTCTAAATATTTCATTTAGACGGTGAAAATTTGTTTTGGCATTTTTAGATTTTTAGTTTATTTTATAGGATTTTTTTTCCGTCAATGAACTATTTTTTTAAGTTTCCCAGGACTAGACTAGGCCTAAGGCCCAGCCGAGCAGGCCGGCCCAGCAGTGCCGCCTCCACATGAAAGCACCGCCGCCGACTCGGACCGAGTCCGAGCGGACTCCGCCTCGCCCGCCTTGCCCCCTCCTCCAAGGCCCCTCTCTTGAAATAGCCACCACCCCGCCGCCACACACCACCACCACCACCGCCACCACCGCCTCGAGCCGAGCCGCCGCCGAGCCGGAGCCCCGCCCGCCGCCTGAGCCGAGCCCTTGCCGCCTGAGCCCGCCGCCCCGCCGAGACTCGCCGCCGCCCCAGAACCACGACTTCGCCGCCTGAGCAGGAGCCCCTTGCCAGCACTGAAGCGCCGCGCCCCAAGCCACCGCCTCGCCACAGAGCCCGAGCCACCGCCGCCGAGCCCGCCACCACAGACTGAACCCATGGAGCCCCAGGAGCCAAGCCGAGGTAGCCGTCCGCCGTTGCCGGTTTTCTGAGAAAAACCGTTTCGTTTTTTAGAAACTCTAGTTTTCGTTTTTTTAAATAGATCGGTTTTTCTCCGGTTTATTTATTTAGCGAGTGTTCGCTCGTTCGTTCATTTTAACGAACGTGTTCTTCGTTTAGATCCAGATAACGAACGTTCGTTCGTTAGTCTGTTCGTCAGTTTTTCTTTTTCTCGGATTTATTCCGCGATTTTTCTGATCATGATTTCTGATCCGATCTTAGTTTCTGTTTATCTTTTCGCTCATTAGTCGGAATCAGGCGATTCAAGCGCCTAGATCTTCTTCTCAAGACCCTCTTTCTGTTTAAACATCTTAAACGAGATATTGATACTGTAAAATTTGACCTTAGTTCAGATTAGTAAGCGGATCTTGTTTCTTTCGCCGTTTGAGTTTCGTTGCTCCGTTTTGTTTGATTCTTTTTGCGAACCAGAGTTCTTAAGTTGAACTTTCTGGTCAGCCTCGTTTATTTGAGTTTTGCTTGTGCATCTTTGCTTGTTGCTTATGTATGTTATTTTTGCTTGCGATAGAATTCCCGGAGTGCGAAGCGTGTTACTACGAGTCTCTAGGATTCGCGGATCGTCATCAAGGCAAGTAACACTTTGATCATACTCTTTTCATACCCAGTTTTTCTGCATTAGCTCAATCCTCAAACATTGCATGGTTAGAATGTCATTAACTTGTGGGCTGGGAAGTAGTAGTTAAGGTAGAACCTATTGCCCTGTTACTATCAAACCCTTGGGAGTTACTTCTATGTGTTGCTTATATTGCTATGCTATGCTCGTAGACGTGGTTGGGTTTGAGTGAATCCATGACAGATGTGAGATTGTTAATTAATGGTTTAATTTAAGGTGGCAACTTTAATACACACCTGGGTGGATTGAGGCACCTGGGGAACCCAGTGTTGTCTGTTTTATTTTTCGAAATCCCGGGGTACCCGTGTGATCTTCCTATGGACCGCTACCCAGGCTCAAAGGGAATTGAGATTATTCATGCTAGAAACTTCTGTGTGCAGCGGCAAGCTACTATGGGCTCTAGCATAGTTGAGTAAGTTACGTGAAGCTCTTGAAGAGGTAGATCAGCAGATAGTGGGTTTTGTAGGTTTGGTATGGTCTACCCGGAGTAGAGAGTTAGTGTTTCTGAAAGACTATGTCTCGGTCATCCGTTTCTCAAACACCATGTAGTGCGAGAAATCAACGGAGGCGATCGAGTCTTGTGGGGAAAAGTGCGCAAACCTCTGCAGAGTGTACAATCTAATCATGGTTAGCAGTGTCCCAGGTTATGGACAATTTTGAGTATCTAGTACTTGAGTTATCACATGTATCTCATCACTCTTAATTAATATTGTTGGGATGTTAACTACTTTAATTGGGATTGAGTTGGGGTTATACCTTCTCAATGTTTTAACCACCATGATAGTTAAATAAAAATCTATTCCTTTGTTGTAGAGAAAAATTGGCTTTTCGCAAAACTATAACCATAGAGCTTTCCACCAGCCAAATATGCATGTAGTGATAGCATTATTCTGTTCCTGCTCTATTGTGTTATATTGCCAGCATATTCCATGTGCTGACCCGTTTTCGGGCTGCAACGTATTATGTTGCAGACTTTTCAGACGAGGAGTAAGTTTCTTTAGGTCATTGCAGTGCAGCTTAGCTATGCCATTGGAGTTGATGGACTCACTTTATCTTCCAAGCCTTCCGCTGTTATCGCATTAGATGGCCTTAAGCAATATTATTGTAATAAGTTCTCTTTTGAGACATTCGTTGTAATAAGTGTGTGATTGCTACTCTGTTATAAATCCTTCGAGTACTGTGTGTGTCAGCATTACTGATCCAGGGATGACACTGGAACACAGAGACTTGACCATCTGAGGTCGGGTCGCTACACGATGGGGAAAGAGAAGATGGTGGCTCTGGAGCGGGCGAAGAAAGCGATGCCGAAGGCAAAGGGGAAGAAGTCCAGCCGGGGCGGATCTTCCTCGAGGACTGGCCTGCCGCAGGGTTGGATCCAGGGCGACTGGATCCACTCGACGATTCGTCAAGACGACATCGACGACTTGGTCGAGGGAGGACTGTTCCCCACGAATCTGCGCGGCTTCCGGGGAACGAGACCGAGCCGCAACCTCGAGAGGGTGAGTGTGCTCTCCTCGCCACTCACGTCTGATACGTCTCCGTAGTATCTACTTTTCCAAACACTTTTGCCCTTGTTTTGGACTCTAACTTGTATGATTTGAATGGAACTAACCCGGACTGACGCTGTTTTCAGCAGAATTGCCATGATGTTGTTTTATGTGCAGAAAACAAAAGTTCTCGGAATGACCTGGAACTCCACGGGAGGTCTTATAAAAAATAATAAAAAATCCTTGCCAAAGATGAAGACCAGGGGGCCCACACCCTGTCCACGAGGGTGGGGGGTGCGCCCCCCTCCTGGGCACGCCCCCTACCTCGTGGACCCCCTGGAGACCCTCCGATGCCAACTCCAACTCCATATATTGGCTTTCGGGGAGAAAAAAATCACAGAGAAGAAATCATCGCGTTTTACGATACAGAGCCGCCGCCAAGCCCTAATCTCTCTTGGGAGGCTGATCTGAGTCCGTTCGGGGCTCGGAGAGGGGATTCGTTGCCGTCGTCATCATCAACCATCCTCCATCACCAATTTCATGATGCTCACCGCCGTGCGTGAGTAATTCCATCGTAGGCTTGCTGGACGGTGATGGGTTGGATGAGATTTATCATGTAATTGAGTTAGTTTTGTTAGGGTTTGATCCCTAGTATCCACTATGTTCTGAGATTGATGTTGCTATGAGTTTGCTATGCTTAATGCTTGTCACTAGGGCCCGAGTGCCATGAATTCAGATCTGAACCTATTATGTTTTCATGAATATATGTGTGTTCTTGATCCTATCTTGCAAGTATATAGTCACCTATTATGTGTTATGATCCGACAACCCCGAAGTGACAATAATCGGGATACTTCTCGTGATGACCATAGTTTGAGGAGTTCATGTATTCACTATGTGCTAATGCTTTGTTCCGGTTCTCTATTGAAAGGAGGCCTTAATATCCCTTAGTTTCTAATAGGACCCCGCTGCCACAGGAGGGTAGGACAAAACATGTCATGCAAGTTCTTTTCCATAAGCACGTATGACTATTTACGGAATACATGCCTACATTACACTGATGAATTGGAGCTAGTTCTGTGTCACCCTATGTTATGACTGTTACATGACGAACCGCACCCGGCATAATTATCCATCACTGATCCGGTGCCTACGAGCTTTCCATATACTGGTTTACGCTTATTTACTTTTCATTTGCTCTTTCACACAATCACTACAAAATACCAAAAACATTACTTTTGCTGTCTTTACTTTTGTTACCGTTACCACCACTATCATATTACTTTGCTACTAAACACCTTGCTACAGATACTAAGTTTCCAGGTGTGGTTGAATTGACAACTCAGCTGCTAATACTTGAGAATATTCTTTGGCTCCCCTTGTGTCGAATCAATAAATTTGGGGTTGAATACTCTACCCTCGAAAACTGTTGCGATCCCCCATACTTGTGGGTTATCAAGACCTTTTTCTGGCTCCGTTGCCGGGGAGCATAGCTCTATTCTTTGAGTCACTTGGGATTTATATCTGCTGGACACTATGAAGAACTTGAAAGACGCTAAGACAACAATTTATCCCTCAACTACGAGGGGAGGTAAGGAACTGCCATCTAGCTCTGCACTTGATTCACCTTCTGTTATGAGTAAGCTTGCGACACCTAAACCTGCTTCTGCTATTCGTTCCGACTTGTCGCATGTTATTGATGATGCCACTTCTACTATGCATGATACTTATGATGAAACTACTTCTATGCTTGATACTACTGTGCCCCCTGGTGAATTTCTAGATGAACAAATTTCTAGGTCTAGAGAAAGAGAAATTATTGAAACTAAATACAATGATGAAAGTGATGATGAAAATATGCCTGCTATTCACGAGGGTTATCTTTTGATGCGAATCTTCGCAGCTATTTTTGCTTGCCGGGATAGATACTGAACTTAAGAGGCTGCTAGTTAAATGGAGTAAAGAATCTCTTAGAGATAGGATGAGACCTGACCACCTTTTGCTACTTCACCTATCGTGTTCTGATAAGGATTATGAATTCTCTGTTGATCTGATATAATTACTTTGGTTGAATCTGATCCTTTTATGGCTATGAATCAAAACTGTTGTGGCACATCTTACTAAGTTAAATGATATAGCTGCCCTGTTTACTAATGATGAGAGATCGTGCTACTTTTATATACTCAAAATATTTCCGTTCTCATTAAAGGGTGATGCTAAGATATGGTTTAATTCTCTTGGTCCTGGTTGCGTGCGTAGTCCCCAGGATATGATTTATTACTTCTCTGCTAAATATTTCCCTGCTCATAAGAAACAAGCTGCTTTGAGGGATATATATAATTTTGTGCAAATTGAAGAAGAGAGTCTCCCACAAGTTTGGGGGAGGCTTCTCAAGTTACTTAATGCTTTGCCTGATCATCCTCTTAAGAAACCTGAAATACTTGATGTCTTTTATAATGGACTAACCGATGCTTCCAGAGATTACCTGGGTAGTTGTGCTGGTTCTCTTTTCAGGGAAAGAACACCGGATGAAGCTGAAATTTTATTGAATAATATGTTGACAAATGAAAATAATTGGGCACCTCCTGAGCCAACTCCCGAGCCAGCTCCCGAGCCAATTCATGAGTCTATTCCTAAACCAACTCCGAAGAGAGGTGTTCTATTTCTCATCCCAAGATATGCAAGAGGCAAAGAAATCTATGAAAGAAAAAGGTATTAAAGCTGAAGATGTTAAGAATTTACCTCCTATTGAAGAAATACATGGTCTTAATTTACCTCCTGTTGAAGAAGTATATGATCTCAATTCTTTATTCACTGAAGAACCTCCTGATCCCGATATCCCGACACAGGTAGTAAAGGTAAATTCTCTCTATAGATATGATAAAGCTGAAGTACCTCCTACTAAAATTGCTAGTCAGTGCTTTGATGAGTTTGATAACTTTATGTTTAAGCAAGATGACTTTAATGCTTATTTTGGTAGACAATTAAAACAGAATACCTTCATGATTAAACGCTTGAGTGATTATATGGCTAATATTAGAGGTGAACTTAAACTTGTTAGCAAACAGGTTCTATGGTTACCACTCAAGTAGAGCAAGTACTTAAAGCTCAGAAAGAAGTGCTTGATGAAATGAAGAGTAAGAAAAATGATTATGCTGTTAGAGTGGCTACTAGAATTGGTAGAATGACTCAGGAACCTTTGTATCCTGAAGGCCACCCTAAGAGAATCGAGCAAGATTCTCAGAGAAATAATATTGATGTACCTAGTTCTTCTAAAAGGAAGAAAAAGAAAAATGATAGAACTGTGCAAACTTCTAGTGAACCTATTGCTGAACCACCTGATAATCCAAATGACATCTCTATGTCTGATGCTGAAACACAATCTGGTAATAAACATGAACCTAGTGAAAATGTTAATGATAATGTTCATGATGATGCTCAACCTAGTAATGATAATGATGTAGAAGTTGAACCTGCTGTTGATCTTGATAACCCACAATCAAAGAATCAACGTTATGATAAAAGAGACTTCGTTGCTAGGAAACATGGTAAAGAAAGGGAACCATGTGTTCAGAAACCCATGCCTTTTCCTCCGAAACCATCCAAGAAAAGGATGATGAGGATTACGAGCGCTTTGCTGAAATGATTAGACCCATCTTTTTGCGTGTATGCGATTGGTGATATGCTCAAAATGAATTCTTATGCTAAATATATGAAAGATATTGTTACAAATAAAAAAAAGATACCGAAGCTGAAATTTCCACCATGCTTGCTAATTATACTTTTAAGGGTGGAATACCAAAGAAACTTGGAGATCCAGGAGTACCTACTATACCATGCTCCATTAAGAGAAATTATGTTAAAACTGCTTTGTGTGATCTTGGAGCCGGTGTTAGTGTTATGCCTCTCTCTTTATATTGTAACTTGACTTGAATAAGTTGAAACCTACTGAAATATCTTTGCAAATGGCTGATAAATAAACTGCTATACCTGTCGGTATTTGTGAGGATGTTCCTGTTGTGGTTGCAGACGTTACTATTTTAACGGACTTTGTTATTCTTGATATTCCCGAGGACGATAGTATGTCTATTATTCTTGGAAGACCTTTCCTTAACACTGCAGGGGCTGTTATTGATTGCAACAAAGGCAATGTCACTTTTCATGTTAATGGTAATGAGCATACGGTACACTTCCCGAGGAAACAACCTCAAGTTCATAGTATCAACTCTATTGGAAAATTCCATCGATTATATTTGGAGGTTTTGAATTTCCTCTCCCTACTGTCAAGAAGAAATATGATATACTTATTATTGGGGATGTCCATATCCCCGTTGAGGTAACATAGTGTTATTCGAAATTTCTCCTGTTCCATGTTAATCGGAATGAGTTTGTTAACAAGACTTGATCAACCTTGTTAGTGGATTCCTTTTGATGAGCATGAGATGGATGAGACTAGAAGCACAACCTTTTGTACCCTCTTTATATTCTCTGTTCTTTAGTAGAAATAAAGTAAAATAGTATTTTTATGCCTGTTTCCTGATTTATCCGTGCAATGTAAAAATATCCCAAAAATAAAAGTCCTCAGAATGCCATGCCAATTTAATATGATTTTTTCGGGAATATTTGAAGATTTTTAGTGCAAAAATTACCACGGGGGGAGCTGTCACCTGGCCACGAGGGTGGAGGGCGCGCCCTACCCCCCTGGGCGCGCCCCCTGCCTTGTGGGCCCATGGTAGCCCTCCTCCACTTATCCCTGCACCCATCTTCTTCCTCTGCCTCACACAAACCCGAAAAACCAACTCAAGCTCGTGTTCCA
Organism: Aegilops longissima; assembly: GCA_021605205.1. Classification (NCBI taxonomy): domain Eukaryota; kingdom Viridiplantae; phylum Streptophyta; class Magnoliopsida; order Poales; family Poaceae; genus Aegilops; species Aegilops longissima. Next base: position 555,607,448 of record CM038678.1, read on the forward strand.
GCCACTTTTGCTGTGATTTTCGATCTCCTTGCTCAAAACACCTCTCGCAAAACTGCTTGGGGAGATTGTTCCTTGGTATGTGACTCCTCCATTGGTCCAATTAATTTTTGTTCTAGTGCTTTATTCTTTGCAAATTTGTGCTGCATAGGTGACCATGTTCTTGAGCTTGCATGTCAAATTTATATGGTTCCAAGTAGTTCTAATGCTTGATATATGCTCTAGGCACTTGTATGAGTAGTTGCTATCAGTTTTATTGAAGTTGGTTCACTTTTGTTTGAAGTTACTAAAAATTTCAGATTATTTCAGAAATAATGAAGAGACTTTTGAGGGGCTCGTCGAGCCGAAGCTCGAAGGAAAAACAAAAGGAAGAAAAGCATAAGCCCAAATTTAATTTGCCTCGCACCGCGGAGGTCCGGCCGTGTGAATGGCCTTCCGATGACTTCTTGAGGAGAGCCAGGATTTATGAGGATTTCTATCTATTAATTGAGAACGCCGGCCTCACCGACTTCCTCCGCGACCAACGTCATCAGTATCTCTTACTCACAAATACTTTTGTGCAGAACTTCTACTTTTTCCCTAAGAAATCACCTCCAACAGTAGAGTTTCATTTATATGACGTTGTTAAGGAGATGACATTAGCTGAATTTTGCGAGGTTTGCAAAATACCCTTTGAGGGCACCTTAGATGAACCACACCGTAACGAAGTGGAAGCTTTTATTAAGACTATCACTGTGGGAGAAACCAGGAAGGTTTCTAATGCAAGAATTACTAGCATACATTTTCCTGTTCTGCGCTACTTTGCCTTATTTGCTAGTCGTTGCCTGATTGGTCGCGGGAACTGTGGAAACCTTAGTGTTCCTGTAACATCCCAAATTTCCTATTTGGAATGTTTTACAATTATAGCTAAGCATCTATGCATTCTGTTTGAATTTGAGTGGCATTTGAAGTTTGAAGTTTTGGAGTTGTTGGAATTTGAATTCAAAATTTTGGCGGGGAATCATTTCAAAAACTATGCCCGATAAATACTTGAGAAAAAGTATGAGAGGAGTAAACATGACACTCCAAAAATATCAGAGGAAAAACATTGCCAAAAGGTTTGAATTCAAATTTGAGTTTTATTTGAATTTTGAAAAAATGAATTTTATAAAGTTTGGATTTTGCCTCGAAAATGTTCAAATGATAGGAATATTCCCCGATCATTTTGATATATATATGTCCTATATAAAATATTTATATTCTATATATTTTATCTCTATTTTTGTTTTCAAAAAAGGAAAAAAGAAAAAGCCCACAGGCGCCGGCCAGCCAACCGCCCAACCAACACCCACGCTGCCCAGCCAGTCAGCCACCAACGGCCGAGCTGCCCAATGAGCCAAGACCACTCCTCGCCTGAAACCTCCCGTCGGCCGACCGACCCAGCCGCACCCCCTCCCTTCGCTGACGGTGGTCCCCACCCGTCACCTTCCTCACCCACGCCAACCGCCCGCGCCGCCTCGCCGGATCCCGTGAGATCCGGGATTCGCCATGATCCTCTCGCCGCGTTGCCCCTCGTCCAAGTCGAGGCCGCCCGCCTATAAATACCCCACCGACCCGTTTTCCCCCTCGCCCCTCGCCCGACCTCTCCTCTCACCACCTTGCGCTTTCGCCGGAGCAACCGAACGCCGCCGCCGCCATTAACCTCGTCCCGACCCACCCCGGCCACCCCGAGCTCACCGGACTCCACCAAACCCACCTCGCCTCGTCTCTTTCCGCCGGAGACCTCCGCCGACGCCCCCGACCACCGGAGTCGCCGGAGCACTCGCCGCCCGAGCCGCCGTCGCCGTCACTGCCCGGTAAGTCGCCGGAGTTCCCCCTCGCCGTTAGATCCCGATCGAACGGTTAGGATTAGATCCCCCCGAAGGGGTAGGTTCATTTAAAATAAACCGGTTCAGTCCCGGTTAGTTCCGGTTTATTTTAGTTAGGGTTTCTTTTATTAGACCGGCCCGACTCGTTTTAACCCTAGGGCCGATTTAGTTATATTACGCCGAAGCGTTATATAGGCCCATTAGGCCGTTTTTCTTTATTTTTCGTTTTCTGTTTTAACAGAATAGTTTCAGATTTGAAAAATTCATATCTTTTAATCTACTTAATATTTTTAAGTGATTCTTTTTTTGTTGGTTTGAAAATTTCTTATAGTTTCTGTAGAAAATATAATTAGTCATGTTAAAATTATTTAAAATTGCCTTATTTTAGATTTAGACAGAATAGTAATTCTGCCATAAAAGAGTTAGGAAAATTATTTGTTAGTGATTCTTTTGTCACAACTTTGTTTTGACATTGCCTAACCGTAGGAATTTATTTGGGCATTTTAGGATTAATAAAAAATAGTTTTAATCAGAATCATGTTATTCTTAATTAATTAACTAGCTACTATTTTCCTATTGTTTTAAATAGCAAATAATTTTATTTCTATTATGTAATAGTTTATTCTTGATTAGTTTCTGTAACTTTAGAGCATGAACTTTTATTTATAATAAATAAAACTTTTATTTTATTTTTCTTACTAGTATTGGTTTTAGGCTTAATAGGAGTTTTATAATAGATTTTTAGGTGATTCTTTTTGCTCCTAGTTGCTTGATGAATTCTTTTCAGTTAGGTAGCATAAACCCATACTTAGGTTCTGTTAAGAAAATTTTTGTTATGTAAAACTATTTTTAGTTGTTGCTTGAAGTAGGAAAAACTTTGAGTTGGAGTTCTTTGAGTTTTCTTTGGGTTTGATTCGTTTGTTTTGGTGTGTTATGTTAGTATGTTATTATGTTAGGTGGTCATATGTTGTATGCTTATTATGGTTATTGTTTGCCTCGGTAGAATTTCCGGAGTGCGAAGCTTGCTACCACGAGTCCCTAGCTTTCGAAGATCATCAGCAAGGCAAGTCATTGATCATGTTTTCTTTTACTATGCCTATGATTTTATTGCATTAGAATTATACCTCCCCACCATGCATGCAGTAGTTGAAATTTGAAGCTATGTTCTTGAGTAGTATCATGAGGTAGGATGAACCCAATTCCCCTTGTTACCATGACCCGGGACTAAGTAGTTTACTTTTGCTATGCTCGTAGACGGGGTTGGTTGAGAGAATTCATAAGGGAGATGTGAGAGTCAAAGATGATGACAACCCCATGAACTTCAAGCTCAAGATGGACTTGAATTCACTCTTTGGGTGGAGGATTTGTTGACGGGCACCTGGAGAACCCAAAGGTTGGCGGGATGCATGGAGAAGTGCCATGACATCTTGCGAAAGCTTCACCCAGCCACGAAGAGACGGATGTACCCATTGACCGGAAGCTTACCATGCAGCCGCAAGCCATTATGGGCTCGGCTTGGTCAACCCTAGTTGTGACTCTGGCGGACCGTGCTACGAGATGTAGAAGAACGGTAGTATTGGATGGGTACGGCAGTGGCGAAGAACTCTTGAATACCCTGTTTCGTTCGTCCGTCTTCAAACACCATGAAGTGCGAAGACTTAAAAGGAGGGAACGATTCTTGCGGTAAAGTCATAAACCTCTGCAGAGAAAAGATCTAATCGATTAGCCGTGTCCCGATTACGGACAATTTGAGCCTCTGGAACTTGGAAGTATTCGAAATCTCAACATTGAAATTAATAAATTAATTGAGGGGTTATGACTTAATAATTTGGGAATGAGATATTGGTTGGTGGAACCATCTCAATAACTACCAACAATTTTGTAGTATTTGCAAGCAAGTCCACCGTAGTAGGGAAAATTGGCTTTTATAAAATGATGAAACTTAGAGCCCCACAGCCAAATTGCATATAGTATTAGTAATTTTATTATTGTTCTCTCTTCATGACTTGCCAAATATTCAAAATGCTGACCTACACGGCTGCAACGTCTTATGTTGCGAGAGAGTATTCCGATCGAGGATTGAGGCTACGATCTGCGCTTGGCGATTGCCCTTTGGAGTCGGATGGACTCGCTATTCTTCTACGCTTCGCAGCTTTACTTAGTTTATTTCTCATGAGTTGGCCTTGACCAAATTTATTCTATTGTAATAAAGACTCGATATGAGAATCGTGTAATAAATTCAGGTGTGATTGAACTTTGATTATTTCATCAATGTCTTGTGAGTGCCAAAGATGATCTTGGGATGGTACAGACGTAAAGACTTGACCGATTTTGGGTCAGTCGCTCTGAAGATAGTATCGAGCACACGCGACCGTGGGGCGAACCCCTAGGATCGGAAAGCCATAGGAAGAGACTATTTATTTTATATCCTTATCATTCCGTAATTCTCCCTGTTCATTTCGACTTCTCTCCGATTTTCAACATTCTAGATGGCCACGAGTTCACCCCGCTTTGCTACGGAGTTTTGCCACCAGATGAGGCGATGCCCTTCGGCAGAAGCTGGTCCAGATCGTGAAGAAGCTGAAGATTGCTCGCCCTCGATCACCGGAAGCCTACCAATGCACTTCCAACGGATACCCGCTGAGGATTGAGGTGCACATTCCAGGGAGGACCTTCGAGGACATCTGAGCCTATTGACTTTGAGTTTACCGATTTCAACCGGATCCTCGGAAGAGACATGGCGATATATCGTGCACTTGGACATCTCCGAGAAGAGTACAGGCCGAGCTCGATCCATCGACCTCGCCATGGTTTCTCGCAGAGCAAGGAATGGATATATCATCCGTATCGTGAGGACGACTCCATTCTCTCGTATGTCCAAGACTTGGAGTGTCTCCTCGGAAGCGGAGATCCGGACTCGCCAGTAACTTCGAAGGTACACAGGAGGCTGTTGTTCCGTGAACTGGAACTGGAGGAGAAGGCACATGCAGACTTCCTTGATCATGAGGAAGAAATCGCGGACTTCATGGAGAGAGTCGACGACCAAGATGAAGGTTGCGCATTAGAGGAAAAGATGGACTTGGGAGAGGACCTTTTCCGAGTGGAGATGACGGACCTCTCGTGAGCAATGATCAGGATTATGAAGGGAGCTCCACTGGAGAAAGCCGCAAGAGGAGGCGCCGCAACAGAGGACGCCACACCGGAGGACATCGCACCAGAGGACGCAAGGATTATTGATGAAGACATTTAGTCGACCACCATGTTATTTTACTTTTCGTCGATCAGTTAGGCCGATATTTTCGTTTAGTCGTGAGCATTTTGTAATCGAGATTGAACCATGTTTGATTGGATTGAATAAATGATTGGTGTGATTATGATTGTGCATTCATATGGGTAGTGATATTTTCTCATTAGACCATTGTTCTATTCTAATTTTCTCATCCACTCCAAAACACCAGATGCCTCCGAGACGTGACCCCGGTCTCAACTTCCGGCCGGAGCTCACCCAGTTGATCCAGCAGCAGAATGCCCTCATGGAGATGCTCATTCAGAATCAGAACAACAACAACAACAACAATCCACCGCCACCACCCCCTGTTGACAATTTGACTCGATTCCTAAGGCTGAATCCGCCAGTGTTCTCTAGCAGCACTGAGCCAATTGTGGCCGATGATTGGCTCCGCAAGGTCGGAAGAGAGTTAATCACTGTTGGATGCACTGATGCAGAAAAGGTGCGCTTTGCCGCACATCAACTTGATGGACCTGCAGCTTCTTGGTGGGAGAACTACACCGCCACTTATCCCATCGGCACCATCACGTGGGATCAGTTCCAGCAGGCCTTCCGCACCGCTCATGTTTCAGCTGGAGCCATGAGTCTGAAGAAGCGTGAGTTCCGCAACTTATGCCAGGGGAACCGTACTGTGGGGCAGTACGTGGATGAGTTCAGCAATTTAGCTCGCTATGCCCCGGATGATGTGGCCACAGATGCCGCAAAGCAGGAAAAGTTTCTCGAGGGACTCAATGACGAGCTGGGAATGCAGCTTATGGTGGCTACCTTCACCAACTACCAGGAGCTGGTAGACAAGGCCACCATACTTGAAGGCAAGCAGCAGCAGATTGATAGCATAGCGGAAGTACAGCCAGGGAAGTACAACTCGGAGCTCAGCAGAAGCCCCGTTATGCCCCATACTCAGGAGGGCATACCCATCACAACCATGGAGGACATAACCATGGAGGAAATGGGAACAACCGCAACCAGGACAACAAGTCAGGCAATGGCAATGGAAACGGCAATGGTAACCAGCATCGTCCTGCCCCGGCTCCGAAGGATCTGAGTCACATCACTGCTTTCAAGTGCCGAAAACAGGGCACTATGCCACCGACTGCCCGGAGGCCAAGCGGAGGAATGGAAACGGCAATGGAAGCTCAGCGAAGAAGCCCAACCCTTTTCCTCGTGCTCGGGTGAACCACATTGGCGTGGGCGGCGTCTATGATCAACCGGACAATCGTGGTTGGTAAGTTTTATTGAATTCACGTTCAATATTGGTACTCTTTGATTCGGTGCAACGATTCATTCATATCAAGGGTAGTTGTGGAAAAGTATGGGTTGCCCACTAAAACCCTTAGAAGCCCCTTCGTCGGTTCCGCAGAGGAGAAATGATGGCAGGCTTAGGCTGTCATGCAACCCTCAATATCGGGAACCATAAATTTCCGCAGACCTCATAGTATTGGAAACCCAGACCTTGGATGTAATCCTAGGCATGGATTGGTTGACGGTTTGAAGGAAACATAGATTGTGCCCAAGAAGTCGATTCTGCTCACCACCCCGGGCGTAAGAGGATCAAGTATGTATCCAGGCATAGCCAGATGAAGAATCAGGTGAATTCCCTCACGGGAGTTGTTCAGGAGGAAGTGCAAGTAGTGCAAGATTTTCCCGATGTGTTTCCGGAGGAATTACCAGGAATGCCACCGGACAGGGACATTGAATTTCTGATTGAGTTATTACCCGGCACAGCCCCAATATCCAAGAGACCCTATCGGATGCCTCCGAACGATTTGAAAGAGATCAAGAACCAAATTAATGAGTTATTGGAGAAGGGATATATTTGGCCAAGCTCATCACCTTGGGGAGCCCCAGTTCTTTTGGTAGAGAAGAAGGATGGAACCTTGAGAATGGTTGTGGATTATCGTTCGTTGAAAGACGTGACCATCAAGAACAAGTACCCTGCCAATGATTAATGATCTATTTGATCAGCTAGTTGGAGCCAAGGTATTCTCCAAGATGGATCTTCGATCAGGGTATCGTCAGTTGAAGATCCGTGAAAAGGATATACCCAAAACAGCATTCACTACCAGGTATGGTTTATATGAGTATACCGTCATGTCATTTGGATTGACTAATGCTCCTGCATACTTCATGAATTTGATGAACAAGGTATTTATGGAATATCTGGACAAGTTTGTCGTGGTGTTCATCGATGATATACTGATTTTCTCCAAGAGCGAGGAAGAGCATAAGGAACATTTGCGTCTAGTTCGGAGAAACTTGAGAACATCGCTTGTATGCCAAGTTCATAAATGTGAATTTTGGCTGAAGGAAGTCGGATTCCTCGGACATGTTATTTCAGGAGAAGGAATAGCAGTTGACCCCGCCAAGGTTGAATCAGTCACCGATTGGCAGTCGCCCACCTCAGTCAAGGAGATCCGCAGTTTTCTCGGACTCGCAGGATATTATCGGAGGTTTATTGAGAACTTCTCGAAGATTGCCAAGCCCATGACTGAGCTGTTGAAGAAGGAAGCCAAGTACATTTGGACCGAGGATTGTGAAGCCAGTTTTCAGGAATTGAAGAAACGTTTGGTTACAGCCCCAGTGCTAATTTTGCCGGACATACACAAGGATTACCAGGTATATTGTGGCGCTTCGTCGAGGACTCGGAGGAGTACTCATGCAGGAAGGAAAAGTTGTAGCTTATACCTCCGGACAGCTCGACCTCACGAGATGAATTATGCCACACATGATTTGGAGTTAGCAGCAGAGTGCATGCACTCAAGACACAGGAGACATTTCCTCGCCGGAACCGTTGTGATGTTTACAGATCATAAGAGCTTGAAGTATATTTTCACGCAAAGAGTTGAACCTCGAGCGGAGGAGATGGCTAGAGTTAATAAAGGAGTATGACATGAGATTGCATTATCACCTGTGGAAAGCTAATGTTGTAGCAGATGCTTTGAGCCGTAAGAGTTATGTGAATACTCTTATAGCGGGAGGATTACCCCAAGAGTTAGTCGATGACCTCGAGAGATCTCCGACCGGAGATAGTTCCCGAGGATATGTTGCAACTCTGGAGGTTCAGTCCACTTTGGCGAAAGGATTCGTGAAGCCCGAAGTCGGACAAGGAAATTGATGAGATAAAGAAAAGATGAATGAAGGAAAAGCTAAAGGGTTTCGTGGGGCGAATACGGAGCTATATGGTTCGAGGATCGTATTTATGTGCCCAATGATCCCGAACTCAGGAAGCTAATTCTTCAGGAGGCTCATGATTCACCGTACTCGATTCACCCCGGTAACACCAAGATGTACCTGGATTTGAAGGAAAGTTTCTGGTGGACAGGTATGAAGAAAGATATTGACGAGTACGTAGCAGTATGCGATGTTTGTCAACGAGTAAAGGCAGAACATCAGAAGCCAGCAGGATTACTTCAACCTTTGCCGATTCCCGATTGGAAATGGGAAAAACTTGGAATGGACTTTATCACGGGATTACCGGGACCCGTTCAGGTTATGATTCTATCTGAGTACTGGTTGATCGATTGACCAAGGTAGCTCATTTCATCCCGTGAAGACTACCTATACCAGTGCTAAGTTAGCCAAGATATACATGACCAGGATCGTATGTCGCATGGAGTTCCGAGGAGTATCGTGTTAGATAGAGGAACACAATTTACCTCAAAGTTTTGGAATCGGTTGCATGAAACTTTGGAGTGCGAGGCTGGAGTTGATACAGCTTTTCATCCGCAGCAGATGGACAGACCGAGAGAGTCAATCAGATTACGGAGGACATGTTGAGAGCTTGTGTGCTAGACTATGGGTCTAGCTGGGATGATAATTTGCCATACGCAGAGTTTTCATACAACAACAGTTATCAGACCAGTCTGAAGATGGCCCCTTTCGAAGCTTTATACGGAAGGAGGTGCAGAACACCATTGCTGTGGGATGGTGTTGGAGATCGAACACTTTTCGGTTCCGATCTTATCAGAGATTCCGAAGAGAAAGTCAAACTGATCCGGGATAGACTCAAGATAGCTCAGTCGAGACAGAAGAGTTATGCCGACAAGAACGCAAGGAAGTAACTTCCGGCGGAGACGAAACATATCTTCGTGTGTCTCACTTCGTGGAATCAAGAGGTTTGGTGTCAAAGGAAAGTTAGCACCCGATTCATTGGCCCTACAAAATCCTCGAGCGTCGTGGAGAAGTTGCTTACAAGTTGGAATTGCGGAAGGATTGTCCGGAGTTCATGATGTCTTCCATGTTTCTCACCTGAAGAAGTGTCATGCCGACATGGCCGATATTCCGTTGAGAGACACAGTGCCCCTAGAGGCCATACAGCTTGACAGTGATCTGACTTATAAAGAGAAACCCGTCAGAATTCTCGAGACTGCGAACAGAGTCACCCGCAGCAAGATCGTCAAGTTTTGCAAGGTGCTGTGGAGTCATCACTCCGAGGAAGAAGCCACCTGGGAGCGAGAAGAAGACCTCCTCCGAGACCACCCGCACCTATTTGCTAGCCAACCCGAATCTCGAGGGCGAGATTCATCTTAAGGTGGGTAGGTTTGTAACATCCCAAATTTCCTATTTGGAATGTTTTACAATTATAGCTAAGCATCTATGCATTCTGTTTGAATTTGAGTGGCATTTGAAGTTTCAGAAGTTTTGGAGTTATTGGAATTTGAATTCAAAATTTTGGCAGTGGAAATCATTTCAAAAACTATGCCTGATAAATACTTGAGAAAAAGTATGAGAGGAGTAAACATGACACTCCAAAAATATCAGAGGAAAAACATTGCCAAAAGGTTTGAATTCAAATTTGAGTTTTATTTGAAATTTGAAAAAAATGAATTTTTATAAAGTTTGGATTTTGCCCCTGGAAAAATGTTCAAATGATAGGGAATATTCCCCTGATCATTTTGATATATATATGTCCTATATAAAATATTTATATTCTATATATTTTATCTCTGTTTTGTTTTCAAAAAAGGAAAAAAAAAAGCCCACAGTAGCCGGCCAGCCAACCGCCCAGCAACACCAGCGGCCCAGCCAGTCAGCCAGACAAATGGCGAGCCGCCCAATGAGCCAGCCCGACTCCCTCGCCCGAAAACCTCTCGCGTCGGCCGACCGACCCGACGCGCACCCCCTCCCTCTCGCTGACGGGTGGTCCCCACCCCGTCACCTTCCCCTCACCCACGCCAACCGCCGCGCCGCCGCTCGCCGGATCCCGTGAGATCCGGGATTCGCCGTGATCCTCTCGCCGCGTTGCCCCTCGTCCAAGTCGAGGCCGCCCGCCTATAAATACCCCCACCCGACCCCGTTTTCCCCCCTCGCCCCCTCGCCCGACCTCTCCCTCTCACCGCACGCGCTCGCCGGAGCAACCGAGCGCCGCCGCCGCCATTAACCTTGTCCCGACCCACCCCGGCCACCCCGAGCTCGCCGGACTCCACCAAACCCACCCCCTCGCCCGTCCGCACCCGCCGGAGACCTCCGCCGACGCCCCCGACCACCGGAGTCGCCGGAGCACTCGCCGCCTGAGCCGCCGTCGCCGTCACCGCCCGGTAAGTCGCCGGAGTTCCCCCTCGCCGTTAGATCCCGATCGAACGGTTAGGATTAGATCCCCCCGAAGGGGTAGGTTCATTTAAAATAAACCGGTTCAGTCCCGGTTAGTTCTGGTTTATTTTAGTTAGGGTTTCTTTTATTAGACCGACCCGACTCATTTTAACCCTAGGGCCGATTTAGTTATATTACGCCGAAGCGTTATATAGGCCCATTAGGCCGTTTTTCTTTATTTTTCGTTTTCTGTTTTAACAGAATAGTTTCAGATTTGAAAAATTCATATCTTTTAATCTACTTAATATTTTTAAGTGATTCTTTTTTTGTTGGTTTGAAAATTTCTTATAGTTTCTGTAGAAAATATAATTAGTCATGTTAAAATTATTTAAAATTGCTTTATTTTAGATTTAGACAGAATAGTAATTCTGCCATAAAAGAGTTAGGAAAATTATTTTTAGTGATTCTTTTGTCACAACTTTGTTTTGACATTGCCTAACCGTAGGAATTTATTTGGGCATTTTAGGATTAATAAACAAATAGTTTTAATCAGAATCATGTTATTCTTAATTAATTAACTAGCTACTGTTTTCCTATTGTTTTAAATAGCAAATAATTTTATTTCTATTATGTGATAGTTTATTCTTGATTAGTTTCTGTAACTTTAGAGCATGAACTTTTATTTATAATAAGTAAAACTTTTATTTTATTTTTCTTACTAGTATTGGTTTTAGGCTTAATAGGAGTTTTATAATAGATTTTTAGGTGATTCTTTTTGCTCCTAGTTGCTTGATGAATTCTTTTCAATTAGGTAGCATAAACCCATGCTTAGGTTCTGTTAAGAAATTTTTTGTTATGTAAAACTATTTTTAGTTGTTGCTTGAAGTAGGAAAAACTTTTGAGTTGGAGTTCTTTGAGTTTTCTTTGGGTTTGATTCGTTTGTTTTGGTGTGTTATGTTAGTATGTTATTATGTTAAGTGGTCATATGTTGTATGCTTATTATGGTTATTGTTTGCCTCGGTAGAATTTCCGGAGTGCGAAGCCTGCTACCACGAGTCCCTAGCTTTCGAAGATCGTCAGCAAGGCAAGTCATTGATCATGTTTTCTTTTACTATGCCTATGATTTTATTGCATTAGAATTATACCTCCCCACCATGCATGCAGTAGTTGAAATTTGAGGCTATGTTCTTGAGTAGTATCATGAGGTAGGATGAACCCAATTCCCCTTGTTACCATGACCCGGGACGAAGTAGTTTACTTTTGCTATGCTCGTAGACGGGGTTGGTTGAGAGAATTCATAAGGGAGATGTGAGAGTCAAAGATGATGACAACCCCATGAACTTCAAGCTCAAGATGGACTTGAATTCACTCTTTGGGTGGAGGGCGGTTGACGGGCACCTGGAGAACCCAGTGGTTGGCGGGATGCATGGAGAAGTGCCATGACATCTTGCGGAAAGCTTCACCCAGCCACGAAGAGACGGATGTATACCCCATTGACCGAAGCTTACATGCAGCCGCAAGCCATTATGGGCTCGGCTTGGTCAACCCTAGTTGTGACTCTGGCGGACGGTGCTACGAGATGTAGAAGAACGGTAGGATTGGATGGGTACCGGCGGTGGCGGAAGAACTCTTCGAAGACCCTGTTTCGTTCGTCCGTCTTCAAACACCATGAAGTGCGAAGACTTAAAAGGAGGAGCGATTCTTGCGGTAAAGTCGCAAACCTCTGCAGAGAAAAGATCTAATCGATTAGCCGTGTCCCCGGTTACGGACAATTTGAGCCTCTGGAACTTGGAAGTATTCGGAAATCTCAACATTGAAATTAATAAATTAATTGAGGGGGTTATGACTTAATAATTTGGGAATGAGATATTGGTTGGTGGAACCATCTCAATAACTACCAACAATTTTGTAGTATTTGCAAGCAAGTCCACTGTAGTAGGGAAAAATTGGCTTTTCGCAAAATGATGAAACTTAGAGCCCCACAGCCAAATTGCATATAGTATTAGTAATTTTATTATTGTTCTCTCTTCATGACTTGCCAGCATATTCAAAATGCTGACCTACACGGCTGCAACGTCTTATGTTGCAGAGGAGTATTCCGATCAGGATTGAGGCTACGATCCGCGCTTGGCGATTGCCCTTTGGAGTCGGATGGACTCGCTATTCTTCTACGCTTCATAGCTTTACTTAGTTTATTTCTCATGAGTTGGCCTTGGCCAAATTTATTCTATTGTAATAAAGACTCGATATGAGAATTGTGTAATAAATTCAGGTGTGATTGAACTTTGATTATTTCATCAATGTCTTGTGAGTGCCGATGATCTTGGGAAGGTATGAACCACGAGACTTGACCGATTTTGGGTCAGGTCGCTCTGATTCTGATATTATTATTTTGTTCCATGGTTTATACCGCAATAACTCTGTTAGTATGGGTGGAATTGTTGCTAGACGGTTAAGTCTGAACCGTACTAAGGGACCCATCTTTGGAGGCATTTATGCTTCACGCCTAGCTGAATATTTTGAAATACCTATTAGGCATGAGGAAAAAGAAGAAACATCATTTCCCTGTGCTTATTTAGACTATAAGAGTATGCTAGCACATGATTTTCTTGTTAAGAGTCGCGAAGGGGAGCTCAAATATAAATTGTACTTTGATAAACATCACCCTGAGACTATTACTTTGCCTGCTCCCTCTTTGTTTAACTTATCTACAGGTCCTTACATTGTTCCGTGGGCGGCTGTTCAAGCCTATCGGAATCCTGCACCAACCGGGAACCGAGCCACAAGATGAGCCTCCACGACATCTGTTTATTCTTGGGATCCCGAGGCGGCTGCCGACCGAGTGGCAATCGAGTCCTCTTCATCACATTATGATCCCAACTATTCTGCATCGCATGATCGACCCACTACACCTACGGGTATCCGCCATGCTATCCCTGGCAATAGACCAACTTAGGCTAAAAACCTAAGCTTGGGGGAGTACGTATTTCCCACCGACATTACATTTATGTTCATACACACTCATTGCTAGATGTCGGTGCTCATACTCTTTCACTGTAATATCCATGTTAGTTTATTTTCTTTTTCGTGCTTTCTTCTTGTGTGTTTAATAAACCTTAAGAAAAAACCAAAAAAATTAGTAGTAGTTTATTTTTCCTGCTGTAAGTAGTAATAATTAAAAAGAAAACCCAAAAATATTTCCCGTTATTCTTTTGCTTGTTGGGAGCTTTCCCATGTAAATAGTTTTTATTTCTTTTCTTTTCTTTGAAATTCGATGGGACAAGACCATGATTAAATTGTTGAAGTGGCTCTTATATGCATCATTGTTGATTTAACCAAGAGCCCATATTGCCTTGTCTTCTCCTGTTTATTGAATGCTCGCAGATTCCAGCTTAGTCCAATGCACGTGCACTCTTATTATTATTCACACCATTCGGTCGTGCAAGTGAAAGGCAATTATGATGATATATGATGGACTGACTGAGATGGGAAAAGCTGGTATGTACTCGACCTCTTTTGTTTTTGTAAATATGATGAGTCCATCGTTCTTGATTCAGCTTGTTATGAATAAACATGTTTGCAATGATAATTAGAGATCATAGTTGCTTGTGTCATGCTTGATTAGCTATGAGTTATAATGGTTTACCTTGCGTGCCAACATGCTATTAAAATGGTTGTGATGTGGTATGATGGGGTGGTATCCTCCTTTGCATGATTTAAGTGACTTGACGTGGCACATGTTCACGCATGTAGTTGAAACAAATCAACATAGCCTTCACGATATTTATGTTCATGGTGGCTCATGCTTGTATTCAATGTTTATTAATTTTAATGCATGCGCATGACTGTTGTCGCTCTCTATTTGGTCGCTTCCCAGTCTTTTGCTAGCCTTCACTTGTACTAAGCGGGAATACTGCTTGTGCATCCAATCCCTTAAACCCCAAAGTTATTCCATATGAGTCCACCATACCTTCCTATATGCGGTATCTACCTACCGTTCCAAGTAAATTTGTATGTGCCAAACTCTAAACCTTCAAATAAACATTCTGTTTTGCATGCTCGAATAGCTCATATATCAACTAGGGCTGCCCTTATCTTCCGTGTTAGGTGGGTTATTCTCAAGAGGAGTGGACTCCGCTCCTCACTCACGAGAAAATGGCTGGTCACCGGGATGCCCAGTTCCATGCTTTATGCAAACTAAATCAAAATAATTGCAAACAAAACTCCCCCTGGGCCCCGTTGAATGTTGGAGGCACTCGTTGTTTCGAGCAAGCCATGGATTGGTGCTTGTGGAGGAGGGGGAGTATAAACTTTACCATTCTATTTGGGAACCGCCTATAATTTGTTTAGCATGGAAGAGATCGTCATCTCTTAGTTGTTATGTTGACAATGAAAGTATGCAGCTCAAAATATAATTTATCTCTATTTCAAAATCGAGCTCTGGCACCTCTACAAATCCCTGCTTCCCTCTGTGAAGGGCCTATCTATTTACTTTTATGTTGAGTCATCACCCTCTTATTAAAAGCACTAGCTGGAGAGCACAGCTGTCATTTGCATTCATTATTGTTAATTTATATCGGGTATGACTATGATTGGATCTCTTTTACCTTGAATTACAATGTCTAGTCAGTCCTTGATCTTTGAAGGTGCTCTGCATTATGTTTTGCGGTCTCAGAAAGGGCTAGCGAGATACCATCTTGTTATATCATATTATGATTGTTTTGAGAAAGTGTTGTCATCCGAGATTTATTATTATGGCTTGCTAGCTGATTATGTTATTGATATGAGTAAACATGAGACCTGAGAATTATTGCAAATGTGGTTAGTTATGATCTTTGCTGAAAACCTGAATGCTGGCTTGACATAAGTACAACAACAAGAGCAAACAGAGTTTGTAAAAGTTTTTCTTTTTCTCTTTCAGTTTATCAACTGAATTGCCTGAGGACAAGCAAGGGTTTAAGCTTGGGGGAGTTGATAAGTCTCCGTCGTATCTACTTTTCCAAACACTTTTGCCCTTGTTTTGGACTCTAACTTGTATGATTTGAATGGAACTAACCCGGACTGACTCTGTTTTCAGCAGAATTGCCATGATGTTGTTTTATGTGAAGAAAACAAAAGTTCTCGGAATGACCTGAAACTCCACGGGATGTCTTATAAAAAAATAATAAAAAATCCTCGCAAAAGATGAAGACCAGGGGCCCACACCTGTCCATGAGGTGGGGCGCCCCCCTCTGGCGCGCCTACCTCGTGGGCCCTGGAGACCCTCCGACGCCAACTCCAACTCCATATATTGGCTTTCGGAGAGAAAAAAATTAGAGAGAAGAAATCATCACGTTTTACGATACAGAGCCGCCGCCAAGCCCTAATCTCTCTCGGGAGGGCTGATCTGGAGTCCGTTCGGGGCTCCGGAGAGGGGGATTCGTTGCCGTCGTCATCATCAACCATCCTCCATCACCAATTTCATGATGCTCACCGCCGTGCGTGAGCAATTCCATCGTAGGCTTGCTGGACGGTGATGGGTTGGATGAGATTTATCATGTAATCGAGTTAGTTTTGTTAGGGTTTGATCCTAGTATCCACTATGTTACGAGATTGATGTTGCTATGACTTTGCTATGCTTAATGCTTGTCACTAGGGCCCGAGTGCCATGAATTCAGATCTGAACCTATTATGTTTTCATGAATATATGTGTGTTCTTGATCCTATCTTGCAAGTCTATAGTCACCTATTATGTGTTATGATCCGACAACCCCGAAGTGACAATAATCAGGATACTTCTTGGTGATGACCATAGTTTGAGGAGTTCATGTATTCACTATGTGCTAATGCTTTGTTCCGGTTCTCTATTGAAAGGAGGCCTTAATATCCCTTAGTTTCCAATAGGACCCCGCTGCCACGGGAGGGTAGGACAAAAGATGTCATGCAAGTTCTTTTCCATAAGCACGTATGACTATTTACGGAATACATGCCTACATTACATTGATGAATTGGAGCTAGTTCTATGTCACCCTATGTTATGACTGTTACATGACGAACCGCATCCGGCATAATTATCCATCAGTGATCCGGTGCCTACGAGCTTTCCATATACTGGTTTACGCTTATTTACTTTTTCGTTGCTACCGTTACAATCACTACAAAAATACCAAAAACATTACTTTTGCTGTCTTTACTTTTGTTACCGTTACCGCCACTATCATATTACTTTGCTACTAAACACCTTGCTGCAGATACTAAGTTTCCAGGTGTGGTTGAATTGACAACTCAGCTGCTAATACTTGAGAATATTCTTTGGCTCCCCTTGTGTTGAATCAATAAATTTGGGTTGAATACTCTACCCTCGAAAACTGTTGCGATCCCCTATACTTGTGGGTTATCAACGTCGACCACGGGTTTTCCTTGCCTCCTCACCCTTTCTTTCGAGGCTTCTTGAATTTCTTTAGGGCGCAACTCCACCACTTTACTCCCAACACCATCGTGTACCTTGCTGCCTTCGTGTCTCTGTGTGAAAATTTCTTGGGTTGCCGACCTCATTGGGGCCTTTTCAAGCATATTTTCACCTGTCGCTCCCAGACGGTAAAAAAGGCCAATCCAGGGGCAAAAGTTCCTTTCCAACCATGATCCTTCTCGATTCGGTCCGTGGGTGGCAGTCGACCTGGTTCTACTGCAAAGACCAGCCGACTCCAGGGCAGTCAACTGGACTTCCACCTTTTTCCATGGCCCGAGTGGGGAAGCCTTCTCCTTTGAAGGTGATCCCGAAGGAGAAGGCGCAAGTCAAGGTGCTGGTTGATTGAGTAGTTCAACTTGTTTGTGATGGGGTGACTGGTATGGATTTGTTGGAGGTCTTCCTCCGGCGATGCATCCAACCGCTTCAAGCTCGTGACCATCCGATGTGGATGTATTTGGGCACTGATGACACCACTCAGACCCATCCAGAGGAGGCCGACGAGACCACGTTGGAGGCGTGGCTGATGAGTATTACTGGAAACAAAGATAACCCCAGGGGAGCCAGGAGAATTCCTCCACTCGACCAATCTTACGAACCAGACAAGGTCTAATTCTGAACTTCCGACTGCAATCTTGATTTAATCGTGTAGATGTTTATGTTTCGCCGACTGATTTTGTTCTGCTTGTTTTCTTCTAGGCCCTTACCGAAATGTACTCGATGCCCAACGGAGAGCAAGAGCAGAATCCGGAGGGGGAGGCAAGCGGAGGTGAAAGTGGAGAGTGGCATTCTGACGGAGAGGGGAACGAGGAGAGTGATGACTCGGGTGACGAGGAAGAGGTCGATTCGCCTCCTCGCAGGGAGAGGCGATCCAAGCTCGACCAAGATCGGGCAAGATCCCATGAAAAGGCGATCGCTCAAACTGGCTAGTCGTCAAAGCGTCCTCGGACGTCCTCTCCGGCACCGACTGAGAAAGCTCCAAAGCAGTCCAAGGTTGTAGTGCAGAAGCCTCGGAAGGCGCTGCCAAAGATTAAGATTGACATCCCTGTTGCTTTTGCGTGAGTGTTTTTCTTTCGCATTTACTCGACATTCTATGATGTTTGTCTTTCCTTTGGTTTGATCAAACGAATCTTGAAATTGGCAGTGCTGCTACCTCTGGAACTTCAGCTTACAAAAACGAGGATGAGGAGATGGAAGACGTGGTTGTTGGGGAACGTAGTAATTTCAAAAAAAAATCATACGCACACGCAAGATCATGGTGATGCATAGCAATGAGAGGGGGAGTGTATCTTCATACCCTTGAAGATCGCTAAGCAGAAGCGTTTATCAACGCAGTTGATGTAGTCGTACGTCTTCACGATCCGACCGATCCAAGTACCGAATGCATGGCACCTCCGAGTTCTGCACACGTTCAGCTCGATGGCGTCCTCGCCTTCTCGATCCAGCAAGACGTGCGAAGTAGTAGATGAGTTCCGGCAGCACGACGGCGTGGTGACGGTGTTGGTGAAGAACAATCACCGCAGGGCTTCGCCTAAGCACTACGGAAACTATGACAGAGGATAAACTAGAGGGGACGGGGTTGCCGGCACACGGCTTGGTGTTTCTTGATGTGTCTTTGGTGCTAGCCCTGCCCCTCTATTTATATGTTGAGCCCCGGGGTCGAAACTTGGAGTAAAAGCCTCCTCAAAGTCGGTTTTGCCCGAAAGGCAAGAGTCCTACACGGACTCCATGGCTAGACGCCAGGGTTCCTGGCATCTAGCCTCTGGTCTCCGCAAAACTTCCTTTTGCACTTTCCAAAAGCCTCGTGGGCTTCCCCTTTGGCCCAAATAACGTGTTCTCGTACCCAAACATCCGGAACCCCTTCCGGTGAATTCCGGAACCCTTCCGGAGATCAAACACTATTATCCCATATATTAAACTTTATCTCCGGACCATTCCGGAGTTCCTCGTCATGTCCATGATCTCATCCGGAACTCCGAACAACATTCGGTCACCAACATACATAACTCATATAATACTATATCGTCAACGAAACGTTAAGCGTGCGGACCCTACGGGTTCGAGAACTATGTAGACATGACCGAGAGACATCTCCGGTCAATAACCAATAGCGGGACCTGGATGCCCATATTGGCTCCCACATATTCTACGAAGATCTTTATCGGTCAAACCGCATAACAACATACGTTGTTCCCTTTGTCACCGGTATGTTACTTGCTCGAGATTCGATCGTCGGTATCTCAATACCTAGTTGAATCTCGTTACCGGCAAGTCTCTTTACTTGTTACGTAATGCATCATTCCGTAACTAACTCATTAGCTACATTGCTTGCAAGGCTTATAGTGATGTGCATTACCGAGAGGGCCTAGAGATACCTCTCCGACAATCGGAGTGACAAAACCTAATCTCGAAATACGCCAACTCAACATGTACCTTTGGAGACACCTGTAGAGCTCCTTTATAATCACCCAGTTACGTTGTGACGTTTGGTAGCACACAAAGTGTTCCTCCGGTAAACAGGAGCTGCATAATCTCATAGTTGTAGGAACATGTATAAGTCATGAAGAAAGCAATAGCAACATACTAAACGATCAAGTGCTAAGCTAACGGAATGGGTCATGTCAATCACATCATTATACTAATGATGTGATCCCGTTAATCAAATGACAACTCATGTCTATGGTTAGGAAACATAACCATCTTTGATTAATGAGCTAGTCTAGTAGAGGCATACTAGTGACAATATGTTTGTCTATGTATTCACACATGTATCATGTTTCCGGTTAATACAATTCTAGCATGAATAATAGATATTTATCATGATATAAGGAAATGAATAATAACTTTATTATTGCCTCTAGGGCATATTTCCTTCAGTCTCCCACTTGCACTAGAGTCAATAATCTAGTTCACATCACCATGTGATTTAACACTAATGTTCACATTTGCATGTGATTAACACCCATAGTTCACATCGTCATGTGACCAACACCCAAAAGGTTTACTAGAGTCAATATCTAGTTCACATTGCTATGTGATTAACACCCAAAGAGTACTAAGGTGTGATCATGTTTTGCTCGTGAGAGAAGCTTAGTCAACGGGTCTATCACATTCAGAGCCGTATGTATTTTGCAAATATTCTATGTCTACAATGCTCTGCACGGAGCTACTCTAGCTAATTGCTCCCACTTTCAATATGGATCCAGATTGAGACTTAGAGTCATCTGGATCGGTGTGAAAGCTTGCACCGATGTAACTCTTTACGACGGGCTCTTTTATCACCTCCATAATCTAGAAATATTTCCTTAGTCCTCACTAAGGATATTCTTGACCAACGTCCAGTGATCTAATCCTAGATCACTATTGTACTCCCTTGCCAAATTCAGAGCAAGGTATACAATAGGTCTGGTACATAGCATAGAATACTTTATAGAACCTATGACTGAGGCATAGGGAATGACTTCCATTCTCTTTTCTATTTTCTGTCGTGGTCGGGATTTGAGTCTTACTCAATTTCACACCTTTGCAACACAGGCAAGAACTCTTTCTTTGACTGTTCCATTTTGAACTACTTCAAAATCTTGACAAGATATGTACTTATTAAAAAAACTTATCAAGCGTCTTGATCTATCTCAATAGATCTTGATGCACAATATGTAAGTAGCTTTACTGAGATCTTTCTTTTAAAGAACTCCTTTCAAATACTCCTTTATGCTTTCCAGAAAAATTCTACATCATTTGTGATCAACAATATGTTACTCATATATATTTATCAGAAAGGCGGTAGTGCTCCCACTCACTTTATTGTAAATATAGGCTTCACCGTAAGTCTGTATAAAATTATATGCTTTGATCAACTTACCAAAGTGTATATTCCCACTCTGAGATGCTTGCACTAATCCATAGATGGATCCCTGGAGCTTGCACATTTTGTTAGCACCTTTAGGATTGACAAAACCTTCTGGTTGCATCATATACAACTCTTCTTTAAGAAAACCATTAAGGAATGCAGTTTTGACATCCATTTGCCAGATTTTATAAAATGTGGCAATTGCTAACATGATTCGGACATACTTAAGCATCGCTACAGTTGAGAAAATCTCATTGTAGTCAACACCTTGAACTTTGTCGAAAACCTTTTTGCGACAAGTCGAGCTTTGTAGATAATAACACTACTATCAGCATCGGTCTTCCTCTTGAAGATCCATTTATACAATATGGCATGCCGATCATCGGGCAACTCCACCAAAGTCCACACTTTGTTCTCATACATGGATCCCATCTCAGATTTCATGGCCTCAAGCCATTTCCCGGAATCTGGGCTCATCATCGCTTCCTCATAGTTCGTAGGTTCATCATGGTCTAGTAACATGACTTCCAGAACAGGATTACCGTACCACTCTGGTGCGGACTGTACTTTGGATGACCTACGAGGTTTTGTAGTAACTTAATCTGAAGTTTCATGATCATCATCATTAGCTTCCTCACTAATTGGTGTAGGAATCACTGGAACTGATTTCTGTGATGAACTACTTTCCAGTTCGGGAGAAGGTACAAATTACCTTATCAAGCTCTACTTCCCTCCCACTCACTTATTTCGAGAGAAACTCCTTCTCTAGAAAGGATCCATTATTAGCAACGAATGTTTTGCCTTCGGATCTGTGATAGAAGGTGTACCCAACAGTTTCCTTTGGGTATTCTATGAAGACGCACTTCTCCGATTTTGGGTTCGAGCTTATCAGGTTGAAACCTTTTTCACATAAGCATCGCAACTCCAAACTTTAAGAAACGACAGCTTAGGTTTACTGCTAAACCATAGTTCATACGGTGTCGTCTCAATGGATTTAGATGGTGCCCTATTTAAAGTGAATGCAGCTATCTCTAATGCATAACCCTAAAACGATATTGGTAAATTGGTAAGAGACATCATTGATTGCACTATATGAAATAAAGTGCGGTCATGACGTTCGGACACACCGTTACACTATGGTGTACCAGGTGGCATGAGTTTGTGAAACTATTCCACATTATTTTAACCGAAGGCCAAACTCGTAACTCAAATATTCATCTCTACGATCAGATCGTAGAAACTTTATTTTCTTGTTACGATGGTTTTCCACTTCACTCCGAAATTCTTTGAACCTTTCAACTATTTCAGACTTATGTTTCATCAAGTAGATATACCCATATCTGCTCAAATCATCTGTGAAGGTCAGAAAATAACGATACTCGCCACGAGCCTTAATACTCATTGGTCTTCATACATCAGTATGTATTAATTACAACAAGTCAGTAGCTCGTTCCATTGTTCCGGAGAACGGAGTTTTAGTCATCTTGCCCAAAAGGCACGGTTCGCAAGCATCAAATGATTCATAACCAAGTGATTCTGAAAATCCATCTTTATGGAGTTTCTTCATAAACGCTTAACATCGATATCACCCAAGCGGCGATTACCACAAATAAGTTGCACTATCATTATTAACTTTGCATCTTTTGGCATCAATATTATGAATATGTGTATCACTACGATCAAGATCCAACAAACTATTTTCATTGGGTGTATGACCATTGAAGGTTTTATTCATGTAAACAGAACAACAATTATTCTCGACTTTAAATGAATAAGCGTATTGCAATAAACATGATCAAATCATATTCATGCTCAACGCATAAGCGCCAAATAACATTTATTTAGGTTTAACACTAATCCCGAAAGTATAGGGAGTGCGTGATGATGATCATATCAATCTTGGAACTACTTCCAACACTCACCGTCACTTCCCTTTCAACTAGTCTCTGTTTATTCTGTAACTCCTGTTTCGAGTTACTAATCTTTAGCAACTGAACAAGTATCAAATACTCAGGGGCTACTATAAACACTAGTAAGGCACACATCAATAACCTATATATCAAATATACCCTTGTTCATTTTGCCATCCTTCTTATCCACCAAATATTCAGGGCATTTCCGCTTCCAGTGACCATTTCCTTTGCATTGTAAGCACTCAGTTTCAGGCTTTGGTCCAACTTTGGGCTTCTTCGCGGGAGTGACAACTTGCTTGCCATTCTACTTGAAGTTCCCTTTCTTTCCCTTTGCCCTTTTCTTGAAACTAGTGGTCTTGTCAATCATCAACACTTGATGCTCTTTTCTTGATTTTCTACCTTCGTCGATTTCAACATCACGAAGAGCTCAGGAATCGTTTTCTTCATCCCTTGCATACTATAGTTCATCACAAAGTTCTAGTAACTTGGTGATGGTGACTAGAGAACTTTGTCAATCACTATCTTATCTGGAAGATTAACTCCCACTTGATTCAAGCGATTGTAGTACCCAGACAATCTGAGCACATGCTCACTAGTTGAGCAATTCTCCTCCATCTTTTAGCTATAGAACTTGTTGGAGACTTCATATCTCTCAACTCGGGTATTTGCTTGAAATATTAACTTCAACTCCTGGAACATCTCATATGGTCCATGATGTTCGAAAACGTCTTTTAAGTCCCTATTCTAAGCCGTTAAGCATGGCGCACTAAACTATCAAGTAGTCATCATATTGAGCTAGCCAAACGTTCATAACGTCTGCATCTGCTCCTGCAATAGGTCTGTCACCTAGCGGTGCATCAAGGACATAATTCTGTAAGTGCATCTAGTGCCCCTTAGTGATTTTGGTGTATCGAAGACTTATAGGTTAAGGGACTAATGTGTTTATGAGTGTACACATGTCTATAAGTATATGAGGAGTTTGATATTTACAGTGAAAGTCGACCCTAAAATGAAGTTCTTCGATCAAGACTTTGATATTCAAGACTTCACAAGACTTTGAAAGTGAAGAAATTGGTGTGACCTTGAAGACTTGGTATTCATTTGAGGAACATGAAGCGTGAAGACTTTTGTTTTCGTAGTTTTCGTTTTCTCTTTCTTGAGTCATAGGAAACACCGTCTTGGTTAAAGGGGTCGAGGAAATACTAAGGAAAAATTTCCATGTGATGCTCAACTCAAAATCCTACACCTACCAATCCCTTCGAGTGAAGCCTTTGGAAATCTCATACAGTTCAGTCAATTTCTTCAGTGACAGAGACGAAGTTCTTCTGGTCGTTGAGGAATTTGTTCTGACTGAGGAGTTAGGAATTCGCCAAAGTCGGATTGCCTACACAAAGGAGGAACATGATAGCCCCGAGGAATTTGAGAGTCAAATTTCCGACCGTTCTTGTGTTCTTGCGCCACTGTCCCAAAATATCTTATCTACCTAACGGTCATATCATTGAAGGGCATTTATGTCTTATCACGTCGGGCTGCTCCCTAGGCTATAAATAGCCGCAACCTACAACCACTAGCTGGTTGGTTGCTCCGAGAGAACTTGACACTTGTCATTTGAGAGCAACCCATCCTCCGAGGACTTTGAGCGAAAATCATCGAGCGAGGAAAAACCCCAAACCCAAACACCTACAAACCCAAAGTGATTGAGCATCACTGAAGAGATTGATCCTGCGTGGATCCGACGCTTGTTACCTTTGAAGACTGTGCTTCTTCCAGACGGTTAGGCGTCGTGGTCTAGAGCATCCAAGAGGAATTGTGGATCACCGAGTGACCGAGTCTGTGAAGGTTTGGAAGTCGCTCAAGACTTACCACGAGTGATTGGGCGAGGTCATGTGACCTTAGTTCAAGGAGAATACGGTGAGGACTTGGTGTCTGAGCTGCGTGCTCAGCGATCGGGTGTCTGGGGCTGTGTGTCCTCGAGTTTAAATACTCAGCGCTCAACCAGACGTACAACTGAGACAGCAGTTGGAACTGGTCTACCAAATCATTGTCTTCACCAACCTTACTGGTTCTATTTCCTAAACTCTTTCATTTCCTCATTACTATGTTGAGTGTTTGTTCATATCTGTGTTTGAAGACTTTGACTGAAGACTTTCTCAATTTCCTCAGTTCAATTTTTTCAGTCTGTTTGTCTTCATCTTGTGTTATCCTGATTACGCTTTCTGTACTCTGTGCTTGTCTTCATTTCATCTTGATGACTATGTCTCAGATTCTGTTATGCTTACTTCTGAGTACTTATTCCACTGCAAGTAGTTCTTCACTAAGGAATTTCCTCACCGGCAAATTCCTCAGTGAAGAATTCATAAAAATCGCCTATTCACCCCCTCCAATCGATATAACACACTTTCAATTGGTATCAGAGCAAGGTACTCCCTTGTTCTGTGTGATTTTGGTTTAACCACCTGGAGTTTTAGTTATGTCGACCGCAGGTATGATCAAGGTCTCTGCTGGCTGTCCTACCTTCGATGGGACAGACTACCCTTACTGGAAGAATAAGATGTGAATGCATCTTGAGGCAATTGATGACGATCTCTGGTATGTTGTGGAAAATGGTGTTCCCACTGTCTCACGCTCACTGAATGCTACCGATGTGAAGAGATTCAAGCAACTCGATTCTCAAGCGAAGAATATCATATGTGGCCATCTGAGCAAAGGACAATATGGAAGAGTGAGTGCTTTGGAAACTGCTAAGCTTATCTGGGATAGGCTGTCCAAAGTAAATGAAGGTGTCTCAACTCAGCGTGACTCTCGAGTTGATGTCCTTCGCAATCTCTTCAACCGCTTCAAAAGACTCGACAATGAAAATGTTCAACAAACCTTCGATCGCCTCACTGACATCTCAAATGAGCTTCAAGCACTTGGTGCCACTGACATCACCGACCATGAGGTGGTGAAGAAATTGTTGAGATCGCTTGATTCCTCATTTGATACTCTGGCATTGATGATACAAGAACGTGCTGACTACAAGTCACTAGATCCCGCTGATATCCTCGAGAGGCTAAATACTCATGAGTTCCAGCTTGCTGAAAAGAGAGGTCTCTATGGTTCGAGCTATGGCAAATCACATGCCCTGAAGGCCAAGGCTGTGTCTGAATCTGAATGTGAAGATTCTGGTAGTAGCCTTGGTGATCCTCAAGAATTGAGCGAGAGCTAGCACTGCCGTGAAGAAGTTCCAAGTTCTCAAGATGTGGTCGCTGGAAAATCCTCAAGGAGCAGTGATTCCTCATCAAGTGACTATAAGAGAAGGCTATGCCACAAATGCAAGAAACCTGGTCACTATATTCAAGATTGTCCTCAGTGGGAAAAGGAATTAAAGAAGAAGAAATACAAGGATTACAGTTCTGATGACGTTAAGAAGAAGAAGAAATCGTCAAAATCTTCATCATCAAAATCCTCGAAGTCTTCATCTCACAAGAAGAGAAGCTCCAAGAAGGCTCGGGCATTCATTGTCAAGGAAATGGACTCTGAAGCTGAATCTGAGGAACATGAGGAAGAGGAGGCATCTGAGGAGTCCGAGTCTGGTGTGGCGAGTCTGGCTCTCGCTACTGCATTCATCAGCAAGTCCATCTTCAACTCTGAAGAAATTGACCTCACCAACAAGGCTGATGAAGATAATGATGACTACGCTCCCACCTATTGCTTCATGGCAAAGGGTGAAAAGGTACTCAAATATACCTCCTCTGAATCTAGTGAGAATGAATCTGATGAAGATCTCAAGCCCAGCTACTCTAAACTTGCTAAGATTGCTGTAAAACAACAAAGGGCTTTTGAAAAGGTTCAAAACATGCTAGACAAAAGTGATGATATGTTGGGTGAAGAAATGGATCGCACTAAAGCCCTGACTGAAAATCTTCAGAGACTTCAGTCCAGGTTTGACAGCCTTCAAGGTCATCATAACACTCTCTTATTTGATCATGAGAAGCTTTCTTATGAATTTCTTCAAAGAAAGCAAGATCTTGAGAAGCTAAGAGTGAGTTATGAAGATCTTCAGAAGGAGCGCGATTCACTACTTGCTCAACAAATCAGCGCTTCTCAGGAAGAATTTGTTCCTCCATGCTTAAAGTGCATTGAACGTGAATCTGCTAATTCTTCACCAATGTTCAAATGCTTCAACTGTTACAAATTCTTCACCTGCCTCTGCTATCACTAATTCCTCATCCGAGGACATTGCTAGTATCACTTGACAATGCAGGGTTGAAGGAATTGTACATGACAGAGCATGTACAAAAGCCTCAAAGGGCATCGACTCTTTGTGATGTGCTTAAAAGCAGATCCTCAATGTAAACCCTAGGAAAGAGGGTATTGCCTTTGAGAGGAAACTCAATCTTGAAGGAACATATTGGAAGCCCGAGCAAGACCCAAAACCTCATGGGTTGCTACAAAGGGACCTCCAGTTGATCCATCTAACTTATCCGGCTTTACATGTGAATCTCCTCATTCTTCTGATGAGTCATTTGACTCCAACTATAAACTGTTCAAAAATCAGAATGTGGAAGTATTTGCTAGATATGTTGGCACTAACTGCAGGAACGGTTCTCCTATGAAGAAAATCTGGGTTCCCAAGAAGTGCCTTGAAAGTCTTCAGGTGAATGTCCTCATGACACCACCTGTGAAGAATAGGAACCCCAGATCACACTCTTCACGTGGATCAAATTCCTCAAAAGGATCAAAGTCCTCATATGATTATCATCGTGCTAACAACTTTGTTTTGCAGGTTAGAGCTAAGGGCTATGAATATGTGCATTATTCTTCAAACCATTATGTTCATAAGTCCTCGAAGAATTTCTCTGCTTATTCATATGCTTACCCTAACCCCTCTTATGTGAAACGAAATGGATTGGCCTCTATGCCACCATTCTCATATGGAGCTCGTAGAGTGATGAACTCTTTGCCACCCCTTCAGATGTGGGTGGTGAAGAAAAAGAACTAATTTCTTCTGCAGGGTCAGGTCTCCACACATGTTCTAATGTCTGAAGAATTTGCTGAGGGCCTGACAAAAATGCCTGAAAGGACGCAGGCGAATCATGATGAAATGAACTTTCATTTCACACGTCCTCATACTGCTATATCTGTTTCACTCTTTGATGAAATTCATCTGATGAATTTGATATCATATTCTTCACTGATGTAGTATATGAGTTCGTAAGTTGCACTAATTCATCTCCAGGATGATCAACCCAAAGCCACTGAGTGGGTCCTCGATAGTGGATGTACAAATCACATGACTGGTGACAAGAACCTATTGATGGATGCTCCCTTATCACCGTCACATCTGAAGCATATTATCTTTGCTGACAAAGGCAAAAGTCAGGTATTGGGTCTAGGTAAGGTTGCGATCTCTAAGGACATACACATGGACAAAGTCATGCTTGTTGAGTCCTTAGGATACAACCTCATGTCAGTCTCAATGCTTTGTGATCTTGATATGAATCTTGTCTTTGGCAAGTATCATTGTGTTGTGATTATGGAAGCTGACAATTCCAAAGTCTTCGAAGGCTTTAGGAGAGGAGACTTGTATATTGTTGACTTCTCTACAGGACCACAACCAGCCGTGTGCCTACTTGCAAAAGCTTCAGAAGGCTGGCTATGGCATCGACGACTTGGTCACGCAGGCATGAGGAATTTGCACACGCTTGCGAAGAAGAAGCATGTCATTGGCATTGAGAATGTCAAATTCCTCAAGGATCACTTGTGTGGAGCCTGTGAAGCTGGAAAAATGATCAAGGCCAAGCATCCAGCGAAGACTATCATGACCACTACTCGTCCATTCGAATTGCTTCACATGGACCTCTTTGGTCCTAATCATTACTCAGCAGTCACTAATGATGCATCTCTATATGGCTTTGTTATTGTTGATGATTACTCTCGTTACACATGGGTACACATTGTCACTTACAAACATGAAGTGCAGGAAGTCTTCAAACGATTTTGCTCGAGGGCTTCAACCAACTTTGGTGTGAAGATCAAGCACATCAGGAGTGACAATGGAACTGAGTTCAAGAATTCTGGTCTTGATGACTATCTTGATGAACTTGGTATTACTCATGAGTTATCTTCTCCTTATACTCCTCAAAGAAAATGGCGTCGTGGGCGCAAGAACATAACTCTTGTTGAGATGGCTCGCACTATGCTTGATGAATACAAAACGCCTCGTCGTTTTTGGATTGATGCAATTGATACCGCGTGCCACATCATCAACAGAGTATATCTTCACAAATTCTTCAAGAAGACTGCCTATGAACTTCTCACTGACAAGAAACCCAATGTGAGTTATTTCAAAGTCTTCGGTGCTAAATGTTGGATTAGAGATCCTCATCACAATGCTAAATTTGCACCGAAAGCACATGAAGGTTTTATGCTTGGTTATGGAAAGGACTCGCACACCTATAGAGTCTTCAACAACACTCTTCACAAGGTTGCTGAAACTGTAGATGTGCGGTTCGATGAAACTAATGGCTCACAAAGAGAGCACCTACCTTCTGTGATAGATGAACCAGCACCTGAGGATTCTATCAAGTTCAAGGCGACTGAGGATGTCATTCCTACTGAAGAATCTGCTGAAGAATTCATTCCAGAACGCGAAGAACGTCGAGCTAATGCACCTGAAGACAATGCTGAAGAAAATGGTGCTGAAGAAAATGCTGATCAAGTTCCTCGATGACAACTAGCTCATCCTCGCGTTGCAAAAGAAGTGCAAGTTGATAAGATCATCGATGACATTGAAGCACCAGGTCCTCTCACACGCTCAAAAGCTTCACATTTATCTAACTTTTGTGGGCACTATGCTTTTGTCTCTATCACAGAGCCAACTAAGGTAGATGAAGCATTTCTGGAGCCTGAGTGGATTCAGGCCATGCAAGAAGAATTACATCAGTTCGAGCTCAACAATGTCTAGGAACTGGTCAAATGTCCAGATCCTCGCAAGCATAATATCATTGGCACAAAGTGGATCTACCGCAACAAGCAAGATGAAAATGGCCTTGTGGTGAGGAATAAGGCATGACTTGTAGCTCAAGGCTACACACAGGTTGAAGGAATTGATTTCGATGAAACTTTTGCACTGTTTCTAGACTTGAGGCTATTCAGATATTACTTGCTTATGCTAACCATCATAATATCACTTTATATCAAATGGATGTGAAAATGCATTCCTCAATGGTAAGCTTGAGGAAGAAGTATATGTTGCTCAACCCCTGTGTTTTGAAGATCCAAAGAATCGACAAAGTCTTCAGACTCAACAAGGCCCTCTATGGCCTCAAGCAGGCCCCTCGGGCATGGTATGATACTTTGAAGGAATTCTTCGTGAAGAATGGCTTCACACCCGGTTCACTCGACCCTACTCTCTTTACTAAATCTTATGATGGTTAACTGTTTGTGTGCCAAATATACGTTGATGATATTATCTTTGGCTGTACTGACCAACGTTATAGTGATGAATTTATCTATATGATGAGTGAAGAATATCAAATGTCTATGATGGGAGAGTTGAAATTCTTCTTAGATCTTCAAATTCGTCAAGAGCACAATGGCATATTCATATCTCAGGAGAAATACCTCAAGGATGTTCTGAGGAAATTCGGCATGCAAGATTGAAAAGGCGTCAAAATTCCTATGCCCACAAATGGCCATCTATGCACTGATGAAAATGGTATTGACTTCGATCACAAGGTATACCGCTCCATGATTGGTTCTTTATTGTACTTATGTGCATCTAGGCCAGATATAATGCTTAGTGTTTGCATGTGTGCCCGATTTCAAGCTACATCGAAGGAATCACACCATAAGGCTGTGAAGCATATTCTTTGATATCTAGATCACACACCAACACTAGGATTATGGTACCCCAAGGGCTCTACTTTTGATCTCATTGGATATTCTGAGTCTGACTATGCTGGTGATCGTGTGGACCGCAAGTCAACATCTGGTACTTGTCATTTCCTCGGACGATCTTTGGTCTGTTGGTCCTCGAAGAAACAGAACTGCGTATCACTGTCTACTGCGGAAGCTGAGTACGTTGCTGCTGGTTCTTGCTGTGCTCAATTGCTGTGGATGAAGCAAACTCTCAAGGACTATGACATCAACGTGAAGAATGTGCCTCTCTACTGTGACAATGAGAGTGACATCAAGATTGCTCACAACCCAGTTCAGCACTCGAAGACAAAGCACATTCAGATTCGTCATCATTTTCTTTGCGATCATGTGTTGAAGGGCGACATCTTTATTGATCATGTGAAGACTGAAGAACAGCTAGCCGATATCTTCACAAAGCCCTTGGACGAGAAGAGATTTAGCAAGTTGCGGTGTGAGCTAAATATCTTAGAATCTTTGAATGTTCTTTGAAAAGGACACACATCCTGACACATGCAAAATTGATGACTTAGATGTGCAACACATGAAGAAACGTTTTTCTTCAATCAATGAAGAATAACACTCTAAGTGTGAAGAAATTAATGAAGAATTTGATTCTCAGAACCCTACGACAATTGTACGCGGTGTCTGAAATCATCATTCTTATACGGTGGGATACGCCACCACCAAAGTTGAAAATCTTCAATTTGAGTTTTTCCTCAGTTTTGAAATTCTTCAGTTTTTTAAATTCTTCAACTTTGCAAAATCTTCACTGGTTCCGTTGTCTTTCTTCATTGGCTATAAATAAATAAATATATATATATATATATATATGGTTTATGTCCTCTACAACATTCACTTATGGCTATTTCTTCAAGTTGCTTTTTCTGCTAAGTGAATGTGATCGGACCCTTCCCTCTCTATGTTATACTCAACCCAATCTATTCACAAATTCTTCATGTGCGTTCTATTTGAAACTCGTTCAAAATCTTCACTGTGTCCTTGTCAGATGAAGAAATTGCGAATGGAACTTTTAACTTATCTTATCCAAATCTTCGGCTTTGCCGCTCAAACCGATCTGTATCCCACGATAGACTTATCTATTCACCCACGATCTAACACGATCTCCACTTTTCAGTACGTGGGTGACACATGTCAAGCGAATGAGAAGGGTCAGGGGCACGTTCGTCCTAAATCTTGAGGCGAACAGTTTTTCACTGCGACTATAAATACCCCCTCTCCCCTTCCTCACTTCCTTTACTCCGCTCGACCGCTCTCTCTCTCTCTCGCTCGAGCTTCTCAAACCCTAGCGCCGCCGCTACTCCATCGTCGCCGGTGAGGAAGAGCTTCACTGCCTCGACCTCGTCGTCGTCGTACTCGCGCCGGCCGCAGAAATCTTCACTCCGCCGCCGCCGTAGTTGTCTTCCTCCACCGAGTTAGGGCGTGGAAGATCTGAACTGACGAGCTTCAAATCTACACTTCTCAGTTCGTCGTGTTCTTCATCCAAGGTAATTAAAAGTTACTTTTACTGCCCTCTTTGATTCAAATTTTCTCTACAAAATCTTCAAAGGTGTTTTATTCTTCAAATCCTCACACACAAAACACCTCACTAGTCATCTGTTCTTGATTCGTTTCTCTAAGCATCATTTTTCTTCAAGATTCCTCAATTGTGTGGATCCTCGATCTATACAACTCTGGAACCTAAGACAAAGAACGCTTAGTGAAATTCTTCAAGGCTCATCTGGTCAAATTCCTCAAACTTTTTCTTTTGAAAACCTTCGAGAACGATATGACCTCTCCAAATTCCTCGCAACTATACTCTGTTCACAGGTACTCATGTCCGCCGCTGAATCACTAGGTTCTCATCAACTTAACTCATTTGCAGCGTTCCTCGAAGAAAAGTTGCATACTTCTTGAGAGAATTGATTGTTCAAATTCCTCAAGCTGAAGAATATGGCGACGGTAAGAAGCCACGTAAAGGAGGAAAGAGGCCTGAGGTCATGACTGCTTTTGAAATACCTAAGGACATCTATGCCGACTATTGCACACCTGATGAGGCCAAGTTCGGAAAGGAGAACAAAAATCAGCGCAAGGTGCGCCTACAGAGGATTGAAAGGAGATGGGCAAGAGAATGGAGGGAGTACAGGTATGTTACTCCAAAGTATATGAAGAAATTCGCACTAAATCCTCCATGCCCAAGAGCTCCATTGGCACCTGACCAAGAAGCTGACCCCACCAGCATCAAGCTTGGTGAGGATTTTCCTGAAGAATGGGCCAAACGCCAAGCCAAGTTGGTGAGACAAGCCAAAGAAGCAGTGAGGAAATTCAATGAAGACTCTGCTACTGCTGCTGCCACTGAGGCCTCTGTCAAGCTTAGAAAATCAATGGCAAAGAAGCCCGCTCACAAGCCAAGTGCTTCACCAGCAATGCCCTCACGGCCAGATTCTTCAAAGCCCTCACGGCCAGTTCCTCATGCTGCTCCTGCTCCTCCAAAATCCTCAGCTCCTCCTCCAAAGTCCTCAGCTGCTCCGGCAAAGTCTTCATTACCTGTACATCTGGCCACGTGCAAAAGGACTACAGGCATCTCCATTGCCTCTGGTGTCTCAGCGAGTTACTCAGCTGCACCAAACTCTTCATCAGGCCCCACTCTGCTGAAGACAAAGGCAACGGCTGGTCGAGGTACCCGGCCAAGTCCGAAGAAGAAACAGGTTGCCTTCCAAGTGCCATCTGACGATGAAGGCGATGATGATGAACTTGCGAAATCATCGAGATGACAAGAAAGGGCCGCTAGAGCCAAAGGCACACACCTGCCCTTTGCTTTTGGATCCAAGGGCGATCCTCGATTACATTGATCTCTGGCACAAGGATCCAGACACCCCTATGCCTGATTTCATTTGACTCTTGGCCAAAGTTACATGCTGACCCATTTCATCACTGAAGAGAAATGGAAATTTGAGAAGGCTAGGCAGATCAAGAAGGCTCAGTTCAGGAAAGAGAAGTTCCTGGGGAAAAACGTTGTCAAAATGACAACTGATGAACTCCTCAAGATCCAGTCTGAAATCAAAGCCCTCTGCGATGACTTCGATGCTTATTATGCTGATTGGCAAGGAGCCAAAGTCAAATTTGTCAACCTGACTAAGAAGTTCACCAATGTTGCAGCTCCAACGCAACAAGAAGTTCCTCAGGCTGGAGCCTCTGCTCAGCCTACTGAAGAATATGCCAGCACCGCTGATGATTTTCAGCCCGCTGAAGAAAATGCTAGTTCCGGGCTGATGACTCCATTCCAGCCACCAAGAAATTGCCGTGGAATCCACTAGTGGTGCGCTGAAGAAATCGAAGAAGTCGAGGCAATCTGCATCGATTCATACCGAGGAAATTCAAATAGATTCCTCAGCTCCTCCCGCGCCTACACCAACTCCTATCCTTCCATCTCGCATCGATGTGAAGAAAACCAAGGCTGCAGAGCGAGCTGCAAAGAAAGAAAAGGAAACCATCAGCTGCTTCAGAATCTTCAGCTCCAAAGAAGATGAAGCCTATGACAAGCTCGTTTGAAAATCCGATTGATGCTGTTCCGATTTCCACCATGCCATCAAAGGACCTTGTTCCTTTTGGTGACGAATATGAGATCCCTAACTGATCTGATGAAGAAACTCAATCAGCTGCTTCGTCAGAACAGATTGATGAAGAAATTGAAGTGGATGCGATCCCTTCAACGCCCGTTGTTTCCTCGACAATGCCTCAGTTCACAGCTGAAGAGGCTGGCGTTGAAGAAATTGAAGATGAAGACGTGGATATTGGATGCACTACGCCAGTGATGAATGATGACTTTTGGGACAGTCAGCATCCCAATTCTCCACTCTTCACCCCAATACAACAGATACCTCAGTCCCTGCACCAACCGCTCAACTGGCTCAAGAAACTCATCCCACCTCGTCTGCATGCATGAAGAAATTCCAGCCACTAGTGTTTGAAGAACCCGCTTGCTGATCCTTTGAACACGCAGATCGCAAATGAAGAGGAACCAGAAAATCCTCAGCCTGAAGAACCTGAGATTGTGATTCCTGAGGTAGTGATGCAACTCACTGACACTCCTCTGCCAAAACC
Organism: Aegilops longissima; assembly: GCA_021605205.1. Taxonomy (NCBI): domain Eukaryota; kingdom Viridiplantae; phylum Streptophyta; class Magnoliopsida; order Poales; family Poaceae; genus Aegilops; species Aegilops longissima. Next base: position 555,642,324 of record CM038678.1, read on the forward strand.
AAAGGATCCATTCTCGCGCAAGCAAAAGTTCAAGGCTTAAGACTTCTTTGGCGAGCATGTTTTCTTCACTGATTACAACCCTTATGATTCTGCTCGCATAAGGAAGAGGCGTTTCTGGACTGCTAGTCAAGCCAATTTCTATTCCTCAGTGCAATTCAACAAAGACAAAGTATTTGATCATGCACACATTCCTCACGTGGACATGGAATCTCTGCCAGGCTTCGAGCCAGTCCTCAGTGTTCTTCACGATGCTGGATTGCTGAATTTCTGCACTGACATCTGTGATTGGAATGAAGAACTCATTCTTCAATTCTATGCGACGCTGCACATCATAGGAAATTCTGAAGATGTGAACTCATGGGTGCTGGACTGGATGTCAGAAAATACTCACTACAAGGCACTAGCAACTGAATTGCTTCATGCCCTCCCATTCAGTCCTCCCCTTGAAGGTGCTCGTTGCATCTACAACAAACCTGAGCTTACAAATCATTACATGCAAGTGCTAATGAAGCCTTTGAAGCCAGGGCAGGCCCCTCGAACCAAATTCCTCGTCAAGGAATTACTGTATGTGCCTCGGACTGTCTATCGCATTTTGACGAAGACATTGAGTCCAATCAAGGGCCACGACTCAAATGATGAAGAAGTCGTTGGCATCATGAAGAATATGCTTTTCAATATCATTCATGGCGTTCCCGTCAACTTCCATGATTTCTTCATGAGGACTCTGGTGAATATTGCTATGTCACCATTTGAGCTGAAGCCTTATGCACCATGGATTATGAGGTTCATCAGGACAAGGTCTTCACTCAATTACAAGGCTGATACTCTGAACCACTGCAGCTACTTGCCTCCAATTGAAGTCCTCAAACGGACATTTTCCTCAGCTGATGACAAAGGCAAGGCAACTGCTGTGATAGATGAAGGCATTCGTCCATTGGATGGTCAATTTCGCAAGGCTGCATCCTATTCCACCAATGATGACTCTGCCACACATGACTCTGCCGCCAACACCTCTGCCAAGCAAAATCCTCAAGCCACAACACCCAGGGTGATGACTGATGGTGAGTTACTCCTCAGTCTTCATCAGAAAGTTGATCGCAATCATAAATGGGTCAATCGTCAGTTTGGCTCAATTCTTCACTACATGACCTCAAGACACAATGTAGTGAAGAAAAACCAATACTACCTCCATGAAACCTTCAACCGTACCTGGGCTGTTCTATCTCATGTCTATAGTGCAGAAGATCTGAAGAAAATGGGTCTCAAGGAAGAATTTGACTGGTCTGCACCTCCACCAAAGAAATTCAAGAAGGTCAAGGTTCCTTCCTTGGTGGCCAGCTCCTATTCTTCATCGCACGACACTGATGAAAATGAAGACTTGGACGACACTGCGGCAGGCCCTACTACGACAACCGACCCCGACAACGCTGGCGGTCCTCCATCAACTTGATATTCTTCAGGGGCGTTAGTCCTCAGATTCGATCCTTTTGGTCATTCGATGACAAAGGGGGAGAAATTTGAGTTAGTCTTCAAGCGGGTCTATTATATGGGTGTTTTTCTGCTAAGTTGCAACTCTCGCTCTTCTGAAACTTTTATTGGATCGAGTTGTAATCTTAAACCCGATGGTGCTCTTATACTTTTGATGTGTTCCTCTGCATGCTTATTCTTCGTTATATGTTAATACACGCATGTTGAATTACATCAGTCACCATATTTCATCATGCATTTCAAATTCTTCATATTATATGTAGAATGCGTGTATGAATTACAAGATATAGGGGGAGATCTCCATGATTCAACTCTTCAAATGTGCATTGCCTCAAAAGCAAATTCCTCACTATGCACATCTTCAGGGGGAGTTCTTCTATATCTTGCAATCAAATTCCTCAATATCAGTACTTACACTTCATATGTTTATCCCTGTTGAAAACTTAACTTATATTGTCATCAATCACCAAAAAGGGGGACATTGTAAGTGCATCTAGTGCCCCTTAGTGATTTTGGTGTATTGAAGACTTATAGGTTAAGGGACTAATGTGTTCATGAGTGTACACAGGTCTATAAGTATATGAGGAGTTTGATATTTACAGTGAAAGTCGACCCCTAAAAATGAAGTTCTTCGACTGAAGACTTTGATATTCTAAAGACTTTCTGAAGACTTTGAAAGTGAAGAAATTTGTGTGACCTTGAAGACTTGGTATTCATTTGAGGAACATGAAGCGTCAAGACTTTTGTTTTCATAGTTTCGTTTTCTCTTTCTTGAGTCATAGGAAACACCGTACTGTTAAAGGGGGTCGAGGAAATACTAAGGAAAAATTTCCATGTGATGCTCAACTCAAAATCCTACACCTACCAATCCCTTCGAGTGAAGCCTTTGGAAATCTCATATAGTTCAGTCAATTTCTTCATGTGAGACGAAGTTCTTCCAGTCACGAGGAATTTGTTTTGACTGAGGAGATAGGAATTCACCAGTGCGGATTGCCTACATAGTGAGGAACATGATAGCCCTGAGGAATTTGAGAGTCAAATTTCCTACCATGGCTGTGCTGCGCGCCAGCTGTCCCAAAATATCTTATCTACCTAACGGTCATATCATTGAAGGGCATTTATGTCTTATCATGTCGGGCTGCTCCCTAGGCTATAAATAGCTGCCCCCTACAACCACTAGCTGGTTGGCTGCTCCGAGAGAACTTGACACTTGTCATTTGAGAGCAACCCATCCTCCGAGGACTTTGAGCGAAAATCATCGAGTGAGGAAAAACCCCAAACCCAAACACCTACAAACCCAAAGTGATTGAGCATCACTGAAGAGATTGATCCTGCGTGGATCCGACGCTTGTTACCTTTGAATAATGTGCTTCTTCCAGACGGTTAGGCGTCATGGTCTAGAGCATCCAAAAGGAATTGTGGATCGCCGAGTGACCGAGTCTGTGAAGGTTTGGAAGTCGCCTGAAGACTTACCACGAGTGATTGGACGAGGTCTGTGCGACCTTAGTTCAAGGAGAATACGGTGAGGACTTGGTGTCCTGAGCTACGTGCTCAGCGACTGGGTGTCCGGGACTGTGTGTCCTCAAGTTTAAATACTCAGCCGCTCCAACCAGACGTACAACTGAGACAGCAGTTGGAACTGGTCTACCAAATCATTGTCTTCACCAACCTTACTGGTTCTATTTCCTAAACTCTTTCATTTCCTCATTACCGTGTTGAGTGTTTGTTCATATCTGTGTTTGAAGACTTTGACTGAAGACTTTCTCAATCTCCTCAGTTCAATTTCTTCAGTCTGTTGGTCTTCATCTTGTGTTATCCTTATTACACTTTTTGTACTCTGTGCTTGTCTTCATTTCATCATGATGACTATGTCTGTATTCTGTTATGCTTACTTCTGAGTACTTATTCCGCTGCAAGTAGTTCTTCACTAAGGAATTTCCTCACCGGCAAATTCCTCAGTGAAGAATTCATAAAAATCGCCTATTCACCCCCCCCCCTCTAGTCGATATAATGCACTTTCAAATTCTTCTGTGCAGCAATGAGGATAAACCTCAGATCACGGATCCAATCCGCATCATTGCTATTAACATCTTTCAACACAATTTTCTCTAGGAACATATCAAAATAAACATATGAATGCAACAACGCGAGCTATTGATCTACAACATAATTTGCAATATACTACCAGGACTAACTTCATGATAAATTTAAGTTCAATTAATCATATTACTTAAGAACTCCCACTTAGACAGACATCTCTCTAGTCATCTAAGTGATCACCTGATCCAAATCAACTGAACCATGTTCGATCATCATGTGAGATGGAGTAGTTTTCAATGGTGAACATCACTATCTTGATCATATCTACTATATGATTCACGCTCGACCTTTCGGTATCCGTGTTCCGAGGCCATATATGTATATGCTAGGCTCGTCAAGTTTAACCTGAGTATTCCGCGTGTGCAACTGTTTTGCACCCGTTGTATTTGAACGTAGAGCCTATCACACCCGATCATCACGTGGTGTCTCAGCATGAAGAACTTTCGCAATGGTGCATACTCAGGGGGAACACTTCTTGATAATTAGTGAGAGATCATATTAAAATGCTACCGTCAATCAAAGCAAGATAAGATGCATAAAGGATAAACATCACATGCAATCAATATAAGTGATATGATATGGCCATCATCATCTTGTGCTTGTGATCTCCATCTCGGAAGCACCGTCGTGATCACCATCGTCACCGGCGCGACACCTTGATCTCCATCATAGCATCGTTGTCGTTTACGCCATCTATTGCTTCTATGACTATCGCTACCGCTTAGTGATAAAGTAAAGCAATTACAGGGTGTTTGCAAAACATGATCATCTCATACAAAAAAAATATAGCATCACGTCTTGACCATATCACATCACAACATGCCCTGCAAAAACAAGTTAGACGTCCTCTACTTTGTGGTTGCAAATTTTACGTGGCTGCTACGGGCTGAGCAAGAACTGTTCTTACCTACGCATCAAAACCACAACGATTGTTCGTCAAGTTAGTGTTGTTTTAACCTTCACAAGGACCGGGCGTAGCCACACTCGGTTCAACTAAAGTTGGAGAAACTGACACCCGCTAGCCACCTCTGTACTAAGCACGTCGGGAGAACCGGTCTCGCGTAAGCGTACGCGTAATGTCGGTCCGGGCCGCTTCGTCCAACAATACCGCCGAACCAAAGTATGACATGCTGGTAAGCAGTATGACTTGTATCGCCCACAACTCACTTGTGTTCTACCCGTGCATATAACATCTACGCATAAAACCTGGCTCGGATGCCACTGTTGGGGAACGTAGTAATTTCAAAAAAAATCCTACGCACACGCAAGATCATGGTGATGCATAGCAACGAGAGGGGGAGTGTATCTTCATACCCTTGAAGATCGCTAAGCGGAAGCGTTTATCAACGCGGTTGATGTAGTCGTACGTGTTCACGATCCGACCGATCCAAGTACCGAACGCACGGCACCTCTGAGTTCTCCACAGGTTCAGCTCGATGACGTCCTCGCCTTCTCGATCCAACAAGACGTGCGAAGTAGTAGATGAGTTCCGGCAGCACGACGGCGTGGTGACGGTGTTGGTGTAGAACAATCTCCGCAGGGCTTCGCCTAAGCACTACGGAAACTATGACGGAGGATAAACTAGAGGGGACGGGGTTGCCGGCACACGGCTTGGTGTTTCTTGATGTGTCTTTGGTGCTAGCCCTGCCCCTCTATTTATATGTGAGCCCTGGGGTCGAAACTTGGAGTAAAAGCCTCCTCAAAGTCGGTTTTGCCCGAAAGGCAAGAGTCCTACACGGACTCCAGAGCTAAACGCCAGGGTTCCTGGCGTCTACACCCTAGACGCCAGGGTTCCTCGCGTCTAGCCTCTGGTCTCCGCAAAACTTCCTTTTGCACTTTCCAAAAGCCTCGTGGGCTTTCCCCTTTGGCCCAAATAATGTGTTCTTGTACCCAAACATTTGGGGAAACATCCGGAACCCCTTCCGGTGAATTCCGAAACCCTTCCGGAGATCAAACACTATTATCCCATATATTAAACTTTATCTCCGGACCATTCCGGAGTTCCTCGTCATGTCCATGATCTCATCCGGAACTCCGACCAACATTCGGTCACCAACATACATAACTCATATAATATTATATCGTCAATGAAACGTTAAGCGTGCAGACCCTACGGGTTCAAGAACTATGTAGACATGACCGAGAGACGTCTCCGGTCAATAACCAATAGTGGGACCTGGATGCCCATATTGGCTCCCACATATTCTACGAAGATCTTTATCGGTCAAACCGCATAACAACATACGTTGTTCCCTTTGTCATCGGTATGTTACTTGCTCGAGATTCGATCGTTGGTATCTCAATACCTAGTTCAATCTCGTTACCGGCAAGTCTCTTTACTCGTTACGTAATGTATCATTCCGTAACTAACTCATTAGCTACATTGCTTGCAAGGCTTATAGTGATGTGCATTACCGAGAGGGCCCAGAGATACCTCTCCGACAATCGGAGGACAAAACCTAATCTCGAAATATGCCAACTCAACATGTACCTTTGGAGACACCTATAGAGCTCCTTTATAATCACCCGATTCGCTGTGGCGTTTGGTAGCACACAAAGTGTTCCTCCGTAAACGGAGTTGCATAATCTCATAGTTGTAGGAACATGTATAAGTCATGAAGAAAGCAATAGCAACATACTAAACGATCAAGTGCTAAGCTAACGGAATGGGTCATGTCAATCACATCATTCTACTAATGATGTGATCCCGTTAATCAAATGACAACTCATGTCTATGGTTAGGAAACATAACCATCTTTGATTAATGAGCTAGTCTAGTAGAGGCATACTAGTGACAATATGTTTGTCTATGTATTCACACATGTATCATGGTTCTGGTTAATACAATTCTAGCATGAATAATAAACATTTATCATGATATAAGGAAATAAATAATAACTTTATTATTGCCTCTAGGGCATATTTCCTTCAGTGGTCACCTCCCACCTGGGTATGATCTTCGTTATTCTGTCTTCTTTTTGTTGAGTGAACTGTAATATATCCAATTGGGCGATGTAATTTTGGTGACTGATCTTTTTACAGCTCCCAACGTCATCGACCTCCCCGACGATGATGAGGACGAGCCACAGAGGCATTTGGGGAGGAGGAACAGGAAAACTTCCGCTGGCAAGACGCCTCAATCGACGCCAGTAGTGGAACCGGTAGTTCAGGATGCCGGTGGCACCAATCGGACTTCTGTCTCCTTCACCATACTGCTGTCGAGTGCTCTACCTTCTGCGTCAACTGCGCCAACTCCTGCCGAACCACCTTCAGTTTTTGCTACACACCACGTCCCAGAAGACGAAGTGGGTGCTGCAAAGGAAGCTATACGCCAGGCGGGCATTATGATGGAGAAGATGAAGATGGTGCGGGATGCCAGCCAGGCTGCTTATGATGCCAGCTCTGCTCTCCATAGCAATGTTCAGGTTAGCAGAATGTCGACTGATTCAACTCAACCTTGACCTAGAGTTGGCCAAGACAGAACTGCAGAAAGCCAAGGATGACACCAATGGTAAGACAGACTTGTCGACTGGTTTGTCTTTGATCTGGATTTCATTTTTCTCTTTCTGAACCAAGCATCATTTCTTTTCAGAAAAACTGAACCAGGCTCTGGCAAAAAAGGATCAAGATCTGGCTGCCGCACAGAAGAAGGCTGATGACAAAACTGCTCTGGCTGAACAGAAGTTGGCTTTAGTCAGCAAATTGGAGGAAGAAAACGCCAAGATAAAATCTGCCCTAGATGAAGCCAACCAGGAAGTAACCCGCTTGAAGAAGGACAAGGTCAATCTGAACGAGAGGATGTAAGGCATTGCTCGCAGGAGGGATGATCTGGAAAGTTATCTGAGGAGCCTTGCCAACAAGCTGTTCATCAAGCTTGAAGGTATATACTCTGTTCCGACTGGTTTATCTTCGTTGACTCGGCATACGACTATTGACTCACCCTCAGATTGTGCATGCAGAGTTTTGCCGTGACTTCGAGGAGGAGATCGGGCGAATTGAACCAAGCTTGGGCCCCATCAACTCCCCCGTGAAAGATGAAGCTGCTATGAACTTGCTCCGACTGGAATCCCGCATCGACTGTGTTGTTGACTACCTTGCTCGACTGAAGGTCGTAATGTCGCGGATCGACACAACACTCTGGCCAAGGGAAACGCTCCAGAATGACCTCGAATCTCTAATTACTCGATTTAACGAGATCCCAGGTCGAGCGCAGGAGTGGAAAAAGTCTTCTGCCCGGTGCGGTGCTGATGTGGCTCTGTCTCTGGTTTGTGTCCATTGCAAGGAGGCGCGAGAAGAGAAGCTGGCGGCGATCAAGGTTGCCAATACAAAGAGGCATGACTTCCAATCCTTCATGGAGACTTTCATTGCTGCCGCCACTCGGATTGCCAATGGCATTGACCTGGATGAATTCGTCGAGCCTGCCAGCCCTCCTCCTACGGAGTGAACAAACTTCTATGCTCCACCTTAAATTTGCCTCGGGATGCCGAGTGGTTTTTGTAACCGTTAAACTCTTTCAGGCTGAATGCCCGAGTACTTCCGTGGTCTTGAACTTTTAGGGTTCGTCTGAACTTGATTTATCTCAGGATATGCTTGTGATTGCTTTTGGAATTTGTTCTACACTTGGAATGACCTTTGTGTTTGAGATGCAGCCCTGAAGTGGAGACTTCAATCAACCTGCGCCTCGTCGTCCTTGCAGACAAGGATGGAGCGCACGTTGTATTTGTGTCACAACTCCAAAGGACAAGGTTACAGTCGACCTGCACCTCGTCATCCTTGCGGATAGGGATAGAGTGCACATTTTATTTGTGGCGTAGCTCCGAAGGAGAAGGCTGCAGTCGACCTGCACCTCGCCGTCCTTGCGGATAGGGATGGAGCGCACATTGTATTTGTGGCGTAGCTCCGAAGGAGAAGGTTGCAGTCGACCTGCACCTGTTGTCCTTGCGGATAGGGATGGAGCGCACATTGTATTTGTGGCGTAGCTCTGAGGGAGAAGGTTGCAGTCGACCTGCACCTCGTCGTCCTTGCGGATAGGGATGGAGCGCACATTGTATTTGTGGCGTAGCTCCGAAGGAGAAGGTTGCAGTCGACCTGCACCTCGTCGTCCTTGCGGATAGGGATGGAGCGCACATTGTATTTGTGGCGTAGCTCCGAAGGAGAAGGTTGTAGTCGACTTGCACCTCGTTGTCCTTGCGGATAGGGATATGTTTCGAACTTAGGCCAGTACTTGGACTGCAGCTAAGCCTCCGAGTGGGAGGATTGCTCACCACTCGGTAGGATTTTTTAAACTTAGGCGAGTACTGGATTGCAGCTAAGCCTCCGAGTGGGAGGATTGCTCACCACTCGGTAGGATTTTTTAAACTTAGGCGAGTATTGGACTGCAGCTAAGCCCCGAGTGGGAGGATTGCTCACCACTCTGTAGGATTTTTTAAACTTAGGCGAGTACTTGGACTGCAGCTAAGCCTCCGAGTGGGAGGATTGCTCACCACTCGGTAGGATTTTTGAAACTTAGGCGAGTACTGGACTGCAGCTAAGCACCCGAGTGAGAGGCTTGCTCACCACTTGGTAGGATTTTTCAAACTTAAGCGAAACAGATTCGCAGCTAAGCCCCCGAGTGAGAGGCTTGCTCACCACTCGGTAGGATTTTTTTAAACTTAGGCGAGTACTGGACTGCAGCTAAGCCCCCGAGTGAGAGGCTTGCTCATCACTCGGTAGGATTTTTTAAAGTTAGGCGAGTACTGGACTGCAGCTAAGCCCCCGAGTTAGAGGCTTGCTCATCACTCGGTAGGATTTTTTAAACTTAAGCGAGTACTAGACTGCAGCTAAGCCCCCGAGTGAGAGGCTTGCTCATCACTCGGTTGGATTTTTTAAACTTAGGCGTGTACTGGACTGCAGCTAAGCCCCCGAGTGAGAGGCTTGCTCATCACTCGGTAGGATTTTTTAAACTTAGGCGAGTACTGGACTGCAGCTAAGCCCCCGAGTGAGAGGCTTGCTCACCACTCGGTAGGATTTTTCAAACTTAGGCGAAACAGATTCGCAGCTAAGCCCCCGAGTGAGAGGCTTGCTCACCACTCGGTAGGATTTTTCAAACTTAGGCGAAATGGATTCGCAGCTAAGCCCCCGAGTGAGAGGCTTTCTCACCACTCAGTAAGATTTTTCAAACTTAGGCGAAACGGATTCGCAGCGAAGTTACCCACTGGGGGATCTCAAACGCAAACAAAAGCAACAACAATTGTTTAGGAAGATTATAAAGCTCTTGTCTTTGATAAACAAACTACAATGGTATTTCTTATTACATCTCATCCGAATGAGTACTTAAGTATAAAAGGGGCAGAGCAGCTCCGCGTTCCAAGCTCGTGGCTCGTCTTTCTGATGCTCGACATTGTAAAGATGGTATGCTCCATTATGGAGAGCTCTAGTGACAATGAAGGGACCTTCCCAAGCAGGGGCGAGCTTGTGTGGTTTCTATTGATCCACTCAAAGAACCAAGTCTCCCTCTTCAAAGGCTCGACCCCTCACGTTTCTGGCGTGGAATCGATGCAAGTCTTGCTGATAAATGGTCGACCGGATCAAAGCCATCTCTCTTTCCTCCTCTAGAAGGTCGACTGCATCCTGCCGAGCCTGTTCCGCTTCATCTTCAGAGAAGAGCTCGACTCGTGGTGCATTGTGAAGTAAGTCACTCGGCAGAACAGTTTCAGCTCCATAGACCAAGAAGTATGGAGTTCGGCCAGTCGACCGATTGGGAGTTGTCCTTAGACCCCAAAGAACTGATGGAAGTTCATCAACCTAGGTGCCTGCTGCGTACTTGAGATCACGCATCAGTCGGGGTTTCAGTCCCTTGAGAATTAGGCCATTTGCTCTTTCTGCTTGTCCATTCGACTAGGGGTGAGCGACTGAAGCATAGTCGACTCGTGTGCCTTGAGAAGCGCAGAAGGCTCTAAACTCATCAGAATTGAAGTTCAAACCGTTGTCAGTGATGATGCTGTGCGGAACTCCATATCTGAATGTCAATTCTCTGATGAAACTGATAGCAGTGCTGGCTTCAAGATTCTTGATAGGCTTAGCTTCAATCCATTTGGTAAACTTGTCGACTGCTACAAGCACGTGAGTGAAGCCACTCCTACCGGTTCTCAGCGGTCCGACCATATCTAATGCCCAAACATCAAATGGCCAGACGAGTGGAATGGTATTCAGGGCTGACGCAGGCTTGTGCGACATATTGGAGTAAAACTGGCAACCCTCACATTTGTCGATATATCTTTCGCCATTTCATTTGCTCGTGGCCAGTAAAACCCAGCTCGGTATGCTTTAGCCACGATGGTCCAAGAGGACGCATGGTGACCACAGGTCCCCGAGTGGATGTCGTTGAGGATCATTCGACCTTCTTCTGGCATTATGCATTTCTGACTGACTCCCGTCACTCCTTCCCTGAACAGCTGTCCTCTTATCACAGTAAAGGCTTTGGATCGACGGACGATCTGTCGAGCCTCTTCTTCATCTTCTGGGAGTTCCTTCCTAAGAATATATGCAATGTACGGCACTGTCCAGTCGGAAGTGATGACCAAAACCTCCATGATCAGGTCAACCACGGCTAGGACCTCGACTTCAGTCGGATCTGTGGCACTCTTAGGCTGCAGGGGCTCTTCAGTGAAAGGATCTTCTTGAACTGACGGTGTGTGAATGTGTTCCAAAAACACATTATTGGGAATGGCTTCTCTCTTGGAACCTATCTTTGCCAAATCATCGGCATCTTGATTTTTCAGTCGGGGTATATGATGGAGCTCTAACCCCTCAAACTTCTTTTCCAATTTCTTCACTGCATTGCAGTAACCAGTCATGGCTGGTGTCGGTGTCAAAACCGGCGGATCTCGGGTAGGGGGTCCCGAACTGTGCGTCTAGGCGGATGGTAACAGGAGACAAGGGACACGATGTTCTTACCCAGGTTCGGGCCCTCTCGATGGAGGTAATACCCTACTCCTGCTTGATTAATTTTGATGATATGGGTAGTACAAGAGTAGATCTACCATGAGATCAAGGAGGCTAAACCCTAGAAGCTAGCCTATGGTATGATTGTTGTTCGTCCTACGGACTAAAACCCTCCGGTTTATATAGACACCGGATAGGTTAGGGTTACACAGAGTCGGTTACAATGGTAGGAGATCTAATATCCGTATCGCCAAGCTTGCCTTCCACGCCAAGGAAAGTCCCATCCGGACACGGGGCGAAGTCTTCAATCTTGTATCTTCATAGTCTTGGATTCCGCCGTGATGATAGTTCGCTATCCGGACACCCCTAGTCCAGGACTCCCTCAGTAGCCCCTGAATCAGGCTTCAATGATGACGAGTCCGGCGCGTTGATTGTCTTCGGCATTGCGAGGCGGGTTCCTCCTCCGAATACTTCATAGAAGGTTTTGAATACTAGGATAGTGTCCGGCTCTGCAAAACAAGTTCCACATACCACCGTAGAGAGAATAACTTTTTGCACAGATCTGCTGACGTATTCCACGGCGTGACATCACACCATGGCCATGCCTTTATATGAATCGTTTTTTACTGCTCCACCTCAGCGCGTTTAGCGAGGCGGTTTCCCTGGCACGTCTTATCAAAGCATAGATCATGCCCCCCTTATTCCAGGATTCTCATCAATACAGACGTGGGTAACCCAACCGTGCCCGTTGGCACGCCTCCTCTATCAAAGGCGAGTCCTAATTGACCACAGGGAGGGCTCTTGGTGTTCAACCTCTTTATAACGAGACCAAGGCCCTCTTTCTTTTTACACCCTCCATCGAGTTCGCCTCGCGCTTCGAGTTCCAACACCCAAAGCTTCAGATCTAGGCGCTTCGGACCTTCGATAATGTCCGGCTCCGATCAACGTGGTCGGTGGATGGCTTCTTCCGTCACAGAAGACGACGTACTAAGGCTGCGAGACGCCAGGTATCTAACCGGCGAGATTTCCCATAGGCTGCCTGCTCTGGGGCAGGTCATTCCCACTCCCGAGCCCGGCGAGAACGTGGTGTTCGTGTCTCAGTTCCTTCGGGGTTTAGGCTTCCCGTCGGATCCCTTTGTGCGGGGGCTCATGTTTTATTATGGGCTGGATTTCCATGACTTGAATCCGGAGTCCATCCTCCATATCTCGTCATTCATTGTCATATGTGAGGCCTTCCTCCATATTACCCCTCACTTTGGATTGTGGCTCAAGACCTTCAAGGTGGAACCAAAGATGATCGAGGGCAGCAGCAGAAGTCGGAGGGGCGGTCATAAGCAAGCGTCTTTGATGCTCCGTGGCCCAAGGGCTCTTTTCAAGAGGAGCTTGGTTTGTGGCAGCGGGAGTGGTTTTATATTACCGCTCCCGGGGCACCAAATGGGTGGCGCTTCTGCCTTCCGCCAGGTCCACCACAAGCAGTGGCGTCATGGGTCAACAAGGGGCTCGACTGGGATTGTCCAAGGGCGTTCCTTTGTTCTGAGGGCCGTATTCGAGACCTCCAAAAAGAGAGTCAATCTGGTTGCGATGGCGCGAGTTATGTTGATTCAACGCCTTCGCCCTACAAGCGTCGCCCCCGCTTTGTGGGAATTCAATCCGGAGGGACCACGAGCTCTCCAAAATTTCATGAGTACGACGCCCGTGGAGATGTATAAACTGTTCTCCAGATCACAAGGGAAGTGTCCGGACCTGACTGAGGACGCAGGACTAAGCTGCAATTGCCCAGATACTCAAGTAAGTAGTCCGGAACCGGACTGGCTTTTCATTCATTCGCCGTATACATATGTGTCCTTTAAAGGAACCGTTTCTTGAACAGGAGTGGATAGCCAAGGCAAAGTTGATAAGGTGTCCGGCTCCCCTCCCAGAGACCACGCCGGATCCCATGCTGACCAAGATGTTGAAGGCCGCGCCTTTTGAAGAAGGCAAAGGGGGGAGCGGGGAAGCAACTGCCTCCACGAAGGAGGCTATCAAGGAAGGAGGGATTAAAAGCCCTACCTTCCGAGGAGAGAAGAGGACCGCTTCGGAAGATCCGGAGGTCAAGGCCTCAAAGAGGGGAAAGGGATCTTCGTCAGAGAGTACGGCGCTGGGAAGTAACCCAGCCGCACTATTTCCCCAAGGGGATCAGCCCTCTAGCGAGTCGTAAGTAAAAATAAGGGGTTTTGTAAGTAAGGAACATCCCTGTATTTATTTCTGAAGATAACCGAAATTGTACCTTGTAGTTCGGATCTCAGCCCTTCTCAGCAGAGCTCGTCTTCGGGGGATCTTCTTCTAGAGATGATGGAGAGCGAGACACCTCCACCTGCCGCACCCTCATGCGAGGCGGACGACCCTGAGGTATCGTCGCGGAGGGTTCCCCCAAGTCCGGCGGGGCCGGAAGGTCCGGCGCCAAGTGGTGTCTTGGTCGAGGAGCCAAGGATCTGCTCAGGCGAGCGGCTATCTCGAGAGGATCACCGTGCTCTAATGGGTATGGTGATTGAAAGAATTGCATCCGCGAGAGCGGATTGCATGAAGCCGTCGAAGCTTCTTGACGGGGTTGAGGTACGCAAAATGATGTACCTTCCGACGCTTATGCATATAGAATGCGCCTGTATAGATAGTAGCCCACGAGACTCGGTATGTTGTCAAAATTGAAAGCGTGTCGAGGATCAAAATCTCGATTATAACATATCGCCGCTCCTAAACAGGTGGCGGGGTGTCCGTGTAGCCGGATGATGAATATGCCGAACTAAAGCGGCAACTTGACGAGGTGGATGCGACATCCGCTGGTCAATACACGGTTTGACGAGTCACAAGGTATCGACTTCTCTGCGGACACTGGTAAGGGAGCTTGGCGCCCATGTCTTACTATTTGTATGCTTAATGCAGATGGTGCCGCTGTTGTGGAAGAGCTGCGGCGGAACTCGCCCGAGCGAAAGAGCAAGCCAGAATAGTAATGCGGTCGCTTTAAGGCGGCGAAGAGCTAAAAGCGAGCAGGCTGCTCATTGCCGAAGCAAGAGGAAATGGCGATATGGCGGAAAGTTGAAGAATACTACCGATCACTGCGAGGTTCTTGAAAAAGAACGTCAAGCGGAGCAAGAGGGCCTGAAAAAGGCCGCCGCTGAATCCAAGGATGCCCGTTCGGCTTTGAGAGCTGCCAAGGAGGAGCTGAGTCAGGTCGGGGCAATTGCGGCTGGAAAACCGTTTCTGCTGCGGAGGAAATATACGGATCCAAAGTATGCTCAATTGGACAAGTTGTGGAGTTCGGAGGATGCTTATCTAGACTTAGCGGCGAGCGCTGCGGACGCGATTGAGCACTTCCGAGGCGGAAGGGGCCGAAGGGAAGAGCTATATTGGTCGCAATTCCATAGTCCGGAGCGTCTTCTTCCGTTGACCGATTGGTTGGCCGAATGGGCCGAGCTGAATCGTCTATCCGGACTTGCCATGAAGCATGTCATGACTCATTTGTGGCCGGGCGGACCTCAGCCGAAGAGTTATTTTGGTTTAGTGCAGCAGTTCCTTGGTGTTGTACCGCGTATCGACGCAATAAAGCGGTCGGCATGTATTGAGGGAGCGCGGATGGCTCTGGCCCGTGTCAAGACATACTGGGTAGATATGAAGGCCACCAACGTTGCATCCCAAGATTCGGACGGAAGTCGAGTACCTGCCGAGCACTACTTTGAGGAAGTCCTGCAGGGCGCTCGTTTAATAGAGACGCAGTGCTCGAAGGATATTATGTTTAAATGACATGTATGATTTGTGAAAACAATGATTCAATATGATATAAGAGCTTTTTATACTTGTGCGTTCAAGTAGTAAACTACTCCCTGTGCGGCCGTTTATGTATATGTATATATAACTGAAGATGGCAGTCCTTGGCTTCAGCCCCCACGCACATAGTGCGGGGGTGTTTGCAAAGAAGGCGCTTTTTCATACTTAATCCAACGTCTTGGTCCTATTAAGGAGGTGGTAGCGTAGCAAACTAGGCAACCGGACTATAATGCTTTATCACTTTCACTTAGCCATAGGAGTTCGAGGTGGGGCTACTATATAGCCCACAGGGCACCGCACTCTCCGAATTCGAGTGCGTATGTGCTGACCGAAAACCGGTCCTTCGTTAATCGGAGGAATTCTAAACATTCTGATTAGTCATCGAGTGGTTGACCAGTCTCTCGCTATATCATGACAGTCATCTTTCGGCTTTCTCTACTGAGGTGCTCGCCCGGCCGAACCGGGGCACAATCGCAGAGTTCTCCGGTGCCGCATTAGCCGATAGAACGAGCGTAAGGCAGCAAAACACAGAGCCGGGCAAACCCAACATTTGACCAAAGACATGATTCGGAGCTGATGCATATAAGGCCTAACTTCGAGACACGAATACTCCCTAAGGTATTCGGTCTTTATAAAATGGGAAGAATAATGCCCTAAGCCCCGGTGTCCGTGCAGCAAAAAATTCTGGTGCAGCCAATGCCAAACGCCAGCCTCCTCCTCGGTTATAGTAAGAAACCGGGGATGTATATCAACAAGAGACAGTAAAAAAGGTTTACGCAGGGTCTTAATCTGAAAAGAATCCTTGCAACGGGTCCCTACTGCACGCTGCGCTTTGTGTCTCCGTTGTGCCGTATCTCGGGCGGGTGTAGCACGTTGTTCATCTGTAAAGAGAGGAACTTAGTTTAAAAAACAAAAAGATCGTCGCGAAAGATGTACGGTATATTAAATAAACAGAGTATGATTCAAGAAGTGAATAAGATTGAGCTTTATTGTCTCTTGTGATACATGCATGCAGCCCCTTGTATGGGGTATGCGCTAGTAGGCGCCTGGACTTCGTCTAGCCGTGTCAGGGTTTGAATGACCAATTCAGGTTCTTTGACTAGCGGGCGGATAGGTGTGGGGCTGTCAAGGCAGTCTCACGTTCCTCCGTGCTCAAGTAACACTTAATACTCCCTTTTAATGAGATGATGCCGCGTGGACCGGGCATTTTAAGTGTGAGAGATGCATAATGCGGTATTGCGTTAAAGCGGGCGAAAGCTTCGCGTCCCAATAGTGTTTGATGGCTACTTTTGAACGGGGCGACATGGAAGATTAACCTTTCACGACGGAAGTTGTCGGATGAACTGAACACAACTTCTAGCAGTATGGAGCCCGTACAATGGGCATATGGGCCTGGCATTACTCCTTTAAAGGAGGTGTTGCTACGGCGAATTTTGGTTGGGTCTATCCCCATCCTACGGATTGTGTCCTGATATATCAGGTTTATGTCACTACCACCATCCATGAGGACTTGTGTAAATTGGAATCCGTCGATTATAGGATCCAATATCAAGGCAGTCCATCCTGCGTTCCGGATGCTTTCGGAATAGTCCTGATGGTTGAAGGTGATTGGTTTTGACAACCAGTGTTGGTACTCCGCTCGGGTGGTTTGTGCGGCGCGCATTCTAGTGGGCGCCGCTCTGTTTTTCCCTTTGATCACGTGAAGTGAGTTTACTGTTTTAACCTCTTGTGGGAAATTCTTTTATTTTCCGGGGCTCTGCTTGTGGTGCTCGTCATCATCTTCACTTGGTGTGTCGAGTCCCTTGTGTTTGGCGTTGAGTCTGCCGGACTGTTTGAAGACCCAACAATCTCTGTGGGTATGGTTTGCAGGCCTCCCGGGAGTACTATGGATTAGACATATCTTGTCCAAGATTTTGTTTAAGTTGGATAGCTCATCGCTATTGTCCTTAAGGGGCAGTTTTTTGTTGTTCTGTCGTGAGCTTTTGAATCCGGCGTTGACTGCCTCGCTCTTTGGACCGTTCCTTTTAATCCGGCGCTGGTCCTTGTTGCGCAGTGGTTTCCCGCTTCCATCCCTGACTTCGGATGTACTTGGGTCGCTGGTGCTGCATCTTGCTAGCCAGCTATCCTCTCCCGCGCAAAAGCGGGTCATGAGGCTTGTTAATGCGGCCATGGTTCTCGACTTCTCTTGGCCGAGGTGTATGGCGAGCCATTCGTCTTGGACGTTGTGTTTGAAAGCTGCTAAGGCTTCGGCGTCCGGACAGTCGACTATTTGGTTCTTTTTAGTAAGGAACCTATTCCAGAATTTCCGGGCTAACTCTCCGGGCTGTTGAGTTATGTGACTTAGATCGTCTGCATCCGGAGGGCGGACATAGGTCCCCTGAAAATTTGCCCGAAACGCATCCTCGAGCTCTCCCCTGCTTCCAATGGCATTTTTAGGGAGGCTTTTAAGCCAATGCCGAGCTGGTCCTTTGAGTTTGAGGGGTAAGTATTTTATGGCGTGGAGATCATCTCCTCTAGCCATGTGTATGTGGAGGATGTAATCCTCAATCCAGACTCCGGGGTCTGTTGTTCCGTCGTATGCCTCTATGTTTACGGGTTTGAATCCACTGAAATTCATGATCCAAACCTCATCGGTGAAACATAGGGGATGTGCGGCGCCCCTGTATTTGGGTGTGCCGTGATGTTCGAATATTTGGCGTGTTGCCTTGCTTTGAAGAGCTTGCTTTTGTTGGCCCATAGATGGACCTAACTGGGCCATCCTTTTGATGTGAATCCTTATGCCGATCACGTATCGGCTTGTGTGCGCGCCGATTGCGCTCTCTTTTGCCGTGGGGTCGTCCATCCGACCGGTGGCCTTCTTAATTTTTGATTGTGGGGCTCTATGGCCTCCTCATCAAATCGGGCAGTAGCTTTCTCTTTGGGTAGCTCTTTGTTCGGCGTTCGTCGCTGTATTTGTCTGCGGTGTTGAATACTTTGCTCCATCTAATCCTGAGTGCATCTTCCGCTGTTTTGAGCTTCCGCTTACCTTTTTCAGGCTACGCGATGGCGGCGAGCCTTTTCTGGAGGTTATTTTGCTCCAACGATTTGTCCGGCGTGAGATCGTCCGGATTGTTGTCTTCGCCGGGGACGGGTTGTTTATCCAAGTTGTCTTGTTCGGACGATTGCTCGATAGCATGTTCATTGTCCACCGGTTCGCCCTGCTCTATGGCTGGGTCTCTGTTGAGGCGGGACTTAGTTCGGCGTTTACGTTGCCGTTTTGACTGCTTTTCGAGGGATTTATCCTTCGTAGAGTCCCGTTGTTCCTCGTCTTCATTTCCTTTAGGTGTATCCACCATGTATACATCATGGGATGAAGTGGTTGTCCAGCATCCTATAGGCGCTCGTTCAAGGTTGTCTCCTACATCGTCGTCCATACCGTCGATGTCTTCGGAGTCGAAATCGAGCACGTCGTGTAAGCTTTCGATAGTGGCTACGAAGTGGGTGGTGGGTGGGCGTTGAATTTCTTCGTCGTCCGCATCACAACCTTCCTGGCTGTAGTCCGGCCATGGCTCTCCGGATAAAGAGAGAGACTTTAGTGAATTCAGGATGTCGCCAAAGGCGAGAAAATGAAAGATGTCATGACAGTGAACTCCATAACCGCGCCTAATCGGATTCGATTGGCAGGGCGTGGAGGGTTCGGAGTCCGGAGAGGAGTCCGGCACCCTGAGTCGAGGTCTTCGCAGCGGGCAGGATAGAGTTCGCTCCATCGCCCGTAGAGATCGTAGCCCCGGCGGTGTCCAACCACTCGTCCTCGATCGGGAATCCGGCTCCGGATTAAGGGTCGGGCGGATCTTTGGTGCGGCCTCGAGGGCAATGCTCGCCGCAGAGCTAGATCATGCCCATCGAGACAGTGCGGCACGCTTGGCTGCAGCTCGAATCCGTCAAAGATCAAGTCTCCGCGGATATCGGCCGTATAGTTCAAACCTCCAAGTCTAACCTGATAGCCAGGGGTGTAGCTTTCGATCTGCTCCAGATGGCCAAGCGAATTGGCCCGATGCAAAGCCGCCCGAACACGAAGATCTGCCGGGAGAAAAGTCTCACCACTGGACGCGTCGTTGTTAATGATCGAAGGAGCCATCAGGCCTATCGGTGGCGCACGCAGGAACTCTCAATGAAAGCACCAATGTCGATGTCAAAACCGGCGGATCTCGGGTAGGGGTCCCGAACTGTGCGTCTAGGCGGATGGTAACAGGAGACAAGGGACATGATGTTTTACCCAGGTTCGGGCACTCTCGATGGAGGTAATACCCTACTCCTGCTTGATTAATATTGATGATATGGGTAGTACAAGAGTAGATCTACCACGAGATCAAGGAGGCTAAACCCTAGAAGCTAGCCTATGGTATGATTGTTGTTCGTCCTACAGACTAAAACCCTCCGGTTTATATAGACACGGATAGGTTAGGGTTACACAGAGTCGGTTACAATGGTAGGAGATCTAATATCCGTATCGCCAAGCTTGCCTTCCACGCCAAGGAAAGTCCCATCCGGACACGGGACGAAGTCTTCAATCTTGTATCTTCATAGTCTTGGAGTCCGGCCGTGATGATAGTTCGGCTATCCGGACACCCCCTAGTCCAGGACTCCCTCAACTGGGCTTCTAACGTCCCACTCCTTCATCACTTGATTGACTACCAAATCTGAGTCGCCATAGACCATAAGGCGACGGACGTCGAGTGAAATGGCCATACGTAACCCATACAAGAGTGCTTCATATTCTGCTTCATTATTGGAGGAATCAAAGTGAATCTGGAGGACATATGTGAGCTTGTCTCCTCGGGGGGATACCAGTACCGCCCCAGCACCAGAACCGTTTAGCATCATGGAACCATCAAAAAACATGGTCCAGTGCTCCAAGTGAACTTGAGTCGGGAGTTGCTGTTCGATCCACTCGGCGAGAAAATCTGCTATTGCTTGGGACTTGATAGCTTTCTTTTCCTCAAACTAGATATCTAAGGGAAGGAGTTCAATCGCCCATTTTGCCACTCGACCAGTTGCATCTCTGCTGTGCAGAATCTCTGACAATGGAGCGTCGCTGACGACTGTAACTGAATTGTCAGAGAAGTAATGTGCAACCTTCTTCGTGGTCATATAAATCCCATAAACAAGCTTCTGGTAATGCGGATATCTTTGCTTTGATGGAGTCAAAACTTCGGAAACATAATATACTGGGCGCTGAACTTTATAGGCTTTTCCTTCTTCTTCCCGCTCAACCGTAAGTATTGTACCGACGACTTGTCCAGTGGCTGCAATGTAAAGCAGTAAAGGCTCTTTGCTGATTGGGGTAGCAAGCACCGGCTGGGTGGAAAGCAGGGCTTTTAGCTCTGCGAATCTTTATCGACTTGAGTCCACTCGAACTTATGTGATTTCTTCATCAGTCGGTAAAGAGGCAATGCCTTTTCACCGAGGCGAGAAATGAATCGACTTAGGGCGGCCAAACAACCAGTAAGCTTTTGGACATCATGCACACGCACGGGGCATTTCATCCGGAGTATGGCACCCACTTTCTCTGGGTTAGCATCGATCCTTCGTTCGGAAACGAGGAAACCGAGCAATTTTCCGCCTGGGACTCCGAATGTGCACTTTGATGGATTAAGCTTGATATCATACATTCTGAGGTTGGCAAAGGTTTCAGCAAGGTCAGCCAGTAGGTCGGAACCTTTACGTGACTTAACCACAATATCATCCATGTATGCTTCCACATTCCGACTGATTTGAGTGAGTAAACACTTCTGAATCATCCGCATGAATGTGGCTCCAGCGTTCTTCAAGCCGAATGGCATGGTGACATAACAGAAGCACCCAAATGGGGTAATGAAAGCTGTTTTTATCTCGTCGGGTCCATAAAGACGGATCTGATGATACTCCGAATAAGCGTCCAAAAAGGACAAACGCTCACACCCCGGAGTTGAGTCGACAATTTGGACGATGCGAGGGAGAGGAAAGTGATCTTTTGGGCAGGCCCGATTGATATGTTTGAAGTCAATGCACATGCGAAGTGAGTCATCCTTCTTAGGAACCATGACAACATTAGCTAGCCACTCGGAGTGGTAAATCTCTCGGATAAACTCAGCTGCTAGGAGCCGAGCCACTTCTTCACCGATTGCCTTTCTCTTCTGCACGGTGGACCGTCGAAGATGTTCTTTGACTGGTTTCACTTTTGGGTCGACTCGCAGATGATGCTCAGCCAGCCCCCTGGGAACACCCGGCATGTCAGAAGATTTCCATGCAAAGATGTCCCAGTTCTCACGGAGGAACTGGATGAGCGCTTCTTCCTATTTGGAGTCGAGTGTTGTTGAAATGTGAGTCAGAGCAGCATTGGGATCTGTCGGGTGAATATGAATCAACCGTTTTGCGGACGGTGAAATCTGAATCCGTGGCAGGCTTCTTAGCTCGCAACAAATCACTCGGATCTGCATTTTTTGATACTCCTGCAATTCCACTACGCCATCTCGTGCATCGGCGATCTTGAGCCTTTACGGAAGCACTCTTACGCCTTCTTTCGATTGCCGTGATAGTGATCACACCTTTAGGACCAGGCATCTTCAACTTGAGATACACGTAGCATGGTCGAGCCATAAGACGTGCATAAGCTGGCCTACCCAGAATAGCGTGATAAGCACTCTGGAAATCCACAACTTCAAATGTCAACTTTTCTTTGCGGTAATTCTTGGAATCACTGAAAACTACATCAAGGGCGATCTGGCCGAGTGACTCAGCCTTCTTGCCAGGAATGACTCCATGGAAACTCATATTGCTTTCACTGAGTCTGGACATCGGAATGCCCATTCCTTTCAACGTCTCTGCATACAAAATATTCAGGCCACTGCCACCATCCATTAGAACTTTAGTCAACCGAGTGCCTTCGACGACTGGGTCGACCACCAATGCTTGCCTCCCGGGGGTGGCTATATGCGTCGGGTGATCAGACTGGTCGAATATAATGGCGATCGAGACCATTTCAAATAATCATGTCATTGGGCGACCATGTTTACTTCTCTGTTGATGACTTTCAGTCGACTTTTGCTCTCAACATCAGCAAAAATCATCAGAGTGGAATTGACGTGAGGGTAACCATCATCACTTTCCTCTTTGTCCTCAACTTTGTTCGACTCTTTTTCCTTCTCTTTGGGTTGTTTCTCTCGGAACTGCTGGATTAGGAGCCGACACTGTCGAGTGGTATGCTTTGGGTAAATGAGATTACCCTCCTCATCTTTCTTTGTGTGAATGTGGCATGGCAAATCCAACACATCATTCCCATCTTGATCTTTTACTTTCTTAGGGTTCCGCGGCCCCTTGGGCTTCCCCTTGAACTTTCCTTGAGTCACGACTAAGGCTTCTCCAGGAGCAGTTGGCTCGGCTTTGCGCTTCTGCTTCCGACTGGAGTTCCCTCCTCCGGTTTCGTGGAAGAATGTTTTGTGCTTGCCACTCCGGAGCCGATCCTCCTCTTCACCATTGGCATACTTGGTGGCAATATCCATCATCTGACTCAGAGACATATCACCGGTCCGACCGAACTTCAGATTCAACTCTCGATATTTGACGCCTTCCTTGAAGGCACAAACTGCTTGGTGATGAGACACATTTTCCACCGTGTGATGCAACGTTATCCATCTCTGGATATAGTCCCTCAAAGTTTCATTTGGCTTCTGCACACAAGATTGCAGCTCTGTCAACCCTGATGGCCGTTTGCATGTTCCTTCAAATGTTCTGACAAACACTCGGGCAAGATCTTCCCAACAGTAAATACTGTCGGGCGCTAACTGATTTAACCATGCTCTGGCCGAGCCCTCCAACATCAGAGGAAGGTGCTTCATGGCCACTTCATCATTGCCGTCGCCAATCTGAACAGCCACTCTGTAGTCCTCAAGCCAAGTGTCAGGCTTTGACTCACCAGTGAACTTACTGACTCCAGTCGCCAAACTGAAGTTGGGAGGAATCACCGCGGCCCTGATGGCTCTACTGAAACACTCTGGACCTGAGACATGCACTCTGCTGCTGGTTGGAAAATCTCTGTCATGGACTTCTCTGTGAGCTTTGTTTCTGTCGACCAAACCTTGTACGAGAATAGATCTCGCATCAAAGCCCGGTTCCCTGGGGTCGACTGGAATCCTTCGCCCACCACTGTGAGGGCGTCTGTCATCATGCTATCGAGGCATGTATGACCCACTCCTTGGGGGAGGCGTGAGCACTCGACGACGATCATCTTGATCGGGTCGATGATCATACTGCTCACGGTTTCTGTACTGATCTCGCCGGTCTCCA
Organism: Aegilops longissima; assembly: GCA_021605205.1. Lineage (NCBI taxonomy): Eukaryota > Viridiplantae > Streptophyta > Magnoliopsida > Poales > Poaceae > Aegilops > Aegilops longissima. The sequence goes on from CM038678.1 coordinate 555,665,940, forward strand.
TGTCCCTCACGCCTCGCGGGCGATCTTGGGTTGTGGGCCGACTGGACTGTATCTTCTACAACAGATCTGCTATGGATACTATTCCGCAACTGAGACACAGATGTATTCTGTTCTCCTGCTGCCTGGAGTAAAGCCCTGATCTGCATCAAACCTCTGTCAGCTTCTGACTGGGACGGCTGGATTGACTCTGCTATTCGGGCTGCGGCTGTGAGATTCTGGATTGGAGTTCGATATACCTGAGTTGGAGGCGGAAAAAGCTGTCATCGACTGGATTCAGGAATCCGTTGTCGAGCATGCTCGTCGAGTGCATGCTGGAGATTCTCTAGTCGAGTGTGCTCGGCTAAGTTTTCCAGACGCGCTTCCTCCAAGGCCTGGGCCTCGGGGGTTTCTCCAACGATAGGAGTGTGGAGTGCATCCATACTGCGGCGGCGGAGCTCTTCTCTCTGCTGCGACGAAAGAGGTTCGGGGCGGTATTCATCGTGAACACATGGCGGGTCGCCACTACCATCGCCGCCGTCACCGCGGGGGAAGCCAGGAGGACTGCGCGGTCCATTGATCATCAAGACTTCTGCCGCAGGGTCACTGCTGTAGCACTTGGATGCAGTCTCTGCGGAGCCCGTCGACAGGTCGAACATGCCGTAGAGAGTTTCGTCGGCCTCGATCGCCGTGACTTGGGGGGTGGCCGTCTGGCGAGCCACCGCATGTCTCACCCACCGCTGGAGCCTCGATTGACTGGAATGCTTGCTTCGGCGGGCTACAAGGGGAGAGGACAGTACAGGAGCCGACCGATACTGAGTCGACGGCTGCCGTAAGAGGACGTCGTGGACGCATGCGCGAAAGTGCGTTGCCCCGCGGACGGGGAGCGCCTCGACGTCGAGTGGAGCTTCTTGGAGCCAACCGGAGTCGTCGGCGACGAACACGAGCGCGCCGAGATAGATCTCACGGCCCTCGGCCAAACCTCCGCCTGAAACCATGATGACGGGGATCGGAAAAATCACAACTTCTCCAACAAGTCGCTAAGACACCTGCCCCACGGTGGGCGCCAACTGTCGTGGTTCTAAGTCTGACAGTAGAATGGGGGGTAGGTGATGTAGACGCAAGATCTTAGCTATGGAGGAGTTGTATACGCAAATTTTACGAGTTCAGGCCCTTCTCGGAGGAAGTAACAACCCTACGTCTCGGAGCTCGGAGGCGGTCGACTGGATTATATGCGTGTGAGTTACAGGGGGTGCGAACCCTTGTCCCAGAGGAGGGGGTGGCTTATATAGAGTGCGCTAGGACCCCATCTCCCCTCCGTTACATAGGGTTCAATGTACATCAAGAGGGGGGCGTTACTGGTAATGCCAGCAATAAAGATACATAATGACCATTAAAGCTATGACTTAATTCCCGACCGTTGCAGAGCGGAGTGGCTCTAGATCTCCGGTAGTCGGTGATTATGCTGCATGGTCGAGTGTCTTCAAGACTATCGAGTGGAACATAGCTTCATGGTCGAGTGGATGATGATTTTTCTTCGAATGCCTCTGGTTCTTTTAGAGATGTCCTTGGGGAGGGTATCTTGGACAGGTCCATGACCCTACCCTAGGTACATAGCTTCATCAGGACTGACTGGAACAACTCGATGGGACCGATGTGCCAGGGTTAGGGCAAACATCAACTCGGTGGCACCGATTGCATCAACTCGGTTAGACCGAAGTGAAGCAATAAGGAAACAGAGAGAATGTCAAGCAAACTCGATGGGATTGATTGCACATTTTGGTGAGACCGAAATAATGCAACAAGCAACCGAGAGTTTGCAAGGCCATCTCATTGAGACCGAGATCCGTATCCGTGTGACCGAAGTGTCTAAGGTTTCTGGCAGTGGCTATGTCAAATGAACCCGGTGGCGCCGGATAGGAGATTTCGGTGGGGCCGAGTTTGACTTTGAGTTTTGGACATATTTGGAAATGAGAAAGTGGTTGAGGGATTTGGAGCAATATCACTAAGCATTTTGAGCAAGTAGACCATTAAGCAACACCTCATCCCCTTTTAATAGTATTGCCTTTCCTATGGAGTCAATGTGATCTTGGATCACTAAAATATAAATGTATTGTCTTGAGCTTTTGCCAACATGTGTCCTTAGCATTTTGAGGGGTCCACATTTCTAGTCCATGCCATGCCAATCACTGAACTTTCTAAAATATTAAACTTGAATAGATATTAGTTCAATGAGCTATATGTTGTTATGAATTACCAAAACCACCCGAAGATTTTTTGCACTTTCACTCAAGCTCGCCATCACGGAGTCACTTGTTGCGCCATAGGGGTGGTGTGGTGGTGTCATCTCCATGAAACGGATTGTGCTTTTCAGTTTGATCGTTGTTAGGGGTAATTTTGGATGTACTTCTCCCATTCCCTCATGACTTACTTCTGAGGCAACTTTTGCTCAGGCGCTCGAATTGCGGGTGGTCATTGTGCCAGATCAGGGCCGCTCTTGAGAATTCGGGGGCCTGGGGCGAAACTAAAAACCGGGGCCCCTTAACATGTGCAGTGAAATAATGGCCTACGAAGGAACCGGATAAAGGTGTGCGTGGTTATCACAAGGTATTCTTAAAAATGCAAAGCCATGTTTAATTTTAGCCTTGTACTATAACTGTAGAGGTCTAGAGAGACATGTGACTCTGCATGAATTGCCCAAAAAAAATTGCATCCAAAATATAGAGTTGGACTGCACATTATTCAGTTCTTGGGATGTGTTACTCCGAATAATAATTAAGATAGATGAGCAAATTCATATGAGTGATGATAAAAATATTTATTTCATGTATTTAAAAATTAAATCAATGGTACGATAATACTGGAAATTTACTCTTACCTAGTTGTGCAAATATGTAATTCAAAAGACATAATTATCCGATTTGTGTAGTCATTGCACAGTCATCTCAAAGTTACCTGCCATGATCATCATCCAATGCCTTGCTCTTCGTTCTATAAAAAAGAGCCTCACTCTTCATCTTGATCTCTGGCATCTACACCACGACAACATCTATATTAAACAGCAAGAGCTGAAGGTTAATACAAATACAAACAGCAATAGGTGTTGACCGGCCGAAAACAATCAACTCCACAGATGAACACATCACAGGTCCGCCGCCGAGCTCCGCCACACAGCCGCCCCTTCCGATCTGGGCCTCCTGATTATCTGCTACGGTTTGGTTGCAAGGCGAAAAGGCGGCGTGATACGTGCGTGATGCCTCGCTTATGTTCCTTCCGTTTGTACGATCTCTCTCCAAGTTACTCGATCCCAGCCTGGTCAATGCATGCGTTACAGCATGTATCGCTCCAGGTACTACTACTTGGGCATTTCATCGTGCTATTCACTAGAGGCCTATTTGCATGGCATCAGGGGGCCCCTCCACATTGGGGGCCCGAGGCGGCCGCCCTGCCCCCCCCCCCTCAGGGTCAGCCCTGTGCCAGATGCATATGAGCTCAAGGAGAGTGGAATGGAGGTTTAGAAGAAATTTTGGATGGGTTTGGGTAGCCTAGGCTCGTGTAAGACGACTACTTTGACTTGACCTGTTCCACAAGGCGAACCATGGACCTTGCCGACAATACACAAGCTCTTGCGCCACATCTGGGTTTAGGGCCTAAGGCAAGGATGTGGTGAGGGGTGGTGTGGCGGCAGCAGATGATGTGAATGAAAGTTCTTACTATGTGATAATCCACAAGAATAGGGGATTGCAAAAGTTTTTGAGGGTAGAGTATTCAACAAAAATTTATTTTTGACACAAGGGGAGCCAAAGAATATTTGCAAGTATTAGCAGTTGAGTTGTCAATTCAACCACACCTGGAGATTAATTATCTACAGCAAAGCGCTCAATAGCAAAGTAGTATGATAGTTTTGATAGTAGCAGCAACAACAATAGTAACAATAGCAGTAGTAACTTAGCAAGAACAATATGAGAGAAATTTGTAGGCATTGGATAAGTGAATTTGTTCGATGATATTCATCATATAACAGTCATAACCTAGGGCGATACGGCACTAGCTCTAGTTCATAAATATCATGTAGGCATGTTTTCCGTAAATAGTCATACGTGTTGGCAACGTAGTAATTTCAAAAAAATTCCTACGCACACTCAAGATCATGGTGATGCACAGCAACGAGAGGGGAGAGTGTCGTCTACGTACCCTCGTAAACCGTAAGCGAGAGCGTTATAAAAACACGGTTGATGTAGTCGTACGTCTTCATGATAGACCGATCCTCAGCACCGAACGTACGGCACCTCCGCGTTCAGCACACGTTCAGCTCGGTGACGTCCCGCGAACTCACGATCCAGTAGAGCTTCCGGGAAGAGCTTTGTCAGCACGACGGCGTGGTGACGGTGATGATGATGCTACCGATGCAGGGCTTCGCCTAAGCACCGCTATGATATGAACAAGGTGGATTATGGTGGAGGGGGGCACCACACACGACTAAGAGATCAATGATCAATTTTTGTGTCCTTGGGGTGCCCCCTACCCCCATATATAAAGGAGCTAGGGGGAGGCGGCTGGCCAGGAGGAGGGCGCGCCAAGGGGGGAGTCCTACTCCCACCGGGAGTAGGACTCCTCCTTTCCTAGTAGGAGTAGGAGAAGGGGGAAGGAGGAGAGAGAGGGGAAGGAAAGGGGGACGCCGCCCCCCTCCTTGTCCAATTCGGACTAGAGGGGGAGGGGGCATGCGGCCTGCCCTGGCCGCCCCTCTTCTTCTCCACCAAGGCCCAATAGGCACATTATACTCCCCGGGGGTTTCGGTAATCCCCCGTTACTCTGGTATATGTCTGATACCTCCCGAAACACTTCCGGTGTCCGAACATAGTCGTCCAATATATCGATCCTTACGTCTCGACCATTTCGAGACTCCTTGTCATGACCGTGATCATATCCGGGACTCTGAACTATCTTCGATACATCGAAACACAAAAACTCATAATGCCGATCGTCACAGAACTTTAAGCGTGCGGACCCTACGTGTTCGAGAACTATGTAGACATGACCGAGACACGTCTCCGGTCAATAACCAATAGCGAAACCTGGATGCTCATATTTGTTCCTACATATTCTACGAACATCTTTATCGGTCAAACCGCATAACAACATATGTTGTTCCCTTTGTCATTGGTATGTTACTTGCCCAAGATTCGATCGTCGGTATCCCAATACCTAGTTCCATCTCGTTACCGGCAGGTCTTTTTACTCGTTCCGTAATACATCATCCCACAACTGACTCATTAGTTGCATTGCTTGCAAGGCTTATAGTGATGTGTATTACCGAGAGGGCCCATAGATACCTCTCCGACAATTGGAGTGACAAATCCTAATCTCGATCTATGCCAACTCAACAAGTACCATCGGAGACACCTGTAGAGCACCTTTATAATCACCCAGTTACGTTGTGACGTTTGGTAGCACACAAAGTGTTCCTCCGGTCGGGAGTTGCACACTCTCATAGTCATAGGAACATGTATAATTCATGAAGAAAGCAATAACAATATACTAAACGATCAAATGCTAAGCTAACGGAATGGGTCAAGTCAATCACATCATTCTCTAATGATGTGATCCCGTTAATCAAATGACAACTCATGTCTATGGCTAGGAAACTTAACCATCTTTGATTCAACGAGCTAGTAAAGTAGAGGCATACTAGTGACACTTAGTTTGTCTATGTATCCACACATGTACTAAGTTTCCGGTTAATACAATTCTAGCATGAATAATAAACATTTATCATGAAATAAGGAAATAAATAATAACTTTATTATTTCCTCTATGGCATATTTCCTTCTGTCTCCCACTTGCACTAGAGTCAATAATCTAGTTCACATCACCATGTGATTTAACACCAATAGTTCACATCATCATGTGATTAACACCCATAGTTCACATCGTCATGTGACCAACACCCAAAGGGTTTACTAGAGTCAATAATATAGTTCACATCGCTATGTGATTAACACCCAAAGAGTACTAAGGTGCGATCATGTTTTGCTTGTGAGAGAAGTTTAGTCAACGGGTCTGCCACATTCAGATCCGTATGTATTTTGCAAATTTCTATGTCAACAATGCTCTGCAAGGAGATACTCTAGCTAATTGCTCCTACTTTCAATATGTATCCAGATTGAGACCTAGAGTCATCTGGATCAGTGTCAAAACATGCCTCGACGTAACCCTTTACGACGAACCTTTTGTCACCTCCATAATCGAGAAACATATCCTTATTCCACTAAGGATAATTTTGACCGATGTCCAGTGATCTACTCCTAGATCACTATTGTACTCCCTTGCTAAACTTAGTGTAGGGTATACAATATATCTGGTACACAGCATGGCATACTTTATAGAACCTATGGCTGAGGCATAGGGAATGACTTTCATTCTCTTTCTACCTTCTGCCGTGGTCGGGCTTTGAGTCTTACTCCAATTTCACACCTTGTAACACAGGCAAGAACTCTTTCTTTGACTGTTCCATTTTGAACTATTTCAAAATCTTGTCAAGGTATGTACTCATTGAAAAAACTTATCAAGCGTCTTGATCTATCTCTATAGATCTTGATGCTTAATATGTAAGGAGCTTCACTGAGGTCTTTCTTTGAAAAAACTCCTTTCAAATACTCCTTTATGCTTTCCAAAAAATTCTACTTTATTTCCGATCAACAATATGTCATTCACATATATTTATCAGAAATGTTGTAGTGCTCCCACTCACTTTCTCGTAAATACAGGCTTCATCACAAGTCTGTATAAAACTATATGCTTTGATCAACTCATCAAAGCGTATATTCCAACTCCGAGATGCTTGCACCAGTCCATAGATGGATCGCTGGAGCTTGCACATTTTGTTAGCACCTTTAGGATCGACAAAACCTTCTGGTTGCATCATATCAACTCTTCTTTAAGAAATCCATTAAGGAATGTAGTTTGACATCCATTTGCCAGATTTCATAAAATATGGCATTTTTCTAACATGATTTGGACAGACTTAAGCATCGCTACAAGTGAGAAAATCTCATTGTAGTCAACACCTTGAACTTTGTGAAAACCTTTTTTTTTGACAAGTCTAGCTTTGTAGATAGTAACACTACTATCAGCATCCGTCTTCCTCTTGAAGATCCATTTATTTTCTATTGCTTGCCGATCATCAGGCAAGTCAATCAAAGTCCACACTTTGTTCTCATACATGGATCCCATCTCAGATTTCATGGCCTCAAGCCATTTCGTGGAATCTGGGCTCATCATCGCTTCCTCATATTTCGTAGGTTCGTCATGGTCAAGTAACATGAACTCCAGAATAGGATTAACGTACCACTCTGGTGCGGAACATACTCTGGTTGACCTACGAGGTTCGGTAGTAACTTGATCTGAAGCTTCATGATCATCATCATTAACTTCCTCACTAATTGGTGTAAGCATCACTGGAACTGATTTCAGTGATGAACTACTTTCCAATTCGGGAGAAGGTACAATTACCTTATCAAGTTCTACTTTCCTCCCACTCACTTATTTCGAGAGAAACTCCTTCTCTAGAAAGGATCCACTCTTAGCAACAAAGATCTTGCCTTCGGATCTGTGATAGAAGGTGTGCCGAACAGTTTCCTTTGGGTATCCTATGAAGACGCATTTCTCCGATTTGGGTTCAAGCTTATTAGGTTGAAACTATTTCACATAAGCATGGCAGCCCCAAACTTTAAGAAATGACAGCTTAGGTTTCTTGCCAAACCACTGTTCATATGGTGTCGTCTCAATGGATTTAGATGGTACCCTATTTAACGTGAATGCATCTGTCTCTAATGCATAACCCCAAAACGATAGTGGTAAATCGGTAAGAGACATCATAGATTGTACTATATCCAATAACTTACAGTTATGACGTTTGGACACACCATTATGTTGTGGTGTTCCAGGTGGCATGAATTTGTGAAACTATTCCACATTGTTTTAGTTGAAGAACAAACTCGTAACTCAAATATTCCTCTCTGCGATCAGATCATAGAAAATTTATTTTCTTGTTATGATGATTTTCCACTTCACTCTGAAATTCTTTGAACTTTTCAAATGTTTCAGACTTATGTTTCATCAAGTAGATATACCCATATCTGCTCAAATCATCTGTGAAGGTCGGAAAATAACGATACCCGCCGCGAACATCCACACTCATCGTACCTCATACATCAGTATGTATTATATCCAATAAGTCAATTGCTCGCTCCATTGTTCTGGAGAACGGAGTCTTAATCATCTTTTCCCATGAGGCATGGTTCACAAGCATCAACTGATTCATAATCAAGTGATTCCAAAAGCCCATCAGCATGGATTTTCTTCATGCGCTTTACACCAATATGACCTAAACGGCAGTGCCACAAATAAGTTGCACTATCATTATTAACTTTGCATCTTCTAGCTTCAATATTATGAATATGTGTATCACTACGATCGAGATCCAACAAACCATTTTCATTGGGTGTATAACCATAGAAGGTTTTATTCATGTACACAGAATAACAATTATTCTCTAACTTAAATGAATAACCGTATTGCAATAAACATGATCAAATCATATTCTTGCTCAACAAAAACACCAAATAACATTTATTTAGGTTCAACACTAATCTCGAAAGTATAGGGGGTGTGCGGTGATGATCATATCATTCTTGTAACTACTTCCAACACACAACATCACTTCACCCTTAACTAGTCTCTGTTCATTCTGCAACTCCCGTTTCAAGTCACTACTCTTAGCAACTGAACTAGTATCAAATACCGAGGGGTTGCTATAAACACTAGTAAAGTACACATCAATAACATGTATATCCAATATACCTTTGTTCACCTTGCCATCCTTCTTATCCGCCAAATACTTGGGGAAGTTCCGCTTCCAGTGACCAGTCCCTTTGCAGTAGAAGCACTCAGTCTCAGGCTTAGGTCCAGACTTGGGCTTCTTCACTTGAGCAGCAACTTGCTTGCCGTTCTTCTTGAAGTTCTCCTTCTTACCTTTGCCCTTTTTCTTGAAACTAGTGGTCTTGTCAACCATCAACACTTGATGCTTTTCTTGATTTCCACCTTCGTCGATTTCAGCATCACGAAGTGCTTGGGAATTACTTTTGTCATCCCTTGCATATTATAGTTCATCACTAAGTTCTAGTAACTTGGTGATAGTGACTAGAGAACTTTGTCAATTACTATCTTATCTGGAAGATTAACTCCCACTTGATTCAAGCAATTGTAGTACCCAGACAATCTGAGCACATGCTCACTGATTGAGCTATTCTCCTCCATCTTGTAGGCAAAGTACTGGTCAAAGGTCTCATACCTTTCGACATGGGCGTGAGTCTGAAATACTAATTTGAACTCTTGGAACATCTCATGCTCCATGGCGTTTCAAAAACGTCTTTGAAGCCCCGGTTCTAAGCCGTAAAGCATGGTGCACTAAACTATCAAGTAGTCATCATACCGAGCTTTGCAAAACGTTCATAGCGTCTGCATATGCTCCTGCAATAGGTCCGTCACCTAGTGGTGCATCAAGGACATAATTCTTCTGTGCAGCAATGAGGATAATCCTCAGATCACGGACCAAGTCCACATCATTGCTACTAACATCTTTCAACATAGTTTTTCTCTAGGAACATATCAAAATAAACGTGGAACAACATCGCGAGCTATTGATCTACAACATAGTTATGAAAATACTATCAGGACTAAGTTCGTGGTAAATTAAAGTTCAATTTAATCATATTACTTAAGAAATCCCACTTAGATAGACATCTCTCTTATCATCTAAGTGATCACGTGATCCAAATCAACTAAACCATAACCGATCATCATGTGAAAGGGAATAGTTTTCAATGGTGAACATCACTACGTTGATCATATCTACTATATGATTCACGTTCGACCTTTCGGTTTCAGTGTTCCGAGGCCATATCTGCATATACTAGGCTCATCAAGTTTAACCCGAGTATTCTGCGTGTGCAAAACTGTCTTGCACCCGTTGTATAAGAACGTTGAGCTTATCACACCCGATCATCACATGGTGTCTCGGCACGACGAACTTTGGCAACGGTGCATACTCAGGGAGAACACTTGTACCTTGAAATTTTAGTGAGAGATCATCTTATAAAGCTACCGTCGAACTAAGCAAAATAAGATGTATAAAAGATAAACATCATATGCAATCAAAATATGTGACATGATATGTCCATGATCATCTTGCGCCTTTGATCTCCATCTCCAAAGTACCGTCATGATCTCTATCGTCACCAGCATGACACCATGATCTCCATCATCTTGATCTTTATCAACGTGTCGTCACATGGTCGTCTCACCAACAATTGCTCTTGCAACTATTGCTATCGCATAGCGATAAAGTAAAGCAATTATTTGGCGCTTGCATCTTATGCAATAAAGAGACAACCATAAGGCTTCTGCCAGTTGCCGATAATTTCAAAAAAACATGATCATCTCATACAACAACTTATATTTCATCATGTCTTGACCATATCACATCACAACAAGCCCTGCAAAAACAAGTTAGACGTCCTCTACTTTGTTGTTGCAAGTTTTACGTGGCTGCTACGGGCTGAGCAAGAACCGTTCTTACCTACGCATCAAAACCACAACGATATTTTGTCAAGTATGTGATGTTTTAACCTTCAACAAGGACCGGGCGTAGCCACACTCGATTCAACTAAAGTTGGAGAAACTGACACCCGCCAGCCACCTGTGTGCAAAGCACGTCGGTAGAACCAGTCTTGCGTAAGCGTACGCGTAATGTCGGTCCGAGCCGCTTCATCCAACAGTACCGCCGAACAAAAGTATGACATGCTGGTAAGTAGTATGACTTGTATCGCCCACAACTCACTTGTGTTCTACTCGTGCATATAACATCTACGCATAAATCTGGCTCGGATGCCACTGTTGGGGAACGTAGTAATTTCAAAAAATATCCTACGCACACGCAAGATCATGGTGATGCACAACAACGAGAGGGGAGAGTGTCGTCTATGTACCCTCGTAGACCATAAGAGGAAGCATTATAACAACATGTTTGATGTAGTCGTACGTCTTCACGATCGACCGGTCCACGGCACCAAACGTACGGCACCTCCGCGTTCAGCACACGTTCAGCTCGGTGACGTCCCGCGAACTCACGATCCAGTAGAGCTTCCAGGAAGAGCTTCGCCAGCACGACGGCGTGGTGATGGTGATGATGATGCTACCGACGCAGGGCTTCGCCTTAGCACCGCTACGATATGAACGAGGTGGATTATGGTGGAGGGGGGCACCACACACGGCTAAGAGATCAATGATCAATTGTTGTGTCCTTGGGGTGCCCCCTACCCCCGTATATAAAGGAGCTAGGGGGAGGCGGTCGGCTAGGAGGAGGGCGCGCCAAGGGGGGAGTCCTACTCCCACCGGGAGTAGGACTCCTCCTTTCCTAGTAGGAGTAGGAGAAGGGGAAGGAGGAGAGAGAGGGGAAGGAAAGGCGGGCACCGCCCCCCTCCTTGTCCAATTATGACTAGAGGGGGAGGGGGCGTGCGGCCTGCCCTGGCCGCCCCTCCTCTTCTCCACCAAGGCCTAATAGGCCCATTACACTCCCCGGGGGTTTCGGTAATCCCCCGGTAGTCCGACATATGTCCGATAGCTCCCTAAACACTTCCGGTGTCCGAACATAGTCGTCCAATATATCGATCTTTATGTCTCTACCATTTTGAGACTCCTCGTCATGTCCGTGATCATATCCGGGACTCCGAACTATCTACGGTACATCAAAACTCATAACTCATAATACCGATCGTCACAGAACTTTAAGCGTGCGGACCCTATGGATTCGAGAACTATGTAGACATGACCGAGACACGTCTCCGGTCAATAACCAATAGCGGAACCTGGATGCTCATATTGGTTCCTACGTATTCTACGAAGATCTTTATCGGTCAAACCGCATAACAACATATGTTGTTCCCTTTTTCATCCGTACGTTACTTGCCCGAGATTCGATCGTCGGTATCTCAATACCTAGTTCAATCTCGTTACCGGCAAGTCTCTTTACTTGTTCCGTAATACATCATCCCGCAACTAACTCATTAGTTGCATTGCTTGCAAGGCTTATAGTGATGTGTATTACCGAGAGGGCCCAGAGATACCTCTCTGACAATCGGACTGACAAATCCTAATCTCGATCTATGCCAACTCAACAAGTACCATCGGAGACACATGTAGAACACCTTTATAATCACCCAGTTACGTTGTGACGTTTGGTAGCACACAAAGTGTTCCTCCGGTATTCGGGAGTTGCATAATCTCATAGTCATAGGAACATGTATAAGTCATGGAGAAAGCAATAGCAATATACTAAACGATCAAATGCTAAGCTAACGGAATGGGTCAAGTCAATCACATCATTCTCTAATGATGTGATCCCGTTAATCAAATGACAACTCATGTCTATTGCTAGGAAACTTGACCATCTTTGATTCAATGAGCTAGTAAAGTAGAGGCATACTAGTGACACTTAGTTTGTCTATGTATCCACACTTGTACTAAGTTTCTGGTTAATACAATTCTAGCATGAATAATAAACATTTATCATGAAATAAGGAAATAAATAATAACTTTATTATTGCCTCTAGGGCATATTTCCTTCAATACGTGCTTATGGAAAGAACTTGCATGGCATCTTTTGTCCTACCCTCCCATGGAAGCGGGGTCCTTTTGGAAACTAAGGGATATTAAGGCCTCCTTTTAATAGAGAACCGGAACAAAGCATTAACATATAGTGAATACATTAACTCCTCAAACTACGGTCATCACCGGGAAGTGTCCCGACTATTATCACTCCGAGGTTTTCAGATCATAACACGTAGTAGGTGACTATAACTTGCAAAATCGGATCTAGAACATAGATATAATGGTGATAACATAAACGGTCCAGATCTGAAATCATGGCACCCGGGCCCAAAGTGACAAGCATTAAGCATGACAAAGTCATAGCAACATCAATCTCAGAACATAATGGATACTAGGGATCAAGCCCTCACAAAACTAACTCGATTACATGATGAATCTCATCCAAATCCTCACCAACCAACGAGCCTACGAAGGAATTACTCACTCCCGGTGGGGAGCATCATGGAATTGGCGATGGAGAAGGGTTGGTGATGACTAAGATCAAAGATCCCCCTCTCCGGAGCCCCAAACAGACTCCAGATCTAGCCTCCCGATGAAGAACAGGAGGTGGCAGCGGCTCCATCTCGCGAAACACGATAATTCTTTCTCCCTGATTTTTTCTCCAAATATGTGATTTTATAGTATTAGGGTTGAAGTCTGCGGGGCCACCGGGTAGGGATAATTCACCTCGGCGCGCCTGGAGGGGGGGCGCTCCCTGGTGGGTTGTTCCCACCCAGGTGCCCCCCTCCGGTGGTTCTTGGCTCCAGAAATTCTTATTTATTGAATAAAAATCCTCGCAAAGTTTCGTTCCAATCCGAGAACTTTCATTTCTGCACAAAAACAACACCATGGTAGTTCTGCTGAAACCAGCGTCAATCCGGGTTAGTTTCATTCAAATCATGCAAATTAGAGTCTAAAACACGAGGAAAAGCATTAGGAAAAGTAGATACGACGGAGACGTATCAACTCTCCCAAGCTTAAACCTTTGCTTGTCCTCAAGAAATTCAGCTGATAAATTGAAAGTGAAAAAGAAAAACTTTTACGAACTCTTTTGCTCTTATTTACAGAAATAAGCTTAAGTAGCACCCAAGTTTTCAGCCAAGATTATAACTAACCATGTCGACAGTAACTCCTAAAAATTATATTAACTCATATCAATGACATAATCAGCTAGCGAGCAATAATAAGATATCTCAATCAACACATTGTCAAAACAACCATGATATAATATGACAATAGTGGTATCTCGCTAGCCCTTTCTGAGACCGCAAAACATAAATGCAGAGCACCTCCAAAGTTCAAGCAGGGACTACACATTGTAATTCATGGTAGAAAATATCCAGCCATGATGGACCCAACATTAGCTACACACAATGCATGAGGATGACAATAGTGCTCTCAGGTTCTGGTGCTTATTTGAGAAGGTGATGACACAACATAAAAGTAAATAGATTTCCTCTTCGCAGAGGGAAGCAGTGATTTGCAGCGGTGCCAGGGCTCAAGTTTTTAAAATAGAGGTAAATGAAATTTTGAGAAATGCACCCTTCTTGTTTACTTCGCGACCATTTGTTATCGATATCTTCCATGCTAAACACATTAGTGGCGGTTCCAAAGCGATAAAAGTAAAGGTTTACTCTCCCTCCACCAACAGTCGCACTCCACGGCTTGTCTGAAACAACGGGTGCCGCCCATACCGACAATAGTCACGGGGGAGTTTCGTTCAATTATTTACAATTTAAGTTCGGGGCTGGGGATCCCTATTACCGCCCCTCTCGTGCAAGGACGAGTGAATAAACATTCATCATGAGAATAACCCGCTTAGCATGGAAGATACTGACTACCTCCTGTCGCTCTATGAACAATCCAAGCACACAAAAATGATAATATTTGAAGTTTTTAGAGGTGGTACATGCAAATTTACTTAGGACGGCAGGATAATACCACATATAGGTAGGTATGGTGGACTCATCTAGAATAACCTGGGTTTCAGGTTTTTGATGCACAAGCAGAATTCCCGCTTAGCACAGGCGAAGGCTAGCAAATAGGTTGAGAAGCGGCCAGCTAGAGAGCGAAAACGGTCATGAACATGCATTATGTATAAGTAACATTTGACACTAGCATGAGTAGGATATGAGCACCATGAACATAAACATCATAGAGGCTACGTTGGTTTTGATTCAACTACATGCATGAACATGTGCCAATTCAAACCACTCGAACATTCAGAGGAGGATACCATATCATCATTCTACATCACAATCATTTTAACGCAATGTTGACATCCAAGATAAATCATTATCCACTCCTAGCTACTTAAGCATGGCATGAGAAACTATAATCTCTAGTTGTCATTGTAAACATGTTTGATCATAATGAGCTGAATCATGGATACTAGGTTAAACATATTTACGAAAACAGAACAAGTTGAGCTCATACATGTTTCTCTCTGCCACAACTAGTTCATCAAATATTATCATTATTGCCTTTCACTTGCACGACCGAACGATATGAAAATAATAATAGTGCAAGAGTGCCGTGGACTAAGCTGGAATCTGCAAAAAAGTTATTCAAAAGGAGAAGACAAAGTAATATGGGCTCTCTGTTAGACCAACAATATTGTATATGGGAGCCACTCAACATATTCATCGTGGTCTTCTCCTCGGTATGACTCAATAAAAAGAAAAATAAATTCAAAGAAACACAGTGTAATATTTTTGGAGTTTTTGTTTTTTTCTTGAACAAGCAAGTAAAAGGGAAAAACAAAAATGAGAAAAACTATTTACACGGGAACGCTCCCAACAAGTAAAATAAGAACAAGGAAATCCTTTTGGGTTTTCTTTTTAGTACTACAAAAATTAAACTAGGAAGAAAGACCAAAAAGAAGCAGGAAATATATTATTGGATTTTCTCAAAGTTTTTCAAACACACAAGAAGAAAGCGAGAAAATAAATTTAGCATGGATAATACAATGAAAGAGTGTGGACACCGACGGCTGGAATGAAATGTGTGAACATGAATGTAATGTCGGTGGAAATACATACTCCCCCAAGCTTAGGCTTTTGTCCTAACTTGGTAATCAATCAGTAGCCAGCATAATGGTTGGAGTGATAGCTCACGGAGGCTCTAGGTACAGATGCCTCAGCCCGCTGTGCAACCACAACTGTCGCGTTATGAGCTCGGGCCTCGCTCTCAAGAACATAATATCTTCCCTTACTGTGAACATCAAAGAGAGCAGGTGCGGGCAAATATGTGTCCACAAAGGAACTTCTATTAAATAACATGTTATAAGTGAAATTATGGGGTTCACCACTAAGGATCTTATGACGTTTCATAGCATCAAAGTCCAAGTACCGCGTGGGTAAAATAGGGTCATAAGGCCAAGGTGAAACACCCATCTCTCTTGCTAAGCGTGTGGCATAAATTCCTCCACAAAAATATCCACTACCAGCATTGTGTTGCAACCTGCATGCAACTATCGCTCCAAGATTATAACTTTTGTCACCGGTGTGAGCAGTGCGTATGAGGCTCAAGTCTAGAGCACAAAGTGTACTACAATCTTGTTTGCCTACAATGCATTTTCCATTAAATAATGCAAAGTACTGGATTGAGGGAAACTGAATGCTCTTTATTCTACCTTGCGTCACTCCCCTAGTCTCACCATAGCAAAGACTAGTCAAGAAAATCTCAAACTCAGGTCTCGGTGGTTCGTCAAGCGAACCCAGAATGGGATTTTGCAGCAGTAGGCAAATCTCTCTATAGATATGGTAAATGCATTTTCATACAGTTTAAATGACACCCTAGACTCACGGGGATGGAATTTAAATCCTTTGGTAAATGATTCAGTGAGGTTGAGGTGTTGGTTGCACTTATCTGAAATGTAGGGACCGAGCTCGGTATTGTGAACATATTGCTCAAATTCTTCCTTAATGCCCACACACACCATATAATCGTTGCATGGCCATAAGCATGATTTGGTAGCGGCATCTCGTATGGAACTTTCACTTGGTTCAACATAAGACCGACGAGCGGAGCTGCTACTAGAAGATGCCTCTGAGGACCTCCTCCTCGAAGAACTCCTTCCAAATAGGTTCATCATATTCACATACAATTTTCTAAAAAAATTGGGTCACAAAAATTTGTTAACGCAACTTCACAAGATTGAAAGCAACTACTCATAGGTATGTTGTAACATCCCAAAATTCTAAATTTTGGAATGTTATAATAAATAGATAGATTTGATTGATTGTTTGATTATTGTGTGATTGATCGACTAAAAGTGAGTGAATTTGAAACTTTTGAAAGTTAAATGAGAGGGAATAAAAGGACTTTCCCAAACTTTCATTTTTGCTTTTATGATCTTCGGGAATTCAAATTCTTTTCACCATAAAACCCTGGAGAGAAGGTGACATGACTTCTTCCATTTATTTAAATGACAAGGGGTGTTGAAAATATTTGAATTTCATTTGGAAAATATTTTCCATTCTGAAACTTCATGCAACTCAATGATTTTCACGAGCGAAGATAAAATGACTTCTTCAAAACATATGAAATATGAGTTGGGAGTTTCAAAGAATTAAATTCAAAGTTCTTTTGAATTTATTTTCAATTTGGAGTTATTTGAGTTTTATTCAAATTATTTTTCTCCAAAAATAAAATACATGGAAAATAGGGTAACATGATTCCCTACATCAGAAAATTTGGAGAGAAATAAATTTGAATTAATTTTGGTATTTTTAAAATGTTTTTGTTTGATTTTAATAGAGCAATAGCACTGTTTGGTTTATATAAATTAGTGTGAATTTTATTTAATGCTATAAAATGTCCATGTTGTAGAAAATCTTTTTCTGAAAATTTTGATATATTATATGCCTATAGTAATTTTTCATCTTATTGGTTTATTTTATTTTTGTTGTCTGGTTTTTTTTTTAAACTCCCCTCCGGACCGAATCGGGCAAGGCCCACCAGCCCGTCGGCCCGCCGCCTCCACCTCCCGTCTGCGACCGGACTCGCCGAGTCCGAAGCCGCCCGCCTCCGGCCGCCCCTTCCCAGCCACCCCTCCCTCCCTTATAAAGCCGCCCGACCCTCTCTCCTCTCCTCCGATCTCGCCGCCTCCCGGAATCGCCGCCATCATACAGATCTCGCCGCCGCCCGCCGCTGCACGCCTCCCTCGCTCCCTCGCTACCCTCGCCTAAATCGCCGTTCCGCCGAGTCGCCGTCTTGCCTCGCCCGCCTCGGCCGAATCCAGAACCTCGCCGAGCGATCCAAAACGCCGCCGCCGCCCGGACTCGCCGACTCGCCGGTGCCCGATCCCGATCCAACCGCCGGTTTTTTCCGGTCCGGTAAAACCGCCGGCCCGAACCGGTTTTATTTTAAAGGTTCGGTTTTGGTTAAAAAACCAGTTTTTATTTATTTATTTAGTTTAGTTAAGTAATGAACGTTTTCTGTTTAGGTAGTTTCAGCGAACGTTTTCGTTCGTTAGGTTTTCGTAGCGAACGTTCACTATTTAGTATTTTTCTTTTTCTGTTTAAATTATGTCAGGGACCTATCGGTGAATATATTTATTTACAGATTAGCCCCTGGTTTTCAAACGACCATAACTTTTTGTTCGTTAGTCGGAATTCGACGAAACCAACGCCCACTTCTTTGTTATGATCTCCTCTATCCAGTAATCCAACTCAAACATGTTTTTGAAAGTTTAAAATCTGAATTAGATCAGATTTGAATTTGAATTTTGTTTGATCATAACTTGAGTTTCATAACTCCGATTTAGTTGATTCTTTTTGCAAATCGAAGCTCTTGACCTAAACTTTCTGATAAGGCCAAATTCATATAATTTTGGTACTGTTAGAAATTGTTTTATGTTGCAAGAGTTAATTGCTTAGTTTTGATGTTTTCCGAATCGTTTTCTTCGTTCGGTCCGATGTTTTGAGTGATTGCTTATGTGTGGCTACTATTGCTTGATTTCGATAGATTGACCGGAGTGTGACGAGTAGAACTATCAAGAGTTTTGAGTGCGAATCATCTTCATCAACATTGCGTAAGTAACACTTTGATCATACTCTTTTCTACTACCCGTTTTATTGCATTAGATCAATCCTCAAACATTGCATGATTAGGATCTAATTAAATTGTGGGATGGGAAGTAGATGAGGTAGTACCTATTACCTGATTTATATTCAAACCTTGGGAGTTACTTCTCGCTTGCTTATTATGTCATGCTATGCTAGTAGACGTGGATTGGGTGAGTGTATCCATGATAGATGTGAGATTGTTAAATTAATGGTTTATTTAAGGTGGCAACTTAAACACACATCTGGGTGGATTGAGGCACCTGGTTTCCAGGACTTGCCTGCTTTTCTTCGGACTGCCACCCGGGCTCAAAGGGATCATGAGATTATTCATGCTAGAAACTTCCGTGTGCAGCCACATGCTACTATGGGCTCTAGCATAGTTGACTAAGTTGTGCGAACTCTTACGGGTAGACTAGCTGATGTAGGGGTTGTAGGTTGGTACGGTCTACCCACATGTAAGGTGCTAGCGCTTCTGAAAGACTATGTCTCGGTCATCCGTTTCTCAAACACCATGTAGTGTGAGAAATCAAACGGAGGAGATCGAGTCTTGTGGGGAAAAGTGCACAAACCTCTGCAGAGTGTATAAACTAATCATGGTTAGCCGTGTCCCCGGTTATGGACATCTTGAGTATCTAGTACTTGGATATCATGTGAATCTCATCATGTTACTCTAATTAATATTGTTGGGTTATTAATGAGTACTTTTTAATTGGGATTGAGGATGCTGTCAACCATTCTCAATGTTTAGCAACCACCATGATAGTTAAATAAATTTATTCCTTTGCAGTAGGGAAAAATTGGCTTTTCGCAAAACCCTTATAACCATAGAGCTTTCCACCAGCCATATATGCATGTAGTATAGGCTTATTCTTTCATTACTCTCTATGTGTTACATTGCCAGCATATTCCATGTGCTGACCGGTTTTCGGGCTGCAACGTTTCATGTTGCAGGATCTTACGACGAGTAAGTGATACGTTAGGGTTACGATTTCTACACTCAACTTTGCCGTTGGTGTTGATAGGAATCCACAACCTTGTTACTTCCGCTATTTTGGATTGAGGTAATAGTATTTACGTTATTTATACATGTGATTTACCTCTGTTATAAATCCTCGAGTACTGTGTGTGTCAGCATACCGATCCAGGGATGACACTTAAGCACAGACTTGATCCATTCGGGTTGGGTCGCTACATATGCATAGAGGCCATATCAAGCATTCAAACTACTTAAAAATCTAAGGATTCAACATGCAAGCTCATCTACAGCAGCACCAAGAGTAACTAATTATTCAAAATATAAAACACTAAAGTGAAAACTAATTGGACCAACGGGGGAGTCACATACTAAGCAACAATCCCTCGAGACAGTTTAGGAAATGGAGCTTCGAGCAAAGAGATCGAAATCCGTAGGTTTGAGAGCAAGTACACGAGAGAGAGAGAGAGAGCAATGGTGATTTTTTTCTGGAGGTAGGTGATGATGTGGATGAGGAGATGAGTAAGGGGGCCCACGTGGGGACCACAACCCACCAGGGCGCGCTTGGTGGTCCTGGCACACCCAGGTGGGTTGTGCCCACCTGGTGCATGATGTCTACTATGCAACCTCTTCTTGTAGACTCGTGTTGGGCCTCCAAGCACGGAGTTTTGTAGGACAGTAGCAAAATTCCCTCAAGTGGATGACCTAAGGTTTATCAATCCGTGGGAGGCATAGGATGAAGATGGTCTCTCTCAAACAACCCTGCAACCAAATAACAAAGAGTCTCTTGTGTCCCCGACACACCCAATACATTGGTAAATTGTATAGGTGCACTAGTTCGGCAAAGAGATGGTGATACAAGTGAAATATGGATGGTAGATATAGGTTTTTGTAATCTGAAAATATAAAAACAACAAGGTAGCAAGTAGTAAAAGCGAGCAAAAACGGTATTGCAATGCTTGGAAACAAGGCCTAGGGTTCATACTTTCACTAGTGTAAGTTCTCTCAACAATGATAACATAGGTAGATCATATGAAAATCCCTCAACGTGCGACAAAAGTCACTCCAAAGTTCCTATCGGAGAACATAAGATGAAATTGCTTGTAGGGTACGAAACCACCTCAAAGTTATTCTTTCCGATCAATCCATTGAGCTATTCCTATAAGTGTCACAAACATCCCTAGAGTTCGTAGTAAAATAACACCATACGATACACATCAATCAACCCTAATATCACCTAGATACTCCAATGCCACCACAAGTATCCATGAGTGTCGGTGTGGAACGCCACCTATGGGATCACAAGAATCCCTACTACGGTTTCCGAGGCGCATGGTTCCAAGAAGAGCAGGATCAGTAGTCAGCACAAGGATCGTTTACCCAGGTTCGGGCCGCGAGGATGCGTAAAACCCTAGTCCTGCTTTGGTGGGTGTATTTCAGAGAGTTCTTGAGCTCTCGAACTAGCTGTGGTGAGCGTGTGGTTCAAAAGAGCCGAATCCTTCCCAAGTAGGCCATGGGCCTCCTTTTATAGTCGAAAGGGGTTGCCACAGTGGCACATAGGAGGTGGAAAGGCACAGTGCTATGAGCTTATCGCTCGTATTACAGGACAAGACGCATTTAATGCGCCGCTGAGGTGTCCCCCTAGCTTTATCGGGGACGGGGGCGAGGCCCGTCCCGTCCATCGCCGCTCCTCCTCGCTTCAACACGCGCCCTGGACAGCGATGCATGTGGCGCCATGTAGGTAGGCAGGCAGCTGAGGTGGCGCGGTGGTAGGGTCTTCGCGAAGATCTGCATGCCGCCACGCAGGCGCTTGATGAGTTGGCTTGGGAGCTGCAAGTTGCCACGTAGGTGCCCGCCTAGCTGGTTGGGTTGGCAGTTGCATGCGAACGGCGGTGGAAACTTGGTTGGTGCGGGCCTGACGGTGGCCCTGCTGGCGTCCTCGGTGAGGGCCTTGCCGGGTGGCCCGGCAAGGGTCTTGTCGCGGCGCGCTGTCGCCCCTGACAAGGATCTTGCGGGGGGTCTGGTGGCCTTCCTCGGCAAGGATCCTGCCGAGGATCATCGTCTTCTAATCCTCATCTGATCTTGAGTGTTCCTTGTCTTCACAAAGATCTGCATGCCACCATGGAGGTGCCTCCCGAGCCCTGGCCCAACATGATGTTGGAGAACATGGGCTCCAGGGTGGCTCGCTCTGTTGGTGTGGGGTGAGCTACCCCGGCAATGGCCTTGCCGTGGCTGCCCCGGCAAGGGTCTTGCCGGGGGAACCTACTTCGTCCCTCTGCTCTTTGTGGTCTTGGCCTGGGCGTTGCTCTGGTTATCTTGGGCTTCGGTCTTACCTTGGCTCACCTCCCCTGTTCCGCTTGGTGTGACCGTGGGCGCGGCTCCGACTGCCCGTGCATAGGTAAAGGGGTACTGAAGTGTGCCCTGCTACCTCTTGAGCACTGCGTTGGATTTCCCCGAAGAGGAGAGGATGATGCAGCAAAGTAGCGTAAGTATTTCCCTCAGCTTTTGAGAACCAAGGTATCAATCCAGTAGGAGGCCACGCACAAGTCCCTCGCACCTGCACAAAACAATAGCCCCTCGCAACCAACACGATTAGGGGTTGTCAATCCCTTCACGGTCACTTACGAGAGTGAGATCTGATAGAGATGATAAATAATATTTTTGGTATTTTTGGTATAGAGATGCAAAGTGAAAAGTAAAAGGCAAAGTAAAAAAAAGCAAGTAATAAAGTGATGGAGATTGATATGATGAGAATAGACCCGGGGGCCATAGGTGAATCACTAGTGGCTTCTCTCAAGAGCATAAGTATTCTACGGTGGGTGAACAAATTACTGTTGAGCAATTGACAGAATTGAGCATAGTTATGAGTATATCTATGTATGATCATGTATATAGGCATCACTTCTAAGACAAGTAGACCGACTCCTACCTGCATCTACTACTATTACTCCACTCATCGACCGCTATCCAGCATGCATCTAGAGTATTAAGTTAAAAACATAGTAACGCCTTAAGCAAGATGACATGATGTAGAGGAATAAATTCATGCAATATGATAAATACCCCATCTTGTTATCCTCGATGGCAACAATACAATACATGCCTTGCAACCCTTTACACATTTGGTAAGGACACCGCAAGATCGAACCCAAAGCTAAGCACTTCTCCCATTGCAAGAACTACCAATCTAGTTGGCCAAACCAAACGGATAATTCGAAGAGACTTGCAAAGATAACCAATCATACATAAAAGAATTCAGAGAAGATTCAAATATTATTCATAGATAATCTGGATCATAAACCCACAATTCATCGGTCTCAACAAACACACAGCAAAAAGAAGATTACATCGAATAGATCTCCACGAGAGAGGGGGAGAACATTGTATATAGATCCAAAAAGAGAGAAGAAGCCATCTAGCTACTAGCTATGGACCCGAAGGTCTGAAGTAAACTACTCACACTTCATCGGAGGGGCTATGGTGTTGATGTAGAAGCCCTCCGTGGTGGATGCCCCCCCGTGAGCTCCTAACAGGCCCCAAGATGGGATCTCGTGGATACAGGAAGTTGTGCGGTGGAATTAGGTTTTTGGCTCCTGTTCTGATCGTTTGGGGGTACGTAGGTATATATAGGAGGAAGGAGTACATCGGTGGAGCAACAGGGGGGCCACGAGGCAGGGGGCGCGCCCTAGGGGGGCCACCCTCGTGACCGCCTCTGTTACTTCTTGGAGTAGGGTCCAAGTCTCCTGGATCACGTTCGGTGAGAAAATCACGTTCCCGAAGGTTTCATTCCGTTTGGACTCCATTTGATATTCTGTTTCTTCGAAATACTAAAAAAGGGGAAAAACAGCAATTCTGGGCTGGGCCTCCGATTAATAGGTTAGTCCCAAAAATAATATAAAGTGGAAAATAAAGCCCAATATAGTCCAAAACAGTAGATAAAGTAGCATGGAGCAATCAAAAATTATAGATACGTTGGAGACGTATCAGGCTTCCCCAAGCTTAATTCCTGCTCGTCCTTGAGTAGGTAAATGATAAAAAGAGACTTTTTGATGCGGAGTGATACTTTGGCATAATTTCAATGTAAATCCCCTTAATTGTGGTATGAATATTCAGATCCGAAAGATTCAAGACAAAAGTTCATATTGACATAAAAATAATAATACTTCAAGCATATAAACTAAGCAATTATGTCTTCTCAAAATATCATGGCCAAAGAAAGTTATCCCTACAAAATCATATAGTCTGGCTACGCTCCATCTTCCCCGCACAAAATATTTAAATCATGCACAACCCCAATGAGTAGCCAAGCAATTGTTTCATACTTCAACATTTTCAAAACTTTTTCAATCTTCACGCAATACATGAGCGTGAGCCATGGATATAGCACTATATGTGGAATAGAATGGTGGTTGTGGAGAAGACAAAAGGAGGGAAGATAGTCTCACATCAACTAGGCATATCAACGGGCTATGGAGATGCCCATCAATAGATATCAATGTGAGTGAGTAGGGATTGCCATGCAACGGATGCACTAGAGCTATAAGTATATGAAAGCTCAACAAAAGAAACTAAGTGGGTGTGCATCCAACTCGCTTGCTCACAAAGACCTAGGGCATTTGAGGAAGCCCATCATTGGAATATACAAGCCAAGTTCTATAATGAAAAATTCCCACTAGTATTTGAAGGTGACAAAATGAGAGACTCTCTATCATGAAGATCTTGGTGCTACTTTGAAGCACAAGTGTGGTAAAAGGATAGTAGCATTGTACCTTCTCTCTTTTTCTCTCATTTTTTTATTTGGGCCTTTTCTTTTTTTATGGCCTCTTTTTTTTTCCTTTTTTTTTCGTCCGGAGTCTCATCCCGACTTGTGGGGGAATCATGGTCTCCATCATCCTTTCCTCACTTGGGACAATGCTCTAATGAATGATGATCATCACACTTTTATTTTTCTTACAACTCAACAATTACAACTCGATTCTTAGAACAAAGTATGACTCTATATGTATGCCTCCGGCGGTGTACCGGGGTATGCAATGAAACAAGAGTGACATGTATGAAAGAATTATGAAAGGTGGCTTTGCCACAAATATGATGTCAACTACATGATCATGCTAGCAATATGACAATGATGGAGCGTGTCATAATAAACGGAACGGTGAAAAGTTGCATGGCAATATATCTCGGAATGGATATGGAAATGCCATAATAGGTAGGTATGGTGGATGTTTTTAGGAAGATATATGGTGGGTGTATGATACCGGCGAAAAGTGCGCGGTATTAGAGAAGCTAGCAATTGTGTAAGGATGGGGAAAAGTGCGTATAATCCATGGACTCAACATTAGTCATAAAGAACTCATATACTTATTGCAAAAATCTAGAAGTTATCAAATAAAAGTATTACGTGCATGCTCCTAGGGGGATAGATTGGTAGGAAAAGACCATCGCTCGTCCCCGGCCGCCACTCATAAGGAAGACAATCAATAAATAAATCATGCTCCGAGTTCATCGCATAACGGTTCACCATACGTGCATGCTACGGGAATCACAAACTTCAACACAAGTATTCTTTGAATTCACAACTAGTCAACTAGCATGACTCTATTATCACCATCTTCATATCTCAAAACAATTATCAAGCATCAAACTTTTCTTAGTATTCAACGCACTCAAAAGAAAGTTTCACATATCTTGAACACCAAGTATATTAATATTAAGCAAATTACCATGCTATTAACGACTCTCAAAATAATCTAAGTGAAGCATGAGAGATCAATAGTTTCTTTAAAACAAATCCACCACCGTGCTCTAAAAGATCTAAGTGAAGCACTAGAGCAAAAATTATCACGCTCAAAAGATATACGTGAAGCACTATGAGCAAAAACTATCAAGCTCAAAAGATATAAGTGAAGCACATAGAGTATTCTATCAAATTCCAATTCATGTATGGCTCTATAAAAAGGGTGTGCAGCAAGGATAATTGTGGTAAACTAACAAGCAAAGACGCAAATAATACAAGACGCTCCAAGCAAAACACATATCATGTGGTGAATAAAAATATAGCTCCAAGTAAATTACCGATGGAAGTAGACGAAAGAGGGGATGCCTTCCGGGGCATCCCCAAGCTTTGACTTTTTGGTGTCCTTGGATTATCTTGGGGGTGCCATGGGAATCCCCAGGATTAGGCTCTTTCCACTCCTTGTTCCATAATCCATCAAAATAATTTACCCAAAACTTGAAAACTTCACAACACAAAACTCAATAGAAATCTCGTGACCTCCGTTAGAGAAAGAAAACAAAAGACTACTTTAAGGTACTGTAATTAACTCATTATTTATTTATATTGGTGTTAAAACTACCGTATTCCAACTTCTCTATGGATTATAAACTATTTTACTAGCCATAGATTCATCAAAATAAGCAAACAACACATGATAAACAGAATCTGTCAAAAACAGAACAGTCTGTAGTAATCTGTAACTAACGCAAACTTCTGGAACTCCCAAAAATCTACAAAAATTAGAAGACTTAGACAATTTGTTTATTGATCAGAAGCAATTCGAATCAGTATTTTATCACGTTCTGGTGATTTTTAACAATTCGGCCACTGAACGCAAAGTTTATGGAAATTACAGCAAGATCAAATAACTATCATCCAAGAAGATCCAATAGGTCTAGCTTGGCACAAACACTAATTAAAACATAAAACCACATCTAAACAGAGGCTAGATGGATTATTTATTCCTAAACAGAAGAAAAGACAAAAAACAAAAAATAAAATTGGGTTGCCTCCCAACAAGCGCTATCGTTTAACGCCCCTAGCTAGGCATAAAAGCAAGGATAGATCTAGGTATTGCCATCTTTGGTAGGAAATCCATAAGTGGCTCTCATGATAGATTCATATGGTAATTTTATTTTCTTTCTAGGAAAGTGTTCCATGCCTTTCTTTAATGGAAATTGGAATCTAATATTCCCTTCCTTCATATCAATAATTGCACCAATCGTTCTAAGGAAAGGTCTACCAAGAATAATAGGGCATGAAGGATTGCAATCTATATCAAGAACGATAAAATCTACGGGCACATAATTCCTATTTGCAACAATAAGAACATCATTAATTCTTACCATAGGCTTTTTAATAGTGGAATCCGCAAGATGCAAGTTTAGAGAGCAATCATCAAAGTCACGGAAATCTAGCAAATCACACAAAGTTTTGGGAATAGTGGAGACACTAGCACCCAAATCACAGAAGGCATGAAACTCATGATTTTTAATTTTAATTTTAATAGTAGGTTCCCACTCATCATAGAGCTTTCTAGGGATAGAGACCTTCAACTCAAGTTTTTCTTCATAAGATTGCATCAAGGCATCAACAATGTGTTCGGTAAAGGCCTTATTTTGACTATAAGCATGAGGAGAATTTAGCACAGATTGCAACAAGGAAACACAATCAATTAAAGAGCAATTTTCATAATTAAATTCCTTGAGATCCAATATAGTGGGTTTAGCAACATCTAGGTTTTTATTTCTTTCAATCCCACATTTATCAATTTCATCATCAAGATCTAAAAACTCCGAATTCTTAGAACGCCTTCTAGGTAAAGGAAGATCATAATCAGTTTCATCAAGATTCATATTGCAAAACAAAGATTTAATGGGGGACACATCAATAACTTTTATATCTTCATCTTGATTTTCATAGGAATTGGAAGAACACGCTTTAATAAAGGCATCTTTGGAAGCACGCATCCTAGCAGTTCTTTCTTTGCACTCATCAATGGAAATTCTCATAGATTTGAGAGACTCATTGATATCATGCTTAGGAGGAAAAGATCTAAGCTTTAAAGAATCAACCTCAAGAGAAATTATATCAACGTTCCTAGCCAATTCATCAACTTTAAGCAATTTCTCTTCAAGCAAAGCATTAAAATTCTTTTGTGAATTCATAAACTCTTTCACACTACTCTCAAATTCAGAGGGCATCTTATTAAAATTTCCATAAGAGTCGTTGTAGGAATTTCCATAATTATTAGAAGGATTACTAGGATAAGGCCTAGGATTAAAATTCCCTCTATACGCGTTGTTACCAAAATTATTCCTACCAACAAAATTCACATCCATAGATTCATTATTATTCTCAATCAAAGTAGACAAAGGCATATCATTAGGATCAGAAGAAACACTCTTAGTAGCAAATAATTTCATAAGTTCATCCATCTTTCCATTCAAAACATTAATTTCTTCTATCGCATGCACTTTTTTATTAGTAGATCTTTCGGTATGCCATTGAGAATAACTAACCATAATATTATCTAGAAGTTTAGTAGCATCTCCTAGAGTGATTTCCATAAAAGTGCCTCCCGCGGCCGAATCTAAAAGATTTCTAGAAGCAAAATTCAATCCGGCATAAAAGTTTTGTATAATCATCCACAAGTTCAAACCATGAGTAGGACAATTACGTATCATTAATTTCATTCTCTCCCAAGCTTGTGCAACATGTTCATGATCAAGTTGCTTAAAATTCATAATATCGTTCATAAGAGAAATAATCTTAGCAGGAGGAAAATACTTAGAGATAAAAGCATCTTTGCACTTGTTCCAAGAATCAATACTATTTTTAGGCAGAGATGAAAACCACGCTTTAGCACGATCTCTAAGCGAAAAAGGAAATAGCTTCAACTTAACGACATCATTATCGACATCTTTTTTCTTTTGCATATCACATAAATCAACGAAGCTATTCAGATGAGTAGCGACATCTTCACTAGGAAGGCCGACGAATTGATCTTTCATAACAAGATTCAATAAAGCAGTATTGATTTCACAAGATTCAGTATTGGCAAGAGGAGCAATCAGAGTGATAAGGAAATCATTATTATTGGTATTGGTGAAGTCACACAATTTGGTAGTATCTTGAACCATCGCGACAAACAAGCAATCCAACACACGAGCAAACAAAGGACAAGCGAGAAAAAGGCAAACGGGAAAAAGAGGAGGAGATTGGGAAAGAGAGGGCGAATAAAACGGCAAGGGTGAAGTGGGGGAGAGGAAAACGAGAGGCAAATGGCAAATAATGTAATGCGAGATATAGGGATTGTGATGGGTACTTGGTATGGTGCTTGACTTGCTCTTGCGTGAGCCTCCCCGGCAACGGCGCCAGAAATTCTTTTTGCTACCTATTGATCACTGCGTTGGATTTCCCCGAAGAGGAGAGGATGATGCAGCAAAGTAGCGTAAGTATTTCCCTCAGTTTTTGAGAACCAAGGTATCAATCCAGTAGGAGGCCACGCACAAGTCCCTCGTACCTGCACAAAACAATAGCTCCTCGCAACCAACGTGATTAGGGGTTGTCAATCCCTTCACGGTCACTTACGAGAGTGAGATCTGATAGAGATGATAAATAATATTTTGGTATTTTTGGTATAGAGATGCAAAGTGAAAGGAAAAGGAGAAGTAAAAACAAAGCAAGTATTAAAGTGATGGAGATTGATATGATGAGAATAGACCCGGGGGCCATAGGTTTCACTAGTGGCTTCTCTCAAGAGCATAAGTATTCTACAGTGGGTGAACAAATTACTGTTGAGCAATTGACAGAATTGAGCATAGTTATGAGTATATCTAGGTATGATCATGTATATAGGCATCACGTCCAAGACAAGTAGACCGACTCCTACCTTCATCTACTACTATTACTCCACTCATCGACCGCTATCCAGCATGCATCTAGAGTATTAAGTTAAAAACAGAGTAACGCCTTAAGCAAGATGACATGATGTAGAGGAATAAATTCATGCAAATGATAAATACCCCATCTTGTTATCCTTGATGGCAACAATACAATACATGCCTTGCAACCCTTTATGTCACTGGGTAAGGACACCGCAAGATCGAAGCACTTCTCCCATTGCAAGAACTACCAATCTAGTTGGCCAAACCAAACGGATTATTCGAGGAGACTTGCAAAGATAACCAATCATACATAAAAGAATTCAGAGAAGATTCAAATATTATTCATAGATAATCTGGATCATAAACCCACAATTCATCGGTCCCAACAAACACACCGCAAAAAGAAGATTACATCGAATAGATCACCACGAGAGAGGGGGAGAACATTGTATTGAGATCCAAAAAGAGAGAAGAAGCCATCTAGCTACTAGCTATGGACCCAAAGGTCTGAAGTAAACTACTCACACTTCATCGGAGGGGCTATGGTGTTGATGTAGAAGCCCTCCGTGGTGGATGCCCCCTCCGTCGGAGCTCCAGAACAGGCCCCAAGATGGGATCTCGTGGATACAGGAAGTTGCGGCGATGGAATTAGGTTTTTGGCTCCTGTTCTGATCGTTTGGGGGTACGTAGGTATATATAGGAGGAAGGAGTACGTCGGTGGAGCAACAGGGGCCCACGAGGCGGGGCGCGCAGGGGGCCACCTCGTGACCACCTCTCACACTTCTTGGAGTAGGGTCCAAGTCTCTTGGATCACGCTCGTGAGAAAATCACGCTCGAAGGTTTCATTCCGTTTGGACTCCGCTTGATATTCTGCTTCTTGAAATATCAAATAGGCAAAAAACAGCAATTCAGGCTGGGCCTACGGTTAATAGGTTAGTCCCAAAAATAATATAAAAGTGGAAAATAAAGCCCAATATAGTCCAAAACAGTAGATAAAGTAGCATGGACCAATCAAAAATTATAGATACGTTGGAGACGTATCATGCCCCTCCTTCTGTACATCGACAATGAGTCAATTATACGATATGCATCAAACAACTTCAGGTTCATAATATTCAATCCAACACAAAGAACCTCAAAGAGTGCCCAAAGATTCCTACCAGAGAAACAAGGACGAAAACGTGCATCAACCCCTATTCATAGATTACCCCAATGTCACCTCCGGAATCCGCGAGTTGAGTGCCAAAACATACATCAAGTGAATCAATAGTGTACCCCATTGTCTCCACGGGTATCACACGCAAGACATACATCAAGTGTTCTCAAATCCATAATAGTATCCAATCCGATAATAGTGTAACCTCAAAGGTAAAACTCAATTCATCACAAGAAGGTAGAGGGGGACAAACACCATATGATCCAACTATAATAGCAATGCTGACGGTACATCAAGATCGTGCCATATCAAGAACATGAGAGAGAGAGAGAGAGAGATCAAACACATAGCTACTGGTACATACCCTCAGCCCCGAGGGTGAACTACTCCCTCCTCGTCATGGAGATCGCTGGGATGATGAAGATGGCCACCGGTGATGGTTGCACCCTCCAGCAAGGTGCCGGAACGGGCTCCCGATTAGTTTTTCATGGCTACAGAGGCTTGCGGTTGCGTAACTCCCAATCTAGGTTTATTTCTATGGTTTTTGGGATTTATAGGAGTTGTTGGCGTCCGGGACAAGTCAAGGGGGCCCACGAGGTGATGACAAGGCAGGGGGCGTGCCCTGGGGGGCACCCTTGTGGTTGCCTCGAGACTCCTCTCTTGTATCTTTTTGTTCCAGTATTTTTTATATTTTCCAAAAATATTCCCATAAATTTTCAGCTCGTTCCGAGAACTTTTATTTCTGCATAGAAAACGACACCACGGTAGTTCTACTGAAAACAACATCAGTCCGGGTTAGTTCTAATCAAATCATATAAAATTATTGTAAATATGGCATGAATACTTCATAAATTATAGATACGTTGGAGACGTATCAGCATCCCCAAGCTTAATTCCTGCTCTTCCTCAAGTAGGTAAATGATAAAAGAAATAATTTATGAAGTGTGAATGCTAGGAAGTGCACAAGTCTGATCAATGATAATTCCAATCACTTTTTCTAGCATCATTATATATCATAACTGTAGCTCATATCATAAAGCTTATCGTGATCAAGTAACAAGCTATTCACGTGTTAAAGCATAGACCATAAACTTTCTTGAAAACTAACAAACTATGTTCTCAGTCATCAAACAATTGCAATTCATCTTATTTTCAGGAAGGGTCTATGTAAGAGCTTTGATTTAGCAAATCCCACATACTCAACTGTCATATAGTCTTCCATGATTGCTACCACTCAAAGCATATTTTTAGAACAAATAGAATCCATTGAACACAGAGAAATATACGGGCTTAATGTTTCGCCTCCCAACTTACTTATCATATAGATAATTGTCAAAAATAATAATTCATGATCAAATATATTTGAATGGCCATATATGCTTAGATCTTTCCCCATTACATGATGCTTGCCAACTAAAGAGTAGGTTGGAATGAGAAGGAATACTACTGACTCTTGCATAAAAGTAAAAGATAGGCCCTTCGTAGAGGGAAGCAAGGATTTGCAGAGGTGCCAGAGCTCGAAGCTTTTAAAACAAAGATGAAAATAGTTTTGAGAGGTATACTTTCATTGTCAACATAAAAACCAAGAGTTCTCACTAGCTTCCATGCTAGATACATTATAGGCAGATCCAAAACAGAATGGTAAAGTTTTTACTCCCCCACCACCAACAAGCACATTCCACGGTTGGTCCGAAACAATGGGTACCGCCCTACTATCAACATTCCTGGGGGAGTTTTGTATGCACTTATATTTTTATTTTATTTGAGCATGGAACTGGGCATCCCGGTTACCAGCCATTTTCTCATGAATGATGAGCGGAGTCCACTCATCGTGAGAATAACCTAGCTAGCATGGAAGATACTGACAACCCCTAGTCGCTACATGAGCGATTCGGGCATACAAAACAGATTATTATTTGAAGGTTTAGAGTTTGGCACATGCAAATTTACTTGGAACGGCAGGTAAATACCGCAAATAGGTAGATATGGTGGACACTCATGGAAGAAACTTGGTTCAAGGATTTTGGATGCACAAGCAGTATTCCCACTTAGTACAGAAATTTTGGCTAGCAAAAGATTCTAAAAAGCAAGCACCACATGTTGGAGGATCCATAACAATATAACTTCTATACAAATAGACCCAAGCATAATTCATTGTGTTGTCTTCCTTGTCCAACTTCAAATAATTTGCTCAAGTTTGAAAATATTTAATGGGGCTCACAATCATAGAAGATTTCGAAGATAGTCTATTTATATGTGAAATCTCTCTTCCTTCAATATTCTTTCATGAATTGTTCAAGTGACCAATACTATGCTTGCTAACTTTCAATAAATTTACCACCTCTACTTCTTTTATGTGAAGTCATTACTCCCCATGGGATAAGCATATGGAAGATATATAATTTCATATTTATGATATTCAATTCATTCAACCATTTACTCATAGGATTTAAGTGAAGCACGAGAGTAAATGACAAACTACTCCATAAAGATATAAGTGAAGATCAATGAGTAGTTGAATAATTATGTAGCTATGTGAATACTCTCTCTCATTTAAAAATTTCAGATCTTAATATTTTATTCAAACATCAAGCAAAGCAAAATAAAATGACATTGCAAGGATAGCACATATCATGTGAAGAAGCAAAAACTTAGGCTCAACCAAAACTGGCCGATCATTGTTGAAGAAGAAAGGTGGGATGCCAACCGGGGCATCCCAAAGCTTAGATGCTTGAGACTTCTTGAAATATTAACTTGGTATGCCTTGGGCATCCCCAAGCTTGAGCTTTTGTGTCTCCTTAATTCCTCCCATATCACGGTTTCCCTAATTCTTAAAAACTTCATCCACACAAAACTCAACAAGAACTCGTGAGATAAGTTAGTATAAATCCATGCTAAACCTTATCATTCTCTACTGTAGAAAATCATTAAAATTATAATTTTACATTGCCTACTAAATTCCTCTACATATTTAACACTCCTATCCTCAAATAGAATCATTAAACAAGCAAACTATGCAAACATAACAGCAATCTGTTTAAACAGAACAGTCTGTAAAGAATTCAAGAGGAATCATACTTCAATAACTCAAAAAATTCGGAAAAATTACCACACTGTAGAAAATTTGTTGTTACTATGTAAAAATTTCAAGATTTTATCATGTCCTCACTATTCACCAATATTCAAAACATAAGAACAAACTTTCTGTTTTCAAAACAACAACATATAGACTTGCAAAATAAGCATGGTAAAGGCTATACTTGACCTTTTTATTGAAATAAAAAATGAAAAACATTAGTCTAAATAACAACAAGCAAATACAAATAAAATAAAATGACGCTCCAAGCAAAACTCATATCATGTGATGAATAAAAATATAGCTCTAAGTAAGGTTACTGATAATGTTGAAGACGAAAGAGGGGATGCCTTCCGGGGCATCCCCAAGCTTAGTTGCTGGGATATTCCTTGAATATTGACTTGGGGTGCCTTGGGCATCCCCAAGCTTAGTGTTTTTCCACTCCTTATTCTCCTCATAACGATATCTCACCCAAAACTTGAAAACTTCAATTACACAAGACTTAACGGAATTTATTGATATAGTTTAGTATGATAAAGAAAAATCATTAACTTTGGTATTGCCAAGACAAGATTAATAATTGTTTCCAATAATTCCTACTGTACTCTATCATTTCCACCATTTATATTACTTAAAGTAAGCTATAGAAACACTAAAACAAGCAAACTATGCGTTAAAAACAGAATCTGTCAAAAATAGAACAGTGTGTGATGATCTGACCAAAAACCATACTTATGCTACTCCAAAAATTCTGAAAAATTAGGATAACCTGGGAAATTTGTATATAAATCTTGGGAAAAAAGAATCAGGATTTTATCACGCTTCTATAAAAAATGAAAATTATTTTACTGGGCATAAAAGTTTTTGTTGATCAGCAAGATGAAATCAATTATCACCATAGACCATCCCAATGGTCTTACTTGGCACTTTATTGAAACAAAAGCTATAAAACATGATTACTATAGTATTATAATCATGTGAACACACCAAAACAGTAGGGTTAAATGTTGGGTTGTCTCCCAACAAGCGCTTTTCTTTAATGCCTTTTTAGCTAGGCATGATGATTTCAGTGATGCTCACATGAAAGACAAGAATTGAAACATAATGGGAGCATCATGAATAGTATGACTAGCACATTTAAGTCTAACCCACTTCCTATGCATAGGGATTTTGTGAGCAAACAATTTATGGTGATAGAGGCGAGGGTGTCCCGATCTTTCGATGAGATGATAACTCTCGATTTGGTGGAGTCGACTTTGACGATCCGACTACAAACGCGTGCACGACGCTATGCCTTAGCAATCGCTAAACCAATCTCCTTAGGTTACCGACGATGCCGGAAGCACGATCAGCGACCACAAAGGTCTATTCCTGCAAGCAATCAAGAACGAGCAAGAATATGATAAAGCAATCTGAATATTGCGAATATATATGAAGTATTGATAATGGTGGGGATCCGTAAGCGGTCTTGGTCTGGTCGTTGGACACAAACGGCAGTACGGGTTGCAATGGCTAACTTTAACTAAACAAATCCCAAGGAAAAAGCTACTAGATGGATCTACTTATATAGGAGCAAGGGTGGCGGCCAAGGAGGTGGGAGGACGTCCCAAGGCAGCCTAACACTAACCCTAGGTCGTACAAGGCCAATGGGCCCAAGTGGAGGTGACGAACACCTTTGGACTTGTAGTTTGACTCGGATTCTGCTGCAAGATCAGATTGTTTCGTCCATAACTCAATGCTCCGGACAGATTTTAAGGTGATTCCAATTGGGTTGGAAAATGCACGAAATCTATTTTCCAACAAAAAAGAATCAACCAATTTGGAGTCCGTATGAAAAAGTTATTGACGTTTTGAGTCGTATATCTGCAGTAGTCCGAATCTGAGTCCGTAACGTGAGAGACTTGGACTCTATCTTCTCTTGGGCCAAAAGTGACGTGAGAGAACTTTTTGAACAGCAGGTAAACATCTCTTTCTCCCTTATCTTCATATGTGGATTGTACAAATGTCCCATACACCTGCAATTAGACATGGCACAAAAGTTTGTGAAGTATTTTTGTCCTGGATGACATAAATAAATTATTGCATAGTTTGCATTAGAAATCACCTCACAAATATACATGTATGCAATATTTTTGGTCGTATCCAAGGTAATCATGTCCTCATCATACGGGAACAAGAATCAACTAGCATAGGAAGGTTAAACAAGCATAACTTCAAGATTTTCAACACATAGAGAGGAGACTTAGTATTATTGAGATATGCAAAAGCATATGTTCCTCTCTCATAATAATTTTCAGTGGCATCATGAATGAATTCAACAATATAACCATCACATAAAGCATTACTTTCATGATCCATAAGCATATAAATTTTACTACTCTCCACATAAGCAAAACTCTTCTCATTCGGAATAGTGGGAGTATCATAAGAAACTCGAATACTATAAATTGTTTCCACATTAAAAGAATAATGTTCAGAAAAAGGGTAATCATAATTATGACAAGATATATAAATATAATGATCACTACTTTTCATAATAAGTGTCATCACAATTATCATCATAAATAGGAGGCATGCTTTCATCATAATAAATTTGCTCATCAAAACTTGGGGGACTAAAAATATCATATTCATCGAACATAGCATCCCTAAGCTTGTGGCTTTGCATATCATTAGCATCATATATATTCCAAGAATTCAAACTAACATCATTGCAATCATGCTCATCATTCAAATATTTAGTGCCAAATAATTTATAGACTTCTTCTTCTAACACTTGTGCACAATTTTCCTTTCCATCATTTTCACGAAAGACATTAAAAAGATGAAGCATATGAGGCAAGCTCAATTCATTTTTTTTGTAGTTTTATTTTATAGAGTAAACTAGTGATAAAAAAAGAAACTAAAAGATTCTATTGCAAGATCTAAAGATATACCTTCAAGCACTCACCTCCCGGGCAACGACGCTAGAAAAGAGCTTGATGTCTAGTACGCAACCTTCTTCTTGTAGACTCGTGTTGGGCCACCAAGCGCAGAGTTTTGTAGGACAGTAGCAAATTTGCCTCAAGTGGACGACCTAAGATTTATCAATCCGTGGGAGGCGTAGGATTAAGATAGTCTCTCTCAAACAACTATGCAACGAAATAACAAAGAGTCTCTTGTGTCCCCAACACGCCCAATACAATGGTAAATTGTATAGGTGCACTAGTTAGGCCAAGAGATGGCGATACAAGTGCAATATGGATGGTAGATATAGGTTTTTGTAATCTGAAAATATAAAAACATCAAGGTAGCAAGTAGTAGAAGTGAGAAAAAAGGGTATTGCAATGCTTGGAAACAAGGCCTAGGGTTCATACTTTCACTAGTGTAAGTTCTCTCAACAATGATAACATAATTATATCATATGGCAATCCCTCAACGTGCGACAAAAGTTACTCCAAAGTTCCTATCGCGGAGAACATAAGATGAAATTGCTTGTAGGGTACGAAACCACCTCAAAGTTATTCTTTCCGATCAGTCCATTGAGCTATTCCTATAAGTGTCACAAACAGCCCTAGCGTTCATAGTAAAATAACACCATATGATACACATCAATCAACCCTAATGTCACCTAGATACTCCAATGTCACCACAAGTATCCGTGAGTCAATTATACAATATGCATAAAAAAACTTTAGATTCGTAATATTCAATCCAAGACAAAGAACCTCAAAGAGTGCCCGAAGATTCCTACCAGAGAAGCAAGGACGAAAACAAGCATCAACCCTTATGCATAGATTACCCCAATGTCACCTTGGGAATCCGCGAGTTGAGTGCCAAAACATACATCAAGTGAATCAATAGAACACCCTATTATCACCACGGGTATCCCACGCAAGACATATATCAAGTGTTCTCAAATCCATAATAGTATTCAATCCGATAATAGTGAAACCTCAAAGGCAAAACTCAATTCATCACAAGAAGGTAGAGGGTGAGAACCATATAATCCTACTATAGTAGCAAAGCTCGCGGTACATCAAGACCGTGGCATATCAAGAACACGAGAGAGAGAGAGAGAGAGAGAGAGAGAGAGAGAGAGCAAACACATAGCTACTGGTACATACCCTCAGCCCCGAGGGTGAACTATTCCCTCCTTGTCATGGAGACCGCCAAGATGATGAAGATGGCCACCGGTGATGGTTTCCCCCTCCGGCAAGGTGCCGGAACGGGCTCCCGATTGGTTTTTCGTGGCTACAGAGGCTCTTGCGGCGGCGGAACTCCCGATCTAGGTTTATTTTTGGTGTTTCTGGGATTTATAGGAGGTGTTGGCTTCGGGGACAAGTCAAGGGGGCCCATGAGGTGATGACAAGGCAGGGGCACGCCCTAGGGGGCACCCTTGTGGTTCCCTCGGGACTCCTCTCTGCTATCTTTTTGTTCCAGTATTTTTTGTATTTTCCAAAAATATTCTCCGTAAATTTTCAGCTCGTTCCGAGAACTTTTATTTCTGCACAAAAAACGACACCACGGTAGTTCTGCTGAAAACAACGTCAGCCGGGTTAGTTCTAATCAAATCATACCAAAATCATATAAAATTATTGTAAACATGGCATGAATACTTCATAAATTGTAGATATGTTGGAGACGTATCAATGCACCTCCCTCTGATGTTATTTGCACCAAAAATTCTTAAATATTCAGAAAAAATCATATTAAAATTTCAGAGCATTCTGAGAACTTTTATTTTTGGGACATTTTTAATTGCACGGGAAATTTAGAAAACAGACAAAACATGGCATTTTATTTTATTTAACTAATAAAAACATAAAACAAAAGGTAGGAACAAGAGGTAGTGCTCACTAAATTCATCAACTTCATACCTCTCAATTTTTTTTCATTAATAAGGTTGATTAAGTCTTATTAACAACCACTTCTGATTAGCATGAAACCGAAGAACCTTCGTCAAACACTAAGTTACCTCAACGGGGATATGAATGTCCCCAACAATAAGCATTTCATATTTCTTTTTAACAGTAGGTAGAGGCAGTTGAAAACTTCCAATAGTGATTGCCATAGATTTTTCATTAACATTAATACCATTCACTTGGAATTGTTTCTTCGAAAAGTGCACCGTATGGTCATTACCGTTGATATGAAAAGTGACCTTGCTTTTATTGCAATCAATAACAGCCCCTGCAGTATTCAAAAAGGGTCTACCAAGGATAATCGACATGTTATCTCCTCGGGTATCTCAAGTATAACAAAGTCAGTCAAGATAGTAACATTAGCAACAACAACGGGCACATCCTCACAAATACCGATAGGTATGGTAGTTGATTTATCAGCCATTTGCAAAGATATTTCAGTAGGCGTGAGTTTATTCAAATCAAGTATTTTATATAAAGAGAAAGGCATAATAACATTAATCCCAACTCCTAAATCACATAAAGCAGTTTTCACATAGTTTCTTTTGATGGAGCAAGGTATAGTGGGGATTCCCGGATCTCTAAGTTTTTTAGGTACTCCATCTTTAAAAGTATAATTAGCAAGCATGATGGAGATTTCAGCTTCCGATATTTTTCTTTTGTTGGTGATGATGTCTTTCATGTACTTTGCATAAGGAGGCATTTTCAAGATATCACGAAAGCGAAAAGCAAAAAGTCCGCCTAATCATTTCAAAGAAAGCGTTCAAATTCTTCATCATCTTTCTTTTTAGTTGACTTAGGTGGAAAGGACATAGGTTTTTGAACCCATGGTTCTCTTTCCTTACCATGTTTTCTAGCAACAAAGTCCCTGTTATCATATCTTTTATTCTTGGGTTGTGAGTTATCAAGATCAACAGCTGGCTCTATCTCAACATCATTGTCTGGTTCTTTATTATTTGTTCGAGTGTCTTCATGAACCTCATAATTATCTTTTTCATTATCAGAAGATGATTGTTCATTACCAGATTGAGTTTCAGCATCAGAGATAGAAACTTCATTATCATTATTAGGAGGTTTTTCTACTTCAGGTTCACTAGGGGCATGCAAAGTTCTATCATTTTTATTCTTCTTTTTCTTTTTAGAAGGAGTAGGTGCATCAGTGTTAATTCTTTGAGAGTCTTGTTCAATTCTTTTTGGGTATCCCTCAGGATAAAGTGGTTCCTGAGTCATTCTACCTCCTCTAGTCATTACTCTAACGGCACAATCGTTGATATTATTGTTCATTTCATCAAGCAATTCTCTTTGAGATTTAGCAAGTTGTTCTAGTTAGCTTGAACCATAGAGGCATGTTTTCCCACACCTCTAACATCATTTGAGATTCTAAATAACAAGTCACCCAAGCGAGCAATCATATTAGAATTGTATTTCAGTTGTTTCATAACATTTTCATTGAAGTGATCTTGCTTTCTAATGTAATTTTCAAACTCATAAAGGCATTGACCAGGATGCATATTGTGAGTGAGGGAGTCCTGGATTAGGGGGTGTCCGGATGGCCGGACTATGACCTTTGGCCGGACTCCTGGACTATGAAGATACAAGATTGAAGACTTCGTCCCGTGTCCGGATGGGACTTTCCTTGGCGTGGAAGGCAAGCTTGGCGATACGGATATGTAGATCTCCTCCCATTGTAACCGACTCTGTGTAACCCTAACCCTCTCCGGTGTCTATATAAACCGGAGAGTTTTAGTCCGTAGGACGAACAACAATCATACCATAGGCTAGCTTCTAGGTTTAGCCTCTCGATCTCGTGGTAGATCTACTCTTGTACTACCCATATCATCAATATTAATCAAGCAGGAGTAGGGTTTTACCTCCATCGAGAGGGCCCAACCTGGTAAAACATCATGTCCCTTGTCTCCTGTTACCATCCGCCTAGACGCACAGTTCGGGACCCCCTACCCGAGATCCGCCGGTTTTGACATCGACATTGGTGCTTTCATTGAGAGTTCCTCTGTGTCGTCACCTTTAGGCCCGATGGCTCCTCCGATAATCAACAACGATGCGGTCCAGGGTGAGACTTTTCTCCCCGGACAGATCTTTGTATTTGGCGGCTTTGCACTGCGGGCCAATTGGCTTGGCCATCTCGAGCAGATTGAAAGCTACGCCCCTAGCCATCAGGTCAGATTTGGAAGTTTGAACTACACGGTCGACGTCCACGGAGATTTGATCTTCGACGGGTTCGAGACACAGCCAAGCACGCCGCACTGTCATGATGGGCATGATCTAGCTCTGCCGCCGAACAGTGTCCTGGAGGCCGCACCAGTGTCCGCTCCGACCCTTAGCTCGGAGCCGACTGCGCCAATCGAGGATGGATGGCTGGACACCGCCTCGGGGGGCTGCAATCTCTACGGCGACCGAGCCGAACACCATACCTATCCTTTGCGAAGCTCGTGACTCCAAGGTGCCGGACTCCTCTCCGGTCTCCGAACCTTCCGCGCCCCTGCCAATCGAATCCGATTGGGCGTCGATCATGGGGTTCACCACCGCGGACATCTTTCAGCACTCGCCCTTTGGCGACATTCTGAATTCACTAAAGTCTCTCTCTTTATCAGGAGAGCTCTGGCCGGACTATGGTCGGCAAGGTTGGGATGCGGACGACGAAGAAATTCAAACCCCACCCACCACCCACTTTGTACCCACTGTCGATGATTTAACCGACATGCTCGACTTCGACTCCGAAGACATCGACGGTATGGACGACGATGTAGGAGACGAACAAGAACCAGCGCCTACAGGGCACTGGAAGCCACCTCGTCATATGACATATACATGGTGGACACCACAAAAGAAGGGAACGGCGATGGAACAACGGAGGATGACCCCTCCAAGAAACAGCCTAAGCGCCGGCGTCAGCGGCACCGCTCTAAATCCCGCCACAGCAAAAACGGCGATTCCGGCACCGGAGACAATAACACCCCGGACAATGCCGAAGACAACCCCCTCCAGCAGGATTCAACACAGGAGGATGGACAAGCCAGCCCTCATGAGAGAGCGGGAGACAGAGAGGTAGAGGACAATAATTACATGCCTCCCCCCGAAGACGAGGCAAGCCTCGACGACGACGAATTTGTCGTGCCTGAGGATCCCGTCGAACAAGAGTGTTTCAAACGCAGGCTTATGGCCACGACGAGCAGCCTCAAGAAAAAACAGCAACAGCTTAGAGCTGACCAAGACTTGCTAGCCGACAGATGGACTGATGTCCTTGCGGCCGAAGAGTACGAACTCGAACGCCCCTCCAAGAGCTACCCAAAACGCAGGCTGCTACCTCGATTAGAGGAGGAAGCACCTAGAACTACATCACCAGCGCATGATACGGCCGACCGGCCTCCTCGTGGCCGCGACAGAGAGGCCTCTCGGCCCTCCACTCAAGCCGCACCCCGACGTCGCTCAAAGAATACCAAAGCATGGGGAAACGCGCCAGACCTGCGAGATATATTGGAGGACAGGGCAAGGCAAACAAGACCGATCTATGGATCGCGTGGGCGCCCCACGACACGTGAAGATAACCGTCATGCCGGATATGGTTAATCCGGCCGGGCCGAACACAGCAGACAAAGCTCATTTGAGCTACATCGTGATATAGCCCAATGCAGAGGCGTCGCACACTGACTATGCTTCATAGATGAAGTAATGGATCATCAAATCCCTGAGGGTTTCAAACCTGTAAACATCGAATCATACGATGGCACAACAGACCCTGCGGTATGGATCGATGACTATCTCCTTCATATCCACATGGCCCGCGGTGATGATCTACACGCCATCAAATACCTCCCGCGCAAGCTTAAAGGACCAGCTCGGCATTGGCTTAACAACTTGCCAGCAGAATCAATTGGTTGTTGGGAGGACCTGGAAGCCGCATTCCTCGACAACTTCCAGGCACCTATGTGCGACCACCGACGCGATGACCTAAGCCACATAATTCAGCAGCCGAGAAATCGCCGAGCAATTCTGACACAGCCCCTAACAAAGAAAAATCAAATAGTCGATCGTCCGGACGCAGAGGCCCTTGCAGCCTTCAAGCATAACATCCGTGATGAGTGGCTTGCCCGGCACCTAGGACAGGAAAAGCCGAAATCCATGGCAGCCCTCACGACACTCATGACCGCTTTTGCGCGAGAGAAGACAGCTGGCTAGCTTGTAGTAATAACATGACCAAGATCCCTGGTAATTCGGATACCAAGGACAGCATTGGCAGGTCGCGTCGCAACAAGCAAAAGCGCTGCATTAACGGCGACAATGCTGAGGATACGACAGTTAATGCCGGATTCAGAGGCTCTAAACTCGATCAGCGGAAAAATCCATTCAAAAGAAATACTCCGGGCCCGTCCAATTTGGACCGAATGCTCGATCGCTCATGCCAGATACAAGGCACCCCCGAAAAACCAACCAACCACACCAACAGGGATTGTTGGGTATTCAAGTAGGCAGGCAAGTTAAATGCTGAAAACAATGACAAGGGGCTGCATAGCGATGACGAGGAGGAGCCCCGGCCGCCGAACAATAGGGGACAAAAGGGTTTCCCCCCACAAGTGCGGACGGTGAACATGATATACGTAACCCACATACCCAAAAGGGAGCGGAAGCGTGCACTCAGGGACGTATATGCGTTGGTGCCAGTCGCCCTAAAGTTCAACCCATGGTCCTCCTGCCCGATCACTTTTGATCGAAGGGACCACCCCACTAGCATCCGCCATGGCGGATTCGCCGCATTGGTTTTAGACCCAATCATTGACGGATTTCACCTCACTAGA
The DNA here is from genome assembly GCA_021605205.1 of Aegilops longissima. Taxonomy (NCBI): domain Eukaryota; kingdom Viridiplantae; phylum Streptophyta; class Magnoliopsida; order Poales; family Poaceae; genus Aegilops; species Aegilops longissima. The sequence continues at coordinate 555,709,284 of CM038678.1, forward strand.
GTCCTTATGGACGGCGGCAGCAGCCTGAACCTGCTTTATCAGGACACAGTGCGAAAAATGGGCTCAAGTATTAAACCCACAAAGACGATCTTTAAAGGTGTCATTACAGGTGTAGAGTGCAACTGTACAGGCCCAATTACACTTGAGGTGGTCTTCGGATCCCCAGATAATTTCCGAAGCGAGGAGTTAATCTTCGACATAGTCCCGTTCCCCAGTGGCTATCACGCATTGCTCGGACGAACCGCATTTGCAAAGTTCAGTGCGGTGCCGCACTACGCATACCTCAAGCTCAAGATGCCAGGCCCTCGAGGAGTCATTACGGTCAATGGAAACACTGAACGCTCTCTCCGGACGAAGGAGCATACGGCGGCCCTCGCGGCGGAAGTACAAAGCAGCCTGTCAAGGCAATTCTCCAGTCTGGCCATTAAACGTCCGGACACCGTCAAGCGCGCCCGGAGTAACCTACAACAAGACCGCCTGGCACGTTCCGAGCACGCGTAGCAATGCAGCCCTAACCCCAGCCCTCGCGAAATTGCGAAACCAGTACTGCGCATACATAACTACGCTCTGGAAATACCATGGGCATAGGGGGAGGGGCACAACCACGGCATGCCCAAAATGCGGCTCAACCGCACAAGGGGCTCCTGATTTTGTCATTCTTTTTTTCTTTTCTTTCTTACTTTCAGGACTCCACTTTCCGGAAGGCCTGTCCGGCAGCATAATCGCCGAACACACGATGCAACAGCCAGGGAGGAAGAAAGCTACGTCGAGTGTCCAGGTGGTCTCTATAACGAGCAGTATACTTGTTTCACATATCATCCCGCAGCTCGCCCCTGGAGGGGGGACATGTTAAATAGTCCCATCTCTTGCTTATCGCACTATTTGTATCGTTCTGTTTTTACCACAGACTTTTCGAATAAACAATGCATAGCTTTTGTCTATTATTGCATTACCTTTCTTTATAAAAATATGTTCAGTTATGACATTATGCAACTGTACACTTTGGTACGGCCAATACACCAGGGGCTTACGTACCCCAGAATATGGTGTGAGAAGTCCGAACACTCTCATGAGTGCGGCACCCCGAACTTATAGCATTATATGCATCGGCTCCGAATCATGTCTTGGGTCAATAGTTGGGTTTGCCCGGCTCCCATGTCTTGGTGCCTTACATTCCGTTATATCGGCTAAGGTAGCACTGGGAGAACCACTACGATTGTGCCCCGGTTGAGCCGGGCTAAGCACCTCAGTGGAGAAAGCTAAAACTGACTTTCATGATAGGGCGAGAGCTGGTCGCTGTTCGAGAGGTTTTCGAGTCCCTAAAGACTTATGCCGCTTAGAGCAAGGAGTCGGCTTTGTCCGGCCTAGGCGTGGATAGCGCCCCGAACTCGGTCTTCCGAACACTAGGGGCTTCGCCGAAATTTAAAATTATAGAATTCTATGGCTAAGTGAGAGTGTTCAAGCATTATAGTCCTATTGCCTTGTTCGTTGTGTTGAGCGCCTCCCTCGAAGGATCCAATAATGGGAAAAAGAGCGCTCAAGTTTATCCCGAACACCCCGGCACTCGCGGCATTTGGGCAGAAGCCTACGACTCGCCATCTCTCAATTTTGATAAACGGCCGCACAGAAGGTAATATTTTAAATTCAAAAGCGTTGCTTAGCGCATATGAAACAAGTTTTCAGCGTACAGGATTACAAATGCGAGTTTACTCAAAAACTACATCTTTGGAGCACTCATCCGCTATACGGCGGGCACCCTTCAAGACGCCCTCATAATACATATCGGGCTTGCGATGCTCCTTGCCCGGCGGTGGTCCGTCCGTCACAAGCTTCTCAGCGTCCATTTTGCCCCAGTGCACTTTAGCACGGGCAAGGGCCCTACGGGCACCTTCGATGCATGCGGAGCACTTGATGACTTCAAGCCTTGGACAGGCATCCACCTGCCGCCTTACCAGCCCGAAGTAGCTTCCAGGCACGGCTTCCCCAGGCCACAGCCGGACTGCGAGACCCTTCATGGCCTGTTCGGCCACCTTATGGAGCTCGACCAGCTGCTTCAGCTGGTCGCTCAAAAACACTGGTGTCCGCCTCAAGATATTGAGACCAGAACACCTTCTCCGTTGAGCTTCCCTCCTCGGCTCGGTAGAATGCGGCTGCGTTGGACACACTCCGGGGAAGATCTGTGAATGCTCCTGGAGAGCTCCGGACTCGGGTAAGTAACAAGTAGTTCACTTTCGCGTTCTTGCTTTGCATAAAGAATGCCTTACCCGCCGCTATCTTCTTCATCGCCTCAATTTCCTGGAGGGCTTTTTGGGCTTCTGCCTTGGCATATTTGGCGCTCTCAAGCGCCGAGGCGAGCTCGGACTCTCGAGTCTTTGAGTCAAGCTCCAAACTCTCCTGTTTTTCCACGAGAGCCTGGAGCTCTCGCTGCACTGCCGCCACCCGCCCTCCTGCTTCTCTCGCTCGGTGCACTCCACGGCCGCATTGTTTTCGGCCTTGGACAACGCTTCCTTCAGGGTCGCCACCTCGTTCGTGGCCCCTGCATACCCACGTTGATCCTGTCATTTTTTGCAACCACATTTTTTTATATGTACTTACATAAGGTATTACTTACCTTCCTTGTCCTCGAGCTGCTTCTTGGCAAGGCTGAGCTCGTCCTCGGACCGCTCGAGGCTCTGCTTCAATGCATTAACCTCCGCAGTCAGTGCGGCAGAGGTCAGCAACACAGCCTGCATTCGCATATTGACATACTTATGTTAGACTCCTGCGTATATCTTTTTGATCCTCAATTCGGCTTTTCTTTCCAACACCAAACCGAGCATCGAGGCTACCGCCTATGCGGTAATATTTTTACATATCTTAAATACATACCTCAAAGCCTGTTAGAAGGCTGGCACAGACTTCGGTCAGCCCGCTCTTGGCGGACTGAACCTTCTGGATCACCGCACTCATAATAGTGCGGTGCTCCTCGTCGATGGAGGCGCTGTTAAGCACCTCCAGCAGATTATCCGATGCCTCCGGTTGGATGGAGGTCACCGGCGTCGTAGGCTTGCCCTTCTTAGTAGGGGGCAGCCTGTTGGATGCCGGAATCGTTGAAGGTTCCGGTGCGGTGTCCGGCCTAGGGCTGGACTTGGAGCCCTTTGGGTTTCATCCCCTTGGCGCCTGGGAACCGGGAGGTTGCCTTGCGGCGCCTCCAGGACCACCTCCTCCTGGCTTGGCCCCTTTTGGGACGCCACCTCGGCATCATCCGCAATGCGAGGAGAGGAGGCGGTCGGAAGTGAAGTGTTGTTCACATCTGACGAACCCAGGGAACCACTCGACGAAGCGTCGAGCCCGGCCTTGGGCGAACTGCATGATTATATTCGGCGTCAGAATGTACTATGCAATAAAAGAAATGCCATGAGTTATTTTGTTACCCGGATACTTATGATTTCGCCAGGGGCTTGGCCCTGGGTGGCCACTCTTCTTCGCCGTCGTCGGCGTTGGTGGAGTAGTCCGGAGGGAGGGTCCTTCCCTTCTTGGACCCTCCGGCCTCCCTAGTTGGGGCGGCCTTCCTTTTCTTCTCTCCCCCCGCTGGGGGAGAGGCCTCTCTTTCCTCCTCCTCGTCTTCACGGGAGGAGTCCGCCTCAGAGTCATCGGACAATGAGTCCAACACCACCTGGCGCCGGGAACTCTTTCGAGTTCCCGTGGCCTGCTTCTTGGTCTTCTTCTCAGGCGCCACATAAGGTGCGGGGACCAGCAGCCCCGTCAAGTGGGCGTCTGCTGGATCCTCGGGCAAAGGAGCCGGACAGTCGATCTGTCCAGTCTTCTTCTGCCATTCCTGTCAAAGGAACGGGAACTTAGATCCCGCATAGAGTTAAACTATGAAAAACAAGTATCCCGTAAAGGGTAAAATAAGCTTACTACGCTGGCTTGTTGTTTCGCGCGGAATCCGTGATCCTCGGTGATGGGAGGGGGAACCTCGGCGCCCTTGAATAGCACCTTCCAGGCATCCTCGTGCGTTGTGTCAAAGAGCCTGGTCAGAGTTTGGTGCTGGGCCGGGTTGAAATCCCATAAGTTAAAGGCCCGTCGTTGACACGGGAGGATCCGGCGGATGAGCATGACCTGGACTATGTTGACGGGTTTAACCTCTTTGTTCACCAGGTCTTGGATGCAGGATTGGAGTCCGGTACGCTCTTCCGAATTACCCCACGACACGCCCATCTCTTTCCAGGAGGTGAGCCTTGTAGGGAAGCCAGATCGGAATTCGGGGGCCGCTGCCCATTTAGGGTCACGCGGCTCGGTGATGTAGAACCACCCTGATTGCCACCCCTTTATGGTCTCCACGAAGGAGCCCTCAAGCCATGTAACGTTGGGCATCTTGCCCACCATGGCGCCTCCGCACTCCGCTTGTTGGCCGCCCACTACCTTCGGCTTGACATTGAAGGTCTTTAGCCATAAGCTGAAGTGGTGCTTGATGCGGAGGAAAGCCTCGCACACGACGATAAACGCCGAGATGTTGAGGACGAAGTTCAGGGCCAGATCGTGGAAATCCAGGCCGTAGTAGAACATGAGCCCCCGGACAAATGGGTGAAGTGGAAAACCTAGTCCGCGGAGGAAGTGGGTGAGGAACACCACCCTCTCATGGGGCCTGGGGGAGGGGATGAGCTGCCCCTTGTTGGGAAGCCGATGCACGATGTCATTAGACAAGTATCCGGCCTTCCTCAGCTTTTTGATGTGTCCCTTCGTGATAGAGGAAACCATCCACTTGCCTCCCGCTCCGGACATGGCTGGAGAAGGTTGAGGTGGGATGTGCGGACTTGGGCGCCTGGAGCTCGAGTCTTGCGAAAATGGATAAGCAAAGGAGGAAGAAGGCGTAGATGGAAAAGGTGGATCCTTGTCCCCTTATATGGGCGGACGAAACTATGTGCCCCCACCAGCCTGTTAAAACTCGCTTATCTCCCAAGCACCGTAAATTAATGACACAGTTGGGTTACCCACGTCCGTATTGATGAGAATCCCAGAATAAGGGGACACGATCTCTGCTTCAACAAGATGTGCCAAGGAAACCGCCTTGCTAAGTGCGCTGAGGTGGGACAGTAAAAACGATTCGAATAAAGGCTTGGCCGTCGTGTGATGACACGCTGCGAAATATGTCAGCAGATTAGATGTGTGTAAATATTATTCTCTCTACGGTGGTATGTGGAAATTATTTTGCAGAGCCGGACACTATCCTTGTGTTCAAAATCTTCTATGAAGTATTCGGAGGAGGAACCCGCCTTGCAATGCCGAAGACAAACCGCGCGCCGGACTCGTCGTCATTGAAGCCTGGTTCAGGGCTCTTGAGGAGTCTGGATTAGGGGTGTCCGGATGGCGGACTATGACCTTTGGCGGACTCGGACTATGAAGATACAAGATTGAAGACTTCGTCCCGTGTCCGGATGGGACTTTCCTTGGCGTGGAAGGAAAGCTTGGCGATACGGATATGTAGATCTCCTCCCATTGTAACCGACATCGTGTAACCCTAACCCTCTCCGGTGTCTATATAAACGGCGGGTTTTAGTCCGTGGGGCTAACAACAATCATACCATAGGCTAGCTTCTAGGGTTTAGCCTCTCGATCTCGTGGTAGATCTACTCTTGTACTACCCATATCATCACTATTAATCAAGCGGAGTAGGGTTTTACCTCCATCGAGAGGGCCCAACACAGGTAAAACATCGTGTCCCTTGTCTCCTGTTACCATCCGCCTAGACGTATAGTTCGGGACTCCCTACCCGAGATCCGCCGGTTTTGACACCGACAGTGAGGATTATCATTGTCATTGGATTTCATTAGAGAATTTACCTCTACCACCTTAGGTGGTGGTGGTGTATCAAGCCCATTTATTTCTTCAATAGGAGGTAAATTTTTGACATCCTCAGCTTTAATACCTTTTTCTCTCATATATTTCTTTGCCTCTTGCATATCTTTAGGACTGAGATATAAGATATCCCTCTTCTTCGGAGTAGGTTTAAGCGGTGGTTCGGGAATAGTCCAATCATCATAATTTTTCAATATGTTTTTCAATAGTTCTTTAGCTTGTCCAACAGTTCGTTCCGTGAAAACACAACCAACACAACTATATAGGAAATCCCTAGAAGCATCGGTTAGTCCATTATAGAAGATATCAAGTATTTCATTTTTCTTAAGAGGATGATCAGGAAAAGCATTAAGCAATTGGAGAATCCTCCCCCAAGCTTGTGGGAGACTCTCTTCTTCAATTTGCACAAAGTTAAATATTTCCTATATGTCTACTTGTTTCTTATGAGCAGGAAAATATTTTATAGAGAAGTAGTAAATCATATCCTGGGGACTACACACACAACTAGGAGCAAGAGTATTATACCAAGTCTTAGCATCACCCTTTAATGAGAACGGAAATTATATGAGAATATAATAGTAGCGAATTTTCTTATCATGAGCAAAAAGAGTGGCTATGTAATTCAACTTAGTAAGATGTGCCACAAAAGTTTCAGTTTCATAACCATGGAAAGGATCAGATTCAACCAAAGTAATTAACTCTGGGTCGACTGAGAATTCATAATCCTTATCATCAACAAAGATAGGTGAAGTAGGAAACTTAGGATCACATTTCATTCTAGGATTCAAAGATTTTTCTTTCAGTTTGCATAATAATTTCTTAAGATCATCTCTATCTTTGAAAGCAAGAACGTCTCTAGTTGCCTCCTCATCCATAACATAACCTTCCGGTACCTTTGGCAATTAATATCTAGGAAACTAGTTGTGATAGGCATTTCAAGATTTTTAGTTTCAAGCTTTTGATCAGTTTCAACAATTTCATCAGTTTCAGCATTCTCAAAAGCTTTAGTTCTAGCAAGTTGTTCAACAAGAAATTCACCTAGTGGCGCATTATCATCAAGCAAGTTGCTAGCATCATCATAAATATCATTCATAGCAGAAGTGGCATCATCAATAACTTGCTACATATCAAGATTAATAGCATGTGGTGGTGTTGCAAGTTTACTTATAAAAAAAGGTGAATCAAGTGCAGAGCTAGATGGCAAGTCCTTACCTCCCCTCATCTTGGAGGAAAAAAATCTTAGTCTTAGCATTCTTCAAATTCTTCATAGTGATAATTTGATAATAATCCAAGTGACTCCACAAATATAGCTATGCTCCCCGGCAATGACGCTAGAAAAAGGTCTTGATAACCCACAACTATAGGGGATCGCAACAGTTTTCGAGGGTAGAGTATTCAGCCCAAATTTATTGATTCGACACAAGGGGAGCCAAAGAATATTTGCAAGTATTAGCAGCTGAGTTGTCAATTCAACCACACCTGGAGATTAATTATCTGCAACAAAGCGCTCAGTAGCAAAGTAGTATGATAGTTTTGATAGTAGTAGCAACAACAATATTAACAATATCAGTAGTAACTTAGCAAGAACAATATGAGAGAAATTTGTAGGCATTGGATCGGCGAATTCGTTGGATGATATTCATCATATAACATTCATAACCTAGAGCGATACGGCACTAGCTCCAGTTCATAAATATAATGTCGGCATGTAGTCCGTAAATAGTCATACATGCTTATGGAAAGAACTTGCATGACATCTTTTGTCGTACCCTCCCGTGGCAGTGGGGTCCTATTGGAAACTAAGGGATATTAAGGCCTCCTTTTAATAGAGAACTTGAACAAAGCATTAACACATAGTGAATACATGAACTCCTCAAACTACGATCATCATCGGGAAGTGTCCCGACTATTGTCACTCCGGGGTTGCCCGTTCATAACATGTAATAGGTGACTATAACTTGCAAGATCTGATCTAGAACATAGATATAATGGTGATAACATAAACGGTTCAGATTTGAAATCATGGCACCCGGACCCAAAGTGACAAGCATTAAGCATGGCAAAGTCATAGCAACATCAATCTTAGAACATAATGGATATTAGGGATCAAGCCCTAACAAAACTAACTCGATTACATGATGAATCTCATCCAACTCCTCACCGACCAGCGAGCCTACAAAGGAATTACTCACTCCCGGTGAGGAGCATCATGGAATTGGCAATGGAGAAGGGTTGGTGATGGCAAAGATCGAAGATCCCCCTCTTCGAAGCCCCAAACGGACTCCAGATCTGGCCTCCCGATGAAGAACAGGAGGTGGCGGCGACTCCTTCTTGAGAAATGTGATAATTCTTTCTCCTTGATTTTTTTCTCCAAATAGGTGATTTTATAGTATCAGGTTTGAACTCTGCGGGGCCACCAGGTGGGGACAACCCACTTGGGCGCGCCTGGGGGGGGGGCTCCCTGGTGGGTTGTGCCCACCAAGGTGCCCCCTCCGGTGGTTCTTGGCTCCATAAATTATTATTTATTGAATAAAAAATCCTCGCAAAGTTTCGTTCCAATCTGAGAACTTTTATTTCTGCACAAAAACAACACCATGGTAGTTCTGCTGAAAACAGCGTCAGTCTGGGTTAGTTTCGTTCAAATCATGCAAATTAGAGTCCAAAACAAGAGGGGAAGCGTTAGGAAAAGTAGATACGACGGAGAACAATATGAGAGTAATTTGTCTCATCCACTCACCCATGAGCTAATTCCTCAAGTTTGACTGTGAATACGTATTATGTCTTTTATTATGTTTTCCCAACTCTGGTTTGAATATATGGACCGAATGAAGCATGGATTAAAAATGCTGATCTGAAGCTTCAAAATGGGTCGTTTTCTGCAATATTTTTGCTGAAACCAAACTGCATTCTATAGTCCAATGATGCATATAAGCGTAAAACTATTGTTTTGTTTTATTGGCTACGTTATGGAACCAAACCAGATACTGGTCGGTCTGTGTTGCCAAATGTCTGGCAACCATTTGGTTCCAACCCAAATGGACGCCTAACTCTTGTGCCAAATTGTTGGCAGGTACTATGGCTACGATCCAAACAGCCAAAGATTCCTAATATTTTGGTCATTGCCAAAAAACATGTTGATCTGAAGCTTCAGTTGGTCTTATCTGCAATGTTCTTACTAAAACAAATCGCATTCTATAGTCCAACGATATATTTAAGCATACACTATTGTTCTGTTTTACTGTTTTTTAAAAGAGGCAACATTAATTAAGAGGTAGTTTAGAGTTGATTTTACAAACAAAAGCTAAATAATATTGCAAAGCTCTACTCTCGTGGCATGATATTTCCCAAGTGCTATGTGACGCAAAGTGTAGCCTCGTTATTTTTGTTGGAGAGAATGATAGTCGGGAGCGTGGATTTGTGCTGGAACACCCTAGCATTCCGCTCACACAAAATTGTCCAACAAGTAAGCATGGTGAGGGCCGCCATCGCCTTCAGATTTGCCGTACTCTTCTCGGACATACTGATCCACCAATCCTTGATGGAATGCTCAACAATCCAACAAGGAGTGATAATGTCGTCGAGGTTGAGCCAAGCCTTGATCATGCCCCAAAGCCTCAGTGTAAGAGGTGATCTATTGATTCCTCGGTTTGCTTACATAGAGGACATAGCCCGCAATTTGTCCATCCACGCTTTTGAAGTGTACCCACAGTCCAATTCCGGTTTTGAATTGCAATCCAAGAAAAACAATTGACCTTGGGAGGCGCCTAAACCACATAGCTCATGTCTCCAACGTATCTACTTTTTCTCACGCTTTTCCTCTTGTTTTGGACTCTAATTTGCATGATTTAGATGAAACTAACCCCGGACTGACACTGTTTTCAGTAGAACTACCATGGTTTTGTTTTTGTGCAGAAATAAAAGTTTTCGGAATGGAACGAAACTTTGCGAGGATTTTTTATGGAATAAATAAGGATTTTTGGAGCCAAGACCCACCAGAGAGGGGCCCCTGGTTGGGCACAACCCACTAGGGCGCGCCCCCCTCTCCTGGCGCGCCCAGGTGGGTTATACCCACCTGGTGGCCCCGCTGATGACCCCCCTAATACTATAGAATCACATATTTCCAGAAAAAATCAGGGAGAAAGAATTATCACGAACCACGAGACGGAGCCACCGCCAAGCCTTGTTCTTCCTTGGGAGGGCAGATCTGGAGTCCGTTTGGGGCTCCCGAGAGGGGGATCTTTGTTCTTCGTCATCACCAACCCTTCTCCATCGCCAATTCCGTGATGCTCCCCACCAGGACTGAGTAATTCCTTCGTAGGCTCGCTGGTCGGTGAGGAGTTGGATGAGATTCATCATGTAATTGAGTTAGTTTTGTTAGGGCTTGACCCCTAGTATCCACTATGTTCTTAGATTGATGTTGCTATGACTTTGGTGTGCTTAACGCTTGTCAATTTGGGCCCGAGTGCCATGAACTCGGATCTGAACCGTTTATGAATTCATCATTATATCCTTGTTTTAGATCCGATCTTGCAAGTTATAGTCACCTACTACGTGTTATGATCCGGCAACCCCGGAGTGACAACAACCGGGCCCACTCCCGGTGATGACCGTAGTTTGAGGCGTTCGTGTATTCACTATGTGTTAATGCTTTGTTCCGGTTCTCTATTAAAAGGAGGCCTTAATATCCCTTAGTTTCCAATTTGGACCCCGCTGCCACGGGAGGGTAGGACAAAAATTGTCATGCAAGTTCTTTTTATAAAGCATGTATGAGTATTTACGGAATACATGCCTACATTATATCGATGGTCTGGAGCTAGTGTCGTACCGCCCTAGGTTATAACTGTCTCATGATGAATATCATCCAACAAGTCACCGATCCAATGCCTACAAATTTATTCTTATTGTTTCTGTTGCGTTACTACTGCTATCATCACTGTTACACTTGCTATAAATTACTGCAGTCACTGTTACTGTTACCGTTGCTGCTGTCACTACTATCAAACTACTTTGCTACTGATCATTTTGCTGCAGATAATTAATCTCCAGGTGTGGTTGACTTGACAACTCAGCTGCTAATACCTTCAAATATTCTTTGGCTCCCTTTGTGTCGAATCTATAAATTTGGGTTGAATATTGTACCCTCAAAAACTGTTGTGATCCCCTATACATGTGGGTTATCAAGACCTTTTTCTGGCGCCGTTGCCGGGGAGCATAGCTATATTTGTTGAGTCACTTGGGGTTATTATCATATTATCACTATGAAGAATATGAAGGATCCAAAGACTAAGATATTTCCCTCAAGTACGAGGGGAGGTAAGAAACTGCCATCCAGTTCTGCTTTAGATTAACCTTCTGTTATGAGTAAATTTGCAACACCACCACATGCTATCTCTGATATGTCGCAAATCATTGATGATGCTACTTCTACAATGAATGATGCTTATGATGATGCTAGTACCTTTCTTGATAATGATGATGTGCCACTTGGTGAATTTCTTGATAAACAAATTGCTAGAGTTATACAACATGATGTTGTTGAATTTGATGATGAGCTTGAAACCGAATCTCCTGAAACACCTTCTAGAACTAGCCTTCCTAGATATGAATTGCCTAAGGAACCTGAAGGTTATGTTATGAGTGAAGAAGCAACTAGAGATATTATTGCTTGCAATGATAGAGATGATCTTGAGAAATTACTATGTAAGTATAAAGAAAAATCTCTGAATGCTAGAATGAAATGTGATCCTAAGTTTTCTACTTCACCTATCTGTATTACTGATAAGGATTATTAATTCTCTGTCGACCCAGAGTTAATTACTTTGGTTGAATCTGACCCTTTCCATGGTTATGAAACTGAAACTGTTGTGGCACATAGCCACCCTTTTTACTCATGATGAGAAAACTCGCTACTATTTTATTATCAAATTATTTCCTTTCTCATTAAAGGGTGATGCTAAAGCTTGGTACAACACTCTTGCTCCTGGTTGTGTGCGTAGTGCCCAGGATATGATTTATTACTTCTCTGAAAAATATTTTCCTGCTCATATGAAACAAGCTGCCTTACAGGAAATATTTAAATTTGTGCAAACTAAAGAAAAGAGTCTCCCACAAGCTTGGGGGAGGCTTCTCCGGTTACTTAATGCTTTGCCTGATCATCCTCGTAGGAAAAATTAAATACTTGATATCTTCTATAATGGACTAACCAATGCTTCTAGGGACTTCCTAGATAGTTGTGTTGGTTGTGTTTTCAGGGAACGAACTATTGCTCAAGCTGAAGAATTATTGAATAACATACTAAAGAATTATGATGATTGGACTATTCCTGAACCACCGTTGTCGGTTGATACGTCTCCGTCGTATCTACTTTTCCAAACACTTTTGCCCTTGTTTTGGACTCTAAATTGTATGATTTGAATGGAACTAACCCGGACTGGCAATGTTTTCAGCATAATTGCCATGATGTTGTTTTATGTGCAGAAAACAAAAGTTCTCGGAATGACACGAAACTCCACGGGATGTCTTATAAAAATAATAAAAATCCTCGCTAAAGATGAAGACCAGGGGCCCACACCTGTCCACGAGGGTGGGGCGCCCCCTAGGCGCGCCCCTACCTCGTGGGCCCCACGAGACCCACCGACGCCAACTCCAACTCCATATATTGGCTTTCGGGGAGAAAAAATCAGAGAGAAAGTTTCATCGCGTTTTACGATACGGAGCCGCCGCCAAGCCCTAATCTCTCTCGGGAGGGTTGATCTGGAGTCCGTTTGGGGCTCCGGAGAGGGGGATTTGTCGCCGTCGTCATCATCAACCATCCTTCATCACCAATTTCATGATGCTCACCGCCGTGCGTGAGTAATTCCATCGTAGTCTTGCTGGACGGTGATGGGTTGGATGAGATTTATCATGTAATCGAGTTAGTTTTGTTAGGGTTTAATCCCTAGTATCCACTATGTTCTGAGATTGATGTTGCTATGACTTTGCTATGCTTAATGCTTGTCACTAGGGCCCGAGTGCCATGATTTCAGATCTGAACCTATTATGTTTCCATGAATATATGTGTGTTCTTGATCCTATCTTGCAAGTCTATAGTCACCTACTATGTGTTATGATCCGGCAACCCCGAAGTGACAATGATCGGGACCACTCCCGGTGATGACCATAGTTTGAGGAGTTCATGTATTCACTATGTGCTAATGCTTTGTTCTGGTTCTCTATTAAAAGGAGGCCTTAATATCCCTTAGTTTCCAATAGGACCCCGCTGCCACGGGAGGGTAGGACAAAAGATGTCATGCAAGTTCTTTTCCATAAGCACATATGACTATATTCGGAATACATGCCTACATTACATTGATGAACTGGAGCTAGTTCTGGTCACCCTATGCTATGATCATTACATGACGAACCGCATCCGCATAATTATCCATCATTGATCCGGTGCCTCTGAGCTTTCCATATCTTGGTTCACGCTTATTTACCTTTCCGTTACTCTTGTTATCATCACTACAAAATACCAAAAACATTACTTTTGCTGTCTTTACTTTGTTACCGTTACCACCACTATCATATTACTTTGCTACTAAACACTTTGCTTCAGATATTAAGTTTCCGTGTGTGGTTGAATTGACAACTCAGCTGCTAATACTTGAGAATATTCTTTGGCTCCCCTTGTGTCGAATCAACAAATTTGGGTTGAATACTCTACCCTCGAAAACTGTTGCGATCCCTATACTTGTGAGTTATCAAGACCTTTTTCTCGGCGCCGTTGCCGGGGAGCATAGCTCTATTCTCTGAGTCACTTGGGATTTATATCTGCTGGACACTATGAAGAACTTGAAAGACGCTAAGACAACAATTTATCCCTCAACTACGAGGGAGGTAAGGAACGCCATCTAGCTCGCACTTGATTCACCTTACATTATGAGTAAGCTAGCTACCCTAAACCTGCTTCTGCTATTCGTTCCGATATGTCGCATGGTATTGATGATGCCACTTCTGCTACGCATGATACTTATGACGAAACTACTTCTATGCTTGATACTACTGTGCTCCTTGGTGAATTTCTAGATGAACAAATTTCTAGATCTAGAGAAAGAGAAATTATTGAAACTGAATACAATGATGAAAGTGATGATGAAAATATGCCTGCTATTCCTGAGGGTTATCTTTTTGATGCTGAATCTTCTGCAGCTATTTTTGCTTGTAAGGATAGATATGAACTTAAGAGGCTGCTAGTTAAATGGAGTAAAGAATCTCTTAGAGATAGGATGAGACCTGACCCTGCTTTTGCTACTTCACCTATCTGTGTTCCTGATAAGGATTATTATGAATTCTCTTTTGATCCTGATATAATTACTCTGGTTGAATCTGATCCTTCTTAAGGCTATGAATCTGAAACTGTTGTGGCAAATCTTACTAAATTAAATGATGTAGCTGCCCTGTTCACTAATGATGAGAGATCGCGCTACTTTTATATACTCAAAATATTTCCGTTCTCATTAAAGGGTGATGCTAAGATATGGTTTAATTCTCTTGATCCTGGTTGTGTGCGTAGTCCCCAGGATATGATTTTTTACTTTTCTGCTAAATATTTCCCTGCTCATAAGAAACAAGCTGCTTTGAGGGATATATATATAAAATTTTGTGTAAATTGAAGAAGAGAGTCTCCCACAAGCTTGGGGGAGGCTTCTCAAGTTACTTAATGCTTTGCTTGATCATCCTCTTAAGAAACCTGAAATACTTGATATATTTTATAATGGACTAACCGATGCTTCCAGAGATTACCTGGATAGTTGTGCTGGTTCTCTTTTCAGGGAAAGAACACCGGATGAAGTTGAAATTCTATTGAATAATATGTTGACAAATGAAAATAATTGGGCACCTCCTGAGCCAACTCCCGAGCCAGCTCCTAAGCCAATTACTGAGCCTATTCCTAAACCAACTCCTAAGAAGAGAGGTGTTCTATTTCTCAGTCCCGAAGATATGCAAGAGGCAAAGAAATCTATGAAAGAAAAAGGTATTAAAGCTGAAGATGTTAAGAATTTACCTCCTATTGAAGAAATACATGGTCTTAATTTACCGCCTGTTGAAGAAGTGTATGATCTCAATTCTTTATTCACTGAAGAACCTCCTGATCCCGATATCCCGACACAGGTAGTAAAGGTAAATTCTCTCTATAGATATGATAAAGCTGAAGTACCTCCTACTAAAATTGCTAGTCAGTGCTTGGATGAGTTTGATAACTTTATGTTTAAGCAAGATGACTTTAATGCTTATTTTGGTAGACAATTAAAACAGAATACCTTCATGATTAAACGCTTGAGTGATTATATGGCCAATATTAGAGGTGAACTTAAACTTGTTAGCAAACATGCTTCTATGGTTACCACTCAAGTAGAGCAAGTACTTAAAGCTCAGAAAGAAGTGCTTGAAGAAATGAATAGTAAGAAAAATGATTATGCCGTTAGAGTGGCTACTAGAACTGGTAGAATGACTCAGGAACCTTTGTATCCTGAAGGCCACCCTAAGAGAATCGAGCAAGATTCTCAGAGAAATAATATTGATATGCCTAGTTCTTCTAAAAGGAAGAAAAAGAAAAATGATAGAACTGTGCAAACTTCTAGTGAACCTATTGCTAAACCACCTGATAATCCAAATGATATCTCTATGTCTGATGCTAAAACACAATCTGGTAATGAACATGAACCTAGTGAAAATGTTAATGATAATGTTCATGATGATGCTCAACCTAGTAATGATAATGATGTAGAAGTTGAACCTGCTGTTGATCTTGATAACCCACAATCAAAGAATCAACGTTATGATAAAAGACACTTCGTTGCTAGGAAACATGGTAAAGAAAGAGAACCATGGGTTCAGAAACCCATGCCTTTTCCTCCCAAACCATCCAAGAAAGAGGATTTTGAGCGCTTTGCTGAAATGATTAGACCCATCTTTTTGCGTATGTGATTGACTGATATACTCAAAATGAATCCTTATGCTAAATATATGAAAGATATTGTTACAAATAAAAGAAAGATACCGAAAGCTGAAATTTCCACCATGCTTGCTAATTATACTTTTAAGGGTGGAATACCAAAGAAACTTGGAGATCCAGGAGTACCTACTATACCATGCTCCATTAAAAGAAATTATGTTAAAACTGCTTTATGTGATCTTGGAGCCAGTGTTAGTGTTATGCCTCTCTCTTTATATCGAAGACTTGACTTGAATAAGTTGACACCTACTGAAATATCTTTGCAAATGGCTGATAAATCAACTGCTATACCTGTCGGTATTTGTGATGATGTGCCTGTTGTAGTTGCAAACGTTACTATTTTAACGGACTTTGTTATTCTTGATATTCCCGAGGATGATAGCACTAGTGCAGAACCGGGCAATAGCACCGGTTCGTAACGCCCTTTAGTGCCGGGTCCACAACCGCACTAAAGTGTGTCACTAAAGGCCCCCCCTTTAGTACCGGTTCAGCACGAACCGGTGCTAAAAACCAACCACGTGTACGAGGCAGCTCGAGGCGGGGAGCCCTTTAGTACGGTTGGTAACACCAACCGGTACTATAAGGTTTGGGGGTTTTAGTTTTATGATTTCTTTTCATTTAATTTTGTGTTTCCATTTTAATTCTTTTTAGTTTCTGGTATTTTACGATACTACACATTGTACACGTTATGCATATATATATATATATATATATATATATATATATATATATATATATATATATATATATATATATATATATATATTGCTGTTTGGGACACCTAGGTGCCCAAGCTCCTAGCCTTTCCACCATTAGATTGCATTTAGATGCGTGTTGTCGTAATGGGTATGTTTGCTAACGGATTATTCCATTTGAAATCGCTGATCAAAGTAATTATGATATAATCACGAATTGAATGCCATAAATAAGGCCCCACACACCATGCATGACAACATTTCATGTTGGTAGACAAAATAGGAGAGAGAAAGTAATAATAAATGTGTCATGATTAATTGTCTTTTATTTCTTGCCATGTTTGATATTTCATAGATGGAAGGTACACGATACACATTCGGAAGAGAGAAAAACTATTTATAATTAGCAGGGTATGCATGCGTATTTTAGTGGAATTAATAGCACATACACATGGGTATCTTGAGTGTGCGCATATTTTTATTAGGTACAATACCCTGAGTATCTGTATTTTTATTAGGTATAAAACCAACACATAAATATTATCACTAGGTATAATACCGAACAACCACATACCCAGAATATTTATGGATATGCGAGATATAAAGTACTCAATATATTTTCACGTATGTGCATACTCGACGTATTTCTCAACAACTACATACCCGACATGAAAATGTATGAGTACATACCCAGAAAATATGTATATATGCGATATTTATGGGTATGTACACATAAATTTCATATCTAGGTATGTATGTACAGCCATACGAAGAAATATCTTAAGTATGAACTTATATATTGGATACCCTCAAGTTATTTGGACAACACTATTCTTATCCTGGGATTAGAATAGTTATTTGGATCACAGCCAGCCCTATAAGGGCCCGACAGCTCCTTCCCGAACTTGTAGATGAAAAAAAG
Source organism: Aegilops longissima (assembly GCA_021605205.1). NCBI lineage: Eukaryota > Viridiplantae > Streptophyta > Magnoliopsida > Poales > Poaceae > Aegilops > Aegilops longissima. The sequence goes on from CM038678.1 coordinate 555,726,733, forward strand.
CGACTCCCCACGCCACCACTTCCCCTCCCGATCCCGATCCCCCTCCCCGATCCAGCCTCCCCCAGGCAGGCAACCGCCCCCCCAGCTCCGTGGCTGCCACCCCGGCTTCACCTGTTCTCCTCCACCGGCGAGCCCCCACGGCCGCCCTCCGCCACGGCCACCACGCACCTTCGCCGGCCACCGTGCCTCCGTCGACCTTCTCCCACCAGCGCAGCCTCCCACCACCTTCCATGGCCACCGCGCCTCCCGAGGACCTCCACCCGTCGCCGCGGATCCCCGTCGCCCACCGCCGCGGATCTCCATCGCCTCCGCCCACCGCCGCAGATCCCCGTCTTCACCGCGGCTCCCCAACACCACCACCCGCCCTCGACTTTGGTGGCCACCGGCGACCTTCCACTGTGTTGGAGCTGCCTTCCTCGTGCCTGGATCCGGCCCCGCATATATCCCTCTACTAGATCTTGCCCTGGTGCCACCCCAGGCCTCGGTCCAAATTCGCCGCCCCGCGCTGGTCCGACCACCGCGCTGCACCAGCCAGTCGATTTGGCCGCCATCACCACCACCTGTCCCCCCACCTCACCACGCACCCTCACCTCCCCTGCGCAAATGAGCGCCATATCCACCGCCAGCCACCAAGCGCGCCACCCAGGAGCCCACGGCCCCATTCCCCGATGCTGTCCTTCCTCGATGGCGCACCATGGACGTTTTCATCTTCTCCCTTGAACTTCTTCTCCAACCTCCTGCCTCGTCGTCTTGGCGTTCCTCTTGCCGAGGTAATGTTCATCCCCATATTGCTATTCCCTTCTCTCTTTACAGGATTTTCTGCAACCTTGTTTGAGTCTACGTTCTTGACACTGACACTGCTCTTCTAATTTTTTATGTGACTACAGGACGGCTTTAGCCACGGCAGGATTCAAAAAAGATGCACATGCTATGAGCTGATTCATTTAGAATTTTCTTAGATTGACTAGGAGTCATTTTTCCTGCAATCTAGAAATGTACAGAATGAACTTTGAAAGAGTTCACTATGGTTGCTTGTGGCCTATAAAATTTATGCATTATTTCATAGAGGACCTGGGGCGTACACCAATGACTACATATGCTCATTCATTTTTTGTAAAAATTGAATACGGCCATGCCCGAACGAACAACAAACTTCTTGAGAATATCATCTCCAAAAATGTTGTGTTGTTCTCCAAATTTTCCGTATTTTGAATTTTTTGTTTATGCAAAGGTCAAGTATGTTAGTTGCAACACAAAAATATTGTAATTCTTTGGCTTTGTGGGTTTTTGCAGCTCCCTGGAAATACTAGAGTTTCCCCCCTGTGTTTTGGGGTGAATCAAACGATATTTTTATAGGAAGAACGAAAAAAGGTTCACCTAGAATAGTGTTAACTCTCGAAGTTCAGATTTAATAAATTGGAGAGTTTGATAAAAATGAGAAAATAAAAAAGCGACACATATGTTTGTAGAAAAAAGCTCATGGATTTTTCTGTCTTTGGAAAATGGGTTTTCCTCATTTCTAAAATAACCTAGAAGTTCAAGTTTAAAAATTGATCATTTCAAATATTATAAAAAACATGGATTTCTCCGTTTCTAGAAAAACCTAGACCTTGAAATTTAAAAGACAAAGTAGTCCAACGTTTATTACAAACACCAAGAAGGTTAAACGAAAAAACAAAGCATCTAAACACAAATTTATATAGAAGGTATTTTATCAATTAAAATACCCTAGAAGTTAAAATATAAAAAGCGGAGCGATTCGATGGTTATACAAAATTCTGATTTTCCTCTTTATTATAGAATGAAAACAAGAAGTTCAATTTTTTAAATAGAGCGATAAAAATTCATACAAAAGGATTTTCATCGTTTCTAATAAAAAAACTCTAGAAGTTCATACTTAAATAACGGGCTCGTTCAATATTTATTAGAAAACTAGAATTTTTCCGTTACTACAAGGAAATAAACCAAGAAGTCCAAATTACGAAAATAGAAAGTTCGATATTTATCAAAAACCTCAAATTTTCCTTGTTAGTAAATAGAAAATATGAAGAAGTTCAAATTAAAAAAAGAGTAGTTCGATGTATCGAAAACTCAACTTCTTTACATTTATAGGAAAATAAATGTATGAAGTTCAAGTTTATTTAAAAGTTTGATGCTTATTTAAAAACACATTTTTTCAGAAAAAAGACTAAGAATTTCAAATTAAAATATCATAGAAGTCCGAAGTATACAGAAAACTCAGATTTTTCTCATTACTAAAGAATAAAATGGAGAAGTTCAAATTAAAGTAAAGGAACAAATAAAAAGTTTAAAAAGATCTTTCTGCCTTTTTCTTAACACTAGAAGTTCAAGCTAAAACAACAACGTGGTTCGATGGTTATTTAAAAAAATATAGGATTTTACCTTTTTTTTCAAAAACACATATATGTGTTGTTATTAGAAAATCAACCATGAAGTTCAAATTGAGAAAACAATGAAATCCGATGTTTGTTTGAAAAATCAAAAACAAATCTTTACTAAAAAATGTGAAGTTCAAATAAAAAAACACAGAAGTTCAAAGTGAAAATTACTAGCTATTCAACTACTACATGGAGTGATTTTCACATACAAAAAAGAATAAAAAGACAAGGTCTAAAAAGACATTTAGCAAGAAGTTCATGTGATGGGCCCCGGAAGTTCAAATATTCTTGTAAAGGAGGTTCACGTACACAGAGAAGTTTGAAGTATATAAAAAACTTAGATTTGTTGAAGAAGTTCAAGTGCTCTGTCTAGAAAAGTTCAAAATTCTTGCGAAAGAGGTTCACCTTGTATTTCAATGTTCGAATTTTTTTATAAAAATCGAATACAATTCTTTACTCAAAAATATAAAAAGGTGAAGTTCATATTGAAATAACAAAGAAGTTCGGATTTTATTAAAACCTAGGATTTACCTGTTCAAAAAATTAAAAACACAACACCATTTTTTGCACCTTTTTAGAAAAACTCATAAACAAAAAAATGGTTGCTAGAAGTTCAAGTGCTCGGCGAGGAAAATTTCAAAAAAATATTGTGATGGAGGTTCACCGTGTATTTAGATGTCCGAAAATACATAAAAATATGTTGTTTTTTGTGTTTTAAAATAATCCTCTCAAACCAGAGAGAAGTTCAAAATGATAACAACCGGAAGTTCGCGTACTACATGGTGTGTATTTCATATAAGAAAAATACAATAAGGTGAAACCGAGTGAAGTTCAAACAGACCGCCCCAGAAGTTCAACTACTTCACGCATTGCAAAAAACAGCACGTCAAAAACAGAGTGAAGTTCAAAACAGATATGCCCGAGAAGTTCACCTACTTCATGCAGTGCATTTCCATTAAGTGATGAAGGCGAATTCATGATCTCGTCATTTTCTAATTTATTTCAAAAGCGGCGAATATCATTTGTGTAAGTTCAAGTCCTCGGACGGAGAAAGTTAAAAAATATTGTGAGAGGTTTGTACAAAAGAATATCATTTGTGTAACACCGATTTAAATGGATGACAAAATTACAAACAAAAATACGTCACGAAGTTCAACGTGAAAACAACGGAAGTTCAACTACTACGAAATGAATTTCGATGAAAAACTTTCAAAATCGTCGCGAGTATGAAAAAATGTTCAACACGGGAAAGTTGCGTGTTTACAACATCTTTCCATCGTTATATCACTTGCTCAATTCCGGTGAGTGGATGGAGAGCTGCGAGCACTGGATGAAGAGCTACGAGCAAGAAAAATCACGTGAAAAACAGAGTGAAGTTCAGGTAAACGCACCGAGAAGTTCAAGTTCTTCAGGCGATGCATTTATGAAAAATCTGTTTCGTGATAAAGGCAGAACGAATGATCCCGCCGTTTTCGAAATTACTTGAAGACGGCTAGGAATCAGACAAAACCATCAACATGAGAAAGTTTCGCATTTTCCGTAGCTTTTCAGCGGTATATTATTTGTCCAATTCCGATAAAGTTTGTAGAAATTACGACAAAAATACATTTTTAGCCATTTTTAAAATCGACTTAAAACAAAGCGATGAGGCCGAGAGAAACAATATATATAAAAGGTTTCATATTTCGCATGCTTTCCAATGCGTATCATTTGTTGCATACGGATGCACGGTTAAAAAATTAGCTCGAAAATACGAACTTGGTAGGACTTGGACCATTTTCTAAATTACTCTTAAGCCATTCAAAATTAGAAAAAAACTTTCAAGATGAAAAGGTAGCGCATTTTCATAATCTTTCCAACGCCATAGCATATGCCTCCATTGGATTAGCCGTTTAAAAATGACATCGAAAAAACGAACTCAGCTGTTCGGTTTACGAAATTTTACGTTTTTTTCAAATTACTCTTTAACCATAGGGAATTAGAAAAAACTTTCAACATGTGGAAGGAGCGGTTTTGCAGCAGCTTTCCAACGCCATATTATATGCCTCATTCCGATAAACGGTTTAGAAATGCGATCGAAAATACGATTCACGTTTTTTGTGCGAAAAAAATGGTTTTCAAAACTGCTCTTAAACCGCTTACATTTTGCGAAAAATTTAACTTGGGCCATGATACTCGTGTCCATAGCTTTCCAACGGTATATAGCAGGCCCTATTTGGGCAATGTTGCGGGAAGTTCAACCTAGCACAGGGGGAAGTTCAGGTCGAACAACTCAGGCAGTAAAATCGCAAAAAACGCGAGTTCTTCACGACCCGAGTGCAAAATCCGCCTATGAGCGAGATTCCAATCTAAAACAAGTATTTAGTTACTAAACGGTTTAGAAATGCGATCGAAAATACGATCCACGTTTTTGTATGAAGAAAAACGGTTTTCAAAATTCGATAAAGGTCGGGTTAAATGCAGAGGGAAGTTGGTAGCGTATACAAACAAAAATACGTCATAGAAGTTCAACGTGAAAATAGCATGAAGTTCAACTACTACGCTGAATGAATTTCAGATGAAAAACTTTCAAAATCGTCGCGAGTATGAAAAAATGATCAACACGGGAAAATTGCGTGTTTACAGCAGCTTTCCATCGGTGTATCACCCGCTCAATTCCCGTGAGTGGGATGGAGAGATACAAGCAGTTGATGAAGATCTACGAGCAAAAAAATCACGTGAAAAGCAGTGAAGTTCAGTACACGCACCGAAGTTCAGTTCTTCACGCGGTGCATTTCGAAGAATCATGCTTGCGGTAGAGGCAGAACGAATGATCCCGCCGTTTTCGGAATTACTTGAAAACGGCTAAGAATCATAGAAAACCATCAACATGAAAAAGTTTCGCATTTTCCGCAGCTTTTCGAAGGTATATTATTTGCCCAATTCCGATAAAGTTCGTAGAAATTACAGCGAAAATATTTTTTTCGCCATTTTTTAAACTGACTTAAAACCGTAAAGAATTGGGAGAAAAAATACATACTAAAAAGTTTCGCATTTGTTCAAGGTTTCCAACACCATATCATTTGCTGCATTCGGACGCATGGTTAGAAAATTAGCTCGAAAATACGAACTCGGTAGGACTTGGACCATTTTCTAAATTACTCTTAAACCATTCAAAATTAGAAAAAAAACTTTCAAGATGAAAAAGTAGCGCATTTTCATAAGATTTCCAACTCCATAGCATATGCCTCCATTGGATTAGCCGTTTAGAAATGACATCGAAAAAACGAACTCAGCTGTTCGGTTTACAAAAGTTTACGTTTTTTCAAATTACTCTTTATCCATAGGGAATTAGAAAAAACTTTCAACATGTGGAAGGAGCAGTTTTGCAGCAGCTTTCCAACGCCATATTATATGCCTCATTCCGATAAACGGTTTAGAAATGCGATCGAAAATACTGTCGGATTTCGGGTTCCGGCAGACCCTTGAGGTTCGAACACTCAGGTGCGCTCGGAGATCCAACCCTCCACCGTCTCGCTCCTCACCGAATCGCTAGACCTAAACTACTAAACGGAACAGCACAAGAGATACGAGATTTATACTGGTTCAGGCCACCATTGTGGTGTACTACCCTACTCCAGTGTGTGGTGTGGTGGATTGCCTCTTGGGCTGATGAGGAACAATACAAGGAAGAACAGCCTCGTGAGGGTCTGTTCTTGGCGGGTGCGATGAACTGCTAGGTGGTGTTCGATCGCTCTAGCTCTGGTTTCTTGATGAGGATTCCGATCTGGATCGCCTCTTCCGTCCCCCACCTTACAGGGGTGGCTACTCTATTTATAGGCGAAGGCCTGGGCCTCTTCCCAAATATTGAGCGGGAAGGGCGCCAACAATTAGCCATTTTGAAGGGGAACAGCGGGTACACTTATCCCGACTAAAGTTGTTCCTCGCTTTGCCAAAGGCTCTGTGATGGCCTTTGCTTGGGCTCCATGATGACTCCTTCCAGCCGTTGGGCTGGTCTTGATCTTGTTGCACGAAGCGGATGCCTTTGCTTGATGCTCTTGCACGCTTTTGCTCCTTTGCACCAAAGAGGAAAGGAGGACACCGTCTTGGCTGGGCCCGATCGGGCGCCCTTAGTGCGTCATGGCTTGCGTCATGGGCACCTCGCGAGTACCCTGCCTTGAACTCTCCGCCTCCTCATGAGCCAGCCTGACGAGGCCGTGCACGAGAAGCTCCTTGTCGTCCGCCATGAGGCTTGGCCCCTCGCAAGGGTCTTGAGCTTGTGTTGATGAAGATGGGCGTGTTGGGCCTCCTTGAGCCACACCGCAGCGAGCAAGTCTGGGGACCCCGTTCTCGAACGCCGACAGTAGCCCGGGCCTGGCGCGCGCCCGAACTTGGCCGGCGAGAGGCGAAAAGGCAAGTGTGAAGCATCGCGGGCCCTAACAGCTCTGGTTTTAGGCGCCAGCGTGGCGGTTGATTGGGCGTGGTGTACTGCTTCCCCACGATGCCTTGGTAACCACCGGTTTGACAAGTCCTCGCATGTAGAGTCGGTCATGATTACGGTGATCGTGGAGGCCGACGGTTGGCCTTCGCCGGCTATAAGTCGGAATGGCGCGCGCCTTCCGTCTATCATACCTTCTCCTCCTCCTCATTTAAATGCGGTTGCCATGGCTCCGATCCGCCGGTTCTCCACGGAAGAGAAGGAAAAGGCTCCTCAAGAGGATCTGACCTGCTCCCCCAAAAAGCGGCTTGCCCCTGTGTCGTGGCAAGAGCTCGCCGAGGCGCCCGTGCCAGTGCGAGCTGCCGCCACCAGGGTTCCCTCTTCCCTTGTACGCGCGCATTGGCGGCTCCGAAGGAGGCGACGCCGGGCGCCACGAGCGGCGCCGCCGACGGTGCCGGCGGGTCACGAAGGCGTGCGTCTTCCCCCTGGAGTCCACGCCGAGGCCTCCTACCGGGAGTTCGTGCTTCACGTCGCCACGCCTCCTAAATCTTGGATTCGTCTTCCTTCTTTCTTTGCCTCCGTCGTCCGTGAAGGAACCCTGAGGACTCTGCTGCAACACGCCGGCTGCGACACCCTCGCGACAGAGGGCAGAGGTCGCGATAGTTGCCCGGGTGAGGTCTTCATGACTCGAGGTGGCGCGAGGTCGCCCGGTCTGCAGGGCGAGGGCGCCCTCACGATCCACACGGAGTACGATGGTGCTTGGTGGTGTCCTTCAAGGTCTTCAGCGGAGGGTCGTCACCGGAGTGCTGCCCGGAAGAGGTGGTCGGAATCTGCTGCGGTGAGGCAGAGGCCGACCGACCACTCCTTGGCAGCTCCTCGAGCGGCGGGGCGCGGAGGATCCAGCGACTCCGCCGAGCTCCTCGCGACTCCAGAGACGAGCGACGACAGCTACGAGCCCCCGAGCCTGCGCCGTTCCCGGAGCAGGGCAGGCTCGTCAGGCCGTCGCCGCCCCTGATCTAGATGGGGTTGGCGCCGGTGCCGGGCGGCCCACTGTTGATGATGGTATTTGCCGCGATGCCCCCTGTAGTTAGGATTCCTCGGGATTCGCGTCTTTTGTTCCTGCGAGGAGCCAAGAATGTACCCCGCGGGGGCTTGTAAGATGTTTGTAGCTTCATTTGTCAATATAACCCTTTTTATGAGGCAGTGCGAGATGCTCATTCCGTTCTAGCTCAGTTTCCTCCTTTCAGTCCTCACAAGGGCCTGATGCTCTGCGCCGACAGGTCCCAGTCCCAAGGTGGCTTCAGTCGTCGCTGGTATGCCAGGTCGCGATGCGGTGCTCAAGGCCAGGAGGTGAGCGGCCCGAGGTCCGTAAGAGCCCCGAGTCGCGATGCTCGGGAGGTCCCCTTGGCTCAAGCAGCCATCATTCGTGAGAAAGGAGAGCGGCGCTGCTAACACGGGGTTGCATTGAGTGTGGGGATGGTGTTGCGATAACTAGTATGTCCGGGGGGTGACTTATCTCGAGGGTCAGGACAATGCTTCCTGGTGCGGCGCTAGGTCCGTGCTTAGGCCGGCGAGAGATTGCGTGGCGAGGTCGCTTCGTGCTCCTTGGAGGGACCCTGCAGGTTCACCACAAAAGGAACAAGAGCTCGCTGTGGCGATTGTTAGTCCTGCCATTAGTTGCTTGGGAGAGGCGCGAGAGGCCTCGCGAGGTGTGTTGGGGCACCCGTGAGCCAGCGCGGGACTCACGGGGCCCTACCTCAAGGTGGGTTGCGCCTGGCTCTGGGCCTTATCTTCGAGTGTGTTCCTGCAAATTTGGCCAGATGCCGGAGCTCTACGTCTTCGGTCCCAACTCTCGGGCTGGTCTCAGCCGTCGCTGGCAAGCCAGGTCGCGATGCCATGGACAAGACCAGAGGGTGAGGTCGGAGAGCCGGTAGGAGCCACGAGTCGCGATGCTCGGGCACCCCCTTTAACGCGCATGGTAGGGTTAGATGATGAAACTCTCGTCCTCGGGTCCCGGCTCTCGGGCTGGTCTCGGCCGTCGGCGGGCAAGCCGTGTCGCGATGCCATGGATAAGACCGGAGGTGAGGGCGGAGAGCCGTAGGATCCACGAGTCGCGATGCTCGTGCACCCCCTTTAACGTGCAAGCTGGGTTAGATGATGAAACTCGTCCTCGGTCCCGGCTCTCGGGTTGGTCTCGGCCGTCGTTGGCAAGCCATGTCGTGATGCCATGGACAAGACCAGAGGGTGAGGGCGGAGAGCGGTAGGAGCCACGAGTCGCGATGCTCGAGCACCCCCTTTAACGCGAAGATGGGTTAGATGGCGCAACTCGTCCTCGGGTCCGGCTCTCGGGCTGGTCTTAGCCGTCGCGGCAAGCCGGTCGCGATGCCATGGACAAAACCAGAGGGTGAGGGCGGAGAGCGGTAGGAGCCACGAGTCGCGATGCTCGAGCACCCCTTTAGCAGCGCAAGCTGGGTTAGATGATGAAACTCGTCCTCGGTCCCGCTCTCGGGCTGGTCTCGGCCGTCATTGGCAAGCCAGTCGGGATGCCATGGGCGGACCAGAGGGTGAGGGCGGAGAGCGGTAGGGAGCCACGAGTCGTGATGCTCGGGCACCCCCTTTAACGTGCAAGCTGGGTTAGATGGCGAAACTCTACGTCCTCGGGTCCGGCTCTCGGGCTGGTCTCGGCCGTCGGCAGCAAGCCGTCGCGATGCCATGGACAAGACCAGAGGTGAGGGCCGGAGAGCTGGTAGGAGCCACAGTCGCGATGCTCGGCACCCCCCTTTAACGTGCAAGATTCCGTCACCCAGAAAAGGCACCAAATAGCAAGCATGGTGGAGCGAGAGCATAATCCTAAGGAAAACGTAAGAAGGATACATACCGCGGGACAGGCCGAGCAGCTTGGGGATGATACAGCCCGAGGCGCCCCAACAGATAGGCTAATGACATGAAATAAAGGGATACATGCCGCAGGGAGCGGACCCACGCGCACAGGAATAATCTGACCTGAATGCGCCCCAGTAGGAAATAAAACTTAAAATGTCACTGGTGATGTTGGGGATGAAGGGGTGTTGGTGTAGCGGACTCGGTGGGCTGCGGGAGCCGATCCTCCACGAGCCCGGGCCGGGGCCTCGGGAGGTCTGCAGGCGCCGGCGGCTCCTCGGGGCCATCTCCATCTTCGCCCGAGGCTGTGGCGTGCGACCTCTCGAGCCTCGGGATGGCCCTCATGAGATCTTGGTGCGCAGCAATCTGCGTTTAGCGAGCCGTGAGGCATGCACACGTAGCTGTGGGCGGGCCACAGCAGCGTCCCACTCGCGAGGGCCAGGCGCTCTTGAGGCGCTGCTCGGTTGAGCCTGGTATGTCGATGCAGACGCGCAACCCACCATCCTCGCTGGATGGGGGCCACAGTGGTGGCGGCGGCTGCCCCTCATGACCCTTGACTCATGTAGCTCTGAATGGCCTTGGCGACAAACCCCGAGGGTTCGGCCCTCCTTGCCTTGCTCCTTCTTGCAGGAAGCGCTCAAGCACGCCTCACGTGGTGCCCAAGCGCCTCCCTAGTGACCTTGGCGAGGTCGGCGGCCCTCGGGGGAGAGCCCCGAGCCCGGCTGAGGAGGCGTCGGCCTTTCCTATCGCGATGGAAGGAGGCTCCCCCCGGCCCGCGCTGGGCCTGAGGGGCCTGCCTCTTGAGGCCGGGCGGTCGATGTCTTCTTCTTCTTGGAGTGCGGCCTCGGGAGGCCTCCTGCTCTTGTGGTCTGGGTCTTCTAGCGATGCGGCTGAAAGGCTCGCTCCAGGAGCACACTGCATCTCTCTCTCACACGTGGCACCGTGATGACCCCGCCGCTTCGACATCTTGAGGACGTTGTAGCCATGATGGGTTCTGACCATGAATTTGGCTGCTGGGTACCCGAGGATGGCGTTGTAATGGCAGGCGAATGTGGGCGACGTCGAAGTCGATAAGCTCGGTGCGGTAGTTGTCGCGAGCCCCAAAGGTGACAGAAGGCGGACCTGCCCGATCGGGACCGTGGAGCCGTCGGTGACTCGGAGAAAGGCTTGGTTGGCTGAAGTCGATATAAGGCACTTGAAGATTGTTGAATGTTTCCACAGACGGGGCGTTGAGTCCTGCCCGTTGTCGATGAGGGTCTTGGTGACCAGACGTTGTCGATGATTGGGGAACAAAGCATCGAGAACTCCGCTGTAGCTGCGCACTTGAGCTGATCCGCCGAAATTTGAGCGTGATGGCGCCGCCGACCACCGAGAGGGCGCGTGGCCTCGAGCTTAGGGAGGACTGCATTCACTTCTTGGGCGAACGCATGAAGATGCACCGAGAGGTGGGGCTTGAGCTCCGCCAAGGATGCAGCGATCGCCGCGCGTTCTGAAGCCCCAGCCCCTCGCCCCGATGACGGTCCTCAATTCTCCTTGGCTGCGGCGGCAAGTGGAGGGAGGCTGCGTTCCCCTGCGGGCGATCCTCGCGAGGTGATCCCTCCAGCCTCCCTCGCGGGCGGGTCTTGCCAACGGTCCTCGCGAGGTTGGTCGCGCCACCTTGGCGCTGGCCGCGTCTTCCCAGCGTCATGCATTCCTTCCTCCTCCTCGGCCGTAGCCCGGTCGCTGCGCTTAGGCGTCTGCCGACCCTTCCTTCAGCGTCTGGCCGGAGCTCTTGGCATTCATTGGTGTTGTGGGTGTGGAGGTCGTGGTACACGCAGTACCGACTGCCCTTGGAGGATTCGGGCTGATCTCTGCCTCGCTTGGTGTCTGGTTCGGCCGCGAGTACGGCAGCCCCCTTGCACTTCACGTCCTTGGCCTTGGACTTCTTTTCTTCGGGATCCGCGGCAGGCAGCTCGAGGAGGGAGAGGCGCCCCTCCTCAGCCCTGGCGCACTTGGTCGCCAAGTTGAACAGCTCCAAGGAGGTGCACAGATCTTCATGCATCGCCAGCTCCTCCTTCATCTTGACGTTGCGCACGCCGTCGGAGAAGGCAGAGATGATGGCCTCCTCCGTTACTCTGGGGATTTTGAGGCGTGCGTTGTTGAAGCGCTGGATGTACTTTTGCAGGGTTTCCCCTAGCTGCTGCTTGATTCGGCGCATGTCGCTCACGGCGGGTGGCCGGTCGCGAGTACCCTGGAAGTTGGCGATGAAGCGGGTGCGCATCTCGGCCAGAGGAGATCGTGCACAGGGCGGTCAGGAGCAGTGCGGGCTCCGTCCCTTGAGTGCCATGGGAAACCAGTTCGCCATGACCTTTTCATCCCGTTGGCAGCCTCGATGCCCAGCTCGTAGAGCTGGAGGAACTCCGTAGGGTCACCGTGCCATCGTGGCGAGGAGGCGGTCTCCGATTGAACTTGGCGGGCCGCGCGACGCTGCGCCTTCTCGGAGGTGAAGGCGCAGCAGCCCGCCGGGCAGCTGGGGGCCTGACGACGAGAGCTTGGTCTTGCGGGCCTCCTCGCGCCCGGCTGGGGGCAGCGCAGGTCTGACGTCTTTGGAGCGGGGCGCTCGGGCAGCTTCTCGTGGGCGAGAACTTCTTGACAGCTCTTCTTCTTGCGCGGCGGCGGGCGCGGGCGGGTTCCGCCAGGCGCGCGCCTTCTTGTGGAGGCGGCGGTGGCGCCCGGAGCTTCATCGCCAGCGGCGGGTGCGGTCTGCAGCGAGACGGACGGTGCGGGCGCCTCTGCAGCGCGAACGAGCTTCGGCGACTTCGGTCGAGCCATTCTTCGTAAACGTCGTCGGCAGAGCGCAGAGCTCGCTTGCCGTGATGAGTGCAGCTTCGGGCCTCCATGGCAGCGCTGCGAAGCGCGCGTGGCGAAAGAACCAGCGGGTGAGCGGCGTGGCGGTGCGGCCGTCCGCCTCATGGGCGGTCTTTGGGGCGATGCTTGCTGCTCGTTCCCGCCGGGCGGTGGCGGCGTTGACGGCAAAGCGACGGGAACGATGGGCGCCCACCGACGGGAGCTGTCTGGCGACATGGGGGCGCGAGGGCTCGGCGCTTCGGCGTGGGCCGACGGGCGTCGAACATGATTGCGATGGTCGGGAAGAACGAGCGAGAAAAGCGATTCGGCGCACCTACCGGGCGCGCCAAATGTCGGATTCGGGTTCCGCAGACCCTTGAGGTTCGAACACCGGGTGCGCCGAGATCCAACCTCCACCGTCTCGCTCCTCATCGAATCGCTGGACCTAAACTACTAAGCGGAATAGCACAAGAGACACGAGATTTATCTTGGTTCGAGCCACCATTGTGGTGTAATACCCTACTCCGGTGTGTGGTGTGGTGGATTGCCTCTTGGGCTGATGAGGAACAATACAAGGAAGAACAGCCTAGCGAGGGTCTGTTCTTGGCGGGTGTGATGAACTGCTAGGTGGTGTTCAGTCGCTCTAGCTACTGGTTTCTTGATGAGGATTCCGATCTGGATCGCCTCTTCCGTCCCCCCTACCCTGGGGGTGGCTACTCCTATTTATAGGCGAAGGCCCTGGGCCTCTTCCCAAATATTGAGCGGGAAGGGCGCCAACAATTGGCCATTTTGAAGGGGAACAGCGGGTACACTTATCCTGACTAAAGTTGGTCTCGCCGCCAAAGGCTCGTGATGGCCTTTGCTTGGGCTCCACGATGACTCCTTCCGGCCGTTGGCTGGTCTTGGTCTTGTTGCAAAAACGGATGCCTTTGCTTGATGCTCTTGCTGCGCTTGCTCCTTTGCACCAAAGAGGAAAGGAGGACATCAGGCGGGCTGGCGCCCCGATCGCGCGCCTTGGTCGCCATGGCTTGCGTCATGTTGCGGGAAGTTCAACCTAGTTCATAGAGAAGGTCGACGCGTTACTCGAGCGATTCAGGTTGTGATCGAATATTATTACGATCCGTGATCGAAATAGTGTTTATGTGTGTGTATATATATATATATATATATATATATATATATATATATATATATATATATATATATATATATATATATATATATATATATATATATATATATATAGGATTGACTATTCGTCACCACAGGTGAGGAATAGTTATTCTTCACCCTCTATTTTGCCATTAATGCACCGTAATTTTACGTTTCATAAGTTTTATCTTATTTACGACGTAAAAAGAGACCATAAGAAAATATATAATCGTCGTAAAAATATTTTATGTTATGTAAAATTACAAGCGTAAAAACATAGTGTAAAATACACATAAACTGCAAATTTTCTTGTCTTATGCCCTATATTTTTATCTTTTATGCCAAAATTTAAGTAGGGAATTAATAAGAATGTAACTATTTGAATTCCAAACGCAATTTAATTATGAAACGATCGTAAGATTACCTCGGGTGAAGAATAACTTATTCTGCACCCTGGGTGATGAATAGTAACACTATATATATAGAGAGAGAGAGAGTAACACTATTCTGATCCTGGGATCAGATTAGTTATTATGATCACGATCGGTCCTATATAGGCCCATTCCCGAACTCCCGAAACCACCGAAACTGCAACCCAAAAAAAACCAACCCACGTCCTCAACCTCCCACCCAATTCACCCCCACGTTACCCACCGGCCCACCCCACGCGCCGCCTCCCTCCCGCAGCTACCCAGCACGGCGTTGGTGCCCCACCCACTCGCCACGCCGGTGGCGACGCTTCGCTGGCGCCGTGGTGCCCGCCCGACCAGATCTCGCGCCACCCCACCAGGATCCAATCAACGCGGCCCCCTCCCCTGCTTCAACCATGGAAGCCGCCTCCCCCATCTTCAACTGCGGCGGCGGCCCTACCTCCAAGCGCGCCGCCAGCGACCACCGGCACAAACCACTGTCACCTGGCTACTCTGTTGGACGTCAACTCCACGCGCGCCGCTGGCAACCACCGTCTTGCCTTCCGTCGCAGCGCCCCGCCCACCCTCCAGATGCGGCCAGCGCCAGTGGCCCTTTCCTGGATCCTGGCGACCACCGACATCCACCGCCCGTCGCGACCCAACATCTCCCCCGTAGAGCGCCGCCACAGAGGACCTAATCTCAATCCCTCCTCCGCAACTGTGTTCGAACTTCAGCATGGGGCGCTTTGAGTCACGTCGGCCGTCGAGGTCAAAAAGGATTTTTTTTTTCGGCCTATGCTTTGTATCCCATCTCTCTTCTCCAAATTGCTTGCTCCTCCATTGACCGATCCATTGCTTCTGCCGTGCAGGTGTTCGTCTAAAGGCTAAGAGGAGAAAATGAAAAATGATGCGCAATTCTGCTGCTGCCGATAGGGAAGAACGGCAGTGGATTTTTCTCTGAACTTCCATCTGCTGTTGTTGAGGCTAATGTAGGCTATGGCTGTTTGTTCTGAACAATTTCTTCTGTGTATATGTGTATAGCGTTCGTTGGTTCTCCGCGTGTGTGTGTTTGGTGTGCGTGTGTTCTGTGTGTGTGCTCTATGTGTGAGAGGCGTGCGTGCAAAGCACATGAAGTTCAATGATAAAATTTTTGGAAGTTCTAAAAATGGAAACAAAAAACACAGTTTGTGAAATGAAAAAAGTTTGCCTACTTGATTAATGCTAGTGCAAACTCATCTTCCACTATAATGGCGAGCTGTCGTGCGTGCGCACACATCTTACACAAATCTTATTTTCTGATTGATGTGGCGCCACTACATAATCAGTCGAGATTAGATGTAACATCATTTATGGAAAATGGCAGTGGATGGATAGGCTCGTTGTGTGTGTCTGTGGATGTATCATTGGAAGTGTAAAAATAGAAGGTAATGCTTATGAATTTGTACAGTGAAAAAAAGTAGGTCAGTAAGTTAGTAGGGTGCAGTGTTTGCTACAAACATGGCTAGCTGGGTACTATAGGGGTAAATTGATCTGTAATTACCCGCCAATTGTTTTGTAAATTGTTGTGTATATAAGAGAAAAAGAGAAGTTCAAATATAAGAAATGAAAAAGTTCAAAACATGTAACATGATAAAACTTAAATTGGACCAGTTCAAATATTTATCAGAAAAACTTAAGTTTAAATAATAAACCAATAAGTTCAATTTCAAAAAATGGAGCAGTTCAATATTTATCACAAAAACTTAAATTTTCCCATTGCTAACGAATAAACCAAGAAGTTCAATTCGAAATAACGAAGAAGTTGTATAATGTTTATTACAAAACTAAGATTTTTTCCGTATAAAAACCGAATACAATTCTTTACTCAAAATATAAGAATGTGAAGTTCAAACTGAAATAACAGAGAAGTTCGGAGTTTATTAAAACCTAGGATTTAACTGTTGAAAAAGCAAAAGACACAACGCCATTTTTTGCACTTTTAAAAACAACTCATAAACGAAAAAAATGGTTGCTAGAAGTTCAAGTGCTCGGCGAGGAAAAGTTCAAAAAAAATTGTGAGAGAGGTTCACCGTGTATTTAGATGTCCAAAATACATAAAAAATATGTTGTTTTTTGTGTTTAAAATAATTCTCTCAAACCAGAGAGAAGTTCAAAAGTGATAACAACCGGAAGTTCACGTACTACATGGTGTGTATTTCATATAAGAAAAATACAATATAGTGAAGCAGAGTGAAGATCAAACAGACATGCCCTAGAAGTTCAACTACTTCACGCATTGCAAAAAACAACACGTCAAAAATAGAGTGAAGTTCAAATAGACGTGCCCGAGAAGTTCAACTACTTCACGCAGTGCATTTCCATTCGCAATGAAGGCAGAAATCATGATCTCGTCATTTCTCTAATTTACTTCAAAACGACAGGAATATCATTTGTGTAAGTTCAAGTCCTTGGTCGGAGAAAGTTAAAAAAATATTGTGAGAGAGGTTTGTACAAAAAGAATATCATTTGTGGATGAGAAAATTAAAAACAAAAACATGTCACCGAAGTTCAACGTGAAAACAGCAGGAAGTTCACCAACTACACTAAATGAATTTTAGATGAAAACTTTTAAAATTGTCACGAGTATGAAAAAACGATCAACACAGAAAAGTTGCGTGTTTACAACAGATTTCCATCAGTATCTCACTTGCTCAATTCCGGTGAGTGGATGGAGAGCTACGAGCAGTGGATGGAGACCTACGAGCAAAAAAAGCACGAGAAAAATAGAGTGAAGTTCAAGTAGACATGCCCAGAAGTTCAAGTTCTTCACGCGGTGCATTTTGGAAGAATATGTTTCGCGATGGAGGCAGAACGAATGATCTCGCCATTTTCGAAATTACTTGAAAACGGTTAGGAATTAGAGAAAACCATCAACATGAAAAAGTTTCTCATTTTCTGTAGCTTTTCAACAGTATATTATTTGTCCCAATTCGATATAGTTTGTAGAAAATACGGCGAAAATATATTTTTAGCCATTTTCAAATTTTACATAAAACCGTAAGGAATTGGGAGAAACAATATATACCAAAAAGTTTCGCATTTCCTCAAGCTTTCCAACGCCATATCATTTGTTGCATTCGGACATAGGGTTAAAAAAATAGATCGAAAATACGAACTCGGTGAAACTTGTACCGTTTTCTAAATCACTTTTAAACCGTTTTAAATTAGAAAAAACTTTCTACATGAAAAAGTAGCGCATTTTCATAAGATTTCTGACGCCATATCATGTGCCTCAATTGGTTTAGCCGTTTAGAAATGACATCAAAAATGCGAACTCGGCTGTTCGGTTTGTGAAATTTTACGATTTTTTAAATTACTCTTTAACCGTAGGGAATTAGAGAAAACTTTCAACATGTGGAAGGAGCGGTTTTGCAACAGCTTTCCAAAGCCATATTACTTGCCTCATTCCGATAAACGGTTTAGAAATGCGATCAAAATTACGATTCACGTTTTTTGTGTGAAGAAAAAACGGTTTTCAAAACTGCTCTTAAACCGCTTACATTTTGCGAAAAAATTAACTTGGGTCATGATACTCGTGTCCATACCTTCCAACGATATATAGCAAGCCCTATTTGGGCAATGTTCCTTGAAGTTCAACCTAGCACATGGGAAAGTTCAGGTCGAACAACTCAGGCAGTAAAATCGCAAAAAACGCGAGTTCTTCATGACCCGAGTGCAAAATCCGCCTATGAGCGAGATTCCTATCTAAAACGAGTATTTAGTTGCTAAAATTTGTTTGAAGATTACACTTACATCACATGGAACACGACTAACCAGAAAAACTCGCGGTAGAAGGCACGGTTGCGAAGATAGCCCGAAGGTCGGATTCGTACAGAGGGAAGTTCAAGCGCGCGTACAAACAAAAATATGTCACAGAAGTTCAACGTGAAAACAGCATGAAGTTCAACTACTTCGCTGAATGAATTTCAGATGAAAAACTTTCAAAATCGTCATGAGTATGAAAAATGATCAACACGGAAAGTTGCGTGTTTACGCAGCTTTCCATCGGTATATCACCCGCTCAATTCCCGTGAGTGGGATGGAGAGCTACGAGCAGTGGATGAAGATCTACGAGCAAAAAAATCACATGAAAAATAGAGTGAAGTTTAGG
Source organism: Aegilops longissima (assembly GCA_021605205.1). Taxonomy (NCBI): domain Eukaryota; kingdom Viridiplantae; phylum Streptophyta; class Magnoliopsida; order Poales; family Poaceae; genus Aegilops; species Aegilops longissima. The sequence goes on from CM038678.1 coordinate 555,744,967, forward strand.
TACACGCACCGAGAAGTTCAAGTTCTTCACGCGGTGCATTTTCGAAGAATCTGTTTCGCGGTAGAGGCAGAACGAATGATGCCGCCGTTTTCGGAATTACTTGAAAACAGCTAGGAATCAGAGAAAACCATCAACACGAAAAAGTTTCGCATTTTCCATAGCTTTTCAACGGTACATTATTTGCCCAATTCCGATAAAGTTCGTAGAAATTACGCCGAAAATATGGTTTTCGCTATTTTCGGAAATGACTTTAAACCGTAAAGAATTGAGAGAAACAATACATACCAATAAGTTTCGCATTTGTTCAACTTTGCAACGCCATATCATTTGCTGCATTCGGACGCACGGTTAAAAAATTAGCTCGAAAATACGAACTCGATAGGACTTGGACCATTTTCTAAATTACTCTTAAACCATTCAAAATTAGAAAAAAACTTTCAAGATGAAAAAGTAGCGCATTTTCATAAAGCTTTCCAACGCCATAGCATATGCCTCCATTGGATTAGCCGTTTAGAAATGACATCGAAAAAACGAACTCAATTGTTCGGTTTATGAAATTTTACGTTTTTTCAAATTACTCTTTAGGCATAGGGAATTAGAAAAACTTTCAACATGTGGAAGGAGCAATTTTGTACCAGCTTTCCAACGCCATATTATATGCCTCATTCCGATAAACGGTTTAGAAATGCGATCGAAAATACGATTCACGTTTTTTGTGCAAAGAAAAAACGGTTTTTAAAACTGCTCTTAAACCGCTTATATTTTGCCAAAAATTTAAGTTGGGTCATGCTTTCCAACGATATATAGCAAGCCCTATTTGGGCAATGTTGCGGGAAGTTCAACCTAGTTCACAGAGAAGGTCAGGCGCGTTACTCAGGCAGTTCAAGTTGTGATCAGAATATTATTCTGATCCGTGATCGAGAATAGTGTTTATATATATATATATATATATATATATATATATATATATATATATATATATATATATATATATATATATTGTATTATGATTTATTGTGTAGTGGAATAAAAACATGGTACTAATTTTCAAAAGTGGATAGTAATAAGCATGAACTAGATGACACTAAACACTGTCCAATAAAATTCATGGTTGAGTAGCATGTAAGTGAACTTTTTTTGGAAAAACATTCACATATGTTCTTTTTTTCAGTTACAAGACAAGCAAGAGGGACACAATTTTTTCTAATTTTCTTTTATTAAAATATTTTTGCAGCCCCTACTTTGAAATAATCAAGTGAAGGGGACTACATAATAAGATAAAAAGAAAAGAGATATAAAATCATGAGTTGACAACACAAGATCAACACATTTAAATAAGATCATGCACACGGGGAAGAGGAGGGGATTTTTGGTCGAGGCTGGCGGCTGCAATAGACGAGGGTAAAGTGTCTAGTTTTTTATACTTTAGTCAATGATACATGGGACTAACTGTTAAAGGAATTAATACACGGATATGGGTATTGCCTCCCTGTACCCGTACCAGAGTTACCCGATGGGTACAAATTTTTGTTTGTTTATAAATCCACGAGTACTTATTTTTTCCAAACCCATACCCTAATAGGGTTTTTACCGGCCGAGTTTGCGGGTTGTGGGTACCTATTAGGATCTAGGACCTTCCCGGACTAGTTTTTATTTTCTTTCTTGTGTTTTTTGTTTGATTTTTTTCTGGTTATTTCATTTTTGGGTTTTCTTTTTTCCTTCTGCCTTTTTCTATCTATTTTCTTGTCTTTCTTTTCATTTATTTTTTCAGATCCAAGAAAAATTTTCAAATTCCGGAATTTTTAGAATTGCAATTTTTTCACATTTTTGTGAATTTTTTTGAACTCGTACACTTTTGAATTTTTAAACATTTTTAAATTAATTAGTATTCTCTGAAATTGTGATTTTTTTGTCGTGAACATTTTTTGAATTCATGAATATTTCTGGAAATCCCGAACATTTTCTGAAATCACGAGGACTTTTTGAATTCAAACGCATTTTTAAAACCACCATTTTTTTTGAAATCACGAACTTCTTTGAAATCATGAGCGTTTTTTTAAATTCATGAAACCTTTTTGGATACCGCAGACATTGTTTGACATTGTGAACACTTTGAACTCATGAACTTTTTTCTAAAATCATCGCATTTTTTGAATTCATGGACATGTTTTGAATTCTTGAACACTTATGGGTATTCCCTACGTTTTTTTTAATTGGTGAACATTTTTTCAATTCATGAACAACTTTTGAATGGACCAACATCTTTGAAAATCACGGAGAAGTTTTTAAATCGTAAACATTTTCTAGATTCATCATACTTTGGTGGAAACCACATGCATTTCTTGAAATTGTGAACATTTTTCAATTCTTGAAATTTTTTTGAAATCATGAGCATATTTTGAATTCAGGAACATGTCTTGATTTCATGAAGATTTATGGAAACCGTAGACATTTTTAGAAACCATGAAAATGTTTTGAATTAATGACCTTTTTCAAATTTGTGAAATTTCTTTTGTATTCACTGACATTTTTTGAATTCATGAACATATTTTGCATTGACGAACATTATTAGAAACTAAAGGCAGTTTTTTGAAATATCGAACATTTTTTGAATTCGTTAACAATTTTGGAAACCACGGGTAATTTTTAAAATCATGAAAACTTTTTGAATCCGTGAATTTTTTTGGTATTCATGAATATTTTTGAAATCATGAACATTTTTTGAATTTGTTATTTTTTTAATTCACAAGCACCTGTGAAAACTGTGAACATATTATCCGAATTCACAAACAGTTTTTACATTTGTGAACTTTTTGTATTCATTGGAATTTTTGAAAATTCATAAACGTTTTTCTAAATCCATGAACATTTTTAAAACCAAGGGCATTTTGTAAAATGGCGAATATTTTTTGAATTCACGATTTTTTTAAAACTGGACATGTTTTAGATCACGAGAACTTATTGAATTTGTGGACATTATTCGTATTCATGAATATTTTTTCAAGAATATTTTTTGAATCCGTTAACACTGTTGGAATGCACAAAAATCTATGGAAATTGTGAACATTTTACAAAATCATAAACATTATCCGAATTCACAAAAATCTTTTATTTTTGTACATTTTTTGGATCCTTTATTTTGGAAATCAAAAACACATTATGAATTCGTGAATATTGTTTGAGTTCATGATATTTGTTTGTAAGGGCATTTTCTAATTCATGAACATTTTTTGGAATTGTGTAGATTCTTAACAGTTTTTTGAATTGTTCAACATTTGAACAGGTGTATTTTAAGAGGAAACCAAGTGAAATAAGAAGAGCTTAGGAAAAAACCATGAAGGAACACAGAATAGAACGCCCCCTAGTCTCTTCGCTATATTTAGTAGGCTGGGCCAGTTTGCACCAGCGGGGTTGACTGGGTGCGCACGGTACCCAGCTATTCAGTGCGGCGTTTCCTAAACGGCGCCCGTAGCGCCCGTTTCTTCGTTATTTACAAAACGGCGCACACCGTCCTCGTCAAGTTGAGCCGGCCCGGTTTCACTTTCTTATTCTGTTTCTATAAACTGCAAAAAAGAGGACGATACCAGGATTCGATCATGCGCTAAGCATGCTTCAGTTATCGCCGCGATAGCCACTCCACCACCACCCATGTTGTGATTACTTTAAGTTTTCACTTCTTTTCTTGTTTTATTTTTCTTTATTCTCTGTCCTTTTTTCTTTCTTTTTTCAAATGCGTGAACTTTTTATTCAAATAGATAACTTTTTCCAAAATCCATGAACTTTTTTGCAAACGATGAAATTTTCAAATTTTGTGAACTTTTGTCAAAAGCGATGAACTTCTTTTGACATTCATGAACTTTTTTCAAAGTCGATGAACTTTTTTCAGATTCGTGAACATTTTCCAAAATTTGATGAACTTTTTTCAAAACCGGTGAACATTTTTCAAAGTCAATGAAGTCTTTTTCAAAACCGATGAAATTTTTCCAAATCTATGAAGACTTCTTTTCAAAATCGATGAACTTTTTTCAAAAAATCGATGAACTCTCTTCAATTCGATGAACTCTTTTTTCAAAATCGATGAACTTTTTCCAAATCGATGAACACTTTTTTTTCAAAATCGATGAACTTTTTTCAAAAAATCGATGAACTCTTTTCAAAATTGACGAACTCCTTTTCAAAACCGATGCACTTTTTTCAAAATCGATGAACTTATTTAAAAAAACCAATGAACTTTTTCCCAAATGTTTTCAAATATTTTTAAAATCAAAGCGCTACAGTAATGTTTGCATGTGTAGTAAATTGCGTGTCTACAGCTGTACATTATGTCTTCGCCCTGAATTTGCTCAGTAGCGCGGTGTAGTGCAATTGGTTAGCGCTAGTCGTTCCCTGTTGGAGTGCGCGAGTTCGATTCCTCAGTCAGAGTTATTTTCTCTGGGCATTTTCATGCTAGTCGTTCCCTGAATTTTTGCTGGGCCGGCCCAGTCCCATGGCCTCCGGGCCAAATAGGAGCACCCATCTCACTCTAAGCAATAGCGAGATATATTTCCCGGGGCATTTGACCGGAAGGTCCTAGTCGGCGCCTTAAGCGCCCCGAAGCGAAACCGGGGCTCAGAGTAGAACCTACTGGGCCGGCCCATGAACACGTAACGCACCGAAATACTGTAGCGCAAAAACATACAGAAAAAGCGGGTGTCGCCCGGGATCGAACTCACGCCGCGACAGAACCGCAAGAGAGCTACCACCATATCAATCGTGTGCTAGTGATCGAAAGCAGCGTAGATTTTTGAAAAACTATTGCGCAAAAGTTCACTAATCTGAGAAACAATGTTCACCAATTGGACGGTGTGACTAGTTGACCGTTGACTGTTCAAAAAATATGTGTATGCTTTTTTCAAAATTCAGGAATTAAAAAAATCATTCACCACAAAAAGTTCACGGGTTAAAACGTTGATGAATTTAAATAAAAAAAATCAAAAAAATGAAAATAGTTCAACGAATTTGAAAAAAGTTCGTCAATTTTGAAAAAAGTTCATCGATTTTGAAAAAAGTTCATTGTTTTAAAAAAAGTTCATTGTTTTGGAAAAAAGTTCATCGAATCTGAAAAAAGTTCTTCAAATTTGAAAACATTCCATCAGATTTCAAAAAAGTTTCATTGATTTCGAAAATATTTCATCGATTTTGGAAATAGTTCACCGAATCTGAAAAAAGTTCATTGGATTTGAAAAAAGTTCATCGGATTTAAAAAAAGTTCATGGGATTTCAAAAAAAAAAGTTCATCGAAATTGAAAAGGAATTCATTGATTTCAAAAAAAGTTCATAGAATTTGAAAAAGGATGAGGAAAAAGGAAAAAGAAAAAACTGAACTGACGTGGATAATAAATAAGTGGACTGAAATATCTTTTAACAGAAGCGGTCATGGCCGGGTGGCTAGAGTGTTGCGCTCGCAGCGACGAGGTTCTATTTTCCATCCCTCGTTCATGCACTTTTTTAACGTTTCTCTATAAACAGAAGAAGAAAAAAAAACGGGCCGAGCCCAGCTAACTCGGCTGCAGGCGCCTGTTTGCAAATTGCACTGTAACGGGCGCCGGGAGCACCTATGTGCCTCTTACTGTGGCAACTAGTCGGGGCTTCGCACAAGGCGCCCCCAGACTGGGCCGGCCCACACAGGCAGCGAGTGGTGTAAACATGAAAGAAAACCCGAACACTACGCCTGACTAGTAGAACGCCCGTGCATTGCTACGGGCTATAATACATATAAGAATCAGACTAATGATTAAACTTGTCTTCAAGGACTAAGCTTATTTTTACCTCATACATCGGGCGTGTTCGCACATCAAATGGATGTAAGTGAGCTCCCTAAAATTCAATAGTCTCGCCAGCCTGGTCTTCCAAAATCCAGCCATTGACAAGAAATGTGGTTGTTCCAACTATCCGTCATGTTATGTCAACACGTGGTCCCAAGACAAAAAAAACCCACCCCACACGCATCCTTCTCTTTTTCCGTCAAGCCCTCCCCTTCCTGCTCGGTTTCCCGTCGTAGCAGGACATTTCCAATTGGAGCCCCCTCCTTTGAAACTGGACAGATGCCGACCTCACACTCACCACATCGTACTTCCCCACGTACCGACGAGGAGTCCCCCACCCAACCACCCCGCTCCTCACCCTGATAACACCTCTCCCCCCATTCATGTTGATCTAAGGAGAAGAAGCCATGCGCCACCCATGACGCACCCGAGCCAAGTAGGTAGATCCAATGTTTCTAGCCATTGTTACGTTGTAACATACAGTTATATGTCGTGCGTTAACACAAAACAAAAATATGATGTTCATTATTGGGCATGCAACTGATATGCCACTGTGTTTGTTATTAACTATTGAAGCAACCAACCAGGGCATCTACCCTTTTATGCTAACCAAAAAATTAGATAACTTGATAAAAAACCAGATCATGCATTTTGTTGCAAAGCCATCTATAATGAAATCCAATTTGCCTCATTTTTTAAAGTGGGAAAATTATTTCGCTCAGACAACCATAACTGAACAGACCAACCCAACCCTCGTCCCGCTCACTCTCAACCCTCTAAAGTAGGAAATCGTCGGTGCGTTGCAAATAACTTAGAATCACAAGGAATAGTAACCAAAACAACATCAGCAACACCCAGCCTTCTATAGTTCTTCAACACTTTTTTGAATGGATGCTTCTAAGAACACATTTTTTAATGGATGCTTCTGATGGTATCTTACATTCTTAAGAAGTTGATCCCCACTACTACCTATTCTCTCAACATGCAACCCGTCCACATCATCATCTAGCCACCTCAGCAAATTCCAGCCACGTCACTTCATTCCTTCGGTATTTTTTTCTTCCCCCCGAAGGTTTTTTATCAACGCATTGCTTCCTTTGTTTTTCAAGCCGCAGTCCACTATGTACTTGAATTTAATTCCCATCAGGTTCGTCTCCAAACGTAACAGCCGTTCCCTGTTTTTTGTTTCAGCAGTGAAGAGCCGCAACAGTTTGTAAACGAGGGGCACGACGACCTTCCTTAGGAACCCGTCGTTTCCCTTCCCCACCAGGCGGCGCCACACAACTCGACATCTACTTCAACTAGCCAGAACGAGGTGTTCCTCCGCCGCTAGGGCTTCCCGCTGGTCGTCTTCCTCGAGCGTGATGACGGATGGAGATAGACGAGGCCGCCTTCCCCTATCTACGGGCTCTCTCTTGATCTTGATCTCGATTTCTATCCTCATCTATTGGATTTTGATCCCGTATAGGAGCAGGTCTCCACACATCGGTGGCACATGCACATGTTCTACGGGGTAGAAGAACCATTGAAAGAGCATACAGGTTCGGATCTCTATCCACGTCTGTTGGATTTTGATCCCGTACAGGAGCAACTCTTCACACAGCCGCAGCACATCCACATGCTGTACGGGGTAGAAGAAACCATTGAAAGAGCATACAGGTTCGGATCTTAAATCTAATGATTCCTTTGTATGTTTCTAGTGTCTACTTTTCCTCATCAAGCCTTTAAGTTATTCCTCCCCTAGATGCACTCCATCAAGTAGACATCCGAGAGGCAAATTTATTCTCTCTTCTTTTCCTCTGTCTTGATCCAGGCAGCAACAGTTCGAGTTGGACCTCTTCCAAACTATTGCCAAAATTGTTTTGTAATCTGGATGCTATGTAGATTGAACAAGTTATGTAGCCCAGAAAGATTAAAGCTGGGTGTTCATTATTCAAGGTGCAGACAGAAAAATTGTATTGTACATAACATTTGTATATATTCTGTATGATGCCCTAATGGTCATGTTGTTTAGTTTCTTTCGCTTCTCAGATTATGACCATTTATTCTCAGTCTGATGGTGCTATGGACAGTTTTATTCTCAAACGGTGATACTCTACAATTTCTCATGGCCTCTTACATTATCCAGGTGATCTGTTCATGCCTGAAAATCTGAGTAGATCATTTCATGACATCTAATAAGCTCTAACATCTATGTCATGGATGCCGATATCAACTCACTTTGGTTGCCCTTGGTAGTGTTCATTTCTTTACTGGTGTGCTCAGTGTGTTTTCTTTTCAGTTCGAATCATATATTGTACTTCAATTTTCTTTTCATAATGGAAAAAGAAAGGGCCAAAAAAAAAAGATACGGTGTGATTGTTCTTGCCCTCTGAATAAACTATCTTCAGTTGTACCCTTTGTAATGTTCGTTTCTTTAGTGATGTGCCCAGCGTGTGTTATTTTTCTTTGGGGTCATAGACAATAGTTTGTTTTTACACCAGAATAAAATGATCAACTTTGATTATGTTCTTGCAAAGTGAGAATGTTCTTATCTGTCAGTTATGTTCATAAAAACCCTACAACTTTCTTTCATTGTAGAAGTCTTTTTTTGGAGATGAATAATGCACGGATACATGCATACATCTATTTTTTTTATAACACAACACAACCCCTATATCATATCCTATAACTATAAGTTGATCTGGACTAACTATATTTCCTTCCCATGCGAACTTGCCATATTAGGTCATCACAATTGGAACTACAAGGGTCATCGACACTTCGTCTCCTCGCTTCACCTCCTATTTATGATGTGTTTTATCTACCCTTTGGCATATTCTATTGATTTTGTTTGCTCAGTGTAACCATTGCAAATAATGATACATTTTCTCATGATTAAAATGTTATCTATTCAGATTCATATCTCTGTTTGATCACACGATTATTCCTAGACATAACATAATACATTGAGATTTAACAAAAACAAAAATACATTGAGATTTAACAAAAACAAAAAACATTTCATATTGCAACTGTTGCACTATGCATGTTAAACTTCCCTTTATTTTACTTTTTTTGTTGATAACTTTCCTTTGCTTCTCAGAATTTTCATATAAGTCGATTCCCGCCGCAACGCGCGGGGTATCTTCTAGTTGTATATGCAATCAGTGACAGCATGAGTAAATAATGCTTAAGATGATGGTGCACTTGACATTAGTTGCATTCCAAATGGGCCCTGATCACATGTTGTGGTCAATTAAAAGAAATAGAATTATCCTGCTGTCAATGTTGCTGGAAGATCAAGATTTACATGTCCACAAAATACATATATGAGAGAAGTTTTGGCATCGCAAAGACTCTTACTGCTTTTACATTAGCCTTGCATCTCTCAAATCTTACAGTGATTTCCTTCATGGTAACCGATAAGCACACACTTGATTAAACCAACATTTCTAATATATATTTATAGTGCACTGATATAGAAAAGATCTTTTTTAAAAGAGATGATGTTACAGAAGAGACTGAAAGGGAACTAAGACACATTTGCCAAACAACTTATGTTGTTGGCTTTGGTCCACTGCCCTTGGGCATTTACGCATAATTCGGAACACAAAAACAGTGATGTATTGGTAACATTCTTGAAAGAATGATTACTGTTTTAAATACTTCCATAGAGAAAAACTAAGATGCTGAGAAAAAACACAATTTTCTGATCCACCAGAAGTGCTTTCGGACATCTGAAAAGACTTGATTCCAGAAGGAACGGAACAATTCGCATGTACTTACGTCATAAGAACATAAAGTTAACTAATATCCATATGGGGTAGAACTAAAATGCTTAATGATACCAATGCTGGAATTCAGAAATGTTGGCTGTAAGATGCTATCCAAAAGACAGAAAAAAAACCCTGCTCAAATAGTTCAAGTGCAGAATTCCTAGAGTAGGCAAGGAGCTAACCCCAGGTTTCTGCTCAAACTCTCGTGCCATGTACAGTGGGACATGGTTTTCAGAAAAACAAAATTTTCCATTATGATTCTGAGTACATTCTACTTCCAAAATATTATTGGTTACATGGATAGGGAGATGCTTCTGGTTGGGGAACTTAAGTGCATATCTAGTGGCTGGGAAGAAAGGGCCAAAAATAAAACAAGCCATATATTTCTTTGAAACGCCTATGTCCGCACAAAAATTAGACTCAATTTATTTCACTTATTACTACATCACAATGAAAAGAACATGAGTCCAAAATAGTGAAATAGCATAGAGAAGTACTGCAATCAAAACATACGAGTGGTCATTGTAATCCACATTGATTCGATGAATGGCATACAAAATGTAAATCAAATATTATTGAAGGGGAGATTGTTGACCTGGTAGCAATGGTATCTTCCTATCAGAACCATGCGACTACAAAAAATCCTAATGTACTGAAAATACATCATGGGCAATTTCTTCAATAAACTAATATCAGATAAATGGCCTTCTCGACCAGCAATCTTCTGCTTCAGAATGTACCTGGGCATGTAAAGATACAAAATTACCGATCAAATATCTACAACACAAACTGAACCGAATCAAAAGCAATTTTGGCTAAAAACTTTGCTGATATCAAACTGCTATCAAACAAATGGCCTTTTGGACCAACATAGGAAAGAAGCATAGGTTTCTCAATTTGGAATAGAAGAGCTCTTCATAAATCTAACAAACTAAACAAAATCAAAATACCTAGAGCTATGGGGGCTCACCAAAGACATGGAGGCGATCAGTACCCAATGGCCATATGCAAGGCCGATGCAGCGAGGATAAAGTAAACAATATGCAGAAGTACAATCTGTGGCTCAAGCAAGAAAATAAAAAATACTATCAAAAGGGGAAAATACAAATCTTAGAGGGAAATGTGGGTTCACCAAGAAAATGGAGGCGTGCCGATGAAATCTCTGTCACTCCATGCGAACCTGAAGCAAATACAAATGTGCATCAAGATATATTAACATGTGACTTGGGATTTGCTTCATCCTTCGAACCCAACACTTGAATTTGTAACCTTCAAGGGTGAGCAATTTATGAAAGCATATCTCTCTCTAATTTATCAAATTCTTCTTTCTTATAATTGTAGAGTCTGTACAATAATTTGAATGAATAATTGGAAGAGGGTTGGCCTGCTCAAACCTGACATGATGTGTGTGGAGAGAGAGAGAGAGAGAGAGAGAGAGAGAGAGAGAGAGAACCATATCTCAGCACCAACACGATGTTGGGGGGAGCCTTCTTCAAGAATCACCAACCTATTTATTTTCGTAACATATGCTTTTATCACAGCTCTATCCAGTGGCCTAACTGATCGAAGGTTGATCACCTGTTAAAACATATCAGTAGAAAATAAGTTAGTATTCATGGCATGTACCATGTAGAGTAAAATCATATTGATAGTTACACTGAGAATATATTTTAGAAAAGAAGTTACCTCAGCACTGATTCCTTCCTCCGACAGTATTGAGCAGCCTGTAAACAAACTGAGCATTATAATATGTCAAAATAAAAATGCTGAGAGAGTAATTCAATCCAGCAACAGAACATTCCATATTAGGACAAAAATACAAAAGAAAACCACAATTTCCAAAAGGTCTGTATCTGAATGAAATCATTGCACACACCAGAGCAAAGCTGATATTGTTATAAAAATGTACTTCTTGCTACAAGGACAAAACCAGAAAAGACCATGTGCAAAATAAACTTTCTCGTCAATCTAGCTGGGGGCCTGTTCATATGAAGAAGAGAAGGATCAGCAAAGGAAATAACATATCAAGAAAAGAAAAGAAAAAATATTAGAATGTAAATATGTTTGCTCATCGATTACCTTCTGCCTTTTTGATAAACATATTATATTTTAATTTGCTCCGTTGTTTTCTTTTTATTTTTTACCAAACTGCCATATATGGTACACGAAGAAGCATTTACCTGAAGGCATTAATATCTTTTTCAGCTTTTTAGTCTTACTGAATACTCTTGAAGGAGTCAAGGACTTGTTTGCTACTGTATATTAATAGGAGTAGGTAAAAGGCCAGTGTGGGTGAAAATATTATAAGGACAAATACATTAAATTCATTGACAAAATCAAGCTTTCAAATGATGCTTATGTGGTATTGCAACGAACTCCGACATCCAAATGTACTGTAAAATAAAAAAAAATTAACATCTGCTGTGAGTGAGCACAAGTATCGATCAATTTTACAATTGCTGATTTAGATCCTAAGAGGCTATATTTCTTTATTCAACTGATATAAATAAATTAAATAGGATGAGAGTGAGACTACATACATAAAGCTGAATGTGCAAGATCGACATCATCCCCTAAGTGCTTCTCTTCTCAACTGCTTCCTTCTAGATGTTTTGAATGTTCAATCGAAAACAAAATTCAAAAATACATGGTCAGACAATTGCATCCTCAGTTTATTTATAGAAGAATGTTATTGAAAGAATTGCATCCAACCAAAAACAAACCTTAATTTGAGACATATAGTTTGATGCCTTACCTACAGTTGTAACCTTCTCAGCAAGTATGCCAATCTGCATGTTCGAACGGAATTTTCTATCGGAGAGCAAGCAGAGGTTTATACATCAGAATCTTCTATGAGAAGCAAGCAGAGGTTATACATTATATAGAGGAAACTAATAGAGAGTACCAACTCGATATTTCTTGCTGGTCCATACTTCCATTATCGGCATGAAAATGAAGCACTGCCACCGTTGCTGGCTCCTCCAAATGCCCATCGGTGTAGGCATGCTGGAGAACATACAGTACTGCACGAGTCAAACCGAAGAAGCAAAGAGCGTAGGAAAATAGACAATTGAATACTGAAAGAAAGGAGAAGATAACCACCATATATGTTATTTTGCACAGTTCATTACATGAGTCAAATTACAATGGTTATATTCCAAGGCCATCTGACAGTCCCTATTTTACAAAGCATGGCTTTGATGAACATACCAATCAGCTACTCTTACCGTTCCACATCACCTAAGCTAGCACTGATTGCAGAAAACTTACAATATTATTTAGAGGTGCTAGTTCAAACTATGATGAATTATTTGCATGGCTTATCATCAGCAGTTATGTTTTTACTGCCTTTAGTATTTTAATTAGGCTTCATTCAGAACTACTGCTGCACATTAAGTATGAGAAGGTAACAGCAGGCAAAATATCACTCTAGGCACCGGTCAAGTTTCAGTTGAGAATTCACACATTATATAAGAAGTATATGTGATGATAGATTTGAATCTGAAACGAGATCATGTATACCTTGTAAAAACATCATCCGCCAAAGGGGAAAGTATCCCTTCTAACGTCAAAGTACCTACAATCAGTCGACGTGAAATATCACTAAATAGATCAAATAAATAGATTACAACCTACAACTCAAATAAATGTATCACACGTCTTTGCTTGAGAAGATTGTACTGCCCAAAAAAAAGAAAATCTTGAAAAGAAACACCAATATCACTAAACTTTACCCCAACACAATTGCAGATCCTATGCCACTTCTTTCATTATAATCAAACAAGAATTCAGAATATACCATAATGCAAATTACAAAAATTAGGGAGTAGCTTGAGGCCTGACTGAGTTGTAGGGGGAAATTAGGGAGCAGGGAAAGGTAGCAAGCTAAGAGGAACATCTGCGCGTGGTACTCACATATTGGGTGCTCACCATCGACGTCGTAGGGGGCAGGTTGCTGACATCCACCTGTACCTCCGTGTAACCCCCGACCTCCTCCTTTTCCGCTGCCGTATCTCCTTCCATCATGAAGCCTACGCCGTTCTCCTCATCTCCTATGCCCCGACTCTATGCTCTGATTGCGCCCATGGTTCACCACGACCACGAGCGCCTGCTCCGTCCACTCGCACGCGATCTCGCCCGGGGCTCTGCTGGTTGAACCCACCTTGTTCTGGCCACCGTCAGCGGAGGAGGGTGGGTAGGGGACGTCTGCCGGAGCACGGACGAGGAGCAGCCACACTCATGGTCGTTGCTGCCAAAATTTGAAGGAGGAAGATGGGGGAGGGGAGGTGGATGCCCGATGCGCTGCGCGGCGAGGCACGGTGGCGACCCCAGCCATGGGTCTCGATCGATTTGCCTCGTGGAGTGGAGGCAGGTCGCTGACATGAGGGAGGAGAAGAGGATGGTGTGTGTCTGCGGCACGGGTAGGGGAGGCCAGTGGCGGCTAGGGTTTGCGGGACGCGATTGGACTTTCTCTCGGGGATTATTTTCACTGTTTTTTTTCATGCGTGCGAGGGGTTGCGAGGGCACGAGGGCTTGGCTAATTTTCGTAGGTTAACCATTGTACGAGGGCACGAGGGCACGATTTTTCTGTCGTTGAACCGTAGTGTTTCACAATGGGTCTCATGGTAGCCTGCCGTTTTTTGGTCGGTCTTGAGGGAGGAAGGGGGATCGCTGGGTAGCGGGAGGTGGGATGGAGGACAAGAATTAACCGTCTCTGGTGGGACGAAAATTGACCGGCGCAGACTACAAGCTGCTTCATTAGGAGTAGAGATTGATGCTTATGGTCATATGGCAATGCGAACACTATAGGACTAGTCACATCACCAGATCCGGTTATTTTTCCTTTTTTCGATCTTTTCTTCTAATTTCTGAATAATTTTTTTAAAATATAAGAATGTTTTGTACGAACACACACGACATTTTTTTTATCATTTTTTGAATATGTAATCAAATTTAAAAAAGGAACAATTTTGAAGTTGTGGACAAATATTAAAAAACAGGTACATTTTTTAAAATTACGATCAGTTTTGATAAAACACCGACAAGTTTTTTGAAAATGTGAAAAAAATTGAATTGTTGAAAAAAAAACTAAAAACAGGAACATATTTTGAATTTGTGAACAAATCTTGAAAACATATGAACATTTTGTTAAATTCCCAACAAAAATTCACAATCATGAATAGGTTTGACAAAATGCGAACATTTTTTTTTAATTTGTGAACACTTTTCAAAAAGAGGAGCATTTTTTTATTTTTGAATTAATTCTGAGAACAGGAACATTTTTTAATTTGTGGTTGTCTTAAAACCGCAAACATTTTTTTTTGGAATGATGCATTTTTTAAAGGATGTGATTTTTTTTAAAGAAAACAACCAAACAAAATTTGAAAATTGATCATTTTTTTGAAAATTGCAAGCAATATTTGAAACGTGAACAATTTTTGAAACATTCCAAAAAAATATTCTCGAACCTGAATTTTTTCATAAATTCAGAAAATTGGTCTATATTTTGAAAAAGTGTGTACATATTTTGGATTTCTGAACATATTTTTGCCAATGCGAACAAAAAAATTGAAACTGCAGAAAATGTTTTTGAAAAACATGAAACTTTTTTGAAGTTGCGAACAAATTATGAAATTTGGAACAACATTTTCAACCACAAACATCTTTTGAATTTTTGAAAAAATATTTGAAAATGGAACAATTCATGAAATTATGCAATTTTTTTGAAATAAAGCGAACAAATTTTGCAAGTTATGAACAAAATTTGAAAACAGGAAACATTTTCGTACAAATGAACAAAATTTGTAAAATGCGAACATTTTTTGAAAAAGAAAAAGAAATCCAATAAATAAAAATGAAAATGAAAAGAAAATAAAATCGGAGAAAAAATAAATAAGTAAAGAAAATAAACAGAAAAAGCAAACAAAGAGAGAAAATGAAAAAAGAAACAGAAAAAAAAGAAAAACAAAAAGATAAACATAAAAGAAGGAAATCAGGTACAGGAACCTTCTTGAAGGTTCCCAAAACCGTAAAAAAACCCGGCTGGGAACAACCTCTAAAGGTTCCCAAAACCGGGAACCTGAAAGCGCTTAAACAGGCCGGCCCAATACGACCTATCGGATCGACTGCCTGTGCGAAACTGCGACTTCTTGCCGCAGAGAGCGACGAATAGGAAACTAGTTGAGGAGTACTCGTTGCAAAGATCACTCGAACTCCCTAAGTTGTGACAAGTGGCGCACATGCAGCATACCACTTGCCGCAACCTGTGAGTTTTCCCTTTTTTTGTAGATCCGTTTATTCAAAATGTTTTATCTCTCAAACCGTGTGCCTAAATCTCGAACCGCTTTCACCGTTGGATTCCTCGCGTCAAGATCTTAAAAACTAGGTCCCATGTTGATAGGTTTTGGCGAACTCTTTTTTCACAAAAAAAACCGGACGAAAAACCGAACCGAGAGCATGGTTTTTTTCCCTTTCTGAAAGAGGCATGCCCGTGCCTCTCACGAAATCACAACTGTACCTCTCGCGGAAGGTAAAAAAAAGAGAAAACGCGTTTTTTTCGTTTCCGAGGAGGCATGGCCGTGACTCTCGCGTAATCACACTCATGGCTCTCGCGGAAGCAAAACCGTGACTCTCGCGAAAGGAAAAAAACAGAAAACATGTTTTTTCCGTTTCCGAGAGGCACAGCCGTGACTCTTGCGAAAGCGCAACCATACCTCTCGCGGAAGCAAAACCGTGACTCTCGCGAAAGGAAATATCAGAAAATGCATTTTTTTTCCGTTTCCGAGAGGCACGGCCGTGACTCTGGCGAAAGCACACCCGTGACTCTCGCGGAAGTAAAACCATGACTCTCGCGAAAGGAAAAAATAGAAAAGACGCTTTTCTTCGTTTCCGAGAGGCACGGCCGTGACTCTCGTGAAAGCAATACCGTGCCTCTGGCGGAAGCAAATCCGTGACTCTCGTGAAAGGAAAAAACGCGTTTTTTCGCGCAATTTTTTTCTAAAAGTTTTTTTGATCGAAAAGCTAAGGTAGACCAGTGGAAAACCAAAACGTCGAAAAAACATGAAAAAAATGTTTAAATAGCCAAAAACGCGTGCGGAATTTTTTTTCGAAGGGAGCGCCCAGAGCGCGACACGTTGCGAAAGGCTGAGAGCGCGCCAAGTAGCGCTGATCGTTGCGAGCCTCCCGAAGGAGCGCTTGTTAACTAGTGGCTCCCGAAAATTGTTGTTGACATATACAAAAAATGTAGAATGAAGAACCAAAAGGAATAGAGAAAACCAAAAGTGTGCGGGGACTCCTCAGGTGATTATCTAGGGTCATCATCTCTCGTCATGGTGTCTAGGATGTGGCAACTCTTGAGGCCATTGCTTGCACGGAGGCACATGCGCTAACTGAGGATCTTCTTCTTCATGATTTCGTAGTGGCCACCGACTCGAAGCAAATAGCAAACGACATTCAAAAGGGTAGCCGAGGCATGTAAGGTAACCTAATTGCTGAAATTAGATTGTGAGCATTGGAATTTAATTGTACTTTTTGTTTTGATGGTTGGGCATTGAACAGTGAAGCCCATTTGCTTCTCAAGGTTTCACACCCGCTGAGTTGGGGCGCCCTGTATGGTTGGGCCAACACCACGATCCTATTTGCATCCCTTAGTTCTGAGCTTTAATTAATAAAACTTAGTGAATCCTAAAAAAATGTCCAAAACTATTTATTATGCAAAAACAGAAAATTCACAATGATACATGACATAACTACTGCCACGGAATGTACAAAATTTTATTGCCACGTTGTATACAAAAAATTTGTCATGGAGTGTATTTGAAAAATGTTACAAAATGTGTATAGAAAATATGTTGCCTATGTATTAACAGCAAGTTAAATTTGTAATAGAAAAATGATAAACGTTCATTAGGAAAATGTTATTGACATATACAAAAAATGTAGAACAAAAAACCAAAAGAAACAAAGAAAACCAAAAAAATAAAAAATAAAAGAGAAACAAAATAAACCAAAAGAAAAAATAAAATGAAAAATAAAGCCAAAAAATATATAAATAATAGTGACAAAAAAAAGAAACAAAAGAAGATGAAAAACATATCTGTAGAAAACTGAATAAAACATAAGAGAATGGAGAAAGAAAAGAAAAATAACAGAAAACCACTGTAAAAATTGGCTCTTTTCCTTCTTGCGCCCGACTTATTTAACACAAACTCGATTTTGGCTCAGCGGCTATCGGTGCTACGAAGCAACAAGGAGATCCTAGTTTTGATCCCCCCGCGCTGCCTTTTTTACTCTATTTCTCCCAAATATATGTGCTAGTGGGCCGAACCTTGTTTACTCTATTTCTTGCATATATATGCGCTAGTGGGCTGCCTGATTAGTCGAGAGACTTTAGCAAGAAATTTCCGGTCTCGCCGAATGTGAGATATAGCGCTGACGCTCAACGTCGATAGTTTGATGCAGTGCACGTCAAATAGGATTTTGCATATGTCGCGAGTATTGTCCTAAAGGAATCACTTACAGGTGACGTCTGGCGTGCCAACCCAGATGCGCGGGTTGTACGCTGCATGTTGTAGGTTCGTTCAGGTCAGGTTTTCTACATTTTTCTTTTTCTTTTTCTTTTTCTTTTCCTTACCCTTTTTATTTGGTTTTATTTTGTTTTCACCATTTTCTTTATTTTTTACTTTATTTAGCTCTTGTCTTATCATTATTATTTTTATCTTTTCTTGCTTTCTTTGTTATACTTTGGTTTTCTTTTGTTTCTTTCTTGGTGTTCTTCGGTTATTTTAGTTTTAATTTTGTTTCTTTGTAGGTTTTTATTGGTTTTCGTTTTTTTCAGCACATGACTACTTTTTTGTGAGTACGTTTTCATAAGTTTAACATTTTTTGAAACACACTGGTTAAAACGCATGATGTACATTTTTTTAAATAAAAGTTTTGAACACTTTTTTGAATTCACAGTAGCATTTTTTCCAGATACATGTTGTACATTTTACTGCCAATAAACATTTACTAAACTATGCAAACATTTGTTTGCATCATATAAGCATTTTCAAAAGATTACATGGAAATTTGGGAAACACGTGATTATTATTTAAAATGTTGCTTACATTTTTAATCTAGAAAAACATTTTTACCTCTTGGGATATTTTTAAAATGTCTCATTTTTAACACGCAAGAATATTTGCATAAAATGTGGCATACATTATTTTAGTGGTACGAAACATATTTCTATATTATGCAAAAATATTTTTACAATGTATACAAAGTTTAGAAGAAAAACTGCATGCACTTTTCTCATACATGGGATTTTTTTTCATTTGTATGAACATTTACCAGCAATATATTAAACTACTGAAACAATTTTTTATACTAGGTTAATTTTTTTAAAAAAATACATGTTTCATGATTGCTTTCTTCATACACGTTGTACTTTTTCGTTGACATCAAGAACATTTTTTATACACATTTAACATTTTCTCAAATACATTATTAACCTTTTTAAATATGCAATGAGCAGTTTTGAAAAATCAAAGGAAAATAGGAAATAGAATAAAAATCAAATGAGAAAAGGAAGAAAAAAAGATAAACAAAATGAAATATAAAAGCGAGTGTGACATCATTACTACTGGGGCGGCCCATGAATCGGTTGTCTTTTGGCGAGGTAAGCTACTGCCTCACAGTAAGCGGGCCATAGCCGCGCCTATCTGGATTCCCTCCCAGCATGAAGCCCACGTCAGTCAGACCTTTTATTAGGCCTCCTAATCCAACACAATTCCCTTTAGCACAAAAATAATATTTTTCTAGAGTGTGTTATCTACAAACTTGTTTGTCAAGAGTTTCATTGCTGAATTGTGAGAGGTGACTAGGGGAACACCAACGCGCCCTATTCCTAGAAACAAGAGGAATGAACTAGCCCGCATGGCGACACCACCTGCAGGATTTGCAAAAATTCATCTTGACGCCGGTCTGGCGAGAGCAAGTGATGGTGGCTCGACGGCAGCAGTGTGTAGGGACTTCTCAGGTGATTATCTAGGGTCATCATCTCTGGTGATTCATGGTGTCTGGGATGTGGCAACTCTTGAGGCCATTGCTTGCAGGGAGGCACTTGCGATAGCTGAGGATCTTCTTCTTCTTCATGATTTCGGGATGGTCACCGACTCCAAGCAAGTAGCAAACGACATTCAAAATGGTAGCATATGCATGTATGGTCAACTAATAGCTATCGAGCTTTGGAATTCAATCATACTTTCCATTTTGAGGGTCGGGCATCGAACAATGAAGCCCATTTGCTTTGAATGTTTTCACACTCACTGAATCGGGGTTCCCTGTATGGTTGGCCCAACCCCACGATCCTATTTGTATCCCTTAGAGCTTTGATTAAAAAGCTCGGTGAATCTAAAAAATGTGAAAAAAAAACTCCAAAACTATTTAATATGCAAAAACAGAAAAATCACAATGATACATGAAGTAACTATTGCCATGGAGTGTAGACAATTTTATCGGGAGTGTATACATGAAGTAACTATTGCCATGGAGTGTACACAATTTTATCGGGAGTGTATACATGAAGTAACTATTGCCACAATGTATTCAAAATATTTGCCGACGTCTAGTACATTACCCCAAACATATTGTGCATAGGAAATTTTCATGGCCAATGTAGAGAGACAAACTTGTAGTAGGATTGCCATAATGTAAAGCAAAAAAACACAAAATGGTGTAAGTTTGCCATGATAGTGGGAGAGGGGGTATGTTTGAACAATAAGCTTGCCTTCTCTAAAATGCCATGCATGAGATACTAAGCCATATATTACAAAAAACAAAAATAAAACCCTAAATAGTGTCAAACTTACCATGATAAACAATAAATGTTTCAAAAAAATTGGCATGCTCTAGAAAAGCAATTTTCCATGGTTTGTTCAACAAATGTGTACAGAAAAAAAAGGAATTTACCATGGATTATTCAATAAAAATTGTTATGTTCCATAAATAATAGATAATATTGCCATGGCACAATTTTTTGCCATGGTTTAAGTTAAATTTTGAATTGGTGCAAATATAAAAATTGTCATGGTCCCAATAAATTGCAATGATCCATAAAGTAAATTTGCCATGATCCATGAACTAAATTTTCCATGGTCCCATAAACTAAGTTTGCCATGTTGCAAAGAAATAAGAATCTCATGATGTGGAATAAAAATGCGCGGTTGTGTACGAACTACTTGCATATCGGCCCAAAAATGACATTAATGGCAAAAATTGTATGTAAGTTTGCCAGATGGCAAATATGGTGTAAAGTTGTGATACGATCTCAAAAGTATCTATATTTTTTATTGTTTCATGATAACCCACAAGTATAGGGGATCACGACAGTCTTCGAGGGTAGTATTTCACTCAAATTTATTGATTCGACACAAAAGGAGCCAAAGAATATTTATGAGCTTTAGCAGTTGAGTTGTCAATTCAACCACACCTAGAGAACTAAATATCTGCAGCAAAGTGTTTAGTAGCATAATAGTATGATAGTTTGATAGCAGTGATAACAGGAGTAATAGTAGCAGAAACAATAACAGTAGTAGGTATGTAGTGATTGTAACAACAGAAACAACAATAGTAACTTACCAAAGATCAATATGAGAAAAAAAATATGAGCATTCGATCAACGATGGATATTTGTGTTGGATGACATTCATCATATAACAGTCACAACCTAGAGCGATACACAATAGCTCCAATTCATCAATTCAATGTAGGCATATATTCCGTATATAGTCATACATGCTTATAATAAGAACTTGCATGGCATCTTTTGTCCTACCCCGTCGCAGTGGGGACCATAAGAAAATCTAAGGGATATTAAGGCATCCTTTTAATAGAGAACTGGAACAAAGCATTAACACTCAATGAATACATGAACTCCTCATACTACGGTCATCACCGGAGCGAATATCAATTATTATCACCTTGGGGTCTATGGATCATAACACATAATAGGTGCATACAACTTGCAAGATAGGATCCAAAACACACTTATATTCATGAAAACATAATAGGTTCGGATCGGAAATCATGGCACTCGGGCCCTAGTGACAAGCTTTAAGCATAGCAAACTAATAGCAACATCAATCTCAGAACATAGATGATACTAGGGATCAAGCCCTAACAAATTGTCTCGATTACATGACAAATCTCATCCAACTCCATCATCGTCCAACAAGCATGTGAAGGAATTACTCACTCTCGGCGGTGAGCATCATGAAGTTGTTGATGAAGAAGGGTTGGTGATGATGATGGCGATGAATACCCCTCTCCAAAGCCCCGAATGGACTCCAGAACAGCCCTCGCGATGAAGAACATGAGGTGGCGGCGGCTCCGTATCTTAAAACATGATGAAACTTTTTCTCTTATTTTTTCTTGGGGAAACATAATTTATAGGCTTGGGATTAGGTCAGATAGTCGCATGTGGGACCCACAAGGCATCAGGGCACACCAAGGTGGGTAGGCGCGCCCTGTTGCCTCATGAGCAACTGGTGGCCCCTCTCCGGTGGATCTTCGTTCCTGTATTTTTTTATTCCATAAAATCTCCGCAAAGTTTCGTCTGATTTCCATAATTTTTATTTCTGCACAAAATAACACCACGGTAGTTCTGCTGAAAACAACGTCAGTCTGGGCTAGTTTCGTTCGAATTGTGCAAATTAGAGTCCAAAACAAGAGCAAAAGTGTTGGAAAAGTAGATACGATGGAGACGTGTCATTTCATACTTATATTATCATTTCTATATACCTTTTCTATCATTTTATGTTATTTTTATGGACTTACCCTATTAATTTAGTGCCCAGTGCCAATTCATGTTTTCTGTTTGTTTTCGGTCTTGCATGAAATCAATATCTATGGAGATTAAAATACATCGCCGATTTGACACGATCTTTTTGGGCAACAAGAGACGGGAAGCTTTGGGAGAGATCGAGACAAACCTCAGGTGGCCCACAAGGACAAGTGGCATGGCCAGGGTGTGGCCGCGCCCCTGGGCTTGTGGGGCCCACGAGAACCACCTTAGTCCAATTCCATCGTCATAAATTCCTATAAATACCGAAACCATCTATGGTACCACTAGAAGAATTTTATCGCCGTCGCAAGCCTCTGTTCCGAAGAGATCCCATCTGGAGCCCTTTTTTGGAGTTCGGCTGGAGGGGGAAGCCATTGCCGGAGGCCTCTACACCATCCTTGTTACCTCCATGACCATGTGTGATTAGTTCCCTCAGGACCTACGGGTCCACAATAGTAGCTAGATGGTTCTCTCTCTCTTTTGGATCTTCAATGCCATGTTCCCCTTCTTCCTTGTGTGATTGGGATCAATCTGATGTAATTCTATGGCTTGTTTGTTGGGATCCGATGAATTGTGGGTTATGATCAGATTCTTCATTGGATATTATTGAATCGTTTTTTAAGTTTCTTTGATGTATAATTAAGTAGCCATGTATTCTTTTCGATCTATTTGTCTTCTCTGGCCAAGATTGATTGGTAGTTCTTGAGAGGAAGTGGTGCATAGTAGTGGGCTCTGTTGGGAAACGTTGCATGGAAAACAAAAAATTTCTACGCACACGCAAGATCTATCAAGGAGATGCATAGAAATGAGAGGGGAGAATGTGTCTACGTACCCTCGTAGACAGTAAGTGGAAGCGTTTCACAATGTGGTTGATGTAGTCGAACTTCTTCGCGCTTCAACTGATCAAGTATCGAACGCACGGCACCTCTGCATTCTGCACACGTTCAGCTCGGTGACGTCCCTCGCCTTCTTGATATAGCAAGACGTCGAGGTAGTAGATGAGTTCCGTTAGCACGACGGCGTGGTGACAACGATGGTGAAGTGATCTCCGCGGGGCTTCGCCTAAGCACTACGAAAATATCACCGGGGGTGTAAATATAAATATAAATATATATATATAGGTGGGAGGGAGAGGGGAGAGGCCAAGGGGCACCCCAAGTAGGACCGAATCCTACTTGGGTTCCTACCCTTGGCGGCGTCCCCCTGCCATGTTTGTTGGAGGGGGAAGGAAAGAGGGGGAAGGGAAGGAAGGGGGAATCCTATTCCACTCTTTCCTTTCCCTTTCCCCTCTTTCCTTCTCCTCCTAGGCCGGCCCATATGGGGGGCGCACCAGCTTCTTGTGGCTGGTGCGTTTCCCCTCTTGGCCCATAAGGCCCATATCTTTTGCCGGGGGTGCCCGGAACCCCTTCCGGTGACCCGATAAGTACCCGGTACCCCCGAAACACTTCCGGTGTCCGAATACTATCGTCCTATATACAAATCTTTACCTATCTACCATTTCGAGACTCCTCGTCATGTCCGTGATCACATCCAGGACTCCGAACAACATTCAGTCACCAAATCACATAACTCATATAATATTATATCGTCAATGAATGTTAAGCGTGCGGACCCTACGGGTTCGAGAACTATGTAGACATGACCAAGACACCTCTCTGGTCAATAACCAATAGCGGAACCTAGATGCCCATATTGGCTCCTACATATTCTATGAAGATCTTTATTGGTTGAACCG
Source organism: Aegilops longissima (assembly GCA_021605205.1). Lineage (NCBI taxonomy): Eukaryota > Viridiplantae > Streptophyta > Magnoliopsida > Poales > Poaceae > Aegilops > Aegilops longissima. The sequence goes on from CM038678.1 coordinate 555,769,090, forward strand.
TTATGACAACATACGTAATTCCCTTTGGCTATCGGTATGTTACTTGCCCGAGATTTGATCGTCGGTATCTTCATACCTAGTTCAATCTCGTTACCGTCAAGTCTCTTTACTCGTTCTGTAATACGTCACCTCGTGACTAACTCCTTAGTCGTTTTCTTGCAAGCTTATGATGTGTATTACCGAGAGGGCCCAGAGATGCCTCTCCGATACTCGGAGTGACAAATCCTAATCTTGATCTATGCCAGCTCAACAAACACATTCGGAGATACCTATAGAGCATATTTATAATCACCCAGTTATGTTGCGACGTTTGATAGCACATAAGGCATTCCTCCGGTATCCGGGAGTTGCATAATATCATAGTCGAAGGAATTTGTATTTGACATGAAGAAAGCAATAGCAATAAAACTAAAAGATCATTATGCTAAGCTAAGCTAACGGATGGGTCTTGTCCATCACATAATTCTCCTAATGATGTGATCCCGTTATCAAATGACAACTCATGTCCATGGTTAGGAAACCGTCGGATTACTGGTTCCGGCAAAACCCTTGAGGTTCGAACTCTGGGGTGCGCACGAAGATCTCTCTCTCCCTAGCTCACGCTCTCACCACGATCTCAAAACCTAGCTCGCCGAACTCGAGGAACAAGGGACACAAGAGTTTATACCTTATACTAGTTCGGGCCAACGATGTGGTGTAATACCCAACTCCAGTGTGGTGTGGTGGATTACCTTGTAGGCTGGGATGAATAAGTACAACGGAAGAACTATCTCCTGAGGAGAGGTGTTCTTAAGCTCGGTGAGCTTGTGTGTCTGTGTGGATGGAATGGATATGATCCCAGATCAGTTGCCTTCTACGGTGGTGGCTAGTCCTATTTATACAGGCTCGGGTCCTCTTCCCAAATATTAGGCGGGAAGGGATCCCACAACGACCAATTTGAAGGGGGACAACTAGTACAAGCTATCCTGACAAAAGGTGGTCTTCGCCTGCCAAAGGCTCTGGTGGTGACGCTGTCATGGGCTACGCGATGACCTCCATCCTGCCGCCCTGCTGGTCTTGGTCTCGTTGCACCGATGTGGAAACCTTTGCCTGATCCCTCGGGACTCCTCGCCTGCACCTGATCCTTTAGCACCAAAGAGGAAACCAATACTCTGCGTTTGCCTGGCCTTGGTCGTCATGGCTCTCATCACGGGAATCTCACGAGGTACCCCTCGCCTTGATCTCGCCGCTCCTCACGAGCCAGCCTAGTGAGGCTGCCCCTGAGGAGGTCTTGTGTCGCCCGCCTCGCGAGGCTTGGTGTTAGGACCCCGATTCCAAGTCACATCGATCTAGCCGGTAACACCTCATATCACTTTGCGGCCTCACGCATGGTATTCCCACGGGTGTCGCCTTACCATGGCCCGAGACTGTTTGCGCCTTTTGGCTCACGTATATGATAGTGTCGCTAGCATCCATATGACAGAGAACCCGGGCCGACATGACTAGTCGTGAACCGAAAGTGGCACTAACTTACGGGGACAGGCATACATGAATCAACATCGAGCATGTCAGTCAGCAGCGTGCGAATCCGGGCTGTAGCACTGGGCTAACAGGACTCCGGTGAACCGGGCTGTAGCAGGCTAGGCAGGACTCCGGATATCACCGCGTGACATTTCCCCGAAGGGACAGACACAGGAACGAAGTGAATCACATGCCGTCCGGTCAAGTGTTCCGGAGCAGTAGTGCTGGGCTAGCAGGACTCCGGTGAACCGGGCTGTAGCGGACTACTATGGCTCATGGAAGCACAAGACTACATTTCCCCATAAGAGAGGCTACCAAGGATAAACAACTAGGTTGTCGGATCCCAAACATACCAAGCATTTCAATCATACACACAATATGCTCGATATGTGTAAATACAACATGGCATCACAACATAACTCTATGACTCAATCATTTATTCATTAGGATCCGAGGAGCAAAATATTGCAAGCATGGGTCTCATGACCCAACATTCAGAGCATACAAGTCAAAGCACATGCAGAAGCTTAACATGTCTGGGTACAGACATCTACAAATGAAAAGGCTGATAAGCCTGACTATCTACCAGATCCTGCCGAGGGCACAAGATCGTAGCTGAGGCATCAAGCTAAACGTCGAAGTCCACACGAAACTACTAGCGAGACTGTGACACTCCAAAAATTTTCCTTTGGTTTCCTCAAAATTTTGTGGGATTTGAAGGAGGTCTCCAAAACCCTTCCAAAAATCTCTCTCAAAGCTTTTTCCATTTAGCAAATATTTTATTTTTGCATCTCCTTCAACTCTGGTGTTTGGTTTTAAATTTTCTTCTGATTGCCCTCTTCTCAATATTTCAAGAAAAATCTTTGGAGTTTATTTTCTTTCAAAAGGAAACTCTAGGAGTTTTTCATCCTCTCCCATATTTGAAACCATTCATGATACTTCCATACACCACATGGTAAAATCTTCCCAAATATATCTCCTTCCACTTTGGTACAACTCAAACATTCTGTCCAAACTAGTAAAACCCATTTTTGGATTTTTATTCCAATTATTTCTCCTCCCAAAATGATTCTGTCTTTTCTTTTGAGCCTAGGTGATTTGCAAAGCAAGTACCCTAATGCTTTTGCTTTTTGACCTCAACTCCACACCCCTGGATAGTCCTTGGTATCCACAACCCAGAACCATCTTGATCCACTCTTCTTCTTTTCAAATATTTCAAATTTCACCCACTGCAAGTTTGGACCAGATTTGCCAAATTTGGTGAAATTCATATCCACACTTCTCCAAAAATTTCACCAAAATTCAGGTAACCTCTAGTTGCGATGAGAGACCACTCCACCAAAAATCAGCTCAAGGAAAAATCCCTGGATACCAGAATCATTTTGTCGAACACCGCATGCAATTATTCATTCACTTCGTAAAATTCAGAAGTTCAGTGTCGATCTCCGTCAGTAACTTCAGTCACGAGTCCACAGTGCCCTTGGCACGTTGCTCGCAGCCTGGACTGCCTGTCCGAAGCTCCACACGCGCGCTTGGCGCGTTCTTGGCGTCCGTGGCGCCCTAGCCCGCCTGCGCCGGCGTGCTTTTCGGCGGCTGCACCACCGTAACGGCGACAGGAGGCAAAACTGCAGCGCAACGTCGTTCGACGCCGCCCAAACATCCTGGTGGCTCCGCGTGGCCACCTCCTTGCCAGCGCACGCATGCAGCACCATCGCCGTGGCTTGGCACGCGCAGAGCGCGCTCTCTGCCGCCGACGGGCCGTGCGGCCGTTCCGTCGAGGGCAAGCCGTAAGCCTTCCTCCCGTGCTGAGCTGGACCCTAAAATGGCACCACTACTCCACCTAGTCGATGCTCAAGCTCCTAAGCCGACCGTCCACCCACAGCGCCACCGTAATCACCTTGCCGGAGAACCCCGTTCTCGGCAACCGCCTCGGGTTGGCTATATATAGCCCCCCCGAGCTTGCTCTCGCCCCCGCACACCTCCACTACCTCACCAGACCCCGCCTAGCCACTTGAGGGGCCTCGAGGGGCCTTTCTTCCTCGACTCCGGCCACCTCTGTCCGCCTCGGGCTCCGGCATCGTTCTCTCCGGTGAGAACTCCTCCGCCGCCCTACTTTCGCCCGTAGCCTCGTACCACCTCTAGTTGGATAACCCCCACCTCAATTTTGGCCTCATGCTCTCTCCGGCGAGATCCACGACCGTCCGAACCGCTCTCCGCCCGAATCAAGCGTCGCCGTCGACGTGGTACTCGCCGATGACCACTCCCACCTCCCACAGACGCGGAAGGGCGTGCGATCACGAAGGTGCCGTCCGATCACTCTGCCTCGCCGTGGATCGCCAGCGGCGACATCAAGATTCTCTCGGCGCCGTGGCGCCTGTTTCCCTCTTTCAAATTTTCAAACCTGACAGGTGGAGCCCGCTTTGTCAGCCTCTCGATGGTTTCTTTTAAGCGAACCGTTTTCGGACTTTTCATGAGCCCCGAAACTTTCTGTTTCATTACAGATGGGTCCCTGGACCAAAACTCTTATAACTTTTAATCAGAAAAGTATTTTTGATTGATTCTTTTTCTGTCCTCTTTAAAATTTTGTCTAGTTTTTTATCAGATTTATTTGAAAAATATTTGGATCAACTTTCTGTACCCCACGGTATTTACGTTAGCGCGTGTATTTTTGTTTACCGTAGATACCGAAGGAGGTGACGGAACCGCGAACTTCGCCGAGCTAGACCCCGACTACTCCGGACCAGGCAAGCAAAGTTTGAACTTTTGATATGATGAGTGTCTGGGCATGTTTGCATTATTTTTGTATCATGGCACGTTCATGAGCATTTTTGATGATAGTTATCTCGTGAGCATTGAGGCAAATGAGCTCGGTAAATCCGTGAGTTGCTGGAAACTTGTTGCATGGCCATGAGTTGGCATGATTATGGGTAAGATGGCAGTGTTGTAGCATGCCAGGCGTATGCCATATCGTTGACCCAGTGTCAACATAAATCGGTCGGTTTCCCGTCCGTCTTCCTTTCCGTACTACCACCTGTTTCCCGCAAGGGATACGGCCTAGTAGGTTGCAAGCCACTTCCTGGTACACACCAAATCGAGAGGCCGGGATGAAGGTTCCATGGCCCTGGATTAAAGCCTTTCATCCGGTCAGGGGGCATGGGTGTTTCCGGTTGGGACCGAGAGGGGGGCACCCCTTAGAGCGCGCGTATATAAATGTGATCCCATGCTATTCGAGATTGTGATCTCCCCGTCTCAAAGTTTTCTTAAACGCTGTCTAGGGTGATTCCTGGCAACGTGAGGTATGATGGGTGTGTACTAGCTAGTTGTGTTTCCTCTGAAATACCGTAAACGGAACTAGTCCTTCGTGACTACGAAATCCGTTGGCTGTGGACAATTTTGGTACAAACTCTGCAGAGTCAAAATTCTTGAATTCATCTTATTCATGTCCAAGTACCGTGATCATCTCATCTTGTCAAGTGTCGGTCTCGATGATGAAACTCCGAGAACCATTTGAGTATTAAATGTTTACTTTCCGTGAACGGACTAACCCGCTTAATGTCTTGTGATGAATATTTTCCGTGAGCACTATATCTTGTCGGTTATGAATAATGAATTATAAGCCCTTTCGCGATGTCGCTCGACGTCCGATCGCGGCATTGTTGTTATTTATTTTCATTATAAGCCCTTTCTGCGATGTCGCTCGGACGTCCGATCGCGGCATTGTTGTTATTTATTTTCATTATAAGCCCTTTCTGCGATGTCGCTCGGACGTCCGATCGCGGCATTGTTGTTATTTATTTTCATTAGAAGCCCTCTGCGATGTCGCTCGACGTCCGATGCGGCATTGTTGTTATTTATTTTCATTATAAGCCCTTTCTGCGATGTCGCTCAGACGTCCGACTGCGGCATCGTTATTATTTACTTTTATTATAAGCCCTTTCTGTGATGTCGCTCCGACGTCCGACTGCGGCACGATTGTATTTTTATTTCAATATAAGCCCTTTATGAGGTGTCGCCCAGACGCCCGACTGTGGCATGATTTATTTATTTTCACCCTTGAGGTCACTTGGACACTCGATCGGTTTTGAGTTTATCCTTCTTTGGGTTTTCGAGCGGACTACCGCCGATTCCCTTCTTATTTTATTTTTGCTATACTGATTTATTTGAGCATTGTTAAAATTAATCATGACTCATTCATGCATTCATTTGTTATATCTTTTGTCCGAACTGTCTTGCGAGTACTTTCAAAGTACTCACCTGGCTTGTTGATTTGGCCAGATGCTGACAAAGGCGATCTCATGGATGAAGAATTTGATAGCGAGTCCGGCGCCTAGAGGAATCGATCGATCACGTCGACCCTGGATTAGTCATTGTGATATATCCGCTTCGCTACCCAAATAAATTCATCGAGCCTCACCTCGGCGCCGATGAGCCGCCAAGGCAAGATGACTTATTAACCACCCCGCTGTGTTATTCCACCAACCACTCATATCTCGAGTCAGTAGTATTTCCACCCTACACCTTTGTGTCATATCCGCCACTATGTATAATTATCGGCGTGTTTGTAATAATTGGTTGGGCATCTTCAGTCCGACCCCTGTAATATTGTAATGCTACTGGCTTATAGTATCAAAGTTTTGTCTACCGGTATGAAGGATTTTCCTCATATTGGTCTTCATAGGTCGGTTGTTCAATAAATATTTTTATTGAAAAACTGGTCGTGACAGAGACTGATGCCTCTCTGCAAAAACATAAATTAAGCAAATATGAGTACAAATGTACCCAGCAAGACTTACATCAGAACTAACTACATATGCATGGGTATCAACAAAGGGGGTGGTGGAGTTTAACTGCAACAAGCCAGCTTTGACTCGGTGGCTAATCTGAACTACGAGTGCAAGCAACTCTTTTGAGGTGGCGCACGCGAGTCCACATATTCACCATATCAATACACCACTATGGATCCGCTCCCGTCTCCCTACGAGAACGCCATCCATAGCACTCACGCTTATCTTGCGCATTTTAGAGTATCCACTTTCACATGTCTATGAACTATTATAGGCAACCCAGAAGTCCATTACCGCGGACACGGCTATTTGAATAGGTGAAGTTAACCCTGCAGGGGTGTACTTCTTCATACATGTTTCCACCACTTAGCATCTGCACACGACATGTGCTCGGCAGACTTCAAGCGAAAGCCGACGTGGGTGTAGACCATGACCTACTGTCGGTGTCAAAACCGGCGGATCTCGGGTAGGGGGTCCCGAACTGTGCGTCTAGGCGAATGGTAACAGGAGACAAGGGACACGATGTTTTTACCCAGGTTCGGGCCCTCTCGATGGAGGTAATACCCTACTCCTGCTTGATTAATATTGATGATATGGGTAGTACAAGAGTAGATCTACCACGAGATCATGGAGGCTAAACCCTAGAAGCTAGCCTATGGTATGATTGTTGTTCGTCCTACGGACTAAAACCCTCCGGTTTATATAGACACCGGATAGGTTAGGGTTACACAGAGTCGGTTACAATGGTAGGAGATCTACATATTCGTATCGCCAAGCTTGCCATCCACGCCAAGGAAAGTCCATCCGGACACGGGACGAAGTCTTCAATCTTGTATCTTCATAGTCCAGGAGTCCGGCCAACGGTGATAGTTCGGCTATCCGGACACCCCCTAATCCGGGACTCCCTCAGTAGCCCCCGAACCAGGCTTCAATGACGATGAGTCCGGCGCGTTGATTGTCTTCGGCATTGCGAGGCGGGTTCTTCTCCAAATTCCATATACTTGTCGAATAGTGTCCGAATTCTGATAAATGCTGCGCTCCTTGGCTTCTACGCCCAATAATGGCCATCTTCCACGCGTTTGAACGAATGTGAAAAGCCATGGTATTTTTACACTTACCCCCCTAGCTACGCAAATGAGCCACCTATAAAAGGGGCGAGGATCTAGATCTGAGTCACACCATCCCCCCTTTGCGAGCTTTCATCGGAGCGCCTCTGACCAAAGCCCATTCCATCATGGACAGTCGACGCGGCTCCTCCTCTCGCGTTCCCAGCCCTTAGCCTGGAAATTGGGAGAGATGCTCAGTCCCGCATAGCGAGCTAGTTATACTCCAAACCAAGGGATTTCTTCCCCCGGCCTTCATGGTTCCGGTTCGAGCCGGACTCGCCACCTACAAGGGCGGAAAGCAAGCGGAGAGTGTCCCCGACCCCTCTAAAGGAGAGTGGGTATGCTTCATCTCTTATCTAGTAAGAGGACTCGGATTCCCAATCCATCCGTTTCTCCGGGGGCTCTTGGAGTTCTACGGCCTCCAGTTGCACCACCTTACGCGTGCCTCCATTTTGCACATCGCGGGCTTCGTGGCCCTTTGCGAGCTGTTCTTGGGCGTCGAAGCTCATTTCGCGTTGTGGAAGAGATTATTCATCCTAGTACCCCGTTCTCATGAGGGGTCAATATATCAAGTGGGTGGAGCCGAACTATGGCGCATCGCCGGGACCGGATATCTATCCGGAACCCCGAAGAAGGCGTCCAAAGACTGGCCTTGAATGGTTTTACATGGAGGGCGTCCGCTGCGGACCTGTTCGGATCGGCCTTCCGAATTTAGCAATGCTCCTCGGAAGAAGCGCCTAAGTTGGCGCCCGCGGAGCCCCCAGAGGGAAAATGACCGGGACGTCCTTTACTTGATGAGCCGAATAAGATTACTAGCTCATGCCGGATTAACCATGCCGGGAGTCATGGCAATCTGCATTATGAGGGGAGTGCAGCCGCTCCAATATAGGGGCCACCCCATGTGGGATTTCAACGGAGAGGACGATGCCACCCGCCATTGCCGCAAAGGGCCGGGATCGGTCACCAAACTGGTGAAGACCTTGTTTGCCATGCATAAAGGGGAGGAGGAGGATTTTCTCCGCGTCAATCCGCTGAACGAGTTTTCTTCGAATAATCCTCGAAGCTGGGTAAGAAAACACCTTAGTGGCCTATCTGATCCATGTTCCTGTGGTTAAATATCTAATTTCATGGTTTCTACGCAGGAACAGCGCCGGGCCGTGGAGAAGATACACAGCCCGCCCCCACAACCCGAGGATCCGGAACGGTCCCTCGATCCGGCCTCCGAAGAGGATCCGGATATAAAGGTGGAGTTGATCGACGGGGTGCTCCACCAACTTAGCATCGACAATGCTTTGGTTGCCATTACGGCCGATTACCCCGGAATACTTCCAGCCTCACAGGTAATTGAGACCAAGGTCCCAATACTCTGACAACGACCCATCCGTGCTAATTTCTTGATCACCGTATACAAATGGTGTTTCGCAGGGGGTACCTTTGAGGCAGGAAGCCGAGCCCGCGGCGGCTGGCCAACAAGGGGCACTCTGCCCCAAGATTAAAAAGAAGTGCGGTCCGGATCGAAACTCCGCCAAGAGCGGTATGGCGCGTCACCATATTCCCAGGATTGATTCTGGAAGGTGTACTAACGCTGGTGCTTTTTCAGAAAAAGCGCTCGCGGACTAAGTCCGGAGGTTGCCATCGAGCCTCCGCCGCCAGGCTCCAAAGCCGGGTCCGGAAGCGGAGGCGAGCACGAGGCGTGCGTCAGATGCTCCTCCGACAGAGGATGCCGACAAATTGTCCGCCACCAACTCCGAGGTGGAGAGCGCCATGAATCACAGCCGCAGCGGACAGTTCTTCGTGGCGCATGTTTCTCCCAAGAGGCCTTGAATGCCTTCAATTGGAGATCGCACCTCCGTGCCGCTCAAGATGGTCTAGCGAGCCACGGAGCAAAGATGTAAAGGACATACTGTAAGGAAATCATGATTATATATGCCAAGAGCCCCGAGACTTAAAATAGTTAGAATAACTGATTTAAGGATCATTTGTTATCAGAGATCTTACAAAAATAATACCCGACTGTCCCGGAGCTTGAGGAATGCAAGGCCCAACTTGAGGCCGCATTAGCCTTCTGAGGAGCCACGAGACCCCTCGGTAATATATGCTTCAAAAGATAAATAGTTTATGAAGTGCGGCGGTGTGTAAATCCGACAAAAATATTGCAGATGGCGCGGACTAGATCCGGACAAGCAACAGCTCTTGCGCCAGCTAAAGGCAGCGAGGCGTGCTTACGAGGGTGCGACAGAGAAAAATAACCTCAAGATGCCAACACGGACTGGGTGAGGAACTAAAAGATGTTCGTGCCCGGTTATTGACTCCGTAAAGGAGAATCGGCGGCTTCGTCGCGGCATTTTCGATAAGTGCTTGAGCGAACTTTGAAAGAGTTCGGCGAGGAAGGCGACTAACATAAACATGTATATAGGTTTGTTCACGAGTGTCGTCCCGAAGAGGAGATGCCCAGTTCTTTGGGTGATCTTCTTCCCGAACTGCGTCGGCTACCTGAAACGAGTTCGGCAGGTGATGAAAAGCGTCGGCCAGGCCTTGTGGCCATCTATCTCCCTGCCGAAGGCATTGGGGAGCTGGCGGAGCGGCTTCAAGGAGCACGGTGGCGCTTCCGATATGGAAGATATCGGCCTGCCGTCAAAGGCGCCAGGAGGCTGGGCCATGGTAAAGACGCGGTACACAAAGGCTGACCCAAACCACATGGCGAGGTCGGACTGTGGGGCCTGATGGGAAGGAGATCCTGTAAGCAGTGTACGGCCAAGTAGAATTGGCCGCCAAGTATTCCCACAAGATTGTAAATTAGATAGCCTATTAGATGGCATTGAGGAGGAATACAATGAGTCGAGTTGGCTATGTAATTAAATATGACATGAAAAATATCTTCTAGCGGATTGTAGATCGTTTGTCATAGCGGACTTTTTAAGCCGACCTCGGGACCCAATAGTCCGGAGTGTGTCCGAATACCTTTGTGGTTATATAAGAACCGGGTATGCATGGAGACAAGGCATAGGGGTCATTATTGCTGTATCGGACAAGTGCCCAACTAGTTATGTTATATTACATGGATAGTAAGAAACATCTTCCAGGAGAATAGTTCCGTTAAGGGTTCCTTTATTTGGGTGCATGCCCTAAAGTGCATGTCAAAACTGCTAAGAAAGCGAAAATCATCCGGGGCAGATGGGTAAATAGTTAAAATCATCTTTCAGTTCACCGACCAATATTCCCTTAAGAACGCTAGCTTCGGCTTCACCCACCGAGGTACACATCCGGTGACTCGGCGATAACAATCGCAGAGGTGCTCCTTTACCACCTAGCGAACAATCGGGAGCGTGGGGTAAGCACAGGAGCCAGGCAACCCAGCTTGGTCGAAACTTAAGTCATATCGATGCATATAATGGTGAATAAAAGGTACATGCGGAAGCTTGACGCATGTATTGGGCATAAGGCCCGTATAAATAAGCTTCTGGTAAAGAAGCCCCCAGGTATAATGAGCGCGTACAGCGCGTCAAGTATGTGCGAATAAAGCGCAAACGAGCCTCTAAAGGCTTCAAGAAGAAGGAGGAGGAAGGAGAGAAATAAAAGACAGCAAAAATAAAAAATGTGGACGGAGGAAGGAGACGAACTTGGAGTCCGGCGCTTAGGCGTAGAATCTTCGTAGACGGGCTGCGTTCCATGGGTTCGGCTCGAGTCGGTTATTCGATGCGCTTCGCAGACGGTATGCTCCGCCGGTCAGGACCTGGTCGATGATGAAGGGACCTTCCCATTTGGGCTTGAGTTTGTCCTTTTTCTTGTCCGTGAGCGTAGAACTAGTTCGCCGACGTTATAAGCTTTGGCCCGTACTTCCTGCTTTGATATCTTGAGCTGCTGTTGATAGAATGCGGAATGAGCTTTTGCCACGTCGCGCTCCTCCTCAATGCTTCCAAACTGTCCTGCCGATCGAGCTCGGCTTCTCTTTCTTCATATATCGCACGCGAGGTGAGTCATGTATTATGTCGCAGGCAAGACTGCCTCTGCGCCGCACACCATAAAAAATGGTGTGAATCCGGTAGTCGATTTGGCGTGGTCCGCAGCCCCAGTCTGGTCGAGCTCCTCAACCCAAGGTGTGTTAGATTCCTTTAGGGACCGCACTAGTCCGGGTTTAATGCCGCCATGATTAGACCGTTTGCTCGCTCGACTTGACCGTTGGTTTGAGGGTGATAGGCGAGGCGTGTCGAGCTTGATGCCCATGTTTTTGCACCATAATTTGACCTCATCGGCCGTGAAGTTGGTGCCGTTATCGGTGATGATCTTGTGGGGACACCGTAACGGTGCACTACCCCGATATGAAGTCTATCACCGGTCCGGATTCGCTGTTTTAACGAGCTTGGCCTCTATCCATTTGGTGAATTTATCCACCATGACCAATAGGTATTTTTGCTTGTGGGTTCCTCCTTTAAGGGGTCCAACCATGTCAAGCCCCTGGACCGCGACGGCCGGTGATGGGTATAGTTTTGAGGCGGTGGGTGGCATGTGGCTTTGGTTAGCAAAAGCGGCAATCGACGCATCGTTGGACTAAGTCCTGCGCATCTGCCGGGCCGTCGGCCAATAAAATCCTGTCGGAAGGCCTTGCCTACAAGGGCCGGGCTGCGGCGTGGTGCCCACCCAGTCCGGCATGAATTTTAGCCAGGAGGTTTCGCCCTTCCTCTTCGGAGATACACCTTTGAAGGACTCTGGTAGTGCTTTTCTTATAAAGCTCTCCCTCATGGACTTTATAGGCTTTAGATCGCCGTACTATGCAGCGAGCCTCATTTTGGCCTTTGGGGAGTTCCTGCCTAGTTAGGTAGGCTAGGAATGGTTTAAATCCCACAGGCGATGACCGCCATTATTTCATGGGCGGAGGTGTTTTCTCGGTGGCAGAGCCTCCGATTGTGTCAGAGTGTTCGGCGTTAGGCAGTGCGGTTGGGTCCGGATTGTTATTGCGGACCCCTTCCCATGGTACGGATGGCTTGAACAGCCGTTCGAAAAGATTTTAGGCGGGGCGGCATCGCGTTTTGCACCGATGCGTGCCAATATGTCCGCCGCTGGTTGTTATCCGGGCTATATGATGAAATTGAGCCCTTGAACCGTCTTGACATTTTAGGACCGCATTGCGGTATGCTGTCATTTTCGGATCTTTGGCATCAAAGTCTCCGTTTATTTGAGATATCGTGAGGTTCAATCGCGCACCTCTAGGCGTTTAATGCCCATGGAGACGCCATCCGGAGGCGTGCGAAGGGCCTCATATTCGCTGCGTTGTTGGAGTCCGTATACATTATCTAAGGGCGTATTGGACTGTGTCCCGGTTGGGGACGTCAAGGCGACGCCAGCCCCCCGTGCCGCCAACATTTTGGAGCCTTCAAAGTGCATGATCCAATTGGAGTATGCGCCGTACTCTTTAGGGAGTTCGGCTTCGGTCCATTCGGCCGCGAAGTCGGCCAAAACCTGCGACTTAATAGATTGTCGTGGCTTATAGGTTATGTCGAATGGAAGGAGCTCTATGGCCCATTTAGCAATCCGGCCTGTCGCGTCGCGGTTGTTTATAATGTCATTAAGAGGTACTTCGGAGGCTACCGTTATCTAGCACTCTTGAAAGTAGTGTCGCAGCTTCCGGGATGCCATGAACACCGCGTATGCTATCTTTTGATAATGTGGGTATCGGGACTTGCACGGAGTGAGGACAGTGGACACATAATAAACCGGTCTATGAAGAGGGAACCGGTGTTCGTCCGTTTCTTGTTCGACGACGAGCACCACGCTAACAACTTGATGTGTTGCGGTGATATATAATAGCATTGGTTCGCCCATGTTGGGCGCGGCCAGGACCGGATTTGTCGTGCACTCGTGACTTGGGTGCTTCCTCCTCTAATCGAGGCAACGGCCTGCGTTTGGGGTAGCTTTTGGAGGGGCGTCCGAGTTCATACTCTTCGGCTGCAAGGACTTCAGTCCATCTGTCAGCTAGCAAGTCTTGGTCAGCTCTAAGCTGTTGCTACTTTTTCTTGAGGCTGCTTGCCGTGGCCATAAGCCTGCGTTTGAAACACTCCTGTTCGGCGGGATCCTCAGGCACGACAAATTCGTCGTCGTCGAGGCTTGCCTCATCTTCTGAGGGAGGCGCATAGTTATCATCCTCTACCTCTCTTTCTTCCGCACTGTCGTGCGGACTTGCTTCTCCCTCCTCCTGCGCTGAGTCCTGCTGGAGGGGGTTGTCTTCGACACTGTCCGGAGTGTTATTATCTCCCGTGCCGGAATCACCGTTTTTGCTGTGGCGGGATTTAGAGCGGCGCCGCTGATGTCGGCGCTTGGGCTGTTTCTTGGAGGGGTCATCCTCCGCTGTTCCATCGCCGTTCCCATCTTTTGGGATGTCCACCATGTATATGTCGTATGACGAGGTGGCCTTCCAGTGCCCTGTAGGCGCTGGTTCTTGGTTGTCTCCAGCATCGTCGTACATACCGTCGATGTCTTCGGAGTCGTAGTCGAGCATGTCGGTTAAATCATCGACAATGGCTACAAAGTGGGTGGTGGGTGGGCGTTGAATTTCTTCATCGTCCGCATCCCAACCTTCCTGACCATAGTCCGGCCAGGGCTCTACGGATAAAGAAAGAGACTTTAGTGAATTCAGGATGTCGCCAAAGGGCGAGTCTTTGAAAAGATGTCCGCGCGATGAACTCCATGACCGGCGCCCAATCGGATTCGATTGGTAGGGGCGCGGAGGGTTCGGAGTCCGGAACCTTGGAGTCACGGTCTTCGCAAAGGATAGGGATGGAGTTCGGCTCAATCGCCGCTGAGATCGTAGCCCCCGAGGCGGTGTCCAACCACTCGTCCTCGATCGGGGAATCCGGCTCCGGATTAAGGGTCGGAGCGGGCACTGGTGCGGCCTCCAGGGCACTGTTCGGCGGCAGAGCTAGATCGTACCCATCGAAACAGTGCGGCGCGCTTGGCTGTGGCTCGAATCCGTCGAAGATCAAGTCTCCGCGGATATCGGCCGTATAGTTTAAGCTTCCAAATCTGACCTGATGGCCAGGGGCGTAGCTTTCGATCTGCTCCAGATGGCCAAGTGAATTGGCCCGAAGTGCAAAGCCGCCGAATACGAAGATCTGTCCGGGGAGAAAAGTCTCACCCTAGACCGCATCGTTGTTGATGATCGAAGGAGCCATCGGGCCTATCGATGATGACACAGAGGAACTCTCAATGAAAGCACCAATGTCGGTGTCAAAACCAGCGGATCTCGGGTAGGGGTCCCGAATCATGCGTCTAGGCGGATGGTAACAGGAGACAAGGGACACGATGTTTTTACACAGTTCGGCCCTCTCGATGGAGGTAATACCCTACTCCGCTTGATTAATATTGATGATATGGGTAGTACAAGAGTAGATCTACCACGAGATCAAGGAGGCTAAACCCTAGAAGCTAGCCTATGGTATGATTGTTGTTCGTCCCCACGGACTAAAACCCTCCGGTTTATATAGACACCGGATAGGTTAGGGTTACAGTCGGTTACAATGGTAGGAGATCTACATATTCAGACGCCAAGCTTGCCTTCCACGCCAAGGAAAGTCCATCCGGACACGGGACGAAGTCTTCAATCTTGTATCTTCATAGTCCAGGAGTCCGACCAACGGTGATAGTTTGGCTATCCGGACACCCCCTAATCCGGGACTCCCTCACCTACCTAAACACTCAAGTCTCTAGTCCAGGTTTATCGCCTACTCAAGTTTCATCTGCAGGGAGTCCGGCCGAGGTTTCCAAATACGGCCCCGAACGATGTGTACAAGGTTCCGCGACACCAAACGGGCGCCCGGCATACCCGACCACGTGCCTAACGCATCACAGCCCACCCCTCGGATCAGCGCTACGCACAGCCTCCAGCATACTACAAACACCACAAACTACTTGCAACTCCTAGACAGAGGACTAGGGTGGTTAAGAAGTCGAGCGGGGTCATATTTCAGGGCCCAATTCATGGTAGTAGCTGTTTCATGGATCATAAACACAGAACTCAATTCCTAAGGGCGGCTTCAATGAGACAACCCACCATGTACTCCTACATGACCTCTCACCGCTACCTTTACCAAATCGTGTTCACACATTTAGCTCATACACAGTAGGACATGTTCACCACTTTCCAATTCATCCCCGATGAATCAGACCTGACTCAACTCTAAGCGATGGCAGGTGCATGACAAACAAGCATGAATGAGTAGGCACATCGAGGCTCAAACAACTCCTACTCATGCTAGTGGGTTTCATCTATTTACTGTGGCAATGACAGGTCATGCAAAGGAAAAGGGGTTCAACTACCGCAGCAAGTAACAGATGAATCGTTGTTGCCCTAATGCAGTAAAAGAGAGCAGGAGCGGGAGAGTGGGATTGTAACGGAATGAACAAGGGGGTTTTGCTTGCCTGGCACTTCTGAAGATAGTATAGCTCTTCATCGGTGTCATCGAACTCATCGTCGGAACACGTCTATCGAGAGGGAACAACCACCGGCAACAGAGAAGGAACACAATCAATGCAATGCACAATATGATGCATAATCATGACATGTCAATATGCTGTGATTTGAGCTAATGCAACTATCAACAGGTTAAATGGAGTTGGTTTGAATCCAAGATTCAAATTCAAACTCCATATGTGGATATCCAAATGCCATTTATATGATTGGTCCTAAACAGTAGATTTAAGTTGTTCTAACATGCATGAAAATGGTACAGATGGATAGATTGGATTTTTCTGATCATTTTTCATATATAAATTATTTCAATCTGAGTTATAGGTTATTTTCTATGATTTTTTGAAGTTTTGTGCATTTTCTAGAATTTCCTGAATAAGAATAATTCCAGAAAATGACTTATCAAGTCGAAGATTAGGTCGTCTTGACCTCGGCAGGTCAACAGCGCCGTCGGATCAAATCGACCGATGGGGTCCACCGGTCGCTGACTAACTAACTAACCTAAGTTAATTAACACTAACCTAATACTAACTAAAAGTGTCAGTGGAGCTAATTAAGCTTAGTTTAAAACTAAACTAGAATTAGTAGGGGCCAGGGCCCACTTGTCAGCGACCCAGGGGAGGTCAAACTGGGTCAACCCAGGTCAAACTCGCCGGAGTTGACCCGGGCCTCGTCGCCGGCAAGGCCAGAGACAGCGGAGGGGCTCGGGATTCCTCCTCTGGCGACCAAATGGCTGGCGGAGGGCATCTACGTGACGCTGGCGATCCCGCGCGTCGAGTGGTGCAGTCAGTTATGCCGGGGGCGACCTATATCGACGGCGGCGAGCTCAAAGGCAGCGTCCGGAGTTCGGGTCTCAGCGGTTCCGGCGTTGCGGTGCACGATAGGTGCAACTAGAGCGGGTTTTGTTCTTCTGGCATTGTGCCGAGCACGTCAGTGCGCTCGGTTGTAGCTCTAGGTGACGGTGGCCACGGCGGCGACATGGCCGGCGGAGCCGAGCTCGTGTCTCTGGTGGAATCGGCGGCTACAGGACAGGAATGAGCTCGGGAAGGAAGGGGAAAGACGCAGAAGCTCACAGCGAGTTGAACGGGGCCTCAGCGTGCTCGGGGAGGGGCTGGTGACAACGGGAGGTCGCCGGCGATCTCGGTGGCCCAAGGAGGAAGAAGACATCGGGGACGGTGCTCCGGAGCTCTTCCCGTCGCGTGGCTCGGTGAAGACGGCGTATGGGTCCACGGCGGAGCTCGAGGTCACGTCGGAGAGGCACGGGGAAGGCTCAGGGCGCGGCAGCGGTGAGCGGCGGCGACGGTGGCTCTCGGGTGCGTGTGAGAGGAGAGCCAGGGGAGGGAGAGAAGCTCGCGGAGAGAGTGGAGGGGTCCAGGGGGTCGGGGAGATGACATGGAGGTCGTCCAGTCGTCCAGGGGCGCGGGCGGCAAGCAGGTGGCACCGTGGCGAGCTTGCGCACGCCGGTGTCACCTCCTCTACTGGCGGGGGGACGAAGCGATTAATGGGCACGGGCCAGCAGATCTTTGAGCCACCAGATGGGCCGGCTGGTGGCTTTGCCAGGTAAGTCTCGTTCCTTTTTATTTTCTGTTTCTATGTCTTTCTATAACTTTGTGGCTTTTCTAAAATACTAAAACGTTTTCATAAATCCTGAAATTAAT
Source organism: Aegilops longissima (assembly GCA_021605205.1). Classification (NCBI taxonomy): domain Eukaryota; kingdom Viridiplantae; phylum Streptophyta; class Magnoliopsida; order Poales; family Poaceae; genus Aegilops; species Aegilops longissima. The sequence continues at coordinate 555,786,599 of CM038678.1, forward strand.
TGGGGTGCTTTGTTTAGATTATTACCAACAGCCCACACTTAACTTCAGAATTATTTGGGCATTTGAATTATTTCATAGCATTTAAATGCCCAAATGCAAATAGGTAATGATTTAATCCAGTGACCTTATGTGTCCTAGAAAAATGTGAACCAATTTTGGCAAAGGTTCTAACCCAAGGCAAAACAGATGGACATTTTAGAAGGGCATGTCAGGTTCATTGAAAATGATTTTATGTTGAACCTATTTGATTTGATCTGTTGCTAGGGTTTGATCAATCCCCATTTCAAATTCAAAAGAATTTAAACATGATGCTTCACTATAATGCAAGCACTAGGCATTACCAGAACTAGGGATGTGACAACTCACCCCCACTAAACAAGAATCTCATCCCGAGATTCAAGCATAGAGTAAGATGAAGGGGGAACACAAACTAATATAATCTTCACGATCTAGGATGCACTTCATAAAGGCGTTGATTCAATCACCATCTTTGTCTCGTCGTATTGCTCTGAGAACTCCAGCCAATATGACAACGAGAGGAAAAGGAAACTCTGGAAGGATCGATCTTCGCGAAGATCGAACAACTCAGGATCAACTCACAGAATGAGACATAGAAACATCCCTGGAGCTGAGAGGCAAAACATGCATCAGGAGGGACGAAAAAAAAAACAATTTGACGAGGGTTTCGAAGAAGCGAGGAAAAATTGTCATGATTCCATAACGGGGCACCTTAGGAAAGGTGACTCGTAGAATTATTCCCTCAACTGGAATAAAGGAATTACTTTTGATACATAGATCATTGGAACTCTTCATACCAGTCTAAGGAAATTCACAACAAACGTTTGGCGGAGTAAGAAGGGATGGCATACCCATACTAGAATGGATGATGTGGACTACCTTGTTGAAGACAACACAATGGATGATTCTGCTTATCATCGGGGATGGATGGGACCCATAGTAGGACCACTTTTGAAGATGATCCTAAACAGTAATTACTGAGGTGCAAGCTGGGAACAAAATGCAAATGCCAGGAATGATTCTGGTAACTGGGAATAACTCAGTGAGAGTGATTCCACCATTTGAATGGTTATAGCTTAATCAAGGAAACCAAGACACAAGAATCCGTAAGGAACAACTTATGGAATAAGTCACACCAAATCCTCATGGAGAAGATGGTCGAATTGCTCATTCAAGATACTACAATAATAGATCTTCCGGCTAGGTCTGTCGGCCAGAATATCAACCTTGTTGGGACCTACATCATAGATCTTGGAAATGTTCCAACCATCATATCTGCCTGAGATTTAGATCTGGTTGGTGTCAGAATAATCCAGACTCATCAAGTCTAGAAAGAAAAATGAAAGTTTGCAACACAAATCGACGAGATGGCGCTGCGAGATTCTCGGGAAATGAACTACGATAGCAAGCTCCAAAACATGAGTTGGTTCTACTACACACCTGTGAACACACTGTCCTAGACAAGCATGACCACATGGTAGTCTTATAATAAAACACTACCGAGTTCTGGTTGGGAACCATCATCGAGGATAACGGAATCTTGTACAAATCCGTCTGGTACCTTCAGGACTAGCACTTAGAACTTATTATCCTTGAGCAAATCGATCAGTGGCTAGGTGTGCTAGGAAACATATATGGAGTGGAGGCGGCCAACCTATCAAACCATAATGTACTTCGCACATATGCGTGACTAACTTGGGATGATTCCAGAGGAAGCAAAAACAAGCTTTTCAAATTCACGACGGCAATTTACATCAAATGCATGTGAATTAGAGGAAGTCACTCCTTTCATCCAAACGTATACCTCATGAGCGGAACATGAAGGCAATGCTTACAAAGTTTCCAATGCTAGCTTTAATGTTCAACACGATTCATGGAGAAGATAAGAATGTTGCCGATGGGCTCAACAACAACTTATCAAAATTCCAATGGAGATGGAATTCCACAACTATGTGAACAAGGTGATAGCATTGGTCAGACCCAAAAGATATAATGGTGTATGCTCGAGGAAACAACCACGAGTAAGACAAAATTACGAATATCGTTGGTTCTGATTTGATTTGAGGATAGCCCATACTCGAATCAAGATTGGATAAGATGATAGGTCCATTAACTGATCACGAGGGTCAATTGATGAACATACCATCTTTCTTCAACACACATACAAGATATCCCCTAAAATGAACTAAGTCGGATAGAGCTTTTATCTTCCAACTCTCCAAGTTATTGTTTAGCTTATCCAACTAGTTCAGGGGTAACCAACACAGATCCTTGGAGAAAGGGTGGTTTATGGGAAAACCAACTTGATCACAAACTCAACATAGCGGTCAGGTGACAACCTGGTAATACTTCCGAGAAGATATTTGGAAAATCACGAACCACCGATATGTTATTAAGCTCGAGAACAATCTTGCTTTTCAAGGCAAGACGACATGATGAATAAGCAAGGGATTGAATAATCCTAACTCATTGATCAAAGAATGCACTAGGAATAAGGACTAGGTAGCACAATATATCTTAGAATGATGATTCAATAACCAACACGTTAAGAATGAGAATATTGTCCATTAACTACCGAGCAACACAGTTGCTAGGAGTATTGATTTCACACATCATGATTCACTTGTCGGCATTCCGGTTGCGACAACACGACACCGAGGAAATGAATAATGATGGCGATAAGTATCACTACGTCAAGAATTCATAAGAGAAGGTGAAATTCTCATGACATTCCTGACATAAAGTGGGTAATACTTCAGGGTAGAGCAGACCAAAAGCTTGATTGCATTTGATCCGCGAAATACAACTGCTTTGACCCAATCCTAGATATGGATAAGGTACTAGAGTTTGTTTCTCCTAGTCACTCCAGAACAGAATGGCTTGACGGACCACAAGAATAATAGGCATCGATAACACGAATGCACAACTACTCTTGGCCAACAATTGACGGACGAAGGTCAGATAACAACTAAAGGGGGACAACTCAAAGGAACATATATCTTTCTAAGTTGTGGATGCATAGATTAGTATGTCGAGAAAAGCTCAACATCTCTTCCGGATAACCCATGCAGAAAGGTAGAACTGGAAGATTCACAATGTGGAATGGAGAACTCATCAAGAGCACTCTGGTTGTGACCTTTTGGTTCAAAAGAACTTCTGCCATAAGTAGTTCATGGTATTTGGAAGAAGGAAATACCACAGACCTCGAGGACTATCGCAAAGATTACTAATATCATAAAGGAACTAGCAAACACTATCAATAGGAGGTAAGTGGAGTGAATCTCGGGTTCAAGAACCCAGGAATAGAATACCTACTAACTAATAACATCACGGGATGCTCTCGGGAATGGTGGCCAGAATCATCACATTGGAAACACAAAACATGGCTAGATTACTAGGTGACTCCCTAAAACACCTAGGGTCATAATTATAGCTCCAACATATATGTCGAGGCAACAGAGTACCTCAACTCACCGATTAGTGTGATCAATCTGGCCCAAATGGACATCAGGAACATGGAGGAATGATTGCAAGTGCATCATACTATCTAGAAACCTGGGATGAATCGGACAGCATAACGACTGTAAATGCTTAAAAAGATTTGAGATATCCTGCAGAAATGGTGGCATAACCACCCAACATCACAAAATCAAAGTTCTGAGATCAAGTTACAACACATGGAAGTAGTAGGAACTGAGCTAGGGCTTGAAACCAACAATCCTATAAGTCTACGGATTAGTAACACGTGATCCTGATAGATAGACGAGAAGCCTAGTTCTTAATCCCCGTAGAAAAGAAGAGGCGGACTCAGATCAGAAGGGCATAAGGTATAAGGAGTAAACAGAGCCCTACGTTCCCTTCCACGATCAATTCCATTATATAACTGCATTTCTAGACTCAACTTCGACCAGTTTGGCTTGGTAATCCTACAGGCAGTCAGGCTCTAATACCAAAGCTGTCAGGACCCCGATTCCAAGTCACATCGATCTAGCCAGTAACACCTCATATCACTTTGCGGCCTCACGCACGGTATTCGCATGGGTGTCGCCTTACCATGGCCCGAGACCGTTTGCGCCTTTTGGCTCACGTATATGATAGTGTCGCTAGAATCCATATGACAGAGAACCCGTGCCGACATGACTAGTCGTGAACCCAAAGTGACACTAACTTACGGGGACAGTCATACATGAATCAACATCGAGCATGTCGATTGAGCGCGTGAATCTGGGCTGTACCATCGATAACAGGACTCGGTGAACCGGCTGTAGCGAGCTAGGCAGGACTCGGATATCACCGCGTGACATTTCAAGGGATGTATACCAGAACGAAGTGAATCACATGCCGCCGGTCAAGTGTTCCGAGCGATAATCTTTGGGTTAGCAGGACTCCGGTGAACCGTGCTGTAGCGGACTACTATGGCTCATGGAAGCACAAGACTACATTTCCCCATAAGATAGGCCACCAAGGATAAACAACTAGGTTGCGGATCCCACACATACCAAGCATTTCAATCATACACACAATATGCTCGATATGTGTAAATACAACATGGCATCACAACATAACTCTATGACTCAAGCATTTATTCATTAGGCTCCGAGGAGTGAAATATTACAAGCATGGGTCTCATGACCCAACATTCAGAGCATACAAGTCAAAGCACATGCGGAAGCTTAACATGTCTGGGTACAGACATCTACAAATGAAAAGGCTGATAAGCCTTACTATCTACCAGATCCTGCCGAGGGCACAAGATCGTAGCTGACGTATCAAGCTAAACGTCGAAGTCCACACAGAACTACTAGCGAGACTGAAGTCTCTCTGCAAAAACATAAATTAAGCAAACGTGAGTACAAATGTACCCAGCAAGACTTACATCAGAACTAACTACATATGCATCGGTATCAACAAAGGGGGTAGTGGAGTTTAACTGCAGCAAGCCAGCTTTGACTCGGTGGCTAACCTGAACTACGACTGCGAGCAACTCTTTTGAGGTGGTGCACACGAGTCCACATATTCACCATATCAATACACCACTATGGATCCGCTCCCGTCTCCCTACGAGAACGCCATCCATAGCACTCACGCTTATCTTGCGCATTTTAGAGTATCCACTTTCACTTTCTATGAACTGTTATAGGCAACCTGAAGTCCTTTACATGGAGACGGCTATTCAATAGATGATCTTAACCCCGCGGGGTGTACTTCTTCATACATGTTTCCACCACTTAGCGTACAGACATGACATGTGCTCGGCAGACTTCAAGCGAAAGTCGACGTGGGTGTAGACCACGACCTACCTGAACACTCAAGTCCCTAGTCCAGGTTTATCGCCTATTCAGGTTCCATCCGCAGGGAGTCCGGCCGAGGTTTCCACATACGGCCCCAAACGATGTGTACAGGTTCCCGACACCAAACAGGCGCCCGCATACCCGCCACGTGCCTACCGCATCACAGCCCACCCCTTGGGTCAGCGCTGCGCACAGCCTCCAGCATACTACAAACACCAGAAACTACTTGCAACTCCTGGACAGAGTACTAGGGTGGTTAAGAAGTCGAGTGGGGTCATATTTCAGGGCCCAATGCATGGTAGTAGCTGTTTCATGGATCACAAACACAGAACTCAGTTCCTAAGGACAGCTTCAATGAGACAACCCACCATGTACTCCTACATGGCCTCTCACCGCTACCTTTACCAAATCGTGTTCACACATTTGGCTCATACACAGTAGGACATGTCCACCACTTTCCAATTCATCCCCGATGAATCAGACCTGACTCAACTCTAAGCAGTAGCAGGCATGACAAACAAGCATGAATGAGTAGGCACATCAGGGCTCAAATAACTCCTACTCATGCTAGTGGGTTTCATCTATTTACTATGGCAATGACAGGTCATGCAAAGGAAAAAGGGGTTCAACTACCACAGCAAGTAACAGATGAATCATTGTTGCCCTAATGCAGTAAAAGAGAGCAGGAGCGAGAGAGTGGGATTGTATCGGAATGAACAAGGGGGTTTTGCTTGCCTGGCACTTCTGAAGATAGCATAGCTCTTCATCGGTGTCATCAAACTCATCGTCAGAACACATCTATCGAGAGGGAACAACCACCGGCAACAAAGAAGGAACACAATCAATGCAATGCACAGTATGATGCATGATCATGACATGTCAATATGCTATGATTTGAGCTAATGCAACTAGCAATAGGTTAAATGGAGTTGGCTTGAATCCAAGATTCAAATTCAAACTCCATATGTGGATATCCAAATGCCATTTATATGATTGGTCCTAAACAGTAGCTATAAGTTGTTCTAACATGCATGAAAATGGTAAAGATGGATAGATTGGATTTTTCTGATCATTTTTCATATATAATTTATTTCAATCTGAGTAATAGATTATTTTCTATGAATTTTTGAAGTTTTGTCACATCCCTAGTTCTGGTATGACCTAGACTAGCTAGTCATGTGTGCATCATGTTTAAATTCCATTAAATTTGAAGTGGGGATTGTGAAACCCTCAGAATCATTTCTGGAAATGACCCAAATAAAAATTGCTCCAAAAGGGTCCAAGAAAATGCTCATGTTGCTCTATGAAAATATTGGACAGAGATAAAAATCAAACCAATATTTTTAGGAGCTCATAAGTATTTATTTTGGGCATTTGGAATTAATGCTTAATTATTTGCATTGGATATATATATATATATATGTTATATATATAATATATGTCCAAAAATTGTGCCATATGTTGAGGAGCTCTGGAATAACACCACTAGCCCATACAAAAATTGGCATAAGAAAATAAAATGATTTAGTATTTTTTATTAAATCAAAACATATGTCAGAAAAATAGAAAATAAACAAAAGGGGAGAAACTTACGTCGCGCCTACCCTCAGCCCACAGGCCCAGCACTGTGTAGCCCAGGAGCTGGCCCAGCCCACCACCGCTGCCAGTCGCCCTCCTCCTTACACGCCAAAGGACGGCGTGCAGTCGCCTACACGCCGCACTCGCGCCACCTCCTGCTTCCACCTCCTCCCGCCTCCTCGCTTTCGCCGACCCCCTGAGACGCCCACGCCCCCTCGACGCTCCTCTCTCTCCCGTGCCTCTCCCTCCTCCGCTCCCTCTCCTCTCTTCCCAGAGTGCACCGGAGTGCGCCGACGAGCACCACTGCGGCCACCGTGCTCCCCTCGCCTCACCGACGTGTCCCCGAGCTCCTTCATGACGTCATCGTCCTCCCCACCAAGCCACATGAGTGGAAGCGCCCTGCAGCGTCGTCCCCGACCCCTTCTTCCTCCTCGGGTCGCCGGAGATCCCCTTCGCCGCTACGACCGCTCCGGTTCCTCCCCGACCTCGCCGACCCGTTCGTCGTGACCGCTGTGAGCTGCTGGCCATTCTCCCCCCTCTCCGTTCTCCTCCTCGCACGCCGTTGCGACTGCACCTAGCTCGACCGCACCCACCGCCGCCTGCGCTTGCCGTCGACGCGCCTTCGGTGACCATTTGGTCCACCGGGCTTGTCCATCGCCCTCGCCGCATCACGCACGCACACACCCGCACTCTAACTCTCCCGCACACACACAACAGCACCGTTCGCGCCTCACCCGAGCTCCGGCCACCGTGGTCGAGCTCCTCGATGTCGCCTCCGGCCACCCCATGCCCGGCTGGCACCACCGCCCGACGCGCACTGGTCTGGGCTCTCGAACGAGCCCAGCCACGCTGCTAACGGGCCACCGTAGCCCGTTTTCGCGGCGCTCCGCCACCTCTGGTCGTCGCCGGCGGCTTAACGCCGGCCTAACCCTGTTTAGGTTAGTGCTAATAACCCCCCCCCCTCGCTAAACAAGTTAGGTTAGTATTAACTAAGCTAGGTTAGTTTAGTTAGAGGCTGATAGTGGACCCACGCGTCAGCATTGACCGTGCTGACGTGGCCTTTGACCGGTCCCACCTATCAATGACACTAACCTGTCCTGGGTCACTGACCAGTGGGCCCCACTAGTCAGGTTTGACCCGGACCGTGCCCCGTTGACCTGCTGATGTCATGATGATGTCAGGCTGACGCAGTAATGCTTTTTCTGGATTTATTCTTATTCAGAAAAATCCAGAAAATTGCCTAAACTTCTAAAATTCATAGTAACTCAACCGTAACTCCAAATCAAACAAGTTATATATGAAAAATGATCAGAAAAATCCAATCTATCCATCTGTACTGGTTTCATGCATGTCAGAATAATTTAACCTTGCTGTTTAAGTGAAACAAGCTAATACATTAATATGACTTCATGTCATGGGCTTTCATTTGAATCTTTGATTCAAATGGACTCAAACCAACCTGTTTAGAATGCATTATCCAAAACACACCCATATTGCCATGTCATAGCATGCATCATATTTGTGCATTGCATTGACCGTGTTTCTTCTCTGTTTGCCGGTGTTGTTCCCCCTCGGTAGACATTGTACGGACGTTGTGATCGTTGACACCGATGAAGACTCAATGCTATGTTCAGAAGTGCCAGACAAGCAAACCCCCTTGTTCATTCCGATACAATCCCACTCTCTCGCTCCTGCTCTCTTTTACTGCATTAGAACAACAACGATTCATCTGTTACTTGCTGCGGTAGCTGAACCCCTTTATCCTCTGCATGACCTGTCATTCCACAGTAAATAGATGAAACCCACTAGCATGAGTAGGAGTTGTTTGAGCCCTGATGTGCCTACTCATTCATGCTTGTTTGTCATGCCTGCTACTGCTTAGAGTTGAGTCAGGTCTGATTCATCGGGGATGAATTGAAGGTGTGTGAACATGTCCTATTGTTGAGAGCTAAGTGTGTGAACACGATTTGGTAAAGGTAGCAGTGAGAGGCCATGTAGGAGTACATGGTGGGTTGTCTCATTGCAGCCGTCCTCAGGAACTGAGTTCTGTGTTTGTGATCCATGAAACAGTTACTACCACACATTGGGTTCCAGTAACTCGACCCCTCTCGGCTTATTAACCGCCTCGATCTCTGTCCAGGTGTACATGGTGGTAAGTGGCGAGAGCGTGTGTGAAGAAGTACACCCCTGCAGGGTTAACATCATCTATTCGAATAGCCGTGTCCGCTGTAAAGGACTTCAAGGTTGCCTGTATAGCTCATAGATAAGTGAAAGTGGATACTCTAAAATGCGCAAGATAGCGTGAGTGCTATGGATGGCGCTCGTAGGGAAGACGGGAGCAGATCCATAGTGGTGTATTGATATGGTGAATATGTGGACTCGTAGCGCCACCTCAAAAGAGTTACTTGCAACAGAGTTCGTGATAGCCACCGAAGTCAAAGCTGGCTTGTTGCACCAAACCGCACCACCCCTTTATTGATACCGATGCATATGTAGATAGTTCGATGTAAGTCTTGCCGGGTACATTTGTACTGCTGCTTGCCTATTTTATGTATTTGCAGAGAGACGCTGGCCTCGCTTAGTAGTTCCGCTGGACTTCGACGCTTAGCTTGTTACCTCAGCCACGATCTTGTGCCCTCGGCAGATCTCGTAGATAGTCGCTTCTAAGCCTTTTTTCATTTGTAGATGTCTGTACTTAGACATGTTAAGCTTCCGCTTGTGCTTTGATTTGTATGTTTCAATGTTGGGTCATGAGACCCATGTTTGTAATATCTCGCTCCTGAGCCTAATGAATAAATACTTGAGTCGAGAGTTATGTTGTGATGCCATGTTGTATTTACACATATCGAGCATATTGTGTGTATGTTTGAAATGCTTGGTATGTGTGGGATCCGACAACCTAGTTGTTTATCCTTGGCAGCCTCTCTTATGGGGAAATGTAGTCTAGTGCTTCCTTGAGCCATAGTAGTCCGCTACAGCCTTGGTTCACCGAGTCCTGCTAGCCCAAAGACTACCGCTCAGACACTTGACTGGCCGGCATGTGTTTCACTTTGTTCTCGTGGTTCGTCCTTCGGGAAATGTCACGCGTGACATCCGAGTCCTGCTTAGATCAAGCATGCCCGGGTTACCGGAGTCCTCATTAGCCCATGCTACAGCCCTGATACACGCTATCGAATCGACATGCTCGGTTGATTCATATATGCTCGTCCCCATGGGTTAGCGCCGCTTGTTCACGATCGCCATGTCGGCTCGGGTTCTTCATTATATGGATGCTAGCGACACTATCATATACGTGAGCCAAAAGGCGCAAACGGTCCCGGCCATGGTAAGGCGACACCGTGGAATACCGCAAGTGAGGCCGCAAAGTGATATGAGGTGTTACCGCTAGATCGATGTGACTTGGAATCGGGTCCTCGACAGTTTTGTGCATTTTCTGGAATTTCCGAATAAGAATAATTCCAGAAAATGACTTATCAGATCAAGATTAGGTCATGTCCGACCTCAACAGTCGACATACGCGCCGTCAGTCAAATCGACCAAGGGGTCCACCGTCAAGGACTAACTAACTAACCCAAGTTAATTAACACTCAACCTAATACTAACTAAAAGTGTCATGGAGCTAATTGCTTAGTTTAAAACTAAACTAGAATTAGTAGGGCCAGGCCCACTTGTGAGCCACCTGGAGGTCAATCAAGGCAACCCTGGTCAAACTCGCCAGAGTTGACCCGGGCCTTGTCGCCGGCAAGGCCAGAGACGGCGGAGGGGCTCGGGATTCCTCCTCCGGTGACCAAATGGTCGGCGGAGGGCATCTACATGACGCTGGCGATCCAGCGCGTCGAGTGGTGCAGTCAGTTATGCCGGGGGCGACCTATATCGACGGCGGCGAGCTCAAAGGCGACAGCCGGAGTTCGGGTTTCAGCGGTTCCGGCGTTGCGGTGCACGACAGGAGCAACTGGAGGGGGTTTTGGTCTTCTGGCATTGTGCCGAGCACGTGGGTGCGCTCGGTTGTAGCTCTAGGTGACGGTGGCCACAGCGGCGACATGGCCGGCGGAGCCAAGCTCGCGGCTCCGGTGGAATCGGCGGCTACAGGACAGGAATGAGCTTGGGAAGGAAGGGGAAAGACACAGAAGCTCACAGCGAGTTGAACGGAGGCCTCGGCGTGCTTGAGGAGGGGCTGGTGACGACGGGAGGTCGCCGGCGATCTCGGTGGCCCGAGGAGGAATAAGACGTCGGGGACAGCGGACCGGGGCTCTTCCCGTCGTGTGGCTCGGTGAAGACGGCGTATGTGTCCACGGCGGAGCTCGAGGTCACGTCGGAGAGGCACGGGGAAGGCTCATGGCGTGGCAGCGGCGAGCGGCGACGGTGGCTCTCGGGTGCATGCGAGAGGAGAGCCAGGGGAGGGAGAGAAGCTCGGGGAGAGAGTGGAGGGGTCTAGGGGTCGGGAGACGACGGGAGGTCGCCCAGCGCCTAGGGCGCTGGGCGGCAAGCAGGTGGCACTGGGCGAAGCTTATGACGCCGGGCGTCACCTCCCTGCCCGCCTCAAGGGGACGAAGCAGCTGGCTGGCACGGGCCAAGATAAAGTTTCGCCACCGTGGGCCGGCCGGTGGCTTTGCTGTAAGTCTCTGCTCTTTTATTTTCTGTTTTCTATTTCTTTCTGTAACTTTGTGGCTTTTCTAAAATACTAAAACGTTTTCATAAATCCTGAAATTAATTGGGGGGCTTTGTTCAGATTATTACCAACAGCCCACACTTAACTTCAGAATTATTTGGGCATTTGAATTATTTCATAGCATTTAAATGCCCAAATGCAAATAGGTAATGATTTAATCCAGTGACCTTATGTGTCCTAGAAAAATGTGAACCAATTTTAGCAAAGGTTCTAACCCAAGGAAAAACTGATGGACATTTTAGAAGGGCATCTCAGGTTCATTGAAAATGATTTTATGTTGAACCTATTTGATTTGATCTGGTGCTAGGGTTTGATCAATCCCCATTTCAAATTCAAAAGAATTTAAACATGATGCATCACTCTAATGCAAGCACTAAGCATTACCAGAACTAGGGATGTGACACTTGGCCCCTCGCAAGGGCCTTGAATGTTTGCTAGTGAAGATGGGCTGTGCCAGGCCGTTATTGGAGCCACGCCGCGGGCCGTAGGCAGGCAAGTCTGGGGACCCCCATTCCCAAAATGCCGCCAGTAGCCCCCGCGCCCAAGGTACGCTCGGACTTGGTTCGGGGCAAAGCCAAGGGGGAAGTGCGAAGCGCCGCGGGCCCCAACAGCCTGCGACCTTGATTGACGCATGGCGATTGACGGGACATGGGCGTCTCCACTTCCCCATGCAGCCTCTATTTGCGCCTGGCTAGGCGGCCACTGCTGCCTACACTACTTTGCCCCCATTCGCCTGTAGCATGCCCCGCAGCTCATTCGCTTTCTGGAAGACAGCGAATCCCTTCCCTCCGTCTGACCTGACACCGAGCCTCCCTGCCGCCATGGCGCCCAGCCGGAAGAAGAAGGGGAAGAAAGAGTCCCGTACCTCGGTCCTCATGGCGCCGGTCTCTGAGCCTGCCGTCAAACGGTCGGTGGTGCTCAACCGGGAAGCGATGGACAAGGTGCGCCCAGCGCTCGCCGCCGATTCCAATGAGTCGGGGGCGACGGTGGCCTGACTCACTTCCCACACGGCGATTGACAGGACGGCCACCGAGGTTCCCATCCATCTTCACGGCCTCTGGGCTGGTTTGATCCCTCCCTTCTCCGACTTCTTCAATGCGGTACTCTCGCATTACCAGATCCATGCACTGCACCTCGATCCCCAATCCATCCTGCTCCTTGCTGCCTTTGCCTTTGTCTGCGAAGCTATGGTGGGCATTGCTCCTTCCGTGGCCCTGCTTTGCCACTTCTTCTCACTGCACCTGACAGATGCTTCCCAGTGCTCAGGGTGTGTATCCCTTCAGGTTGTTGCGGCGATGGCCGACTCGGGGATCAATTTCGAGCTTTCGCCGGTCGTCGAAGGCTTCCGGAAGAGGTGGGTGTTCGTGGATGTTGGTGTGCGCAGCCCCCTGCTGCAGCTCCCGCAAGCTCCGGCTGTCCCAAGCCCCGACTGGGGGCACGCGAAGTTCGCCGACCGGTGGCTCGCCCACGTCTGGCTTCGGCTGGCCAGGCTGAAGGGTCTCGGGGTGACAGCGCCAATGGTGGTGAAGGAGTTCATCCGGTGTTGCATCACTCCGCTTCAACGTCACTCCCAGCCGATGTGGACCTTCTCCGGCTACCGGGACTGCATGAGGCTTCAGGCGCCAGCTCTTGCTCCTAAGGCGCGGCGCATGGTGTTTAAGCTTCTGACGGCGACCCAATACCCACCAGCTTGCCGGAGGAGGGCTGCCTTCTGTACTGTTGCTTGAACAAGCTGGAGTTTGTGAAGTAGATGCCTTCTTTTGATGAGTGGGGACCGAGCCCAGCTGGCCTTGAAGGGCCTAGTGTGAGCCCTGTCTTCGTGGCTCCCTTGCCCGCCGCCGGCGTAGTGACCTCCCCCAAGGTGGACGCAGGGGCGCGACCGCCGCCGCCTGTGGGTGACGCGGCTGCTGAGGAACCGACGCCGCCCGGGGCTCCTGAAGGGTCGCCCAGTGGGCCCCTTGGGAGCCGTCTTGAGGAAGCGACTGAAGGGACGACGCAGCCCGATACTCCTGAGGCTGCAGCCCCCGAGGCCCCGGCAGGTCGCCGCGAGGCGGAGGCCAAGGTATCCACGCAGTCTAGCACCCCTGAGGTCGCCTCCTCAGGAGCTACCCCACCAAGGCCAAGCCGGTGACTGCACTGGCTTCGCCGGCCCGATCGAACTCTCGACGCCCCCGAAGAGGAAGGGGTCTCCAAGCTTAAGTGGTGATGTCTTCTGACCATTGAAACAGAGGAAGTATATCGCCATAGACGAGTGAGTACCTTATCTTTGTAGTTTCTCGAGTGCTGCTTCCCCTCCTGTCTGTGGCTCCTCAGGGTCCCTTCCGCTAAGGCGGTGAAAACTCCCGAGAAGAAACCTCCTCCTGCTTCGAGTCCCCTGCTGACCTTGAGCGCTCCAAGCCAACGTGTCGCACTTGGCGCGAGGTTGGCCGGAGAGGCAAGCGCGCCAGCCTGGCGCCTCGAACCCACGTTCTTGCCGTTTCTCCTTCGTGGCCTTGCCTGGGGTGCGGAAGGTGTGCCAAGGGCTCCTCCTCTGGTTGTCGACCGCGGCTGGGTGGCCTCAGCCCTGGCCTCTCCTTCAGGCAATGAGCCGCTTCCCCCCTGTGCTCCCGACAGGGCCCGAAGGGCGCCTGGCAAAGCAATAGCCCCCAGCCCCCTGCTGGGAGGAGGCGAGCCACCTCAGACTTCTTCAATGACTTCCGGCATGGGGGACGGGCCCGGTCACGCATTTGAGCTCATGCGCAAGCGGGGTGCCGTCCGTCACGAGCTCTTTCAGGAGGCGATGGGTGCGCTGAGCCGGCTTGGGGAAGAGCTCATGGATGTCGACGCCCGCCTTGAAGCTGAGGGTCTCCGGCTGGTGGATGAATGGCATCAACTGAAGGCGGCCATCAACCTCGGGTGCCTCCAGTGCAAGCACACCAATGTGAAAGCCGAGGCATCGCTCGCAACCTTGCGCGAGGCCAGCGCCCGGGCCTTGGAGGAGGCCATGGAGGCAGACCACCATCACGAGGTCGCCGAGAGGCGCAGGCAGGAGCTCCTGGCCCTGAATGCCTCCCTAGAGCAGCAAGTGGAGGCACGCAGAGCTGCCTTGGCATCGATGAAGGGGGCGCCATCTGATGAGGAGGAGATCTTGAGGCGCGAGGAAGCGCTGATGCTGGAGGCCACGGAGCGCAGCCTCGAGCTTGAGCGGTTGGAGACGAGGGAGCGCCAGGTTGCCGAAGCAGAAGACGCTGCCAGCACTCGCGAGGCCAGGACCCAGGAGGAAGTTGACCGCAGGGTGGTCGAGGCTCGTGCTGATCTTGCCAACAGGTATGACCTGAAGCTGAAGCTCATGGAAGCCGAAGCTGAGCGCAGGACCGCCGCCCTCAGGTCAAGGTTGGCCGAGGCGGAGCAACGCGAGAAGGCCGCAACAGCTGCCTTGATCTCCATGCAGGCCGAGTTGGCCTCCGCCCGTTCTGAGCTACTCCCGCTTCAGCGGCGAGTTACCAACGCCGAGTCCTTCATGCAGTAGAGCAGGGAAGAGGTGCTCCCCCGGCAGCCGTTACTGCGCGAGCACACTCCCATTGAGGGAGTCCCGGATTAGGGGGTGTCCGGATAGCCGGACTACCGTCATCGGCCGGACTATCATCATCGACCAGACTCCAAGACTATGAAGATAGAAGATTGAAGACTTCGTCCCGTGTCCGGATGGGACTTTCCTTGGCGTGGAAGGCAAGCTTGGCGATACGGATATGTAGATCTCCTACCATTGTAACCGACTCTATGTAACCCTAGCCCTCTCCGGTGTCTATATAAACCGGATGGCTCTAGTCCGTAGGACAACAACCCTTACAATCATACCATAGGCTAGCTTCTAGGGTTTAGCCTCCTTGATCTCGTGGTAGATCCACTCTTGTAAACATCCACAATATCAATATCAATCAAGCAGGACGTAGGGTTTTACCTCCATCAAGAGGGCCCAACTCGGGTAAAACATCGTGTCCTCGTCTCCTGTTACCATCCGCCTAGACGCACAGCTCGGGACCCCTACCCGAGATCCGCCGGTTTTGACACCGACATTGGTGCTTTCATTGAGAGTTCCTCCGGCCGCCACCGATAGGAAGGATGCCTCCTCCCGCCTTCAAGGACGGTATTTTGCCAAAGGAGCCTTGGCCGCCAAAACTATCCGCTAGGTTGTTTGCTTATGACCGCCGTCCGCCACCGCTCGACAACGACCTCTCAAGTCGCCAAAAGCAATTTTCACGCCAGCTCGAATTTGCCGAGCGGCTGGATCCAATAGAGCTCTCGTCCAGAACGAGCTCTTGATCGTGACGCCGCCGGGAGTCGCCATGACTACAATCAGATTGGGCTTAAACCGATCCGAGAGAGATTAACTCTCCCAGTCACCCACCACGCTGCAAAGGGTAGAGGAACAATGCGCGACGCTTCTCCCGTATTGAAAACTAGTCATGTCCGGCTCCCAACCCCCATGCCGGATTCCCACGGAGGGACGGACTTCGATCAAGCATCGAACTTAAAGTCGCATCGAACTGCACTCGCTGGACAACGCCCAGAATCCAAGCTTCCAAATTCGAAACTTCGCCTTCGAGCCTTGAGATGGGTAGGGTTCCGAC
Organism: Aegilops longissima; assembly: GCA_021605205.1. Lineage (NCBI taxonomy): Eukaryota > Viridiplantae > Streptophyta > Magnoliopsida > Poales > Poaceae > Aegilops > Aegilops longissima. The sequence goes on from CM038678.1 coordinate 555,802,765, forward strand.
TTAATTCCACCCACCCGCCTGCATATATGCGATCTATCTCTAATCCGCAAGAGCCTCGCCGAGACAAGACATCACTATCGGGCCGATTCTCCCGGTTATGGACAGGATAAAGGACTGCCGAGAGGAAAACGCAATCTCAATTTTTGCAATAATTGCACGGACGAGGAATCTTGAACGCCGCCACCGTCGTGAAATTACACGCCACGACCAAGCGCCCATAGTACGAAAGTATTGTGCGATGGAGAGTTTCCGACAACCAAAATAAGTTTTGGGACAATCCGCCCCGAATACAACCCTAGTCCGCAACAAAAGGGTGCATTACACTCGTGCACCGATACAAAAACCAAAAAGCAAAACCCCATAAAGGGCACGGAACCGCATTAGAGGGATGGCTTAGTGGACCCTGCAAAATTCACAAGATGTAAGGCGCCGTCCCAACACATAGCCTTCGAGCATGTTGATATTACGGCAGGTGGCCAAAAGTGGAGAGGAGCTTCTAGCCCCGAAAACCACTCCAACAACATCGGCACGGTATCAACAGTCTTCGAGACTTTCACATCAAATAATATGCGAAACGAATAATCCGCAGCCTCGCCAAGTCTACCAAGTAGCAACAACCAATCCATGGAGCGACACAGCCATCACCTTCAACGCCAGCGATTTAACCTATATTCGAACAGCCCGAGCTCCACCAAGACCGGTACTTAGTCCAATAGTGGACGGCTTTCGACTTACAAAAGTCCTCATGGATGGCGGCAGCGGATTAAACCTCATCTACGAGGAAACCCTTCAAAAATGGAAATAGATCGGAGCCGCATTGAGCGAAGCAGCACAACCTTTAGAGGAATAATCCCTAGCCGGAGGCGCGCTGCACAGGAAAAATCACACTCGATGTGGTATTCGCTCACCGGACAATTACAGATCCGAAGAAGTCACGCCCAAGTGGCCCTGCTCAACAGCGGATATCACGCTATATTAGGACGAGAGGCATTCACAATTTTTCAAGCCGCACTTATTACGGGTACATGAAGCTCAAAATGCCCGGGCCCGCGGAATAATCACTCGTTAGTGATCCGGACATAGCACTCCGCTACCGAAAACAAGACAGCAGATTAGCCTTAGAGGTACTATCCAAGCCCTAGCGGCAGAGGAACTCATCACACGCGCCCACGGTGAATAGGGACGATGTGATACTCGATAAGAGATCCAAGTCCACCTCCTTTAAACCAGCAGATGAAATAGTAAAATTCCAGTGTCCACCTAACGGACTCGACAAAGACGGCTCCATCGGGCACAATTGAACCCGGATGTAGACGCCAGACTACGAGAATTCCTTCGAAAATTGGGACATTTTGCTCGGCACCCTCGGATATGCCCGAATCCCACGCAGATTGGCGAAACACAGCCTAAACATCCTAAAGGATTCAAGCCACCAAACAGGCTCTTCGACGATTTTCCAACCCAAAAGACAGTAATGGGAGAAGAGCTAGCCAAACTATTGGAAGCTGGATTCATCGAGACATCAAGCATCCGGATTGGCTAGCAAACCTGGTAATGGTACCAAAGAAGGACAAATCTCGGCGCCTATGTGTCGATTTCAAAGACCTAAATAAAGCCTACCCAAAGGATCCTTCCTCCTCAAGATCGACCAAATCATCGATGCCACCGCAGGCACGATTCATTGTGCTTCCCGGACGATACTCCGCTATCATCAAATCAAGATGGCAGAAGCGGATCAAGCCGCAACGGCATTCATTACTCCATATGGACCATTCTGCTTCAACACGATGCCCTTCGACTTAAAAACGCCGCGCAACAACATATCAACGCATGATTCGTATATGTCCGCTACCCAGATCGGCAAAACAGAGAGGCATACGAGACGACGAGTCGCCAAAACTAAACACGCTTGAAACTCTAGTAGACGACTTGAGGCTCACATTCGACAAACTCGTAGCATATGACATCAAGCTGAATCCGAAAAATGCGCTTCGGCGCATCACCGGAAAGTCACCGGCTTCATCATATCCGTAGAGGAATTGAAGCAAACCCAGCCAGATCCGAGCTCACAGCTAGATATCCAAAAAGACCTCAAGCAAATACAAAATTGATCGATGCGTATGCTCTAAGCCGCTTTATCTCCGCCTAGGAGAAAAGGCATTACCTCTATCGCCTCCTTAGGCGATCAACACTTCGAGTGGCCGGATGCTGCCACCGCCGACTCAAGAAATAAAGGCCATATGGCAACAAATCTGGTCCTCTGCGCCCAACCCGGGCGAACCAATGTTGTTATACATCGCAGCAACGCATCAAGTTGTAAGCGCGTACTGCCGTTTAACGAGAGAAATAAGGGCATAAATTCTCTTCAAAACCAGATACTACGATCCACCGTGTTAACCCCCGCAAGTCCTGCTACTCGCACTATCGAAGATAGCATACACGGTGTTCATGGCATCCCGAAGTCTCCGACACTACTTTCAAGAGTGTTCAATAACAAAGGGCCTCAAGTACCACTTAACGACATTATAAACAATCGCGACGCGACGGGCAGGATTGCAAATGGGCCATTGAGCTCTTACCATTTGATATAACTTACAAACCTCAAGCGAGCTATAAAGTCACAAGTTTTGGCTGACTTTGTCGCTGAATGGACCGGTCAACTCCCTAAAGAGTACGGCGATACTCCAATTGGATTATGCACTTCGACGGCTCTAAAATGTTAGCCGGATTGGGGCTGGTGTCGATTGACGCCCCGACCGGGACACAGTCCAATACGCATTTCAGATAATGTACACGGACTCCAACAACGCAGCCAATACGAGGCCCTTTTACATGGTCTCCGGATGGCAATTCCATGGGCATTCAACGCCTAGAGGTGCGCGATTCAAACCTCGCAATATCCCAAATAAACGGAGACTTTGATGCCAAAGATCCGAAAATGGCAGCATATCGCAACGCTGTCCTAAAATGTCAGCCCGGTTCAAGGACTTGAATTCCATCACGAGCCCGGATAATAACCAAGCAGCCGACGATCGCACGATCGGCGCAAAACGCGACGCTGTCCCTCCTAACATCTTCCCCGAACGGCTCTTCAAGCCATCCGTATTATGGGAAGAGGAGTCCGAACAAGCCGCACTAACCGCGATTCAGCCGATGACATAACACCTTCCGCCCGCGACATAATGGCAGTAATTGCCCCGTGGACAGTAACCATTCTCGCCTACTTGCTTAGGCATGAGCTTCCCGAAGACCAAAATGAGGCCCGCTGCATTGTCTGGCGATCTAAAGCCTACAAGGTCTATGAGGGAGAACTTTATAAGAAAAGCACAACCGGAGTCCTTCAAATCTGTATCTCCGAAGAGGAAGGGCGAAACCTCATGGCTGAAATTCATGCCGGACTAGGCGGACACCACGCCGCAGCTCGGGCCCTTGTAGGAAAGGCATTCCGTACAGGATTTTATTGGTCGACGGCCCGAGCAGATGCTCGTGACTTAGTCCAAAGATGCGCCGCTTGTCGCCTCTTTGCTAATCGAGCCATATGCCACCCACCGCCTCAAAACTATACCCATTACCCGCCGTCATGGTCCTGGGGCTTGACATGGTTGGACCACTTAAAGGGGAACCCACAAGCAAAGGTACCTATTGGTCATGGTGGATAAATTCACCAAATGGATAGAGGCCAAGCTAGTTAAAACGGCAGAGTCCGGACCAGTGATAGACTTTATATCCGGGGTAGTACACCATTATGGTGTCCCCAACAGCATCATCACCGATAACGGCATGAACTTCACGGCCGATGAGGTTAAATCATGGTGCAAAAATATGGGCATCAAGCTCGATTACGCTTCAGTCTATCATCCTCAAACCAACGGTCAAGTGGAACGAGCAAATGGTCTAATAATGAGCGCATCAAACCCGCACTAGTGCGGTCCTCACGAAATCTGACACGACCGGTAGAGGAGCTCGACCAGACTGGGGCTGCGGACAACGCCTAACCGCATTACCGGATTCACACCATTTTTATGGTATACGGCGCAGAAGCAGTTTTGCCTCGCGACATAATTCATGACTCACCTCGAAAAGCGCATGTACGAAGAAAGAGAAGCCGAGTTGGATCGGCAGGACAGCTTGGACGATTGAGGAAGAACGCGACGCCGCCAAGGCTCGCTCCGCATTCTATCAGCAGCAGGCTCAAGATATCAAAGCAGAGATGTACGGGCCAAGACTTACAACGTTGGCGAACTGGTTCTACGCCGCGGACAAGAAAAAGGACAAGCTCAAGCCCAAATGGGAAGGTCCTTCATCATCGATCAAGTCCTGACCGCGGAACGCATCTGCCTATGAAATGCATCGGATAACCGACTCGAGCCGAACCCATGGAACCCAGCCCGCCTCAAGATTCTATGCCTAGCGCCGACTAAGAGTTCGCCCCTTCCCCGGCCCAATTTTTTTTTTACTTCAGCTGCCTTTTGTTTATCTTTTTTCTTCTCAACCCTATTCATCCAAGCCTTAAGGGCCTACTTATGCAACGCTCAGGCAAGAATTGATGTGCTATCCGCACTCATTATACCTAGGGGCTTCTTTACCGTGCTTAATTATAAGGGCTTTATGCCCAAAGACATGTGTCAAGCCTCCACATGTACCTTTTGTTCACCATTATATGCATCGATATGACTTAAGTTTTGGCCAAGCTGGGTTGCTCGGCTCCTGTGCTTACCCCTACGCTCCCGATTGTTCGCTAGGAGGTAAAGGAGCACCTCTCGATTGTTACTCGCCGGTCAGCCGGATGTGTACCTCAGATCGGGTGAAGCCAAAGCTAGCGTTTTAAGGGAATATTCGGTCGGTGACTTAAAAGATGATTTTTATCCACTTATTTATCTGCCCCTAGATGTTTTTCTGCTTTTTGCAGTCCGACATGCACTTTAGGGCATGCCACCCACAGAGGAAAGGAACCCTTAACGGAACTATTCTCCCCGAAGATGTTTCTTACTACCCATGTAATATAACATAACTAGTTGGGCACTTCTCCGATAAAGCACTAATGACCCCTACGCCTGGTCTCCATGCATACCCCGTTGTTTCATAACCGAGAAGGTATTCGACACACTCGGACTCTAGGGTCCCGAGGTCGGGTTAAAAGGTCGGCAAAGACAAACGATCTACAATCCGCTAGAAGGCATTTTATATGTCATTTTATAATACATTGTCAAATCGACCGATTGTATTCTCCTCAATCCCGCCTAACAAAGTTGTCTAATTTACATCCAGTTGGGAAAATTTAACGCCAACTCTACTTGGTCAGATACTAAACTCACAGGATCTCCTTCCCATCGGGCCCCACAGACCGACTTCGCCATGTGGTTGGGATCCGCCTTCTTGTACCGCTGCCTTTACCATGGCCTGTGCCTCCTCGGCACCTTGGCGGCAGGTCGAATCTTCCATAAATGGAAGCGCTGCTGCACTCGCAGCTTCTCCGCAAGCTCCCAAGACCCTGTAAGGAGAAGGCTGGCCATAAAGCCCGATGACGCCGCCATTGCCCGCCAACTCGCTCGATCAGTTGCAACAATTCGAAGTTGATCACCCGCTGATACGGGCATCTCTCCGCAGGGCGACCTATGAGCATACCTGCATATATTCATCAATTGACTTCCTCGCCAACTCTTCTTTTCAAAGGAGTTCGCCAAGCACTTACTATATATGCCGCGATGAAGCCGCTGATTCTCCTTAACGGAGCTCGGCAGCTCGCCCGAACGCCTTTTTAGCTCTTCTCCAAGCTGGGCATGGGCATCCCGGAGCTTGTTCCTTTCATGCTGCACATTATGCAAGACCTCTCGCCGGGCTTTAGTTGGCGCAGGTTCTTGCCTGTCCGGATCTTGTCCGCAGCACCTGCAACATCATTTTTAGACTTGCGCAAAGGCCAAACGCTACTTATCTTTCTAAAATAATGCGCTACTGTGAGAGGTCCTCGCTTCCTCCTCATGCCAGAGAGTGCGGCCTCATGTTGGGCCTTGCACTCTTGCAGCTCCCGAGACAGTTGGGTATTCTTCTCGTAAGATCCTACGTTTCATATGATCCTTAAATCAGTTAATATAACTACTTTAAGTCTCGGGGCTACCGCATATATAACTATTAAATTCTCTTACCAGATGTCTTTTACATACTGCCCGTGGCTCGTAAAACCATCTTGAGCAGCACGAAGGTGCGCGCCCCCGTGTTAAAGGCATTCAATGCCTCGGGAGAAGCACGCCACACGAATACTGTCCGGCGGCGCCTGTGATTCAGTGGCACTTCCACCTCGCACTTGGTGGCGACAGTCTGTCGGCATCCTCCGTCGAGGAACGTCTGCTCGCACTCTTGCGCCGCCTCCCTCCGCATCAAAAAGTAGAGCCTGGCTGGTAGAGGTTGGATTGAAACCTCCACGCCTGCAACCGCGGACGCTTTTTTCCCTATAAAAGTCATGAGCACTCAAACGCTTCCTAGGAATGTTGCTCTAAATAATGAATTGTGAGCTACACCTTTGCAGCGACGCTTTCAGCCGCGCCGCCCTCTTCCACCCACCGTCCGGACTGGCCTTTGTTGGTCAGCCACCGCTGGCTCGCTCGCCTAGGGGCGCCTCGCACAGCACAGCCATCATATACGGTGGTCGAAATAAGCGAGGAAGGAATGACGTGTCGTGGCTTCGTCGCAATCACCGGGAAGCCGGATATAGTCCGGGATAGTCGGCCGTGATGGCGACTTCAAAGCATTGTCCATGCTGAGCTGGTGGAACACCCCGCCGATTAGCTCCACCTTTATGTCCGGATCCTCTTCGAGGCCGGATCCTAGGATCTCTCTCGATCCTCGGCCGCGGAGCCGGACTTAGCATGTCCTCCACGGTCCGGCGCAGTTCCTCGCCGAAAGAAGAACACAATATAAGAAACTTAAGTTTCAAAAGGCACGGGTCGGGCACACAGAGTGTTCGCTTACCCAAGACCGGGGATTATTCATGGAGAACCCATTTAACGGGTTCGTCCGAAGGAAATCCTCCTTCTCCCCCTTGTACAGCCGGACAGATCGCCACCAGATCTTCGGGTCAATCCGCCCTTCATGCCATGACGGGTGGCATCGCCCTCCCTGCTGAAATCCCACATGGGGTGGCCCTCATTGTAGTGGCTGCACCTCACAGAATGCATGTTGCCATGACTCCAATCATGGTCAACCTAGCATGGGCCAAGAATCTTATTCGCCCATCAAATAATGGACGCCTTGTCTTCCTCCGCATGGAGGCTCATGGACGCCAACTAAGGCGTTTCTTCAGAGGAGCATTGCTAACTCCGGAGGCCGATCCGAATAGGGTCCGCAGCGAGCGCCTTCTATATAAAACCATTCAAGGCCACTCTTCGGCGCTTTCTTAGGGGTTCCGATGGATATCCGTCCCGCAATGCGCCATATTTCGCGCCGCCACTTGATATATGGACCCTCGTGAGAGCGGGTACAAGGCGTAACAACCTCTTCCACAGCGCCAAGTGGGGCTCGACGCCAGAATAGCTCGCAGAAGAGCTACGTAACCTGCAATATGCAGGATTGAGGCGGCGTGAGGTGATGAAGCTGGAGTTCAGAGAACTCCGTGAGCCCGCTGGAGGAATGGATGTACAGGAAACCGAGCCCCTTATCGATAGGGGACGAAGCATACCCGCCCCCTTTGTTGGGATTTGGGGTAACCTCCGCTTGCTTCCCACCTTGTAGGTGGCCAGCCCGGCTCGAACCGAACCATGAAGGCCGGAGGGAGATATCCCCCACTTGAGCTTCACCACTCAAGCAGCGGAATGAGCATCTCCTCCAATCTCCGGCAAAGGGCTGAGCGAGAAGAGGAGCCGCTGACGGTCCATGATGGAATGGATTCTTGGTCGAAAGCACTCGATGAGTATTTATGGAGGAATATGGTGATTTGGATCTGGATTCTGCCTCCCTTATAGGCAGATTATTCGCACAACTAGGGGTAAACATAAAAGACACCTCGCTTTTCACATTCGCGACGACGCGTGGAAGAAGGCCATTATTGGGTGTGGAAGCCAAGACGCCGCAACATTGATGAGGAAGCTGGACACTGCTCGCAGTACGTAGAACTTGAAGGAGAACACGCCTTGCAACGCCAAGACTACACACATGCTGGACTTATCGCCATTGAAGCCTGGTTCGGGGCTACCGAGGAGTCCCGATTAGGGGTGTCCGGATAGCGGACTACCGCCATCGGCCGGACTATCATCGGCCGGACTATCATCATCGACCGGACTCCAAGACTATGAAGATAGAAGATTGAAGACTTCGTCCCGTGTCCGGATGGGACTTTCCTTGGCGTGGAAGGCAAGCTTGGCGATACGGATATGTAGATCTCCTACCATTGTAACCGACTCTATGTAACCCTAGCCCTCTCCGGTGTCTATATAAACCGGATGGCTCTAGTCCGTAGGACAACAACCCTTACAATCATACCATAGGCTAGCTTCTAGGGTTTAGCCTCCTTGATCTCGTGGTTGATCCACTCTTGTAAACATCCACAATATCAATATCAATCAAGCAGGACGTAGGGTTTTACCTCCATCAAGAGGGCCCGAACCTGGGTAAAACATTGTGTCCCTCGTCTCCTGTTACCATCCGCCTAGACGCACAGTTCGGGACCCCCTACCCGAGATCCGCCGGTTTTGACACCGACACCCATGCTTCGGGACCGTAGGACGAGGGCCAATCAGGCGCTAGGCACCATCTGCGACGAGCACGCCCCACACCCCCACACCAAGGACTATGCCAGCCACCTTCGCTTCTTCACCGATGTCGTGACGCACCTGAAGAATTGATCCGAGAGGGCTCGCGAGCTTGTGGACGAAAAGAGCCGGGGCCTCCTCGGGCGCGCATTCTCTCGCATCTTCAGCAATCTTCAAATGCCAACCCCTACTTTAATTTTGACGCCGCCATTGCCCCAGTGTCCGGGGCTATCCGGGATAACCTGGCACGCTGTGTGGACGATAACGTGGATGCTCTGGTCAGGGCCTTCACCTCCGAGGATGACGCGGTGGTGGTCGTGGCGTATGAAGGTGGTGCGGTTGACGATGGCGGGGGCGATGCAGGCGACGACGATGGTGCCAGCAGCGCGTCTGGGAACGATTCAGAAGACGTTGCGAGCAACATGTTTGATTAGGCCTGTGCTCCTTTGTTTTAAACCTGCGCGCAAAAGCTTGGGCATGGCCCTTCAAGATGTAAGAGCATTTTTTGGGGAGGGGGAGCCCCTCATGTAACCAGACTATTGTTTTATCCTTTGAGCCAGACTTAAAGCATGCTTTTGTGAGTCCTTAAGTTCTTCCGCTAGCTTGCTGTAGCGACTTACCTCAGTCCAGACAGACCTCGGACCGGTCTTGTGGTTGCTGGTGTGTATTTATCCCGAGGGGAGTCCTTTGTGGGCCGCAAGGTGTTGGGATCCTAAGGAGCCTGATAGTCCGCCCAAGAGGGCCTCGCGAGAAGCAAGCGCCTGAGCGCAGCACGATGCACGCGTATGTCACACCCAGCCCCCGCTCGCGAGGTGCTCGTGAGGGAGGGGTAGCAGGCGCGGTCCTTAAAAGTAAGGCGCAGGACCAGAAAATTCAAGAAACCAATGCAACGATATAAAGATGCCTCCCGCACTTGTCAGCAAAAATACAAATTCAAGTCTAAATCTGAAAAGGCGGCAAAACGAGCTACAGAAAAGAGGGGTTGAAAGCAAAAGGCCGCATCCGACACCTAGCTAGTCTTCTTGTCTTCCCACCAGCGCGGAGCTAAGTGCTTTCACAGGCTGTGAGCATAGTCATTGGGGGACAGTGTCGACGGCCAGCGCGGAGCATGGTGCTTCCACTAGGATGTGGGCGGGAGCCCCCGAGGCCTGAGGGTGGCTCTCCGGAGACTCCGGGGCGTGTACAGCCCCACTCATTATTACGTGAGAGTGTCACAGGAGGATACCTTCACAGGCGCGAGCCTGCTTCATATCGCTAGACGAGGGCCCCGCCTTGCGCCGCCCTCGACCACCGTTGGGGCATCCGGAAACCAGGATGATGCCAAGGGGCAAAGGGGGCGCTAGCGGCGACCATGGGCCCTCTGCTGGGGAAAAGGCTCGCCGATGCCTCCCCGATAGAGGACCTACCTCCGGTCGACACCTTGCTCCGTGCGACGCGGAGAGGGGCCTTGCTCCAGGCTCCTCCGCGTAGCTCCCAGTGCGCTTCCCCTGGTTGAGGTGAGGTTGCCGCGCTGGGGTCGCCGTCCACCATTGTGACCTGGTCCACCTACGACCCATGGTTAGCATAAGCCTGCTCCTGTGAGATTAGCGGTACCTGCGGTTTCTGTCGTTGGCGGGGTCGGTGAGGCTCTTGGGTGGTTCCTGGAAGGCCTTAACTTCCAGCATCTAATCTTCCCAACCCGGCTCAAGGAACGAGCTGGGGTCATCCTCTGGTGTGTACTATCGATCCACCATGCGGGGCACATAGGCTTCCGGAGCCGCCGCCCCGGAACCCCCACCGAGACGCCTTGCGCTCCATGACGCCGGGCCCAGCGCGCCGCCCTGGTGGTGGTAGGATGGCATCCCGCTGGGGTCGCGGGGGGCAACGCCCGTATCTGCGCCTGCTGGGGGAAGCACATGTGCGGCCGGGTGCCCGACACCGTTGGCCACGCCGACGCCGATGAACCGTCCTGGTGCGCCTGGGAGCACGCGGGCGCGACAAGGCCCACCGTGCGATCTAGCCACAACTTGAGGCGTAGTTAAGGAGCAGAAAGGAGGCGTACCCCTGGTTGCAGCATCCAACATCTCAGCGACGCGCTCCAGCAATGCATCGCGGCCGCTCTCTGCCAGTCGGCACCGCAGCAGCTCCCGTGTCGCTATAAGCGCGGCTCGCATGTTCGCTTGTTCACATCGGTGTGTGGCGCCGTTGCAGCCGCGTAGCTTGAGGCCCTTGCGGCGGCCCGCGCGCGCCGTATTGTGAGTGTGGAAGGCGCCAGGCCGCGCCGCCCACGCCCCATGGCGCTCGGCATGCACGGGCCGCCTGGAGCATGGAGTTGAGGTCTTCTTGGGTGGACGGTGTCGCCCTGACGGGCCAAGCTGCCCAGTGGTCAGCGTAGGTCCTTGCGTCACCACACATCGGCACCGCGGGGTGTCAGCGGATCAGCTGATGAAAGAGAGGCTTCGGCGCACCCCTACCTGGCGCGCCAAATGTTGGATTACTGGTTCCGGCAAAACCCTTGAGGTTCGAACTCTGGGGTGCGCACGAAGATCTCTCTCTCCCTAGCTCACGCTCTCACCATGATCTCAAAACCTAGCTCGCCGAACTCGAGGAACAAGGAACACAAGAGTTTATATTGGTTCGGGCCACCGATGTGGTGTAATACCCTACTCCAGTGTGGTGTGGTGGATTGCCTTGTAGGCTGGGATGAACAAGTACAAGGGAAGAACTACCTCCTGAGGAGAGGTGTTCTTGAGCTCGGTGAGCTTGTGTGTGTGTGGATGGAATGGATCTGGTCCCAGATCAGTTGCCTTCTACAGTGGTGGCTGCTACGTCTTGAGCTTGCGTTGGTTTTCCCCGAAGAGGAGAGGATGATGCAGCACAGTAGCGTAAGTATTTCCCTCAGCTTTTGAGAACCAAGGTATCAATCCAAGAGGAGGCCACGCGCAAGTCCCTCGACCTGCACAAAACGATAGCTACTCGCAACCAACGCGATTAGGGGTTGTCAATCCCTTCACGGTCACTTACGAGAGTGAGATCTGGTAGAGATAATATTTTTGGTTTTTTTGGTATAAAGATGCAAAGTAAAAAGTAAAAGCAAAGCAAGTAAATAAAGTGATGGAGATTGATATGATGAGAATAGACCCGGGGGCCATAGGTTTCACTAGTGGCTTCTCTCAAGAGCATAGATATTCTACGGTGGGTGAACAAATTACTGTTGAGCAATTGATAGAATTGAGCATAGTTATAAGGTTATCTAGGTATGATCATTTATATAGGCATCACGTCCGAGACAAGTAGACCAAACGATTCTCAATCTCACTACTATTACTCCACTCATCGACCGCTATCCAAAGATGCATCTAGAGTATTAAGTTAAAACAGAGTAACGCCTTAAGCAAGATGACATGATGTAGAGGAATAAATTCATGCAATATGATAAATACCCCATCTTGTTATCCTCGATGGCAACAATACAATACGTGCCTTGCAACCCTTTCTGTCACTGGGTAAGGACACCGCAAGATTGAACCCAAAGCCAAGCACTTCTCCCATTGCAAGAACTACCAATCTAGTTGGCCAAACCAAACGGATAATTCGAAGAGACTTGCAAAGATAAATCAATCATACATAAAAGAATTCAGAGAAGATTCAAATATTATCCATAGATAAGCTGGATCATAAACCCACAATTCATCGGTCTCAACAAACACACCGCAAAAAGAAGATTGCATCGAATAGATCTCCACAAGAGAGGGAGAGAACATTGTATTGAGATCCAAAAAGAGAGAAGAAGCCATCTAGCTACTAGCTATGGACCCGAAGGTCTGAAGTAAACTACTCACACTTCATCTGGAGGGGCTATGGTGTTGATGTAGAAGCCTCCGTGGTGGATGCCCCTCCCAGCCGAGCTCTGCAATGTGCCCCAAGATGGGATCTCGTGGATACAGGAAGGTACGGCGGTGGAATTAGGTTTTTGGCTCATTCTCTGATCTGTTGGGGGTATGTAGGTATATATAGGAGGAAGGAGTACGTCGGTGGAGCGTCAGGGGGCCCACGAGGCGGGGGGCGCGCCTAGGGGGGCCTCCACCCTCGTGACCGCCTCTGGCACTTCTTGGAGTAGGGTCCAAGTCTCCTGGATCACATTTGGTGAGAAGATCATGTTCTCAAGGTTTCATTCCGCTTTGGACTCTGCTTGATATTCCGCTTCTTCAAACACCAAATAGGCAAAAACTGCACTCGGCTGGGCCTCCTGTTAATAGGTTAGTCCCAAAAGTAATATAAAAGTGGAAAATAAAGCCCAATATAGTCCAAAACAGTAGATAAAGTAGCATGGAGCAATAAAAAATTATAGATATGTTGGAGACGTATCAGTGGCTAGTCCTATTTATAGAGGCCCGGGTCCTCTTCCCAATTATTAGGCGGGAAGGGATCCCACAACGACCAATTTGAAGGGGGCAGCTAGTACAAGCTATCCTGACAAAAGGTGGTCTTCGCCTGCCAAAGGCTCTGGTGGTGACGCTGTCGTGGGCTCCGCAATGACCTCCATCCTACCGCTCTGCTGGTCTTGGTCTCGTTGCACCGATATGAAAACCTTTGCCTGATGCCTCGGGACTCCTCGCCTGCGCCTTTAGCACCAAAGAGGAAACCAGTACTCTACGCCCGCCGGCGCCCGCCTGGTGCCCGCCTGGCCTTGGTCGTCATGGCTCACATCACGGGAACCTCACGAGGTACCCCTCACCTTGATCTCTCCGCTCCTCACGAGCCAGCCTAGTGAGGCTGCCCCTGAGGAGGTCTTGTGACGCTCGCCTCGCGAGGCTTGGCCCCTCGCGAGGGTCTTGAGTGTTTGCTGGTGAAGATGGGCCATACCAGGCCATTAGTGGAGCCACGCCACGGGCCGCAGGCAGGAAAGTTTGGGGACCCCCGTTCCCAGAACACCGATAGAAACCTTAACCATCTTTGATCAATGAGCTAGTCTAGTAGAGGCTCACTAGGGACATAGTGTTTGTTTAGGTATTCACACATGTATCAAGGTTGCCGATCAATACAATTATAGCATGAATAATAAACCTTTATCATGAATAAGGAAATATAAAATAACAATTTTATTATTGCATCTAGGGCATATTTCCTTTAGTCTCCCGCTTGCACTAGAGTAAACGAGTCAATAATCTTGTTCACATCGCCATGTGATTAACACCAATAGTTCGCATCGCCATGTGATAAACACCCATAGTTCACATCGCCTTGTGACCAACACCCAAAAGGGTTTACTAGAGTCAATAATCGAGTTCACATCACCATGTGATTAGCACCCAAAGAGTACTAAGGTGTGATCATATTTTGCTTGTGAGAGAGGTTTAGTCAACAGGTCTGCCACATTCAGATTCGTATGTATTTTGCAAATTTCTATGTCTGCAATGCTCTGCACGGAGCTACTCTAGCTAATTGCTCCCACTTTGAATATGTATCCAGATTGTGACTTAGAGTCATCCGGATTAGTGTCAAAGCTTGCATCGACATAACCCTTTACAACGAACTCTTTGTCACCTGCATAACCGAGAAACATTTCCTTTGTCCTCTAAGAATAGTTTTGACCGTTGTCCAGTGATCTATTCCTGGATCACTATTGTACCCCCTTTGGCAAACTCATGGCAAGGCACACAATAGGTCTGGTACATAGGATGGCATACTTTATATAACCTATCGCTGAGGCATAGGGAATGATTTTCATTCTCTCTCTATCTTCTGCCGTGGTCGGGTTTTGAGTCTTACTCAACTTCACACCTTGCAACACAGACAAGAACCCTTTCTTTGACTGATCTATTTTGAACTTCTTCAAAATTTTGCCAAGGTAAATACTTTGTGAAAGTCCTATTAAGCGTCTCGATCTATCCCTACAGATCTTGATGCCCAATATGTAAGTAGCTTCACTGAGGTCTTTCATTGAAAAATTCTTATTCAAGTATCCTTTTATGCTATCCAGAAATTCTATATCATTTCCAATCAGCAATATGTCATCCACATATAATATCAGAAACGCTACAGAGCTCCCACTCACTTTCTTGTAAATACAGGCTCCACCGTAAGTCTGTATAAAACCATATGCTTTGATCACCTCATCAAAGCGTATATTCTAACTCCGAGATGCTTACACCAGTCCATAGATGGATCGCTGGAGCTTGCACACTTTGTTAGCACCTTTAGGATCGACAAAACCTTCTGATTGCATCATATACAACTCTTCTTTGAGATATCCATTAAGGAATGCAATTTTGACATCCATTTCCCTGATTTCATAATTATAAAATGCGGCAATTGCTAACATGATTCAGACTGAATTTAGCATCACTACGGCTGAGAAGATCTCATTGTAGTCAACCCCTTGAACTTGTTGAAAACCTTTCGCAACAAGTCGAGCTTTGTAGATGGTGACATTACCATCAGCGTCTGTCTTCTTCTTGAAGATCCATTTATTCTCAATGGCTTGCCGATCATCGGGCAAGTCCACCAAAGTCCACACTTTGTTCTCATACATGGATCCTATCTCAGATTTCATGTCCTCAAGCCATTTATCAAAATCTGGGCTCATCATAGCTTCTTCATAGTTTGTAGGTTAGCCATGGTCTAGTAACATGACTTCCAGGACAGGATTACCATACCACTCTGGTATGGAACATGCTCTATTCGACCTACGAGGTCCAGTAGTAACTTGATCTGAAGTTTCATGATCATAATCATCAGCTTCCTCTCTAGTTGGTGTAGGCATCACGGGAATGGATTTCTCTGATGTGTTACTTTCCAAATTGAGAGAAGGTACAGTTACCTCATCAAGTTCTACTTTCCTCCCACTCATTTCGTTCGAGAGAAACTCCTTCTCTAGAAAGGACCCGTTCTTAGCAACAAACATCTTGCCTTTGGATCTGTGGTAGAAGGTGTACCCAATAGTTTCCTTAGGGTATCCTATGAAGACGCACTTCTCCGATTTGGGTTCGAGCTTATCAGGCTAAAGCCTTTTGACATAAGTGTCGCAACCCCAAACTTTAAGAAACGACATCTTAGGTTTCTTGCCAAACCATAGTTCATACGGTGTCGTCTCAACGGATTTAGACGGTGCCATATTTAACATGAATGTGGCTATCTCTAATGCATAACCCCGAAATGATAGTGGTAAATCGGTAAGAGACATCATAGACCGCACCATACCTACCAATGTACGATTACGGTGTTCGGACACAACATTATGCTGTGGTGTTCCAGGTGGCGTGAGTTGTGAAACTATTCCACATTGTTTTAAATGAATGCCAAACTCGTAACTCAAATATTCACCCCCGCGATCAGATCGTAGAAACTTTATTTTCTTATTACGATGATTGTCTACTTCACTATGAAATTCTTTGAACTTTTCAAATGTTTCAGACTTGTGTTTCATTAAGTAGATATACCCATATCTGCTCAAATCATCTGTGAAGGTCAAAAAATAACAATACCCGCTGCGTACCTGAACACTCATCGGAATACATACATCGTTATGTATTATATCCAATAAGTCATCAACTCGCTCCATTGTTCCAGAGTTTTAGTCATCTTGCCTATGAGGCATGGTTCGCACATATCAAATGATTCATAATCAAGTGATTCCAAAAGTCCATATGCATGGAGTTTCTTCATGCGCTTTACACCAATATGACCAAAACGACAGTGCCACAAGTATGTTGCACTATCATTATCAACTTTGCATCTTTTGGCATCAATATTATGAATATGTGTATTACTACGATCGAGATTCAATAAACCATTTACATTGGTGTAGGATCGAAAGTATGTCTAGAGGGGGTTTGATTAGACTACTTGACCAAATAAAAATCTAGCCTTTTCCCAATTTTAGTTCTTGGCAGATTTTAGCAACTTTGCACAAGTCAAGCAATTAACCTACACATGCAATTCTAAGAGTATAGCAGCAGAATGTAAAACAATTGCATATGAAGGTAAAGGGAGGAGTTTAAGGGAGCAAACACAATGTTGACATGGAGATTTTTTATCCGTGGTTCCGATAGGTGGTGCTATCGTACATCCACATTGATGGAGACTTCAACCCACGAAGGGTAACGGTTGCGCGAGTCCACGGAGGGCTCCACCCATGAAGGGTCCACGAAGAAGCAACCTTGTCTATCCCACCATGGCCGTCGCCCACGAAGGACTTGCCTCACTCGGGTAGATCTTCACGAAGTAGGCGATCTCCTTGCCCTTACAAACTCCTTGGTTCAACTCCACAATCTTGACGGAGGCTCCCAAGTGACACCTAGCCAATCTAGGAGACACCACTCTCCAAGAAGTAACAAATGGTGTGTTGATGATGAACTCCCTGCTCTTGTGCTTCAAATGATAGTCTCCCCAACACTCAACTCTCTCTCATGGGATTGGATTTGGTGGAAAGATGATTTGAGTGGAAAGCAACTTGGGAAGGCTAGAGATCAAGATTTATGTGGTTGGAATGGAATATCTTGAACTCAACACAAGTGTAGGTGGTTCTCTCTCAGAAAATGTATGTTGGAAGTGTAGGCATGTTCTGATGGCTCTCTCCACGAATGAAGAGTGGGTGGAGGGGTATTTATAGCCTCCACAAAAAATCTAACCGTTACACACAATTTAGCAAACTGGTGGGACTGAATAGTTAAACTCGGTCAGGCCGATTTAGTTCATAATGTGACTATTAGGATTTTTGGTGGGACCGACACGTCAACTCGGTAAGACCGATTTCGTTAGGGTTAGGGCATAACGTAATCTCGGTGAGACCGATTACACAAACTCGGTGAGACCGATTTTGGTAATAGACAAACAGAGAGTTGGTTAGGCAAACTCGGTGGGACCGATTCGCTCATCTCGGCTGGACCGAAATGTTACGAAAGGGAAATAGAGAGTTTGTATTGCAATCCCGGTGGGACCGATCGCTCATCTTGGTTTGACCGAAATGTTATGAAGGGAAACCGAGAGTTTGCAATCCCATCTCGGTGAGACCGAGATCCCTATCGGTGAGACCGAAAAGACTAGGGTTTCTGGCAGTGGCTATGTCAACTGAACTCGGTGGCGCCGGATATGAAATTTCGGTGGGGCCGAGTTGGACTTTTTGGTTTGGGATATATGTGGATATGAGAAAGTAGTGGAGGGTTTATGGAGCATATCACTAAGCATTTTGAGCAAGAACCTCATTAAGCAACACCTCATCCCTTCTTAATAGTATTGGCTTTTCCTATAGACTCAATGTGATCTTGGATCACTAAAGTAGAAAAAGTGTAGAGTCCTGAGCCTTGAGCTTGAATCAATCCTTTGTCCTTCGCATTTTTGGGGGTCCACTTTTCTCATCCATGCCATGCCAATCACTGAGCTTTCCTGAAATGTTTATCTTGAAATAGCATTAGCTCAATGAACTATATGTTGTTAGGAATTACCAAAACCACCCATGGATAGTTGCACTTTCAATCTCCCCCTTTTTGGTAATTGATGACAACATATAGATCAAAGCTTCGACAAAAGATAATAAGATTGAAAAACATCGTCGCTTTGAGAAGTATGTGATAAGCAAGAGCTCCCCTAAATTTGTGCATTATTTAAAATTTGCTTTTGAATGCAAATGCACAATCAATTAGGATCATGGGTTACTCTTCCATGTCACATACATCTTGGTGGAGCGCTCAAAATGATAGAAGTTAAAAGCATGCACTCATCACCAACTAAAGTGAACGATCATATAAGGATATAAGAGATAATATCATTCAACAAGCATTAAGGGTAGCATGTGATCAAACACATGGTCAAACAAGTATCTCACAAGCACATAAAGTATCTCACACAAGCAAACAATAAAAAAGGTTCAACCAAAATAGCAAGACATATAAAAAGCAACACTCTCTCTTGAAGCCTATGATCTATACAAGTTACCAAAAAGTTCAAAAATGCATAGTGCTAAACGACTCTCAGGCGACTCCAAGGACGAAAGATTCTGTTGATGTAGCTGGAGCTGGTGGAGTTGCTGCTGGAGCTGATGGCACTGAGGCTATAGCTGCTGGAGCTGATGCTGTAGCTCTAGTATCTGTGACTGGCACTGTAGCAGACCTCTGGCTTCTGGGTACTCTAGCAAAAGCATTTGTAGTAGACTTGCCCTTCTTCTCCTCTGCTTCCTCCTGTAGCTGCTCAACTGCAGTTTGGATCTCAGTTACCTTGACATCCAGATCATAGAACTTCTGCTCAATGATCCTCTCCAAACTCTCCTGGTTTTGAGTCAGGGTGGCCAAGCCCTTCTCAATCCTCAAGGTGGATTGGATCATATTTCCAAGTTGATCTTGTTTGGATTTCAAGAACACTTGAGATGCCTCTTCAACAGTTGGCATCTTTGTAGCTTTCTGTGCCCTTGCCTTCTCTCTCTCTATCACCTGCTGCTTCACCATCATCTGATTCAATGGTGAACTTCATAGTTTCACATGTGGCAACCTTCTTTGGTTTGGAAGCTTCAACAGTTGAGGCTCTGGCTTTTGACATTGGAACCCTTCTTGCTGGAGCCTTTGTCTTCAGTCCAGTCTTTGTTGCAGCAGCAGTGCTATATTCCTTCTTCAGCACTTTCTTTCTTGAAGGGGCCTCATCCTCAACAGCCACATAATCTTCATCTTCAGAATCTGAAGTTTTCTTCTTCCTTGTCCTTGTAGCTGCCTTGGGCAAGTAACTAGGAGTGCTCCTGCTGCCCTCATCATAGCTCCCTGAGGGACTAGTGCCCTCACTCATCTGAACCTGCTCTTCTGACTTGTTCTGACTATCACTTTGATCAGACATTTGTTTAAACTTACTGACAACAAACCCTGCGAATAGGTTGTAAATGAGGTAGAGTGGATGAGCATCACAAAGTACATAAGTTTTGCAAAATAATTGAGTCAAAAAGCTTAGTTTTTGTTCTCAACAGAAGTGATCTCGGAGCTACCGAATTGACAAACTTGGTGGTACCGAAGCAACACTTGGAACCTAAACTAGTGAACTCGGTAGGGCCGAGTCACCGTTCGGTGGCACCGAGATTGCTAGGGTTCCACAGAATCCTGAACTCGGTCACACAGATTTGCACGTTTTGGTCGGGCCGAAAAGCGCATGTGCAATGGCCAAGGCCAAATCGGTGAGACCGATTTCTACAGTTCGGTTGGTCTGAGATGAGTTCTGCGGAGAGCTAACCCTAAATTTTTTGAATCAAACTAGACCTAAGGAAGTTTTTGCTGGATGGATCAATCTCAATCGTGGCAAGAATCATGGCATTGTCCTTGTGCTAGGAATCGGAGTGAAAAAGACTGCACAAGGGGTCGAACACTTACCCTAGTACGGCGAGTGTTCGCTACGGCGGCAACGGCGGAGCAGATTGCCGTTAACGGCGGCGGAGACCAGCGGCGGGAGGTCGCTGGCGGCAAGAGGACGATCCGGAGACCCAAAGAGGCAGAGCAGGTCATGCGCGGGTGAAGGGTTTCGAACTTTTTTTCCAAAATTTGACCCGTCGGTATATATAACCTGACCCTGTCGGTGTGATCGAGTGGAACGACTCGGTGGCACCGAGATGCAAAACTGCAGGCAGTTACTGCAACTCGGTATGACCAAAAGGTTCTAATCGGTTGCACCGAGATTGAAAACCTAGATCAACTTAGTGATCTCGGTAGGACCGAAAAGGATGAATCGGTCAGACCGAGATGCACAAAGATGTTTTGGAAGTTTAAGTCTATGACGAATCGGTAACTCCGAGTGCTCCTCACACAGAGTGGTTCGAATCTGACTTGATCAAACTTTGTGATGTAGCATGAATAGAGTTTGAGATGAGGAAAGCATAGATAGCTAGAGGGAGTTCTTAGGCATTCTTGTCCATCCATTTGGCAAAAGAGAAAGAGCCAAACAATCAAAGCAACAAATGGATGTCCTTGAATGAGTAAAATATGCATCCAACATGCTCACACAATTAAAATGGCAAATGAAATATGTGACAAAGCATGCACAAACACTCTAGCATCTATCAAGCAATATGGCGATGACTATGTCATCTATATATGAGTATATTGACTTAGGAGTCAAGTGAGAACATTTGATCATGGGTCATACTCATCGTTTAAGCACAAGTGGGGTTACCATTTTTACATAAAGCATTGTTGTGTTCACACCATTAGAGTTGCTTTAGCTCAATTAATTAGAGTAAAGCTCCCCCTATATGTGATATCCCCCCTAAGAGGGATGAACTAACCTTGGGTTTGTCGATGATGACTTCATGTAGGTGTTGAAGATGTGGATGCTCAATGTTGATGTAGATCATTCGGAGCAGTCCTTTGGAGTGAGTTGCACTTTTAATACCTACACGGGTTAGTCCCACAAGGAACAAACAAGGATATCCATAGACATAGAGTGATGTGTACACAAGATGTTGTCCATGAAAGCATTAGGTTACCTTGTCCCTTGTCTTACCAACAAGAGGGTTTGTGACTCCTTGAACTAGTGCAAGATATGGAAGTTGTTTATACTTGTCCTCGCCAAAATGATAAGAGTGAAGTATGTTGGCGGAGTCACCCTCAAGAACTCTCTTGTTCTTCTTCTTCTGGATCCACACCATCTTGATGGGAATCCTTGGAGTTGTAGTCATACTTGATGAAGTAGAACTTGATGTAGTCTTGGGAACCCACTTGACCAAGGCCTTAGGTGCTTCTTCAAATGCATCAATTTCCTCTTGAAGCTTGTCCTTGCCTTTTTGCTTGTGGTCTTGTGGTGGAAGATCATGTTGAGCTTGTGTCCCTTTGAAAGAAGTAGGAACATACTTCTCTTGTTGAGGAACAAACTTCGTCTTGGGGTATTGATCTTCTTCGCACTCAACTCCATTGGATTGAACTTACGTTCAAAACCAACACCTTGATTCTTCTGGTGTCTTCCTTGTTGCGTACAATTTCCTCAAATTGATTACTTCCAGCAAGGCTCTTGTAAACACCTTTCTCTATAATTCCCTTCAATAAGCTATTTTCTTGCTCAAGTGTAACTTGGCTAAGAGAATCATTAGTGGAATCAAGAGAACTACTAGAAGCAACAATATTGGATTTAGCATGATTGTTGTTACTACTAGATGAAGCATCTTTCTTGTTCTTGTTGCTAGATTTAACTTGTGGCATGTAAGTAGACAAGATAAATGCTTGGCAATGTAAGAAGAACTTTTCTTGCGAAGATCATCATTGATTGCCTTTAAAAACTCATGTTCTTGCTCAAGGTTGAGCTTTTCAAAGCGTAGCTTATCATGAGTCTTTAAAAGTTCTCGATGATCTTCCAAGGTAGTTTCATGAGCTAACTTAAGAGTGCTTAGTTCTTTAGTTAGACGCTCAATCTCCTTCTTATCATCATCATTTGTTTTATCTTGATTAACATGATTAATTGACATTTCATCATAGTTTTCATCACTAGAGTTGTCAACAAGTAAATCATCATCACCTAGCAAATCATCTTCACCACTATTGAAATCAACATACTCGGGGTGTGTTACCATTGGTCCTTTAGCCATGAAGCATCTCCCAATTCCTTCATTTGGTGAGTCAAATATGTCGTAGGAGTTGGTTGTCACAAGTGCTAGTCCGGCAACACCTTCATCTTGAGTATATTCAGAGTCAGAGTGATAACTTCTTTTGGAGTGATTGTCGGAGCCGGATACCCATTCACCAACATGAGCTTGATGTCTTCTTTTTGTGTAGCTCCTTGATGACTTATCCTTCCTTTCCGATTCCTTGATTCTCTGAGAGGGTCTTTGTTCGTAACGATCATCTCTACTCCTTCTTTCTCTTGATGGTGATTCTTCTCTTCTACTCCTTCTTTTGGGAGAATCTTCTCTTCTTTTGTAGGGAGCCGTACACTCATTGGAGTAGTGTCCGGGTCTTCCACAATTGTAGCAATTATGCTCACGACTAGAAGATTGTTTGTCATTGTAGGACCTTGACTTAGAACTTCTTTCTTTGCTTCTACTCTTTTAGAACTTGTTGAAGTTCTTCACCATTAGACTCAATTCTTCATTGAAGGTTTGCTCCTCACTTGATGATGTGGGAGCATCACACGAGGCTTTGTAAGCACCACTTGACTTGTTGTGAAGCTCTTCCTTATCCTTGAGTGACATCTCATGAGCAACAATTCTTCCAATGACTTCCGTTGGCTTGAGATCTTTGTAGTTGGGAATAATTTGGATCAATGTGCACACGGTATCATATTTTCTATCCAAGGCTCTTAGGATCTTATTGATGATGAATCTATCGGTCATCTCTTCACTTCCTAAGCTGGCAATCTCATTTGTGATGAGAGCAAGCCTAGAGTACATTTCAGCGACACCTTCACCATCCTTCATTTTGAACTTGTCAAGTTGACTTTGAAGCACATCCAATTTGGATTCCTTGACGGAGTCGGTACCTTCGTGCATATCAATCAAAGTATCCAAATTTCCTTTGCATTCTCGAGACGGCTGATTTTGTTGAATTCTTCGGGGCACAATTCGTTGAAGAGAATATCACAAGCTTGAGCATTGTATTGTAGCATCTTCAACTCTTCCGCGGTAGCTTCATGTTTTGGTTCTTTCCCATCAAAGAATTCACCTTGCAAGCCAATACACACAATAGCCCAAACGGCGGGGTTATGTCCAAGAATATGCATTTTCATCTTATGCTTCCAACTAGCAAAATTTGTACCATCAAAGTAAGGACCTCTACGGTGGTAATTTCCCTCGCTAGACGCCATACTGTCCTAGGTTGTGAAACCAAGGCTATGACCACCAAAAGCTATGAAAATCAAAGCAAATGGAGACCAAAGCTCTGATACCACTTGTAGGATCGAAATAAAAATCTAGAGGGGGGGTGATTAGACTACTTGACCAAATAAAAATCTATCCTTTTCCCAATTTTAGTTCTTGGCAGATTTTAGCAACTTTGCACAAGTCAAGCAATCAACCTACACATGCAATTCTAAGAGTATAGTAGCGGAATGTAAAACAATTGCATATGAAGGTAAAGGGAGGAGTTTAAGGGAGCAAACGCAATGTTTGCACAGAGATTTTTTATCCGTGGTTCCGATAGGTGGTGCTATCGTACATCCACGTTGATGGAGATTTCAACCCACGAAGGGTAACGGTTGCTCGAGTCCACGGAGGGCTCCACCCATGAAGGGTCCACGAAGAAGCAACCTTGTCTATCCCACCATGGCCGTCGCCCACGAAGGACTTGCCTCACTCGGGTAGATCTTCACGAAGTAGGCGATCTCCTTGCCCTTACAAACTCCTTGGTTCAACTCCACAATCTTGACGGAGGCTCCCAAGTGACACCTAGCCAATCTAGGAGACACCACTCTCCAAGAAGTAACAAATGGTGTGTTGATGATGAACTCCTTGCTCTTGTGCTTCAAATGATAGTCTCCCCAACACTCAACTCTCTCTCATGGGATTGGATTTGGTGGAAAGATGATTTGAGTGGAAAGCAACTTGGGAAGGCTAGAGATCAAGATTTATGTGGTTGGAATGGAATATCTTGACCTCAACACAAGTGTAGGTGGTTCTCTCTCAAAAAATGTATGTTGGAAGTGTAGGCATGTTCTGATGGCTCTCTCCACGAATGAAGATAGGGTGGAGGGGTATATATAGCCTCCACACAAAATCTAACCGTTACGCACAATTTAGAAAATTCGATGGGACCAAATAGTTAAACTCGGTCAGATCGATTTAGTTCATAATGTGGTCGTTAGGATTTTCGGTGGGACCGACATGTCAACTTGGTGAGACCGATTTCGTTAGGGTTAGGGCATAACATAATCTCGGTGGGTCCGATTACACAAACTCGGTGAGACCGATTTTGGTAATAGAAAAACAGAGAGTTGGTTAGGTAAACTCGGTGGGACCGATTCGCTCATCTCGGTTGGACCGAAACGTTACGGAAGGGAAACAGAGAGTTTGCATTGCAATCTCGGTGGGACCGATCGCTCATCTCGGTTTGACCGAAACGTTACGAAGGGAAACAGAGAGTTTACAATCCCATCTCGGTGAGACCGAGATCCCTATCGGTGAGACCGGAAAGACTAGGGTTTCTGGGAGTGGCTATGTCAACTGAACTCGGTGGCGCTGGATATGAAATTTTGGTGGGGCCGAGTTGGACTTTTTGGTTTGGGACATATGTGGATATGAGAAAATAGTGGAGGGTTTATGGAGCATATCACTAAGCATTTTGAGCAAGAACCTCATTAAGAAACACCTCATCCCTTCTTAATAGTATTGGATTTTCCTATATACTCAGTGTAATCTTGGATCACTAAAATAGAAAAAATGTAGAGTCCTGAGCCTTGAGCTTGAGCCAATCTTTGTCCTTAGCATTTTTAGGGGTCCACTTTTCTCATCCATGCCATGCCAATCACTGAGCTTTCCTGAAATGTTTATCTTGAAATAGCATTAGCTCAATGAACTATATGTTGTTAGGAATTACCAAAACCACCCAGGGATAGTTGCACTTTCAATTGGGTGTATGACCATATAAGGTTTTATTCATGTAAACAGAACAACAATTATTCTCTGAATTAAATGAATAACCGTATTGCAATAAACGCGATCCAATCATATTCATGCTCAACGGAGAAACCAAATAACATTTATTTAGGTTCAACACTAATACCAAAGGTAGAGGGAGTATGTGATGGTGATCTTATCAACCCTGGAATCACTTCCAACACATATCGTAACCTCGCCCTCAACTAGTCTTTATTCATTTTGTAACGCCTGCTTCGAGTTACTAATCTTAGCAACTGAACCAGTATCAAATACGCAGGGGCTACTATGAACACTAGTAAAGTACACATCAATAATATGTATATCAAATATAACTTTGTTCACTTTGCCATCCTTCTTATCCGCCAAGTATTTGGGGCAGTTCCGCTTCCAGTGACCATTTCCTTTGCTGTAGAAGCACTCAATTTCAGGCTTGGGTCTAGCTTTGGGCTTCTTCATGGGAGAGGCAACTTGTTTGCTGTTCTTCTTGAAGTTCCCTTTATGTCTGAGGGAGTCCCGGATTAGGGGGTGTCCGGATAGCCGGACTATGACCTTTGGCCGGACTCCTGGACTATGAAGATACAAGATTGAAGACTTCGTCCCGTGTCTGGATGGGACTTTCCTTGGCGTGGAAGGAAAGCTTGGTGATACGGATATGTAGATCTCCTACCATTGTAACCGACTGGTAACCCTAACCCTCTTCGGTGCCTATATAAACCGGAGGGTTTTAGTCCGAGGACTAACAACAATCATACCATAGGCTAGCTTCTAGGGTTTAGCCTCTCGATCTCGTGGTAGATCTACTCTTGTACTACCCATATCATCAATATTAATCAAGTAGGAGTAGGGTTTTACCTCCATCGAGAGGGCCCAACCTGGGTAAAACATCGTGTCCCTTGTCTCATGTTACCATCTCGCTAGACGCACGCTCGGGACCCCTACCCGAGATCCGCCGGTTTTGACACCGACATTGGTGCTTTCATTGAGAGTTCCTCTGTGTCGTCGCCGCCAGGAAGGATGCCTCATCCCGTCTTTAAAGATGGCACTGTTGCTAAAGAAGCTTTGGCTGTCAGCCAAACTCTCCGGCTAGGCGGTTTTCTTATGACCGCCTGTTCGGCCGCCGCGCCGACGATGACTTCTCGAGTCATCGAAAGCAATCTTCACGTTAACTCGGAGCTCGCCGAGCATTAGATCCGATGGAGCTCTCTTCCTTAAACGAGCTCTTGGATCGCATCTCCGCCCTGGGAGTCGCTACAGACTATGATCATATTGGGCCTAAACCCGACCTGAGAGAGATTAACTCTCCCCAGGTTACCCACCACGTTGCTGCGGTAGAGGAACAATACGGCGACCCTTCTTCTATCTTAAGGACTAGCTACGTCCGGATTCCCAATCCCTCCATGTCGGATTCCCGCGGAGGAGAGGACGTCACTCAAGCCCTGAACCTGAAGTCAGGCAGCGGGCTAGATTCATTGGACAACATCCAAGAATCCAAGCTTCCAAGTTCAGAAGCTCCTTGGCCCTTAAGTCTCAGATTGGGCACGGTTCCGGATTTAATTCCACCCGCCCACCCAAACATAAGCGACCTATCTCAAATTCGGCAAGAGCCCGCAGAAACGGTACACCATTACTGGGCCAGATTCCTCCTGGTTATGGATAGGATAAAGGACTGCCGCGAGGAGGACGCAATCTCATTCTTCTTCAATAATTGCATGGACAACGGGATCCTCAACACTATAAGTCACCGTGACATTACACGCTTTGCTGACTTGACGTCCATAGTACGAAAGTACTGTGCGATGGAAAGCGCCTGGAAAACCGAAGCAATTTTTGGGACAATCCAGCCTTGAATACAACCCCAGTCCGAAATAAAAGGGTGCACCATCGCCAGGCACCTGGTTAAATACCAAAAAAGCAAAAACCCTATATAGGGCACGGAACCGTACTAGAGGGATGGCTCAATGGACCCTGTAAAATTCATAGTACAGAGGGCGCCACTCCAACTCATAGCCTTAGAGCATGTTGGATACTACGACAGGTGGCCAAAGTGGCTAAGAGCTTCTAGCTCTAGAGCACCAGCCCAGTGGATACCAAGATGGTATTAACAGTCTTTGAGACTTTCGATCAAATAATATGCGGAACGAACACCCGTAGCCTTGTCAAGTCTACCAAGTAGCAACAATAAACCCATGGAGGACACGGCTATTACCTTTAATGCCAATGACGAACCTAATTCAATAGCCCGAGCACCACCGCATTGGTCCTCATCCGATAGTGGACGGCTTTCACCTTACCAAGGTACTCATGGACGGTGGCAGCGGATTGAACCTCATTTACGAGGAAACCCTCCGAAAATGGAAATAGACCGAGCCGCATTGAGCGAAGTAGCACAACCTTTAGAGGAATAATCCCGACGGGAAGCACGCTGTACAGGGAAAAATCACACCGATGTGGTGTTCGCACGGATAATTACAGGTCCGAGGAAGTCACGCTTCAAGTGGCCCCATTCAGCAGCGGATACCACGCCTATTAGGGCGAGAGGCATTCACAATTTTTCAAGCTATACCCCATTATGGGTACATGAAGCTCAAAATGCCCGGCCCAACGGAATCATCACTCTTGCTAGTGACCGGACATAGCACTGCGTCGAAAATAAGACAGCCAGACCGCCCTTGAGGCACTATCCAAGCCCTAGCGGCCAAGGAACTCACTGCGCTACGCTCCATGGTGAATAGGGACGATGTGATACTCAATAAGAGATCCAAGTCCACTTCCTTCAAACCAGCGGACGAAATAGTCAAATTCCAAGTCCATCCAACGGACCCTACAAAAACGGCCTCCATCGGGGCACAATTAAATCCTGATGTAGACGTCGCACTAAGAGAATTCCTACACAAAAATTGGGACATTTTTGCTTGGCACCCTTCAGACATGCCAGGAATCCCACGCCGGCTGGCCGAGCACAGCCTAAACATCCTAAAAGGGTTCAAGCCGGTCAAACAGGCTCTTCAAGCCCGAACCCAAGAGACAGGCCATGGGAGAGGAGCTAGCCAAACTATTGGAGGCCGGATTCATCGAGATATAAAACACCGGACCGCTAGCAAACCTGGTGATGGTACCAAAGAAGGACAAATCCTGGCGCCTATGCGCCGATTTCAAGGACCTCAACAAGGCTTGCCCAAAGGATCCTTCCTCCTCCCCCGCATCGATCAAATCATCGACGCTACCGCAGGACACGATTCATTGTGTTTCCTCGATGCATACTCCGGCTACCACCAAATTAAGATGGCAGAGCCTGATCAAGCCTCAACGGCATTCATCACTCCATACGGCCCATTCTGCTTCAACACAATGCCCTTCGGCTCAAAAACGCCGGCGCAACATATCAGCGATGACTCGTACATGTCCGCAAACCAGATCGGCAAAACAAAGGAGGCTTACGAGACAATGTGGTCGCCAAAAGCAAGCATGTCGAAACTCTAGTAGACGACTTGAGGCTCACATTCGATAATCTCCGAACATATGACATCAAGCTCAACCCGAAAAATGCATTTTTGGCGCATCAGCCGGAAAGCTCTTGGGCTTCATTGTATCCGTAGAGGAATTGAAGCAAACCCAGCCAAGATCCGAAGCTCTGTCACAATTGATATCCCAAAAGACCTCAATACAAAATTGATCGATGCGTGGCGGCTCTAAGGCGCTTTATCTCCGCTTGGGAGAAAATGCATTACCCTTTATCGCCTCCTCCGACGCATCAACACTTCGAGTGGACGGATGCCGCCACGACCGGCTCAAGAAATAAAAGCCATATTGGCAACAAACCCGGTCTGGCCGCGCCCAACATGGGCGAACCAATGCTATTATATATCGCGCAACTCATCAAGTTGTAAGCGCGGTGCTCGTTGTCGAACGAGAGACGGACGGACACAAGTTCCCTTCAAAACCAGTTTACTACGTGTCCACCGTCCTAACTCCATGCAAGTCACGGTACCAGATTATCAAAAGATAGCGACGCGGTGTTTATGGCATCCCGAAGCTGCGACACTACTTTCAAGAGTGTTCGATAACAGAGCCTCCAAGTACCTCTTAACGACATTATAAACAACCGCGATGCGACGGGCCGGATTTCCAAATGGGCCATTGAGCTCCTCCCGTTTGACATAACCTATAAGCCACGGCGAGCTATTAAGTCACAAGTTTTGGCCGACTTCGTCGCCGAATGGACCGAAGTCAACTCCCTAAAGAGTACGGCGATATTCCAACTGGATGATGCACTTCGACGGCTCCAAAATGCTGGCTGGCCTCGAGCTGGCGCTGCTCGACATCCCCAACCGGAGATACAGTTCAATACGTACTCCAAATAATGTATACGGACTCCAACAACGCAGCCGAATACGAGGCCCTTCTACATGGTCTCCGGATGGCAGTCTCCATGGGCATTCAACGCCTAGAGGTGCGCGATTCAACCTCGCGATATCCCAAATAAATGGAGACTTTGATGCCAAGGATCCGAAAATGGCAGCTTATCGCAATGCCGCCCTAAAATGTCAGCTCGGTTTGAGGGGCTCGAATTTCACCATATAGCCCGGATAACAACCAGTAGCAGACGTGTTGGCACGCGATCGGCGCAAAGCGCGATGCCGCCCCCCAACATCTTCCAAGAGAGGCTGTTCAAGCCATCCAGTATATGGGAGGGAGAGTCCGGAAATAACAACCCGGACCCAACCGCACTGCCCCACACCAAGCATTCTGACACAGTTGGTGGTTCTGCCAACGAAATAACACCCTCAGCCCACGTAATAATGGCAGTCATTGCCCCGTGGATCGAACCATTCCTAGCCTACCTAACCAGGCAGGAACTTCCCGAGGACCAAAATGAGGCCCGCTGCATAGTGCGGCAATCTAAAGCCTACAAGGTCCATGAGGGAGAGCTTTATAAGAAAAGCACAACCGGAGTCCTTCAAAGGTGTATCTCCGAAGAGGAAGGGCGGAATCTTCTGGCTGAAATTCATGCCAGACTCGGCGAGCACCACGCCGCAGCCCGGGCCCTTGTAGGAAAGGCCGTCCATACAGGATTTTATTGGCCGACGGCCCGGGCAGATGCTCAGGACTTAGTCCAACGATGCGTCGGATGCCAGCTCTTTGCTAATGAAAGCCACATGCCACCCACTTCCCTCAAAACTATACCCATCACCTGGCCCTTCGCGGTCTGGGGCCTTGACATGGTTGGACCCCTTAAAGGGGGAACCCACAAGCAAAAATACCTACTGCTCATGGTGGATAAATTCACCAAATGGATAGAGGCCAAGCCTGTTAAGACGGCCGAATCCGGGCCGGTGATAGACTTCATATCAGGGGTCGTACACGCTACGATGTCCCCCACAAAGATCATCACCGATAACGGCACGAACTTTACGGCCGACGAGGTCAAACTCGTGCAAAAACATGGGCATCAAGCTCGACTACGCTTCACCTATCACCCTCAAACTAACGGTCAAGTCGAGCGAGCAAATGGTCTAATTATGAGCGGCATCAAACCCAGATTCGTGCGGTCCCTCAAGGAATCCAACACGCACTGGGTAGAGGAGCTCGACTCCGTACTTTAGGGGCTGCAGACCACTCCGAATCGCACGACTGGATTCACACCATTCTTTATGGTATACGGCACAGAGGCAGTTCTGCCCTGCGACATAATTCATGACTCACCTCACGTGCGCATGTACGAAGAAAGAGAAGCCGAGCTCGATCGGCAGGACAGTTTGGACGCCTTGGAGGAGGAGCGTGACGTAGCAAAAGCCCGTTCCGCATTCTATCAACAGCAGGCTCGACGATATCAAAGCAGAGAACTACGGGCCAAAACTTACAATGTTGGCGAGCTAGTTCTACGCCTGCCGGACAAGAAAAAGGACAAACTCAAGCCCAAATGGGAAGGTCCCTTTATAATCGACCAAGACCTGACCGGTGGAGCGTACCGTCTGCGAGAAGCATCGGATAACCGACTCGAGCCGAACCCATGGAACGCAGCCCGTCTCCGACGATTCTACGCCTAGCGCCGGATTCAGAGTTCGTCTCCTTCCTCTGTCCATATTTTACACTTTAGTTGTCTTCTATTTTTTTCCTTCTCCCTCTTTTTTTCCCAGCCTTCGAAGGCTTGTTAGCACATTGTTCGCACACACTTGACGCGCTACCCGCGCTCATTGTACCTGGGGGCTTCTTTCACAGAAGCTTATTTATAAAGGCTTCATGCCCAATACATGTGTCACACTTCCGCATGTACCTTTTATTCACCATTGTATGCATCGATATGACTTAAGTTTTGGCCAAGCTGGGTTGCCTGGCTCCTGTGCTTACCCCTATGTTCCCGATTGTTCGACTAGGTGGTAAAGGGAGCACCTATGTGATTGTTACTGCCGGGTCAGCCGGATGTGTACCTCAGACTGGGTGAAGCCGAAAGCTAGCGTTCTTAAGAGAATATTCGGTCGGTGAACTAAAAGAAGATTTCTTACCTATTTATTTATCTTCCCCCAGATGTTTTTCTGCTTTTTTCGCAGTCCGGACATGCATTTTAGGGCATGCCTCCCAGGGAAAGGAACCCCTAACGGAACTATTCTCCCTGGAAGATGTTTCTTACTAACCATGTAATATAACATAACTAGTTGGGCACTTGTCTGATAAAGCAATAATGACCCCTACGCCTGGTCTCCATGCATGCCCCGGTTTTTATATAACCGCGAGGGTATTCGGACACACTGCAGACTATTGGGTCCCGAGGTTGAAGCGAAAAGGTCCGCTATGACAAATGATCTACAATCCGGCTAGAAGGCATTTTACATGTCACCTTAAATTACATAGTCAATTTGACTGATTGTATTCCTCTTCAATGCCATCTAACAGGCTGTCTAGTTTATAGTCCTGCTGGGAATACTTTGCGGCCAATTCTACCTGGCCATACACTAAGCTCACAGGGATCTCCTTCCCATCAGGCCCCACAGGTCCGACCTCGGCCATGTGGTTTGGGTCAGCCTTCGTGTACCGCGTCTTCAGCATGGCCCAGGCCTCCCTGGCGCCTTGACGGCAGGCCGATATCTTCCATAATCGGAAGCGCCGCCGCGCTCCCTGAAGCCTCTCTACAAGCTCCCCAAGGCCTTCGGGCAGGGAGACAGATGGCCACAAGGCCTGGGCGATGCCTTTCCTCACCTGCCAAACTCGTTCATGCAGTTGTAAGAGCTCGGGAAGAAGGTCACCCGTAGAACCGGGCATTTCCTCTGCAGGACGGCCTGTGATCATACCTGCAGACATAACTCTGTTAGTCGACTTCCTCGCCGAACTCTTTTTTCAAAGTTCGTTTAAGCACTTACTTAAAAATGCCGCGTCGAAGTCGCCGATTCTCCTTAACGGAGTCGCATACTGGGCACGAACATCTTTTAGTTCCTCACCCAGCTGGGTGTTGGCATCTTGAGATTAATTTTCTCCGCCTCACCCTCGTAAGCACGCTCGCCGCCTTTAACCGGCGCAAGAGTTGTTGCTTGTCCGGTTCTACCCTCGCGCCATCTGCAATGTTATTGTCGATTTATACACACGCCGCACTTCACAACATACTTATCTTTTAAAAGCGATATTACCGTGGGGGTCTCTTTGGCTTCCCCGTCATGCTTGTGCGGCCTCAAGTTGGGCTTTGCACTCTTCAAGCTCCCGGATAGTTGGGTATTCTTTTCTATAAGATCCTGCACAATAGATGATCCTTAAATCAGTTATTCTAACTATTTCAAGTCTCGGGGCTCACCGCATATATAATCGATAAATTTCTCACTGTATGTCTTTTACATACCGCCCGTGGCTCGCTAGACCATCTTGAGCGGCACGGAGGTGCGCATCTCCCGAATTGAAGGCGTTCAATGCCTCTTGGGAGAAACATGTGTCACGAAGAATTGTCCGGCGCCGCCTGTGGTTCATGGCACTCTCCACCTCGGAGCTGGTGGCGGACAATCTGTTTGCATCCTCTGTCGGAGGAGCATCCGACGCACGCCTCGTGTTCGCCTCCGCTTCTGGGCCTGGCTTTGAAGCCTGGCTGGCGGAGGCTCGATTGGCAACCTCTCCGGATATAGTTCGGCGAGCACTCTTTTTCCTGAAGAGAACACGAGCGTTAGTATGCCTTCCGGAATAAAACCTGGGAATAAGGTGACACGCCCTACCATTGCGCCGGCGTTTTAATCCAGACCGCACTTCTTTTTAGCCTGCTGGGCCGTGCTGCCCCGTGTTGGCTAGCCGCCGCAGGCTCGGCCTTCCGCCTCAAGGGCTCCCCCTGCAAAACACCGTTGGTATACGATGATAAAAAATAAGCACGGATGAATCGTTCTCAAAGTATTGGGGCTTCGGTCTCAATTACCTGCGAGGCTGGAAGTATTCCGGGGTAATCGGCCGTAATGGCAACCAGGGCATTACCAATGCTCGATTGGTGAAATACCCCATCAATCAGCTCCACCGATATGTCCGGATCCTCTTGGGAGGCCGGATCGAGGAACCGTTCCGGATCTTCGGGTTGTGGAGGCAGGCTGTTTATATCCTTTACAGCCCGGCGCAGTTCCTGCGTCGAAATAACAAAAATGAGATACTTGACTATGGGAATATGGATCAGATGGGCAAAAAGAAATGTCCGCTTACCCAGCTTGGAGGATTGTTCATAGAAAATCCGTCCTGTGGGTTGACGCGAAGAAATTCCTCCTCTTCTCCCTTGTACAATGCGGACAAGATCTTCATCAGATCGGCGACCGATCCCGCCCTTATGGCCATGGCGGTGGCATCATCCTCCCGCTGAAATCCCACATGGGTGGCCTCTATATCGGAGCGGCTGCACCTCCCGCATAATGCATGTGGCCATGACCCCGATCATGGTCAGTTCGGAATGAGCCAACAACCTTATTCGGCTCATCGTAAAGGACGGCCCTGTCATTTTCCTCCGAGGGCTCCGTGGACGCCAGCTTAGGCGTTTCTTCAAAGGAGTATTATCAACTCCGGAGGCCGATCCAACAGGTCCGCAGGGGACATCTTCTATGTAAAACCATTCTCGAAGGCCAGTCTTGGACGCTTTCTTCGGGTTCCGGATAGATACCCGGTCCCGCGATGCGCCATAGTTCGCTCTGCCCACTTGATATATCGACCCCTCCCGAGAACGGGTACGAGGCGTAACAACCTCTTCCACAGCGCGAAATGAGCCTTGATGCCCAAAACAGCTCGCAAAAGGGCCACGAAGCCCGCAATATGCGAATGGAGGCAGCGAAGGTTGTGCAACTGAGGCCATAGAACTCCGTGAGCCCCTAGAGAAACGGATGAATTGGAAATACGAGTCGCCTTATCAAATAATGGACAAGGCATACCCGCCTCCTTGGGAGGGACTGGGACGCCTCCGCTTGTTTTCCGCCCTTATAGGTGGCGAGTCCGCTCAAACCGAACCATGAAGGCCGGGGAAGAAATCCCTTGGTTTGGGCGCCACTAGCTCATTGTCAAGGGACGGAGCATCTCTCCCAATCTCCAGTGCCGAGGACTGGGAGGGCGAGAGGAGGATCCGCCGATCGTCCATGATGGAATGGATTTACATCGAGATGCGCCCGATGAAAGCTCGCATGAAGGAAGATGGTGTGATTCGGATCTAGATCCTCGCTCTTATATAGGTAGCTCATTTGCGCAGCTAGGGGGGTAAATGTAAAAATACCCTGGCTTTTCGCATTCGTTCAACACGTGGAAGATGGCCATTATTGGGCGTGGAAGCCGAGGAGCACGATATTTACGAGAAGCCGGGCACTATTCAAACATGTACACAGGATTTGGAGAAGAACTCGCCTTGCAATGCCGAAGACAATCTACGCGTCGGACTCGTTGTCATTGAAGCCTGGTTCGGGGGCTACTGAGGGAGTCCCGGATTAGGGGGTGTCCGGATAGCTGGACTATGACCTTTGACCGGACTCCTGGACTATGAAGATACAAGATTGAAGACTTCGTCCCGTGTCCGGATGGGACTTTCCTTGGTGTGGAAGGCAAGCTTGGCGATACGAATATGTAGATCTCCTACCATTGTAACCGACTGGTAACCCTAACCCTCTTCGTGCCTATATAAACCGGAGGGTTTTAGTCCGAGGACTAACAACAATCATACCATAGGCTAGCTTCTAGGGTTTAGCCTCTCGATCTCATGGTAGATCTACTCTTGTACTACCCATATCATCAATATTAATCAAGCAGGAGTAGGGTTTTACCTCCATCGAGAGGGCCCGAACCTGGGTAAAAACATCGTGTCCCTCGTCTCCTGTTACCATCCGCCTAGACGCACAGTTCGGGACCCCCTACCCGAGATCCGGCGGTTTTGACACCGACAATGTCCTTTGCCCTTTTTCTTGAAACTAGTGGTTTTGTTAACCATCAACACTTGATGCTCTGTCTTGATTTCTACCTTCGTCGATTTCAGCATTGCAAAGAGCTTGGGAATTGTTTTCGTCATCCCTTGCATATTATAGTTCATCACGAAGTTCTAATAGCTTGGTGATACTGACTAGAGAACTCTGTCAATCACTATCTTATCTGGAAG
Organism: Aegilops longissima; assembly: GCA_021605205.1. Classification (NCBI taxonomy): domain Eukaryota; kingdom Viridiplantae; phylum Streptophyta; class Magnoliopsida; order Poales; family Poaceae; genus Aegilops; species Aegilops longissima. The sequence goes on from CM038678.1 coordinate 555,838,610, forward strand.
ATTAACTCCCACTTGACTCAAGTGATTATAGTACCTAGACATTCTGAGTACATGCTCACTGGCTGAGCTATTCTCCTCCATCTTGTAGGAAAAGTACTTGTCAGAGGTCTCATACCTCTCGACATGGGCTTGAGTCTGAAATATCAATTTCAACTCTCGGAACATCTCATATGTTTCGTGGCGTTCAAAACTTTTTTGAAGTCCCGGTTCTAAGCCATAAAGCATGGCGCACTAAACTATCAAGTAGTCATCATACCGAGCTTGTCAAACATTCATAACATCTGCATCTGCTCTTGCAATAGGTCTATCCATAGCAGTGCATCAAGGACATAATTCTTTTGTGTAGCAATGACGATAATCCTCAGATCACGGGCCCAGTACGTATCATTGGTACTATCATCTTTCAACTTTATTCTAGGAACATATAAAAAATATATAGGAGCTATATCACGAGCTATTGATCTTCAACATAGATATGCAAATACTATCAAGTCTAAGTTCATGATAAATTAAGTTCAGTTAATCAAATTACTTAAGAACTCCCACTTAAATAGACATCCCTCAAGTCATCTAAGTGATACGTGATCCAAATCAACTAACCCATGTCTGATCATCACGTGAGATGGGGTAGTCATCAATGGTGAACATCTCTATGTTGATCATATCTACTATATGATTCACATTTGACCTTTCGGTCTGCAGTGCTCCCAGGCCATGTATGTACATGCTAGGCTCGTCAAGTTTAACCCAAGTATTCCGCATGTGCAAAACTGTCTTGCACTCGTTGTATGTGAACGTAGAGTCTATCACACCCGAGCACCACGTGGTGTCTCAACACGACGAACTATAGCAACGGTGCATACTCAGGGAGAACACTTTTACCTTGAAATTTAGTGAATGGATCATCTTATAATGCTACTGCCGTAATAAGCAAAATAAGATGCATAAAAGATAAACATCACATGCAATCAAAATATGTGACATGATATGGCCATCATCATCTGGTGCTTTTGGTCTCCATCTCCGAAGCATCATCATGATCTCCATCATCACTGGCTCGACTGAGGAAGTCCTGGACTAAGGGGTCCTCGGGCGTCCGGCCTATTAGCCATGGGCCGGACTGATGGGCTATGAAGATACGAAGACGGAAGACCCTACCCGTGTCCGAATGGGACTCTCCTTGGCGTGGAGGGCAAGCTTGGCAATCAAATATGTAGATTCCTTTCTTTGTAAACGACCTTGTGTAACCCTAGATCCTCCCGGTATCTATATAAACCGGAGGACTTAGTCTGGAGGGGAGATATTCATTATCATAGTCATACAAGCTAGACTTCTAGGGTTTAGCCATTACGATCTCGTGGTAGATCAACTCTTGTAATACTCATATTCATCAAGATCAATCAAGTAGGAAGTAGGGTATTACCTCCATAGAGAGGGCCCGAACCTGGGTAAACATTTTGTCCCCTGTCTCCTGTTACCATCAACCTTGGACGCACAGTGCGGGACCCCCTACCTGAGATCCGCCGGTTTTGACACCGATATTGGTGCTTTCATTGAGAGTTCCACTATGCCGTCTCCAAAAGGTTTGATGGCCTCTTCAATCATCAACAATGATGCTGTCCAAGGAGAAACCTTCCTCCCCGGACAAATCTTCGTGTTCGGCGGCTTCGCACTGCGGCCAACTCGCTTGGCCATCTGGAGCAGATCGATAGCTACGCCCCTGGCCATCAGGTCAGATTTGGAAGCTTGAACTACGTCACGGACATCCGTGGAGACTTGATCTTCGATGGATTTGAGACCGTAGCGACTGCTCCTTGTCGCCCCGATGAACATGACTTAAATCTTTCATTGGACCGCATCCAGGAGATAGCGTCCGTAACTACTCTGGCTCTAGATCCGAAGCAGACCGCGCCATCCGAGGATGGGAAGCTCAACCCCGCCACAGAGGTTACAGATCCCACAGCGTTGGATCCGCACAGAGACTTAACCTCACAAGATATCTGTGTCACCGGAACTCCAGACTCGTCTCCGGCCTTAAGTTCCAAACCATGTGCGTCCGCGGACGCCGAGCTTGATCAGTTATCGATCTTCAAATTCAGCGTCGCAGACATCTTCCGACACTCGCCCCTCGGCGATGTGTTGAACTCATTAAAAAATTTGTCCTTGGCGGGGGACTCACGGCCGAATTATATCTGGTTTGAACTGGAGGCTGATGTTGGGGGAGAATTTCGCTTCCCACCCGCCACCCACTTCATAGTCACCGTCGAGGACTTAACCAGCATGCTTGATTACGGCTCCGAAGACATCGATGGCATGGACGACGATGCCGATGAGGAGCAAAGCCAAAACCCGCCATTTACTAGACGCTGGACAACCACTTCTTCGTACGATGTGTACATGGTGGATACACCCAAAGCAACCAATGACAATGACAAAGAAAATCCAGTTGAGAATAAACCTCCTAAGACACAGCACAAATGTCGGCGTCCTCGGCGCCGCTCTAAGTCACGTCGTTCCAAAGACAGAAATACTGGCACCAGAGAAAATAATACTCCGGACAATGCCGAAAATAATGAAGACCCTACTGAGGTAACATCCGAACAGGAGGAACAAGATAACGAGCAAGTTAGCCCCGATGAACAGGCCATGCCCAATGACTCGGAGGACGGTAGTTATCGTCCGCTCTCCGAGGATGAGGAAAGCCTCGACAACAAAGATTTCATCGTGCCTGAGGAACCTCTCGAGCAGGAGCGCTTCAAGCGCCAACTAATAGCCAAGGAGCCTGAAAAAGAAGCAACAGCAGCTTCAAGCTGACTAAGATCTGCTCGTCGACAGGTGGACTGATGTCCTGGCAGCCAAGGAATACGGCCTTAGACGCCCAACCAAGAGTTACCCGAAGCGTAGATTGCTACCTCAGTTCGATGAAGAGGCACCGGAGCCCATACCTCCCTCGTGTAATGCGGCTGACCGACCACTACGCGGTCGGGACAGTGCGGTGGACCGGCCACCACGTGGTCGGGATAGAGGGGCAACTCAGGCCGAACAGCAGCCCGCCCCACCGCCACGTAAAAATAGAGACAAAGCAGTTCGGGGTCATACATATGACCTTCGGCAGGACCTGGACAATAGAGCAGGATATACCAGATCGATTTACGGATCGCGAGGACGTTCCTTGACACGCGATGATGGCTACCTATTCGGACGTGACAAACCTAGTCACGCCCGGGCCGACAACCGCAGACGGACTCCATCAGAGCTACGTCGCAATGCGGTCAGGTATAGAGGCGCTGCACACCCTCTTTGCTTCACTGATGAAGTAATGGATCATGAATTCCCCGAAGGGTTCAAACCTATGAATATTGAATCATACGACGGGACAACTGATCCCGTGGTATGGATTGAGGAATTTATCCTCCACATCCACATGGCCCGTGGAGATGACCTCCACGCTATCAAATACCTCCCACTAAAGCTTAAAGGACCAGCTCGGCACTGGTTAAACAGCCTGCCTAAAAATCTATAGGCAGCTGGGAGGACTTGGAAGAAGCCTTCCTCGACAACTTCCAAGGTACATATGTCCGGCCACCAGACGCCGATGACTTAAGCCACATAGTTCAACAGCCCGGAGAGTCAGCCAGGAAATTCTGGACTAGGTTCCTAACTAAAAAGAACCAGATCGTCGATCGTTCGATGCCAAGCCCTAGCGGCCTTTAAACATAGCATTCACGATTTAATGGCTCGCCGCCACCTCGCCAAGAAAAGCCAAAATCTATGGCAGCCCTTACGACACTCATGACCCGCTTTTGCTGGTGAGGATAGTTAGCTGGCTCGTAGTAAAAACACAGCCAGCGAGGCAGGCCCCTCCGAGGTCAAAAACAACAGCGGCAAGCTCTGACATAACAGACGCAAACGCCGAATCAATGGTGATAATACCGACGACAGTACAGTCAACGCCGGATTCAGCGGCTCCAAGTCCAGCCAGCGGAAGAAACCATACAAAAGAAACAATCAGGGACCATCCATCCTGGACCACATACTCGATCGCCCGTGCTAGATACATGGCACCCCAGACAAACCAGCCAATCATACCAACAGAGATTGTTGGGTTTTAAACAGGCTGGCAAATTAAACGCCGAGAACAAGGAAAAGGGATCACAAAGTGAGGACGATGATGAGGAGCCCCGGCAACCGAACACAGGGGGACAGAAGAAGTTTCCCCCTCAAGTCAAAACAGTGAACATGATATATGCTACACACATCCCCAAAAGGGAGCACAAGCGCGCACTCAGGGACGTCTATGCGATAGAGCCAGTCGCCCCAAAATTTAATCCATGGTCATCGTGCCCGATCACTTTTGATCGACGGGATCATCCGACCAGTATCCGTCATGGCAGTTCAGCCACATTGGTCCTTGACCCAATAGTTGACAGATTCCACCTGACGCGAGTTCTTATGGACGGCGACAGCAGCCTGAACCTGCTCTATCAGGATACAACGGGCAAAATGGGCATTAACCCATCACGGATCAACCCACAAAGACTACCTTCAAAGGAGTCATACCAGGTGTAGAGGCCCGCTGTACGGGCTCAATCACACTAGAGGTTGTCTTCGGATCTCCGGACAATTTCCGAAGCGAGGAGTTAATCTTTGACATCATCCCCTTCCGCAGCGGCTATCACACACTGCTCGGACGAACCGCATTCGCTCGATTTAATGCAGTGCCACACTATGCTTATCTCAAGCTCAGGATGCCCGGTCCACGCGGTGTCATAACGGTCAACAGAAATACGGAACGCTCCTTCCGTACAGAAGAGCACACAACTGCCTTAGCAGCAGAAGTACAGAGCGGCCTTCTCAAGCAGAACCTCAATTTGGCTGCCGAGCCCACGGACACCGTTAAGAGGGTCTGAACTACCTTGCAGAAAGATAGCTCGACTTGTCAGGAGTTCGACTAGCAATTCGGCCTCCGTCTCAGTCCCGATCAAGTGATGGCATTCGCACCGCGTGTACATAAATACGCACTCAAAATTCCTTGGGCATCAACGGAGGCATAGCTAGCTTGTGATCCAAAGTACGGCTCAACCGGCACCGGATACACACATACTTTCACTTTTATTCATTTCCTTTTCAGGTTTCAATCCCGCAGGCCCCATCCGACGGCCTGATCAGCGGTCCTCTTGAAGGATAAACACACCAAGACGGCAAGACACAGACGTATGGGGGACTTTCAAGGTGGTTTGGTTAACGATCACTCTACCTGTTTTTCAGGACCCACATGCAGCTCTCCCTTGGTTTTTTGGGCATGTTAAATAGCCCGTTGCTTATCGCACTACTTGTATCAATGCTCCTTGACGTATTAGACGTATTAATCAAATTACAATGGAAACAGTTCGTGGCTCGAGCTTTAGGGCCCCAGCTTATCACCTTTGCACCCTTTCTGTTTTATTTTCTTTTTTTCTCCCCTGTGGGTAGCCTTATCAGGTAGCACCCGTACACTTTGGTACGTTTGATATTTGCCACGGGCTTCATAGCACCCCGCACTATGGCAACAAAAGTCCGAACACTTTTTATAGTATAGTTTGGCACCCCGAATTTAACACTATATGCATTGGCTCCGAATCATGTCTTTGGTCAATAGTTGGGTTGCCCGGCTCCTGTGCTTGCTACCTTACGTTCCGCTATATCGGCTAAGGTAGTAAAGGGAGAACTACTGCGATTGTGCCTTGGTTTATCCAAAGGAGCACCTCAGTAGAAAGCCGAAAACTGACTGTCATGATGTGGCGAGAGCCGGTCAGCTCTTCGGAGGTTGCAAATCGTTGGAGATTTCTTCTGCATTACGCGAAGGATCTTTACTTCCCGATTAGGCGCTTATAGCACTCTAGTTCGGATACTAGGGGTTGCACCAATATTTTTATTGTCAAATTCCTATGGCTAAGTGAGGGCGTTAAAGCCACATAGTCTGATTGCCTGGTTCGTTGCGCTAAACAACTCCTTCAAGGACCATATAATTGGATCAAGAGTGTTTAGATTCCATCTCGAACACCTCCGTACTACCTACGTGGGGGCAGAAGCCGACGACTGGCCAACCCTCAAATTTCATACAACACGGCCGGACAGGAGGTAATTTTTTTAACATAACAAACATTATATTACAAACCCACTTTGTTTTATCATACAAGGTAGAGGCAACTCGAATGCATTCATTCAAAGATAATGTCTTGCGGACACTGCATCGCTACAATACGAGACCCCTCTAGGACGTCTCCAAAATACCGCTCGGGTGTGCGGTGCTCCTTGCCCTCGGGTGGCCCCTCGGTCACAATATTGATGGCGTCCATCTTCGCCCACCAGACCTTGAAGCGGGCAAAGGCCATACACGCGCCCTCGATGTAGACGGACCGCTTGACGACGTCCAGCCGAGGACAGGCATCCACCAGCCGCTTCACGACGCTGAAGTAACTGTCGGGTATAGCTTCGGCTGGCCACAGCCGTATTATTAAATCCTTCATGGCTAGTTCGGCCACCCTGTGCAGCTCGACCAACTGTTTTAGCTGATCACTGAAGGGCACCAGATGTTCTGGCGCAAGATATTTGCGACCAGAACAGCTTCTTTGTGGAGCTCCCTCCTTCGGCTCGGAAGAACTCCGCGGTGTCGGACACACTACGTGGCAGATCAGCAAAAGCCCCTGGAGAACTCCGAATCCGGGTTAGTAAAAGATAATTCCTCTTCACATACTTGCTTTGCATACTAAAAGCCTTACCCGCCACGATCTTCCTGGCCTCCTGGATCTCCTGGAGGGCCCGCTGGGCCTCATTCTGGGCCGTCTCTGCGCTCTGACGAGCCTTGGTGAGTTCGGTCTCTTGAGCCGACGCATCGCGCTCCAAGGTCTCGCACTTCCTCACCGCGTCCTGGAGCTCCTGCTGGACCTCGTTGACCCGGGCCTTGAGCTTCTTACGGGCGGCCTGCTCCTTGACAGCCTTCCCCTCGGCTTCGACCAGGGCCTTTTTCAGGGCCTCGATCTCGGTCGTTGCTCCTATACATATCACGACACTTTGGTCAATATATATCATTTTACTATTTTTGAATATATAACAGGTTATTACATACCTTGCTTCTCCTGAAGCTGCCTCCTCACCTAGCCGAGCTCCTCCTCGGCCTGCTCCAGTCTCTGCTTCAGTCCGGAGACTTCGGCAATATGCGAGGCTGCGGCCAGCAGCGCCGCCTACATATTCATTTCAGACATATTTAGTTAGTTTCCTGCAATAGGGGATTGATCCTCTGTCCGGCCTTTCTTTTCGAACACCGGTCAGTGTCTCAGGGGCTACTGTCTGTATTGGGATCTTCTCTTTTTGCGTTGCTTACCTCAAAACCTATCAGCAGGCTGTTGTAGGCTTCGGTTAGTCTGCTCTTGGCGGACTGAACCCTTTCAATTACCGTGCCCATAAGAACACGGTGCTCATCCACAATGGAAGCGCCTCGCAGCGCTTCCAGCAGATTATCCGATGCCCCTGGTTGGACAGGGGTCACCGGCGGAATAGGCATACCCCCTTCTTTCAAAGGAGGTTGCGTGCCGGATTCCGGAGCCGTATCGGTCTCCGGAATCGAGTCTAGCTGAGGTCCGAACTGAATGCGACCCTCATCACCAGTCTCCATGGGGATTGGCTCCCCCTGGTGTCCGGTGATGGAGGTTTCGCCTTCTGGCACCTCCTGAACATCTCCCCATCCTGGGAAAGTCCTTCAAGACAGCACCTCGGCATCGCCCTTGGCCTTGGGGGAGTGAGCGATTGGCGGTGAATCGCTGGCCGTCGCCTTTGAATCCAACGAACCTCCTGACGAGGATCGCTGGGAGCTGTCATGGGCCGGACTGCAATAGCATAATTAACCATGTCAATACAATAAAGAGGAGAGGCTGGATTTACGGGTATGTATAAGTCTTAGCACTTACGATGCAGCCCGAGGCTTAGTGCGGGGGCGTCGCTCCGGACTGCTGTCGACATCCCACGCGGAGTTATCCGCAAGGGAGCCCTTCCCCTTCTTGGACGTCTCTGCCTCCAGATTCGTGGAGGCCGCCCTCTTCTTCTTTCCCTCATTAGGGGGAGGGTTGTTCTCCTCCTCCTCCTCCTCCTCCTCGTCCCCAGTGGCAGAGGACAGGGTCTCTTCGTCTTCGGACGTCACGTCCGAAGTACCCTTGTGACAGGGGCCACCTTTGGCCCCCTTGGCCTTCTTTTCCAGTGGCCGATAGGGCGCCGGAACCAGCATCTTCGCCAGGAGCAGGATGACTGGCTCTTCGGGCAGCGGAGCCAAACTATGGATCCGCTCCGCTCTCTCCGTCCACACCTGAAAAAATACAGCAAAGATTAGGCATCCTCCTTGAACAGACAAGTAGAAGGTACGCCTTGAGAAAAGGAGAACTTACCGCATTGGCTGGATGGGTGTGATCGTGCCCACAGCCCGAATCTATGATCGCCGGCTTCTCGTTGCCCTTGAAGAGAAACTTCCAGGCATCTTCGTCAGTAGTTCCAAAGAGCCCTCCCAGGGTCTGGTGCTTCTCTGGATCGAATTCCCATAAAGGGAAGCTTCGGCTTTGGCAGGGGAGAATCCAGCGAACCAGCATCACCTAGATCACGTCGACGAGCTTGATGTTTTTATCCACCATACTCTGAATGCACGTCTGCAGCGCTATCAGCTCGTCTGACGCAGACCAGTTGGGGCCTTTCTTCGTCCAGGGCTCCGGCCTTGAATTCGGGAGCTGCCACCCAAGTGGCGCCGCGTGGCTCCGTGATGTAGAACCACTGCTTCTGCCACTCCTTGACACTCTCCACAAAAGTGTGTGTGGGCCAAGTGACGTTGGGCATCTTGCTCACCATAGCGCCTCCGCACTCCGCATGCTGACCATCCACCACCTTCGGCTTCACGTTGAAGACCTTGAGCCATAGGCCGAAGTGGGGATGGATACGGAGGAAGGCCTCGCACACGACAATGAAATGCCGAGATATTGAGGAAGGAGTTCAGGGCTAGATCATGGAAATCTAGCCCGTAATAGTACATCAGTCCGCGGACGAAGGGGTGAAGTGGAAACCCCAGTCCGCGGATGAAGTGAGGGTGGAAAACTACCGTCTCTGTAGGCTTCGGGGTGGGGATGACTTGCCCCTTGTTTGGCAGACGGTGGGCGATTCCTTTCGCCAGATACTCGGCTGCTCGAAGCTGGGTGATGTCCTTCTCCTTGACGGTGGAGACCATCCACTTGCCTTGGCCTCCGGACTCGGACATGATTGAGTGCTTCCTTGAGGAGGAGAAGATGGGAACTTGGGCACTGGAGCTCGAGAATGGAAGGACGGAGACGAAGAAAAGGCGTGGGCGAAGAAAGGGAACCTTATCTCCTTATAAAGGCAGTGAATATTGAATGCCTCCCCACTCGCCTGTTCCCAAGGGCTGTGTAAACGGCATGGTTGGATTACCCACGCCCGTATTGATGAGAATCCCACAATAAGGGGACACGATCTCTGCTTCGACAAGACGTGCCAATGGCAACCGCGTCTTGAAACATGGAGCGGTAGACGAAAAACAGTTCGAAATTATGACCGGGCGGACGTGATGTCATGTTGCAAAAAGTTGTCAGTGGATTGGACTCGTGGAATATTATATTCTCTGCAGTTGAGTGTGGTGTGTGTGTTACAGGCCCGGGAACGATCAGTACGTCCGAAGACTATCTTGGAGTTCGGAGGGAGGAACCCGCCTTGCAATGCTGAAGACAAATCTGCGCGTCGGATACCTCTTCATTGAAGCCAGGTTCAAGGGCTACTGAGGGAGTCCTGGACTAAGGGGTCCTCGGGCGTCTGGCCTGTTAGCCATGGGCCGGACTGATGGGCTATGAAGATACGAAGACCGAAGACCCTACCCGTGTCCGTATGGGACTCTCCTTGGCGTGGAGGGCAAGCTTGGCGATCAAATATATAGATTCCTTTCTTTGTAACCGACCTTGTGTAACCCTAGATCCTCCCAGTATCTATATAAACCGGAGGACTTAGTCCGGAGGGGAGATATTCATTATCATAGTCATACAAGCTAGACTTCTAGGGTTTAGCCATTACGATCTCGTGGTAGATCAACTCTTGTAATACTCATATTCATCAAGATCAATCAAGCAGGAAGTAGGGTATTACCTCCATAGAGAGGGACCGAACCTGGGTAAACATTGTGTCCCCTGTCTCCTGTTACCATCGACCTTAGACGCACAGTTCGGGACCCCCTACCCGAGATCCGCCGGTTTTGACACCGACATCGACACCTTGATCTCCATCGTTGTGTTGTGGTCGTCTCGCCAACTATTGCTTCTACAACTATCGCCAACGCATAGTGATAAAGTAAAGCAATTACATGGCGTATGCATTTCATACAATAAAGAGACAACCATAAGGCTCCTGCCGGTTGCCGATAACTGGCAAAACATGATCATCTCATACAATAACATATATCACATCATGTCTTGACCATATCACATCACAACATGCCCTGCAAAAACAAGTTAGACGTCCTCTACTTTGTTGTTGCAAGTTTTACGTGGCTGCTACAGGCTTCTAGCAAGAACCGTTCTTACTGATGCTTGCTTGAACTACGTCGGTATTTCCCCAAAGAGGAAGGGATGATGCAACACAACAACGGTAGGTATTTCCCTCAGTGATCGGACCAAGGTTATCAAACCAGTAGGAGAACCACGCAACACTACATGAACGACACCTGCACACAAATAACAAATACTCGCAACCCGACACATTAAAGGGGTTGTCAATCGCTTTCGGGCAACGGCGCAAGAAATTGGCAAATAGACGGGATAAAAATATGATAGATTGGATAAATAGATCTCGTGGGAACGCGAGATAAAATAAATAAGAATAAATTGTAGGAAGGTATTTTTGTATTTTTAATATATCTCAAAATAAAAGCAAATAAAAATAGATCGCGAAGGCAAATATAATAAAGGAGAGACCCAGGGGCCATAGATTTCACTAGTGGCTTCTCTCGATAAAAATAGCAAACGGTGGGCAAACGGGTTACTGTTGGGCAATTGATAGAACTTCAAATAATCATGACGATATCCAGGCAATGATCATTATATAGGCATCACATCCAAGATTAGTAGACCAACTCCTACCTGCATCTACTATTATTACTCCACACATCGAGCGCTATCCAGCATGCATCTAGTGTATTAAGTTCATGGAGAAATGGAGTAATGCAATAAGAATGATGACATGATGTAGACAAGATCTATTTATGTAGAAATAGACCCCATCTTGTTATCCTTAATAGCAACGATACATACATGTTGGTTCCCCTTCTGTCACTTGGATCAAGCACCGTAAGATCGAACCATCACAAAGCACATCTTCCCGTTGCAAGATAAATAGATCAAGTTGGCCAAACAAAACCCAAATATCGGAGAATAAATACGAGGCTATAAGCAATCGTGCATATAAGAGATCAAAGAAGACTCAAATAACTTCCGTGGATAAAAAGATAGATCTGATCATAAATTCAAAGTTTATCGGATCCCAACAAACACACCGCAAAAAGAATTACATCATATGGATCTCCAAGAGACCATTGTATTGAGAATCAAAAGAGGGAGAGAGGAAGCCATCTAGCTACTAACTACGGACCCGTAGGTCTACAATGAACTACTCACGCATCATCGGAGAGTCACCAATGGGCATGATGAACCCCTCTGTGATGGTGTCTAGATTGGATCTGGTGGTTCTGCAACTTGCGGCGTCTGGAATTGATTTTCATCGACTCCCCTAGGGTTTCTGAAATATTGGGGTATTTATCACTACAAAAAAAAGACACATCCGTGACATTTTGGGTCGAATGATTTTTTTCTGTCATGTTTATGACACTTCTATGATGATAATTGTGACAAAACCCGGTATCATCATAGTTGTGGTGGGCTCCTACTTCTATGACAAAAAATCATGACAAAAAATGGGCTTCTTGTCCTGGGTGGGCCGGAGACGCAGCTGCATGACATTCTTTGGGCCGTCCATGACGGAAAAACCGTGGTAGAAGCGAGGGCGAGGAAAATATCAGGGATTTCCCGGTTACGGTGGGTGGTCGGGGCCGAGCGATGCACTTTTCTCTCGTACACGTACGCGCGTGGGTGCAAGGCGTTGGCTCTAACTGAAACTGAGCAAGGCGTTTGCCTACTAAACCAGAGCGATTGCACTGCAGGCTACGCGTTACTGAACCCGACCGATTGATCCCTGGCTATTAAGTGAACCCGATAGAGCAATTCCTTCACTACTGTTGCTAACTGAAGCCGATCGAACCTCTTGCCTCTTCATGAACAGTGAGCATTGTTGGGTGGTTGGATGAATAGTTCCTGGTGGGGGTTTGATGAACAGGACCCCGTGGTAGTAGAGGTCGTTGCCGCTGGATGAACAGGACCCCGATCGAGCCGGTTGGGGGTGGATGAACAGGACCCCGTGGAGGGCTAGTTGAACAGTAGCTAGTGGAGGGCTAGATGAACAGTAACCCATGGAGGGGTGGTTGAACAGGACCCCGTGGAGAGGGCTGGTTGAAAAGTAGTCAGTGGAGGAGCGGTGGAGGCTGGATAAACAGGAGCCCGTGGATGAACAATAGTTGGTGGAGGAAGGAGGGAGACGCCATGGATGAACAGTCACAGGTGGAGGCTGGAGGAGGTCGACGGTGGAGATGAACAGTATCTCGTGGAGTCCCGTTTTGCAGTACGCCACACCCCTCCCGATGAACAGGACCCCCGTTTCGACCATAGCGCTCCAACATAAGTCTGTTTCCTCTGTTTTGCGGTACGCCACACCCCTCCCGATCAACAGGACCTTGTTTTGACCATAGGAGGTTGAAGAGAAGTCCGTTTCCTTCGTTTTGCGGTACGCCACACCCCTCCCGGTGAACAGGATCCTGTTTGACCGAAGGCGGTCGAACATAAGGCCGTTTCCTCCGTTATGCGGTACGCCGGGCCTCGTTTCGGCTATTCCGTCCAAGCCGGTTGGCTCCCGATGAACACGACGACGCAGTTTCTCCGTTCTGACCCAGCCGGTTTGCTGCCGTCCGTTGCCTCTCCATGTACATGAGCCCTGGCCGTACATATGCGTGAGTACGCATTCGAGACCCCGCCCATGTGTACGTATGCGGTGGTATTTTTTGGCATCTGGCTGTACGTACGTGTACACGGTTTTGACTAGACTGGCTGAACTGCTATGTCGGGTGCTCCACTACTACACGTGCTGCTGCTTGCTCGGTGCTACCTCTTGAGCACTGCGTTGGTTTTCCCTTGAAGAGGAAAGGGTGATGCAGCACAGTAGCGTAAGTATTTCCCTCAGTTTTGGAGAACCAAGATATCAATCCAGTAGGAGGCTACGCGCAAGTCCCTCGCACCCGCACAATACAAATAAATCCTCGCAACCAACGCGATAAGGGGTTGTCAATCCCTTCACGGTCACTTACGAGAGTGAGATCTGATAGATATGATAGGATAATATTTTTGGTATTTTGTGATAAAGATGCAAAGTAAAATAAAATCAAAGTAAAAAGAAAAGGAAATAACTAAGTGTTGGAAGATTAATATGATGAAGATAGACCGGGGGCCATAGGTTTCACTAGTGGCTTCTCTCAAGAGCATAAGTATTTTACGGTGGGTGAACGAATTATCGTTGAGCAATTGATGAATTGAGCATAGTTATGAGAGTATCTAGGTATGATCATGTATATAGGCATCACGTCCGAGACAAGTAGAGCGACTCCTGCCTGATCTACTACTATTACTCCACTCATCGACCGCTATCCAAAGATGCATCTAGAGTATTAAGTTCATGAAAACAGAGTAACGCCTTAAGAAAGATGACATGATGTAGAGGGATAAATTCATGCAATATGATAAAAACCCCATCTTGTTATCCTCGATGGCAACAATACAATACGTGCCTTGCTGCCCCTACTGTCACTGGGAATGGATACCGCAAGATTGAACCCAAAGCTAAGCACTTCTCCCATTGCAAGAAATATCAATCTAGTAGGCCAAACCAAACTGATAATTCGAAGAGACTTGCAAAGATAACCAATCATACATAAAAGAATTCAGAGAAGATTCAAATATTGTTCATAGATAATCCTGATCATAAACCCACAATTCATCGGTCTCAACAAACACACTACAAAAAGAAGATTACATCGAATAGATCTCCACGAGAGAGGGGGAGAACATTGTATTGAGATCCAAAAAGAGAGAAGAAGCCATCTAGCTACTAACGATGGACCCGAAGGTCTGAGGTAAACTACTCACACTTCATCGGAGAGGCTATGGTGTTGATGTAGAAGCCCTCCGTGATGGATGCCCCTCCAAATGAGCTCCTAACAGGCCCCAAGATGGGATCTCGTGGGTACTGTAAGGTTGCGGCGGTGGAATTAGGTTTTGGCCCGTGATCTGATCGCTTGGGGGTACGAGGGTATATATAGGAGGAAGGAGTACGTCGGTGGAGCAATAGGGGGCCCACGAGGGTGGAGGGCACGCCTGGGGGGGAGGGCGCGCCCCCTACCTCGTGGCCTCCTGGAAGCTTCCTTGACGTAGGGTACAAGTCTCCTGGATCACGTTCGGTGAGAAAATCACGTTCCCGAAGGTTTCATTCTGTTTGGACTCCGTTTGATTATCCTTTTCAGCGAAACTCTAAAATAGGCAAAAAACTGCAATTCTGGGCTGGGCCTTCTTTTTTTTTATTTGGCCTTTTTTTGGGACAATGCTCTATGAAATGATGATCATCACACTTCTATTTATTTATAATTCAATGATTACAACTCGATACTAGAACAAAGTATGACTCTATATGGATGCCTCCGGCGGTGTACCGGGATATGCAATGAACCAAGAGTGACATGTATGAAAGAATTATGAATGGTGGCTTTGCCACAAATACTATTTCAACTACATGATCATGCTAGCAATATGACAATGATGAATGTGTCATGATAGACGGAATGGTGGAAAGTTGCATGGCAATATATCTCGGAATGGCTATGGAAATGCCATAATAGGTAGGTATGGTGGCTGTTTTGAGGAAGATATAAGGAGGTTTATGTGTGAAAGAGCATATCATATCACGGGTTTGATGCACCGTGAAGTTTGCACCAACTCTCAATGTGAGAAAGGGCAATGCACGGCATCAAGAGGCTAGCAATGATGGAAGGGTGAGAGTGCGATAACCCATGGACTCAACATTAGTCATAAATAACTCACATACTTATTGCAAAAAATCTACAAGTCATCAAAAACCAAGCATTACGCGCATGCTCCTAGGGGGATAGATTGGTAGGAAAAGACCATCGCTCGTCCCCGACCGCACTCATAAGGAGGACAATCAAACAACACCTCATGTTTCAAATTTGTTACATAACTTTTACCATATGTGCATGCTACGGGACTTGCAAACTTCAACACAAGCATTTCTCAAATTCACAACTACTCAACTAGCACGACTTTGATATTATTACCTCCATATCTCAAAACAATCATCAAACATCAAACTTCTCTTAGTATTCAACACACTCATAAGAAAGTTTTTACTATTCTTGCATACCTAGCATATTAAGATTATTTAAGCAAATTACCATGTTATTTAAGACTCTCAAAATAATCTAAGTGAAGCATGAGAGATCAATAGTTTCTATAAAACAAATCCACCACCGTGCTCCAAAAGATATAAGTGAAGCACTAGAGCAAAACTATATAACTCAAAAGATATAAGTGAAGCACAAAGAGTATTCTAATAATTTCCAAATCATGTATGGATATCTCAAAAGGTGTGTACAGCAAGTATGATTGTGGTAAACTAAAAATCAAAGACTCAAATCATACAAGACGCTCCAAGCAAAACACATATCATGTGGTGAATAAAAATATAGCTCCAAGTAAAGTTACTGATGGAAGTAGACGAAAGAGGGGATGCCTTCCGGGGCATCCCCAAGATTTGGCTTTTGGTTTTCCTTAGATTATCTTGGGGGTGCCATGGGCATCCCCAAGCTTAGGCTCTTGCCACTCCTTGTTCCATAATCCATCAAAAATCTTTCACCCAAAACTTGAAAACTTCACAACACAAAACTCAACAGAAATCTCGTGTGCTCTGTTAGCGAAAGAAAACAAAAGACCACTTCAAGGTACTGTAATGAACTCATTCTTTATTTATATTGGTGTTAAACCTACTGTATTCCAACTTATCTATGGTTTATAAACTATTTTATTAGCCATAGATTCATCAAAATAAGCAAACAACACACGAAAAACAGAATCTGTCAAAAACAGAACAGTCTGTAGTAATCTGTAACTAACGCAAACTTCTGGAACTCAAAAAAATCAGGACAAATAGGAAGACCTAGGCAATTTGTTTATTGATCAGCATCAATTGGAATCACTATTTTATCACGTTCTGGTGATTTTTAATAATTGTTTTCGTGAACACAAAGTTTCTGGAAATTTCTGCAAGATCAAATAACTATCATCCAAGAAGATCATATAGGTTTAACTTGGCACAAACACTAACTAAAACATAAAAACAAATCGAACCAAAGGCTAGAACAAATATTTATTCCTAAAAATAAGCAAAAAGCAAAAAACTAAAATAAAATTGGGTTGCCTCCCAACAAGCGCTATCGTTTAACGCCCCGAGCTAGGCATAAAAGCAAGGATAGATCTAGGTATTGCCATCTTTGGTAGGCAATCCATAAGTGGATCTCATGATAGATTCATATGGTAACTTTATTTTCTTTCTATGGAAGTGTTCCACACCTTTCTTTAATGGAAATTGGAATCTAATATTCCCTTCCTTCATATCAATAATTGCACCAATCGTTCTAAGGAAAGGTCTACCAAGAATAATCGGACATGAAGGATTGCAATCTATATCAAGAACGATAAAATCTACGGGCACATAATTCCTATTTGCAACAATAAGAACATCATTAATTCTTCCCATAGGTTTCTTAATAGTGGAATCCGCAAGGTGCAAGTTTAAAGAGCAATCATCAAAATCATGGAAACCTAACAAATCACACAAAGTTTTGGGGATAGTGGAGACACTAGCACCCAAATCACATAAAGCATAAAACTCATGATCCTTAATCTTAATTTTAATAGTTGGTTCCCGCTCATCATAAAGTTTTCTAGGGATAGAAACTTCCAACTCAAGCTTTTCTTCATAAGATTGCATCAAGGCATCAACAATATGTTTAGTAAACGCTTTATTTTGACTATAAGCATGAGGAGAATTTAGCACGGCTTGCAACAAGGAAATACAGTCAATCAAAGAGCAACTTTCATAATTAATTCCTTGAAATCCAAAATAGTCGGTTTAGCAACATCTAGGGTTTTGATTTCTTCAATCCCACTTTTATCAAATTTAGCATCAAGATCTTAAAACTCCGAATTTTTAGAATACCTTTTAGGTAAAGGTGGATCATATTCAGTCCCTTCATTATCAAGATTCATATTGCAAAACAAAGATTTAATAGGGGACACATCAATAACTTTTAGATCTTCATCTTTGTTTTCATAAAAATTTGAAGAACACACTTTTATAAAGCAATCTTTCTTAGCACGCATCCTAGCGGTTCTTTCTTTGCACTCATCGATGGAAATTCTCTTGGCTTTGAGAGACTCATTGATATCATGCTTAGGAGGAATAGATCTAAGCTTTAAAGAATCAACATCAAGAGAAATTCTATCGACGTTCCTAGCCAATTCATCAACTTTAATCAATTTTTCCTCAAGCAAAGCATTGAAATTCTTTTGCGAATTCATAAACTCTTTAACACTAGTCTCAAATTCAGAGGGCATCTTATTAAAATTTCCATAAGAGTTGTTGTAGGATTTTCCATAATTATTAGAGGAATTACTAGGATAAGGCCTATGATTAAAGTTTCCTCTATACGCGTTGTTACCAAAATTATTCCTACCAACAAAATTCACATCCATAGATTCATCATTATTCTCAATCAAAGTAGACAAAGGCATATCAATAGGATCAGAAGAAACACTCTTAGTAGCAAATAATTTCATAAGTTCATCCATCTTTCCACTCAAAACATTAATCTCTTCTATCGCATGCACTTTTTTATTAGTAGATCTTTCAGTGTGCCATTGAGAATAATTAACCATAATATTATCTAGGAGTTTAGTAGCTTCTCCTAAAGTGATTTCCATAAAAGTGCCTCCCCATGTCAATCTATAAGATTTCTAGAAGCAAAATTCAATCCAGCATAAATTTTTTGTATAATCATCCACAAATTCAAACCATGAGTAGGGCAATTACGTATCATTAATTTCATCCTCTGCCAAGCTTGTGCAACATGTTCATGATCAACTTGCTTAAAATTCATAATATCATTCAGTCCTTTTCTGATGAAATTTGTTCCTTGACCACATTGACCACGCCGTGTCGAGAGCACCAAGGCGGCGGACGATGGCGAGGCCTGGAAGGGGACGACACAGAGCCGGGGAAGACGCGACAGTGGATGCCCACGTGGAGAGGAGTACGAGGGTCGACTGGTTCGGCTGCGGTGTGAGGCTGCCGTCACCACTGAATAACACGGGTTGTGGATAAGTAGACAATAGAGGGATGGCCTGGCCAACGGTGGGAGTAGGGTGGGGCGGTGAGGCCTACACGGCAGCACAACCAACCACTGGAGGCAGGAGCAGGCGGTCTCGCCGGCGCTGGTTTGGGCGGCTGGTGCAAGAAGAGCAACGATTGAAGAAGCAACATGACCATTCGATTAAAATGCAATGGTCACTGCTGCTAGAATTGATTGTTGACTAAGTTGACAAAGCCCTGCGTACGCGTCAACTTAGTAGGCCCACAGGTCAGCCTCCGAACCGGTGCACCCCAGATGTCAGTGG
Organism: Aegilops longissima; assembly: GCA_021605205.1. NCBI lineage: Eukaryota > Viridiplantae > Streptophyta > Magnoliopsida > Poales > Poaceae > Aegilops > Aegilops longissima. Next base: position 555,857,527 of record CM038678.1, read on the forward strand.
GAGGAATCATTTTATTCGCATAATAAGAAGGCAGTTGATTGCGTGCGGCCATGGACCATGGGGGTCCCTACCGGCAGCCTCTCCACGTACATCCCTATTACGATGGCTGTCGTTTGTTGAATGTTGAGCACGCCGCGCCTAGAGCACCAATGCAGTGGACGACTGTGAGCCCTAGGAATGGAACGACCCAGAGGCGGCGAAACACAGCAGTGGATGCCCACACTAAGCAGAGTATGACGGTTGACTGGTTCGGTTGCAGCGTGAGGCTGCCGTCACCGGAGAATAACAGGAGGTGCGGGTGGGTAGATAGATGGCCAGGCCAGCGGAGGGAGTAGGGTGGGCCGGTGAAGCCTGCGCGGCAGCACAGCCATCCACAAGAGGAGGGAGCAGGCAATCCCGTCGGCGCTGGTTTAGGCGGCTGGAGCAGGAAGATCAGAGATTGAAGAAGCACGCTGGCCCTTGGATGGACATCCAACAGTCACTGCTGCTAGAATCGTGTGTTGACTGACAAAGCCTTGCGTAAGCAAGTCAGCCTCAAAATCTGTGGCGTGTACATCCCATTTGATATTATTCTTATAATTTTTACTCATTTGCTAATTCATATGGAATTTATTACAACCCATTTTCCATTTTTAGAATTTCTGCCCATTTTCTAGTCAGTGCCAGGGTTAAAAATTGAACTAAAAAATGTGCAAAATTTTAAAAATTCGCATATTTTTGCTGGGGAACAAAATATTCTTAATTCAAAAAATAGTAGAAATACTAAAACAAATTTAAAAATAAATTAGTACTATGTCTTGTTAAAATACAATGAAATATAAAATATCAGTGAAGAACAAAAAGAAAAAACGAAACTAATTGCCCATTTGCTATAATATTTTTTAGAATTTGCAACCCCTTTGATATTACTTTTAATATATACTGACCATACTCTTTGGCCATGCCGGAATGTATCCCTCCTCGTCTTGAAAGATTTGCAGCCCAGTAAGTCGGAGAAAACAAATAGGCCTAGCTTGGGTATTCTCAAAAGGAAATAATGGGCTACCTATTTTCCCAAAGAAAAAACTGTTGGGCTGGTCATGTTGTTAGACGGGTGTTGGTGTCAAAACCGGCAGATCTCGGGTAGGGGGTCCCGAATTGTGCGTCTAGGCGGATGGTAACAGGAGACAAGGGACACGATGTTTACCCAGGTTTGGGCCCTCTTGATGGAGGTAAAACCCTACGTCCTGCTTGATTGATATTGATATTGTGGATGTTTACAAGAGTGGATCTACCACGAGATCAAGGAGGCTAAACCCTAGAAGCTAGCCTATGGTATGATTGTAAGGGTTGTTGTCATTGTAGTCCTACGGACTAAAGCCATCCGGTTTATATAGACACCGGAGAGGGCTAGGGTTACATAGAGTCGGTTACAATGGTAGGAGATCTACATATCCGTATCGCCAAGCTTGCCTTCCATGCCAAGGAAAGTCCCATACGGACACGGGGTGAAGTCTTCAATCTTGTATCTTCATAGTCTTGGAGTCCGGTCGATGATGATAGTCCGGCAAATGATAGTTCGGCCGATGATGGTAGTCCGCTATCCGGACACCCCTAATCCAGACTCCTCAAGAGCCCTAACCAGGCTTCAATGACGATAAGTCCGCGCAGATATTGCTTGGCATTGCAAGGCGGGTTCCTCCTCCAAATGATGAAGATTGGGAACACCAGATAGTGTCCGCTCGCAAAATAAATTCCACATTCCACCGTAGAGAGAATAATAATATATACACAAGTTCAATCTGCCGACGCTTTTCCGTGGCATGACGTCACACCACTACCAAGCCATTATTCAATTGTTTTTACTTTACCACCTCAACGCATTTAGCGGCGGTTCCCTTGGCACGCCTTGTCGAAGTAGAGATCGTGTTTCCCTTAATCCGGATTCTCATCAATACGGGCGTGGGTAACCCAACGCGCCATTGATGGTGGCGCTTGGGAGATAAGCGAGTTTTACCAGGCCGGTGGGGACGCGAAGACTTCGCCCGCCCATATAAGGGATAGGATTCACCTTCTCACCCACGCCTTCTTCCTCCTTTGCTTATCCATCTCCGCAAGACTCGAGCTCCAGCGCCCAAGTTCACAAGATCACGCCTCAACCTTCTCCGACCATGTCCGGAGCGGAGGTAAATGGTTGGCCTCCACCGCTAAGGAGGAGCAATCGCCAAACTGCGCGGGCGCCAGATACCTCTCCGCGACATCACAGCACCGGCTGCCCGACGAGGGCAGCTCATCCCCACCCCTGTGCCCCATGAGAGGGTTGTCTTTCTTTCCCACTTCCTCCGCTGGATCGGGCTTTCCACTTCACCCCTTTGTCCGGGGCTCATGTTCTACTACGGCCTGGATTTCCATGATCTGGCGCCAACTTCATCCTCAACATCTCGGCGTTTATCGTCGTGTGCGAGGCCTTCCTCTGCATCCAGCCCCACTTCGCTTGTGGCTCAAGACCTTCAATGTCAAGTCAAGGTAGTGAAGGGCATTCAAGCGGAGTGCGGAGGGCGCCATGTTGGGCAAGATGCCCAACGCCCTTGGTTCAAAGGGCCTTCGTGGAATCCGCCAAGGGGTGGCAATCGGGTGGTTCTATATCACCGAGCCGCGTGACCCTAAATGGGCAGCGCCCCCAAGTTTAGATCTGGTATCCCCACGCAGCTCACCTCCGGAAAGAGAAGGGCTTGCTGTGGGGTAGTTTGAAGGAGCCGACGGACTCCAAACCAGTATCAAGAAGCTGGTGAAGAAGCTCAGGCTGGTTAACATGGTCCAAGTCATGCTCGTCCACCGGATTCTCCCATGCCAAGAGCGGCATTCAATCTATGGGAGTTCGATCCGAAGAGCACAGCGCTGAACAAGCTCTTCGACACAACGCACGGGCGCTCGAAGGTACTGTTCAAGGGCGCCGGTTTCCCCGCATCCACGATCAAGATCGCGGATTTCGCCAGCGCCAGCCGACGAGGTAAGTGATTCTACCCTTTATGGGACACTCGTTTTCCATAGTTTGACTCTATGCGGTTTTAATTTCCCCTTTCCTTTGACAGACTGGATGAAGAAGGCGGAGCAGATTACTGTCCGGCCCTATGCCGAAAGATCCAGAGACGCCGCCTAGCGAGGCTATCGGTCCTGCACCGCACGTGGTGCCGGAGAAGAAGGCCAAGAAGGAGGCCACGGTGCTCGAAAGAGCCTGCTTTCAGTGTCCGACGACTCGGGGCTGACTCTCCCCCGAAAATGAGGAGGAGGAAGAGGACTCTCTCCCGCAGGAGGGAGAGAGGAAGAGGAAGGCTTCCCAACCGGGAGGCCGAAGGGTCCAAGAGGGAAAGACTATTCCCGGACAGCTCTGCCAACATCAACGCTGGCGGGAAGAATGGCCTTCAAGGGCCAGGCCTCCGGCGAGATCGTAAGTATCCGGATTCCTGAATGATTTACAATTTCTTTTTCTGCGTCACATAGTGTCATTCTAATGCCACATACTACCTGTAGTCCGGCCAGTGATGATCTCCCCGCTTCTTCGAGCGGGTCGTTGGCTCCGTCGGATGTAGACTCTATCCCGACCGCCTCCACCCCTCGCGTTACCGAGGACGCCGAGGTGGGAACCCAAGAAGGGACCCGTCGGGGGGAGGCTCCGGAGGCGCCACAAGGCGTCCTCCCGGACTTTTCGCCGGACTCCACAACAGAACCCGCAGTGGTTCCGGAGTCCGGCCGGCGGCCCCTTCGATCGAAGGGCAAGACCGTGACGCCGGCGGCTTCCGTCCAACCGGAGGCGCCGGGCAGTTTGTTGGAGGCGCTGCAGAGCGCTTCCATCGAGGAAGAACACCGCACTATTATGAGTGCGGTGATTTAGAAGGTGCAGCTCGCCAAAGGCGGGCTGACCGAAGCCTGCAATTGCCTTCTATCAGGCTTTGAGGTAAGAAGTTAAAAATATGCAATGTAATACCGCATAGACAGTAGCCCCTGATGCTCGGTTCGGTGTTCGGAAAGAAAAGCCGGACTGAGGATCTTAAAAAAGATATACGCAGGGTTGCTAAAAAATTATGTCAATATGGGATGCAGGCTGCGCTGCTGACCTCTGCCGCACTGACTGTGGAGGTCGGTGCGTTGAAGCAGGAGCTCGAGCGGTCCGGTCAAGAGCTCGGCCGCGCCAGGAAGCAGCTCCAAGAAAAAGAAGGTGAGTAACACCACTTTGAATTTGTACCTTACAGGAAAGGATTTAGGTTGCGACAAAAAATAACAAGGATAACATGGGTACTGCAGGGGCCATGAACGAGGTGGCGACCCTGAAGGAGGCCGTGTCTGCGGCCGAACGCAATGCGGCCACGGAACGGGCAGAGCGAGAAAAGCAGGAGGCGCGGGTGGCGGTGGTCCAGCAAGAGCTCCAGGCTCTCATGGAAAAGCATGAGAGTTTGGAGCGTGACTCAAAGACTCAAGAGTCCAAGCTTGCCTCGGCTCTCGAAAGTGCCAAAACCTCCAAGGCCGAGGCCCATAAGTCCCTTTAGGAGGTTGAGTTGATGAGGAAGATAGCGGCGGGTAAGGCATTTTTCATGCAAAGCAAGCATGTGAATGTAAATTACGTGTTACTTACCCGAATTCGAGCTCTCGTATGCTTGCAGATCTGCCTCGCAGCGCGTCTCGATGTCAGCCGATTCTACCGAGCCGAGGAGGGAGCTCAACGGAGAAGGTCTTCGGTCTCAAGATGCTTTGAGGCCGCCATCCGTGCCCCTAGCGACCAGTGAAGCAGCTGGTCGAGCTTCACAAGGTGGCCGAGCAGGCCATGAAGGGCCTCATAGTCCGGTTGGGCTGGAGAGGCCATGCCTGGAGCTACTTCGCCTCGCGGCGACGGCTGGTGGATGCGTGCCTCGGGTGGAGGTTATCAAGCGCTCCGCCTGTATTGAAGGTGCTCGTCGGGCCCTTGCCCGCGCAAAGGTGCATTGGGGCAAGCTGGATGCGGAGAAGCTAATCATCGACGCGCCACCAGCGGGCAAGGAGCATCGACGCCCAAATTTACTATAAGGCAGTCCTGAAGGGTGCCCGCAAGATTGCGGATGAGTGCCCTGTGGATGTAATTTTGAGTGAATTCGCAATGTGTTATCCTGTGCTGAAAACCTTGTTCATATCGCTAAGCAACGCTTGTTTAATTTAAAATATTACCTTCAGCGCGCCGCTTATTAAATCTGAGAGATGGCAAGTCGTCGGCTTCAGCCCCCATGCCACGAGTGCTTTGGGGTGTTCGGATAAACTTGAGCACTCTTGTTCCCATTTTGGGTCCATCTAGGAGGCGCCAACACAACGAACAAGGCAACCGGACTTATAGTGCTTGAACACTCTCACTTAGCCATAGAATTCTATAATTTTAAATTTCAAGAAGCCCCTAGTATTCGAAGACCGAATTGGGGCGCTATCCACGCCTTCATCGGACATAATCCGAACTTCGTCAAGCGGCGAGGTCTTTAAGGACCCGAAGGACCTCTCGAACAGCGACCAGTCTCGCCTTATCATGCCGGTCAGTTTTAGCTTTCCATCGAGGCGTTAACCCAGCTCAACCGGGCGCAATCGCAGTGGTTCTCCCAAAGCTACCTTAGCCGATAGAACGGAACGTAAAGTGCGAACATGGGAGCCGGGCAAACCCAACTATTGACCCAAGGCATGATTCGAGCTGATTCATATAATGCTATAAGTTCGGGTGCCGACTTGTGAAAGTGTCGGGACTTTATCACACCATAAAGCGGAGGACATAAGCCCTCGTGTGTTTGGCGTACTAAGATGCACGGGTGCAACATGTCGTAAATGAACATATATATATATATATATATATATATATATATATGTATATATATATATATATATATAAAGTAATGCAATTATAGGCAAAAAGTGCTGCATTTTATTCGAGAAGATATTCTATCAAGCGGAATGATACAAATAGTGCGGAAAGCAAGGGATTGACGAATTAAAGGCATCTCTCCGTGGGTAGGCTGCGGAATGTTGTATTTTAACAAATATAATGCTCGTGATGGAGACCACCGAGTGTTCGCCGCGCCTTTGTCCTTCTCTGGCTGTTGCATCATGAGTTCGGCAGTTCGCCACGGACTGAGTTCTGTATAAAAAGATAAAATAAAACAAAAAGAGCGACACACTTGGGAGCCCCGGTGTGGTCGAACCGCACTGGTCTGTTGTGGTTGTGCCCTTCCCTATGCCCATGGTATCTCCAGGCGTAATTATGTACGTGGAGAGTTTGTCTTGCAATTTTGCGAGGGCTGGGTTAGCCGCATTGCTACGCGTGCATGGAACGTGCTGTGGTCTTGGTTGATGTTGTTCCGGCGCGTTTGGTCGTGTCCGGTCGCTTAACGGCCGGATTCGAGAATTGCCTTAAAAGGCTGCTCAGCATTCCGCCGAGAGCAGCTGTATGTTCCTCCGCTCGAGGGAGTGTTTCGTGTTTCCATTAACCGTGATGACTCCACGAGGGCCTCGCATCTTGAGCTTAAGGTATGCATAATGCGCGCACCGCGTTGAATTTTACAAACGCTGTTCGTCCGAGCAGAGCGTGATAGCTGCCGCGAACGGGACTATGTCAAGATTAACTCCTCGCTTGAAGTTATCCGGGATCCGAAGACCACTTCGAGTAATCGAGCCTGCATAATTGGCCTCAACACCTGGTATGACGCCTTTGAAGGTCGCTCGTTGTAGGTTTAATCTTGAAGGGTCTATGCCCATCTTGCGCGACCGTATCCCGATAAAGCAGGTTCAGCTCTTGCCGCCGTCCATCGGGACTCTCGTGAGGTGAAATCCATCAACGATTGGGTCTAAAACCACGCGCGAATCCGCCATGGCGGATATCGGTCGGATGGTCTCTTCGATCGAAAGTGATCGGGCAAGAGGACCATGGGTTGAATTTTGGGGCGATCGCTCCATCGCAGATACGCCCTTTAGTGCACGCTCCGCTCCCTCTTGGGAATATGCGCTATGATATCATGTTTACCGCCCGAACTTGAGGGGGAATCCTTTGTCCTCTGTTGTTCGGCGGCGGGTCTCTTCCTCGTCATCGCTGTGTAGCCCTTGTCACTGCTTTGGCGATTAATTTGCTGCCGCTTGAATACCCAACAATCTCTGTTGGTATGGTTAGCTGGCTTTTCGGGGTTCCATGTATTTGACAAGAGCGGTCGAGTATTCGGTCCAGATTGGACGGGCCCGGAGTGGTTCTTTTGAATGGCTTCTTCCGCTGACCGGTTTGGAGCCTCGAATCCGCGTTGACTGCCGATCCTCATTGATGTCGCCGTTACGCGGCGCTTGCTTTTGTTTCGACGCAACCTGCCATTGCGGTCCTTGGTATCCGGACTGCCAGCGTTTTTGCCGAGGTTGTTATCGCGAGCGAGCTAGTTATCCTCTCCCGCATGTAAGCGGGTCATGAGGGAAGTGAGGGCTGCCATGGATTTCGCTTCTCCTGCCCTAGGTGCCGGGCCAGCCACTCGTCATGGATGTTATGTTTGAAGGCAGCGAGTGCCTCGCATCCGTAAAGTCGACGATTTGTTTTTTCTTTGTTAAGAACCGTGTCGTAATTGCTCCGCCGATTCGTCTGGCTGCTGGATTATGTGGCTTAGGTCATCTGCGTCGGTGGTCGCATTACACGTGCCTCGAAGTTGTCGAGGAATGCGGCTTCCGTGTCTTCCCAAAGATCCAATTGACTCTGCGGGCAGGCTGTTAAGCCAATGCCGAGCTGGTCCTTTAAGCTTGAGCGGGAGATATTTGATGGCGTGAAGATGTCGCCAAGGGCCATGTGTATATGGAGGAGATAATCCTCAATCCAGACCGCGGGTCTGTTGTGCCATCGTAGGATTCGATATTAACGGGTTTGAACCCTTCGAGGATCTGATGATCCATTACTTCGCCGCGAAGCATAGTGGGTGTGCGGCGCCTCAGATTGAGCAATATCGCGATGTAGCTCGAGAGAGCGTTGTTCTGCTGTGTTCGCCCGCCGAGTAGTTGTATCCGTGCGACGGTATTCGTCGTGGGTCGTGGGGCGTCCACGTGATCCATAGATAGATCTGGATTGTTTTGCCTTGTCCTCCAATATATCTTGCAAGTCCGACGCGTTCCCCCGTGGCTTTCTGCTTTTAGAGCGATGCCGGGGTACGGTTTTGGTGGAGGGCTTGCACGCCTCTCTATCGCGCCACGAGGTGGTCGGTCTGCCAGACAGCGCTAGTGATGCTGCCTCCTCTAATCGGGGGAGCAACTTGCGTTTTGGGTAACTTTTGGAGGGGCGTTCGAGTTCATACTCTTCGACCGCGAGGACCTCGGTCCATCTGTCGGCCAGTAGGTCTTGATCATCTTGAAGCTGTTGTTGCTTTTTCTTTAGGCCGTTTTCCGTGGCCATTAGCCTGCGTAAAAACGCTCTTGTTCGACGGGATCCTCAGGCACGACGAATTCATCGTTGCCGAGGCCTGCCTCGTCTTCGGAGGGAGGTAAATAATTGTCATCCTCGACCTCTTAAATGCCGCCCTCTCCCGAGGGCTTGCTTCCTCCTCCTCCGCGCTGGATCGTCGGAGGGAGTTGTCTTCGCACTTTCGGGTGTTATTATCTCACGTGCGGAATCTCCATTCTGCCATGGCGGATTTGGAGCGGCGCCACGACGCCGGCGCTTGGGCTGTTTCTTTAAGGAATCGGCCTCCGCTGCTTCTTTTGCCGCCCCCATCTTTTGGGGTGTCCACCATGTATATGTCGATGACGAGGTGGTCTTCCAAAGTCCTGTAGGCACTGGTTCTTAGTAGTCTCCGCATCGCCGTCCATACCGCCGATGTCTTCGGAGTCGTAGTCGAGTATGTCGGTTAGATCGCCGACGGTGGCTACGGCGGGGTGGTGGTGGGATCTGAATTTTTCGCCATCCGCATCTCAACCGCCCCGGCCGTAGCTCGCCAGGCTCTCTGGATAGCGAGAGATGCTTCAATGAATTTATGATATCGCCCGAAGGGCGAAAAGTGAAAAGATGTCCGCAGCGGTGAATTCCATGATCGGCGCCCAATCGGATTCGACCGGCGGGGCGCAGGAGGTGCGGAGTCCGCAGGAGTCCGCACCTCGAGTCATGGGCTTTACGTGGGACAAGGTAAGTGTTCGCCCAAAGACCGTAGGAATTGCGGCTCCGAGGCGTGTCCAGCCATCCGCCCTCGATTCGAGCGATCGGCTCCGGACTATGAGTCGGAGCGGATCCGGTGCGCCTCCAAGGTGCTGTCCGCGCAGAGTTAGGTCATGCCCATCGTGACAGCGCGGCATGCTCGGCTGTGGCTCGATCCTCGAGGATCAAGTCCCCGCGATATCGCCCGTGAAGTTTAGGCTTCAAACCTGACTGACGGCCAGGGCGAAGCTTCGATCTGCTCTAGATGGCCAAGTGAGTTGGCCCGCAAAGCGCGGTTGCCGAATCTGAAGATCTGTCCGGGAGAAAGGTCTCACCGGGACTGCGCTGTTGTTGATTGAAGAGGCCATCAAACCTATCGGTGGCGGCATACGTAGGAACTCTCAATGAAAGCACCAATGTCGGTGTCAAACCGACGGATCTCGGTAGGGGGTCCCGAACTGTGCGTCTAGGCGGATGGTAACAGGAGACAAGGGACATGATGTTCACCTGTGTTCGGGCCCTCTTGATGGAGGTAAAACCCTACGCCCCGCTTGATTGATATTGATATTGTGGATGTTTACAAGAGTGGATCTACCACGAGATCAAGGAGGCTAAACCCTAGAAGCTAGCCTATGGGATGATTGTAAGGGTTGTTGTCATTGTAGTCCCACGGACTAAAGCCATCCGGTTTATATAGACACCGGAGAGGGCTAGGGTTACATAGAGTCGGTTACAATGGTAGGAGATCTACATATCCGTGACGCTAAGCTTGCCTTCCATGCCAAGGAAAGTCCCATCCGGACACGGGTGAAGTCTTCAATCTTGTATCTTCATAGTCTTGGAGTCCGGTCGATGATGATAGTCCGGCAAATGATAGTTCGGCTGATGATGGTAGTCCGGCTATCCGGACACCCCCTAATCCAGGACTCCCTCAACGGGCCACAGAGACCGCACAACCCATTTTATAGCCTGCTCCTCCGAACAAATCCTCAAAAAAAGTTGCGCAATTCTGTCGTTAATTGACAATACATTGACAATGATGTGGGTCCCAGATATCAACAGGGTGGATTAGAGTAAAAAATGAGGGGTGCATCTGAGTAGTAAAAGAGGCGCTTGCTTGTGTTCAGGAGTGGACCTGGTGGGTTCATACTGTCATACTCACAACTACAGTCCTCTCCCGATTCACTATGTTGACAGGGCCAGGCAGCGGCACCGCGGCGAGCGCACCGAGGCGGAGGATAAAGTGGTGTCGCCAATGTGTTGGGCTGGGTTGGGCATTCTTATCAAAAAATAAAAATGGACCAGAACTATTTACGACGTTGGCTACGATTTGCATGGGTCCGCTGGTTGCAGGAAGAAAATGGTGGGAGAAATAAGACTGCTCGCTATCTTCGTCTAAGAATAATATCGACTGAATGTAACGACACTATCATAGGAAATAAAATCCTCCTATTAAAATTTGACTTTTCAAATCATGAATTTAAAGAACTGATGCATGAGCATTTAGCTTTATTTATTGTTTATTTATTTACTTATTTATGTTTAGGGGACCATGAGCATGTACCTGGGCCGGATTCATGTGAGAGCCTCCCCTTCCAGGTAATTATGGGCTCCTCTATTGGGCCTTCATCAGTGGGCTGCATGTTATCGACAAGTGGAAAATGTGTTCCATACCAAAAATAGTATGCGCTACGTATGGTATGGGGCACTAAAGGATTGACCGTGCAATGACTTCCAAAACATTGCGTTGTCGTTCTAAAAACACATTTATTCAACCAACAGACGAAATATACTACTGATTGTACATTGAAGATAGCAGCAGCAGCAACCAGGGCTAGGGGTGCAACAGAAGTAGTAAGGAGGCCAGAAGAGTAAAGACGCAGCTCTCTCTTCCAAACCAAACATCAACCATCATTACAAAAGCGCTACCAAAAAGAACAAGTGTATGCATCAAACTAAATAAAGATCCTACTACACCAGGTGTACGCATCTTACTAACTGGCTCAGTTAGACGTTACTATTTATTAAGCTGTGGAGATTGGCTGATGGATTGAACCAGATGGGTGCCCGACAGGGGAAACTCCAGCCAGCAGGTCGAAGTCTGATACTTGCGACCCTCTCTCCTACTTTGGGCAGCAGAGCGTGGCGACACATATCAGGGTATGGTGCATGGAGAGATGCATGGTACGCTGTGTACACACAATTTTGCCTGATGAATGAAACCGCCCTTCCATCATGATCCTTACCGTCGGTTATCTCCTGGTTAATCAGATAATTCATTCTAAGAAACAAAGAGCGTGTACCAAGGCTACTTACCAGCCTCCAGTCAATGACCTTGCAGTGACTGTGATTGTATTCCGCGAAACAACACATCCAGTACGTGCGAACGATCATCAATCGTTCGCCATCATCTGATCGAGCCAGGAACCACCTGCAACTGCCATGCCGCTTTTCTTTGAAAGGTTTTGGGATTAGGAAGGGTAGGGACACCAGGCGGCCTACAACATCATATCAAGTTGGAGTCAAATAGAAAAGGGCTCATACTTTAGCCAATCTTAAGAACAACATGTTATGAGCATGAATATTTTTCAGTAAATGTTGATAGTAATATAAGCAAGCCACCATGATATCACAGGAAAGTAGCATACTGCTGTAACAACCGTTTGTAGCAATGTCTGGAGTACGCCAGCAATACGTCCAACCATAGAAGGAGTCGACAGCGTAAATGAAGCCCTTGTGTTCAATGGCATCAGAGAACCATGGAGGATGTATGATCCTGCGATGGACGTGCAGATTTATCCACTTACCGCAGGACTGGCCGGATAGGCGAGACCGCGGTTAAAGAACGCAATTAGCCTCAAGTCTTTATAATTCGCAGATCTTGTGGGCACTTGGCAGATTACAACCTTGAGCAAATCAAACTTGGTATCATGTTGGCTACCGAAGATTCTGAGTATTCGGGCATGTGCCAAAGCAAATGCAAAGGTTAATCGAAGGAAGGGGGATCAATCGCGGTGTAGACCTCCACGAGCATCCAGCTGCGCGACCGTCGACGAGCACCATCCAAGACGTGTTCATGCCGACCCAGTACATACCGTTAATGTAGTTGAGGGTGACGGGGATCGGATCGCAGTCAAGGGGGTTGATGCTCACTACCCTACGATTGTTATGCTGCTTGACACACCGTTTTTGAAGATCAGGCGGCATCAGCAAGCAAGGAGCTGGCTTAAAAAGCTCCGGCCTGGGGGCTTTGAGTAAACGGTACATCCCCGACGAGCACGCAGCGAGCGGCATGGTACTGAGATTGTCCACATGCGAAACAATGACTTGATTACCTCTGCGGGGGGTGAATTCCAGCCACTCTTTTGGCGGACACTGCTCGTTTCTGCCATTCTTAGTGCTTGGGTTTCGGAAGGGGCGAGGCGCCTTAGCGGGGATGGAGGATTATGTACGGACGAAGATGGAGAAGCGACTATGTGTTGCGGGAAGTGGACATGTGATGATGACAATAGCATGCCGCTTGACTTACGAGACACATCCCAGCTGCGTAGGGTCATATCGATGCCAGACAACTTGCTTGAGTGATCACAGTACTAGTACTCCCTACAGTACCTACTACTATGCCCTAGTTGGCATATAGAGTAGTGGAGTAGGACTCTCCTCTACTACTAGCACCGAAGGAGGAGTATATTCTTATATAAATTAGTTACAAACTTCAATGCTCGAGCGTGGAACGATTACGAATCGCCATCGGTGCTAACTCCAATCCCCAGCTAACGTTCGCTGGGAGACATGGCAGTTGCAAACGCCCGCGACGCAGTTACAGTACATGTTAAGGGTGGAGTTTTTGTCAAATACTATGGCTTAAAAACAGGCTACCGTAGGATGGAAGTCTGACGGTTACGTGTGATTCGCCGGGATTGAGCTCGTGGCGAACAATCGCCAGATATCATTACTAAAAAAAGGTTAAAACACCCGCGGCTATAACTTGCACCGGCTGATCACTAACAATGATACTAACGTAGTTGTAAAATGGTCAAAGACCATATCTACGTGGTGTTTGGAATTATATGCAAACTAACAAGATGCCCGTGCATTGCAAGGAACATCAAGATGCATTTTTTTTCCAAAGCACCTATTGTGCTTGACCCATGCAGGAGTAATCCCATGTGTAAAAACTACTGATATCTCGAGAATTTTATCCGAAAAAAGGTATCTCGATAATTTCATCAAAAAAATGATATCTCGAGAAAGATGAGAGATAAGGTGAGGAGGAGTGGGGCGTGGTGGTGACTGGTGTTCGGACTGGGCGGAGGCATGGGGATGGATGGCGCGACAGCGGCTACCATGCCAGAATGTTCCAAAGACTTCCCTTTTTAATTGCTCAACAATGAGGTTATGGGAGATAAGGATGAACGAGGCAAGGACTTATCTGTAAATGTGGAGATAGGTGCGGGTATCTTTTGTAAAATTGTCATAGTTTGCTTTCTATCCGTCAGATATAGATCGGACGGTCTATATTACAAGATCGAAGGCACAACATCATCACCAACTCGGTTTTTTATAAGAGTAGAGATAAAAGTAGAGATAGAGACTAGGGAGGAGCACCATCTCGCTTGCAGTGTGCTACTCAGTAGCTCCATTCGGCGACATAACGTCCCTACAGCCATTCCTCCTCAAGGCCCATTCGTGCGGGCTGTTGGAATTTGGGAGCGACTCCCCATCGCTAGCAGCGACGACTTCACCGATGACAACTTATTCCCCAACCTTGGCAACCTCTCCCTCAACGACATGGGCGACAACCTCAACGCCAATGGTGCTGCTCCCGTTGCACCGTTTGTGTTTATGTCCTTCCTATTCGAAATCATGGTAGAATTCATGTTTCTAGTCTATGTCCTAGATTTGATCTGTTCATCTACTATGCTAGTCCACATGATTAGTTTAATCTATGTTATAGCCTTCATGATTTATTTTGTGCTTATTCGAATTAAATCTTGTAGTAAGTTGCTCATATATTCAATAGGCGCAACGTCCCCTACAACCACTACTATTTCATGGATGGCCTGTTCGATGCCTCCAAGGAGCCCTTCGTCTACTGATATGAGTGCCCAATGCTGTTTTAGGGCTCGCCGGCAGACCTCGTGCATCACCTCACGCAGCCGTCCGTCTATCACTACTGGCCCTTGGCGGAGACCATCAAGTACGAGACGTGCTAGCCGTTCACCGTGCCAGAGTCGTTGGAGGATCACCGTCGCCTGCTAGTCTCGGAGGAGGACGACAACGTCTTCCTCTTGATCATGGGCACCGGTGAGGGCCGCGCAGGCCGCCGCCCCGTCTCTATAGTGTGTGTTAGGGGCGACGCCGCTAACGCTGACACTGACATGAAGCCGATGTATGGGTGCGTGCTCACTGTTACTACCCCTTGGAGGTACGTGGGCGGCGACACTGGCTACGTCAAGCTGACTAGGACTGTGCCGAGATGGGACCTTCCTGCCGATGTGGACATGGAAGACGCATGGTATGATTTGACCCCGAACAATGTGCACGGGGACTCCAAGGAGGTTCACCTGGACATATGCATTACCAAGTTAGATGTTGATCATTAGTCTTTGCTCAATGTAATCCGATGTCTAAGCATGTGGAGACTTCCATGCATGATCTTGCTGTATTGGAGTATCACACATGAATAAAAGTGTATCCATTTAGGGTTTATTCTATAATCTTCCATGTATGAAATTTTTACTACAGTACTGGTGAAAGACTTATGATGAACCATTTCTTACATTCCTCTGCCCCCTTCCAAGTCATCCTGATTTAATCCCTCCGTCTAGGTGTATAAGGGCATGGTTAATACTTAATAGTATAGCCAACTGTTGACTATATGAAAGTGTCATGTCATCTGTAGCCAACATGTATATCAATCGATACTCAAAAACTAATTCTTAAAGATCATTTCTTGCAAAGCACAATAAGTGTTATTTCTTCACAAGTTTTGGATGCAGGTTGAACAGTTGAACGCTTTTGTTTGCAAAAGATACTTCTTTTATCTATTTCACCCAGATGTTTGTGAGCTCTAGAAATGAAATAATATCTGAAGAAACCTATCGATACACGTTACACATGAGATGACCCCCACATCCTTTGTCAAAATAAACAACTCCCCGATCAATGCATTTCACTGTTCCGTGCAATGCATGGGCACCTTACTATAGATTAGTACGACCAATGCTGATGCATGTCACCTAAAATTATATCATTGAAAACTATCTTCAAATACGAATCCAATGATATAGTTTTTGTTGACACGCACTAACATTTTGTCAGTTAAATCTTCAGTCAAAATTAATGGGGGGACTAATAAACCACGATGATGTAGCACTAGTGTAGAGGGCGGAGCTGCACGCAAGTCTCACCCTGCTCGTGGCGCGGTAGTAAAGCCGTCATATCACAAAAGCCAATCACTCCGAGTAATAAGTGGCCTGGTAAAATAAACGCACAAGCAACCATCACATCCCTCCGTCTTTTTTGCATTTCATCTCTCTGCATTTACTTTCTCCGGTTCATCTCGCACACTCGATCCCTAGTATCCCTAGCTACTACTCCTAGGGCCAGTTCTTTTGGCGGTTTAAAAAATAAGCCGTCTCTTCCCCAGCTTTTCCCAAAAGACTAGTCACAGTGGAGAGTAACATTAAGGTGCCTCACTCATTTATTTGGGCTTCTAAATTACTAGTATCTCCGTCCTGGTTTATCCTTCACCATTGTAATTTGTGCTACATCTTGACCAAAGATTTAACTAATAAAATGTCAGTGCATGTGACATATGCACGTACTTACAAAATGCGTACGGATACACAAGGTTTTTGAACTTTTCCTTTTACATACCTAATTAAAGACGCCAATAATTCCCGAACATTCGGGATTTATCATTTGTGTCCCAAAACTAACGAGATCGCCTTATGAAACTAAATTATATTCCTAATAAAAGCAACGACGCTCGCAGGAGCTCTTGCGCCGCGTCACAAGTGCCCTGGTGCGCGGCCGTTTCCCAGCGCGCCGACACAACGCCTCTTCCTTAGCCTCACAACTCGTGAGGTGCTGATTGGTGGCTTGCCAGCGGGCGAGCGCGATCTCACCGGTGTGGTGATCCGGCGCCAACAGGTACTCCTCGTTGATGGAAGCGTGCACCCGGTCCACATACCGCCAAGCATAGATGCGGCGCTTGGGCCCGACTGCACTCAGGGCTTTGGCACGGGCATCCTCCGCCACCCTCACGACCCTCGCACGAGCCTTCTGCCAAAGAGCCAATTGCCTGACTCTCGGACACGATATAGGCCTGCCAGGCAGCTTGCCCCGCGGCGCGCTTCTCTTCCTCTGCCTTCTTCTCCGCCTCTATTTTGGCGCGCTCTGCCGGAGGCAAAGTCTCCCACAAGGCGATATACATTTCTTTCCAAAGCTCCTCAAGGCTGGGGGGCTTGGCGGGTAGCGAGGTGTTCTCCTCGTAGCAGGGAGCCGACGTGTCCTCCGACGCGCGTGCTGGCGAGATTGGGAACGCCGACTCGTCCACCTCGACGCGTCGCGGCAAGGAGCGGAACGCCGACGCGTCCTCCTTGACTAGTGGCGGCGAGGAACTGAATGGTGACGCGTCCTCCTCGACTAGTGGCGGCGAGGAACGGAACAGCGACACATGATCGTCCGCGCGGTGCAGCGAGGGGCGCCTAGGGCTTGGGAGGGGGATGCCATGGTGGTCGATGTAAGAGGGAGGGGGAGGAGATAGCGATGAACGTGAGCGTTCTTCTGAATGCCGTGGGAGGCGCAGTATTTATAGCGAGCAATGGCACACCTATGTAATATATGGACTGAGCTTCACTGACTTAACTGCAGGTCCAGTTGCGTCACTAACATGTGGGCCAGATGCCTGTTGGCCCACATGTCAGTGACCCAATGCACCTACAGTTAAGTAATTGAAGCAGCTACATGGGCATATTTGTTGGAGTAAATTACGGGTGAGGGAATGGGTGGAAATATTGCTGGTCACAACGGATTGGACGAGCGCGGGGAAGGAGAGTCATGCATGCATATTTTTTCCACACGGGGTGGAGTGGTGGGACTGCTGGAGGGAGAAGGATAGTCAAGCAGGCGTTCAGATTTCAAGGTGCACTAAATTATTGCATGCGATGATTAAGGCTGGCCATAGTGGTGGTAATGTGGTACTCCCTCCTTTCCAGTTTATAGGGCTTAATTTGAAAATCTCTTCAACCAAGATAGATGATGAATGGTGGAATTAATTCCGTAGTTTGCAAAAGTACTTAATTAGTACTTTCATTTTTTTCAAAAAATTGTGTAAACCGATGCATTAATTACACCACATGCATAGCATGACCACTCCTATAAAAATCTCAGTTGGTGGTGATGATATGTCTACCTCTCGACAACGTGAGCCGTTCGATCTACTTGGAACCAACGGCTGAGATGTGTGTGCATAGAGACATGGCCTTGCCACCGGAGGTACTGTATAGCAGATATTTACCCACCTCTGCCATTGTATAAAATACAGAACTACTCATTCCAGCCTCATTTCCTTTCTGGTTCATTTTCTTGCATTCTTGCCGGCAGCGGTGAAGGTTCTTGAAAATGGAGTCCAGACTCTAGAACCCACTACAAAAACTATTCCACCGCCTCTATCTTGGTAAGCGTAGGTGAAAATTTTGAATCGAGCCCTTTAAACTAGAAGGGAGGTAGTGGTACTCTAATAGCTAACCTTGTTGTGATGACTAGATAGGACATGGCACGCACCTGGACAGAGGAACTAGTCTGCATTGTGCAATTAAGTTTTTTCTGAAGTCAACGTACCTCTACTTTGACCAAACTTATAGAAAAATGTACATCAACATTCAAAGTGTCAAATCAGTATTTTTATACTCATTATAAAACGTAGTTTTTATACTCATTATAATCAGTATTGTAGATATTGATATTTTTTGTATAAATTTGGTCAAAAACTTTGCAAACGGTTGACGGAAGTAAATAGGACCAGATGGAGTATCATGCATGCGGAGTAGGAAAAAAAATTGCTCATTTATAGCCGGTCGAAGTCTCAAAGGGCGCGACCGCACGAGGGAGGAGAAGGTCATGGGAGGCGCGACGGTTGAGGGAATTAAGTGAAGTTACATCCATGCACCGGCAAGGCGTACGAACAGGCAGGAGCTATACCGTCAGGCCTACAATATGGGTCTAGTAGACATGACATCTAGTGGGTCCCGCATAGTACTCGAGAACTCTTTGGGGGCTTGCAGCCGTTTATCCACCGGGCAAGCCAACAACCCCACGCCGTTCGCATGCCCTACTCGTCCCCGTCTTCTACCTTACAATAGTTCGCTCCCAGTCGTCCCGTCCTTTCACATTACACCAGTTCAACTTCTCCTAACCCTCCACCAAAATCCATGGCCTCCCAAATCACCATGGTCGCCGCTGAGTACCAGGTTAGAGCCATCACTGGCGGTGTGTTCATCATCATCTACACCCGTGGATCCGCGACGGTGAAAGAATGCCTTGCTCGCTTCCTGCGCATGTTCAACAGTTCAATGGATGAGTGGGTCGCTGGGCTAGATGTTGAGTACACCACAGTCCTGGAAAGCGAGAAGATTCTAAACGAGGCAGAGAAGAAGAAGCCCGCCGTGATCCAGGTTTGCGTATATAACGTGTGCTTGGTCTACCACATATGCCATGCCGACGTTGAGTGCTAGGATTTTAAGAACTTCCTCAAGGACGAAAGAGTGAAATTCGTTACTGTAGACTTTAGGAATGACAGGGATGTCCCAGGTCGGATAGGCCTCGTTGTAGGCCAGCCCTTCGATCTCCAGAAGGCAAGCCTGGTGTCCTCCTCTCAGCCTTCAATGCTGACCCTGGCAGCAGCCATGATTGATCCTTCGTACGCTAAACTGAAGAAACCTCACCACGAGTTTCATCATGCATGGGAGTCGAAGACAATAGATGAAGATCACATCCTGTACGCAGCAATGGATGCCTACCTTTGTTTAAATATCTACAAGGGTTGGATGAAGAAGCAGGGCCCAATGTCTGTTTCAAGCAAAGAAGCGGCGGCGAAGAGGAAGAGGAAGAGGGACGAGGATGTGGACCCAGACTCTGAGTAAGGTGGCAGTGCCGTCGCTCATGCTGGTTCTACTACAGTGTCAAGCGGACTAGTTGCTTAGTTTTATTTCAGGGGTGTGTTGTGCTGAGCCCCCAGCAGAACTATGTTTATGTTCTTTCTCGTTATTTGAACTTTACTAGCAAGATGCACGTGCGTTGCACGGAACATCAAGATGCATTTATATGAGTAGTTTATCTTATGGGAGATAGGGATGAACGAGGGAAGGTATTATCTGCAAATGTGATGAGGGGTGCGGGTATCTTTCTGCAAAATTGCCATAGTTTCCTTCCTATCCGTCAGATATAGATCGGACGGCCTATATTGCAGGATGGTAGGCACACCATCATCACCAACTCTGTTTTTTATAAGAGTAGATAAGTAGAGATGTTCTTTCTCGTTATTTGAACTCTTTAGTACATACAGTAGTACTAGTACTATGTCTTACTACTGTTCTTCCTGCAGTTGGTACTAGTACTTGTATCTTCATGTTCCTACTGTACTTGATACGTTCGTACTGGTAGTATAATTTGGGTCAGTCGATTTGTTAAAGAAGTTCGACGGAGCGAAGGAACAAGACGACAGAGAAGCTACCCCAGTATCTATATTAGGGTGGCAGGGTGCCCATGATCTATCTTATGAGTGTTGGGTGTGGAATGCAGTTCGCCGGAAAAAATGGATCATGCCCGGGGTTAAACGGATGGCGGGGGTGGGGGGGGGGGAGCATGGCGGTGGCAGGCGGTTTAGGGGAGGGCGGGGTGGCGGCGGCAGGTAGTTAGCCATGTGGCAGGCTGAGAAGATGAACAATGCATCAATTTCGGAGGTTGAAGAAGCCCTTCTAGCCATCCATGTTGCATCCAATGGCTCACAAGAGTCGACTAACCCAAATTGCTCCTTCAGATTGCAGGATCCACGTGGCATTCAAGGTCTCGAGGTAGATCCGCGTCCGCACCCGGTTTGCGGGCTCGGCGCGGGCGCGACCGGCTTCCGCCGCGACAGCCACCATGCGCGCCTCCTCCGTGCGGGCGGAGACGACAATGACACGCTAGTTCCTCCTCGCCGGCGTGCTGGAGCATGCGCTCATCCTCCTATTTGTACGTTGCGTGCATAGACGTGGCTCCACCAGCTGCTCGCGTGCTTGGCAGCGCAGCGGCATCGCTAGGAGGGACTGCAGACGACGTGAGCGGGCGAGCCTTCGGCTTCATGGTACATGGATGGCAGCGACACGACGGTGATGGGTAAGAAATGGTTGGCCGGAGCAGGCGGGTGCCGGCATGCACAACGGCGGCAGCGGCATATTGATGAGTGCGCATATGGGAGATTAGTTTAGTTTTATATAGGGTTTGTCAAACTTAAAAGAAAAGCGTATTAGTACACGTAAACATTAGACTGAGGCAGCGCTTATATTAGTTACCACAGCCATGATACGGAATCCTGTGCAAGTGTCAGCGTTATGGGAACGGGGGTCCCCGAACTTGCCTGCCTGCGGCCTGCGGCGTGGCTCAAGTGGGGGCCTAGCGCGGCCCAGCTTCATCAGCTCAAGCTCAAGACCCTCGCGAGGGGCCAAGCCTCGCGGGGCGGACGATAGGAACCTTCCTCAGGAGCAGCCTCGTCAGGTGGCGGAGAGATCAAGGCAGGTTACCTCACGAGGGTGCCCCGTGACGCAAGCCATGACGATCGAGACCAGGCGGGCGCCAGGGGGTTGCCAGCCTGCGCAGTGTCCTCATTTCCCCTTTGGTGCAACAAGACCAAGACCAGCAGAGCGGTAGGAAGGAGGTCATCATGGAGCCCAGGACGGCGTCACCGTCAGAGCCTTTGGCAGCCGAAGACCAACTTTAGTCAGGATAAGTGTACTAGATGTTCCCCTTCAAAATGGCCAATTGTTGGCGCCCTTCTTGCTCATTATTTGGGAAGAGGCCCAGGGCCTCCCTCTATAAATAGGACTAGCCACCACAGAGAGAAGGAGGACGAAGGACGGAAAGACGGACCAAGACAGGTCGAACCTACCAGAGAGAGAGAGAGAGAGAGAGAGAGAGAGAGAGAGAGAGAGAGAGAGAGAGAGAGAGAGAGAGAGAGAGAGAGAGAGAGAGAGAGAGAGAGAAGCGACTGGACTCACCCAAGCAGTCCATCACACCAGCTCAAGAACAGCCCCTCGCGAGGCTGTTCTTCCTTTGTACTGTTCTTCATCAGCCCCAGAGGCAATCCACCACACCACACACTGGAGTAGGGTATTACACCACAACTGTGGCCCCAACCAGTATAAATCTTGTGTCTCTTGTGCTGTTCATCGTTCCTAGTTTAGATCCCTTGCAAACCATTAACGCGTGAGCTGGTAGGGGAAAGATCTCTGTGCGCACCCCAGTGTTCGAACCTCAAGGGTCTGCCGGAACCCGAAATCCGACATTTGGCGCGCCAGGTAGGGGTGTGCCGAAATCTTTCTTCCGCTGGTCGCGTGTGATCTTCCGTCGTGTCCATGGCTGACGCTCGCCGAGCCCGCGTCGAGCGCCAGGCTGCTCGCGCCGCTCGAGTCGCCCATACGGCTCCCCTCGGCGGACACCCCCGTCGTTCCCCGTCGCCTGCCGCCAACGCCGCCACCGGCCCGGCGGGGAACGAGTAGCAGGCCTCGTCCCTGCATCCATCGGTGAGGCGAGAAGGCCGCACCGCTACTCCTTCGCTCGCCCCTGCTGGTTCTTCGTCCCACGCGCACCGCGCTCCCATGGAGGCTTGAGCCGCGCTCATCGCGGCAAACGAGCTCCTGCGCTACCGCCCTGTCGACCACGTCTACGAGGAGTGGCTCGACCGCGTCGCCGAGCTCGTCCGCGCCGCAGGGGGCTCCCTTGTGCCGTACCTCTCGTTGCCTCGCCCTTCACCCCGCGCGGGAGGCAGGGAACCGGAGGTGCCCCCGCGACCTCCTCCCCAAGAAGGCGCCCTGGCTCCAAGGCGCGTGGCCCCGGGCCGAGACCCTCCATGTCCGGCGCCCGGGCAACAAGAAAGGAGCTGCCAGGAGATCCCTCGTCCCAAAGAAGGTGCTCACGTGCTCCCAGCACCGGAGCGCCGTGATCGCGCTCCAGCGCCACCGCATCAAGACCCCGCGCTGCTCCAGGCAGCGGTGCGCGGGAATCCACAAGAGCAAGATCCGCATCAGCAGAGAGCCCCGGTGGCCACTGCAGGCTGCCGCACCTTCACCGCCGAGCTACGCAGCGTCGCATGGCCCGGCAAGTTGAAGCCAGACCTGCCTCCTCGCTACGACGGCACTGCCGACCCCGCGGAGTTCCTTCAGTTCTACGAGCTGGGCATCGAAGCCGCCAACGGGGACGAAAAGGTCATGGCGAATTGGTTCCCCATAGCGCTCAAGGATGGAGCCCCAACCTGGCTCCTGAACCTGGCTCCCGGCACGATCTCCTCCTCGGACGAGATGCGCACCCGCTTCATCGCCAACTTGCAAGGCACTCGCGATCGGCCTCCGACCGTGAGCGACATGCGCCGCATCAAGCAGCAGCCAGGAGAGACCCTGCAGAAGTACATCCAGCGCTTCAACAACGCCCACCTCAAAATCCCCAAGGTGACCGAGGAAGCCATCATCTCAGCCTTCTCCGATGGCGTGCGTGACGTCAAGATGAAGGAGGAGCTAGAAATGCATGAAGACCTGTTCACATCCCTGGAGCTGTTCAACTTGGCGACCAAATGCGCCAGGGCTGAGGAAGGGCGCCTCTCCCTCCTCGAGCTTCCGGCTGCCGATCCAGAAGAGAAGAAGCCCAAGGCCAAGGACGTGAAGCGCAAGGGGGGTGCCGTGCTTGCGGCGGAACCAGACACCAAGCGAGGCAGGGATCATCCTGAGTCATCCAAAGGCAGCCGGTACTGCGTATACCACGACCTCCACACCCACAACACCAACGAATGCCAGGAGCTCAGGGCCGTGTGAGAAGGGCGTATCGGCCAATGCCCCGAGCGCAATGATCGGGGCTACGGCCGAGGAGGAGGAAGAGGCGCAGGACGCTGGGAAGACCGTGGCCCTCTCAAAGGATGGCGTGACAGACCTCGCGAGGACCACTGGCAGGATCAGCCTCACGAGGGAGGTTGGAGGGACCAGCCTCGTGAGGACCGCCCTCAAGGCAACGCAGGGCTCCCACCTCTGCCACAGCCGCCAAGGAGGTATGAAGACAATCATCAGGACGAGGGGGCTGGGGGCTTCCAGGGGCCGCGCGCGATCGCTTGCATCCTGGGTGGCACTCGGGCCCAAGCCTCTCAGCGCATCTTCAAGCAGTTTGCTTGCGAGGTGAATGCAGTCCTTCCCAGGCCAGAGGCTGCATGCCCTCTCAGGTGGTCGTCGTGCGCTATCACGTTCAGCTCGGCGGATCAGCTCAAGTGCGCGGCAACGACCGGAGTCCTCCCCATGCTTTTCTCACCAGTCATCAGCAACGTGCAAGTCACCAGGACCCTCATCAACGGTGGAGCAGGACTCAACGTCCTATCTGTCGAGACATTCAATGATCTCCAAGTGCCATACGATCAGCTTCAGCCGACCAAGCCTTTCTCAGGAGTCACCGATGGCTCCACTGTCCCGATAGGGAAAGTTCGCCTTCTCGTCCCCTTCGGACAGCGCAACAACTACCGCACCGAGCTCATCGACTTCGACGTCGCCCACATTCGCCTGCCATACAATGCCATCCTCGGGTACCCAGCTTTGGCCAAGTTCATGGAAGCGACTCACCATGGCTACAATCTCCTCAAGATGCCAGGAAGCAGAGGAGTCATCACAATGTCTTGTGAGGAAAGGGATGCAGTGTGCTCTCTTGAGCGTGCCTTCCAAGCCGCAGAGATCGAAGACCCAGATCACAGGAGCGGGAGACTTCCCGAGGCGATCCCTAAGAAGAAGAAGGCTTCGCCTGGTCCAAGCCCTCATGGGGTAGGCACCTCCGGAGGCGTGGCAACAGGACCCGCGCCCGTTCAAGGGGCGCCACCCTCTGTCGCATAGGTAGGCGCGCCCGGCGCCCTCCTCAGGCGGGGCTCGGGGACTCTTTCATGGCGAGCCACCAACGTAGCTGGAGTCACGAGGGAGGCGCTCGGGCACCACTTGGAGGCATGCTTCAAGGCACGTTTCCCTCAGGAAGGTATGAGGCAAGGAGGGCCAAACCCTCAGGAGTTCATCACGAGGAACATCCAGGAGCTACAGGAGTCAAGAGTCATGCGCGGCTGTCGCCGCTTGCCCACCGTGGCCCCACATCCAGGCGAGGATGGTGGGCTGCGAGTCTGCATCGACATACCAGGGCTCAACCGGGCAGCGTCTCAGGAGCGCCTCTGGCCCTCACGCGTGGGGTGCTGCGAGGGTCCGCCTCACAGCTACGTTCGCATGCCTTTCGGCCTGCCGAACGCGGTCACTGCCCATCAGCGCCTGCTGAGGTGCGCTCTGGAGGCTCAAGAGGTCAATCAGTGCGCGGTCCTAGCAGAGATGGAGATGGCTCTCGAGGAACCCCCCGTACCCCCGGAGCCTCCCAAGGCTCCAGGTCCGGAGGGCTCGTGAGGGTTTGGCTTCCTCATCATGAGTCATCCGCTACCTCAACATCCCGCCATCTCCGACCATATCAGGTGACACCTTCCCAAGTTCCTCTTTCAGCTGGGAGCGCCCCTCGGGCTGCATCATTCCCAGGCCGCGTGGGTCCGTCCCTGCGGCATGTATCCGTTTTGCGTATGTTCTTTACTTACCTTGTTGGGGGCGCCCCTCGGGCTGCATTATCCCCAAGCTGCTCGGGCTAGACCCAGTGGCGTGTGCTTTCTCTGCACCTATCTAGATGGATTTGCTTATTCATACATAACATGCTTGACCTAATCGCCTGCTCGATTGACACCTACCTTTGGAGCCGCTCGCTCAGGCACGACACTTGCGTACGGGTCCGTCCCTGCAACGCCGATAAATCTGAGTGGCTGAGTTCTGGCCGCGGCAGCCCTGCAAGGCGCCACCTCACCAAGCCCTCAATGCCCCCGATCACTCCCTCGGAGCGACCAATGGTTGGCTGGCAACCGTAACAACGAATCTTGTTTCCCCTCGTGATTGGTACACAGGACCTGCTCCAGGAGTAACGCTGGCGGCATCACGAGCCTTCTCTCCTCTCTGGTGCGATCTGCTTGCACGTTAAAAGGGGGGTACCTGAGCATCGCAACTCATGGGCTCTTACTGGCTCTCCAGCCCTCACCCCTGGCCTTGACCCACGGCATCGCGACCTGTCATACCAGCGGCGGCTGAGCTCGCTCGAGGGCCGGGACCTGAGGACGTAGAGCACTAAGGAAAGCACGGGGGAGAGGGAAGAAGCTCGCGAGGACCCAACCCAGCAACACCTCTGTTGCCGTCGCGCAGGCACGTCACCTCATCGAACGCTGTTCCAAACCCGCAAGATAAGTCACGCAAAAACTGATCTGCCTCAGCGCTAAAACCCTCGCCTACTACTGCTCTGTCACGGCAAAGCTGCCTACCTTTCTTGCCCTGCGGAGGCTGCTTGAGCACTAAAGGGGACCTCCTGAGCATCGCGACTCAGGGGCTCTTTCTGGACCATGGGCCGCTCACCTCCTGGCCTTGACCACGACATCGCGACCTGGCATACCAGCGACGGCTGAAGCCTACCTAGGGACCAGGACCTGTCAGCGCAGAGCACAAAGCCCTCGTGAGGAAAGAAAGGAGGAGCTGAGCCGGGACAGAACAAGCATCTCGCACCGATTCATCATAAGGAAATAATATTCACAAAAACATGGCCAGCTCCTTACATACCCCCGCGGGGTGCTACTTCGATTCTTTGCAGGAAATAAAAGGTGCTAATCCTAAGGAACACCGACTATGCGTGCCTCCGCAGGAGACGCCATCATCAACAGTGGGCCGCCAGGCGCCGGTGTCAACCCCATCCAGATCACCGGCGCCGGTAGCCTGAAGCACCTGCCCGACTCCGAGCGCGGTGCGAGCTCGGGGGCTCGTAGCTGTCGTCGCTCGTCTCCGGAGTCGCCAGAAGCTCGGCGGAGGCGCTGGACCCTCCAGCCCCTTCGCTGCTGCCCGAGGAGCTGCCGAGGGGGCGATCGGCGGGCCTAGTCCTCGCCGCGACGATGCCCCGACCGCCCTTCTCGGGGCAGCATTCCAGCCGGTGTCCTTCCGCGTCAAAGACCTTGAAGAACATCAAGGAGGCGCCATCGTATTCTAGGTGGATCATGAGGGCGCCCCTTGTCCGGCAGACCCGGCGATCTCGCCCCAGCCTCGGGTCATGTAGACCTTGCCCGGA
This sequence comes from Aegilops longissima, assembly GCA_021605205.1. Lineage (NCBI taxonomy): Eukaryota > Viridiplantae > Streptophyta > Magnoliopsida > Poales > Poaceae > Aegilops > Aegilops longissima. Next base: position 555,884,063 of record CM038678.1, read on the forward strand.
GCGACAACCGCAACCTCCGCTCCGGTCGCAGGGGTGCTGCAGCCAGCGTGCTGCAACCAGAGCTCAAGAGAGCCCCTCGGCGGGATCTCGAAGGCGAAGGAGGGAGGAAGGCGAATCCAAGATTGAGGAGGCATGGCAGCGTGGAGCACAAGCTCTCGGGAGGAGCCCTCGGCATGGACTCCAGGAGGAACGACGCGCACCGCCGTGAACCGCCGGCGCCGACAGCGGCGTCGTCCGTGTCGCTCAGCGTCTGCTCCTCCAGGGCCCTCGATGCGCGCGTACAAGGGAAGCGGGAACCCTGGCGGCGGCCGCTCATACCAGGGCCTCGACACCTCCTGCTGGGCGCCCTCATCTCGACGGCAGAGGACTAGCCGTTTCTTCGGCGGAAGCGGGTCGGGACCCTCTCGGGGGGCCTTTCCCTTCTCTTCTGCAGAAAATCGGCGGATCGAAGCCATTGTCGCAATGTGGAGCAAGGGCAAGGATGGAGAGGAAGGAGTAGCAAGGGGACGGACTGGAAGGGCTTGCGCTGTTCCGTACTTATAGACGGAGGAGGCCAACCGTCGGCCTCCACGATTACAGGTAATCATGACCCATTTCTGTGTGCAGGGACTTGTCAAGTCATGCAGTTGCCGAGGGATCATGGGGAAGCGGAGACTCCCACGACCAGTCAATCGCCACGCAGCGCCCAAGGCCGCAGGCTGTTGGGGCCCGCGGCGCTTCGCACTTGCCCGTTCGCTTCTCTGCTAAGCCAAGTCCGGGCGTGCCTTGGGCCCGGGGGCTACAGTCGGCGTTCTGGGAACGGGGGTCCCCAGACTTGCCTACCTGCGGCCTGCGGTGTGGCTCAAGTGGGGGCCCAGCGCGGCCCAGCTTCATCATCTCAAGCTCAAGACCCTCGCGAGGGGCCAAGCCTCATGAGGCGGATGGCAGAACCTTCCTCGGGAGCAGCCTCGTCAGGCAGGCTCATGAGGAGACGGAGATCAAGGCAGGGTACCTCACGAGGGTGCCCGTGGCGCAAGCCATGACGACGAGACCAGTGAGGCGCCCGACCTCGCGATGTCCTCATTTCCCCTTTAGTGCAAAGGAGGCAAGCACAGGCCTAGGCATCAGGCAAAGGTTACCGCTTCGGTGCAACAAGACCAAGACCAGCAGAGCGGCAGGAAGGAGGTCATCATGGAGCCCAGGACGGCGTCACTGTCAGAGCCTTTGGCAACCGAAGACCAACTTTAGTCAGGATAAGTGTACTAGATGTTCCCCTTCAAAATGGCCAATTGTTGGCACCCTTCCCGCTCATTACTTGGGAAGAGGCCCAGGGCCTCCCTCTATAAATAGGACTAACCACCACATAGAGAAGGAGGACAAAGGACGGAAAGACGGACCAAGACACGTCGAACCTACCAGAGAGAGAGAGAGAGAGAGAGAGAGAGAGAGAGAGAGAGAGAGAGAGAGAGAGAGAGAGAGAGAGAGAGAGAGAGAGAGAGAGTAGCAACTGGACTCACCCAAGCAGTCCATCGCACCAGCTCAAGAACAGCCCCTCGCGAGGTTGTTCTTCCTTTGTACTATTCTTCATCAGCCCCAGAGGCAATCCACCACACCACACTCTGGAGTAGGGTATTACACCACAACGGTGGCCCGAACCAGTATAAATCTTGTGTCTCTTGTGCTGTTCATCGTTCCTAGTTGTCACGACCGGTTTTCCAATAAAAATATTTATTGAGAGACCGATCTTTTAATTCCAGTGTGAGGAAAATCCTCCTGACTGGTAGACAAAATCTTGATACAACAAGCCAGTAGCATTAGAATATATTACAGGGTCGAGCTGGGGTGCTCAACCAATTATTACAAACACGCCAATAATTATGCATAATGGCGGATAGGACACAATGGAGTGGTGGCATACTACTGACTCGAGTTAAAGTGGTGGTGGAATAACACAGTGAAGTGGATAACATGACTCCTATACTGGCAGCTCATCGAGCGTCATGGTGAGGCTCGATGGAATTATTTGGGTAGCGGAAGCGGGAGTAACATACTGACTAATCCAGGGTCGCACGAGACTGACTGGGATTCCTCTAGGCGTCGAACTCGCTATCGAACTCTTCATCCATGAGATCACCTTCGTCAGCATCTGGCCAAATCAACAAGCCAGGTGAGTACTTCGAAAGTACTCGCAAGACAGTTCAGACAATAGATATAATAAATGCATGCATGAATGGTTCATGAGTGATTTAACAAATGCACATTCAAATCAGTATAACAAGGTAAGTAAAAAGGGAGTCGGCGGTAGTCCGCTCGAAAACCCCATAAAAATAAATTGAAAACCGATCGGGTGTCTGAAGCGACACCTCGAAGGGTGAACAAATAAGTAAAACATGCCGCAGTTGGGCGTCTAAGCGACACCACATAAAGGGCTTATACTGAAGGAAAAGACATGCGTGCCACAGTCGGACGTCGGGGCGACATCACAGAAAGGGCTTATATCAAATGTAAATAAATAACAATGCCGCAGTCGGACGTCTGAGCGACATCACAGAAAGGGCTCATACCAAATGTAAATAAATAACAATGCCGCAGTCGGACGTCTGAGCGACATCGCAGAAAGGGCTTATATCAAAAGTAAATAAATAAATAACAATACCGCAGTCGGACGTCTGAGCGACATCGCAGAAAGGGCTTATATCAAATGCAAATAAATAACATTGTCGCAGTCGCATATCTGAGCGACATCGCAGAAAGGGCTTATATCAAATGTAAATAAATAACAATGCCGCAGTCGGACGTCTGAGCGACATCGTAGAAAGGGCTTATATTCATTATTCATAACTTGGAAGAATTAATACTCACCGGTAAATATTCAGCACGTGATAAATAACGGGTTAGTCCATCCACAGGAAACAAACATTTAACACTCCTGTGGTTCTCAGGAGTTTCCTGTCACCGAGACTGACTCTTGACAAGATAAGATAAACACAGAACTTGGATATGGATAAGATGATTCAAAGGAATTATTGACTCTGCAGAGTTTGTACTAAATTACCCACAGCCAACGGATTTCTGTAGTCACGAAGGACTAGTTCCGTTTATGGTATTTCGAAAGAGACACGGCTAACCAGTACACACCCATCCCACCTTACGTTGCCAGGAATCACCCTGGGCAGCGTCCAAGAAAAACTTTGAGACGGGGAGATCACAATCTCGAATAGCATGGGATCAAATTTATATGCGCGCGCTCTAAGGGGTGCCCCCCTCTCGGTCCCAACCGGAAACACCCATGCCCCCTGACCGGATGATAGGCTTTAATCCAAGGCCATGGAACCCTCATCCTGGCCTCTCGATTTGGTGTGTACCAGATAGCGGTTTGCAACTTACTAATCTGTATCCCTTGCGGAAAACATGTGGTAGTACGGAAGGGAAGACGGACGGGAACTGGACTGATTCGTGTTGACACTGGGTCAAACGGTCTGGCGTAAGACTGGCATGCTACAACATTGCCATCTTACCCATTCTCATGCCATCTCATGGCCATGCAAACTCATATCCAACAACTTATGGATTATCGAAATTCACTTGCCTCAACTTTGCATGTGATATAACTTTCATTGAGATGCTCATGAACATGCCAATGAAACTACTTAATGCAAACATGCCCAAACACTCATCATATCAAAAGTTCAAACATGCTTGCCTGGTTCGGAGTAGTCGGGGCCTAGCTCGGTGAAGTTCGCGGTTCCGTCACCTCCTTCAGTATCTACGGTATACAAAAATACACGCACTAACGTAAATACCGTGGGGTGCACAAAAATATTCCAAATATTTTTCAAATAAAACTTATAAAAAACTAGACAACATGTTGAAGAGGACAGAAAAAGTATCACTCAAAAATACTTTTGTGTTTAAAAGTTATAAGAGTTTTGGTTCAAGGACCTCTCTGTAATGAAACAGAAAACTCTCAGGGGTCTAAGCGGAAAAGTCCAGAAAACGATTCAGATTAGAAAGCGCATTTGCCAGAATACGCTTTCAGAAACGGTTCGAAAAAAGAACAAAGAGGCTGACGGGCGGGTCCCACCCGTCAGGTTTGAATATTCAAAAGAGGCGGCAGAGCTCGACGGCGCCCGAGAGCCGCGGTGGTCGCCGGCGGCGATCCACGGCGAGGCAGGAGGATCGGGTGGTACCTATGTGCTCAGTGCATCCTTCCGCGTCGGTGGGTGGTGGTGGTGGTCGCCGGCAAGCACCACGTCGACAGCGGCCCTTGCTCCGGCGGACGGTGGTTCGGGTAGTCGTGGACCTCGTCGGAGAGAGCTGCTGGGGTCAAATTGGATTTGGGGTAGTCTCCTAGGGGTGTCATGAGGCTACGGGAAAGTCTAGGGCGGTGGAAGAGCTCTCACCAGAGAGAACGCTGTCGGAGCCCGAAGCGGACGGAGGTGGCCGGAGTTGAGGAAGAAGGGCCCCTCGAGGCTCTTCCAGTGGCTGGGCGGGGTCTGGTGAGGTGGTGGAGATGTGTGGGGTCGAGAGCGAGCTCGGAGGCGCTATTTATAGCCGGCCCGAGGCGGTTGCCGTGAACGGGATAAGTCCGGCGAGCGATTACGGCGGTGCTGTGGCTGGACGGTTGGTTTATGGGCTTGAGCATCGACTAGACGGAGTATTGATCTTATCCCGGTGCCTAACTCAGCAAGGCAGGGGAGGTTACGGCCTGTCCCAACGGAACGGCCGTGCGGCACGTCGACGGCAGAGGGCGCGCCCTGTGCGTGCCAGGCCACGGTGACGGTGCTGCATGCGTGCACTGGAAAGGGAGACGGCCACGCGGAGCTCCCAGGTGGCGTTGGCGGTGCCGAACGGCGTTATGCCGCAGGGTGCCCCCTGTTGGCCGCCACGGGAGGTCCCGACGCCGCAGAAGACGCCGGCGTAGACGGGCCAGGGTGCCACCGACGCCAGGAACCAGCCAAGTGCGCATGCGGCGCTCTGGACAGGGAGGAGGGGCCGTGCGCAACACGCCAGGCGCACTGTTGACAAGTGACTAGACTCTGACGAAACTGAATCTACTGAAACTCTGAATTTCTCTGAAAGTGCAAAGTGACAGTGCAGGCCAGGTGTTCGACAGAATGATTTTGGTATGAGGGGATTTTTCCTTGAGCTGATTTTTGGTGGAGTGGCCTCTCATTGCAACTGGGGGCTGCCTGAATTTTGGTGGAATTTTTGGAGAAGAGGAGATATGAATTTCATCAAATTTGACAAATCTGGTCCAAATTTGCAGAAGCTGAAACTTGAAAATTTTGAAAAGAAGAAGAGTGGATGTTGATGGTTCTAGGTTGTGGGTGCTAGGGACCATCCAGAGGAGTTGGTTTGAGATCAAAACTCAAAGGCATTTAGGTACTTGCTTTGCAAATCACCTAGGCTCAAAATAATGGACATAATTGTTTTGGGGAAAGAAATAAATGAAATAAAATCCAAAAATGAGTAGGACTAGTTGGGACAGAATATTTGGATTGCCCCAAAGTGGAAGGAGGGGTTTTGGGAAGATTTACCACATGAGACATGGTAAAAAGTATGGATGGATTCAATATAAGAGAAGACCCAAAACTCCTAGGTTTTTCTTATTAAAAAAAATAAATCAAAAATAAATTTGAGAGGGAGAGAATCAGAAGAAAGATTTTTAATAACCAAACACCAAAGTTGAAGAAGATGCCAAAATAAAAATCCTTTGCCAAAGGGGAAATTTTTGAGAGAGAGATTTTTTTGAAAGGGTTTTAAATGACCTCCTTCAAAACCAACAAGGTTTTTGTTGAAAACCAAACAAAAAATTTTTGAGTGTCACAACACCTACCCCCTTAGGAAAAATCTCGTCCCCGAGATTTCAGCTGATCCTCAAATAAGTGTGGGTGCTCTGTCCGAAGAAAATCCTCTCTTTCCCAAGTGGCTTCACTCTCGGTGTGATTGCTCCACTGAACTCTGAAAAACTTGTTGGTTTTCCGTCGGGTCCTCCTTTCAGACTCCTCCAAGATTTTTATTGGATGCTCCCGATATGTGAGGTTTGGCTGCACGTCAATGTTTTCATGGGGTACCTGCTTCTCAGGGTTGCTTACGCACTTCCTCAGTTGCGAGACGTGGAACACGTCATGGACGTCGGATAAATCCTCGGGTAAGACTAGCTGGTAGGCTACCGTGCCTCTCCGTGCGACTATGCAGAATGGTCCGATGAATCTTGGTGCTAGATTCCCCTTAATCTTGAATCGTTGCAGGCCCCTCATAGGAGATACTCGTAGGTATACAAACTCACTGGGTTCGAAACTGACTCCCCGATGCTTTTGATCGTAATAACTCTTCTGTCGACTTTGGGCTGTCTTGAGTCGATCCCTAATCACCTTAACTTTATCTTCAGCCTCCTTGAGCACGTCTGGGCCGAAGATATGGCTGTCTCCGGTTTCTGACCAATTTAGCGGGGTACGACATCTCCGCCCGTACAAGGCTTCAAAGGGTGCCATTTGCAGGCTGGCCTAGTAACTGTTGTTGTATGTGAATTCTGCGTATGGCAGGCTTTCCTCCCAACTGGTTCCATAGGTGAGTACACATGCTCTTAGCATGTCTTCTAGAATTTGGTTTACTCGTTCAGTTTGTCCATCGATGCAGGGGTGGTATGCGGTCTTGAATGCCGCTTGAGTTCCCAAAGCTTGTTGTAAGTGATCCCAAAATCTAGAGATGAATTGTGTGCCCCTGTCAGATATTATAGTCTTTGGAACTCCATGTAAGCAGACGATACGGGAGAGATAAAGCCTAGCAAGTTTCTGAGCGGTGTGGGTTGTCTTCACGAGGATGAAGTGAGCTAATTTAGTCAGTCTATTAGTGATGACCCATATGGCATCATGTCCGTGTCGTGACCGAGGTAGCCAAACAATAAAATCCATTCCAATCTCGTCCCATTTCCATTCGGGTATCTTATTTGGCTGCAAAAGTCCGGCCGGTTTCTGGTGCTCGGCCTTGATGCGTTGACAAGAGTCACAACATGCGATGAACGTGGCTATGTCCCTTTTCAGACTGTGCCACCAAAATTTCTCCTGAATGTCCTTATACATTTTTGTTCCTCCAGGATGGATTGAATACGGAGCGGTGTGACCTTCCTCTAAGATTTGCTGTTTAAGGTCCTTGATATTTGGTACGCAAAGTCTATCTCCGTACCACAATATTCCCTGCTTATCGATAACGAACTCTGTGGCCTTGCCCAAACTCACCTTTTGCTTTATGCCTTCAATGCTAGGGTGTCCATGCTGAGCTTCTTTAACCTTTTCAATCAGGGTAGGCTGTATCTCTAAATTCGACACACTGCCTTCGGTGACCACCATCAAGTTGAGCTTAGCGAATTCCTGCCGGAATTCAGGTCTCAAATTTGGTAGACCGTCGTTGTTCGGGCTAGGGTTCCGACTTAGGGCATCTGCCACTACATTTGCTTTTCCTTGATGGTAGTGGATTCCAACGTCATAATCCTTCGCTAATTCCAACCAGCGTCGTTTCCGTAAATTCAGTTCCGGCTGTGTGAAAATATACTTGAGGCTCTTATGGTACGTGTATATTTCACAACAATTTCCAAGTAAAAAGTGTCTCCATTCCTTGAGTGCATGAATAACTGCTGCTAATTCCAGGTCATGAGTAGGGTAATTTTCCTCATGCTTGCGAAGTTGTCTGGAAACATACGCGACAACCTTGCCTTCTTGCATCAATACGCACCCGAGGCCCTTTCGGGATGCGTCACAATACACCTCAAAATTCTTGTGTATGTCTGGCACAATTAATACTGGTGATGTCGTTAGTTTCCTTTTTAGTTCTTGGAAACTTTTCTCGCAAGCTTATGTCCATTCAAACTTCTTGTCTTTCTTGAGTAGCTGCGTCATTGGCTTTGCTATAGTGGAAAATCCTTCAATAAACCTTCGGTAGTAACCCGCCATTCCCAGGAAACTCCATACGTCCGTTACGTTGGCTGGTGGTTTCCAGCCAAGTACGACCTTGACTTTTTTCGGGTCTACGGCAATACCCTCTTGGGTTAGTACGTGGCCCAGAAAACCTACTTGCCTTAGCCAAAATTCAAACTTGCTGCATACAATTGATGTTTCCTGAGTTCCCCTAGTACAATTCGGAGATGTTCAGCGTGCTCTTCTGGTGTCTTGGAGTATATCAGAATATCGTCGATAAATACCACAACAAACTTGTCCATAAACTTCATAAATACTTTGTTCATGAGGTGAACAAAATATGCGGGGGCGTTCGTGAGTCCAAATGGCATTACTGTGAACTCATACAATCCGTATCTGGGGGTGAAGGCTGTCTTGGGAATATCTTCCGTTCGTACTATTAATTGATGATATCCCGACCTCAAGTCAATTTTTGAGAATACCTTGGCTTGAGCGAGCTGATCAAATAAATCATTTATTAGTGGCATCGGATATTTGTTTTTGATCGTGACCATGTTAAGTGCTCAATAGTCGATACACAGTCTCAGTGTTCCATCCTTATTTTTGGCAAATAATATTGGTGAACCCCAAGGCGAGGAGCTGGCTCGTATATACCCTTTGTCCAGTAATTCTTTTATTTGCTTCCTCAGTTCTACCAATTCAGATGGTGCCATTCTGTATGGTTTCTTGTATATGGGGGCGGTTCCGGGTGCTAGCTCAATGCTGAATTCTATCTCTCGATGCGTGGCATGCCCGTAGTTCTTCGAAATACGTCTGAAATTCACACACCATCGAACCTTGCTTAATTCAAAAATATCCACCTTGTTCAATCTCGGTTGCCGGGATATTTTTCTCTCTTTGGCTGAAACTTTTATTGTCTTCCCGTGGTGGTGGGTGAGAATTACGGTCCTGTTGAAGCAGTCAATAAAACCTTTGTTGGTGGTCAACCAATCCATCCCTAAGATGACATCCAGTCCTTTATTTTCCAACACAATAATGTTGGCGTGAAACTTCAACCCTTCAAACTCAATGACCACACCTTGGCAATAATTCTGGGTAACTTGCTTAATCCCAGGGGACTTGACGATCATAGATTTTTCCAAGGGAAGCATCAAAAAATTATTTTGCAAAGCAAAACTTTTCGAAATGAATGAGTGAGAAGCTCCAGAATCAAACAAAACCATGGTAGGTATTGTGTTGACGGAAGCGTGCGAGTACGATATCCGGGGCATTCTGTGCTTCCTCTTTAGTCACGTGGTTCAGATGACCCTTCCCGTGATTGTTATTTGGGTTGAAATTGTTGCGCTTTGGAGCGAATTATTGCCTCCGTTGTTCGGCTTTGGGATCGAGTTCCTTGGCTTGGGGCACCGCTTGGCATAGTGCCCTTCTTCTCCTAAGCGTAACAGTAACGCTGGGCGGTATGTGAACTCCTTGTCCCTTGCATGGAAATTCTTGATTGGGCGTGAGACGTTTGTCATGGGTCTGGGTGTCCCACCTTTCTGAAAATCTGTCTTGCTGCGGTGGTTGCGAGCGTGATTAGTCTGGTCCGTTTTTCGCTTGCGGAAATCTTCCAAGCTGCATCTCTCATTTTCCAAAGTAATGGCCTTATCCACCAGCGTCTTAAAATCCGGGAAGGTGTGCACAACCAACTGGCATTTAAGCGCGGGCGTTAGACCGTCTAGGAATTTTTCCATCTTCTTGCTTTCAGACATACGCTCCTCGTTGGCGTAGCGAGACAACAGAGTAAACTGACTGTTGAATTCTGACACCGTCATTGTCCTTTGCTTGAGGTCATCAAATTCTCTCTTTTTGATCTTCATAAGACTTTTAGGAATATGTGCCCCACGAAAACCTTCTTTGAACTCCTCCCAGGTGATATTATTTTTGTTGGGGTGCATGTGTAGGAAATTTTCCCACCACGATGCAGCTGCTCCAGTGAGATAGTGCGGTGCATATAGCACTTCCTCAAGATCTGAACACTGGGAAATTATTAATTTTCTTTCCATGTCTCGAAGCCAGTCCTCGGCTTCAAGAGGTTTGTCAGTATGGGAAAATGTTTGGGGACGCGTCTTCTGTAGCTCAGATAACTTTGATTGCTGCTGATACTGTCCGCGGTGATTTCCCATATTGATTACTTGGTTCATCATTTCCTGATGTTGTTGCTGACTTTGCTCGTAAAGACGACACATTTGGGAAAGTGCTGTTTCACTGTCCTGTTGACTTGACTGCCCCTGTGTGAAATTGTTGCTTGGTGGTGTGCCAAAATTTTCCTCTGACGGAATTGACATGGAGCGCGTCCAAGGACGAGACATTGTTCACTCTGGGGATATATTTTGTAAAATCTCATAAGCAAAGAAATTGAGTCGCAAAAGTCAATAAATTCATGAAGACGGAAAAAGTCTTAATTATTCCAAGATTTTTCAAGAGAATAAATGTTTGCGCACGGAGAAGGACTGCTCATTACATATCTTACACGCAAGCAGTAATTATACAATACATCACTCAGGATATGCGTACATAAACCTGACATGTTATTTAGGCTAGTGCACTTCTCCCAGTTCCTACATGATGCGCAAACAGGCTACTTCTCACAGCCTATGCACAAATAAACATATCGTACAAGCAGTACATCGCATGGCGGCTAAGCGTACTTAGTCGGAGGAGATGGTGAGGATCTCATTTGCCCTGCCGAGGGTGAGGCGCAGTGAGGCTGGGGACGCAACCTCCTCCTCGCTAATAGGCTCCAGACGTGAAGTGCTGCGCTGAGTTGGTGGAGCGGGTGCCCTATGCGGGACAACACGGACTTGAGCGGGCACAAGGGGTGGTGCAGAACGAACTGGAGTGGGCGCGATGACTTGGTTGAATCCCTCGGTGGAAGGCAGGCGACGAGCAGTGGCGAGAGTGGTAGGTGCATACGATGCTGAGGACGAGACGAAAGTCAGTGGCTGTGCGGTGTGCAGGAGCTCCCTCCTGTTGGCGGTACAGCCATGGACTGAGTCCATGCGGGCAGCCACGAAGTCATCCACCAGGTTGTCGAAGGCTGCCTCCAGAGCCCGGAGATACCCGACGAGCATCTCAAAAGCCTCGTCTCGCTCTCCTCTAGGGCAAGAGTATGAGTAGTGGCAGGCGTACGGCACGTGGCATGGAAGGTAGCTGTAACGACGAGTCTGCATCGAAGGAAGGACATCCCTGAGACGAGCTATCGCCTCACGGGCTGCCATCTGTATTGCGTGCTTCTCCGTAGGCATGGCTCTTCCCAAGAACCAGAAGCGGCGTAATTCAACACGCCCTCCCTTGAATTGCACAGCGGCCTCGTGCATGGTCGGACGGTCGTTGACCTTGTGCTGAGAGAGTGTGAAGACTGGGCGCATGGATGGCCCCATCGCGACCTGGACGATGAAGGAGAGAAGCTTGACGAACCCATCGGGCTCGTTGGCGAACATCTGTGACTCGCAGTTGTTGTCGGCCATCTACAAAAGTAGGCAAACATTCTGAATGGTCAGATCATAAATTTATGCTTACTGTCAGAAAATGACTACATTTGTAAAAATAAGAATTAGCTCCATTTTGCTAATAACCGATTAGCGATCGCACCTAGTGGCTTCCTACAGTCAGCCTGGCTCTGGTACCAAGCTTGTCACGACCGGTTTTCCAATAAAAATATTTATTGAGAAACCGATCTTTTAATTCCAGTGTGAGGAAAATCCTCCTGACTGGTAGACAAAATCTTGATACAACAAGCCAGTAGCATTAGAATATATTACAGGGTCGAGCTGGGGTGCTCAACCAATTATTACAAACACGCCAATAATTATACATAATGGCGGATAGGACACAATGGAGTGGTGGCATACTACTGAATCGAGTTAAAGTGGTGGTGGAATAACACAGTGAAGTGGATAACATGACTCCTATACTGGCAGCTCATCGAGCGTCATGGTGAGGCTCGATGGAATTATTTGGGTAGCAGAAGCGGGAGTAACATAGTGACTAATCCAGGGTCGCACGAGACTGACTGGGATTCCTCTAGGCGTCGGACTCGCTATCGAACTCTTCATCCATGAGATCGCCTTCACGACATCCGGCCAAATCAACAAGCCAGGTGAGTACTTTGAAAGTACTCGCAAGACAGTTCGGACAATAGATATAATAAATGCATGCATGAATGCGTCATGAGTGATTTAACAAATGCACATTCAAATCAGTATAACAAGGTAAGTAAAAAGGGAGTCGGCGGTAGTCCGCTCGAAAACCCCATAAAAATAATCTGAAAACCGATCGGTGTGCAGGCGACACCTCGAAGTGTGAACAAATAAGTAAAACATGCATGCGATCGGGCGTCTAAGCGACACCACATAAAGGGCTTATATTGAAGGAAAAGACATCGTGCCCGCGATCGGACGTCGGGCGACATCACGTAAAGGGCTTATATCAAATGTAAATAAATAACAATGCATGATCGGACGTCTGAGCGACATCGCAGAAAGGGCTTATACCAAATGTAAATAAATAACAATGCCGCAGTCGGACGTCTGAGCGACATCGCAGAAAGGGCTTATATCAAAAGTAAATAAATAAATAACAATACCGCAGTCGGACGTGTGAGCGACATCGCAGAAAGGGCTTATATCAAACGTAAATAAATAACAATGCCGCAGTCGAACGTCTGAGAGACATCGCAGAAAGGGCTTATATCAAATGTAAATAAATAACAATGCCGCAGTCGGACGTCTGAGCGACATCGCAGAAAGGGCTTATTTCATTATTCATAACTTGCAAGAATTAATGCTCACCGGTAAATATTCAACACGTGATAAATAACGGGTTAGTCCATCCACAGGAAACAAACATTTAACACTCCTGTGGTTCTCAGGAGTTTCTTATCACCGAGACTGACTCTTGACAAGATAAGATAAACACAGAACTTGGATATGGATAAGATGATTCAAAGGAATTATTGACTCTGCAGAGTTTGTACTAAATTACCCACAGCCAACGGATTTCCGTAGTCACGAAGGACTAGTTCCGTTTACGGTATTTCGGAAGAGACACAGCTAACCAGTACACACCCATCCCACCATACGTTGCCAGGAATCACCCTGGGCAGCGTCCAAGAAAAACTTTGAGACGGGGAGATCACAATCTCGAATAGCATGGGATCAAATTTATATACGCGCGCTATAAGGGGTGCCCCCCTCTCGGTCCCAACCGGAAACACCCATGCCCCCTGACCGGATGATAGGCTTTAATCCAGGGCCATGGAACCCTCATCCTGGCCTCTCGATTTGGTGCGTACCAGATAGCGGTTTGCAACTTACTAATCCGTATCCCTTGCGGAAAACATCTGGTAGTACGGAAGGGAAGACGGACGGGAACTGGACTGATTCATGTTGACACTGGGTCAAACGGTCTGGCATAAGACTGGCATGCTACAACACTAACATCTTACCCATTCTCATGCCATCTCATGGCCATGCAAACTCATATCCAACAACTTATGGATTATCGAAATTCACTTGCCTCAACTTTGCAATGCATATAACTTTCATCGAGATGCTGATGAACATGCCAATGAAACTACTTAATGCAAACATGCCCAAACACTCATCATATCAAAAGTTCAAACATGCTTGCCTGGTTCGGAGTAGTCAGGGCCTAGCTCGGTGAAGTTCGCGGTTCCGTCACCTCCTTCGGTATCTAAGGAATACAAAAATACACGCACTAACGTAAATACCGTGGGGTGCACAAAAATATTCCAAATATTTTTCAAATAAACCTGATAAAAAACTAGACAAAATTTTGAAGAGGACAGAAAAAGAATCACTCAGAAATACTTTTATGTTTAAAAGTTATAAGAGTTTTGGTTCAAGGACCTCTCTGTAATGAAACAGAAAACTCTCAGGGGTCTAAGCGGAAAAGTCCACAAAACGATTCAGATTAGAAAGCGCATTTGCCAGAATACGCTTTCAGAAACGGTTCGAAAAAAAAGAACAGAGAGGCTGACAGGCGGGTCACACCCGTCAGGTTTGAATATTCAGAAGAGGCGGCAGAGCTCAACGGCGCCCGAGAGCCATGTGGTGGTGGCGGCGATCCACAGCGAGGCGGGGATCGGGTGGTACCTCATGCTCGATGCATCCTTCAGCGTCGGTGGGTGGTGGTGGTGGTCGCCGGCGAGCACCACGTCGACGGCGGCCCTTGCTCCGGCGGACGGTGGTTCGGGTAGTCGTGGACCTCGTCGGAGAGAGCTGCTGGGGTCAAATTGGAGTGGGGGTTAGTCTCCTGGGGGTGTTATGAGGCTACGGGCAAGTCTAGGGCGGCGGAGGAACTCTCACCAGAGAGAACGCTGCCGGAGCCCGAAGCGGACGGAGGTAGCCGGAGTTGAGGAAGAAGGGCCCCTCGAGGCTCTTCCAGTGGCTGGGCGGGGTCTGGTGAGGTGGTGGAGATGTGTGGGGTCGAGAGCGAGCTCGGAGGCGCTATTTATAGCCGGCCCGAGGCGGTTGCCGTGAACGGGATAACCGGCTTGCGGTTACGACGGTGCTGTGGCTGGACGGTTGGTTTAGGGGCTTGAGCATCGACTAGACGGAGTATTGATCTTATCCCGGTGCCTAACTCAGCAAGGCAGGGGAGGTTACGGCCTGTCCCAACGGAACGGCCGTGCGGCACGTCGGTGGCGAGAAGCGCTACATGCGTGCCAAACCACGGCGACGGTGCTGCATCGTCTTGCCGCAAGGAGACGGCCACGCGAGCTCCCAGTGGCGTGGGGCGGTGCCAAGCGGCGTTATGCGCAGGTGCCCCTGTTGGCCGCCACGGGAGGTCCCGACGCCGCAGAAGACGCCGGCATAGACGGGCCAGGGTGCCACCGACGCCAGGAACCAGCCAAGTGCGCGTGCGGTGCTCTGGACAGGGAGGCGGGGCCATGCGCAACGCGCCAGGCGCACTGTTGACAAGTGACCAGACTCTGACGAAACTGAATCTACTGAAACTTTGAATTTCTCTGAAAGTGCAAAGTGACAGTGCAGGCCAGGTGTTCGACAGAATGATTTTGGTATGAGAGGATTTTTCCTTGAGCTGATTTTTGGTGGAGTGGCCTCTCATTGCAACTAGGGGCTGCCTGAATTTTGGTGGAATTTTTGGAGAAGAGGAGATATGAATTTCATCAAATTTGACAAATCTGGTCCAAATTTGCAGAAGCTGAAACTTGAAAATTTTGAAAAGAAGAAGAGTGGATCTTAATGGTTCTAGGTTGTGGGTGCTAGGGACCATCCAGAGGAGTTGGTTTGAGATCAAAACTCAAAGGCATTTATGTACTTGCTTTGCAAATCACCTAGGCTCAAAATAATGGACAAAATTGTTTTGGGAAAAGAAATAAATGAAATAAAATCCAAAAATGAGTAGGACTAGTTGGGACAGAATATTTGGATTGCCCCAAAGTGGAAGGAGGGGTTTTGGGAAGATTTACCACATGAGACATGGTAAAAAGTATGGATGGATTCAATATAAGAGAAGACCCAAAACTCCTAGGTTTTTCTTATTAAAAGAAAAATAAATCAAAAATAAATTTGAGAGGGAGAGAATCAGAAGAAAGATTTTTAATAACCAAACACCAAAGTTGAAGAAGATGCCAAAATAAAAATCCTTTGCCAAAGGGGAAATTTTTGAGAGAGAGATTTTTTGGAAAGGGTTTTAAATGACCTTCAAAACCAACAAGGTTTTTGTTGAAAACCGAACAAATTTTTTTTGACTGTCACACTAGTTTAGATCCCTTGCAAACCATTAACGTGTGAGCCGGTAGGGGAAATATCACCGTGCGCACCCCAGTGTTCGAACCTCAAGGGTCTGCCGGAACCCGAAATCCGACAGCAAGCGCGTGAACCGCGGCCGCTCGGTCGATCAAACGGTGCGTCACCTTGTTTCTCTCGAAGGACATCCACCGAACCTTTTTGTGTGTGTGAAAACAAACCCCGAATATTACTCAACTTTTTTTCCTGGAAAAGTTCTTGACGCTACAATATTTCCATATATTTGAATTTAGCTCCAGTTTGTGTTTATTTGGATTTGGACGTTTTAGGTACGCCCTAGTTTTTTAATACTGATTTTGTGTGTGTGACTAAGAGAGAACGTGTGTATGTCCATATGTGTGGTGTGGCCGAAGGGCAATGTGGAGACGGTGTGCGTGTGATAGAAACATAGAGAGGTGTGTATGTGCAAATGATCATGCATGAGTGAGACATAGGTACAGATGCCGATACGTTGTGTATACATGAGAGAACGGTCTTCTATTTGTACTTGTGTGTGTGTGTGTGTGTGAGAGAGGAGCATCCGTAACACAACAACCATCTCTCTTGATTCGTCCGTCCCTCGCACTATCGCATGTAACACATGCATCAACGCACACATTTTGACACCCTCACCCGGCCCCTGCTCACCTCAAGGCCCGCACATCGCCCTCTATCTCGCACGCCTAATCTGTTCGTGAAAACCCTATTTAGCATGTAGCTTTCCGTCACATACACAGACATTTCTCTCCATAGGTTTGATTTCTCTCAATACCTGACACACACACACACACACACACACACACACACACACACACACACACACACTCCCCCTCCCCCGAGCACACAATTCATCCCCATCCAAGGCTATATGGTGACCACTCTCGCTTGTGCTTCTCTTCACCCCAGCATCCACAACACCTCAACCTTCAAAGAGGGCATCGAGGAGATCGAAGACGGCGACCACACTACACTAGAGAATGCGGGGCCATTTGGAAGCAGGATGATGTGACGACAGCTGACTGACTCCTCCCCCCTCTCTCTCGCACAAAAATACCAATCCCTCTCTCTCCCACACAAAATTATCAATCCCTCAACCCACGAGATTCTTCCCCTTTCGTCCATGTTTTTCTAGCTCTCTCATCAAACCCGTTGTCTTTTCTCCTTCCACGTCTACATAACCCGGATGCACACACATCTCACGTATATTATATGTCTCCATCTATCTCACAGACCTAACTTCTTACTCTCTCTTTCTCTCTCTATCTCCCCCCTCTCTCTCGTTAGGTTTTTCTCCTACTCTCTTGTCCACATACACACAATCTTTACCGCCCTATCTGCTCCATCTTCGCAAGCTCCCTCTACACATTTCATTCACACATTGGGATGTGTTCAAAATGTTGCTTTTATAATGGATGATGTAGAGGTATGGTTGGTTTTGTTGCATCCTACAAAGTAAGAACTATGAAATGCATTTAGATTCTCATTTGATTGGGATTATGTGAGTTTGAGCATATTGTGAAGTACTATAGATCTCGTATACATCTTGGAATTCAACAATGATTGTAACTATTGAATTGTATAGACCATTACATTCGAAGTCAGTAGCCTAATATATTTATTTCACAATTACAACAAATGATTAATTCACTACAAACTAAGAAAACAAATGTGTACCCCCTCCGTTTTTATTTAAGTCCGCGTATTAGCATTGGTCAAAGTCAAGTTTTGTAAACTCTGAGAAAGTTTATTACAAAAAAATTAACATATACAATAACAAATAAATACCATTAGATTCATTATTGAGTGTACTTTCACATCATACATATTTGTTATGGTAAATGTTTATATTTTTATTTAAACTTGGTCAAACTTTAGGAAGTTTGACTTCGGTCAAACCTAATATGCAGTTAATAAAATCGGAGGGAGCACTAGTAGTTACTAGTACTACTCGCTAGTTGCTTAGCCCAATCACCCAACACGCCACACGAGGAGTTCAATGTCACAAAATATTGAGGTCGGCGGGAAAATCTCCGGCGACCTTGATTCGAGCAGTGCGAAGTTACCATCATAATGTTCGGAACAGGTCTACGGATTATAATTGGTAGGGGCCTATTTTCGTAACTTCAGGTTCACCCTACCCAGCCGACCCCACCCCGGCACCCAGAGTAGTACACCTGAATACTCCCCATTTTCTATCCCCACACAAAAATAGACTTCTCCACGACACCGCAACCTTCGTGCTCCTCCCCTTCTCCATCGGCGCACTCGTCCACCGCAGCGCATCTGCCTCATTAATGACCTCGTACGCCGCACTAGAGCCGGTCCACCGTCGTCATCGTACACGGAGCCTCTTCCCCAGCACTGTCTTCCACGGTCTCGGATCTGCTTCCCGGAAGCCGACGCCAAGCGCAGAAGCACCACCGTCGTGGACAATGAACTGACTCCTGTTGCCGACCATGATGCAAAGAGGCCGCCGCGACCATCCTTCTCCTCCTCGATTGGTAATGTGTGTATTGAATCACTTAGCAGTACACGTGCAGTTCCAATTCTTTTCATACCTACCCTTCAAATTTCCTGGTTGCTATTGCTCGCGTAAAAGTAATTGGTTATAGCCTCCATTGTCCAACAGAACATCAACTTGTAATTGTGCGTCGCTCCTGTATCGCGCTGTGCTTGGGTAGGTTCTTCATCTACAACTAGTAGTGTGGCAAATGATGGAAAGTTTTTTAGAACTAGCAAGATGCCCATGCATTGCACGGAACATCAAGAGGCATTTGTATGAGTAGTTTATCTTGTAGGAGAAAAGGATGAACGAGGGAAGGCCTTATTTGCAAATCTGGAGAGGGGTGTGGGTATCTTTCTGCAAAATTGCCATAGTTTCCTTCCTATCCGTCGAATATAGATCGGACGGCCTATATTGCAGGATGGCAGGCACACCATCATCACCAACTCTGTTTTTTATAAGAGTAGAGATAGAGAAACTAGCAAGATGCCCGTGTGTTGCACGGAACATCAAGATGCATTTATATGATTAGTTTATCTTGTGGGAGATCAGGATGAACGCGGGAAGGCCTTATCTACAAATGTGATGAGGGGTGCAGGTATCTTTCTGCAAAATTGCCATAGTTTCCTTCCTATCTGTCAGATATAGATCGGACGGCCTATATTGCAGGATGGCAGGCACACCATCATCACCAACTCTGTTTTTTTATAAGAGTAGAGATAGAGATAGAGAAAAAAAGTAGAAATAAAAGAGTAGAGAGTAGAGAAGTAGAGATAAATATAAAATATAAAATAAATATAACAGTAGAGAAGAGAGTAGATATAAATAATAAATATAAAACAAATATAACAGTGGAGAAGAGAGTAGAGATAGCAGGGACATCGGGAAAGGATCACGCGCACGCGGGAAAAAGCGGCCGGGCGCGCGCTAGTTTTGGCACGCGGCGTCCGGCGCGCTTTATAAAATCCAACGCCCTCCCACTGCTCTGTGCCTTGCCACCGCTCTCTCCCTGCTCTGTGCCTCGCCACCGCTCTCTCCCCACTCTGCGCCTTGCCACCGCTCTCTCCCCGCTCTGTGCCTCACCGCCGCTCTCTCCCCGCTTTGCGCCTCACCACCGCTCTCTCCCCTCGCCTCGCCGCCGCTGCGCCAGCATGCCGCTGCATCGCCGGGAAACTTGGGGATACCGCGGCGTCCGCGTGCGCCCCTCAAGCGGCTTCTCTGCCGAGATCCGATTTCGCAGGATGCGCCTCGGCCTCGGCAATTTCGACACCGCCAGCGAGGCCGCCCGCGCATACGACGTGGCGGCGTGGCGCCTCCGGTGGCCTCATAGAACATTGAACTTCCCCGACGTGCCAATGCGGGAGCGGGCGCAGGAGCTCGCACCTCTGCTGCAGCTTATCACCGACAAGGATCGTCGCGACAACCGGAGGCGGGAGCACCGTCTCGGCATCGCCAAGATGGACGAGGAAGCCATGACGTTGTGGCGCCAACACTTCCCGCAGGACATCATCAACGAGCATGAGTTCTACGCGCAAAGGAGGGAGGAGAGGGAGAAGAGGAGGGAGGAGTGAGGGAGTTCCGGACTAGGGGGTGTCCGGATAGCCGAACTATCATCATCGGCCGGACTCCAAGACTATGAAGATACAAGATTGAAGACTTCGTCCCGTGTCCGGATGGGACTTTCCTTGGCGTGGAAGGCAAGCTTGGCGATACGGATATGTAGATCTCCTACCATTGTAACCGACTCTGTGTAACCCTAACCCTATTCGATGTCTATATAAACCGGAGAGTTTTAGTCCATAGGACGAACAACAATCATACCATAGGCTAGCCTCTAGGGTTTAGCCTCTTTGATCTCGTGGTAGATCTACTCTTGTAACACACATCATCAATATTAATCTAGCAGGACGTAGGGTTTTACCTCCATCAAGAGGGCCGAACCTGGGTAAAACATCGTGTCCCTTGTCTCCTGTTACCATCCGCCTAGGCGCACAGCTTCAGGACCCCTACCGAGATCCGCGGTTTTGACACCGACATTGGTGCTTTTATTGAGAGTTCCTCCTGTCGCCACCGATAGGCTCGATGGCTCCTTCGATCATCAACGACGACGCGGTCCAGGTGAGACTTTTCTCCCGGACAGATCTTCGTGTTCGGCGGCTTTGCACCGCTGGCCAATTAAGCAGCCATCTGGAGCAGATCGAAGCTTCGCCCTGGCCGTCGAGTCAGATTTGGAAGTTTAAACTATCGTCCGATATCGCGGAGACTTGATCTTCGACGGATTCGAGCCGCAATAAGCGCCGCCGCCTTGCCTCGATGGGCATGATCTAGCTCTGCTGCGAGCAGTGCCACGAGGCCGCACCAGAATCCGCTCCGACCGTTAATCCGGAGTCGGAATCCCCGATCGAGGACGAGTGGTTGGACACCGCCTCGAGGGCTCCAATCTCTACGGCGATCGAGCCGAACTCCATCCATGTCCTTTGCGAAGACCTCGACTCCAGGGTGTCGGACTCCTCTCCGGACTCCGAACCCTCTGCGCCCTTGCCAATCGAATCCGATTGGACGCCCGTTATGGAGTTCACGGCCGCGGACATCTTTCAGCACTTGCCCTTTGGCGACATCCTGAACTCACTAAAGTCTTTCTCTTTATCCGGAGAGCCCTGGCCGGACTACGGTCAGGAAGGTTGGGATACAGACGACGAAGAAATTCAATGCCCACCCACCACCCACTTCATAGCCACTGTCGAAAGCTTACACGGCGTGCTCGATTTTGACTCCGAAGACATCGACGGTATGGACGACGATGTAGGAGACAACAATGAACCAGCACCTATAGGATGCTGGACAACCTCCTCCCATGACGTATACATGGTGGATACACCTAAAGGGAATGAAGACGAGGAGCAACGGGACGCTACAAAGGATAAATCCCTCGAAAAGCAGTCAAAACGGCAACGTAAACGCCGAACAAAGTCCCACCTCAAGAAAGACCCAGCCAAAGAGCAGGGCGAACCGGTGGACAACGAACAAGCTATCGAGCAATCGTCCGAACAAGACAACTTGGATAAACAATCTGTCCCCGGCGAAGACAACAGTCCGGACGACCTCACGCCGGACAAACCATTGCAGCAAAATAACCTCCAGAAAAGGCTCGTCACCACTGCGCGTAGCCTGAAAAAGCAGAAACGAAAGCTCAAAACGGTAGAAGATGCACTCAGGATCAGATGGAGCAAAATATTCAGCACCGCAGACGAGTACGGCGACATTCGCCGAACAAAGAGCTACCCGAAAAGAAAGCTACTGCCCGAATTTGACGAGGAGGCCTTAGAGCCCCCACAATTAAAAAATAAGAAGTCCACCCGGTCGGATGGACGACCCCACGGCGAAAAGAGAGCGGTGAATGGCGCCAAGACACAAGCCAATATGCGATCCGCATGAGGATTCACATCAAGAGGATGGCCCAGATTAGGTCCATCTATGGGCCAAGAAAGCAGGCTCGTCAAAACAATGCAATACGCCAAAATCTCAAGATCACGGCACACCCAAATATAGGGTGCCGCACACCTATGTTTCACCGATGAGGTCTTTGGATCATAATTTCGGTGGATTCAAACCCGTAAACATAGAGGCATCTGACGGAACAACAGACCACAGTGCGGATCGAGGATTACATCCTCCACATACACATGGCTAGAGGAGACGATCTCCACGCCATAAAATACTTACCCCTTAAACTCAAAGGGCCAGCTCGGCATTGGCTTAAAAGCCTCCCCGAAAATACCATTGGAAGCTGGGAAGAGCTCGAGGACGCATTCCAGGCAAATTTTCAGGGAACTTATGTCCACCATCCGGATGCAGACGATCTAAGTCACATAACTCAACAGCCCGGAGAGTCAGCCCGGAAATTCTGGAACAGGTTCCTTACTAAAAAGAACCAAATAGTCGACTGTCCGGACGCCGAAGCCTTAGCAGCTTTCAAACACAACGTCCGAGACGAATGGCTCGCTGACACCTCGGCCAAGAAAAGCCAAGAACAATGGCGCATTGACAAGCCTCATGACCCGCTTTTGCGCGGGAGAGGACAGCTGGCTGGCTAGATGCAGTACCCAGTGACCCGAGTACATCCGAAACCAGGGATGGAAATGGGAAATCACGACGCTTGAAAAGATCAGCGCGAATAAAGAAAATGGCCCAAATAATGCGGTGATCAACGCGGATTCAAAAGCTCTCGGCCCAACAACAAAACACTGCCCTAAAGGATAACGGTGAGCTATCCAACCTAAACAAGATCCTGGATAGATCGTGTCAAATACATGCTACCTCCGGAAGCACGCAAACCATACCCATAGAGATTGTTGGGTCTTCAAACAGTCCGTGAGATGAGCGCCGAACACAAGGGCTCGACACACCAAGAAAAGATGATGACGAGCACCACAAGCGTAACCCCGAAAACAAAAACTTTCCTAGAGGAGGTTAAAACAGTAAACTCACTTCACGTGATCAAAAGGAAAAACAAGCGGCGCCCCTAAAAGGCGCGCGCCGCTGGTTGTCAAAACCAATTACCTTCGACCATCGGGACTATTACGATAATATCCGGACGCAGGATGGACTGCCTTGATATTGGATCCTATAATCGATGGATTCCAATTTACACATGTCCTCATGGATGGCAGCAGTGATATAAACCTGATATATCAGGACACTATCCGCAGGATGAGGATAAACCAACCAAAATTCGCCGTAGCAACACCTCCTTTAAAGGAGTAATGCCCGCCCATACGCCTCTCTGCGGGCTCCATACTGCTCGAAGTTGTGTTTGGTTCATCGACAACTTCCGTCGCGAAAGGTTACTCTTCCATGTCGCCCGTTTAAAAGTAGCCATCAAGCACTATTGGGACCTTGAAGCTTTCGCCCGCTTTAACGCAATACCGCATTATGCATCTCTAACACTTAAAATGCCCGGTCCACGCGGCATCATCTCTTTAAAAGGAAGTATTAAGTGTCACTCGAGCACGGGAAAACGGGAGACTGCCTTGACAGCCCCACAGCTATCCGGCTCTGCTAGGCAAAGAACCTGAATTGGTCATTCAAACCCGGACATGGCTAGACGAGTCCGGCGCCTACTATGCGGCATACCCCCATACGAGGGGCCGCATGCATGTATAACAAGAGACAATAAAGCTCCATCTTATTCACTTCTTCGAACCGTACTTCGTTTATTTAATATTAAGTATATTTTTCGCATGATCCTTTTTCTTTTCAAACTAAGTTCCTCTCTTTTACAGATGAACAACGTGCTACACCCGTCCAGGATACGGCACAACGGAGACACATGCGCAGACGTGTAGTAGGGACCCGTTGCAAGGATTCTTTTCAGATTAAGACCCTGCGTAAACCTTTTTTCACTGTCTCTTGTTGATATACATCCCCCCGGTTCCTTAATATAACCGAGGAGGAGGCTGGTGCTTTGGCATTGGCGCACGGATCTTTTATGCGTGCACTGGACACCAGGGCTTAGGGAATTATTCTGCCCATTTTCATAAAGACCGAATACCTTGGGAGTATTCGGCGTCTCGAGTTAGGTCTTATATGCATCAGCTCCGAATCATGTCTTTGGTCAAATGTTGGGTTGCCCGGCTCCGTGTTTTGCTGCCTTACGTTCCGTTTTCACGGCTAACGTGGCACCGAGGGAACTGCGATTGTGCCCGGTTCGCCGGCGAGCACCTCGATGAAAGCCAAAACCGACTCTCATGATATAGAGAGACTGGTCAACCACTCGATGACTCACAGGAATGTTTAGAATTCCTCCGCATTAATGAAGGACCAGTTTTGATCAGGTCACATATGCACCCGAATTCGGAGAGTGCGGTGCCCCGGGGGCTATATAGTAGCCCCACCCTCGAACTCCTATGGCTAAGTGAAAGTGATAAAGCATTATAGTCCGGTTGCCTGGTTTGCTCGCTATCACCTCCTTAACAGGACCAAGGCGTTGGATTAAGTGTGAAAAAGCGCTTTTTGGCAAACACCCCCGCACTATGTGCGTGGGGCTGAAACCAAGGACTGCCATCTTCGGGTTATATACACATATACATAAGCGGCCGCACAGGAGTAGTCTACTACTTGAGCGCACAAGTATAAAAAGCACTTATATTACATTGAAATACCGTTTTCACAAATCATACATGTCATTTAAACATAATATCCTTGAGCACTGCGTCTCTATTAAGCGAGCGCCCGCGGACTTCTTCAAAGTAGTGCTCGGCAGGTACTCGGCCTTTGTCCGAATCCTGGGATGCAACGTCAGTGGCCTTCATCTCTGCCCAGTATGTCTTGACATGGGCAAGAGCCATCCGCGCTCCCTCAATACATGCCGATCGCTTCATCGCGTCGATACGCGGAACCGCTCCAAGAAACTGCTGCACTAAACCAAAATAGCTCTTCGGCTGGGGTCCGTCCGGCCACAAGTGAGTCAAGACATGCTTCATGGCAAATCCGGACAATCGATTCAGCTCGGCCCATTCGGCCAACCGATCGGTCAGCGGCAGGGGACGCTCCGGACTATGGAATTGCGACCAATATAGCTCTTCCTTTTGTGCCCCTTCGGCCCGGAAGTGCTCAACAGCGTCCTGGCGCTTCGCCGCCAAGTCCGGATAAGCATCCTCTGAACTCCACAATTTATCTAATCGAGCATACTTTGGATCCGTATATTTCCTCCATGGCGAAAACGGTTTTCCAGCTGCAATTGCCCCGCCTGACTCAGCTCCTCCTTGGCAGCTCTCAAAGCCGATTGGGCATTCTTGGATTCGGCGGACCTTCTTGAGTTCCTCTTGTTCCGCTTTGCGCTCTTTTTCAAGAACCTCGCAGCGATCGGTAGTACTCCTTAAATTTTTGGCCATATCAGCCATCTCCTCTTTGCTTCGGCAGTGAGCAGCCCGTTCAGCTTCTAGCTCTTCGGCCGCCTTTAAAGCGGCCGCATTACAAATTCTGGCTTGCTCTTGCGCTCGGGCAAGTTCTGCCCGCAGCTCTTCCACGGCAGCGGCACCATCTGCATTAAGCATATGATTAGTAAAACATGGGCGTCAAGCTCCCTTACCAGGTGTCCGCATAGAAGTCACATACCTTGTGACTCGTCAAACCGTTTATTGACCAGCGTGATGTCCGCATCCGCCTCATCAAGCTGCCGCTTTAGTTCGGCATATTCATCAGTTCGGCTGGCCTCCGGACGCCCCGCCACCTGTTTAGGATGGGCGATATGTTAAAACTGAGAATTAATCCTCGGCACGTCGTCAATTTTGACAACATACCGCGTCTCAGGGGCTACTATCTATACATGGCGCATTTTATATGCACAACTATCAAAAGGTACATTATTTCTTGCGTACCTCCAACCCCGCCATAGAAGCTTCGACGGGCCCGTGCAATCCGCTCTCTGCGGATGCAATTCTTTCAATCACCGTACCGTTAGAAACACGGTGATCTTTTGAATAACCGCTTCGCCGAGCAGATCCTTCAACTCCTCCGACCGCACACCACTTGGCGCGGACCTTCCGCCCCGCTGGACTTGGGGAACCCTCTGCGATGACACCTCCGAGTCGCTCACTTCACATGAGGGTGCGACAGGTGGAGGCGTTCGCTCTCCATCATCTCCGGAAGAAGATCCCCCGAAGACGAGCTCTGCTGAGAAGGGCAGAGGTCCGAACTACAAGGTACAATTTCGGTTATCTTCATAAATAAATACAGGGATGTTCCTTATTTACAAGACCCCTTCGTTTTACTTACGGCTCGCTTGCCTATGACCGCCCCTCCGCACTCCGCTTGCTGCCCCTTGATCATCCTTGGCTCCACCTTGAAGGTCTTGAGCCACAATCCAAAGTGGGGGGTAATATGGAGGAAGGCCTCACATACGACAATAAATGATGAGATATGGAGGATGGACTCCGGATTCAAGTCATGGAAATCAAGCCCATAATAAAACATGAGCCCCCGCACAAAGGGATCCGTCGGGAAGCCTAAACCCCGAAGGAAGTGGGACATGAATACCACGTTCTCGCCGGGCTCAGGAGTGGGAGTGGTCTGCCCTGGAGCAGGCAGCCTATGCGAGATCTCGCCGGTCAGATACCTGGCGTCTCGCAGCTTTTTCACATCTTCTTCTGTGACGGAGGAAGACATCCATCGGCCGTGCTGGTCGGAGCCGGACATCGTCGAAAGTCCAAAGCGCCTGAATCTGAAGCTTTGGGTGTTGGAACTCGAAGCGCGAGGCGAACTCGATGGAGGGTGTAAAAAGAAGAGGGCCTTGGTCTCACTATAAAGAGGTTGAATACCAAGAGCCCGCCCCGTGATCGATTAGGACTCGCCTTTGATAGAGAAGGCAGGCCAACGGGCACGGTTGGGTTACCCACGTCCGTATTGATGAGAATCCCGGAAAAAGGGGGCACGATCTGCGCTTTGATAAGACGTGCCAAGGAAACCGCCTCGCTGAACACGCTGAGGTGGAACAATAAAAAACGATTCATATGAAGGCCTGGCCGTGGTGTGATGTCACGCCGCGGAATACGTCAGCAGATCTTTGCAACAATTATTCTCTCTACGATGTTATGTGGAACTTGTTTTGCAGAGCCGGACATTATCCTGGTGTTCACAATCTTCTATAAATTATTCGGAGGAAGAACCCGCCTTGCAATGCCGAAGACAATATCGCGCCGGACTCGTCGTCATTGAAGCCTGGTTCGGGGACTCTTGAGGAGTTCGGACTAGGGGTGTCCGGATAGCGAACTATCATCATCGGCGGACTCCAAGACTATGAAGATACAAGATTGAAGACTTCGTCCCGTGTCCGGATGGGACTTTCCTTGGCGTGGAAGGCAAGCTTGGCGTCTGGATATGTAGATCTCCTACCATTGTAACCGACTCTGTGTAACCCTAACCCTATCCGGTGTCTATATAAACCGGAGGGTTTTAGTCCGTAGGACGAACAACAATCATACCATAGGCTAGCCTCTAGGGTTTAGCCTCTTTGATCTCGTGGTAGATCTACTCTTGTAACACACATCATCAATATTAATCTAGCAGGACGTAGGGTTTTACCTCCATCAAGAGGGCCCGAACCTGGCTAAAACATCATGTCCCTTGTCTCCTGTTACCATCCGCCTAGACGCACAGTTCGGGACCCCCTACCCGAGATCCGCCGGTTTTGACACCGACAAGGAGCAAGCCGCCTATCGCGAGGACAAGCGTACGCGAAAAGCTGACGCTCAATTCAACATGAGGCTAGGAGCAACGTCGCCCTGGGAATCCGACGACGATCGGTATCTTCACGCCTACATTGAGACGTCGGAGGATGACATCACCGAGGAGGAGTCGGACGACGAGGAGTAGCTAAACTATCTATTTTTATCTATCTATGCTATATCTATGCTGAGAACTATCTATGTCTCTACTCTCTAGTCTCTACTCTCTATCTCTACTTCTCGATCTCAAAGATATGGCGCTTTTTAAAGCGCCGTGCGTTCTTGCTTCATTGGAGATGCTCTAACATGGCAGACGAGGGATTTAACGTTGCCCACAAGATGCGTGAGTATTACTAGTATATTTTTCTTGCCATGTTGAGATTTTAAAACCACGAGTGCGAACATGCATAGGAGCAATGAAGACAGGATATTGGGGAGATCTTCAAGGAGCGTGGCAAGTTAAAGAGGAGCTTCACCGAAACTGTAAAACGAGCTTTGGTAAGTAACACCCTTTCAATTACTTTCGTTTAGCCTCGTGTTCTTCGATGTGTATATGTTGTAGTTTCTGTTTCTCTTAGCCTCGTGTTTTTCGATGTGTAATAAGAAGAGTCTTAATCGTTGTAGTGCTTTAATTTTTAGCTTGATGTAGGAAGTGGGTGTTCTCACCTTGCAGTCTGTTTTTATATTTTTCCTTTTGAATTCACTTCTCCGATTCCTGTTTATCTCGCTTGTACTAAATGGATCTGGGTTGCTCTGAGTATTGATCTAAAAAGAAGTAACTTCATTTCAGGATGCAGTTCCTGCGAGGAGGGAAGTACAGTCAACCTCGAGATCATGTTTCCAAAATGAGGCTGGATTACACATAAGGTGCCAGTTCACTAATGATGCTGGATTAGACACAAGGTACAAATTCCCAGATGATGCTGGATTAGAGACAAGCCAGGTGGAGTCGTCAACTGTTCGTGTCCTCGTTGCTCTAGTAAAGGTTGAAAGAAAGCATGCAACAACCCTTGATAATGTAGCTGAGTTCCTGAAGCAGTGAAAAGAGTAATCAGATGCTCTCTTCACCCAAGACAAAGAAGAGATGGAAGAAGCCAGAAAGAAGCTAGGAGAGGCAGAGCAGGCTAGGAGTCTCCTGCTATATAAAACTGTTGTCAATACAAATTTTCCTTCGTAATAGCTAGGTTCAAATGTTTATCCAGTTAGCATGCCTGTTGTGATGTCCGTGCATCTACTGATGTGGCACAAAATAATTCTTTTTTCGGGTTATGTAATAACAACAATTACTTTCCAAACAATAACAGACGAAGCATTGGACATGGTATAGTTCACGCGCAAGCCCAATTCCAAGTTCAACTTCCACATCAAACTCATGTTCATAGATATCTGCACATTCATAGATAATGTCCACAACCATGATTCACTTGAAAGCCAAAAAAAATGTGAGGGGAGTTGTAAATAAAGAAAAACCTCTAGTTCCTACTACCAGTGCGAGCACGTACAACAAGTCAAGACCATGCGTAATTAATTCTATTTTGGTCATTTTTTGACTAATCGCGAATAACTTCTGGAAGCAGGTATAATTTCTAATGCCGGCCGTGACCGGGGTCCACGATGTTTTGAGCCAAACCCGGGAAACACACCGGGTGTCTACGCCGGCGACGCGGTGGTCGTAGCATTCGTGGATTCAGAGTGGCGTCGGCTCCCGTGGTCTACTACTCCTCGGTGTCGGTGATGGCCGCGAACGTGTTGGCCACCTCCGCCAGCATGCCACGGTTCCGCCAACGTTTGCGTCGGATGGCGCGGCCAACCATGGTGCACAGTACGCCGTGGTCCCCCGTGTGCCGGCGTGCAGCAACTGGCCACTCCTCTGCGAGCAGGCTTGGAGTGTCGAGTTGATGTACCAGGGGCCAGCTTGGACGGGCGGTTGCTCCTCCGCTTGCCCACCTACAGCCTCGCCCATTGTACTGACAGCCTGGGGCAGGGAGGGAGGTGGGGCAGCGAGTTGCCTGGCTTGTCGGGGCACCCAGCCGGCTTTTATGCCGGAGAACTCGTCTTCCTGCTCACCGGATGCTATGGAGAGTGTGGATAAAATGGTGCAAGGAGGATATGGGGAGCAGCGGTGTGGTGCAGTTCTTGCCAGGCGTCTGGCCTCGCTTAAACAGCAAGCGGATGAGAGGAGCCAGCCGCCGATGTTGTGTTCTAAAATGCCAGCTAGCTCACGGAAGGACGTGTTGCCAGCACACGCGCGGATTCAATGGAGGCAGGCGGGGCAGTCTGAAGCCGGTTGCATGTGGCGAGGAGACATGTTCAGCCTGGCCTGCAGCGAGTGGGGCCCTCTTGGCCGGCATGCCGATTCACTGCCTGCGCTATGAGAGGCTGCGTCCGTGTCAGAGCAATCACTCCCTCTAGTCCTTTTTTGTTTGGGTATAACAAAATCTCGTTTTCCATTCACATTTTATAAGTAACTAGCAAGATGCCCGTGCATTGCACGTAACATCAAGATGCATTTGTATGACTAGTTTATCTTGTGAGAAAAAAGGATGAATGAGGGAAGGCTTATTCGTAAATTTGGATAGGTGTGTGGGTACCTTTTTGCAAAATTGCCATAGTTTCCTTCCTATCCGTCAGATATAAACTAGCAAGATGCCCGTGTGTTGCACGGAACATCAAGATGCATTTATATGATTAGTTTATCTTGTGGGAGATCAGGATGAACGCGGGAAGGCCTTATCTACAAATGTGATGAGGGGTGCAGGTATCTTTCTGCAAAATTGCCATAGTTTCCTTCCTATCTGTCAGATATAGATCGGACGGCCTATATTGCAGGATGGCAGGCACACCATCATCACCAACTCTGTTTTTTATAAGAGTGTAGAAATTTGTGGACAAACTTTGACCCAAAATACGATGGGGACTAGTAAACCAGGACGGAGGTAGTAGTTTTTTTTATCAAAGAAGGGTTCCCCCCTTCCAATTTTCATTACTAAAAACCAACATCTAAACCATAGTATTTGCCCTAGAACTACCAGGTTCAACATCTCGCAACATAAACCCATACAACCATACGCCAAGGTGGTAGTAGTTATGAATTCCATTTTTGCTCCATACCAATCGTTCTAAAAACTACTTAAGTACTTATAACGCGCCCTTGAAAATCGGAACTCTTACTCCGCTAAAAAATGATATTTTAAACGTGGCTACTCGATCTGTGGCAACTGGCGAGCCACCGCCTCCAGGTCGTTCACCTATGGTCCCGACCATCAACTCCTATGGACCAAATTATCACGCGAGCTGACTATTCCTACAAAGGTGCGCTCCACCACATACCCGGTACCCGCGCATGCAGCAATCGTGCACCTAGGGTTTTATGGTTTATTTGTTAACGGTGCCTTTATGTTACTCTCGTGCGTGCGAGATAAAGACCGACTGCGTGCGTGCCCTCTTCTCTTCGTATATGTACTCCACCATTTGTCTGGTGTCCAAAAAATTATACAGTAGTAATAACTACTAGCAATGTGCCAATGCGTTGCCACACGATCAAAGTAGATTAATACATATTCACCGATTTGATAGAAAAAAGAGGCTAGTTTTGAAATACGTGTATCACTAAAAATATCTTATGTTTCACTCAAAATATATTCCTTTGGCGGTTTTGATGAGATAAGGGAGGAATGTTGTTGGTTTCAAGATTCGAGAAGTGGTATATCTCTAATTTCTATTCTTACTAGCAAGATGCCGATGCGTTGCACAGAACATCAAGATCTTTTGGGAGAAAAGGATGGACGAGGGAAGGCCTTATCTGCAAATGTGGAGAGGAGTGCGGGTAAATTGCCATAGTTTCCTTCCTACCCGTGAGATTAGATCGGACGACCTATATTGCAGGGTGGCAGGCACACCATCATCACCGACTATGCTTTTTACAAGAGTTCGAGATAAAAAATAGAGTTGGTGATGATGGTGTGCCTGCCATCCTGCTATATAGGCCGTTCGATTTTATATCTGACTGATAGGAAGGGAACTATGGCAATTTTGCAAAAAGATACCCACACCCCTCTCCACATTTGCAAATAAGGCCTTCCCTCATTCATCCTTTTCTCGCACAAGATAAACTACTCATACAAATGCATCTTGATGTTCCGTGCAACGCATGGGCATCTTGCTAGTTGTTGCAAAAAGCCCATGTGTGTGTTGTGTGTGTGTGTGTGTGAGAGGGAGATAGTTGGAGGACGGAGTGCATGTGTGACAAAGACACAAAGAGTGTGTGTGCGAGAGGTATCAGCTTAAAATGAGTCGATTGTGTGTGAGTGCACGATCGAGAGGGCGTGTCTCAAGAAGGGACAAAAAATCTACATAGATACAAGGAGCACGAGAGAGACATGTACGCGATAGTGGAAGCACGGGTGTGCGGGTGTATAAACCTATCTGGAGGCTAGTCGATCAATGATGTGAGAGAAATACTGAGTCGGGGTGCAAGCGAGGTTTTGTGTGTGTGAGAGAGACGATAGTCGGGAAGGGAGTGGGCAGGAGCTGTGTGTGTGTGAGAGAGAGAGCGGGGGGGGAGTTCGTATGATTGGTAAACAAATGAATAATGTCGGTTTATAAGCTGGGATGGAGACGGAAAGGAGACCGCAACAAATGTTGTGTCTGCAGGAGAGAGTAATTTTAGTGGTATGAGTCATATCTAGAGACATATAGGGTGTGTGAGAGAACCCCATAGAGAGAGTGAAAGACGAGTGAGACTGTGTGTGTGGCGGTGAAAAAGGAAGCTTAGGTACCTAGTGATACCGGAGAACGGTAGAGACGTGAGAGATAATGAAAACCGTGTAATGTATAATGATAGGGAGAGTGTGATACTTCTCAAGGGAGATGTCGAGAGTCCATGTTTACAAAGATAGGAGAAACATGAAGTGAGCGTGCGGGTGAGCTGGAGAAAAGAGAATGATAGCTACATGAAGGAGCATGCCAGAGAGATGGGCGTGAAAGGAGTCAACATAAAAGGGATTCAAATATTTGAATTCGAGATGATGATACATGTAATTCATACTCGAACCAAAATTGATCTATCAAACATGAATACTCATATGAATTCACGGGCATCTATGTTATTTAATATGTAGATATTAATGATCCATACATTTTTAGAACATAATTTGGTTTAATTTTTTTTGAATTCAACCTTATGATTTTGAGATCATTGTATTTGCAAATCATATTATATACATATAAAGGAGCAGAATTCTTTGTTGTGCTTTTGAAAGTTGTAGCAACCCGAGCTCAGATGGTCAAGTCTCTATGTTTCAGTGTCATCCCTGGATCAGTAATGCTGACACACACAGTACTCGAAGGATTTATAACAGAGTAGCAATCACACACTTATTACATCGAATGTCTCAAAAGAGAACTTATTACAATAATATGGCTTAAGGCCATCTAATGCGATAACAACGGAAGGCTTGGAAGATAAAGTGAGTCCATCAACTCCAACGGCATAGCTGAGCTGCACGGCAACGACCTAACGAACCTTACTCCTCGTCTGAAAAGTCTGCAACATAATACGTTGCAGCCCGAGAACGGGTCAGCACATGGAATATGCTGGCAATATAACAGAGTAAAGCAAGAACAGGATAATGCTATCACTACATGCATATTTGGCTCGTGGAAAGCTGTATGGTTGTAGTCTTTGTGAAAAGCCAATTTTTTCCTATGACAATGGAATAGATTTTAATTTAACTATCACGGTGGTTGAAACATTGAGAAGGTATGACCCCAACTCAATCCCAATTAATGTAGTTAACAACCCAACAACATTAATTAAGAATGTTGAGATACATGTGATAACCCAAATACTAGATACTCAAGATTGTCCATAACTGGGGACACGGCTAACCATGATTAGATTGTACACTCTGCAGAGGTTTGCGCACTTTTCCCCACAAGACTCGATCACCTCCATTGATTTCTCGCACTGCACGGTGTTTGAGAAACGGATGACCGAGACACAATCTATTAGAAACATTAACTCTCTACTCCGGGTAGACCATACCAAACCTACAAAATCCACTACCTGCTGATCTACCTCTTCAAGAGCTTCACGTAACCTACTCAACTATGCTAGAGCCCATAGTAGCTTGTGGCTGCACACGGAAGTTTCTAGCGTGAATCATCTCAGTTACCTTTGAGCCTGGGTGGCGGTCCATAGGAAGATCACATGGGTACCCCGGGATTTCCAAAGAAAAACAGACAACACTGGGTTCCCCAGGTGCCTCAATCCACCCAGATGTTAATTTTAAGTTGCCACCTTAAGTTGAACCATTAATTAACAATTTCACGTCTGTCATGGATACACTCAAACCCAAACCACGTCTACGAGCATAACATAGCAATATAAACAACACGTAGAAATAACTCCCAAGGGTTTGATAGTAACAGGGCAATAGGTTCTTCCTCAACAACCACTTCCCAAACCTAAAGTTAATGACATCCTAATCATGCAATGTTTGAAGATTGAACTAATAAATAAAAACAGGGTATGAAAAGAGTATGATCAATGTGTTACTTGCCTTGCTGACGATCCGCGAATCCTAGAGACTCGTAGTAACACGCTTCGCACTCCGGGAATTCTATCACAAGCAAACAATAACATACATAAGCAACAAGCAAAGATGCACAAGCAAAACTCAAATAAAAGAGGTTGAACGGAGAGTTCAACTTAAGAACTCCTGTTCGCAAAAGAATCAAACCAAGCGAACAGCGAAACTCAAGCGGCGAAAGAAACAAGAACCGTTTACTAATCTGAACTAGGGTCAAATTTTACAGTACCAAAATCTTGTTTAAGTTGATTAGACAGAAAGAGGGTCTCGAGACGAAGATCTAGGCGCTTGAATCGCCTGATTCCGACAAACGAGCGAAAAGAAAAACAGAAACTAAGATCGGATCAGAAATCACTATCAGAAAAATCACAGAATAAATCCGAGAAAAAGAAAACTGATGAACAGGATAACGAACGAGCGTTCGTTATCTGGATCTAAACGAAGAACACGTTCGTTAAAACGAACGAACGAGCGAACGCTCGCTAAATAAATAAACCGGAGAAAAACCGATCTATTAAAAAAACAAAAACTAGGGTTTTCTAAAAAAACCAAAACAGTTTTCTCGAAAACCGGCGGCGGGCGGCTACCTCGGCTCGGCTCGTGAGTTCAGTCTTGGGCGGGCGTGGGGTGGCGGCTCGAGGCGGCGAGGCTCGGCGGCTGCGCGGCGAAGTGGCGGCGGCGGCGGCTTGCACGGCGGGCGGATCCGGCTCGGGCGGCGGTGGCGGGTGGTGGTGGTGGTGTGGCGGCGGGCGGGGGTATATAAAGGGGGTGCTTGGAGGAGGGGGCAAGGCGGCGAGGCGAGTCCGGCTCGGACTCGATCTGGCAGCGGTGGGGCTGACAAGCTGCTGGAGGCGGCGGCGTCTCTTGGGCAGGCTTGGCTCGGTGGGCCTTAGCCGAAAGTCGGTATGAGGATTTTTTAATAATTTCGCTGACAAAAAAATATCCTAGAAAATAAAATAAAAACCTAAAAATGCGAAAACAAATTTTCACCGTCTAAATGAAATATTTAGAACGAGATGAACATTTTCTTGGCCCTGAAATGCAATTTTGAAAACGTGCAATTTTTCTAATGCAAATAAAATCTAAATAAAATCAAATAAAATTGAATAAATGATTTCAACATTTTTCCTCCAATATTTCAAGTGTTTGGAGAAGTCATATTATCTCCTCTTGTTTATTTTTATTATGAAATATTTTTTCGGAGAGAAAAATAATTAAAATAAAAAATCCTCGTTTCATTATTTGATGAGAATCAAAGAAGAAAAACCGAAAAATCCCCAACTCTCTCTGAGGGTCCTTGAGTTGCTTAGGATTTCGAGGATTGCGGAACAAAGATGCAATAAAATATGATATGCATGAATGACCTATGTATAACATTCCAAATTGAAAATTTGGGATGTTACAAACCTACCCCCCTTAAGATGAATCTCGTCCCCGAGATTCGGGTTGGCTAGAGAATAGGTGCGGGTGGTCCTTGCAAATATCATCCTCTCGTTCCCAGGTGTCTTCCTCCTCGGTATGGTGGCTCCACTAAACTTTGCAAAAGTTAATAACCTTGCTGCGGGTGACTCGGCTGGCAAAGTCAAGAATCTTCACTGGCTTCTCTTCATAAGTCAGATTACTGTCCAACTGAATTGCCTCCAGGGGTACTGTATCTCTTAATGGTATATCGGCCATCTCAGCATGACACTTCTTCAACTGTGAGGCATGGAACACATCGTGAACTCCTGACAATCCTTCTAGTAATTCCAGCTTGTAGGCAACTTCCCCCATCCGTTCCAAAACATGGTACGGTCCTACAAATCACGGAGCTAATTTCCCCTTAACTCCAAAACGTTTCACTCCTTGCAAGGGTGATACTCGCTGATATGCTCTGTCTCCAATTTCATATGTTACCTCCTTGCGTTTAGGTATGCGATAACTCTTACCGCTGGGTGAGCAATCTTCAGTCTATCACGGATCAGTTTAATCTTCTCCTCAGACTCCTTGATCAAGTCCGGTCCAAACAGCTGTCGGTCTCCTACTCATCCCACATCAGCGGTGTTCTACATCTGCGTCCATACAGAGCTTCGAACGGTGCCATCTTCAAACTGGCCTGGTAGCTATTGTTGTAGGAGAACTCTGCGTAAGTCAAATTGTCATCCCAACTAGATCCATAATCTAATGCACAGGCTCGCAACATGTCCTCCAGAATCTGGTTGACTCTCTTGGTCTATCCATCTGTCTGCGGGTGAAATGTTGTACTGAACTCCAATCTCGTTCCCAAAGTATGGTGCAACTGATGCCAAAACTTTGAGGTAAACTGTGTTGCTCTATCTGATACGATGGTCCTCGGAACTCCATGCAGACATACGATCCTGGTCATATATATCTTGGCCAACTTCGCACTTGTATAAGTTGTTTTCACTGGGATAAAGTGAGCCACTTTGGTCAAGCGATCAACTACTACCCATATTTGAATCATATCCTGCTTTGGTCCTGTGCAATCCGGTGATAAAATCCATGCCAAGTTTATCCCACTTCCATTCGGGTATCGACATAGGTTGTAACAGTCCTGCTGGCTTCTGATGCTCTGCCTTTCACTCTCTGACATACATCACATACGGCTACATACTCGGCAATATCCTTCTTCATACCAGTCCACCAGAAACGTTCTTTCAAATCCAAATACATCTTGGTGTTTCTGGGGTCTATCGAGTATGGTGAGTCATGAGCCTCCTGAAGTATTAACTACCTAATCTCTGGGTCATTGGGCACATAAACTCGGTCCTCAAACCATAAGGTATCATGCTCATCCTCGCGAAAACCTTTGGCCTTTCCTTTGTTCATCTTCTCCTTTATCTCGGTGATCTCTTTGTCATTTTTCTGAGCTTCTCGAATCTTGTCCAACAATGTCGACTGAACCTCCATTGTCGCAATGAAACCTCTTGTAACAATCTCCAACCGAAGTTCCATGATATCCTCAGCTAATTCCTTCGACAATCCCTTGCTTTCAAGGATATTAGCA
Source organism: Aegilops longissima (assembly GCA_021605205.1). NCBI lineage: Eukaryota > Viridiplantae > Streptophyta > Magnoliopsida > Poales > Poaceae > Aegilops > Aegilops longissima. The sequence continues at coordinate 555,921,102 of CM038678.1, forward strand.
TAACTCTTCCGGCTGAAAGCGTCTGCTACGACATTGGTCTTTCCTGGGTGATAGTGCAGCTTCATGTCATAATCCTTTATAAGCTCCAACCATCTCCTCTGCCTAAGGTTCAGTTCCTTTTGCGTGAAAATGTACTTCAAACTCTTATGATCCGTGTACACATCACAACGGTTCCCAATAAGGTAACGTCTCCAGGTTTTCAACGCATGCACTACGGCTGCTAACTCCAAATCATGTGTGGCATAGTTCAACTCATGGGGTTTTAGTTGTCATGAGGCATACGAAACAACTCTTCCATCCTACATAAGCACACATCCAAGTCCTAAGCGAGAGGCGTCGCAATAAACTTGGAATTCCTTATGTATATCTGGCAGTGTTAGCACTAGGGATGTAGTCAAACGTTTCTTCAATTCTTGAAAACTTGCCTCGCAATCTTCTGTCCATTTAAACTTGGTATCCTTCTTCAATAGTTCAGTCATTGGCTTAGCAATCTTGGAAAAATTCGCAATGAATCTCCGATAGTATCCCGCGAGTCCAAGGAAACTGCGGATCTCGCTAACTGAAGTGGGTGCCAACCATTCGAAGGATGGATCGAACCTTCTGCTGGATCCTTTGCTATACCTTCTCCGATATAACATGCCCAAGAAATCCAACTTCCTTCAACCAAAACTCGCACTTGCTGAACTTGGCGTATAACCGGGTTCCTCGAGTTTCTCGAGAACCAAACATAAATGCTCCTTGTGCTCCTCTTCATTATTCTAGTATACCATTATATCATCAATAAACACCACAACAAACTTGTCCAAATATTCCATGAACACCTTGTTCATCATGCTCATGATATAAGCAGGGACGTTAGTCAGTCCAAACGACATGACCGTATACTCGTATAATCCATATCGCGTGGTAAATGCCGTCTTCGGTATATCCTTCTCACGGATCTTCAACTGATAGTATCCTGATCGTAGATCGATCTTAGAAAACACCTTAGCTCCTTGCAACTGATCAAACAGATCAATGATCATCGGCAGTGGGTACTTGTTCTTAATCATTACCTCATTCAAGGATCGGTAATCAACAACCATCCTCAGGGATTTATCCTTCTTCTCAACCAAAAGCACTGGGGCTCCCCAAGGTGAGGAACTCCTTCGAATGTAATCTTTCTCCAATAACTCCTTGATCTGTTTCTTAATTTCCTCCAGATCATTTGTGGGCATCCGATAAGGTCTCTTGGATATTGGCCTCAGAATCGGCAATAGCTCTATCAAAACTTCGATGTCTCGATCCGGTGGCATGCACAGTAACTCTTCGGAAAACATCCGGAAAATCCTTTACTACAGGCACTTCCTCCTGAACAACTCTCGTGAGGTCATTCACTTGGCTCCTCCTAGGCACATGCCTAGATACATACTTAATCCTTTTTCCCTCCGGGGTGGTGAGATAAATTGATTTGCTAGCATAGTCAATGCTTCCTCCATACTTTGACATCCAGTCCATGCCTAATATCACATCCAATCCTTGTGACTCCAAGATAATTAGGTCAGACGGAAAAACATGTGTGCCAATGGTTAGGGGTATCTGGTTGCACCATCGGCTAGCCATGTACTCTGCTCCAGGCGAGCTCACTAAAAGAGGGGTCCTAAGGGTTTGGGTTGATAATTTAAACTTATTCACAAATCCCCTTGATATGTATGAACGCGATGCACCAGTATAGAAAAGAACAAGAGCGGTAAATGACTTAACCAAAAACTTACCTATTACCGCGTCCTGGTGCTCTTCAACCTCCTCCACGTTAACATGGTTCACTTATCCTTTGTTGAATGGATTGGGCTTCTTCCCAGCGCTCCCATTTCCGTTTCCATTCCTTCCTTCAGGGCAATCGTTAGCATAGTGCCCTGTCTTCCGGCACTTAAAGCAAGTAACTTGACTTAGGTCTCTTTTGGTGGGTGTAGCTGGGTTGGAGCGGTTCTGATTGTTATTAACTCCATTCCCATTTCCATTCTTAGCACCATTGTGGTTATGCGATCCTCCTCCAGTGTGGTTGTGACCTCCATGGTTATGAACAAGTCCTCCCGAGTTCGGGGTTAAGCGAGGCTTCTGCTGAGCTCCAGAGTTATACTTCCCTTGTCCATACTTCCTTTTACGGCTCTCAATCTGCTGCTGCTTCCCTTCAATCATAAGGGCCTTATCTACCAACTCCTGGTAGTTGTTGAAGGTTGCCACCATCAACTGCATGCTCATCTCATCATTCAGCCCTTCCATAAACTTCTCCTGTTTCGCGGCATCTGTGGCCACATCATCAGGGGCATAGCATGATAACTTGCTAAACTCATCCACGTATTGAGCCACAGTACGGTTTCCCTGGCGTAAATTGCGAAACTCCCGCTTCTTCATCTACATGGCTCCAGTTGAGACATGGGTTGTGCGAAAAGCTTGCTGAAACTGGTCCCATAGGAAAAGTAGCTGTGTAATTCCCACCATGAGGCTGCTGGTCCATACAATTGGTGTGCGGCAAAGCGCACTTTCTCCGCATCTGTGCAACCTGCGGTGGTTAACTCCCTTCCAATACGGCGTAGCCAATCATCAGCAACTATTGGCTCGGTGCTACTGGAAAACACTGGCGGCTGTAACCTCAGAAAACGGGCTAAGTTGTCCACTGGAGGCGGGTTATTGTTGTTGTTGTTGTTGTTGCCCTGGTTCTGAACTAGCAATTGCATCAAAGCATTCTCCTGCTGGATCAACTGGGTGAGCTCCGGTGGAAAAGCAAAACCGATGTCACGTCTCGGAGGCATCTGATGGGTTTAGATGGAAGAGATTAGAATAGAAAAAAGGTCTAACGAGAAAAACTACCCATATGCACATGAGACAAACACAATCATTTCACTCAATCAATCAAGCAAGCGCATACAAACAGTCTAGGACTATCGCATAAGTGCTCAACTACTACTAAATACATGGGGGAATACTACTAATATGTGGTGGTCATCTAGAAATTTTGATCGGTGGAAGACTCCATGATGTCGGCTCCAGCTTCGTCTTCATAGTCATCATCACTTGGGCCGGAGTCGGTGTCGTCGATGATGATGTAGTTGTCTAGGCAAGTGGGGTCGTTGTCTTCTTCTCCCGGTGCTGGTCCTCCCATGAATACTCCGATCTTCTTAACGAGGTCGTCGTTCTTCTCCAGTAGTGTCTTGATTTCCTCCTCATATCCATCGCGCATAAACTTGAGTTCTTCCTCTAGCTCGATGATCCTGGTCTTCGCCTTCTTCAACTCCATCATGTCTGCGCACATCTGGTTCTCCTGACATCGAATGTGCTGGTTTAGCTCCTGGATGAAAGCTGCAATGGATCTATCCTTCTTGGTGATGATTACTTCCCATTGCTCGTCTCAGCGCCCACATATTTGATAGATGGTGTCCTTAAGTTCCCTGTTGTAGACTTCTCCAATGCGTCCCATGGTAATGTGGGCATCCATGCTCTTACCTAGACTCCAGGTGGGTGCTTTGAAAGAAAATTCTACGGGTTTAGAAGTTGGCGAGAACGTCCTTCCTGGAACTTGTACTTGAATCTTCCAGCGCTCCTCTTCTGGTAAGGTGGCGTTGTACGTCCCGGTGAAGCTTGGTATTCCAATGTTCAAGTATCTAGTGACTTCCTTCAAGTGGCGTCCAAAAGGTGTGTCTTCATCCGGTTGTGCAAACTTGTTCTTCATCTCCGTCATCCTAAAGAGTGGAAAAATGGAGAGGAGTCAGAAATGAGTAGAGAAGAGTGACCTATGGTTTATCTTAGTGGTCGTGTCCTACACTCAGTGTGTGCTCTGATACCATCTTGTAGCGACCCGATCTCAGATGGTCAAGTCTCTATGTTTCAGTGTCATCCCTGGATCAGTAATGCAGAGACACACATTACTCGAAGGATTTATAACAGAGTAGCAATCACACACTTATTACATTGAATGTCTCAAAAGAGAACTTATTACAATAATATGGCTTAAGGCCATCTAATGCGATAACAGCAGAAGGCTTGGAAGATAAAGTGAGTCCATCAACTCCAACGACATAGCTGAGCTGCATGGCAATGACCTAACGAACCTTACTCCTCGTCTCAAAAGTCTGCAACATAATACGTTGCAGCCCGAGAACGGGTCAGCACATGGAATATGCTGGCAATATAACACAGTAAAGCAAGAACAGGATAATGCTATCACTACATGCATATTTGGCTGGTGGAAAGCTCTATGGTTGTAGTCTTTGCGAAAAGCCAATTTTCCCCTACAACAATGGAATAGATTTTAATTTAACTATCATGGTGGTTGAAACATTGAGAAGGTATGACCCCAACTCAATCCCAATTAAATTAGTTAACAACCCAACAATATTAATTAAGAATGTTGAGATACATGTGATAACCCAAATACTAGATACTCAATATTGTCCATAACCGGGGACACGGCTAACCATGATGAGATTGTACACTCTGCAGAGGTTTGCGCACTTTTCCCCACAAGACTCGATCACCTCCGTTGATTTCTCGCACTGCACGGTGTTTGAGAAACGGATGACTGAGACACAGTCTTTCAGAAACATTAACTCTCTACTCCGGGTAGACCATACCAAACCTACAAAACCTACTACCTGCTGACCGACCTCTTCAAGAGCTTCACGTAACCTACTCAACTATGCTAGAGCCCATAATAGCTTGTGGCTGCACACGGAAGTTTCTAGCATGAATCTTCTCAGTTCCCTTTGAGCCTGGGTGGCGGTCCATAGGAAGATCACACGGGTACCCCGGGATTTCGAAAGAAAAACAGACAACACTGGGTTCCCCAGGTGCCTCAATCCACCCAGATGTTAATTTTAAGTTGCCACCTTAAGTTGAACCATTAATTAACAATCTCACATCTTTCATGGATTCACTCAAACCCAAACCACGTCTACGAGCATAGCATAGCAATATAAACAACACGTAGAAATAACTCCCAAGGGTTTGATAGTAACAGGGCAATAGGTTCTACCTCAACAACTACTTCCCAACCCTCAAGTTAAGGACATCCTAATCATGCAATGTTTGAAGATTGAACTAATGCATAAAAATTGGGTATGAAAAGAGTATGATCAATGTGTTACTTGCCTTGCTGACGATCCGCGAATCCTAGAGACTCGTAGTAACACGCTCCGCACTCCGGGAATTCTATCGCAAGCAAACAATAACATACATAAGCAACAAGCAAAGATGCACAAGCAAAACTCAAATAAAAGAGGTTTACCGGAGAGTTCAACTTAAGAACTCCGGTTCGCAAAAAGAATCAAACCAAACGGAGCAACGAAACTCAAACGGCGAAAGAAACAAGATCCGTTTCCTAATCTGAACTAGGGTCAAATTTTACAGTACCAAAATCTTGTTTAAGTTGATTAGACAGAAATAGGGTCTCGATACGAAGATCTAGGCGCTTGAATCGCCTGATTCCGACAAACGAGCGAAAAGAAAAACAGAAACTAAGATCGGATCAGAAATCGCGATCAGAAAAATCGCGGAATAAATCCGAGAAAAAGAAAACTGACGACCAGGCTAACGAACGAGCGTTCATTATCTGGATCTAAATGAAGAACGCGTTCGTTAAAACGAACGAACGAGCGAACGCTCGCTAAATAAATAAACCGGAGAAAAACCGACCTATTTAAAAAATGAAAACTAGGGTTTTCTAAAAAAACCAAAACAGTTTTTCTCAGAAAACCGGCGACGGCGGGCGGCTACCTCGGCTCGGCTCCGGCGGCATTCTGGTGCGGCGGCAGGGTGGCGTGAGGTGGCGGGGTGGCTGCTCGGGGCGGCGGCGGCGGCATGCACGGGCGACGGCGAGGCTCGGGGTGGCGGCTTCGGCTCGGGGGCGCCGGTGGCGGGTGGTGGTGGTAATGTGGCGGCGGGGCGGCAGGGTATATAAAGAGGGGGGGCGGCTTGGAGGAGGGGGCAAGGCGGCGGTGAGGCGGAGTCCGGCTCGGACTCCGGTCCGAGCGGTGGCGGGCTGGCTGGCCTTGTGTGGAGGTGGCGGTAGCTGCTGGGCGGCTTTGGCTCAGTGGGGCCTTAGGCCCGGTCGGTATGAAAATTTTTAAAATAATTTATGTGAAAAAAAATCCTAGAAAATAAAATTAAAACCTAAAAATGCCAAAACAAATTTTATTGGCCCTAAAATCCTTGAAATATTTAGAACGAGATGAACATTTTCTTAGCCCTAAAATGCAATTTTGAAAACGTGCAATTTTTCTAATGCAAAAAAAATCAAATAAAATCGAATAAATGATTTTAACATTTTTCCTCCAATATTTCAAGTGTTTTGGAGAAGTCATATTATCTCCTCTTGTTTATTTTTATTATGAAATATTTTTTTCGGAGACAAAAATAATTAAAATAAAAAATCCTCATTTCATTATTTGATGAGAATCAAATAAGAAAAATCAAAAAATCCCCAACTCTCTCCGAGGGTCCTTGAGTTGCTTAGGATTTCGAGGGTTGCGGAACGAAGATGCAATAAAATATGATATGCATGAATGACCTATGTATAACATTCCGAATTGAAAATTTGGGATGTTACAAAAGTATATATAAAAATGATCTATATAGAATTTTATTTGAATCGCAAATGGATCCTGGCCAAACAAAAATAGAATACAAACTGGATTCGAATTGAGTTGGCATGGTAAACGTGCACTCTTGCTCTGCAAAAATTTGAAAAGCGGGGAAAGTCGCAGTAACCGCCTGAAACCAAAATCTCTAAGATGGAAATTACTGCCTATCCCTGACATGCAAAGCCTATTGGCTCGATTTCTATAGGTTTCAATAGGGATAGGTTTTTAATTTTACTCAAACGTGACATACCGCCTTTCACCCGGATTCATACACGGTGGGCGCCAAAACACGGTGTCTCCTCGGCCCAAATCGACTCCCTCCCTGATGCATACACGGTGGGCACCAAAAACAAACTCTCGTCGGCAAATATTTGGTGTATGCGAGATTACCATCCTATCCCCAACCGACTAATATTGTTGTGATGTAGGAAATTTTAAAAGGGGGCTAAGTTTGTAAATTTCCTCGCATTTGGGACAAGCGCGCTCTGAATACATGGTTCCCCCCTTCCTCTCTCCCTCCATTTCCCCATTCGTACTCCGTGGGCGCCAAAATAGCCTCTCCACCCCAGCCTCCTCCGTCTGCCACCCCATCCACCGCCATCCTCCTCCACCATGCCGGAGCTGATACCCTGATGTCGTCGTCCATTACAAGAGATCGACCTCTCTCATCTACGCCGTGCCTCCACGCCTCCCTCTTTTTACGGGGAAGGCGCGAGCCGCCTCTTTACTGCGATGTGACGCATGCGTGTGAAAACTACCCCACGCATGCCGCCCAAGTCACGCACACCCCTCCACGCCACACCGTGCGCGTGGGTCGTGGGAAGTGGAGCGCGCGAAAAGTCTTACCGCGGTAAAAACCGCCCCGCCTGCCCGCGCACCGTTTTGGGCCTGACCCAACAACGTGTCGCGCTTATGTGTGGCCCAGGCCCGTGGGCTCCTGTCGGTGTACAAAAAGAGGGGCACAATTTTGTACCCCGTTACCTGTGCACGGGCAGTCAGAGCCGCACCCACGACCACACCAAGAAGAACAGGGGAGGTGAGTCAAGGTAAGGCCGAAGCCCAAGACAATTAAGGCAACGCCAAGGCCAAGACCACAAAGAGCAGAGGGACGAAGCAGGTTCCCTCGGCAAGACCCTTGCCGGGCGGCCTCAGCGGCCCCGGCAAGACCCTTGCCGGGATAGCTCGCCCCGCACCAACAGAGCGAGCCACCCTTGAGCCCACGGTCCCTAGCGCAATCATCAGCGTGGGGCCAGGGCTCGGAGAGGCACCTCTGTGGTGGCATGCAGATCTTTGTGAAGACATATCCAAGATCAGATGAGGGTTAGAAGACGACGATTCTCGGCAAGATCCTTGCCGAGGAAGGCCACCAGACCCCCGGCAAGATCCTTGCCGGGAACGACAGCACGCCACGGCAAGACCCTTGCCGGGCCACCCGGCAAGGCCCTCGCCAAAGACGCAGCGAGGCCACCGCCAAACCCGCGCCAACCAAGCTTCCACCGTCGTTCCCATGCAGCTGCCAGCCCAACCAGCTGGGCGGGCACCTGCGTGGCAACATGCAGCTCCCAGGCCAACTTATCAAGCACCTGTGTGGCGACATGTAGATCTTCGTGCGGCTCCACCACCGTGCCACCCAGCTGCCTGCCTGCCTACATGGCACCGCACACATCACTGGCCGGGGCGCGTGTCGAAGCAAGGAGGAGCGGCGATGGACGGGACATGCCTCGCCCTATCCCCGATAAAGCAAGGGGACACCTAAGCCACGCATGAAATGCGTCTTGTCCTGTAATACGAGCGATAAGCTCAGGGCACTGTATGCCTTTCCACCTCCTGAGTGTAAACTGTGGCAACCCTTTCAACTATAAAAGGAGGCCTATGGCATACTGAAGGAGGATTCGGCTCTTTCAAACCACGCGCTGACCACAGCTAGTTCGAGAGCTCAAGAACTCTCAGAAATACACCCACCAAAGCAGGACTAGGGTTTTACGTATCCTCGCGGCCCGAACCTGGGTAAATGATCCTTGTGCTGTCTACTAGCCCTGCTCTCCTTGCAACCCTGCGCCCCGACAACCGTAGTAGGGATTCTTGTGATCCCATAGGTGTCGTTCCACACCAACATCTTTGGCGCGCCAGGTAGGGGGCGCAATTGTGAGAATCTGGTCTAGTAGTCATCCTAGCAGTTCTTCCTCGCCATGGCCCCTAAGAAGAAGACGGCCACGGCGGTTGACTCGTTGGGAGCCGAATGACCCGTGCCTGTGCGGATGAGCAGCGGGCCGGTCACAGACAGGACCCGGGCCACGGCCCGCGAGCACCAGCTGTCGGCGTTCTGGGAACGAGGGTCCCCAGACTTGCCTACCTGCGGCCTGCGGCGTGGCTCAAGTTGGGGCCCAGCGCGGCCCAGCTTCATCAGCTCAAGCTCAAGACCCTCGCGAGGCGCCAAGCCTCGCGGGGCGGACGACAGTAACCTTCCTCGAGAGCAGCCTCGTCAGGCAGGCTCACGAGGAGGCGAGAGATCAAGGCAGGGTACCTCACGAGGTGCCTGTGGCGCAAGCCATGACGATCGAGACCAGGCGGGTGCAGTGAGGCGCCCGACTCATGATGTCCTCATTTCCCCTTTGGTGCAAAGGAGGCAAGCACAGAGCCAAGGCATCGAGCAAAGGTTACCGCTTGATGCAATAAGACCAAGACCAGCGGAGCGGCAGGAAGGAGGTCATCATAGAGCCCAGGACGGCGTCACCGTCAGAGCCTTTGGCAGCCGAAGACCAACTTTAGTTAGGATAAGTGTACTAGATGTTCCCCTTCAAAATGGCAAATTGTTGGCACCCTTCCCGCTCATTATTTGGGAAGAGGCCCAGGGCCTCCCTCTATAAATAGGACTAGCCACCACAGAGAGAAGGAGGACGAAGGACGGAAAGACGGACCAAGACAGGTCGAACCTACCAGAGAGAGAGAGAGAGAAGCGACTGGACTCACCCAAGAAGTCCATCGCACCAGCTCAAGAACAGCCCCTCGCGAGGCTGTTCTTCCTTTATCTTGTTCTTCATCAGCCCTAGAGGCAATCCACCACACCACACCTTTGGTAGGGTATTACACCACAATGGTGGCCCGAACGATATAAATCTTGTGTCTCTTGTGTTGTTCATCATTCCTACTTTAGATCCCTTGCAAACCATTAGCGCGTGAGCTGTGGGGAAAGAACTCCATCGCACCCCAGTGTTGAACCACAAAGTGCGCCGAACCGAAGTCCGACATTTGAGTGCGCCCGGTAGAAAATGCGCCGGAATCTTTCTTCCGCTGGTCGCGTGTGATCTTCCGTCGTGTCCATGGCTGACGCTCGCCGAGCCCGCACCGAACGCCGGGCTGCTCGCGCCGCTCGAGTCGCCCAGACGGCTCCCGTCAGCGGACACCCCCGTCGTTCCCCGTCGCCTGCCGCCAACGCCGCCACCGGCCCGGCGAGAACGAGCAACGAGCCTCGTTCTGCATCCATCGGTGAGGCGAGAAGGCCGCACCGCTACTCCTTCGCTCGCCCCTGCTGGTTCTTCGTCCCGTGCACACCGCGCTCCCATGGAGGCTCGAGCCGCGCTCATCGCGGCAAACAAGCTCCTGCGCTACCGCCCTGTCGACGACGTCTACGAGGAGTGGCTCGACCCCGTCGCTGAGCTCGTCCGCGCCGCAGGGGGCTCCCCCGCGCTGTCCCTCTCATTGCCTCGCCCTTCACCCCGCACGGGAGGCAGGGAACCGGAGGTGCCCCCGCCACCTCCTCCCCAAGAAGGCGCCCTGGCTCCAAGGCGCGTGGCCCCGGGCCGAGACCCTCCACGTCCGGTGCCCGCGCAATAAGAAAGGAGCTGCCAGGAGATCCCTCATCCCCAAGAAGGTGCTCGCGTGCTCCCAGCACCGGAGCACCGCGATCGCGCTCCAGCGCCACCGCGTCAAGACCCCACGCTGCTCCAGGCAGCGGTGCGCGGTAATCCACAAGAGCAAGCTCCGCATCAGCAGAGAGGCCCGGTGGCCACTGCAGGCTGCCGCGCCTTCAACGCCGAGCTACGCAGCATCGCATAGCCCGGCAAGTTCAAGCCAGACCTGCCTCCTCGCTACGACGGCACTGCCGACCCCGCGGAGTTCCTTCAGCTCTACGAGCTGGGCATCGAAGCCGCCAACGGGGACGAAAAGGTCATGGCGAATTGGTTCCCCATGGCGCTCAAGGACGGAGCCGAACCTGGCTCTGAACTCTCGCTCCGGCACAATCTCCTCACAGGGCGAGATCGCACCGCTTCATCGCCAACTTCCAAGGCAATCGCGACCGGCCTCCGGCCGTGAGCGACATGCGTCGCATCAAGCAGCAGCCAGGAGAGACCCTGCAGAAGTACATCCAGCGCTTCAACAACGCCCGCCTCAAAATCCCCAAGGTGACTGAGGAAGCCATCATCTCAGCCTTCTCCGATGGCGTGCGTGACGTCAAGATGAAGGAGGAGCTAGCAATGCATGAAGACCTGTGCACATTCCTGGAGCTGTTCAACTTCGTGACCAAATGCGCCAGGGCTAAGGAAGGGCACCTCTCCCTCCTCGAGCTTCAGGCTGCCGATCCAGAAGAGAAGAATCCCAAGGCCAAGGACGTGAAGCGCAAGGGGGCTGCCGTGCTCGCGGCAGAACCAGACACCAAGCGAGGCAAGGATCAGCCCGAGTCATCCAAAGGCAGCCGGTACTGCGTATACCACAACCTCCACACCCACAACACCAACGAATGCCAGGAGCTCAGGGCCGTGTGTCAGGACCCCGATTCCAAGTCACATCGATCTAGCCGGTAACACCTCATATCACTTTGCGGCCTCACGCACGGTATTCCCACGGGTGTCGCATTACCATGGCCCGGGACCGTTTGCGCCTTTTGGCTCACGATATGATGTTGTCGCTAGCATCCATATGATGAGAGAACCGGGCTGACATGACTAGTCGTGAACCCAAAGTGGCACTAACTTATAGGGACAGGCATACATGAATCAACAACGAGCATGTCGGTCAGCAGCGTGCGAATCCGGGCTGTAGCACTGGGCTAACAGGACTCCGGGAACCCGTGCTCAGCAGGCTAGGCAGGACTCCGGATGTCACCGCGTGACATTTCCCGAATGGACGTACACATGAACAAAGTGAATCACATGCCGCCAGATCAAGTGTTCCGAGCAGTAGTCTGGGTTAGCAGGACTCCGGTGAACGGGCTGTAGCGGACTACTATGGCTCATGGAAGCACAAGACTACATTTCCCCATAAGAGAGGCTACCAAGGATAAACAACTAGGTTGTCGGATCCCACACATACCAAGCATTTCAATCATACACACAATATGCTCGATATGTGCAAATACAACATGGCATCACAACAAGACTCTACGACTCAGAGTATTTATTCAATAGGCTCCGAGGAGCGAGATATTTACAAACATGGGTCTCATGACCCAACATTCAAGTCATACCAGCAACAAGCACAAGCGGAAGCTTAACTTGTCTGAGTACAGACAACTACAAATGAAAAAGACTGAGAAGCCTGTCTATCTACAAGACCCTGCCGAGGGCACAAGATCGTAGCTGAGGTATCAAGCTAAACGTCGAAGTCCACACGGAACTACTAGCGAGACTGACATCTCTCTGCAAAACATAAAATAGGCAAACGCGAGTACAAATGTACCCAGCAAGACTTACATCAGAACTAGCTACATATGCATCAGTATCAATAAAGGGGTGGTGGAGTTTAACTGCAGCAAGCCAGCTTTGACTCAGTGGCTAACCTGAACTACGACTGTAAGTAACTCGTTTGAGGTGGCGCACACGAGTCCACATATTCACCATAACAATACACCACTATGGATCCGCTCCCGTCTCCCTACGAGAAGGCCATCCATAGCACTCACGCTTATCTTGCGCATTTTAGAGTATCCACTTTCACTTGTCTATGAACTGTTATAGGAAACCCAGAAGTCCTTTACCGTGGACATGGCTATTCGAATAGATGATGTTAAACCTGCAGGGGTGTACTTCTTCATACATGTTTCCACCACTTAGCGTCTGCACACGACATGTGCTCGGCAGACTTCAAGCAAAAGCCGACGTGGGTGTAGACCACGACCTACCTAAACACAAGTCTCTAGTCCTGGTTTATTGCCCATTAAGGTTCCATCCGCAAGGAGTCCAGCCGAGGTTTCCACATACGGCCCCGAACGATGTGTACAGGGTTCCGCGCCACCAAACGGGCGCCCGGCATACCCGGCCACGTGCCTACCACATCACAGCCCACCCCTCGGGTCAGCGCTGCCCATGGCCTCCAGCATACTACAAACACCAGAAACTACTTGCAACTCCCCGGAGGAGGACAAGGGTGATTAAGAAGTCGGCGGGGTCATATTTCAGGCCCAATGCATGGTAGTAGCTGTTTCATGGATCACAAACACAGAACTCAGTTCCTGAGGACGGCTTCAATGAGACAACCCACCATGTACTCCTACATGGCCTCTCACCTATACCTTTACCAAATCGTGTTCACACACTTAGCTCTCAACAGTAAGACATGTTCACACACCTCCGATTCATCCCCGATGAATCGGACTGACACAACTCTAAGCAATAGCGAGCCACGAGAAACAAGCATGAATGAGTAGGCACATCGGGGCTCAAACAACTCCTACTCATGCTAGTGGGTTTCATCTATTTACTGTGGCAATGACAGGTCATGCAGAGGATAAGGGGTTCAACTACCGCAGCAAGTAACAGTTGAATCATTGTTGTCCTAATGCAGTAAAAGAGAGCAGGAGCGAGAGAGTGGGATTGTATCGGAATGAACAAGGGGGTTTTGCTTGCCTGGCACTTCTAAAGATGATATAGCTCTTCATTGGTGTCATTGAACTCATCGTCGGAACACATATATCGAGAGGGGACAATTACCGACAACAGAGAAAGATACACAATCAATGCAATGCACAATATGATGCATGATCATGACATGGCAATATGCTATGGTTTTAGCTAATGCATCTAGCAACCAGATTAAATGAAGTTGGTTTGAATCAAAGATTCAAAATCAAATTCCATATGTGATGGTTTAAATGCCCTTTATATGATTTGCCCTAGAGAGTGGTCATAAGTTGTTCTAACATGCATGAAACCAGTACAGATGGATAGATTGGATTTGATCATTTTTCATATATAACTTATTTCATTCTGAGTTATGGTTGAATTTCTATGAATTTTAGAAGTTTTGGACCTTTTCTGTAATCTATAAATCATTTCTGATTTATTTAAATTCCAGAAAACATTACTGCGTCAGCATGACGACAGCATTACGTCAGCAGGTCGGCTGTGGCTGACCAGGTCAAACCTGACCAGTGGGACCCATTGGTCAATGACACAGTGTTAGTTAGGGACACAGACAGGTGGGCCCGGTCAACGGACACGTCAGCGAGGTCAACGCCGACGTGTGGGGCCACTGTGATTAACTTAAACTAAACAGGGAATAAACTATGGTTAACTAAGGGCGTGGGGCCCATATGTAAGTGAGTCAGGGGGTAATTAGCAGGGTCATTAGTGGCTAAGTAAGTGCGCCACGTCGGCGTCACCGGAGTTCAGCCGGCGGCGACCAAAACCATGGCGGCAACTCGCCCGAGTTGCTCGGGTTTCGCGTGCAGGCCGCGGTTTGAACCACGGTTGGTCTCTACGGGTAGCTGGCGTTGTAGCACGTCGTCTGGTGGCAGTATCCGGGCCTCAGGTGGCCGGAGTCGACGGCCACGAGCTCAAAGGCGGCGGCCGGAGTTCGGTGGGGCACGGGCGGGGCACTGCGGCTTGCGGGCGAATGAGCGAGGTAGCTGGGCGGCATCTCTCGCGTTCCAGGAGCACATTGGTGCAACTGGTCGGAGCTGAGGTGCTCAGGAGCAAGGACGTCATCGGCCATGGCGGACGGCGGCTTCGGTTACTCGCGGGGCAGTGGCTACGGGATGAAAACGACGACGTGGTTAAGGGGGAAAGGACCGGGAGCTCACGGTGAGGCCGACGACAGGCTCAGCTGGCTCAGGGACGACCGGAAGGCGACGAATCCATCGATGGAGTCCGGCGGCCGTGCTCGGGGAAGACGACTCGTGGCGGCGATGAAGGGCTCCCGCGGTGGCATGGCTCGGGGTGGAAGAAAGATAAGGCGAGGCGGAGCTAGGGGACCGAATGGCGAGGCGAGGGGAGCACGGTGGTCGCGCTATGGCAGCAGCGAGCTTGCGGGCATCTCGCCCATGGTCGAGAGGGCGAGAGGAAGGCGAGGGGGAGAGCAGAGAGTGAGGGGAAAGTGAGAGGGGGGCCTCGGGCGTCTCCAAAAGTGGATTAGGATGAAGGAGCGGCCTCCAGTGCGAAGCAGGTGGGCTGGTATCTCTGCTGGGCCTCAAGGTAAGTCCAGGTAAGGTATGTTCCTTTCCTTTCTATTTTAGTTTATGTTTTCTATTATTCTGTAGTCTTTAGGGCTTATTAAAAATACTTAGACACTTCCAAAAATCATGAAATTACTCATGATCACTATTGGGAATATATCCTACTGTAAACATTTTAGTTTATGATTATTTGAGCATTTAAAATATTTAATAGCATTTAAATGCCCAAATGCAAATAGAGTATGATTTAATCTAGAGCCCAAATATGTCATGGAAAAATGTGCATCACCTCTGGTTACTGTTTCCAGCATTTTCCAAGAATGATGAACATTTTTGAAAGCCATTTGGATTTACTAGAAATATTTTTGTTGAACCTAGTGAATTCCTTTAATGCTAGGGTTTAGGCAATCCCCATTTCAGGTTTAACTAAAATATAAACATGATGCAACACCAGATGCTAGCACTAGGCATTAATAGAACTAGAGATGTGACACCGTGCGAGAAGGGCATATCGGCCGACGCCCCGAGCACAATGATTGGGGATATGGCCGAGGAGGAGGAAGAGGTGTAGGACGCTGGGAAGACCGTGGCCCTCTCTAAGGATGGCGTGACAGACCTCGCGAGGGCCGCTGGCAGGACCAGCCTTGCGAGGGAGGTTGGAGGGACCAGCCTCGTGAGGACCGCCCTCAATGCAACGCAGGGCTCCCACCTCTGCCACAGCCGCCAAGGAGGTACGAAGAAAATCATCAGGACGAGGGGGCTGTGGGCTTCCAGGAGCCGTGCGCGATCGCTTGCATCCTGGGTGGCGCTCAGGCCCCAGCCTCTCAGCGCATCTTCAAGCAGTTTGCTCGGGAGGTGAATGCAGTCCTCCCCAGGCCAGAGGCCACACGCCCTCTCAGGTGGTCGTCGTGCGCTATCACGTTCAGCTCGGCGGATCAGCTCAAGTGCGCGGCAACGGCCGGAATCCTCCCCATGCTTTTCTCACGAGTCACCAGCAACGTGCATGTCACCAGGACCCTCATCGACGATGGAGCAGGACTCAACGTCCTATCTGTCGAGACATTCAACGATCTCCAAGTGTCGTACGATCAGCTTCAGCCGACCAAGCCTTTCTCAGGAGTCACCGATGGCTCCACCGTCCCGATAGGGCAAGTTTGCCTTCCCGTCACCTTCGGATAGCGCAACAACTACCGCACCGAGCTCATCGACTTCGACGTCGCCCACATTCGCCTGCCATACAATGCCATCCTCGGGTACCCAACTTTGGCCAAGTTCATGGCAGTGACTCACCATGCCTACAATGTCCTCAAGATGCCAGAAGCGGAGGAGTCATCACAAGTGCCTTGTGAGAAAGGGATGCAGTGCTCTCTTGAGCGTGCCTTCCAAGCCGCAGCGATCGAAGACCCAGATCACTGGAGCGGGAGACTTCCCGAGGCGATCCCTAAGAAGAAGAAGGCTTCGCCTGGTCCAAACCCTCATGGGGTAGGCACCTCCAGAGGCGTGGCAACAGGACCCGCGCCCGTTCAAGGGGCGCCACCCTCTGTCGCATAGGAAGGCGCGCCCGGCGCCCTCCTCAGGTGGGGCTCGGGGGCTCTTTCATGGCGAGCCACCGACCTAGCCGGAGTCACGAGGGAGGCGCTCGGGCACCACTTGGAGGCGTGCTTCAAGGCACGTTGCCCTCAGGAAGGTATGAGGCAAGGAGGGCCAAACCCTCAGGAGTTCATCACGAGGAACATCCAGGAGCTACAGGAGTGAAGAGTCATGCGCGGCTATCGCCGCTTGCCCGCCGTGGCCCCACATCCAGGCGAGGATGGTGGGCTGCGAGTCTGCATCGACATACCAGGGCTCAACCAAGCCGCATCTCAGGAGCGCCTCTGGCCCTCACACATGGGGCGCCGCGAGGGTCCGCCTCACAGCTATGTTCGCATGCCTTTCGGCCTGCCGAACGCGGTCGCTGCCCATCAGCGCCTGCTGAGGTGCGCTCTAGAGGCTCAAGAGGTCAAGTAGCGTGCGGTCCTGACAGTGATGGAGATGGCTCTTGAGGAACCCCCCGTGCCCCCAGAGCCTCCCGAGGCTCCAGGTCCGGAGGGCTCGTGAGGGCCGGCTTCCTCATCACGCGTCATCCGCTACCTCAACATCCCGCCATCTCCGACCATATCAGGTGACACCTTTCCAAGTTCCGTTTTCAGTTGGGAGCGCCCCTCGGGCTACATCATTCCCTGGCCGCGTGGGTCCATCCCTGCGGCATGTATCCGTTTTGCTTAAGTTCTTTACTTACCTTGTTGGCGGAGCCCCTCGGGCTGCATTATCCCCAAGCTACTCGGGCCAGACCCAGTGGCATGTGCTTTCTCCGCACCTATCTAGATCGATTTGCTCTTCCGCGCTTAACCTGATTCACGCAATTGTTGCCTACTACCTGTCGCGGGCCTCTCCGCCCTAATGCAAAGCGCTTGCACGTTAAAAGGGGGGTACCTGAGCATCGTGACTCATGGGCTTTCATCGCTCTCCAGCCCTCACCCCGGCCTTGACCCACGGCATCGCGACCACATACAAGCGGCGGCTGAGCTCGCTCGAGGGCTGGGACCTGAGGACGTAGAGCATTTGCATTCTAACCCTACAGGAACACACCATTGATAAAGGCCCAGAGCCAGGCGCAACCCGCCTCTAGGTAGGGCCTCATGAGTCCCGCGCTGGCTCACGGGTACCCAGATACACCTCTCCTAGCCCTACTGTGCCGGCCACGTGTTAGGGCGGGGCTGTGCACGCCCCGGGGGCTCCTCCCGGAGGGGAGCCCCCTCCCACATACCAGTGGAAGCACCATGCTCCGCGCTGGATGACGACACTGCCGAGGAGCGGCTATGCCCGTACACATATGAAAGTGCTATGCTCCGCGCTGGTGATAAACAACTTAGGGCGGCTCAAAACTGTATCAACCTCAGGGAGCCGAAAACTCAGTGTCTGGCGCCATCGCAACGCCTCCCCTCGGGAGTGCCGCGCGAGGGGGCTGGACACGGGGGCTATGCTCGGGCCACGCCCGAACGTACGCCACCCGGCCAGGTCCCTCGGACCTGGTCGTCATGCCCGCTCCCCGAAAGCGGAGCCAAGGTATGAAAATTCGTTTGAACGTCAAGGGGACTCTGAGCATCGCGACTCAGAGCCTAACTAGTCACGTAGCCCCTCACTCCATAGTCCCGCCCTGGTCTCCGGTCGGGCTAACGGCGGCCGAGGTATGCGCGGGCCGGGCCTGCCGACGAGAACGACCAATCCACTCCTATGCCTCCCGTCCCTACTTGTTGTTCACACAAGGGGACTCCTAAGCATCATGACTCAGGAGCCTAACTTGCCACGTAGCCCCTCACTCCTTGGTCCCGTCCTGGTTTCCGGTCGGGGCTAACGGCGGCTGAGGTATGCTTGGGGTCGGGCCCTGCCGTCGTAGAACACATGCAAGTAGGAGGGAAGAATGCGAATTCAAAGCAAATATTACAAGCCATAAGTCGTTTCACAACGCCAAACACAAGTGTAAACGCCTCCACGAGGCATGCTGCATGTTGCAGGAATTAAAGCAGAGCGGAAGCTGCGAAGGGATCACTCTCCTGTGGTGAACCCACCTCCCAAGGCCGCGTAGCTGGCGGCACCACGCCCAGGCAAGGTGCTGAAGGCACAGAACTTCCCCAGCAGGGCCTCGGCTCGGCCTTTCACGGCCTCAGCAGCGGCAGCGGCAAGGTCGCCGCTCGCAGGCTCCAGCAGGCCGTCAAGATCGACGCTGGGGTCGCGAAGGTAGACATGGCTGAGGACGCGCGTCAGCGCTGCAGAAGACAGGGCATGCGCCTCGGCCTCGGCCGTGGGGCCAAGGCCGTCCGTGACATCTTCAAGTGCACGGACCAAGAAAGGAAGCGGCTCGGCGGGGACGTCCTCTGCACCAGCCAACGGCTTCTCCAGGCCACCCTCTTAGAGCGTCTTCAACGCGGCGCGAGCCTTATCCTCCAACCTGGCGAAGGCCACCCGATCCTCAGCCAGGATCTTGCCTTCCTGTCTAGCTCGATCCTCTCCGTTTTCAGCGACTGTTCCAGCGTCTCCAACCGGCCACGACAGTCATCAAGCTCGGCATCCAGGTCCCTGACGGCGGCCTACCGAGCCTCCATCTCCTTCTCCTTCTCCTGGCGGCCGCGGACCTCCTTGGCGAGCTCGTCGTGCAGGCCTTGCAGCTCGACCTCCAGCGCCTTGCAGCGGTCCCAGGCGTCCGTGGCGTCGCCCTGGGCAGCATCGCGAGCGGCCTTTGCCTGGCAGGCGGCTTGTTTCTCCCCATCGGAAGCCGGCGTGGCTTGGCTCAGCGCCGCTCTGACGGAGGCAGCAGAGCGGGCCCAGCCAGAAGCTAGCTCCAGGCGTCCGGCCACCATGCGGGGATCAGCATTCCGGAGATCCTCTTGCAGCCGGCTCAGTTTGCTGGCAGCCTGGTCTAGGATGGCCGAGGGATCAGAAGGGACTGGAGCCGGTGGAGCAGGTGTAGAAGACGACATCGTGATCACGGCTTGGGAAGGAGGAGCCCCCTGGGCCTTGGGCACCTCAATGACAACGCTCAGCGCAGCACCTCTCAGAGTCAGCGGGGCCACGGGCTGACTCACCACTGTAGTGCCCTGCTGGGCTCATGAGGATGACCGGCAGGGGAGGCGCGAGCCGCTACCTCCTTTCCCCGCAGAGGAGCCAGAGCCCCCAGCGTAACTGCCTCAGCCAGGGCCATGAGGCCCCTTCGCCTTTTTTTGCGCAGTGCCGACTGGTCAAGAGAATACAGACGTCAAGCCTCAGCGACAGAAGCAAAGCAAACACACGGATCGAACACTTACTGGTCGCCGTCCACGGACTCAAGCAGCCTCTGGCCGAACTTGAAGCCCGAAAGCCTGCAGCTAGGGTCAGCCTTGGGAGGCCCGGAAGCAGTAGGCGCGTCGGGAAGGCCGGAGCTGGCCTCAGACCGCCCCGGAGCCAGAGCGGACCCTAGGGGAACCAGCCCCGACCTGCCCTTCCTCGAAACCAGGGGAGAATCCTCCCCTCCTCGCCTGGCACCGGCCTCATCATCATCCGGCATGGAGCGAAGGGCGTGGGACCTGCGCCGAGGGAAGGAATCCCCCGAATCCTCACCAGTCGCCTCGAAGTCAGACTCTTCTTCCTCCACCTCCTCTTCTTCCTCCTCACTCCCGCTGGAGTTGCTGGAGGAAACGCCATCGCCGCCAACATCGTCAGATCTCGAGCCCCGGCAAGGCACCAGCCCCTCACCATTTAAGGTGGGCATGGCGCTCGCCACTTGCTCCCAGTCATCACGAAGGAACAGGGGGACGGGAGCGCCCTCCGGCTTCGCCATGTCTCCCCCGACCAAGGAATGGAGAGCCGCGACCAGATCTTCGTCAGAGAGGGCCTCGGAGCTCAGGCGAAGGGCGTCACCTGCCTCCCCAAGCCTCCACAATGGGAGAAAATGCTCCCGGACTGGAGCCACCCGGTGTTCCAGGAACTCCCTCAGGAGCGTGGCCCCGGTCAACTTCGCCGCCCCCAAGCTGCCTGGCCTCAGGTCCGCGTCTATCCTCTTCAGCACCATCTTCACACGAGGGTCGACGAGCTCCGCGCGAGACGATGCATCAACAATCTTGGGCTGCCCCGATGGTAGCGCCAGTCGGGGGTGGATGCGCCCCACATCCACCAGGACGCACTTGCTCCTGAAGCCTTCGATCCTCTTCCCGGGCTTGGAGATGGAGTTGGAGCTGGAGTATGCGACAAAGCTCGTGCATGCAGTAATAGGGCCACGAGAGACTCGGAGGTAAAAGTTATGGCGCAACAAAGCCACCGAGGGCTTTATCCCAACGTGAGCCTCACAATAGTAGGCGAAAATCGCCAGGAGAAGAACAGAGTTCGGGTGGAGATGCAGAGCTTGCAAGTTGTATTGGCGGAGAATAGCAAAGAAGAACTCGGAAAAAGGAGGGACCAGACCGGCGATGACGGCGCTCACAAAGAACGGGTAGAAGGTGCTGCCCTGGCCTTCAGGCTGATCGGAGCCGGCCTTGAGCACAGTCGCTCCATTGTTGCCCTGCGCCACCGTCCTCCAGCGCACAAGGATGAGATTGTTCTCCGACACAGTCGGAGGATCCAGAGCTGGAAGGTACCAGGCCTCAGATGGGGTCTTGCGAGGCGCCATGGCTTGCAGGATGGGAAGGATTGAGATAGATCTGGAGGATTTCGGAAGCAAGGAGGAGAAGGGCGAAAGGGATCTGGAGCAAGGCGAGCAAGAACAAGCACTAAGTCTGGCCCGCGGCCCTTTTGTCGGGATCGGTTGCCGAGGCGTCGTGGGGAAGCGGAGACACCCATGACCAATCAATCGCCACGCTTGGCGCCCAAGGCCGAGGCTGTTGGGGCTCAAGGGCGCCAGACTTGCCCCCTTCGCTTTTTGCTAAGCTAAGTCCGAGCGCGCTTTGGGACTGGGCTATAGCTCATGCTTTGGGAACGGGGTCCCAGACTTGCCTGCCTACGGCCTGCGGCGTGGCTCAAGTGGGGCCCCAGCACGGCCCAACTTCATCAGCTCAAAATCGAGACCCTCGCGAGGGGCCAAGCCTCGCGGGGCGGACGACAGGAACCTTCCTCAGGAGCAGCCTCGTCAGGCAGGCTCACGAGGAGGCGGAGGGATCAAGGCAGGGTACCTCACGAGGGAGCCCCGTGACACAAGCCATGACGATCGAGACCAGGCGGGTGCCAGCCTGCGCAGTGTCCTCATTTCCCCTTTGGTGCAAAGGAGGCAAGCACAGGCCAAGGCATTAGGCAAAGGTTACCGCTTCGGTGCAACAAGACCAAGACCAGCAGAGCGGCAGGAAGGAGGTCATCATGGAGCCTGGGCGGCGCCACCGCCGAGCCTTTGGCAGCCGAAGACCAACTTTAGTCATGATAAGTGTACTAGATGTTCCCCTTCAAAATGGCCAATTGTTGGCGCCCTTCCCGCTCATTATTTGGGAAGAGGCCCAGGGCCTCCCTCTATAAATAGGACTAGCCACCACAGAGAGAAGGAGGACGAAGGACGGAAAGACAGACCAAGACAGGTCAAACCTACCAGAGAGAGAGACAGAGAGAAGCGACTGGACTCACCCAAGCAGTCCATCACACCAGCTCAAGAACAGCCGCTCGCGAGGCTGTTCTTCCTTTGTACTGTTCTTCATCAGCCCCAGAGGCAATCCACCACACCACACGCTCGAGTAGGGTATTACACCACAACGGTTGCCCGAACCAGTATAAATCTTGTGTCTCTTGTGCTGTTCATCGTTCCTAGTTTAGATCCCTTGCAAACCATTAACGCGTGAGCTGGTAGGGGAAAGATCTCCGTGCGCGCCCCAGTGTTCAAACCTCAAGGGTCTGCCGGAACCCGAAATCCGACACCAGCATCGCCCAGGCAGTCAAAGCCTGGCGAGCGGCATCGTTCACGCACCAGACGACCGACTACATGTCGCCGGATCCAAAGACGAAGCTGGGGCCCCCGCAGGCGGTGCAGGGCCCTCCAGGGGCGTCATTGTGCCAACTCCAGGCGGCGCGGCAACCTCCAGGACGCCTACACCGGCGACCACAGCGCATTCTTCCCATGGTGTGTGCGCCGAGCAGCGTCACCATGTTGGTGACCCTGGGCACCGCCGGAAGAAAAGCCCCGTCGTCATCGGCAAGATGAAGGGGTTCAACACGCCGCCGCGCTGGTGAAAATGGCACGGCACGGGTCATGACGGAGCTCCTTCTAACATAGTTAGAAGTTGAAGCGCCGCGATCCACGCAGTGCCGCCGCCGCCCACGCCAGCGTAAAGCTTTGGCACGCGCGACAGCTTGCTCTCGACTTCCCCCTGCGCGGAGAAGCTCGACGAGTGGAGGGCCACCATCCGAGCTCGCCACCATCACAAACAAAGATTTAACCGCATCGGCGGGGCCTCGGTCGGCGCCCACCGAGCCACCACATGTCGGGCGCTGGAGGACCGGGAGCTGCGCCACGCAGCACTCTCCTCCTCCTCGCCAGCCTGCATGGGCGTCGGCCCGTCGCGACGACGCTTGTGATAACATCTCCATAGCGTCGTTCGACCCGCGGACCCTCCGCGACGAAGATGCTCAATCCACCGTCGAGCGCCGGCGCGAAACACGCCGCCAGTCGGACAAGCGGGCAGGGCCCGCTATGGCCCACCCGGCACCGGGGGCCCCCGGCGGCCTACCTTACGAGGTGGGCTGCCCGGCTTTTACCCATGAGCTGAGGCAGTTCCAGTGGCCGTCCCACCGCACGTTCAAGCCCGACGTCGGCGAGAACTACACTGGCAAGACCCATCCGTTCGAGTTCCTCAGCATCTACACCATCACGATGCAGGCCGCTGGGGCTCGCGACGACAAGGTGCTTGCCAACTATTTCCCGCTGGCGCTCAAGACCAATGTGATGTCTTGGTTGATGCACTTGCCAGTTGGATTCCATTTCTTCTTGGTCAGATCTGTGCCATGAGTTCGTTGGCGCCTTCACAGGAGGCCACCAAGCTCATGGCTAGGCCAGTGATCTGCATATCATTCCCCAGAAGGAAGGGGAGACCCTGTGCAAGTACATCTAGAGATTCAGCTGGGTGCAGTACAATATCCCTGACGTTCATCCCGCCGATGTGATTAGCGTGTTTCACCAGAACATGCGCCATCGCAAGAGGCGCGAGGAGCTGGCGATGACCAAGGTTAAGGATGTGGCCGAGCTATACGTTCTGGCCGCTAGGTGCGCCCGTGTAATGCCCCGGATCCGATGCGCCAGGTGTCTGCCAGTTATTTGCCGTCGTTGCCATGTCGTTTGCTTGCGTGTTGCACTTTGCCTTGTCATCATTTGCACTTCATATCATGTCATCATGTGCATTTCATTTTGCATATGTGTTCGTCTCATGCATCCGAGCATTTTCCCCGTTGTCCGTTTTGCAATCCGGCACTCCTATGTCTCCCGGCGCCCCCCTTTTACCTCTTTTCGTGTGCGGGTATTAAACGGTCTCGGAATGGACCGAGGTTTGTCAAGCGGCCTTGGTATAGCACCGGTAGACCGCCTGTCAAGTTTCGTTCCATTTGGAGGTCGTTTGATACTCCAACGGTTAACCGGGTAACCGTAAAAGCCTCCTCCTCTTTGCAGTCCAACACCTCTTCCAAAGTGGCCCAAAACCCAGCTAACTCCCGTCCATTCTCTCGGTCGTTCGATCATGATTGCGTGGCCGAAAACCGCACCTCATTTGGACTCTCCTAGCTCCCTCTACATATAAAACTAGCCCCTCCCCCGAAATTCGCGGATGAAAATCCCCCCGAAACCCTAGATCTCTCCCTCCACCGCGCCGGACATGTCCGCCGCCACCGGACGAAACCACCGCCGCCGCCTGCGCCATCGGCCCTGAGCCCATCGCGGGCCACAGAGGCCGTCGGTCGCCGCCGCCGCCCAAGCCAGCCGCAGCGCCTCGCCACCCGGCCTCCCCACCGCCGCTGCTCTCCTCGCGGCTGCGCCGCCGCCCGCTTGCATGGGCGCCTCGCGCCGCCTCCGCCCGATCGCCGCCGCGCCGCCGCCCAGCGCCCTCCGCCGTCTCCGTGCGGCCTGCCGCCCTGCCTCAAGGCTGGGAGCCGCCCATGAGCACCAGCCTCACTGCCTCCGCTTCGCCCGCTGCCTCCCGCTTGCCGCCGGTCGCCCGACCACCACCATGGCGCCTTGCCGCCGGAGCGCCTCGTCGTCGACCTCCTCCGCCTCCCCGCGTCGGGATCCGGCCGGATCCGGCGAGATCCGGCCCGGATCCGCCATCTCGAGCCACCCCGGCGTCTTCCCGCCTTCTCCGGCGAAATCCGGCCTGCCTCGGAATCCGTGCAAATTCAGAGGTTGACCCTGAAATTCCTCCAAGTCCCTGATTTTGCATATTTTCATGCCAAGTTTGACCTGTTGTATCTATGTGCATATTGCTCCGTTTCGTGCGTGTAATATGTAAACTTGTTCGATTCGACGAGTACATCATTTCGTTCCATTGCGTCATTTTCTTTTGAGCTCATCTTTATGCCTGAATCATCATTGCAAGAGTGCTATATGATGTTAATCTGCTGAAACTGTTATAACTTAATGATTTGTCATTTTTGTTGCATTTGATGTGTGCATCCTATGAGCATGAGCTCTACATGTGTTTTGATCTATGCCATGCCATCTTTCCAGGGGTGCTTGCCATGTATTTTTGTGAGTTGTGTAGTGAGTGCATCAAGCTTGTTAAGTAGGGTACTTGCTGTTACTGTTTTGCTAGTCTGAATCTGCTATATCATGATGCTATGTTAACCTGCTGCTACAAGTCATTCTATGCATAATATGGAGATGCTCACTAAGGATGTTTTGTTATAAATGTCATGCTCTATCCATCCATGCCCATGGTTGCATTTATAGCCTACTGTAGATTGTTGTTATCTGGCTCCAAAGTTGCTAAATAATGTTGCTGTCAGCCTGTTAACTTTAAGTTCAATGTTGCCATGATTGTAGTTGGTGATCCATGCACTCTATGAACTTTCTCTTGCCATGTTTATCTTAATATACATGTCTTCTCACTGTGAGTTGCCTTGCCATGCCATGTATTGCTCTGTGGTGAGTGGTTCAAGCTCACCAACATGCCTACTTATCGTTGTTCCTGCCATGTATGAATCTGTCATATAACTTGCCATGTTTACATGGGTGCCATCTTATCTTCTGATCCTTTTTGGCTCATGGTCACTAAAGGACATTTGTTCTATGCATTGAGTAGTATCATTGCATGCCTTTGTTTGCCATGATAAGTTCCTGTAACATGTTCTTTGATAGCTATAAACATTGCAACCTGATGTTATTTCCTGATAAGTCTGAAACTGTTAGTATTTGCAATCTTGCCATGTCATTTTGAGCATGTTCTAGTGATTTCTGGAGATAGCTCAGTGTTCATGTTTTGTAATGCTTTACCTGTACATCATGCCCATGCCTTTTGTTTTTATGTTGAGGTGCTGTAGCATAGTGTTTTGATGCTTGCAATATGCCTAGTTGCTGTTTTGGACAGCTTGTCCTTTAAACTTGTTTCATGTGTATGTGTTGAACCGTTGCTCCATTTTGAGTGTGCTCTATATGAAACTTGCTTGATTTTGCATGTAGTTTCATATTATCATGTTGCATCCTTGTTTTGTGATGTTTGTTTGATGTTTGAATGCATTTTGTATCAATGCCATGCTTATCTTGTGTTGCTCATATCTTCTAGGCCGTAGCTCCGAATTTAATGAACTTTATATGTAATTTGACTAGAATTTCGTGTAGATCATCTTGGTGCATCTTAACTTGCTGTTTAAGAACTTGAACATAAGGTTTATTCAGATCTGGACCAATTTCGAAATTTGCATATGAGGACTTACCGGAATTATTATATGTTGTTTCCGGCCTCATTTAAACTTGCTTTCATGTGTTGCTCTTGTTTGCATCATCTCTTGCCATGAGTAGCCTCATCTAGATTTGTCATGCATCATGCTTGTTGTGCATCATGTCTTGTCTATGTGTGGTGTGTTTACCATGTTGTGTGCTTCTTCTTGTTAGTTCCTGTTTCGTTGCGATCGTGAGGATTCGTTCGTCTACGCTTGGTTCGGCTTCATCCGTTCGTCTTCTTCATGGACTCGTTCTTCTTCCTTGCGGGATTCCAGGAAAGATGACCGTCACCTTGGATCTCATTACTATCATTGCTATGCTAGTTGCTTCGTTCTTTTGCTATGCTGCGCTACCTATCATTTGCTCTTCAAGCCTCCCAAATTGCCATGTCAGCCTCTAACCTTTTGCACCCTTCCTAGCAAACCGTTGTTTGGCTATGTTACCGCTTTGCTCAGCCCCTCTTATAGCATTGTTAGTTGCAGGTGAAGTTGAAGATTGCTCCATGGCGAACAGGATTTGGTTGGGATATCACAATATCTCTTATATTATTAATGCATCTATATACTTGGTAAAGGGTGGAAGGCTCGGCCTTATGCCTGGTGTTTTGTTCCACTCTTGCCTCCCTAGTTTCCGTCATATCGGTATTATGTTCCCGGATTTTGCGTCGCTAACGCGGTCGGGTGACTTATGGGACCCCTTGACAGTTTGCTTTGAATAAGACTCCTCCAGCAAGGCCCAACATTGGTTTTCCATTTGCCTCACCACCACCTATATTTCCCTTGGGAGTAATTAACCCAAGCGTCATCTTTATTCAGCCCCCCGGGCCAATGCTTGTCTAAGTGTTGGTCCAAACTAGAGCACCGCCCGGACCATCCCTTGGCAACTTGGGTTACATCGGTTCCTGTATGCTTCGCTTATCCGGTGTTGCCCTGAGAACGAGATATGTGCAGCTCCTATAGGGATTGTCGGCGCATCGGGCGGCTTTGCTGGTCTTGTTTTATTGCTGTCGAAATGTCTTGTAGCCGGGATTCCGAGACTGATCGGGTCTTCCCGGGGAGAAGGAATATCCTTCGTTGATCGCGAGAGCTTATCATGGGCTGTTGGGACACCCTGCAGGTATAAACTTTCGAGAGCCGTGCCCATGCGGTTATGTGGCAGATGGGAATTTGTTAATATCCGGTTGTAGTAAACTTGAAGTAAACTCTTCTAAAATACACCAACCGTGTGCGTAACCGTGAGTGTCTCTTTTCGGGGTTGATCGAGAGGAGAACACGGTTTCTGGGTTATGTCTGACGTAAGTAGGAGTTCAGGATCACTTCTTGATCATTACTAGTTGACGACCGTTCCGCTTGCTCTCTTCTCGCTCTTGTTTGCGTGTGTTAGCCACCATATCATGCTTAGTCGCTGCTGCAACCTCACCACTTTACCCCTTCCTTTCCCATTAAGCTTTGCTAGTCTTGATATCCATGGTAATGGGATTGCTGAGTCCTCGTGGCTCACAGATTACTACACCACCAGTTGCAAGTGCAGGTTTCATGATGATCATGGCGCGAGGCGATGTTTTCTTGTTTTGAGTTCTTCTTCCGCTCTTTCGATCGGGGATAGGTTCGGTCGGCAGCCCGGGCTAGCAGGGTGGATGTCGTTTGAGCTTCAGTTTATGTTTCATCCGTAGTCGGATGTTGATCTTGTATATGATGTTGTATTCATGTGGCATTGTATGCCTTTTGTATGTATCCCCACTATTATGTAATGTTGATGTAATGATATCCATCTTGCAAAAGTGTTTCAATATGCGGGTCTATCCTTGGTGGGACCTTTGAGTTCCTTTTGGATAGGGTCGCATATTGGGCGTGACAAGTTGGTATCAGAGCCTCGACCGACCTTAGGAGCCCCCTTGATTGATCGTGTAGTTTGGCCGATGTTGAGTCTAGAATAAACTGTTTTCTGAGTCTAGTTATATCGGAGAGTAGGAATTCTTTTTTACTCCTCTGCCCCTTCGTCGCTCTGGTGAGGAATCTTGACGTAGGTGTTTTGAATTACTCCTCTTCCCGTTCAAATTTTTCTTTAGGATCACGTGGTTAGTGTCGTGAGTTGTCCATCCTTTTTTGTCCGGTGCATCTCTCGTCAAGTTGACTCAAGCCTCTTCATCGTTGTCAAGTCCAATCCTCAGTTGTTTTCTTTCCCACCCGCCCACCCTTCTTCTTCTCGGAACCGGAGTCCGTAATTGAGTATCCATCCTACTCGTGCGAAGTCTTTGCTTTCTTTCCTCAATGATTTCAACTGGTGTTTTCTCTTCAAGATATTCGTCGGTTTCCCTTCCAAGTTGCCTTTGTTTTCCCGCCTCCCACCCTCTTCTTCCCGGAGTGAGTCTCTTTCGAGCATCAATTTCATTCGTGTGGAGCCTCTTCAGGTCTTTCACAATTATTTCAACCGTGAATTCTCGCCTCGTTCGTCATTCTTCATCTCTTTCTTTTCGGTGGATTCAATTCAAGTTTTTCGAGTTGATCACATTCGTTTCCTTGGTTAAAGTGTTTTCCTGCTCGTTCGCCTCTCGCCAGCTTTATCCTTCCGGAGTGATGAAGACATCTCAGGAGATTCTTCTGTGCCAATTAATTCGAGGTTGTCACCTCATTCAAATATTTCAATTGTTCTGGTGCATCATCTATCTATTCAACATCCTTTTTCAACGGTGTTATCTCTTCAGTGGGCCCTAACCCACAGGTCTTTTCCCAGGATCTTACCTGACTCTTTCAATTTCCCCGGAGCTATTCCCAATTCTTTTCGAAGTTTGACGTAAGAATGAATTTCATCAGTCAGACGCCTTCCCAAGATCTCTTTCAAATTCTTTTCATTATTGGCTCAACCTCTTCGCTTTTCATTCTACCGGAGTATCTCCTTAATTTCGGTGGTGTTTCTCGTCTTCATTCTCAACTTTGAAGATCGCAGAAGAGTTTTTCCTTTAAATCTCGTCCGTTCTCTCGAAGATTCGTGGTTCTAGCTTCATGCTACCCTCTCGATTTTTTTCCATGATATTCTTTTCTTAACCATCCGGAGTATGTCAGAAGTTGTTTCCAGTTTCTTTTCACCGGAGGCCATCATTCCAGAAGAATTCTTCGTCCTCACATTTCAGCTACCGTTATCCAATTATCCCGGTCCTTCGTTCAAGTGTTCTTTAATCAGCTCATGATCTCTTTGTTCTTCTGCATACAAATCCCCTCTAGCATATTGGTTCTTCTAATTCTTCCCGGTGATTCATACTCTTTCATCAGTCATTTTCGAATTCTTACGGTGGTTCTTTCAGATTCTTTTCCTTTGTTATCATATTAATTCATTTGTTTCTTTTTAATCCTACCGGTGGCTCATGAAGACTCTCTCAAGTTTTGTGCTATATTTCCCCTTAATCATTTTCAAGAAGAATAAGTAGTATGCAAAATCCATTGCTTGTCCTCAATTTAATTTGATGAAGGATAAGCATACAATAAATCTTATTCTTATTTCCTCCTAGCGAGTAATCCCTTCCTTCGGAGTTTGTTCTTGATGAATAAATTCTAGTTCCAAGTGCTTTCATCTTTTCTTTTCCGGAGTTCAAATTTCCTCGGCCATTTCGTCGGAATCCTCCATCTAATTCATCGCAGGCTCATCTTATTCTTTCTTCCATCATTTTATCTCATCATCCTTTTGTTACCGGAGTTCTTCTTGGTGGTTCTTCATGATTTAATTCATTCTTCAAGAGTTCATCAAGATTCTTTTGGAGGAATTCAAGTACCTTTTCTTCTTGCATCTCGAAGTGCAATTAAATCTCTGTATTCTTTTGAAGTGGAGTTTTGCATTTCTTCGTACTTCTCAGCTATTCAATCATTTCCGTTTGTGGCCGGTTATCACCTTATGATCTTGAGATGTTACCTATAAGTCCACAACAAGCTTATTCTTTTCGTTGTTGAATTTTCTCAACAACTCCATTCAATCTTTTCTTCTAAGGTTGCTTTCTATTTCATTCGTGGCACAAGTTGTCATTTTCTTCTCCGTTCTTTTCATTCAACTCTTTCAATTCTTTCCGGAGGTTTTGTGTCATGTCTTCATCAATTATCATTCCATCATATTAAGTTCATGTTCTTTTCCTTCCATTTTCAGTCGGAGTGCTGCCTAAATCCTTTCAGTCTTATCTGTTTCTTTTCTCATTCTAACCACTCCGGTTAGAACGAGTGGTTTCATAGTCTATCTGATTCCGTGAGCTTTCGATTCTCGGCATTCTCGTCGTGTCTCTCTTCTTCTCGAGTGCTCTCGATTCTTTGCTTGTTCTCTTGAGTTCTTGTTTTCTCCTCATCCTTTTTCCCTTCCGTCTCGGTCCTAAGATCCCGGGACGAGATCTCTTGTTAGTGGAGGAGTGTTGTAACGCCCCGGATCCGATGCGCCAGGTGTCTGCCAGTTATTTGCCGTCGTTGCCATGTCGTTTGCTTGCGTGTTGCACTTTGCCTTGTCATCATTTGCATTTCATATCATGTCATCATGTGCATTTCATTTTGCATATGTGTTCGTCTCATGCATCCGAGCATTTTCCCCGTTGTCCGTTTTGCAATCCGCACTCCTATGTCTCCGGCGCCCCCTTTTACCTCTTTTTCGTAAAGCGGGTGTTAACGGTCTCGGAATGGACCGAGGTTTGTCAAGCGGCCTTGGTATAGCACCGGTAGACCGCCTGTCAAGTTTCGTTCCATTTGGAGGTCGTTTGATACTCCAACGGTTAACCGGGTAACCGTAAAAGCCCCCTTCTCTTTGCAGTCCAACACCTCTTCCAAAGTGGCCCAAAACCCAGCTAACTCCCCTACATGCTCCCAGTCGTTCGATCACGATCGCGTGGCCGAAAACCGCACCTCATTTGGACTCTCCTAGCTCCCTCTACCTATAAAACTAGCCCCTCCCCCGAAATTCGCGGATGAAAATCCCCCCGAAACCCTAGATCTCTCCCTCCACCGCGCCGGACATGTCCGCCGCCACCGGACGAAACCGCCGCCGCCCGAGCCAATCATGGCTTGCCACGTGGCCTCCGCGCCGCCCAGCGCCGCCCGCCGGAGCCCATCAAGGGCCCTGCAAGAGCCGGGTCGGTCGCCGCCGCCAGCCGCGCCTGCAGCGCGCCGCCTCCGTGGCCCGGCCTCCCGCCGCCGCCTCTCCATCGGCAGCACCGCCGCCCTCCGCCATGGGCGCCTCGCGCCGCCTCCGTCGGCAGGCGCCGCATCGCCCCGCCGCCCAGCGCCCTCTCGCCGCCTCGCCCGGCTTTGCACGCCGTCGCCTCACAGCACTGCCGCCCGCGACACCGGCCGCCCGCCCATGCCTCCGCTTACCGCCGCCACCACCGCGGCGCCTTGCCGCCGGAGTGCCTCGTCGTCGACCTCCTCCGCCTCCCCGCGTCGGGATCCGGCCGGATCCTGCGAGATCCGGCCCGGATCCGCCATCTCCGGCCACCCCGGCGTCTTCCCCACCTTCTCCGGCGAAATCCGGCCTGCCTCGGAATTCGTGCAAATTCAGAGGTTGACCCCGAAATTCCTCTGAGTCCCTGATTTTGCATATTTTCATGCCAAGTTTGACCTGTTGTATCTCTGTGCTTATTGCTCTGTTTTGTGCGTGTAATATGTCAAATTGTTATACTCGACGAGTACATCATTTCATTCCATTGCATCATTTTCTTTTGAGCTCATCTTGATGCCTGAATCATCGTTGCAAGAGTGCTATATGATGTTAATCTGCTGAAACTGTTATAACTTGATGATTTGTCATTTTTGTTGCATTTGATGTGTGCATCCTATGAGCATGAGCTCTACATGTGTTTTGATCTATGCCATGCCATATTTCCAGGGGTGCTTGCCATGTATTTTTGTGAGTTGTGTAGTGAGTGCATCAAGCTTGTTAAGTAGGGTACTTGCTGTTACTGTTTTGCTAGTCTGAATCTGCTATATCATGATGCTATGTTAACCTGCTGCTACAAGTCATTCTATGCATAATCTGGAGACGCTCATTAAGGATGTTTTGTTATACATGTCATGCTCTATCCATCCATGCCCATGGTTGCATTTATAGCCTGCTGCAGCTTGTTGTTATCTTGCTCCAAAGTTCCTAAATAATGTTGCTGTCAGCCTGTTAACTTGAAGTTCAATGTTGCCATGATTGTTGTTGGTGATCCATGCACTCTATGAACTTGCTCTTGCCATGTTTAGCTTCATATACATGTATTCTTACTGTGAGTTGCCTTGCCATGCCATGTATTGCTCTGTGGTGAGTGGTTCAAGCTCACCAACATGCCTACTTATTGTTGTTCCTGCCATGTATGAATCTGTCATATAACTTGCCATGTTTACATGGGTGCCATCTTATCTTCTGATCCTTTTTGGCTCATGGTCACTAAAGGACATTTGTTCTATGCATCTAGTAGTATCATGCCATGCCTTTGTTTGCCATGATAAGTTCCTGTAACATGTTCTTTGATAGCTCTAAACATTGCAACCTGATGTTATTTCCTGATAAGTCTGAAACTGTTAGTATTTGCAATCTTGCCATGTCATTTTGAGCATGTTCTAGTGATTTCTGGAGATAGCTCAGTGTTCATGTTTTGTAATGCTTTACCTGTACATCGTGCCCATGCCTTTTGTTTTTATGTTGAGGTGTTGTAGCATAGTGTTTTGATGCTTGCAATATGCCTAGTTGCTGTTTTGGACAGCTTGTCCTTGAAACTTGTTTCATGTGTATGTGTTGAACCGTTGCTCCGTTTTGAGTGTGCTCTATATGAAACTTGCTTGATTTTGCATGTAGTTTCATATTATCATGTTGCATCCTTGTTTTGCGGTGTTTGTTTGATGTTTAAATGCATTTTGTATCAATGCCATGCTTATCTTGTGTTGCTCATATCTTCTAGGCCGTAGCTCCGAACTTAATGAACTTTATATGTAATTTGACTAGAATTTCTTGTAGATCATCTTGGTGCATCTTAACTTGCTGTATAACAACTTGAACATAAGGATTATTCAGATCTGGACCAATTTCGAAATTTGCATATGAGGACTTACCGGAATTATTATATGTTGTTTCCGGCCTCATTTAAACTTGCTTTGATGTGTTGCTCTTGTTTGCATCATCTCTTGCCATGAGTAGCCTCATCTAGATTTGTCATGCATCATGCTTGTTGTGCATCATGTCTTGTCTATTGTGGTGTGTTTACCATGTTGTGTGCTTCTTCTTGTTAGTTCCTGTTTCGTTGCGATCGTGAGGATTCGTTCGTCTACGCTTGGTTCGGCTTCATCCGTTCGTCTTCTTCATGGACTCGTTCTTCTTCCTTGCGGGATTTCAGGCAAGATGACCGTCACCTTGGATCTCATTACTATCATTGCTATGCTAGTTGCTTTGTTCTTTCGCTATGCTGCGCTACCTATCATTTGCTCTTCAAGCCTCCCAAATTGACATGTCAGCCTCTAACCTTTTGCACCCTTCCTAGCAAACCGTTGTTTGGCTATGTTACCGCTTTTCTCAGCCCCTCTTATAGCGTTGTTAGTTGCAGGTGAAGTTGAAGATTGCTCCATGGCGGACAGGATTTGGTTGGGATATCACAATATCTCTTATATTATTAATGCATCTATATACTTGGTAAAGGGTGGAAGGCTCGGCCTTATGCCTGGTGTTTTGTTCCACTCTTGCCGCCCTAGTTTCCGTCATATCGGTATTATGTTCCCGGATTTTGCGTCGCTAACGTGGTCGGGTGATTTATGGGACCCCCTTGACAGTTCGCTTTGAATAAGACTCCTCCAGCAAGGCCCAACATTGGTTTTCCATTTGCCTCACCACCACCTATATTTCCCTTGGGAGTAATTAACCCAAGGGTCATCTTTATTCAGCCCCCCGGGCCAATTCTTGTCTAAGTGTTGGTCCAAACTAGAGCACCGTGCGGGACCATCCCTTGGCAACTTGGGTTACGTCGGTTCCTGTACGCTTCGCTTATCAGGTGTTGCCCTGAGAACGAGATATGTGCAGCTCCTATCGGGATTGTTGGCGCATCGGGCGGCTTTGCTGGTCTTGTTTTATTGCTGTCGAAATGTCTTGTAGCCGGGATTCCGAGACTGATCGGGTCTTCCCGGGGAGAAGGAATATCCTTCGTTGATCGCGAGAGCTTATCATGGGCTAAGTTGGGACACCCCTGCAGGGTATAAACTTTCGAGAGCCGTGCCCGCGGTTATGTGGCAGATGGGAATTTGTTAATATCCGGTTGTAGTAAACTTGAAGTAAACTCTTCTAAAATACACCAACCGTGTGCGTAATCGTGAGTGTCTATTTTCGGGGTTGATCGAGAGGAGAACACGGTTTCTGGGTTATGTCTGACGTAAGTAGGAGTTCAGGATCACTTCTTGATCATTACTAGTTGACGACCGTTCCGCTTGCTCTCTTCTCGCTCTTGTTTGCGTATGTTAGCCACCATATCATGCTTAGTCGCTGCTGCAACCTCACCACTTTACCCCTTCCTTTCCCATTAAGCTTTGCTAGTCTTGATACCCATGGTAATGGGATTGCTGAGTCCTCGTGGCTCACAGATTACTACACCACCAGTTGCAGGTGCAGGTTTCGCGATGATCATGATGCGAGAGCGATGTTTGCTTGTTTTGGAGTTCTTCTTCTGCTCTTTCGATCAGGGGATAGGTTCCAGGTCGGCAGCCTGGGCTAGCAGGGTGGATGTCGTTTGAGCTTCTGTTTATGTTTCATCCGTAGTCGGATGTTGATCTTGTATATGATGTTGTATTCATGTGGCATTGTATGCCTTTTGTATGTATCCCCACTATTATGTAATGTTGATGTAATGATATCCACCTTGCAAAAGCGTTTCAATATGCGGGTCTATCCTTGGTGGGACCTTCGAGTTCCTTTTGGATAGGGTCGCATATTGGGCGTGACAGCCCGGGCTGAAGAGGGAAGGAAGTACCCCGGCAAAGACGCCGGTGCAGAAACCGACTCTATCGATGAAGACGCCGCCACCCCGACGAAGAAGAGACGACGTCGCAACAAGAAACGCAAAGGCAAGGTCGTGCTTGTCATTGAGGGATCTGACGATACCGGTGCTGGCAAGAAGGTCAAGGAAGACGCCCCCGGCAAGGAGATTGCCGGGTGCGCCGCCTGCCGGGCCCTGGCGGCTACCGACAAGCCAGGAAGCTCCGGCAAGCAATACTGCAAGATCCACCGCACCAAGGGCCACGACCTCCAGAACTGCCGACAAGTCGAGTTTCTTGCTGTGAAGCAAAAGGCTGAGTACGAAAGGCGGGATGATAACCCACAAGTATAGGGGATCGCAACAGTTTTCGAGGGTAAAGTATTCAACCCAAATTCGTTGATTCGACACAAAGGGAGCCAAAGAATATTCTCAAGTATTAGCAGCTGAGTGGTCAATTCAACCACACCTGGAAACTTAGTATCTGCAGCAAAGTGTTTAGTAGCAAAGTAATATGATAGTGGTGGTAGCGGTAACAAAAGTAAAGACAACAAAAGTAATGTTTTTGGTATTTTTGTAGTGATTATAACAAAGAGTAACGGAAAAGTAAATAGCGAAGACCAAAGATATGGAAAGCTCGTAGGCACCAGATCAGTGATGGATAATTATGCCGGATGCGGTTCGTCATGTAACAGTCATAACATAGGGTGACACAGAACTAGCTCCAATTCATCAATATAATGTAGGCATGTATTCCGTAAATAGTCATACGTGCTTATGGAAAATAACTTGCATCACATCTTTTGTCCTACCCTCCCATGGCAGTGGGGTCCTATTGGAAACTAAGGGATATTAAGGCCTCCTTTTAATAGAGAACCAGAACAAAGCATTAGCACATAGTGAATACATGAACTCCTCAAACTATGGTCATCACCGAGAAGTATCCCGGTTATTGTCACTTCGGGGTTGTTGGATCATAACACATAATAGGTGACTATAGACTTGCAAGATAGGATCAAGAACACACATATATTCATGAAAACATAATAGGTTCAGATCTGAATTCATGGCACTCGGGCCCTAGTGACAAGCATTAAGCATAGGAAAGTCATAGCAACATCAATCTCAGAACATAGTGGATACTAGGGATCAAACCCTAACAAAGCTAACTCGATTACATGATAAATCTCATCCAACCCATCACCGTCCAGCAAGCCTACGATGGAATTACTCACGCACGGCGGTGAGCATCATGAAATTGGTGATGGAGGATGGTTGATGATGAGGACGGCGACGAATCCCCCTCTCCGGTGCCCTGAACGGACTCCAGATCAGCCCTCTCGAGAGAGATCAGGGCTTGGCGGCGGCTCCGTATCGTAAAACGGGATGATTTCTTCTCTCTGATTTTTTCTCCCCGAAAGCCAATAAATAGAGTTGGAGTTGGCATCGGAAGGTTTCCAGGGGGCCACGAGGTAGTTGGCGCGCCCAGGAGGGGGGCGTGCCCCCCACCCTCATGGACAGGGTGTGGGCCCCCTGGTCTTCATCTTTGGTGAGGATTTTTTATTATTTAGTCTAAGATATTCCGTGGAGTTTTAGGTCATTCCGAGAACTTTTGTTTTCTGCACATAAAACAACATCATGGCAATTCTGCTAAAAACAGCGTCAGTCCGGGTTAGTTCCATTCAAATCATACAAGTTAGTGTCCAAAACAAGGGCAAAAGTGTTTGGAAAAGTAGATACGACGAAGACGTATCAACTCCCCCAAGCTTAAACCCTTGCTTGTCCTCAAGCAATTCAGTTGACAAACTGAAAGAGAAAAAGAAAAACTTTTACAAACTCTTTTTGCTCTTGTTGTTGTACCTATGTCAAGCCAGCATTCAAGTTTTCAGCAAAGATCATAACTAACCACATTTGCAATAACTCCTAGGTCTCATGTTTACTCATATCAATAACATAATCAGCTAGGAAGCCATAATAATAAATCTCGGATGACAACACTTTCGCAAAATAATCATAATATGATATTGTCGGATAACGGGTTCCGGCAGACCCTTAAGGTTCGAACTCTGGGGTGCGCGCGGAGATCCAACCCTCCACCGTCTCGTACCTCGCCGAATCGCAGGGACCTAAACTACTAACAAGAACAACACAAGAGACACAAGATTTATACTAGTTCGGGCCACCGTTGTGGTGTAATACCCTACTCTAGTTTGTGGTGTGTGGATTGCCTCTGGGGCTGACGAAGAACTGTACAGGGAAGAACAGCATCACGAGGGTCTGTTCTTGGTGGGTGTGATGAACTGCTAAGTGGTGCCCCGCCGCTCTAGCTTGAGGAACGGGTTTCTCTCTCTCTCTCTGGATTCGAATGCTCGATCCGATCGCCCCGTCCCTCGAGTGTGGCTACCCCTATTTATAGGCGAAGGCCTGGGCCTCTTCCCAAATATTGAGCGGGAAGGGCGCCAACAATTAGCCATTTGAAGGGGAACAGCGGGTACACTTATCGACTAAAGTTGGTCCTCGCTTTGCAAAAGGCTCTGGTGATGGCCTGCTTGGGCTCCATGATGATCGCATTCCAGCCGTTGGGGCTGGTCTTGCTCTTGTTGCACGAAGCGGATGCCTTTGCTCGATGCCCTTGCTGCGCTTGCCCCTTTGCACCAAAGAGGAAAGGAGGGGCGCTGCGTGGGCTGGCGCTGACCGGCGCCCTTGGTACGTCATGGCTTACGTCCACGGGCACCTCGCGAGTACCCGCCTTGAACTCTCCGCTTCCTCGTGAGCCCTGACGAGGCCGTGCCGAGGAAGCTCTTGGTCGTCCGCCCAGCAGGCTTGCCCCTCGCGAGGTCTTGAGCTTGTGTTGATGAAGATGGGCCGTCCTGGGCCTCCTTTGAGCCACGCAGCGGGCCCAGAGCGAGCAAGTCTGGGGACCCCGTTTCGAGCGCCGACAAGAGCCCGGGCCTGGCGCGCCCAACTTGGCGAGCGAGAGGCGAAGGGCAAGTGCAAGCGTCGCGGGCCCTAACAGCCTGCTGACCTTAGGCGGCACGTGGCGGTTGATTGGAAGTGGGCGCACTGTTCCCCACGCCTCCTTATTTCGTGCCTTGCTAAGCGGACACGCTGCTGCACACATCATCGTTCCCCTCTCTGCTTGCTGCGCTCAGGTCCTTCCCTCTCTCGAACTCTGGTTTCCATTTCCAATCCAATCTCAAATCTCCCTTCCCCTTTCGATCGCCATGGCTCCGGCGAAGAAGGGAAAGGGAAAAACCTCTTGCCGCCGCCCGCTTCGCCGCCGCCCGGCAACCTCATTGTCGACCCGTCGATCATAATCAATCTGGAGGGCTTGGGCAAGGTCAGTTCGGCTCTGGCCACTTCCTTCAATGAATGCGGGAGGACGACGGCCTGGCCCGCGTCCCACTTTGCCATCGACAGGACAGTCACGAGGTCCGGTATTTGGCACGACGCCACGTGCGGGCAGTTCCCCTTTCTGATTTCTTCAATGTCGTGCTTTCCCACTATCAGATCCACATGATGCATCTGGGTCCTGAGTCCATTACTCTTCTCTCAGTCTTCGCCTTCGTTTGTGAGGCAATGATGGGCATCCTTCCCTCGGTTGCCTTGCTGCGCCACTTCTTCTCTCTGCGCCTTGTCGGCCCAGCTCAATGCTTGGCGTGCGTGAGCTTCGTCGCCGCGCCCGAGACCGCGGCCTCAGGGATTGACTTCAGCCTGCCTCCGCCCGCGGTTGGGTTCCGCGAGAGGTGGTTGTACGTGGATGCGGGGGTGCCCAGCCCCCTGCTATCGGAGCCAATTTTGCCGGCTGTCCCCAATTCTGGCTGGGGCCAGGAGACGCTTTCGAGCCCTCGGCTCTTCTTCGTCTGGCGCCGTCCGCATTCCCGAGGTCGCTCGTGGTGACAGCGCCCAAGGTGGTGAAGGAGTTCTGATCGCCGCGTTGCTCCTCTCAACGCCATTCCCACGGATGTGGGCCTTGGCGGGCCTGGTGATCGCATGAGGCTCCGGGAAGAAGACCCGGCGCCAAGCGCTAAGGAAGGTGCTCCTGGTCTGTTGGCGATCCTAACCCGGTGGCATCCAGCATGAAGGGGCCTTGCTGTACCGCTGCGGAATAGGGGTGATCTGGTGAACGGATGCCTATCTTCGATGAATGGGGCTGCGCCCGTTGGTCTCAGGCGTCGCGAGAATCGGTGGTGGTGATAGCCCTTCCGATCGGCGGCGGCGGCTCCTCCTCAAGTGGTGGAGCAAGGAGGTGCGAGCCGCCGAAGCCGAAGGACCCCGCCGAGGTGGCAGCGCTGGCGATGCTCGTGAGGGGCAACTCACGAGGCTCATGCAGCTGCGGCCGAGGGCGGCAAGCAGCCGCCATGCGCCAGGGCTGGAGCCCCCGAGGCTACTGCTTCTCCGGTGAGGCGACTAGCAGCGCGCATCGGGAAGAACGCCCACAGCGCAAGCCGCCTTGATGCTTCTCCCTTGCAGCGAGCTGATCCTGCGCCCAAATCTTGGGCGTTTCGCGTGAACTTGAGGCCCTCCGGGAGGAGAAGGAGGCCTGGCGATGATTACCCTTGTCGCTTGCTGAGCGCAGGAAGTGCCGCTCTTGACGAGTAAGCCTTCTTCTTCTCTAGCTCCTGATTCTTCTGCTGCTTGTACTGATCCTTGCCCCGCAGGCCCCTTCCTTCCGAGCTCATGGAGACAGGTGAGGAGACGTCCTCCCCGGCTTCGCCCCCTCCCCAGTCCTCGGGTGCCCCAAGCAGTGGAGCTCTTGTGGTGAGGGCAACCGGGGAGGTGAGCCGTCCCGAGGCGCGTCGGGGCCCTGCACGCCTCGCGATCCTTCCTCGTGAGCCTTCCCGAGGCATAGCTAGCCTGCCGTGGGCTTCTCGCCTGGTCGTGGACGGCGATTGGCTGAGGCGCTTCCTGCGCCCCTCGCCTGGGGATGGGCTGGCTCCAGGCCGGGCTCATGGTGCGGCGCGCCCGGCCGTCGCGAGGGTGCCAGCCCCCAGCCCCCTGCCCGAAGGGGGAGTGTTGATTTGTGGCTCCCGGCGCCCGTCTGGGGCGGTCGGTGGTGTGGAGGACGGCGTCTTGTGGCCTTTCCAGGGCGTCGCGCCCGCCATAAAGATTTCTTGATGGGCGGCCGGCGCGTGAGTCTTCTTGGTGAAGAGCTTCTTGGCGAAGACCGCGCTTTGAGGCCGAGGCCTGCGCTGGTCGCGAGAGGCGTGAGCTGGAGGGCGCTGCCGCCCTTGCGCGTCGCCAGCGCGAGCTTGATGATGAGGAAGCCAGGGTTTTGCTGGCAGCCTCCCGAGAGGCCTGTTCTCGGGCCATCGAAGAGGCCCGGGCAGCTGACAGGCGGCGGAGGAGCGGGCACGGGAAGCCCTAGCCGGTGCCACTCGTTGGAGGAGCAAGCGGAGCTGCGCGAGGCAACCCTGCGTCGATGAAGGTGGCCTGGCGACTGGCGGAGCTCGGAAGCGTGAAGAGGCGGCGGCGCTTGAAGCCGCCCGAGCAGCAAGCGTCTGAACTGAGCACTTGAGCGAGGCGCTTGGCGACGCGGGCAGAGGATGAGGTTGCCGCACGGGAAGCCCGCGTCATGGAGGAGGTCGGACGCCGAGTGGCGGCGGCGCGCTCGAACCTCTAGCGCGAGTTTGAGGAGCGGTTGGGGTTGATCAAGGCCGAGGCTGAGGGCAGGACTGCTGCCTTGAGGACCAAACTGGAGTAGGCTATGCGGCGGGCCGATGCTCTTCAGGCCGCCCTTGAGGTGGCGCAGAGGGAGTCCACCACCTCTCAGGCCGAGGCGCTCCTTCTTTGCGAGCGGGTGGAGGAGGCCGAGGCTGTCGCGCGCCAGAATGCGGACGAGATGCGTCAGCGGCGAGTCTTGGAGCATGAGCACCGCCCCATGCTCGCCACGCTCCGGGAAAGAGCTAACGTGGCCTTGGATAATATCTGCGAGGCGGCGGTTGGCCAGCCGCACGCGGTCAACTACGCCGGCAACCTTAAGTTCTTCACTGATGTGGTGGCGCGGCTGGAGGCGCGGTCGGTCAGGGCCGACAGGTTGGTGGAGGAGAGGAGTCGCGCGCTGCTCGGGCGCGCCTTCTCTCGTGTCTTCAGCCATCTCCGGGACATGGACCCTCACTTCGATTTTGACGCGGCCATCGCCCCAGTTCCTCAGGCCGTCCGGGGTGACCTGGCGCACTGGGTGGAAGACAACGTGGATGCCCTCGTTCGGGCCTTCGCTTCAGATTACGACGGCGTGGTCGTGGCCGCCGATGAGGGCGGCATGGTGAACGGCCCAGACGCCGCCGATGATCACGCAGGCAGCGACGGCGAGGCCAGCGACGCCAGCCATGGCTTAGGAGGTGCTCCTGAGGATGCATTGGGGGATTTGTCCGACTGATTATGTATTGTCCTTGTTCCGTTACCCTGCACGAGAAGAACTCAGGTTTTGGCCTGATGGAGGTGAGAGCATTTTGGGAGGGGGAGCCCCTCATGTAAGACTTGTGCTCTACGTATTAGCAGGTGTTACATCGCCCATACACCCGCGCCAAGTGGTAGGCTAGGCGACGCGCTAGTTTGATGGTTTACCTTCGTTTCGTACGAACCCCGAGATAGCCTGCGCGAGGCTGCGGCAATCCGAGTGTATATCGATCGAATCCGTAGGACCTGCAGCAAAAACCCTCCGGAGAGGACGCAGCGGCGACAGGCTGGGCTGTGCACAGGCTTGGCCTGGCCCGGCTCGCGAGGGGCTCGCGAGGGGAGGCGGCTGAGGCGGAGTTGTAACCGAAACGCGAGAGATTTGCTCGAACGAGACTAAGCACCCCTTCCCCGAATACACGCAAATCTTCAAGCTCAAATTCAACTTAAATCCAACGGGGGAAAGCGACAGCCAGAGGAAAAACCAAATGAAAGCAGAAAAAAGGCCGCGTCCGGCACCTAGTCTAGTCTTGGACGTCTTCTCACCAGCGTGGAGCTAAGTGCAGCTACTGGGCGTAGGAGGGAGCCCCAGGGCCTGAGGCCGGCACCCCTGAGACTCCGGGGCGTGTACAGCCCCACTCATTATTACGTGAGAGTGTCACGCAGGCGGCGAGCTTCACGAGCCTTGGGCCTTCTTCACAGTACCGGCCTTGCTTCATATCGCCAGACGAGGCCCGCCTTGCGCCACACTCTAGTGCCACCAACGACGACCGGAAACCAGGGCGCCGCCCGTGGGGTAGAGCGGTCGCCAGTTCCCCGGCGACCACGGGTCCTCCGCCGAGGCAGGCCACGAGGCACCTCCCCAGCAGAGGGCCTACCTCCTGAGAACGCCTTGCTCCGAACGCAGTGGTGGTGATGCCGGATCTCTGCTCCTCTCCGGCAGCCCCCTGTGCCCCCCTCCCGAGGGGTAGGAGACTGGGGGAGCGGGGCAGCTGTTCGTCGTGGCGACATGTACCTCCTGCGACCTATGGTTAGCGTATGTTTGCTCTTGAGGAAGTAGCGGTACCCGATAATCGTCGCCTCCGGCGTGACCAGCGGGACCATCTCGAGACTCCTGGAAGAGCGCGGCTTCTCGCGCCTCATCCCCCCAGATTGGGCTGAGGAGCGAGTCTTGTTCTCCCTCATGCGGGTGCCCCTGGTCCATCATGTGGGGCACGTATTGTTCCGGCGCCGTCATCCTGAAGGCCACGCCGTAGTGCTGAGCGTGCCTTGCTGCTTGATGCGCCCGCCGTGGGGTGGTGGCGCGGCGGTCCAACAGGGCCGTGAGTTGCGTCGAGTCCTTCTTCTCCGCGGGCCGGGGGCGGGGGCAACCCCGCCACCGGCCCGGCGCTGACAGCTTCGCCGGTGCTGGAGTAGCTTTGGAGCCCGCGGGCGCGCGTGGAGCCCCCGTGCGGGCCGCCCTCGGCCTGAGGTGGGAGTTGGGTGCAGAAGGGGTGAGCCCCCGAGGCGGCGAAGCCCAGGAGCTCCGCCACTCGCTCCAGCAGCACGTCGCGGCCGCTCTCCGGCCTTTGCACTCCAACAGCTCTCGGGCCCTTGTGGCGCGGCCCTCAAGTTCGCTTTGCTCCCGCGGTGTAGGGTGAAGTGGTCGTGGCGTGGTTGGAGGCTCTTGCTGCCGACCGCGCTGTCACGGTGTGGCGCCGTCGAACCTGTCCGCATCGCCCATGACCCTGGCGCCCTGCGGACCGCGAGCTGCTGAAACGCAGGTCGCCCGAGGCGGCTCTGCGTGGGCGGGCCATGCTGCCCATGGATCTGGTTGCCAGCAGTGGCGGGTCATGGCGATGGCGATCGACGGGGCGCGAAGTGGCGAAAGCGGACTCGGCGCACCTACAGCGCGCCAAATGTTGGATCACGGGTTCCGGCAGATCCTTAAGGTTGAACTACGGGGTGTCGCGGAGATCCAACCCTCCACCGTCTCGTACCTCGCCGAATCGCGGGGACCTAAACTACTAACAAGAACAACACAAGAGAGGCAAGATTTATACTAGTTCGACCACCGTTGTGGTGTAATACCCTACTCTAGTTTGTGGTGTGTGGATTGCCTGCAGGGCTGACGAAGAACGATGCAGGGAAGAACAGCCTCGCGAGGGTCTTCTTGGTGGGTGTGATGAACTGCTAAGTGGTGCCCGCCGCTCTAGCTTGAGGAGCAGGTTTCTCTCTCTCTCTGATTCGAATGCTCGATCCGATCGTCCCCGTCCCGAGTGTGGCTACCCCTATTTATAGGCGAAGGCCTGGGCCTCTTCCCAAATATTGGCGGGAAGGCGCCAACAATTAGCCATTTGAAGGGGAACAGCGGGTACACTTATCCCGACTAAAGTTGGTCCTCGCCGCAAAAGGCTCTGGTGATGGCGCCGCTTGGGCTCCACGATGACTGCATTCTAGCCGTTGGGGCTGGTCTTGGTCTTGTTGC
Source organism: Aegilops longissima (assembly GCA_021605205.1). Classification (NCBI taxonomy): domain Eukaryota; kingdom Viridiplantae; phylum Streptophyta; class Magnoliopsida; order Poales; family Poaceae; genus Aegilops; species Aegilops longissima. The sequence goes on from CM038678.1 coordinate 555,965,331, forward strand.
ACCGAAACGGATGCCTTTGCCTGATGCCCTTTCCTGCGCTTGCCCCCTTTGCACCAAAGAGGAAAGGAGGACGCTGCGCGGGCTGGCGCCCGACTGGCGCCCTTGGTTGTCATGGCTTACGTCACGGGCACCTCGCGAGGTACCCCGCCTTGAACTCTCCGCCTCCTCATGAGCCAGCCTGACGAGGCCGTGCCTGAGGAAGCTCTTGGTCGTCCGCCCCACGAGGCTTGGCCCCTCGCGAGGGTCTTGAGCTTGTGTTGATGAATATGGGCCGTCCTGGGCCTCCTTTGAGCCACGCAGCTGGCCGCAGGCAGGCAAGTCTGGGGACCCCCGTTCCCAGAACGCCGACAGATATAACAAGATGGTATCTCGCTAGCCCTTTCTGAGACCGCAAAGCATAAATGCAGAGCACCTTTAAAGATCAAGGACTGACTAGACATTGTAATTCATGGTAAAAGAGATCCAATCATAGTCATACCCGATATAAATTAACAGTAATGAATGCAAATGACAGCTGTGCTCTCCAGCTAGTGCTTTTAATAAGAGGGTGATGACTCAACATAAAAGTAAATAGATAGGCCCTTCGCAGAGGGAAGTAGGGATTTGTAGAGGTGCCAGAGCTCGGTTTTGAAATAGAGATAAATTATATTTTTAGCGGCATACTTTAATTGTCAACATAACAACTAAGAGATGACGATATCTTCCATGCTAAACTAATTATAGGCGGTTCCCAAACAGAATGGTAAAGTTTATACTCCCCCTCCTCCACAAGCATCAATCCCTGGCTTGCTCGAAACAACGAGTGCCTCCAACATTCAACGGGTCCCAGGGGGAGTTTTGTTTGCAATTATTTTGATTTAGTTTGCATAAAGCATGGGACTGGGTATCCCGGTGACCAGCCATTTTCTCGTGAGTGAGGAGCGGAGTCCACTCCTCTTGAGAATAACCCGCCTAACACGGAAGATAAGGGCAGGCCTAGTTGATATGTGAGCTATTCGAGCATGCAAAACAGAATGTTTATTTGAAGGTTTAGAGTTTGGCACATACAAGTTTACTTGGAACGGCGGGTAGATACCGCATATAGGAAGGTATAGTGGACTCATGTGGAATAACTTTGGGGTTTAAGGGATTGGATGCACAAGAAGTATTCCTGCTTAGTACAAGTGAAGGCTAGCAAAAGACTGGGAAGCGACCAACTAGAGATCGACAACAGTCATGAACATGCATTAAAATTAATAAACATTGAATACAAGCATGAGTAGGATATAATCCACCATGAACATAAATATCGTGAAGGCTATGTTGATTTGTTTCAACTACATGCGTGAACATGTGCCAAGTCAAGTCACTTAAATCATTCAAAGGAGGATACCACCCCATCATACCACATCACAACCATTTTAATAGCATGTTGGCACGCAAGGTAAACCATTATAACTCATAGCTAATCAAGCATGGCACGAGTAACTATGATCTCTAATTGTCATTGCAAACATGTTTATTCATAATAAGCTGAATCAAGAACGATGGACTCATCATATTTACAAAAACAAAATAGGTCAATTTCATACCAGCTTTTCCCATCTCAGTCAGTCCATCATATATGTCATCATAATTGCCTTTCACTTGCATGACCGAACGATGTGAATAATAATAAGAGTGCACGTGCATTGGACTAAGCTGGAATCGCGAGCATTCAATAAATACGAGAAGACAAGGCAATATGGGCTCTTGGTTAAATCAACAACGATGCATATAAGAGCCACTTCAACAATTTAATCATGATCTTCTCCTACTGACCCCCAAAGAAAAGAAAGGAAAATAAAAACTATTTACACGGGAAAGCTCCCAACAAGCAAAAGAAGAACGGCAAATATTTTTGGGTTTTCTTTTTAATTATTACTACTACAACAGGAAAAATGAACTACTACTAATTTTTTGGTTTTTCTAAGGTTTATTAAACACACAAGAAGAAAGCAGGACAAAGAAAATAAACTAGTATGGATATTACAGTGAAGGAGTATGAGCACCGACATCTAGTGTGTGAACATGAATGTAAAGTCGGTGAGAAATACGTACTCCCCCAAGCTTAGGCTTTTGGCCTAAGTTGGTCTATTGCCAGGGATAACCTAGCGGATGCCCGTAGGTGTAGCTGGGGTCGTACTGCGATGCAGCGGCTATCGCCTCCTGAGCTGCAGCGTGGCGTCGAGCCGCCTCCGCTCTCCTCTCGTACTCATCTGCCTCCTCTCTGGTAATAATATATCTTCCTTTTGTCTGAGAATCAAAGAAGGCAGGAGCAGGAAGAGTAATATGGACAACATGCCGTTTGTTAAAGATTAGTCGATACTGGAGAGGTGGTTCAGTCCTCTCAACAAACTGGTGGGAAACCATAGAATCAAAATCCAAATAAGTAGGGGGTAACTCCATATCACCCTCACGAATATCTATCTCACGAAAATTAGCTAAGCGGGTTGCATAAATTCCTCCAAAGAAATCTTCGTTATGTCTATTATGATGCAACCTACGCGCTACAATGGCTCCCATATGATAAGATTGGTCTTCTAAAACAGCACTTCTGAGAATCCCGAGATCAGGGGCACACATGTGACATGCTTCATCCTTAGCATTTATGCATCTACCTATGAAGAGAGCAAAATAATGTATAGCAGGAAAGTGAATGCTCCCTATAGTGGCTTGCGTTATATCTCTAGATTCCCCCATAGTTATTCTAGCAAGAAAGTCTCTATATTCAGATTTAGGGGGATCCCTAACACTACCCCAAGATGGGAGTTTGCAAGCAAAAGTGAAATCCTCTAAGTCCATGGTATAAGATTTGTCATAAAGGTCAAACATGACTGAAGGAGAATTACGCAAAGATGAAAACTCAAACCTCCTCACAAATGAACTTGTGAGATCATGATACTGGGAGCATTTGTCAACCTCAAAGTCCTCAAGACCGGTAGTATGCAAATATGCGTTAAATTCTTCTTTGATTCCCGCTTGATCCATAAAATTTTCCGAAGGCCATTCACGAGGGCCTCACAAGAGCGTCTCTTGGTGGTTCCTCGTCAAGATCATGCATTGCAAGCACAGGACCTTGCTTCCTTGAAGAACCACCTTGGAACATCTTCCTAAACATATTGTTTCCTCTGAAAATTTCTGAAATTTTAGTAACTTCAAACAAAAGTGAACCAACTTCAATAAAATTGATAGCAACTACTCCTACAAGTGCCTAGAGCCTATATCAAGCATTAGAACTACTTGGAACCATATAAATTTGACATGCAAGCTCAAGAACATGGTCACCTGTGCAGCACAAATTTGCAAAGAATAAAGCACTAGAACAAAAACTAATTGGACCAATGGAGGAGTCACATACCAAGGAACAATCTCCCCAAGAAGTTTTGCGAGAGGTGCTTTGAGTTAGGAGATCGAAAATCACAGAAAAAGTGGCTGGAACTCGAGCTTGAGTTGGTTTTTTGGGTTTGTGTGAGGCAGAGGAAGAAGATGGGTGCAGGGATAAGTGGAGGAGGGCCACCGTGGGCCCACGAGGCGGGTGGGTGCGCCCAGGGGGGTAGGGCGCGCCCTCCACCCTCGTGGCCAGGTGGCAGCTCCCCCCGAGGTAATTTTTGCACTAAATATCCTCAAATATTCCCGAAAAAATCATATTAAATTGGCATGGCATTCTGAGGACTTTTATTTTCGGGATATTTTTATATTGCACGGATAAATCGGAAATGTATGAAAAATACTATTTTTTACTTTATTTCTACTAAATAATAGAAAATATAAAGAGGGTACAGAAGGTTGTGCTTCTAGTTTCATCCATCTCATGCTCATCAAAAAGAATCCACTAACAAGGTTGATCAAGTCTTGTTAACAAACTCATTCCGATTAACATGGAACCAGAGAAATTTTGAATAACACTAAGTTACCTCAACGGGGATATGGACATCCCCAATAATAAGTATATCATATTTCTTCTTGACAGTAGGAAGAGGAAATACAAAACCTCCAAATATAATCGATGGAATTTTTCCAATAGAGTTGATACTATGAACTTGAGGTTGTTTCCTCCGAAAGTGTACCATGTGCTCATTACCATTAACATGAAAAGTTACATTGCCTTTGTTGCAATCAATAACAGCCCCGGCAGTGTTAAGCAAAGGTCTTCCAAGAATAATAGACATACTATCATCCTCGGGAATATCAAGAATAACAAAGTCCGTTAAAATAGTAACGTTTGCAACCACAACAGGCACATCCTCACAAATACTGACAGGTATAGCAGTTGATTTATCAGCCATTTGCAAAGATATTTCAGTAGGTGTCAACTTGTTCAAGTCAAGTCTACGATATAAAGAGAGAGGCATAACACGAACACCGGCTCCAAGATCACATAAAGCAGTTTTAACATAATTTCTCTTAATGAAGCATGGTATAGTAGGTACCCCTGGATCTCCAAGTTTCTTTGGTATTCCACCCTTAAAAGTATAATTAGCAAGCATGGTGGAAATTTCATCTTCCGGTATCTTTCTTTTATTTGTAACAATATCTTTCATATATTTAGCATAAGGATTCATTTTGAGCATATCACCAATCGCATACGCAAAAAGATGGGTCTAATCATTTCAAAGAAAGCGCTCAAAATCCTCATCATCCTTTTCTTGGATGGTTTGGGAGGAAAAGGCATGGGTTTCTAAACACATGGTTCCTTTCTTTACCATGTTTCCTAGCAATGAAGTCTCTTTTATCATAACGTTGATTCTTTGATTGTGGGTTATCAAGATCAACAAGATGTTCAACTTCTACATCATTATCATTACTAGGTTGAGCATCATCATGAACATCATCATTAACATTTTCACTAGGTTCATGTTCATTACAGATTGTGTTTCAAAGATCGGACATAGAGTTATCATTTGGATTCTCGGTGGTTCAGCAATAGGTTCACTAGAAGTTTGCAAAGTCTTATCATTTTCTTTTTCTTCCTTTTAGAAGAACTAGGTATATCAATATTATTTCTCTGAGAATCTTGCTCGATTCTCTTAGGGTGGCCTTCAGGATACAAAGGTTCTGAGTCATTCTACCAGTTCTAGTAGCCACTTTAACAGATAATCATTTTCTTACTATTCATTTCATCAAGCACTTCTTTACGAGCTTTAAGTACTTGTTCTACTTGAGTGGTAACCATAGAAGCATGTTTGCTAACAAGTTTAAGTTCACCTCTAATATTAGCCATATAATCACCCAAGCGTTTAATCATAAAGGTATTTTGTTTTAATTGTCTACCAAAATAAGCATTGAAGTCATCTTGCTTAAACATAAAGTTATCAAACTCATCCAAGCACTGACTAGCAATTTTAGTAGGAGGGACTTCAGCTTTATCATATCTATAGAGAGAATTTACCTTTACTACCTGTGTCAGGTTATCAGGATCAGGAGGTTCTTCAGTGAATAGAGAATTGAGATCATATATTTCTTCAACAGGCGGTAAATTAAGACCATGTATTTCTTCGATAGGAGGTAAATTCTTAACATCTTCAGCTTTAATGCCTTTTTCTTTCATAGATTTCTTTGCCTCTTGCATATCTTCGGGACTGAGAAATAGAACACCTCTCTTCTTCGTAGTTGGTTTAGGAATAGGCTCAGTAATTGGCTCGGGAGTTGGCTCAGGAGGTGCCCAATTATTTTCATTTGTCAACATATTATTCAATAGAATTTCAGCTTCATCCGGTGTTCTTTCCCTGAAAAGAGAACCAACACAACTATCCAGGTAATCTCTGGAAGCATCGGTTAGTCCATTATAGAAGATATCAAGTATTTCAGGTTTCTTAAGCGGATGATCAGGCAAAGCATTAAGTAACTTGAGAAGCCTCCCCCAAGCTTGTGGGAGACTCTCTTCTTTAATTTGCACGAAGTTGTATATTTCCCTCAAAGCAGCTTGTTTCTTATGAGCAGGGAAATAGTTAGCAGAGAAGTAATAAATCATATCCTGGGGACTACGCACACAACCAGGATCAAGAGAATTAAACCATATCTTAGCATCACCCTTTAATGAGAACGGAAATATCTTGAGTATATAAAAGTAGCGCGATCTCTCATCATTAGTAAACAGGGCAGCTATATCATTTAACTTAGTAAGATGTGCCACAACAGTTTCAGATTCATAGCCATAAAAAGGATGAGATTCAACCAAAGTAATTATATCAGGATCAACAGAGAATTCATAATCCTTATCGGGAACACAAATAGGTGAAGTAGCAAAAGCAGGGTCAAGTTTCATTCTGTCTCTAAGAGATTCTTTACTCCATTTAACTAGCAGCCTCTTAAGTTTGTATCTATCCTGGCAGGCAAAAATAGCTGCAGAAGATTCCATACCAAAAAGATAACCCTTAGGAATAGCAGGCATATCTTCATCATCACTTTCATCAATATTATCAGTTTCAACAGTTTCTTTCTCTCTAGACCTAGCAATTTGTTCATCTAGAAATTCACCAAGGGGCACAGTAGTATCAAGCAGAGAAGTAGTTTCATCATAAGTATCATGCATAGCAGAAGTGGCATCATCAATAACATCCGACATATCGGAACGAATAGCAGAAGCTGGTTTAGGTGTCGCTAGCTTACTCATAATAGAAGGTGAATCAAGTGCAGAGCTAGATGGCAGTTCCTTACCTCCCCTCGTAGTTGAGGGATAAATTGTTGTCTTAGCGTCTTTCAAGTTCTTCATAGTGTCCAGCAGATATAAATCCCAAGTGACTCAAAGAATAGAGCTATGCTCCCCGGCAACGGCGCCAGAAAAAGGTCTTGATAACCCACAAGTATAGGGGATCGCAACAGTTTTCAAGGGTAAAGTATTCAACCCAAATTTGTTGATTCGACACAAGGGGAGCCAAAGAATATTCTCAAGTATTAGCAGCTGAGTTGTCAATTCAACCACACCTGGAAACTTAGTATCTGCAGCAAAGTGTTTAGTAGCAAAGTAATATGATAGTGGTGGTAACGGTAACAAAAGTAAAGACAACAAAAGTAATGTTTTGGTATTTTGTAGTGATTGTAACAATAGCAACGGAAAAGTAAATAAGCGAAGAACAAGATATGGAAAGCTCAGAGGCACCGGATCCGTGATGGATAATTATGCGGATGCGGTTCGTCATGTAACGATCATAACATAGGGTGACACAGAACTAGCTCCAATTCATCAATATAATGTAGGCATGTATTCCGTAAATAGTCATACGTGCTTATGGAAAAGAACTTGCATGACATATTTTGTCCTACCCACCCGTGGCAGCGGGGTCCTATTGGAAACTAAGGGATATTAAGGCCTCCTTTTAATAGAGAACAGGAACAAAGCATTAGCACATAGTGAATACATGAACTCCTCAAACAATGTTCATCACCGAGAAGTATCCGGATTATTGTCACTTCGGGGTTGTCGGATCATAACACATAATAGGTGACTATAGACTTGCAAGATAGGATCAAGAACACACATATATTCATGAAAACATAATAGGTTCAGATCTGAATTCATGGCACTCGGGCCCTAGTGACAAGCATTAAGCATAGAAAAGTCATAGCAACATCAATCTCAGAACATAGTGGATACTAGGGATCAAACCCTAACAAAGCTAACTCGATTACATGATAAATCTCATCCAACCCATCACCGTCTAGCAAGCCTACGATGGAATTACTCACGCACGGCGGTGAGCATCATGAAATTGGTGATGGAGGATGGTTGATGATGACGACGGCAACGAATTCCCCTCTCCGGAGCCCCGAACGGACTCCAGATCAGCCCTCCCGAGAGAGATTAGGGCTTGGCGGCGGCTCTGTATCGTAAAACGCGATGATTTCTTCTCTCTGATTTTTTTCTCCCTGAAAGCCAATAAATAGAGTTGGAGTTGGCGTCGGAAGGTTTCCAGGGGGCCCATGAGGTAGGGGGCGCGCCCAGGAGGGGGGCGCGCTCCCCACCCTCATGGACAGGGTGTGGGCCCCCTAGTCTTCATATTTGGCGAGGATTTTTTATTATTTATTCTAAGATATTCCGTGGAGTTTCAGGTCATTCCGAGAACTTTTGTTTTCTGCACATAAAACAACATCATGGCAATTCTGCTGAAAACAGCGTCAGTCCGGGTTAGTTCCATTCCAATCATACAAGTTAGAGTCCAAAACAAGGGCAAACGTGTTTGGAAAAGTAGATACGACGGAGACATATCAAGGGACAAGGAGAAGGACCAGGACGGTGCTGAGGGATCCGGCAAGAAGCGTGTCGGCCAAGGAGGCCACCCCGGCAAGGACAACCAGCAAGAGAGGCCCGCCCGGGGCCGCGACAAGAAACAAGAAGACGATGATCATGACGAGGACGACGAGTCTGGTGAGCAAGGGTTCCAGAAGGCTACGGAGGCCATGTGCGTCAATGGTGGTGCCTTGCTGCATACCTCTCACCGCCGGCTCAAGCAGTGGGCGCATGAGATTACAGCAGCAGAGCCATCGTTCGATGCTCAGAAGCCGCTAAAGTGGTCCAGCACGCCCCTCATCTTTGACACCGAGGACCACCCTGACCACAGTACCGCGGTCGGGTGTTTGCCATTGTTGGTCTCGCCAACGATACGCAACCTCAGGGTGAACAAGATGTTGGTTGACGGCGGGGCCGGCCTGAACCTGATCTCGCCTTTCATGATCAAAAGGTTGCGAATCCCTGATGGAGACCGCGAGGAAACGGACACTTTTCAAGGGGTCAATCCAGGGAGGAGCCAGCCGAAGGGAAAGGTCACACTTCCCGTGACATTTGGAGGAGAGTTGAACTACAAGACGGAGATGATCTTCTTTGACGTGGCCGATATCCCCTTGCCCTACAATGGGATCCTCGGCCGCCCGGCACTAGCCAAGTTCATGGCGGCGTCACACTACGCCTACAACATGCTAAAGATGCCCGGGCCGTTGACCATCATCTCCGTCCCCTCCGACAAGAAGGACGCGCTGATCTGCGCCGACCAACTCTACCGGGAAGTAGTTGCAGCAGCTGCCGTCAAGGCACCTGCTCCTGCCGCTGAAGGCCCGGGAGCGAAGAAGGAGCCCGGCAAGACCGCTTGCACCCACTCAGGCAAGCGCACCTCCTCGGAGTGTTGTGGTACCATTGAGGACATGCCAGAGAGCTCTACCGACAAGAGCAAGAGATCCAGAGCTGAGCCACCGCAGACCAAGAAGGTGCGCGTCGGGGAGGATGGCACAGGAGGGGCCTTCATCATAGGCTCCACCCTCGATAGCAAATAGGAAGGCACGCTCATCACCTTCCTACGGGCAAATGTCGACGTGTTTCCATGGCAAGCGTCCGACATCCCCGGTGTTCCTAGGGAGGTGATTGAGCACCACCTAGCTGTCTGCCCCCATGCGCGGCCCGTCAAGCAGAAGGTCAGAAAGCAGGCTCTGGAAAGGTAGGAGTTCATCATAGAGGAGATCAGGAAGTTGGAAGCGGTAGGTGAGGGAGTCCTGGATTAGGGGGTGTCTGGCTAGCCGGACTATAGCCTTTGGCCGGACTCCTGGACTATGAAGATACAAGATTGAAGATTTCGTCCCGTGTCCGGATGGGACTTTCCTTGGCGTGGAAGGCAAGCTTGGCGATACGGATATGTAGGTCTCCTACCATTGTAACCGACTACGTAACCCTAACCCTCTTGGTGTCTATATAAACCAGAGGGTCTTAGTCCGTGAGGACGAACAACAATCATACCATAGGCTAGCTTCTAGGGTTTAGCCTCTACGATCTTGTGGTAGATCTACTCTTGTACTACCCATATCATCAATATTAATCAAGCGGGAGTAGGGTTTTACCTCCATCGAGAGGGCCCAACCTGGTTAAAACATCGTGTCCCTTGTCTCCTGTTACCATCCGCCTAGACGCACAGCTCGGGACCCCCTACCCGAGATCCGCGGTTTTGACACCGATATTGGTGCTTTCATTGAGAGTTCCTTCGTGTCGTCATCTTTAGGCCCGATGGCTCCTCCGATCATCAACAACGATGTGCTCCGGTGAGACTTTTCTCCCGGACAGATCTTCGTATTCAGCGGCTTTGCATCATGCGGGCAATTAAGCAGCCATCCGGAGCAGATTGAGCTACGCCCGCCACCGTGTCAGATTTGGAAGTTTGAACTACACGGTGGCGTCCACGAGACTTGATCTTGACGGGTTCGAGCCACAGCCAAGCGCACCGCCTGCCACGAGGGCATGATCTAGCTCTGCCGCCAAGCGGTGTCTGGAGGCCGCACTCGATGTCCGCTCCGACCTTTAGCTCGGGCCGATCGCTGCCGATCCAGATGTGTGGCTGGACACCGCCTCGGGGCTCCGATCTCTATGTCGATTGAGCCACAAACCTACCCGTCCCTTTGCGGCTTCGTGACTCCAAGGTGCGGACTCCTCTCCGACTCGAACCTTCCATACGCCCGCCAATCGAATCCGATTGGGTGCCGATCATGGAATTCACTGCGCGGACATCTTTCAAAGACTCGCCCTTTGGCGACATCCTGAACTCACTAAAGTCTCTCTCTTTATCAGGAGAGACCTGGCCAGACTATGGTCAGGAAGGTTGGGATGCGGACGACGAAGAAATTCAAAGCCCACCCACCACCCACTTCGTAGCCACTGTCGACGATTTAACCGACATGCTCGACTTTGACTCCGAAGACATCGACGGTATGGACGACGATGCAGGAGACGATCAAGAACCAGCGCCTATAGGGCACTGGAGAACGACCTCATCTCACGATGTATACATGGTGGACACACCTAAAGGAAGCGATGACGAGGAACAACGGGACGCTACGAAGGATCATTCCCTCGAAAAGCAGTCAAAACGGCGATGTAAGCACCGCTCAAAGTCCCGCCTCGACAAAGACAACAACCATACAGACCCAGCCATAGAGCAAGGCAAACCGGTGGACGACGAACATGCTATCGAGCAACCATCCGAACAGGACAACCTGGATAAACAACCCGTCCCCGGCGAAGACAACAATTCGGACGATCTCACGCCGGACAAGTTGCTGGAGCAGAAGAACCTCCACAAAAGGCTTGTCGCGACTGCATGTAGCCTAAAAAAGCAGAAGCGGAAGCTCAAAACAGCGGAAGATGCACTCAGAATCAGATGGAGCAAAGTACTCAACACCAGAGACAAATCGGCGACGATCGCGAACGAAGAGCTACCCAAAGCGAAAACTACCGCCCGAATTTGATGAGGAGGCCGTAGAGCCCCCGCAATCAAAAAACAAAGAGGCCACTCGGTCTGATGGACGACCCCATGGCAAACTGAGAGTGGCAAACGGCGTCGCACACAAGCCGGCACGCGATCCGCACAAGGATTCACATCAAAAAAATGGCCCAGTTAGATCTATCTACGGGCCAAGAAAGCAAGCTCTAGTAAGAAATGCAACACATCAAGTATGCGAACATCACGGTACACCTAAATATAGGGGTGCCGCACACCCCCTATGTTTCACCGATGAGGTGCTGGATTATGAATTTCCAGCAGGATTCAAGCCCGTAAACATAGAGGCATATGACGGAACAACAGACCACAGAGTGCGGATTGAGGATTACATCCTCCACATACACATGGCTAGAGGAGATGATCTCCACGCCATAAAATACTTACCCCTCAAGCTCAAAGGGACAGCCCGGCATTGGCTTAAAAGCCTTCCCGAAAACACCATTGGAAGTTGGGAGGAGCTCGAGGATGCTTTTCGGGCAAATTTCAAGGGACCTTTGTCCGACCTCCGGATGCCGACGATTTAAGTCACATAACTCAACAACCCAGAGAGTCAGCCCGGAAATTTTGGAACAGATTCCTTACTAAAAAGAACCAAATAGTCGACTGTCCGGATGCCTAAGCCTTAGCAGCTTTCAAACACAACGTCCGAGACGAATGGCTCGCCAGACACCTCGGTCAAGAAAAGCCAAGAACAATGGCCGCATTAACAAGCCTCATGACCCGCTTTTGCGCGGGAGAGGACATCTGGTTGGCAAGATGCAGTACCAGCAACCCAAGTACATCCGAAGTCAGGGATGGAAACGGGAAACCACGATGCAACAAGAACCAGCATCGGACCAAGGGAAACAGCCCGAAGAGCATGACAGTCAACGCCGGATTCAAAAGCTCTCGGTAGAATCATAAAAAGCTGCCCCTTAAGGATAACAGGGACGAGCTATCTAACTTAAACAAAATCTTGGACAAGATATGCCAAATCCACAGTACTCCCGGGAAGCCTGCAAACCATACCCACAGAGATTGTTGGGTCTTCAAGCAGTCCGGCAAACTCAACGCCGAACACAAGGGGCTCGACACACCAAGCAAGGACGATGACGAACCCCAAAAGCAGAGCACCGGAAAACAAAAGAATTTCCCACAAGAAATAAAAACAGTAAACTCACTTCACGTGACAAAGGGGAAAAATAGAGCGGCGCCCATAGAGGTACGCGCCATACGGCCTATCCTGGAGGAGCCCCGCCACTGGTTGTTAAAACCAATCACCTTCGACCATCGGGATTACTCTAGAAGTATACAGAATGCAGGTTGGACTGCCTTGATATTAGATCCGATAATTGGCGGACTCCAATTTACACAAGTCCTAATGGACGGCGGCAGTGATCTAAACCTGCTATATTAGGACACAGTCCGCAAAATGGGGATACACCCAACCAAATTTCGCCATAGCAACACTTCCTTTCAAGGGGGAATGCCAGGCCCATATGCCCATTGTACGGGCTCCCTACTGCTAGAAGTTGTGTTCGGCTCACCCGACAACTTCCGCGGCGAAAAGTTAACCTTCCACCTCGCCCCATTTACAAGTAGCTATCAAGCACTATTGGGACGTGAAGCTTTCGCCCGCTTTAACGCAATACCGCATTATGCATCTCTTACACTTAAAATGCCCGGTCCACGCGGCATCATCTCGTTAAAAGGAAACATCGAGGGTTCCTCGAGTCCGGAAAATTGTGCGGTTGCCTTGACAACCACACAATAAACTGGCTTCACCAATACAAGCACTTAGACAGGTTGTCCAGACCCCGGACATGGCTGGACGAGTCCGGCGTAAACATACAAGGGCTTACTAGACGCATACCCCCTTACAAGGGGCTCCGCGCATGCACAACAAGAGACAATAAAGCTCAATTCCATTCACTTTTTGAATTGTACTTCGTTTATTTATAACGTACATTTTCGCACGACCTTTTTCAAGTAAGTTCCTCTCTTTTACAGATGAACACTGTGCTACACCCGTCCAGGATACGGCACAACGGAGACACAGGCGCATATGTGCAGTAGGGACCCGTTGCAAGGATTCTTTTCAGATTAAGACCCTGCGTAAACCTTTTTTACTGTCTCTTGTTGATACACATCCCCCGGTTTCTTGCTATAACCGAGGAGGAGGCTGGCGTTTTGGCATAGGCCACGGCAGAATTTCGCACGTACCTGGACACCAGGGGCTTATTACCAAGGGCGATTGTTCGGCCCGTTTTCATAAATACCGAATACCTTAGGGAGTGTTCGGCATCTCGAGTTAGGCCTTATATGCATCAGCTCCGAATCATGTCTTTGGTCAAATGTTGGGTTTGCCCGGCTCCTGTGTTTTGCTGCCTTACATTCCTCTCTATCGGCTAATGCGGCACTAGGAGAACTAATGCAATTGTGCCCCAGTTCGGCCAGGCGAGCACCTCAGTAGAGAAAGCCGAAAACTGACTGTCATGATATAGCGTGAGACTGGTCAACCACTCGATGACCCGCTGGAATCTTTAGAATTCCTCCACATTGACGAAGGGCCATTTCCCGGTCAGGCACATACGCGCCCCGAATTCGGGTGAGCGTGGTGCCCCTAGGGGCTATATAGTAGCCCCACTGTCGAACTCCTATGGCTAAGTGAAAGTGATAAAGCATTATAGTCCGTTTGCCTAGTTTGCTGCGCTATCACCTCCTTTGTAGGACCAAGACATTGAATCAAGTGTGAAAAGGCGCTTTCTGCAAACGCCCCCGCATTATATGCGTGGGGGCTGAAGCCAAAGACTGCCATCTTTCAGGTTATATACACATATACATTAACGGCCGCACATGAGATATTTTAATTCTTGAAGGCACACGTATAAAAAGCTTTTATATTCCATCGAAACCTTGTTTCACAATAATACATGTTATTCGTACATAATATCCTTCGAGCACTGCGTCTCTATTAAACAAGCGCCCTGCGGAACTTCCTGAAAATAGTGCTCGACAGGTACTCGGCTTCCGTCCGAATCTTGGGATGCAACATCGGTGGCCTTCATCTCCGCCCAGTATGTCTTGACACGGGCAAGAGCCATCCGCGCACCCTCTATCCATGTTGACCGCCTCATTGCTTTGATATGCGGCACCGCACCAAGGAACTGCTGCACCAAGCCAAAATAACTCTTCCGCTCGGGCCTTTTCGGCCACAAATGAGTCACGACACCCTTCATGGCAAGTCCGGACAACCTATTCAGCTCCGCCCATTCGGCCAAACGATCGCTTAATGGAAGTGGACGCTCTGATTACGGAACTGCGACCAAAAAAGCTCTTCCATCTCGTGATCCTTTTGATCTCTGAAGTGTTCGCCCACGTCCGCGGCACTCACCGCCAAGTTCAGATAAGCATCCTCACTACTCCACAGCCGGTCCAACTAAGCATATTTAGGATCCATGAACTTCCTCCGCAGCAGAAAGGGCTTTCCAGCCGCGATATCTCCGGCCTGATGTAGCTCCTCCTTCATAGCTCTCATCGCAGAGCGAGCATCCTTGGCCTCGGTGGTGGCCTTCTTCAGGTCCTCTTGCTCCGCTCGACCTTCTTTTTCAAGAAGCTCGCAGCGGTCGGTAGCATTCTTCAACTTCACGGCCATCTCAGCCATTTCCTTCTTGCTTCGGCAGTGAGCAGCATGTTCGGCTTTTAGCTCTTCGGCCGCCTTTAAGGCAGCCGCATCACTTTTTCTGGCCTGCTCCTTGGCTCGGGCAAGCTCCGCCCGAAGGTTCTCCATGGCAGCGGCACCATCTGCATCAAGCATACATGTTGTAAGGCACGGGCATCAAGCTCCCTTACCAGGTGTCCGCGGAGAAACCGCATACCTTATGACTCGTCAAGCCGCTTATTGACAAACGCTATGTCGGCATCCACCACGTCAAGTTGCCGCTTTAGTTCGGCAAATTCATCAGTCCGGCTAGCCAGCGGATGCTCCGCCACCTATATAGGAAGGACGACATATTATACATGGGATTACGATCCTCGGCACGCTGTCATTTTTGACAACACACCGAGTCTCAGGGGCTACTATCTACACAGGGCGCATCTTATATATGCGGAACCGTCAAAAGGTACATCATTGCACGTACCTCAAAACCCGTCAATAAACTCCTGGCGGCCTCGTACAACACGCTTTCCGCGGACGAAATTTTTTCAATCACCGCACCCATCAATACATAGTGATCCTCTGAGATAGGCACTCGCCCGAGAAGATCCTTCAACTCCTCCGACCGTGCACCAGGAGGTGCCGGACTCGTCGGATGGCCTTTTTCGACGGCCGGGCACGGAGGGCTCTGGGGGGCCCTACGACCACCCTCCGCCCCAGCCGGATTCGGAGAAACCCTCCTCTACGACACCTCAGGATCGTCCGCCTCACTAGGCGGTACGGCAGGGGGAGGCGTTCCGCTCTCCATCATCTCCGGACGAAGATCCCCTGAAGACGAGCTCTGCTGAGAAGGGCTAAGATCTGAACTACAAGGTAAAATTTCGTTCATCTTCAGAAATAAAAGAGGGATGTCTCTTATTTTAAAACTCCCCTCTCTACTTACGGCTCGCTGGAGGGCTGATCTCCTTGGGGAAGGAATGCAGCCAGGGCATCTGCCGGCGCAGGACCCTCTGGCGAAGATTTCTTCCCCCGCTTTGAGGCCTTGGTCTCCGGATCTTCAGAGGCGGTCCTCTTCTTGTGATAGCCTGGCTTATTAGGGATGATAGACTACTCATATCAATAAGGAATTCCTTCTTTTCCGGGAGCCCATTCGGACAGAATTCCAAAGTTAAGCGTGCTCAGCTTGGAGTAGTGTCGGGATGGGTGACCGACCGAAGATTGCTCCCGGTGCGCACGAGTGAGGACAAAGTCGCGAGAAAAGACTAGTATTGATCTGTGGGGCCAGTCTAGATCCCGCCAGAGTAACGACCACCGGCGGTGTGTCCGGGCGTTACAAGTTGGTATCGAGCCGACCCTCGCGGTACACGGATGGTTGCGGACAGGTGCGTGGTCATGTTGTTCATGACGTTTGTGACCCGTCGTGGCACCCGACATGGCACATGTACCGGATGGAAGCACAGACGTTTGTGCCAAGAGGAGCGTTCTGTGGCCCAACGAGGACGTCGGTTCCTCTGAGTGGGGGTGTATGTGATAGCCTGGCTTATTAGGGATGATAGACTACTCATATCAATAAGGAATTCCTTCTTTTCCGGGAGCCCATTCGGACAGAATTCCAAAGTTAAGCGTGCTCAGCTTGGAGTAGTGTCAGGATGGGTGACCGACCGGGAAGTTGCTCCCGGGTGCGCACGAGTGAGGACAAAGTGCGCAGAAAAGACTAGTATTGATCTGTGGGGCCAGTCTAGATCCCGCCAGGAGTAACGACCACCGGCGGGTGTGTCCGGGGCGTTACACTTCTCCCCTTGGATGGAGGGATTCTCGATCCCTCCTTTCTTGACAACCTCCTTCACGGAGGCAGTAGTTTCCTTGTTCCCCCCTTCGCCTTCTTCTAAAGGCGCAGCCTCCAGCATCTTGGTTAACACAAGATCCGGCGTGGTCTCAGGGAGGGGGGCCGGACACCTGATCAGTTTTGCTTTCGCTATCCACTCCTGTTTAAGGGACAACTCTTTTAAGGGCAAGTTTATGATAAATATACGGATAGCGTGTCCGGGTACGGGACTACTTACTTGAGCATCCGGGCGATTTCAGCTCAGACCTGCGTCCTCGGTCAAGTCCGGACACATTGCTTGTGATCCGAAGAACAGTTTGTACATCTCCACGGGCGTTGCGCCCATAAAATGTTGGAGAGCTCGTGGTCCCTCCGTATTGAATTCCCACAGGCGGAGGGGGCGACGTTTGCAGGGCAGGATGCGACGAATCAGCATGACCTGCGCCACTACGACCAGATTGATCTCTCTCTCTAGGAGGTCTCGAATATGGCCCTGCAACAAGGGCACGTCCTTCGACGGCCCCCAGTCAAGCCCTTTATTGACCCATGACGCCAGCCGCGGTGGAGGACCCAAGCGAAAGGCAGGTGGCGCCACCCATTTGGTGCCCCTGGGAGCTGTGATATAAAACCACTCTTGTTGCCATAGACTGAGCTCATCTTGAAAAGAGCCCTCGGGCCATGAAGCGTCAGCATTCTTGCTTATAACAGCCCCTCCGCTCTCTGCCTGTTGCCCCTTGATCATCTTCGGCTCCACCTTTAAGGTCTTGAGCCACAATCCGAAGTGAGGGGTAATGCGGAGGAAGACTTCGCATACGACGATGAACGATGAGATGTGGAGGATGGACTCCGGATCCAAGTCGTGAAATTCCATCCCGTAATAAAACATGAGCCCCCTCACGAAGGGGTCCGTCGGGAAGCCTAGCCCCCGAAGAAAGTGAGACGCGAACACCACGCTTTCACCGGGCTTGGGAGTGGGAATAACCTGTGTAACATCCCAAATTTTGGAATGTTAATATAATTAATTGAATTGTTTGTTTGTTTGCTTGAGTGAATTAAACTTGAGTGAAATTTGAACCTTTTCAAAAACTTTTGAATGAGAGGGAATAAAATGACTTTCCCCTTCTCTGGTAAATTCAAATTCATCCTATTAAAATCAATGAGAGAAGATGACATGACTTCTTCAACTATAAAGAATTTGAGCGGAGTTTTGCAATTTAATTCTTTCAAATATTTGCACTTGCTTCTCTATTTTCTTCCCGAAATACCCGAAAAATAAATTCTTGCAAGCAAGAAAGAGCGGAGGAAAATGACCCTCCAAAATCAGGGCATTTTGAAAATATTGAGCCAAGAAAACCAAAGTTTTTATTTAAAATTATTTGCAAAAAGAAATAAAGCCTTTAGGGATTTTCTGAAAACATTTTTTAGGTTTTTATTTTGGCCGTGGAATAATGCTCATCATCTACATTTTATTTTTCTGATAATTTTAGTATATAAAAACTCTTTATTCAATTGATTTGATTTCCTTTTTATTGTTTTAGTTTCCTAATTTTAAAAATAGGAATGGAATCGTTTTATTAGGAAAACCTGCTGGCCCATTAAGCACTTTCCTATTCTAGCCCAACAAGAGATCATCTCCTTCCTCTGTTTCCTCTCACGTTCTGAAGCTTTCCATATCCATGGAGACAGAATCTCCACCTTCCCGATCTCCCTCGTCTTTCCATCCCAACGCCTCCCGAGACCGCCTATAAAACCCCTCCTCTCCTCGTTCCATTTTTCCCATCACCACGCCTCCTGCCCGTAGCCTTCTCGCCACCATCCTCCTTTTCCTGCCTAGAACGCTCACCAGAGCTCTCCTGAACCTCCCATCGCCCAGCGCCACCTCCCAAGCGCCGACCCCTCCTCCGCCACCCCCACCTCGGCGACCTCGCCCCCTCGCCGAGCAGCCCTCCACATCGCCGTCTCCTTCCTGCCATCTCTGCCTCACGTCAGGTAACTCCGTTTTCGTTTTCAGATTTATTCCTGTAACAGATTTAGTTCCGTTCTTGTTTAGCTTATAACTTTTGATCTAGAAGTCCAATGATGCTGATTCTTTTTGCGTTAGATCACAATTTTCTTGTAGTTTCCAAAATATATAATTTGTCTATGTTTGGATTTATAAAATTGAGTTAGATCAGATTTGAATTAAAGCTTGTTTTGCTTATTCGGGAGTTTAAAAATAGATTTTTATTTGATTCTTTTTCTACTGATCACTAGTGATCATATTTACCAGTGGTAAAAACTTCAAAATTGTTTGAGTATTTTAGCTTATTGTTTCATGTAAAACAAATTCTGTTTTAGTTCTATTCAATTATAGCTACTTCTTTTCTATAGTTGTTTTTAAATTATTTTATTTTATATTTCAGAAAGTTTATGTTTGGTTTCTATTAGTTAAACAGTAGGTGTTCAACAAGTTTTTATATTTATTTTATTTTGTTATCGTGAAATCAATTCAAGTTCGCTAATAACTTGCAATGGATTTCTCTCTGTTTTAACTCCCAATTGAAAATACTTTCAAAATAGCTTTATGAAAAAATACTTTATTTTTTTCTTTGTCTTAACTAAATTTATATTTTATTCTCTGTTATTTTAGTGTTTTATTTTCCGTTAGACAAAACTATTTTTGTGAATGTTGTAGAAGAAGACTCCTAGTTTTATTTGAAGTTCCTTGATTCTTATTCGCTCTCTCTTTTGTTTTGATTGTTAGTGTGAGTGCTTATGTGAATGATATGTTTGTTATATAGATTTCATCAGAGAGTGACGAGTAGTCTATCAAGTTATTTCTTGAGAACGATAATTCTTCTTCGTCAACATCACCGAGCAAGTTCACTTTGACCATGCTTTCTTACCTATGTTTTATTGCATTTAGTGGCACCTTTGCAACCACCCCTCAAGAGTGTTATTGAAATTCTTGTAGTTGAGTAGTATGCATGAGGTAGGAACCCATCACCCTGTTACCAAGCCGGGACGTTATTTTATTCTAATGCTACGCTGTAGTAGACGGGTTTGGTATGAGTGTTCGAGTGGTGTGAAGAAGGAGGACTCTCGTCAATGACGACAACTCCATGATGGAATCTGCAAGGACTGCATCTTCAAGACCTCAAGACTTCAAGACTCGAGACAAGAATTCAATACACACTCTTGGGTGAAGGATTTGTTGACGGCACCTGGAGAAACCAGTGGTTGGCGGGATGCATGGAGAAGCGCCATGACATCTTGCGGAAAGCTTCACCCAGACTCAAAGAGACGGAAGAATACTTCACGCCGGAAGCTTACCCTGCAACCGCAAGTCATTATGGGCTCGCTTGGTTGACCTTAGTTGTGACTCTGGCTGGGGCGGTACTAGCAGATGTAGAACTACGGTAGGATGGGTTGAGTACCGGACGTGGTCGAGGAACTCTTTGGAAGACCATGTTTGGTCATCTTGTTCTCAAACACTCAAGTGCGAGAACGTAAAGAGAGGATCGAATCTTGCGGGTAAAGTGTACAAACCTCTGCAGAGGGTTAAAACCTAATCGATTAGCCGTGTCCCGATTACGGACAATTTGAGCCTCTGGACTTGGATCTATCTCGGAACTCTCAACACGGATTGATAACTTAATTGTGGGCAACATATGATGAATTTTGGGCTATGAGACATCGGTTGGCGGAACCATGTCATGATAGAAAACTCCATAGTACAGACTCCATTTATGCCTTTGATGTAGGTAAAATAAAATCAGCTTTTATGCAAACAAAACTCGAATCTGAGCCATAAAGCCATATTGCATATAGTATAGTTTATCATCTGTTTTCTCTTAGTGTGATCTTGCGGTACATTCAATGTACTTGACCTACACGGCTGCAACGTATCATGTTGCGAGATATTTCCTCGACGAGTAAGAGTTACGATACAGGTTACGGTCTACACTCAACCCGCCGATGGCGTTGATGGGACTCCACAACCGTTTGATTGTTTCACTGAGTATTATGAGGTATATATCGGTTTCGTTAATTATACATGTGATTGCACTTTGATATATACATTGATGTCTGTGTGTGCCAACATACCGATCCGAGGATGGCACGAGAATACGTAGGCTTGACCGTCTGAGGTCGGGTCGCTCTGTAAATGGTATCGAGCACATGTTGACTGTAGGACGTGACCCTAGAAACCGGAAAGCCCTAGGACAGGAAATTTCTAAAACTTTATTTTCAAAAAGACTCTTACTCCTCATCTTTTCAGATTTTATCAAATAGACACTCTCACCTCCAATAGTTAGAATATACCCTTTCCTTTTTGACCACACGGAGGATCAACTGAAGACGCTCCAAGAAGGATTTGATATCGGAGAACTGATGACCCCTTCAGAGTAAAGAGGATTTCACCATGTATTAGAAGCTAGAACAGTTGAAGACTCCGAAGACTTGAAAGGATCTAAAGAATTATTAGACCTTTAGAAGACCAAACCCCTGTTATACACTTATGTTAGATCGATGATTTGTGAGCTGTCATTTGTTTGATGTTTTCCGACAGCCACAAAGTAAAACTTGTTTCTTGAAAAAAAACTGTTGTATTGTGTGTATCCTCCCCACCTCTCTCTATCTCATCCCAAAACTTTTGAACCCCATAGATGATGAATGAAGTTGGACTGATATTCTCGGACCGAAGACTCAGCCGGAGGCGAGCTATGGATTGTAACATGGAGAATCACTTGAAGCAATTTGATTCCAAGGAAGTATGAGGTCCAATATGCTCTTCAAGATTTTTTACGAAAGTGCTGCAACCTGGTGGAAAATGCATCAAGCCATACAGGATTTAATGGAGCAAGAACTTGGGAGGAATTCAAGAAGACCTGTTGAAATCACGTCTTATCCGGAAACACAATGATGCACCAAGAAGTAAACCTTGTGCTCGCAAGATTTATGGAGAAATAGGACACACCAGGAGGAACACAAAGATGGATGCCCTCATTGTGAGGAGAAACACCCACCGAGGAATGCCCAACTAGCGGTGTGACTTGCTTCTGTGTGAAGGAACCACCCACTACCCGTGCAGGTCACATTTACTCCACGGTGCAACAAACTATTCAAGCGGGAAGATGGAATGAAAGAAGCCCTCAAGGAAGATCTAGAAGAACCAAGAATGATCGAAAGTGTTGAAGACCTGGATGGAGAAGGTCTCAACAGATTTTACTCAATGCCTGCTATTCATGTGGAGAAGAAGGACATTTTCACAAGTTGCACCAAGGAAAGAAAAGAGTATCCAGGATATTTCCGACAGCAGAAGTGAAGTTTGACCCCGGAGATAGAAACTCGATCATTACAGAGAAATCCAGAAGAGAAAAGGAAGGCAACCCGAGAGCAACACAATTTTTGCAGAGAAGGACTTGAGTCATATCACCTGTTACAGGTGCAAGGATTTAGGTCATTACGCTAGTAAATGCCCAGAAAAGAAACCAAGAATCCAAGGAGCCCGCATAATCACAAAGAAGCACCGAGACATGTCGGAAGTCATTTGTTTTCGCTGCAAGGAGGCAGGACATTATGCTATTAAATGTCCCGACAAGATGAAAGCTGGAGTTGAGTAGTTGGGATTTTGATATGGATAATAAGAGTAGTAGAAAGCAATTTCCTTTTCATGAGCTCAATGAGTTGAGTTATGTAATGGATTTCTCAGAGTTTGTAATAGTTCATGACTCAATAAAGTTGTAATGTCACATGCTGAAAAGCTTTAAGGAGTTGTCATATTTTATCTTGGAAATTAATATTCTGGATGAACATGGAAGAAAGTGAGTTGTGATGCATAAACAGGAAATTGGAATTGAGTTTGAATTTTTGTTTGGATGATATGAATGTGTGCCCAGGAGATATGTACCTCATTCTGAGCACCACTTTTGTTATACACATGCAGATGACAACCCTTTATGAGTCTTTCCTTAAGGGCCCTGAAACCATCATGACCTTGACAAGTGATCATGATTATCCAAGATCTTGAAGGACATGATGAAGCATATTCACCTTGAAGGAGATGCAGTCTACAAAGGCTACCCTTTCATGCACAAGGGAGTGGAACTTTGGTATGTGGAGGTACACCTCCACCGTTTGAAGGAGTTTGCCCAAAGAGGATGGGGCATTACTTTTCATCTCACGTGTGCCACAAGCAACTTTTTTCGATGCTGTTCGTGAAGCAGCCATAGAAGCCATCGCCGGATCGAGAAATACTTGAAGCAAGACTCCGTTATACTCAGGAATACCTAAGCGAAGTGCATGCAGAGATGATGAAGGTGAAGCTCAAGACCACCATGATGAAACAGAAGATTGAAGATTTCAAGGCTCATGTCGCACAATTCCAAAGGGATCAAGAATCCTCGAGGAGGATAAATAAATAAAGTGGAAGTAATGTCCACCATACCAAATCATGTGGGTGGCAGCATTTGTAACAAGTACTTTTGGAATTTGGATTTACGAAAATGGTTAAGGATGTAATGAAAGATTGATATGAGATTAATGAGATTTTATGGATAAACTTGTGCACTTCTTTTGGTCATAGTACTCTATAAAGCCACAGGATCAATGAAGAAAGAAACGTGTTATTCATGACGGCCATAGAAGGAAGCTGGACAAAATAAGTTGGAGTTTTGTTTTGATATGATGGTATGAAGAAACAGTACTCTGGATTTAAAGGAGGTGTAATATGGAACAAGAGAGTTACTCCAAGGATGAGTTAAAGCTGCACTAGTGTTGAAGTGGGCCATAACCCACAGTGCCCGAGGATTTTGAGAAGGAACCGTTGTAACCTTGATAAAGGAATAAATTTGGAAGAATCAGTGATCCAATCAGCCTACGTTTACGTGGGAGGTTACGCAAAAACCTGAGAGTGGTGAAGTAACGATAGATGTTTTGTTTGGCATGCGAAACCATGGATTTATACGAACTCAGTTCGAGAACAAGAGAAATTCTGCAATGCTTGTGAGTATGCCCAAGTGTTAAAATACGTGATTCGATATTTACGTATGTGGTAATGATTCAAATGCGGGATGGATTGGCCCCATACCGAGACTTCTATCATGAACTATCATATGTTGATGGAAAATCATAGAGCCTTGAAAACTTAGAAGAGTGTCGACGCGATAAGCCATAAAACCATAAAATGGTAGGACGATGGAACCCCATTACAGCAACCGTTGCAAACGAGGTTATACGGTGAGGTTCAACCCAGACCTGTTTTCTGCAGGAGAAAACCATAAATTGTAGACCACCATGAGTGTTTCGATAGTTGTTTAGAATGGACACAGACCCATCAGCTAAGAAGATCCAGTCTCGGACGAACTTCAACTTTGACGAACCGACCCAAGCTTTTGAGGAAAACTCTATGCTTCCGATGTAAGAGCTTTAATGAAGGAGCTATTGTAAGATATGTGAAGAGACATACATTGTCAGCCCTCGGAGGAAATATCTGAGTTTATTGGAACCATGACCTTGTTTTTAAATGTGGTAGCACCCCGACCTTTCGACCAAGACATTTGCTAGAAGACCCCAACCCTAACCTTTTCTTGCTAGCCTCTTGAATCTCGAGGACTAGATTCATTTTAAGTGTGGTAGGTTTGTAACATCCCAAATTTTGGAATGTTAATATAATTAATTGAATTGTTTGTTTGTTTGCTTGAGTGAATTAAACTTGAGTGAAATTTGAACCTTTTCAAAAACTTTTGAATGAGAGGGAATAAAATGACTTTCCCTTCTCCGTAAATTCAAATTCATCCTATTAAAATCAATGAGAGAAGATGACATGACTTCTTCAACTATAAAGAATTTGAGCGGAGTTTTGCAATTTAATTCTTTCAAATATTTGCACTTGCTTCTCTATTTTTCTTCCCGAGAAATACCCGAAAAATAAATTCTTGCAAGCAAGAAAGAGCGGAGGAAAATGACCCTCCAAAATCAGGGGCATTTTGAAAATATTGAGCCAAGAAAACCAAAGTTTTTATTTAAAATTATTTGCAAAAAGAAATAAAGCCTTTAGGGATTTTCTGAAAAACATTTTTTAGGTTTTTATTTTGGCCGTGGAATAATGCTCATCATCTACATTTTATTTTTCTGATAATTTTAGTATATAAAACTCTTTATTCGAATTGATTTGATTTCCTTTTTATTGTTTTAGTTTCCTAATTTTAAAAATAGGAATGGAATCGTTTTATTAGGAAAAACCTGCTGGCCCATTAAGCACTTTCCTATTCTAGCCCAACAAGAGATCATCTCCTTCCTCTGTTTCCTCTCACGTTCTGAAGCTTTCCATATCCATGGAGACATGAATCTCCACCTTCCCGATCTCCCTCGTCTTTCCATCCCAACGCCTCCCGAGACCGCCTATAAAACCCCTCCTCTCCTCGTTCCATTTTTCCCATCACCACGCCTCCCCTGCCGTAGCCTTCTCGCCACCATCCTCCTTTTCCTGCCTAGAACGCCACCAGAGCTCTCCTGAACCTCCCATCGCCCAGCGCCACCTCCCAAGCGCCGACCCCTCCTCCGCCACCCCACCTCGCCCGGCGACCTCGCCCCCTCGCCGAGCAGCCCTCCACATCGCTGTCTCCTTCCTGCCATCTCTGCCTCACGTCTGGTAACTCCGTTTTCGTTTTCAGATTTATTCCTGTAACAGATTTAGTTCCGTTCTTGTTTAGCTTATAACTTTTGATCTAGAAGTCCAATGATGCTGATTCTTTTTGCGTTAGATCACAATTTTCTTGTAGTTTCAAAAATATATAATTTGTCTATGTTTGGATTTATAAAATTGAGTTAGATCAGATTTGAATTAAAGCTTGTTTTGCTTATTCGGGAGTTTAAAAATAGATTTTATTTGATTCTTTTTCTACTGATCACTAGTGATCATATTTACCAGTGGTAAAAACTTCAAAATTGTTTGAGTATTTTAGCTTATTGTTTCATGTAAAACAAATTCTGTTTTAGTTCTATTCAATTATAGCTACTTCTTTTCTATAGTTGTTTTAAATTATTTTATTTTATATTTCAGAAAGTTTATGTTTGGTTTCTATTAGTTAAACAGTAGGTGTTCAACAAGTTTTTATATTTATTTTTATTTTGTTATCGTGAAATCAATTCAAGTTCGCTAATAACTTGCAATGGATTTCTACTGTTTTAACTCCCAATTGAAAATACTTTCAAAATAGCTTTATGAAAAAATACTTTATTTTTTTTCTTTGTCTTAACTAAATTTATATTTTATTCTCTGTTATTTTAGTGTTTTATTTTCCGTTAGACAAAACTATTTTTGTGAATGTTGTAGAAGAAGACTCCTAGTTTTATTTGAAGTTCCTTCGATTCTTATTCGCTCTCTCTTTTGTTTTGATTGTTAGTGTGAGTGCTTATGTGAATGATATGTTTGTTATATAGATTTCATCGAGAGTGACGAGTAGTCTATCAAGTTATTTCTTGAGAACGATAATTCTTCTTCGTCAACATCACCAGCAAGTTCACTTTGACCATGCTTTCTTACCTATGTTTTATTGCATTTAGTGGCACCTTTGCAACCACCCCTCAAGAGTGTTATTGAAATTCTTGTAGTTGAGTAGTATGCATGAGGTAGGAACCCATCACCCTGTTACCAAGCCCGGACGTTATTTTATTCTAATGCTACGCTGTAGTAGACGGGGTTTGGTATGAGTGTTCGAGAGTGGTGTGAAGAAGGAGGACTCTCGTCAATGACGATAACTCCATGATGGAATCTGCAAGGACTGCATCTTCAAGACCTCAAGACTTCAAGACTCGAGACAAGAATTCAATACACACTCTTTGGGTGAAGGACGGTTGACGGGCACCTGGAGAAACCAGTGGTTGGCGGGATGCATGGAGAAGCGCCATGACATCTTGCGGAAAGCTTCACCCAGACTCAAAGAGACGGAAGAATACTTCACGCCGGAAGCTTACCCTGCAACCGCAAGTCATTATGGGCTCGGCTTGGTTGACCTTAGTTGTGACTCTGGCTGGGGCGGTACTAGCAGATGTAGAACTACGGTAGGATGGGTTGAGTACCGGACGGTGGTCGAGGAACTCTTTGGAAGACCATGTTTGGTCATCTTGTTCTCAAACACTCAAGTGCGAGAACGTAAAGAGAGGGATCGAATCTTGCGGGTAAAGTGTACAAACCTCTGCAGAGGGTTAAAACCTAATCGATTAGCCGTGTCCCGATTACGGACAATTTGAGCCTCTGGACTTGGATCTATCTCGAACTCTCAACACCGGATTGATAACTTAATTGTGGGCAACATATGATGAATTTTGGGCTATGAGACATCGGTTGGCGGAACCATGTCATGATAGAAAACTCCATAGTACAGACTTCATTTATGCCTTTGATGTAGGTAAAATAAAATCAGCTTTTATGCAAACAAAACTCGAGATCTGAGCCATAAAGCCATACTGCATATAGTATAGTTTATCATCTGTTTTCTCTTAGTGTGATCTTGCGGTACATTCAATGTAATGACCTACACGGCTGCAACGTATCATGTTGCAGATATTTCCTCGACGAGTAAGAGTTACGATCTGAGGTTACGGTCTACACTCAACCCGCCGATGGCGTTGATGGGACTCCACACCCGCTTGATTGTTTCAGCTGAGTATTATGAGGTATATATCAGTTTTACGTTAATTATACATGTGATTGCACTTTGATATATACATTGATGTCTTGTGTGTGCCAAAGATACCGATCCGTGGATGGCACAAGAACACGAGGCTTGACCGTCTGAGGTCGGGTCGCTACAACCTGCCCTTGGGTAGGCAGCCTATGCGAGATTTCGCCGGTTAGATACCTGGCATCTCTTAGCTTTAGGACGTCTTCTTCCGTGACAAAGGAGGGCATCCACCGGCCTTGAAGGTCGGAGCCGGACATCATCGAAGGTCCGAAGTTCCTGAATCTGGAGGTTTGGGTGTTGGGACTCGAAGCGAGGGGCGGATTCGATTGAGATTGAGAAAAAAGAGCGGGGCCTTGGTCTCTTTATAAAGAGGTTGAATACCAGGAGCCCTCCCCGTGTCCATTCGGGACTCGCCTTCGATAGAGGAGGCGTGCCAACGGGCACGACTGGGTTACCCACGCCCGTATTGATGAGAATCCCGGAATAAGGAAACACGATCTCTGCTTTGACAAGACGTGCCAAGGAAACAGCCTCGCTAAACGCTACTGAGGTGGGACAAGAAAACGATTCAATAAAGGCTTGGCCGTGGTGTGATGTCACGCTGCGAATACGCCGGCAGATTGAACTTGTGTAAATATTATTCTCTACGGTGGTATGTGGGACTTATTTTGCAGAGCGGACACTATCCTTGTGTTCAAAATCTTCTATGAAGTATTCGGGGAGGAACCCGCCTTGCAATGCCAAGACAATATGTGCGGACTCGTCATCATTGAAGCCTGGTTCAGGGCTCTTGAGGAGTCTGGATTAGGGGTGTCCGGATAGCGGACTATAGCCATTGGCCGGACTCTGGACTATGAAGATACAAGATTGAATACTTCGTCCCGTGTCCGGATGGGACTTTCCTTGGCGTGGAAGGCAAGCTTGGCGATCTGGATATGTAGATCTCCTACCATTGTAACCGACTCAGGTAACCCTAACCCTCTTCGGTGTCTATATAAACCAGAGGGTCTTAGTCCGTAGGACGAACAACAATCATACCATAGGCTAGCTTCTAGGGTTTAGCCTCTCTGATCCCGTGGTAGATCTACTCTTGTACTACCCATATCATCAATATTAATCAAGCAGGAGTAGGGTTTTACCTCCATCGAGAGGGCCCGAACCTGGGTAAAAACATCGTGTCCCTTGTCTCCTGTTACCATCCGCCTAGACGCACAGTTCAAGACCCCCTACCCGAGATCCGCTGGTTTTGACACCGACAGTAGGTTTGGTGAGAGGGGTGCTCCACCCGACGTGGTTGGCCAATCCGGTAGTGGTGCGCAAGGCGAATGGGAAGTGGAGGCTGTGTATTGATTACACAGATATTAATAAGGCTTGTCCTAAGGACCCCTTCCCGTTGCCGCGCATCGACCATATTGTTGACTCCACAGCCGGGTGTGATCTGTTATCATTCCTCGACGCCTACTCAGGCTACCACCAAATCTTCATGACAAGAGAGGATGAAGAGAAGACAACATTCATCACCCCATGTGGTACGTATTGCTTTTTACGGATTCCTTTCGGGTTGAAGAGTGCTAGCTCAATGTCGGGGGTTGGGTGCGACATATGCCAAAGGATGGCTTATCATGGAGGGGGCGAGTAGAACGTCGCTGGTGCCTGGAAACGGGATGAGGCGAAGACATGCACGCCGGAGAATCTTACCCAGCTTCAGGGCTCTCCGAGGAGATAACACCCCTACTGCTGCTCTGCGGGGTCTCCGCATGATCACTATGGCAAAGTGGGTACAAGAGGCTCCTTGAGCTGTTCGGGGTGAGGAAGGAGAAGGGCACGGCTTGCTCTTCTCTCCCTCTATGTGTGTGTCTAAAACTACTAGCTTCCAACCCTTTGCATGGGTGCCCCGGGGGGTTTATATAGGTCTACCCCCCGGGGGTACAACGGTAATCCGGCTGGGTGTGGGTCCAAGCCGTCAATCTCTAAGTCGCCGTCTTCTCCGCCGACTCCTAGGGCCCGCCGACTAGTGGGCCCCGCTGACGGCCCAGCATGGGGCCGACAACCCTTGTCCACCGCGGGCGGGTCTTGCCGGCTGCAGATTACTGTAGCCGTGCTTCTAATGACGCGAGCTTGGTCATGGGGTTATGGCAACAGTGCCGCCGCCTGGCGGGCGATCACTGTTGCCATCCCCCGTCTTGTCTGGTTAATGGCGCGTGGACCCCGCGGGAGGAGCCGGCTGACTCCGGAGGCCGACTCCATCGGGTCCGTCTTTGGGGTGCTCTCGCCGTCTTCTGTACTCCTGCCGATAGGCGGGTCCCGCCGTCTTCGGGTCGCACAGACAGGCCATCGTGGGTACAGGAATCTGCCCACGGTGCTGATGTCAGGGCCGGCATGGCAACAGTGCTGCGCCGGACGGAGATCTCCGCTGGTACGGCGCTCTGTAGCCATACCTGCCCTTTATGGACTGGGCGGGGATGGGCCACGAGGCGTCTTTACCCCATAGTCGCCCAGGCGTGAAGTGGTGGAGGTCGCGGGCCGACTCCTTGTAGCCGGCCTCGCTGGAGGTCGTTGGCTTGGAGTCGGCTTGTCCTGAAGGCGGCCTCTGGGACTCGGCCCAGAGGGGTAGTCGGCGACTCTGCTGCCGACTATCTGAAGGCGGCTCTTTGTATTGGGGTCTTGAGGGGCGCAGTCTGCCCCGATGTTTTGAAAGGTTCAGGGGCTCGGGTCTGCCTACCCGTAGTCCATTACTCCGACACTCAATGTTTGCAAGAGCAGTCCAAATTGGTTTTGAACCACAGCTCCATAGAAATATGGAGGCCTACATGGATAACAAAGTGATCAAAACCAAGGACGGGCCAACTCTTGTGCAAGATCTGTAAGAGACATTTGCTAACCTGCGCAAGATCAACCTCAAACTGAACCCTGAGAAGTGCGTCTTCGGTGTTCCGTCCGGCAAGCTTCTCGGGTTCTTTGTGTCGCAGCGCGTGATCGAGGCAAACCCAGACAAGATCAAGGCTATTGAGCAGATCGAGGCGCCCAAGCGGATCAAGGATGTGCGTCGGCTCACCGACTGTGTTGCCGCCATGAGCTGATTCATCTCCAAGTCCGCCGAGCGCGCCCTTACCTTCTTCAAAATCTTGAAGAAGGCAGGCCCAATAGAGTGGACCCAGAAGCCGAGGCAGCACTGCAGGATCTGAAGAAATACCTTTCCTCCATGCCAATACTGGTTGCGCCTAAACCACAAGAGCCGTTGCTACTGTATCTGGCAGCGACGAATCAAGTGGTCAGCGCCGCACTGGTGGCACAGAGGGAGGTCGACGTGGAGGCAGCAATGGCGGCAGAACCAGCGATGGCAAGCCAAAGATTCCCCCGGCAGGGCCTGGTGCCGACAAGGTGCGACCCCGGCAGAGTCTGGTGCCACCAAGGCAATGCCCGCGCAGTTGAGTGAAGTGGTGCCAAAGAAGAAGATGATGCAGCACCCGGTTTACTTTGTCAGGTCCCTCTTGCAGGGGGCTAGGTCGAGGTATTCCGGCGTGCAAAAATTGCTCTTCGGCCTCCTTATGGCCTCGAGGAAGCTGCTTCACTACTTCTACGCCCACGAGATCACTGTCGTCACCCGCCTCCCGTTGCAACGGATACTGCACAACCCGGACGCAATTGGAAGGATTGTGGAATGGGCCTTGGATCTGTCAAGCTTCGGTTTAAAGTTTGAAAGTACCTCGACAATTCAGAGCAGATTCTTGGCGGAGTTCATCGCAGAATGGACCTCGACGCCTGACGAAGAAATCCAGGAGACCTCTCTCCCCGACAAGGAAGCAGACCGTGACTGGATCATGTACTTTGATGGGGCTTTCTCGCTGCAAGGCGCCGGTGCCGGTGTGCTGCTCGTCGCACCCACCAAAGAACACCTCAAGTACGTGATCCAGATGCACTTCCCTAGGGAGATGTCCACCAACAACACCGCTGAGTACGAGGGATTGCTTGACGGTCTCAGGATCGCGGCAGACCTCGGGGTTAAGAAGCTCATCGTCAGGGGTGACTCGCAGCTCGTTGTCAGGCAGGTCAACATGAATTATCAGAGCCCATTGATGGAAGCTTAAGTAGATGAGGTGAGGAAGCTGGAGGAACGCTTTGACGGTATCCAGGCGGAGCACGTCCCCCGAGCGGAGAACGACATCACCGATTACCTGTCAAAGTGTGCTGCATTCAAGCTACCTGTGGAACCAGGTACCTTTTTGCTCTGGTTAACTCAACCATCCATCGAACCATCAGCGGGGCAGAGCAAGCGAAGAAAATCAGGTCCCGGCAAATACTTTCCTACCGAGCCCCCTGGGGCTGCCGGCAAGGGTGCTACCGCGGACGTTGAGCCTACCGAAGAGCAACTGGCTCCGGCAGGGCGTCAAGCCCTGGCCGTAGAGACAACCGCTCCCATGGCAGAAGAGATGCCTTTGGTCCTTGCCATCGAGCCCCAGGCTCCTGCATGGGCACAACATACCGTCCAATTCCTCCAAATAGGGGAGCTTCCTAAGGAGCAGGAAGAAGCAGAGAAAGTAGCCCGTCGGTCCACCCTGTACCAGTTCGTCGATGATGTCCTGTACCGGAGAAGGCCGAACGGTGTGAAACTCAAGTGCATCCCCCGGGAGGAAGGACTGGAGCTGTTGGCGGAGATACATGGAGGCTGAGGGAGTCCTGGATTAGGGGGTGTCCGGATGGCCGTACTATGACCTTTGGCCGGACTCCTGGACTATGAAGATACAAGATTGAAGACTTCGTCCTGTGTCCGGATGGGACTTTCCTTGGCGTGGAAGGCAAGCTTGGCGATACGGATATGTAGATCTCCTTCCATTGTAACCGACTCTGTGTAACCCTAACCCTCTCCGGTGTCTATATAAACCGGAGGGTTTTAGTCCGTAGGACGAACAACAATCATACCATAGGCTAACCTCTAGGGTTTAGCCTCTCTGATCTCGTGGTAGATCTACTCTTGTACTACCCATATCATCAATATTAATCAAGCAGGAGTAGGGTGTTACCTCCATCAAGAGGGCCCAACACGGGTAAAACATCATGTCCCTTGTCTCCTGTTACCATCCACCTAGACGCATACGATTCGGGACCCCTACCGAGATCCGCGGTTTTGACACCGACATTGGTGCTTTCATTGAGAGTTCCTCTGTCGTCACCTTTAGGCCCGATGGCTCCTTCGATCATCAACAACGATGCGGTCGAGGGTGAGACTTTTCTCCCCGGACAGATCTTCGTAATCGGCGGCTTTGCTGCGGGCCAATTAAGCAGCCATCTGGAGCAGATTAAAGCTACGCCCCAGCCATCAGGTCAGATTTGGAAGTTTGAACTACATGGCCGGCGTCCGCGGAGACTTGATCTTCGACGGGTTCGAGCCACAGCCAAGCGCGCGCAAGACTTATTACGATGGGCATGATCTAGCTCTGCCACGAGCAGTGTCACGGAGGCCGCACACGTGTCGCTCCGACCCTTAGCTCGGGCCGATCAAGCCAATCGAGGACGGGTGGCTGGACACCGCCTCGGGGGCTGCAATCTCTACGGCGATCGAGCTGAACACCATACCTGTCCTTAGCGAAGCTCGTGAATCCAAGGTGCCAGACTCCTCTCCGGACTCCAAACCTTCCGCGCCCCTACCAATCGAATCCGATTGGGCGCCGATCATGGAGTTCACCGCTGCGGACATCTTTCAGCACTCACCCTTTGGCGACATTCTGAATTCACTAAAGTCTCTCTCTTTATCAGGAGAGCCCTGGCCGGACTATGGTCAGCAAGGTTGGGATGCGGACGACGAAGAAATTCAAAGCCCACCCACCACCCACTTTGTAGCCACTGCCGATGATTTAACCGACATGCTTAACCCGACTCAAGACATCGACGGTATGGACGACGATGTAGGAGATTTAACAGAACCAGCGCCTATAGGCCATCGGACAACCACCCCATCTCACGACGTATACATGGTAGATACACCTAAAGGAAACGATGACAAGGAACAAAGGGACGCAACGAGGGATCGTTCCCTCGAAAAGCAATCAAAGAGGCGGCGTAAGCGCCGCTCCAAACCCCACCTCGACAGAGAAAGTAGCCATACAGACCCAACCATAGAGCAGGGCGAACCGGCGGATGACGAACATGCCATCGAGCAACCGTCCGAACAGGGCAACTTGGATAAACAACCCGTCCCCGGCGAAGACACAAGTCCGGACGACCTCACGCCGGACAAGTTGCTGGAGCAGAAGAACCTCCAAAAAAGGCTCGTCGCCACTACGCGTAGCCTGAAAAAGCAGAAGCGGCAGCTCAAAACAGCGGAAGATGCACTCAGAATTAGATGGAGCAAAGTACTCAACACCGCAGACAAATATGGCGACAGTCGCCGTATAAAGAGCTATCCGAAGCGAAAATTACTGCCGGAATTTGATGATGAGGCCTTAGAGCCTCCGCAATCAAAAATAAGGAAGCCACCGGCGGACAAAAGACCCATGGCCAACACGGTGGCGGCAAAGGACGCCACACACAAGCCGCACGCGATCCGCTGAGGATTCGCATCAAAAGATGGCCGAGCCAGATCTATCTATGGGCCAAGAAAGCAAGCTCTAGTAAGAAATGCAACACATCAAATATCCGAACATCACGGTGCGCCCAGATATAGGGGCGCAGACACCCTTATGTTTCACCGATGAGGTGCTGGATCATGAATTTCCAGCGGGATTCAAGCCCGTAAACATAGAGGCATACGACGGAACAACAGACCCTAGAGTCTCGATTGATGATTACATCCTCCACATACACATGGCTAGAGGAGATGATCTCCACGCCATAAAATACTTACCCCTCAAACTCAAAGGGCTAGCCTGGCATTGGCTTAAAAGCCTTCCCGAAAACACCATTGGAAGTTGGGAAGAGCTCGAGGATGCTTTTCGGGCAAATTTTCAAGGGACCTATGTCTGACCTCTGGATGCGAATGATTTAAGTCATATAACTCAAAAACCCGGAGAGTCAGCCCGGAAACTCTGGAACAGATTTCTTACTAAAAAGAACCAGATAGTCGACTGTCCGGACGCCAAGCCTTAGCAGCTTTCAAACACAGCGTTCGAGATTTAATGGCTTGCCGACACCTCCGCCAAGAAAAGCCAAGAACAATGGCCGCATTAACAAGCCTCATGACCCGCTTTTGCGCGAGAGAGGATAGCTGGTTGGCAAGATGCGATACCAGCGACCCAAGTACATCCGGGTTAGGGATGGAAGCGGAAATCGCGACGCAGCAAGGACCAGCGTCGGACCAAGGGAAACAGCCCGAAGAGCACGACAGTCAACGCCGGATTCGAAAGCTCTCGACAGAATCAGAAAAAGCTGCCCCCCAAGGATAACAGGGACGAGCTAGCTAACTTAAACAAAATCATGGACAAGATATGTCAAATCCACAGTACTCCCGGGAGGCCTGCAAACCATACCCACAGAGATTGTTGGGTCTTCAAGCAATCTGGCAAACTTAATGCTGAACACAAGGGGCTCGACTCACCAAGCGAGGACGATGACAAACCCCACAAGCAGAGCAACGGAAAACAAAAGAATTTCCCACAAGAAGTCAAAACAGTAAATTCACTTCACGTGATAAAAGGGGAGAACATAGTGGCGCTCATCGAGATACGCGCCATACGGCCTATCCCAAAGGAGTCCCGCCACTGGTTGTTAAAACCAATCACCTTCGACCATCAGGATTACTCTAGAAGTATCCGGAACGTAGGCTGGACTGCCTTGGTATTAGATCCGATAATTGACGGACTCCACTTTACACAAGTCCTAATGGACGGCGACAGTGATTTAAACCTGATATATCAGGACACAATCTGCAAACTGGGGATAGACCCAAAAACAATTCGCCAAAGCAACACTTCCTTTCAAGGGGTAACGCCAGGCCCAGATGCCCATTGTACGGGATCTCTCCTGTTAGAATTTATGTTCGGCTCACCCGACAACTTCCGCCGCGAAAAGCTAACCTTCCACATTGCCCCATTTACAAGCAGCTATCAAGCACTACTGGGACGTGAAGCTTTCGCCCGCTTTAACGCAATACCGCATTATGCATCCCTTATACTTAAAATGCCCGGTCCACGAGGCATCATCTCATTAAAGGGAAATATCGAGTGTTCCTCGAGCACGGAAGATTGTGTGGCTGCATTAACAGCCACACACTAAAACAGCTTCACTAAACAAAGCACCTAAACAGGTCGTTCAGATCCCGGACATGGCTAGACGAGTCCGGCGTAAGGGCTTACTAGCCGCATACCCCCGTTCAAGGGGCTCCGCGCATGTACAACAAGAGACAATAAAGCTCAATTTTATTATTATTTTTTTTAAATGTACTTTGTTTATTTAATGTAACGTACATTTTCGCACGATCTTTTTGAACTAAGTTCCTCTCTTTTACAGATGAACAGCGTGCTACACCCGTCCAGGATATGGCACAACGGAGACACAGGTGCAGACGTGCAGTAGGGACCCGTTGCAAGGATTCTTTTCAGATTAAGACCCAGCGTAAACCTTTTTTACTGTCTCTTGTTGATACACATCCCCCGGTTTCTTGCTATAACCGAGGTGGAGGCTGGCGTCTTGGCATTGGCCACGTCAGAACTTTGCGCGTACCTGGACACCCGGGGCTTATTACTAAGGGCGTTGTTCAGCCCGTTTTCATAAAGACCGAATACCTTAGGGAGTGTTCGGCGTCGCGAGTTTAGCCTTATATGCATCAGCTCTGAATCATGTCTTTGGTCAAATGTTGGGTTTGCCGGCTCCGTGTTTTGCTGCTTTACGTTCCGCTCTATCGGCTAAGGCGGCACCAGGAGAACTCTGCGATTGTGCCCGGTTCGCCGGGCGAGCACCTCAAGAGAGAAAGTCGAAAACTAATGTCATGATGTAGCGTGAGACTGGTCAACCACTGATGACCCACCGAATCTTTAGGATTCCTCCGCATTAACGAAGGGCCGTTTCCCGGTCAGGCACACACGCGCCCCGAATTCGGGCGAGCTCGGTGCCCCTAGGGGCTATATAGTAGCCCCACTGTCAAACTCCTATGGCTAAGTGAAAGTGATAAAGCATTATAGTCTGGTTGCCTAGTTCGCTACGCTATCACCTCCTTTATAGGACCAAGACGTTGGATCAAGTGTGAAAATGCGCTTTTGCAAACACCCCCCATTATATGCGTGATGTCAAGAAGACTGCCATCTTTCAGGTTATATACACATATACATTAACGGCCGCACAGGAGGTATTTTAATTCTTGCAGGCACAAGTATAAAAAGATTTTATATTCCATCGAAACATTGTTTTACAATCATACATGTTATTCGAACATGATGTCCTTCGAGCACTGCGTCTCTTTTAAACGAGCGCCCTGCAGAACTTCCTGAAAATAGTGCTCGGCAGGTACTCGGCTCCCGTCCGAATGTTGGGATGCAACGTCGGTGGTCTTCATCTCCGCCCAGTATGTCTTGACACGGGCTAGAGCCATCCACGCACCCTCTATGCATGCTGACCTCTTCATTGCATTGATATGGGGCACCGCACCAAGGAACTGTTGCACCAAACCAAAATAACTCTTCGGCTCAGGCCTTTCGGGCCACAGATGACTCACGACTTCCTTCATGGCGAGTCCGGATAACCTATTCAGCTCCGCCCATTCGGCCAATCGCTCGGATAATGTAAGTGGGCGCTCTGGATTGTGGAACTGCGACCAGAAAAGCTTTTCTACTTCGTGATCCTTTTGATCTCGGAAGTGTTCGGCCGCATTCTCAGCACTTTCCGCCAAATCCAGATAAGTATCCGCCGCACTCCACAGCTGGTCCAACTGAGCATACTTAGGATCCCCGAACTTCATCCGCAGCATAAAGGGCTTTCCAGCCACGATATCTCCGGCCTGACGTAGCTCCTGCTTCATGGCTCTCATTGTAGAGCGAGCATCCTTGGCCTCGGTAGTGGCCTTCTCTAGGTCATATTGTTCCACCTGATCTTCTTTTTCAAGAAGCTTGCAGCGGTCGGCAGCATCCTTCAACTTCACCGCCATCTCGGCCATTTCCTTCCTGCTTCGGCAGTGAGCAGCCTGTTCGGCTTTCAGCTCTTCGGCCGCCTTCAAGGCAGACGCATCACTTTTTCTGGCCTGCTCCTTGGCTCGGGCGAGTTCCGCCCGAAGGTTCTCCATGGCAGCGGCACCATCTGCATCAAGCATACATGTTGTAAGGCAAGGCCATCAAGCCCCCTTACCAGGTGTCCGCGGAGAAAATTTCATACCTTGCGACTCGTCCAACCGCTTGTTGACAAGCGCGATGTCGGCATCCGCCACGTCAAGTTGCCTCTTTAGCTCGGCAAATTCATCAGTCCGGCTAGCCACCGGACACTTCGCCACCTACATAGGAAGAGTGACATGTTATACCTGGGATTATGATCCTCGGCGCGCTGTCATCTTTGACAACACACCGAGTCTCAGGGGCTACTATCTATACAGGGCGCATCTTTTATATGCGGAACTGTCAAAAGGTACATCATTTCGCATACCTCAAAACCTGTCAGTAAACTCCTGACGGCCTCGTGCAACCCGCTCTCCGCGGATGAAATCCTTTCAATCACCGTGCCCATCAATGCACGATGTTCTTCTGAGATAGACGCTTGCCCGAGCTGATCCTTCAGCTCCTCCGACAGTGCACCGGACGGTGCCGGACTCGTCTGATGGCCTTTTTTGAAGGTCGGATACGGAGGGCTTTGGGGAGCCATACGGCTGCTTTCTGGCCCTGCCGGATTCGGAGAAACCCTCCTCGACGACACCTCAGGGTCGCCCGCCTCGCAAGGCAGTACGGCAGGAGGGGGCGTTCCGCTCTCCATCATTTCCGGACGAAGATCCCCTGAAGATGAGCTCTGCTGCGAAGGGCGGAGATCCGAACTACAAGGTAAAAATTCAGTTGTCTTTCTCAGGAATAAAATAGGGATGTCTCTTATTTTGAAACTCCCCTCTCTACTTACGGCTCGCTGGAGGGCTGATCCCCTTGAGGGCACAGTGCGGCCGAGGCACTTCCCGGCGCAGGACCCTCTGACGAAGATCTCTTCCCCCGCTTTGTGACCATGGTCTCCGGGTCTTCAGAGGTGGTCCTCTTCTTTCCCTGGATGGAGGGATTCTCGATCCCTCCTTTCCGAATAGCCTCCTTCGAGGAGACGGTAGCTTCCTTGTTCCCCCCTTCGCCTTCTTCCAAAGGCGCAACCTCCAGCATCCTGGTTAACACGGGATCCGGCGTGGTCTCGGGGAGGGGGGCCGGACACCTGATCAGCTTTGCTTTCGCTATCCACTCCTGTTTAAAGGGACAACTCTTTTAAGGGCAATTTTATGAGGAATATACGGATAGCGTGTCCGGGTACAGGGCTACTTACTTGAGTATCCGGGCGATTGCAGCTTAGACCCGCGTCCTCGGTCAAGTCCGGACACATTGCTTGTGATCCGAAGAACAATTTATACATCTCCATGGGCATCACGCCCGCAAAGTGTTGAAGAGCTCGTGGTCCCTCCGGATTAAACTCCCACAGGCGGAGGGGGCGGCGTTTGCAGGGCAAAGTGCAGCGAATCAACATAACCTGCGCCACTACGGCAAGGTTGATGTCTCTTTCTAGGAGATCTTGAATGCAGCCCTACAACAAGGGCACATCCTTGGACGGCCCCCAGTCGAGCCCTTTATTGACCCATGACGCCAGCCGTGGGGGAGGACCCGAGTGAAAGACAGGAGGCGCCACCCACTTGGTGCCCCTGGGCGCTGTGATATAAAACCACTCTCGTGGCCATAAGCTGAACTCCTCTTGAAAAGAGCCCTTGGGCCATGGGCGTCAAGATTCTTGCTTATAACAGCCCTCTCAGACTCCGCTTGCTGCCCTTGATCATCTTCGCTCTACTTTGAAGGTCTTAAGCCACAATCCGAAGTGAGGGGTAATGCAGAGGAAGGCTTCGCACACGATAATGAACGATGAGATGTGAAGGATGGACTCCGGATCCAAGTGGTGAAATTCTAACCCATAATAAAACATGAGCCCCCTAATGAAGGGGTCTGTCGGGAAGCCTAACCCCCGAAGGAAGTGAGACGCGAACACCACGCTCTCACCAGGCCTGGGAGTGGGAATAACCTGCCCTTGAGCAGGCAACCTATTCGAAATTTTGCCGGTTAAATACCTGGCATCTCTCAGCTTTAGCACGTCTTCTTCCGTAACGGAGGAAGGCATCCACCGGCCTTGAAGGTCGGAGCGACATCATCGAAGGTCCGGCGCTGAATCTGGAGCTTTGGGTGTTGGAACTCGAGGCGAGGGCGGATTCGATTGAGATTGAAAGAAAGGAGTAGAGCCTTGGTCTCTTTATAAAGAGGTTGAATACCAAGAGCCCTCCCCCATGACCGTTTGGGACTCGCCTTCGATAGAGGAGGCGTGCCAATGGGCACGATTGGGTTACCCACGCCCGTATTGATGAGAATCCCGAATAAGGGACACGATCTCGCTTTGACAAGGCGTGCCAAGGAAACCGCCTCGCTAAACGCTGAGGTGGGACAAGAAAACGATTCAATAAAGGCTTGGCGTGGTGTGATGACACGCTAAATACGTCGTGAGTTGGATTTGTGTAAATATTATTCTCTACGGTGGTATGTGGAAATTATTTTGCAGAGCGGACACTATCCTTGTGTTCAAAATCTTCTATGAAGTATTCGGAGGAGGAACCCGCCTTGCAATGCCAAGACAATATGCGCGCCGGACTCGTCGTCATTGAAGCCTGGTTCAGGAGCTCCGAGGAGTCCCGGATTAGGGGTGTCGTGGTGGCGGACTATGACCTTTGGCCGGACTCTGGACTATGAAGATACAAGATTGAAGACTTCGCCCCATGTCCGGATGGGACTTTCCTTTGCGTGGAAGGCAAGCTTGACGATCTGATATGTAGATCTCCTTCCATTGTAACCGACTGTAACCCTAACCCTCTCCGGTGTCTATATAAACCGGAGGTTTTAGTCCGTAGGACGAACACCAATCATACCATAGGCTAACCTCTAGGGTTTAGCCTCTCTGATCTCGTGGTAGATCTACTCTTGTACTACCCATATCATCAATATTAATCAAGCAGGAGTAGGGTTTTACCTCCATCGAGAGGGCCCGAACCTGGGTAAAAACATCATGTCCCTTGTCTCCTGTTGCCATCCGCCTAGACGCACAGTTCGGGACCCCCTACCCGAGATCCGCCGGTTTTGACACCGACAGAGGCATATGTGGCTCCCACATAGGGTCGAGGGCCCTTGCCGAAAAGGCATTCCGGCAAGGTTTCTTCTGGCCCACCGCCCTCGGCACTTGTAACCAAGTGTGAAGTGTGCCAGTTCCATTCAAAGAAGCTTCATCAACCAGCCCAAGCCCTTAAAACAATCCCTCTCTCCTGGCCATTCTCGGTCTGGGGGCTCGATATACTGTGCCCTTTCCCCCGCGCTGTCGGGGGCTTTGAGTACTTGTACGTTGCAATCGACAAGTTCACAAAGTGGCCGGAGGTGGAAGCAGTGAGGAAGATGACTGCTTAGTCAGCCGTCAAGTTCTTCAAAGGACTGGTCTGTCGTTTTTGTGTGCCAAACAGAGTCATCACCGACAATGGCACGCAGTTCACAAGCCACACCTTCATGCAGTACATCCAAGACCTCGGTAGCAAGGTCTGTTTTGCTTCCGTGGCACTTCCACGGAGCAACGACCAAGCAGAGATGGCAAATGCTGAAGTGTTGCGAGGCCTGAGAACGAAGACCTTCGGCAAGCTGCACAAGAGCGGAAGGCGCTGGGTTGATGAGTTGCCGGCGGTTCTTTGGTCGATCAGGACAATGCCAAATCGAGCCACCGGCCAGACACCTTTTGCCCTGGTATACGGGGCAGAAGCAGTTCTCCCCATGGAACTCATATACGGGACACCTCGAGTGCTCGCCTATGATGAGCTTGAGCAAGAGCCGTTGCGCCAAGATGACACGACGCTCCTTGAGGAAGATC
The DNA here is from genome assembly GCA_021605205.1 of Aegilops longissima. NCBI lineage: Eukaryota > Viridiplantae > Streptophyta > Magnoliopsida > Poales > Poaceae > Aegilops > Aegilops longissima. Next base: position 556,006,776 of record CM038678.1, read on the forward strand.
GTCTTCGGGCGGCTCTGGGAGCGGCACGCTACCAGTAAGCCTTGCGCCGCTACCATAGCCGCAAGGTTCATGCCCGATGCTTTGAGGAAGGCGACCTTGTTCTTTGGCGCATTCAGTCGGCCAAGAATTCCAACAAGTTGATGCCGAAGTGGGAAGGCCCTTATTTGGTAGTACGAGTTACCAGGCCTGACGCAGTCTGCCTGGAGACCAAAGATGCCGTCCCAGTGAGCAACTCTTGGAACATCGAGCATCTTCGCAAGTTTTACCCATAAGGCGCGGCTTGCCGGGCCTCCCGACAAGCCACCTTTTGTACAAGCTTTGCCGACAAGGCATGTGACCCTTTGTACAAAGCCAGGCGCAGACCCTGAGCATAAATAAATGAAGCGCTGGCGCCCTAAGTTATAGCATGCATGCTAGGTCGAGTCTCTTCCTTGGTTAGGGTTGATAGTGCTTAGCGGCGACTAACCCCTAGCCTAGAGGTCGAGTGTGCATCTATCTGTTCCTTTTCTGTCCTCCTTTGGTTCACAGGGCACATGAGCACTTCTGCTGAGCTACTCAGAAAGAAGGAAACGGACCGGCACCCCGACCCCGGCAAACCAGAGTTGCTGGGGGCTGCAAGCACAAGGATCCAACCGCGGAAAGATGAGATTGTCGGGGAATGCAGATCCAGATAAGTCTTTTATCCTCTGTCATGCATTTCGGAACCGGACTGTGGTATGTGAGACCTCGTTTTTATCTCTAGGCTGTCGTGCTCCCCGTTTTCCTATACCTAATGATTATTTCCTAGGTCCGGATTTGGTCGTAGCCGCGGCAGCAAGGAGGTAGGACGAGGAGCCTGAAGCCCACTTCATCCCTGCCTCCGCCAAGAGCACGAGAACAGTCGAGTGGAGTGGGGGAACGGCAAGGCCTGTTGCCGGGCGAAAAACGTTTATCTTAAACAATAACAAGGATTCGCTCCTTGTTGCGGGATTTACCCGCGAACAAAAAACCCGGCAAGCATCTCTTTTCCATTAAAAACATCCCATATAGGTACAGTTCGTGCGAGATGAAAAACATGAGCAAGGGGATTACAAGTTTTATATTTAACAAAGGTCCGCAGGCTTACAAACTAAAAAAGAAATAAGATGCCCGTAATCCCTTTCTTGTCCCTCTCATCAGGAGGCAGGTCATGGAGGTGAAAGGGAAAAAGGGGCGCCTAGGCGAGCTACGAGTAGCAGAAAGCACCAAGAGAACACCTCGGTGGCCACCCACGGGCGGGCCGGTGATGACGGTGCCGGGAAAGGAGCTAGAAGACGAGGCGGCAGGACCGGCAATACGCGATGAAGGCGTCGGTGCCCGCGTACTCCGAGTTGATGGCCTTGCCACCCGCCCTCTTCCTTTTCCGCAGCCTCCCGACGCCAGCCGCCCAAGAAGACGGCCCCGAGAAGTTCAAGGAGCTGGCCCTGCCCCTGGCAAACCTCTGCCGAAGGAGCGGCCAGGTGCAGATTCTGCTGCTGCCGCACCCGCCCAGGCGCGGGGCGTCCGACGCCTAGTCGGACTCGTCCCCGCTATCCGCCCCGCTGTCCTCCTCATCACTTTCGCTCGAGGAAGAGCTTCCATCATCACAATCTCCATCGGAGGAGCTCTCCACGCAGCACTTCAGGCGAGTCCCGAACTCTCCGAAGACCTTGACGGAGAGTAGGCCGTCCTCCATTAATTTGAAGTAGAGGATGAGCCCCGCCGTCAGGCTGTGGATGCGAGCGAACATCTTGCACCCACAACGGAGGTACATGACTCGAGGAGCCGGGAAGTCGACATCGACCCGCATGCCCCCGTTCCCGCAACCCATCATGTGCAATCTGAGGGATTGGGGCCGGTCACGCTCCATCTCTCGAGCAAATGGGGCGGGAAGACGAAGACGGCGACGCGGAGGCCGGTGCAGCCTGATGAAGAACTCGCGGGGCTGGTCTCCGACATGGCCTTCCATCGGGAAAGGCATCATTGGCGGGGGCGAAGCCGGCGCGCCGCCCCGTCCTCCTCTTCCCTGAGCACTGCGACCTCTGCCCCGGCCTCGCCCACGGCCTCGCCCCTCCCCTTCCCCTCGCGGCCGGCTCCACCACCGCGGGCTCAGGAGGAGGAGGGACGCGTTGTCAAGCAGTGACCCTCGCCGCCACCATCGAAGGAACAGGATTCCCTTTCTCCATGGCGAGTGAAAGGAAGAAGCAGAAGCAAGAGGAGATAGAAGACAGAAGAGTGCGGGACGCCATCCCCCTTCCCCTCCTTATAAAGGAGCGGGGTCGGGGCTCGGCCGCCCCGTTCAGCCAATCCAGCCACCAGAGGCGCGCGGAATCGGGACGGACCCACTGCCCCAACCAGCGACGGCCCAGTTTTCCACCCCCGCCGCTTGCTACCCCAAGTGCATGGGGGACGCGTGGCGGGCGTGCAGAACCAAGGGGACAGGCGAAGCGACCTCTCCACACCCCGTGATCGTGGGGAGTGGACGCCTTCAAGACTGCGCCCCAGCCCCGTTCAGTAAATGAGCCGCGCCTCCACGCCTCCCTCTATTTACCGGGAAGGCGCGAGCCGCCTCTTTACTGCGATGTGACGCATGCATGTGAAAACCGCCCCGCGCATGCCGCCCACGTCACGCACACCCCTCCACTCCACACCGTGCGCGCGGGTCATGGGAAGCGGAGCGCGCGAAAAGTCTTACCGCGGTAAATACCGCCCCGCCTGCCCGTGCATCATTTTGGGCGTGACCCAACAACGTGTCGCGCTTATGTGTGGCCCAGGCCCGGGGGCTCTTGTCGGTGTACAAAAAGAGGGGCATGCTTTTGTACCCCTTTACCTGTGCAGGCGGTCGAGCCGCGCCGCCCGACCACAACAAGCGTAGCAGGGAGGTGAGCCAAGGTAAGGCCGAAGCCCAAGACAATCAAGGCAACGCCAAGGCCAAGACCACAAAGAGTAGAGGGACAAAGCAGGTTCCCCCGGAAAGACCCTTGTCGGGCGGCCTCAGCGGCCCCGACAAGACCCTTGCCGGGACAGCTCGCCCCACACCAACAGAGCGAGCCACCCTTGAGCCCACGGCTCCTAGCGCCATCATCAGCGTGGGGCCAGGGCTCAGAGAGGCACCTCTGTGGTGGCATGCAGATCTTTGTGAAGACATATCCAAGATCAGATGAGGGTTAGAAGACGATGATTCTCGACAAGATCCTTGCCGAGGAAGGCCACCAGACCCCCGGCAAGATCCTTGCCGGGGACGACAGCACACCACGGCAAGACCCTCGCCAGGCCACCCGGCAAGGCCCTCGCCAAAGACGCCGGCGAGGCCACCGCCAAACCCGCGCCAACCAAGCTTCCACTACCGTTCCCATGCAGCTGCCAGCCCAACCAGCTGGGCGGGCACCTGCGTGGCAACATGCAGCTCCCAGGCCAACTCATCAAGCGCCTGCGTGGCGGCATGCAAATCTTCGTGAAGGCTCCACCACCGTGCCACCCAGCTGCCTGCCTGCCTACATGGCACCGCACACGTCACTGGCCAGGGCGCGTGTCGAAGCGGGGAGGAGCGGTGACGGACGGGTCGGGCCTCGCCCCGTCCCCGATAAAGCAAGGGGACACCTAAGCCACACATTAAATGCGTCTTGTCCTATAATACGAGCAATAAGCTCAGGGCACTGTACGCCTTTCCACCTCTTGAGTGTCACTGTGGCAGCCCCTTTCAACTATAAAAGGAGGCCCATGGCATACTGAAGGAGAATTCGGGGCTCTTTCGAACCATGCGCTGACCATAGCTAGTTCGAGAGCTCAAGTACTCTCAGAAATACACCCACCAAAGCAGGACTAGGGTTTTACGCATCCTCGCGGCACGAACCTGGGTAAACGATCCTTGTGTTGTCTACTAGCCCTGCTCTCCTCGCAACCTTGCGCCCCGGCAACCGTAGTTGGGATTGTTGTGATACCATAGGTGTCGTTCCACACCGACATACTCTCTCCATTCCTAAATACAAGTCTTTGTATAGATTCCACCATGGACTATATATGGAGCAAAATGAGTGAATCTACACTCTAAAATGTATCTGTATACATCTGTATGTGATCCATAGAGGAAATCTCTAAAAAGACTTATATTTTGGAATGGAGGGAGTATGATAGTAGTACAGTATGTTCCTTGTAGTGAAGATGAGAAGGGACATTTGCAGTGTAGAGGTCTATAGGGTCGGTTGTGATGGACACTTTGAACTCTTCGGGCCTCTTTGATTCGTCGGATTTTGTAAACATAGGAATAGGATTTGTAGTGGCCTGCCCACTTGAATCCTATAAGATTAGCAAGGAAATGCAGGGAGCTGTGTCGCCTTTGAGAGTTACCCTGATATTAACAGTACCGCACCTTCAGTTGAAGAGAGCTGGTATCCGAAGCCTTTCTAGCCGTACCGGCAATACTAGCACATATGTTCTAGCAAGTTCCACTTTGCTGATTTTACTCCTCATGCTTACGGTTTTCCCGTTATATCTACACTATGATCTATGTAGCTGCTATGTGTCGCAATAGCAGCAGTCCACTCTTGAAGCTAAACAACACACCAATCATAAGTCCAAAGCTTACTTCTTCAAATATGAATTGTAATATGATACAGATATTAGTTAACAGACACACATTTAATTGGTCAGGTAATGCTCCCACTTTATTTTCCAAATGCATGTGGCCACATATAGAGAGACAACATGGAATTGCATTTGTTTGGGCGCTGTGATTCATCATGAGTGGGCAACCAACATTGATGCAGCGGAACCTCAAGAATATGCTTCCTCTTCTGTTCTTTCACATGTTCCTCTTTTGTTATTCTGTATTTAGTACGTACAATATGTTCCTTGTCCAGAAGGGGAGCAGGGACATCTGCAGTCAACAGCTGATAGAGCTAGCCTGTAATCGATAGGCTTTCAATTAGTAGCGGTAATACAACACCGAATTTTCCAGCCAGTTCCACTTTTCCGATTTATATATTGTGGTTATGGTGTACCTCATTTATGTACACTACGATCTGCCTAGTTGCTGTGTGATGTTATCAGGGTTTGGCAATAAACTCTCTATACAGTATATTATGAACCTATCATCTTCCAACTATCCTTACTTCTGGAACCTATTTTTGTGTGTACGTGTGCCAGATTACATTAATGCACGCACCATATTACAACACACATGAGCTCTCTCATCAGAATCCAATGATAGCACACAAGGGTTTACAGGGGCACCCCTATATTAGAATATCCTCTGCATTACAAAGATAATCTCACTAATATTTATGTTTTCATGGTTCTGAGATATTATACGTAATTACAGTGAATATCAGAATCCGCGCATCAGAAGAATATTATGGAACACTGCAATGACTTACAAAATTGGCACCAAGGCATTGAGTGCCATTCTGGATGCAATGAGACTCATACGCTCCCCACCTATAGATTCTTGTTCAGAATATGATCCTAATGACTATTCTAACCTCGAGGAGTCAAAGGCAGATGGCCTGTCCAATTCACCCATCAAGGTGCCTCTTCTAATTTGGCAAGGTTTTATTGATTGCGCATATCTTGCATATGTTGTCTTGCATTTCTTCTACTTTGTTGCACCGCCATCTGTTTAGTTTACTCATCATATATGTCAAGATGACATGCCCATCCATTATCAATACATATTCCATCTGTCATCATACCATGTTTTTCCACTCAAATGTTGTTCTTGTGCATTAGACATCAAAAAGGAAGAGGGTGGTTGCCGAACCTGAAGGAGCACCAACAAAGTCCTTGAAAAACGTGGTGGTGCCGGATAAATCAGACAACACCCCACTTATATTGGTTGTACAACCAGTGACACAAAACGTAGGACCGACTCCAGCAGACTGTATCCATATTTCACTGGCCACACCACTAGCCCCACCACATAGGACCTGCACCCTAGCAAAAGGTATGCCGATTTCAGTTGCCATAGCACCAGCCGTACCACAGAAAAATGCCACTCCAACAAAAAGTACAACAAGTCCACCGGCCAAAGACCTATCCCAACTGTAGAGACGGCCAATTCCTGCAGATTGGAACCCCATTCCAGTTATTCCCAGTTTTAAAGAAAATGCTTTCAATGTTGTTAGGGACTATGTGCATATATTCCCATCATGGGAAGATTATAGTGAAGACAAACAGCATTTTCACATCTTCCTGTCCCACTTACGTCTAAGTGCTATTATTCATGGTGATTATTTTCCTGTTTTCTGCTGATTGAACACATCAATGATTTACATTACATTGTTGTAAGTAGGAGAGGGTCAATCTGGATAGTCATGACGAGCAAAGGTTGCTTGCGCTTTTGAAGGAAGCATTGCACCAGTATCGGTGTTACCTGAGGTAATCACACTTTGATGGCAAGTCTATAAACAAAGTTCCGGTGAAGTCTCCTGTGGTAAATTTAGAAGACATTGAATGGAAAACCCTTGTTATGCACTGGTCTCGTTCCCAGGATGAGGTACTGCCTATGATATCACATGACAATTTGAACTTCTACTTTTTCGCATGTGCCTTACGGATCCTTTTTGCAGGAAATCAGCTTGAAGAAGAATTCCGGTTTGAAAAGAATGACATGATATCGCAAATATGCTTCCCGCTGCTTTGCTCTTGTTAGTACCTGTTGTCCTGTATCACTTTACTTGCATTCATAGCTGGTTCATTATGTGACAACAGTCTGCATGATAGCTTGCTTATCAATTGTTCGCTCCAAATTATCCGATCTGTATGAATGGTTACATTAGTGTAGAATATATCCAATGCCAATGAATTTTTTTTTGCTCTGCATTGTTCTTGTAAGTACCTGCTGTCCTTTATCAGTGTACTTATATTGACAGGTAGCTGTTCTGGAACCATCAATCTGCAGCTTATTTTCCTTTGCCCTCCGTTTTCTACGCATCAGATCTATATTTACTCTTACCGTAAGGTTGGATAACACCGATGGTCCTGAAGAAGTTTAGCTCTGCATTGCTCTTGGCTGTAACTTTTGCCTGTATCACTGTACTTACATTTATAGCTACATGGTCGTGTAGCATCACTCTTTATCTTATCTTAAGTATTCTCCATTTTTTCATATATTATCACATCTATATTTACTCTTAACAAAATGTAGAATAAAGGCAATGCTTATGAAGAAGATTGTGTGGTAAACTTCTTGAATTGCCCCCGTCCATCAGCATGGACAAGGGCTTTATAGAGCCTGTCTTCACCAATAATGTAAGTTTGTCCGTCTCAAGCCTTCAAACTTTGTTCTGTATAGTTGGTTAGGCATGACTGCAACAGCTATTTATTTTTGGTGTTTGCATCAAATTGCATCTTTAAAGTTTATTATGTAGTTCATAAACAAAAGTTTGTCCTTCTCAATTTAAGTTTTCAGTTGTACAACCAAGTTCCTTCTTCATACCATGTAAATTAAACTATACAGAGCAAGTGATCTTCTTTTGCACTGCATGTATGCTTCTGTTCTTGATCCGTAATCCAGTGGTGTGGTGAACCTACCCACTACAACACAATGTCATATTCTGCAATGTCTTAACTATGAACAATGTCATATCATTCTACTATTATTTAAACCGTCTCTTTATTTGGCAATCTGAAATGGGATAAATTTACAGCACACTAACCATTGATACTTATGAGTTCTTGATCTGTAATCCAGTGGTGTCATGAAGCTGTCAACTCCTTCACAATGTCATTTCCTGCCATGTCTTAACCTGAGCAATACCATATTGTGTTAATGCTATTCCAAAATGTGTCACTTTATTTGTCAGTAAGAAATGTGATGAATTGTCAGCATTGATACTTATATGTGCAAAACCTGTCATCTGTCTGCTTGTATATCTTTCAGAGTGAGGAGGATATAAGTGTTAAACAAGCGCCATCTCATCAGCTTGCTCAGCTGCTTGCGCTGCAGCTCCCAAGAAGGGCTAACCTTTCTTGAACTCTATTGAAGTGATGTCGTTTTTGTATATTATTTTGTCGGCGTGTTTATTTGCACTGGTGGCGATCTTTGATGCCCAGTGTATGTAATCTGCTATCTGCTTCTGCTTTATTATCATAGTGGCGAACTTTGATGCCCAGTGGATGTAATATGCTGTAATTTCTTTATTGTATAGTCTAGGTTTTTTCTAATTCACGTTGCTGCATTTATTTTACTCTATATATATCCCGTATTCGCAGTAAACCGGCCAAACCGTAAAATTACGGTACATAATCGGGTCGTCATGGTAATCATTACATAATCGGTCCGTTAATAGGCTTAAATGTAAACTGGCCCACTAGTAGATTTAGGCCTCTAATAGGCCGAGTAAACCGACGGCCCTATTTTCGCAAGAAACTCAATGGGCTTTTATGAGGCTGAAAAGTGGGTTGGGCCTGAAATGTGCCGAATAGCTCACGGGCCGGCAGCAGTCTGAAATAGACCCTGGCCCATGATTGTGCCAATCACATCACGAGCCGTTTACAGGCCAAAATTGTCTCGGTCCTTGTTTGGCCCAATCAGATTATCGGCTGTCACCAGGCCGGATGCAAACTGGGCTGTAGTTAGGCCCAACTATATGACGGGCTTTTAACATGCCAAAATTAATATAGGGCCGAAATGTTAAACAGGACTTTAACAGGACGCAACTAATATCAGGCTGAAATACTAATTGGGCCTTTAGCAAGTGGGCCCAAAAGCATAGAGTCCAGTTGATGGGCTGAATCTGATATGGGCCATAATTTAGCCCAAAGCCTCTTAAAGGGCCGGATCTGATCTGGGCCACAATTTGGCCCATAACGTGGTAGGGTTTTAATGGGCCGGATCTCATATGGGCCTTTATTGGGCCCGGAACATGGCAGGATGTTTATGGGCCGGATCAAATATGGGCCGGCATTTGGCCCAAAACATGGCAGCCTGTTAACGGGCCGGCCCATTAGTGTCCTCAAAATCTTGTGGGCCTTCAGCTGGGCGGGCCCATTATGGTCTGCAAAATCTTGTGGGCCTTTAGCTGGGCCGGCCCATTATGGCCTGCAAAATCTTGTGGGCCTTTAGCTGGGCCGACCCGTTGTGGCCCGCTAAATCTTGTGGGCCTTTAGTTGGGCCGGCCCATTTAATCTTTATGGGCCACTTTTGGGCCGGTCCACGTGTCAGCGTATCATAGGCGCATCTCGCCGAAAAATGTTAGATGGGTGATACCTGTGCCAATGCGGAGCTGACATGTGGTTCCGTCAGCCAATGAGAATTTTACACGTGGAAAATGGGCATTGGTCGTGGCTGTTAGCGGGTTATCGGATCCAAAACCGGACCCGATAGCTTAACGGCGTCCCGTTATGGTGGATGCCACGTGTCGGTCACCCTTGACGAAAGCACTTCTATGACGCGCGATTTATCGTCATGGAAGTGGACACTTCCGTGATGATAATTTTGGTAATGTCATGGAACATTTCTACGACAGCACATGTATGACTATCTTGATTCTGTCATAAATTTGTCATGGATGTACATGCATGACAGAAAACGCGGCCTACTGTGACAAACATGTAGGAAGTGTCTTTTTTTTGTAGTGGTGTCTTGTGGAGGAAGGGCAATGTGGAACGGTGTGCGTGTGATAGAGACATGGAGAGGTTTGAATGTGCAAATGATCATGCATGAGTGAGACATAGACAGATGCTAATACGTTGTGTATACATGAGAGAACGGTCTTCTATTTGTACTTGTGTGTGAGAGAGAGAGAGAGAGAGAGAGAGAGAGAGAGAGAGAGAGAGAGGAGCATCTATAACACAACAACCATCTCTCTTGATTCATCTGTCCCTCGCAGGATCGCATGTAACGCATGCATCAACACACACATTTTGACATCCTCACCCGGCCCCTGCCCACCTCAAGGCCCGCATATTGCTCTCTATATGGCACACACAATCTCTGCGTGAAAACCCTACTTAGCATGTAGCTTTCTGTCGCATACACACAAATTCTCTCCATAGGTTTGATTTCTCTCAATATCTGACACACACACACTCCCCCTCCCCGAGCACACAATTCATCCCCATCCAAGGCTATATGGCGACCACTCTTGATTGTGCTTCTCTGCACCCCAGCATGCACACCACCTCAATCTTCAAAGAGGGCATCGAGGAGATCGAACACGGCGACCACACTGCACTAGAGAATGCGGGGCCATTTGGAAGCAGGATGATGTGACGACGGCTGACTGACTCCTCCCCCCTCTCTCTCCCGCACAAAATTATCAATCCCTCAACCCACGAGATCCTTCCCCTCTCATCCATGTTTTTCCAGCTCTCTCATCAAACCCGTTGTCTCTTCTCCTTCCATGTGTAGAAAATCCGGATGCACACGCATCTACGTATATTACATGTCTCCATCTTTCTCACAGACCTAACTTCTTCCTCTCTCTCTCTATCTCTATCTCTCTCTCTTGTTAGGTTTATCTCCTACTCTCTCGCCCACATACATACAATCTTTCCCGCCCTATCTGCTCCATCTTCACAAGCTCTCTCTACACGTTTCATTCACACATCGAGATGTGTTCAAAATGTTTCTTTTATAATGGATCATGTATAGTTATGGTTGGTTTTGTTGCATCCTATAAAGTAATAACTATGAAATGCATTTATATTTTCATTTGACTGGGATTATGTGAGTTTGAGCATATTGTGTAGTACTATAGACCTCGTATACATCTTGGAATTCAACAATGATTCTAACTATTGAATTGTATAAACCATTACATTCGAAGTCAGTAGCCTAATATATTTATTTTACGATTACAACTAATGATTAATTCCACTACAAACTAAGAAAACAAATGTGTACTCCCTCCGTTTTTATTTAAGTCCGCGTATTAGCATTGGTCAAAGTCAAGTTTTGTCAACTCTTACAAAGTTCATAACAAAAAATATTAACATATAAAATAACAAATAGATACAGTTAGATTCATTATTGAATGTACTTTCACATCATACATATTTTTTATGGTAAATGTTTATATTTTTCTATAAACTTGGTCAAACTTTAAAAAGTTTGACTTCAGTCAAACCTAATATGCAGAGTTAATAAAAATGGAGGGAGTACTAGTAGTTACTAGTACTACTAACTACTAGTACTGCTCGCTAGTTGCTGCCTAATCACCCAACACGCCAAACGGGGAGTTTAGTGTTACAAAATTTTGTGGTCGGCGGGAAAATCTCCCGCGACCCTGATTCGAGCAGTGCAAAGTTATCATCGTACCCTTTGGAACAGGCCTACGAATGATGGTTGGTCGGGGGTTGTTTAGGTAACTTCAGGTTCACCCTACCCAGCCAACCCCACCCCGGCACCCAGAGTAGTACACCTGAATACTCCCCATTTTCTATCCCCACCGCAAAATAGACTTCTCCACGGCACCGCGGCCTTCGTGCTACTCCCTTTCTACATCGGCGCACTCGTCCGCCGCAGTGCATCTGCCTCATCGACGACATCGTACGTCGCATTGGAGCCGGTCCACCGTCGTCGTCGTACACGGAGCCTCTTCCCCGACACCGTCTTCAACGGAATCGGATCTTGTTCCCGGAAGCCGACGCCAAGCGCATAAGCACCATCGTCATGGACAATGAACTGACTCCCATTGCCGACCATGATGCACAGTGGCCGCCGTGACCATCGTACTCCTCCTCGATTTCTAATGTGTGTATTGAATCTCTTAGCAGTACATGTGCAGTTCCAATTTTTCATACCTACCCTTCAAATTTCCTGGTTGCTATTGTTCTCGTAAAAGTAATTGGTTATAGCTTGCATTGTCCAACGGAATATCACCTTGTAATTGTGTGTCGCTCCTGTATTGCATTGTGCTTAGGTAGGTTATTCATCTGCAACTAGTAGTGTGGCCAATGATGGAAATTTTAAATAACTAGCAAGATGCCCATGCAGTGCACAATACATCAAGATGCATTTGTATGAGTAGTTTATCTTGTGGGAAAAAAGGATGAACGAGGGAAGGCCTTATTTGCAAATTTGGAGAGGGGTGTGGGTATCTTTTTGCAAAATTGCCATAGTTTCCTTCCTATCCGTCGGATATAAGTCGGATGGCCTATATTGCAGGATGGCAGGCACACCATCATCACCAACTCTGTTTTTATAAGATATAATATATATATATATATATATATATATATATATATATATATATATATATATATATATATATAAAGGTAAAGATAATTATAAATATAAAATAAATATAAGAGTAGAGAAGAGAGTAGAGATAGCAGGGACGTCATGAAAGGATCGCGCGCGTGGCGCGCGGCATCCGGCGCACTTTATAAAATCCAACGCCCTCCCACCGCTCTGTGCCTTGCCACCGCTCTCTCCCCACTCCATGCCTCGCCACTGCTCTCCCCTCTCTTTCTCGCCTCTCTGCCACCGCGCCACCATGCCGCCACATCGCCGGGAAACTTGGGGATACCGCGGCGTTCGCGCACGCCCCTCCGGCAGCTTCTCCGCCGAGATCCGGTTCCGCGGGATGCGCCTCGGCCTCGGCACTTCCGACACCGCCCATGAGGCCGCCCGCGCATACGACACGGAGGCGTGGCGCCTTCGGTGGCCTCATAGAGCATTGAACTTCCCCAACGTGCCGACGCGGGAGCGGGCGCAGGAGCTAGCACCTCCGCCACGGCTTATCACCGACGAGGATTGTCACAACAACCGGAGACCGGAGAACCGTCTCGGCATCGCCGAGATGGACGAGGAAGCCATGGTGTTGTGGCGCCAACGCTTCCCGCAGGACATCATCAATGAGCGCGAGTTCTACGCGCAAAGGAGGGCGGAGTGGGAGAAGAGGAGGGCGGAGCGAGCCGCCTATCGCAGGGACAAGCGTACGCGGAAAGTGGCCGCTCAATTCAACATCAATCTAGGAGCAGCGTCGCCCTGGGACTCCGACGATATCGGTATCTTGACACCTACATTGAGACGTCGGAGGAGGACATCACCGAGGAGTCGGACGATGAGGAGTAGTTGAACTATCTTTTTTATCTATCTATGCTGAGAACTATCTATGTCTCTACTCTCTATCTCTACTTCTCTACTCTTATAAAAAAAGAGTTGGTGATGATGGTGTGCCTGCCATCCTACAATACACGCCGTCCGATTTATATCTGACGGATAGGAAGGAAACTATGGAATTTTGCATAAAAGATATCCACACCCCTCTCCACATTTGCAAATAAGTCCTTCCATCGTTCACCCTCGTTCATCCTTGCTTGTATCTATCTATGTAAGTATCGACTGGGAGTCGAATGTGTATCGAGTCAGAGTAGAAAGGAGAAAAAAAATAGTGCATCTGTTGGAGCGGCACGCGCACAATTTTTTGCAGTGGCCGCTGGAGCCAGCGTACCACGGCCCAAAAACTGGCTATTCCGGCGCTGTAAATGCTTTTTTAACGCGCTGCGCGTTGCGCTTCTGTTGGAGATGCTCTAACATGGCAGATGAGTGCTTTAATGTTGCCCACAAGATGCGTGAGTATTACTATATTTTTCTTGCCATGTTGAGATTTTAAAACCACGAGTGCGAACATGCAGAGGAGCAATGAAGACCAAACACGGGATATTGGGGACATCTTCAAGGAACGTGGCAAGTTAAAGAGGAGCTGCACTGAACCTGTAAAACGAGCTTTGGTAAGTAACACCCTTTCAATTACTTTCATTTAGCCTCGTGTTCTTCGATGTGTATATGTTGTAGTTTCTGTTTCTCTTAGCCTCGTGTTCTTCGATTTGTAATAAGAAGAGACTTAATCGTCCTAATGCTTTCGTTTTTAGCTTGATGTAGGAAGTGGGTATTCTCACCTTGGAGTCTGTTTTTATATTTCTCCTTTTGAATTCACTTCTCCAAGTCCTGTTTATCTGGCTTCTACTAAATGGATCTGGGTTGCTCTGAGTATTGATCTAAAAAAGAAGTAGCTTCATGCTAGGATGCAGTTCCTGCGAGGAGGGAAGTATGGCCAACCTCGAGATCATGTTTCCAAAATGAGGTTGGATGACACACAAGGTGCCCGTTCCTTAATGATGCTGGATTAGACACAAGGTACAAATTCCTAAATAATGCTGGATTACACACAAGCCAGGTGGATTCGTTAACTGTTCGTGTCCTCATGGCTCTAGTAAAGGTTGAAAGAAAGCGTGCAACAACCCTTGAAAACATAGTTGAGTTCCTGAAGAAGCGAAAAGAGCAATCAGATGCTTGCTACCTCTTGAGCATGTGTTGGTTTTCCCTTGAAGAGGAAAGGGTGATGCAGCAAAGCAGCGTAAGTATTTCCCTTAGTTTTTGAGAACCAAGGTATCAATCCAGTAGGAGACAACTCGCAAGTAACCTAGTACCTGCACAAACAATCAAGAACCTTGCAACCAACGCGATAAAGCGGTTGTCAGTCCCTTCACGGTCACTCGCAAAAGTGACATCTAATAGAGATAGTAAAATAAATATTTTTGGTATTTTTGTTGTATAGATTGGAAAGTAAAGATTGCAAAATATTAAACGAGATGCGATGTAAATAAAAGAGATGCAATATAATAAGAAAGAGACCCGGGGGCCATAGGTTTCACTGGTGGCTTCTCTCAAGATAGCATGTATTACGGCGGGTGAACAAATTACTGCCGAGCAATTGATAGAAAAGCGCATAATTATGAAGATATCTAAGGCAATGATCATGAATATAGGCATCATGTCTGTGTCAAGTAGAGCAAAACGATTCTGCATCAACTACTATTACTCCACACATCGACCACAATCCAGCATGCATCTAGAGTATTAAGTTCATAAGAACAGAGTAACGCATTAAGCAAGATGACATGATGTAGAGGGATAAACTCAAGCAATATGATATAAACCCCATCTTTTTATCCTCGATGGCAACAATACAATACATGCCTTGCTGCCCCTACTATCACTGGGAAAGGACACCGCAAGATTGAACAAAAAGCTAAGCACTTCTCCCATTGCAAGAAAGATCAATCTAGTAGGCCAAACTAAACCGATAATTCGAACAGACTTGCAAAGATATCAAATCATGCATATAAGAATTCAGAGAAGAACCAAATAATATTCATAGATAATCAAGTTCATAAATCCACAATTCATCGGATCTCGGCAAACATACCGCAAAAGAGTATTACATCGAATAGATCTCCAAGAACATCGAGTTGAACTTTGTATTGAGAATAAAAAAGAGAGAAGAAGCCATCTAGCTAATAACTATGGACCCGAAGGTCTATGGTAAACTACTCACGCTTCATCAGAGAGGCTATGGTGTTGATGTAGAAGCCCTCCGTGATCGATTCCCCCTCCGGCAGATGGCCGGAAAAGGCCCCAAGATGGGATCTCACGGGTACAGAAGGTTGCGGCGGTGAAAATGTGGTTTCGTGGCTCCCCCTGATGTTTCTAGGGTATAAGAGTATATATAGGCGAAAGAAGTACGTCGATGGAGCTACGAGGGGCCCACGAGGGTGGGGGCGCGCCTACCCCCCTGGGCGCGCCCTCCTGCCTCGTGGCCACCTCGTGGCATTCCAGACTTTGACTCCAAGTCTTCTGGATTGCTTTCGGTCCAAGAAAGATCATCGCGAAGGTTTCATTCCGTTTGGACTCCATTTGGTATTCCTTTTCTGTGAAACTCTGAAGTAGGCAAAAAAATACAAATTGGCATTGGGCCTCCGGTTAATAGGTTAGTCCCAAAATAAATATAAAAGAGCATATTAAAGCCCATTAAACATCCAAAACAAATAATATAATAGCATGGACCAATAAAAAATTATAGATACGTTGGAGACGTATCAAGCATCCCCAAGCTTAATTCCTACTCGTCCTCGAGTAGGTAAATGATAACAACAGAATTTTTGATGTGGAATGCTACCTAACATATTTATCAATGTAATTTTCTTTATTGTGGCATGAATTTTCAGATCCAAAAGATTCAAAACAAAAGTTTCATATTGACATAAAAATAATAATACTTCAAGCATACCAACAAAGCAGTCATATCTTCTCAAAATAACATGGCCAAGGAAAGCTATCCCTACAAAATTATATAGTCTGGCTATGCTATATCTTCATCACACAAATTATTTAAATCATGCACAACCCCGATGACAAGCCAAGCAATTGGTTTTTATACTTTTGATGTTCTCAAACTTTTTCAAATTTTCACGCAATACATGAGCATGAGCCATGGACATAGCACTATAGGTGGAATAGAATGGTGTTTGTGGAGAAGACAAAGAGGAGAAGATAGTCTCACATCAACTAGGCGTATCAACGGGCTATGGAGATGCCCATCAATAGATATCAATGTGAGTGAGTAGGGATTGACATGCAATGGATGCACTAGAGCTATAAGTGTATGAAAGTTCAAAAAGAAACTAAGTGGGTGTGCATCCAACTCGCTTGCTCACGAAGACCTAGGGCAATTTGAGGAAGCCCATCATTGGAATATACTAGCCAAGTTCTATAATGAAAAATTCCCACTAGTATATGAAAGTGACAACATAGGATACTCTCTATCATGAAGATCATGGTGCTACTTTGAAGCACAAGTGTGGTAAAAGGATAGCAGCATTGCCCCTTCTCTCTTTTTCTCTCATTTTTTATTATTTGGGCATGTTCTCTTTTTTTATGGCCTCTTTTTTTTTCGTCCGGAGTCTCATCCCGACTTGTGGGGGAATCATAGTCTCCATCATCCTTTCCTCATTGGGACAACTCTCTAATAATGATGATCATCACACTTTTATTTACTTACAACTCAAGAATTACAACTCGATACTTAGAACAAAATATGACTCTATATGAATGCCTCCGGCTGTGTACCAGGATGTGCAATGAATCAAGAGTGACATGTATGAAAGAATTATGAAGGTGGCTTTGCCACAAATACAATGTCGACTACATGAGAATGCAAGGCAATATGACAATGATGGAGCGCGTCATAATAAACGGAACGGTGGCAAGTTGCATGGTAATATATCTCGGAATGGTTATGGAAATGCCATAATAGGTAGGTATGGTGGCTGTTTTGAGGAAGGTAAATGGTGTGTTTATGGTACCGGCGAAAGTTGCGCGGTACTAGAGAGGCTAGCAACAGTGGAAAGGTGAGAGTGCGTATAATCCATGAACTCAACATTAGTCATAAATAACTCACATACTTATTGCAAAAATCTATTAGTTATCGAAACGAAGTACTACGCGCATGCTCCTAGGGGGATAGATTGGTAGGAAAATACCATCGCTCGTCCCGATCGCCACTCAAAAGGAAGACAATCAAAAAATAAATCATGCTCCGAATTCATCACATAACGGTTCACCATACGTGCATCCTACGGGAATCACAAACTTTAACACAAGTATCTCTCAAATTCACAACTTCTCAACTAGCATAACTCTAATATCACCATCTTCATATCTCAAAACAATCATAAGGAATCAAACTTGTCATAGTATTCAATGCACTTTATACAAATTTTTTTATTATACCCATCTTGGATGCCCATCATATTAGGACTAGTTTTATAGCCAAAGCAAATTACCATGCTGTTCTAAAAGACTCTCAAAATAATATAAGTGAAGCATGAGAGATCAATAATTTCTATAAAATAAAACCACCACCGTGCTCTAAAAAGATATAAGTGAAGCACTAGAGCAAAATTATCTATCTCAAAAGTTATAAGTGAATTACATAGAGTATTCTAATAAATTCTGATTCATGTGTGTCTCTCCCAAAAGGTGTATACAGCAAGGATGATTGTGGTAAAATAAAAATCAAAGACTCAAATCATACAAGGCGCTCCAATAAAAACACATGTCGGGGGTGTCGTGCGACATATGGCAACGGATGGCTTATCATGGAGGGGCTAATAGTACGTCGCTAGTGCCAGGAAACGGGATGAGGCGAAGGCATGCACGCTGGCGAATCTTACCCAGGTTCGGGACTCTCCTAGGAGATAGCACCCCTAGTCCTGCTCTGCGGGGTCTCCGCATGATCAGTCAAGCAACTATGATGGCTACATTCTTGCTCCTTGAGTTGTTTCTCTAGAGGGAGAAGAAGAGCAAGGCTAGCCCTAGCTTCCTCTCTCTATGTGGGTGTGTATGAACTAGAATCCGAACCCTTTGCATGGGTGCCCTGGGGGGTTTATATAGGCCTACCCCCAGGGGTACAAAGGTAATCCGGCAGGGTGTAGGACCCGGCTGTCAGTGTCTCTTGTCGCCGGCTTCTCTGCTGGCTGATAGGGCCCGCCGCCTGATGGGCCCCGTTGGCTGTCTCGTACTTGGCCGATAGGCCGCACCCGCCGCTTGCGGGTCTGGCCGGCTGCTCAGTATTGTAGTGATGCTGGTAATGATACGTGCTTTGTCGGTGGAGGTGTGGCTACAGTGCCGCCGCCTAGCGGGCGATCACTGTAGCCATCCCCCATCTCTTCTGACTAATGGCGCACAGACTTTGAGGGAAGAGGAGGGCCGTTTGGTAGGAGTCGGCCTCCCCAAAGGCCGACAGGTCCGTGATCGCCGCCTTCTGGCTTCTCACTGACAGGCAAGACCCACCGCGTGTGGGCCATACCGATAGCCCGTACTCGAGGCATGGCCTTCTCTGCCATAGGTGACGTCGTGGGGGAGTGGCACCAGTGTCGCGCCGGACGGGAGATCTTCGTCTGGTACGGTGCACTATGGCCACACTTGGCCCTAGATTTTGGGGTGGCAGGGCACGCTGTAGCCACACCCCGTCTCATCGTATTTATGTGGGCGCAGACTCTGAGGACGCTTGGGGCCACCTGCCAGGAGCCGGCCTCTCCGGAGGCCGCCTGCTAGGATCCGGCCCACCTCGTAGCCGCCTGTTGGGCCTTGCCGTCTTCAGGGAGTCGGCCGCTTGGACCAGCCGGCTGCGGGCAGGGAGGCGCTTTGGCCTTAATTCTTGATGGGCGCAGCCGGCCCCGATGTCTTGAAGTGCCCTGGGGGGCCGATGAGGCTACCCGTGGCCAATTACTCCGATAACACATGTCATGTGGTAAATAAAAATATAGCCTCAAGTAAAGTTACCGATAGATGAAGACGAAAGAGGGGTGCCGTCCGGTGCATCCCCAAGCTTAGGCTTTTGGTTGTCCTTGAAGTTTACCTTGGGTGCCTTGGTCATCCCCAAGCTTAGGCTCTTTCCACTCCTTATTCCAAAATCCATCAAATCTTTACCCAAAAACTTGAAAACTTCACAACACAAAACTCAACAGAAAACTCGTGAGCTCCGTTAGTATAAGAAAATGATCCACCACTTTAAGATACTGTAATGAATTCATTCTTTATTTATATTAGTATTAAACCTACTGTATTCCAACTTCTCTATGGTTCATACCCCCCAATACTACTCATAGATTCATCAAAATAAGCAAACAACACACGAAAAACAGAATCTGCCAAAAACAGAATAGTCTGTAGCAATCTGTAATGTTTGAATACTTGTGGAACTCCAAAAATTCTACCAAATTAGGACAACCAGGGTAATTTGTATATTAATCTTCTTCAAAAGGAATAAGGGCAAAAGCTCTTTTCTGTTATTTATGAAAATTATTTTCGTGAGCATAAAGTTTCTATCTTTTTCAGCAAGATCAAACAACTATCATCCAAGAAGATCCTAAAGGCTTTACTTGGCAAAAACACAAATTAAAACATAAAAAACACAATCATAACAGTAGCATGATGAATTATTTTTTACTAAACAGGAGCAAAAAGCAAAGAACAAAAATAAAATTGGGTTGCCTCCCAACAAGCGCTATTGTTTAATGCCCCTAGCTAGGCATTGATAAATTAAATGATGCTCACATAGAAGATAGCAATTGAAACACGAAGAGAGCATCATGTAGCATATTAAAATAACATCTAAGTCTAACATACTTCCTATGCATAGGCATTTTATAGGAAAACAAATTAGCAAGACAAGCAAGATCTAGCATATGCAAGGAAGAAGAAAGAAACATTAGCAATCTCAACATAACGAGAGGTAATTTAGTAACATGAAAATTTCTACAAACATATTTTCCTCTCTCATAATATTTGCAGGTAGGATCATAATCAAATACAAAAATATAGCTATCACAAAACATATTATTAACACGGTCCACATGTATGCAAAGTTGACACTCTTCCAAAATAGTGGGATTAACATTAACTAAAGTCATGACCTCTCCAAACCCACTTTTATCAAAAACTTCATAAGATTGAACATTCTCCAAATATGTGGGATCTAAAGTTGACACTCTTCAAAACCCACTTTCAATATTATTGCAAACATTATTATCAATCTCATATTCATCATGGGGCCTAAATAAATTTTCAAGATTATAAGAAGAATCAACCCAATCATGATCATTGCAACAAGTAGTGGACATAGCAAAACTAGCATCCCCAAGCTTAGGGTTTTGCATGTTATTAGCACAATTGAAACAAATAGAATTTATAGTAAAACCATTGCAATCATGCTTTTTATTCAAGGAGTTATCATGAATCACTTCATAGATTTCTTCATCACAATTTTTATATTCATGAATTTCAAGCAAAACTTCATAAAGATAATCTAGTGCACTCAACTCACTAGCAATAGGTTCATCATAATTGGATTTCTTACGAGTGGATGAGGATCCATAAACTTTTAGCATGCGAAGATGCAAGCAAAAAGAAGACACATGGTAACACAAGATCGAAAGGAAGAAGGGCGAAATAAAAGGGCAAAGGTTTTCGAAAATTGTTTTAGAAGTGGGGGAGAGGAAAACGAGAGGCGAATGGCAAATAATGTAATGGGAGGGAGAAGAGTTTATGATGGGTACTTGGTATGTCTTGACTTGGCGTAGATCACGATGCCAGAAATCCTTCTTGCTACCTCTTGAGCATGCGCTGGTTTTCCCTTGAAGAGGAAAGGGTGATGCAGCAAAGTAGCGTAAGCATTTCCCTTAGTTTTTGAGAACCAAGGTATCAATCCAGTAGGAGACAACGCACAAGTCACCTAGTACCTGCACAAACAATCAAGAACCTTGCAACCAACGTGATAAAGGGGTTGTCAATCCCTTCACGGTCACTCGCAAAAGTGAGATATACTAGATATAATAAAATAAATATTTTTGGTATTTTTGTTGTATAGATTGGAAAGTAAAGACTGCAAAATATTAAATGAGATGTGATGTAAATAAAAGAGATGCAATATAATAAGAAAGAGACACGGGGGCCATAGGTTTCACTAGTGGCTTCTCTTAAGATAGCATGTATCACAGTGGGGGAACAAATTACTGCCGAGCAATTAATAGAAAAACGCATAATTATGAAGATATCTAAGTCAATGATCATGACTATAGACATTACGTCCGTGTCAAGTAGACCGAAACGATTCTGCATCTACTACTATTACTCCACACATCGACCGCTATCCAGCATGCATCTAGAGTATTAAGTTCATAAGAACAGAGTAACGCATTAAGCAAGATGACATGATGTAGAGGGATAAACTCAAGCAATATGATATAAACCCCATCTTTTTATCCTCGATTGCAACAATACAATACATGCCTTGCTGCCCCTACTGTCACTGGGAAAGGACACCACAAGATTGAACCCAAAGCTAAGCACTTCTCCCATTGCAAGAGAGATCAATCTAGTAGGCCAAACTAAACCGATAATTCGAAGAGACTTGCAAAGATATCAAATCATGCATATAAGAATTCAGAGAACAACCAAATAATATTCATAGATAATCAAGTAATAAATCCAGAATTCATCGGATCTCGGCAAACACATTGCAAAAGAGTATTACATCGAATAGATCTCCAAGAACATCGAGGAGAACTTTGTATTGAGAATCAAAGAGAGAGAAGAAGCCATCTAGCTAATAACTATGGACCCGAAGGTCTTTGGTAAACTACTCCCGCTTCATCGGAGAGGCTATGGTGTTGATGTAGAAGCCCTCCATGATCCATTCCCCCTCCGGCAGATTGCCGGAAAAGGCCCCAAGATGGGATCTCATGGGTACAGAAGGTTGCGGCGGTGGAAAAGTGGTTTCGTGGCTCCCCATGATGTTTCTAAGGTATAAGAGTATATATAGGTGAAAGAAGTACGTCGGTGGAGCTACGAGTGGCCCACGAGGGTGGGGACGCGCCTACCCCCCTGGGTGTGCCCTCCTGCCTCGTGGCCGCCTCGTGGCGTTCCAGACTTCGACTCCAAGTCTTCTGTATTGATTTAGGTCCAAGAAAGATCATCGTGAAGGTTTCATTCCATTTGGACTCCATTTGGTATTCCTTTTCTGCGAAACTCTAACATAGGCAAAAAACAAAAATTGGCACTGGGCCTCCGGATAGGTTAGTCCCAAAAATAATATAAAAGAGCATATTAAAGCCCATTAAACATCCAAAACAGATAATATAATAGCATGGAACAATAAAAAAATTATAGATACGTTGGAGACGTATTGATGCTCTCTTCACCCAAACCAAAGAAGAGATGGAAGAAGCCAGAAAGAAGCTAGCAGAGGCAGAGCAGGTTAGGCATCTCCTGCTATCTAAAACCGTTGTCAATACAAATTTTCCTTCATAATAGCTAGGTTCAAATGTTTATCCAGTCAGCATGCCTGTTGTGATGTCTGTGCATCTACTGATGTGGCACAAAATATATTTTTTTGGGTTATGTAATAAGAGCAATTACTTTCCAAACAATGACAGACGAAGCGTTGGACATGGTATAGTTCACACGCAAGCCCAACATTCCAAGTTCAACTTCCACATCAAACTCATGTTCAGAGATATATGCACATTCATAGATAATGTCCACAACCATGATTCACTTCAAAGCCAAAAAAATGTGAGGAGAGTTATAAATAAAGAAAAATCTCAAGTTCCTACATTTATAACTAGAAAAATCTCTAGGTCCTACAATGGAGGTAGGCGGGGCAGTTTGAAGCTGGTTGCATGTGGAGAGGAGGCATGTTCAGCCTTGCCTACAGAGAGTGGGGCCCTCTTGGCTGGCGCTCCAGTTCAATGCTTGTGCTATGAGAGGTCACATCCGTATCAGAGCAATCACTCCCTCCAGTCCTTTTTTGTTTGGGTATAACAAAATCTCATTTTCCACTCACATTTTACAAGTAAAATTAATGGAAAAACTTTGACCCACTAGTACGTATAACGCGCCATTGAAAATCGGAACTCTTATCCCACTAAAAAAATGATATTTTAAATGTGGCTACTCGATCGGTGGCAACTGGCGAGCCACCGCCTGCAGGTCGTTCACATGTGGTCCTGACCATCAACTCCTACGGATCAAATTATCACGCGAGCTGACTATTCCTACAAAGGTGTGCTACACCACGTACCCGGTACCCACGCATGCAGCAATCGTGCACTTAGGGTTTTAGGGTTTATTTGTTTACGGTGCCTTTATGTAACTCTCATGTGTGCGAGACAACGAGAGACCGACTGCGTGTGTGTGCCTCTTCTCTTTGTATATGTACTCCACCGTTTGTCTGGTGTCCAAAAAATTATACAGTAGTAATAACTAGCAATGTACCAATGCGTTGCCACACGATCAAAGTAGATTAATACATATTCACCGATTTGATAGAAAAGAGTCTAGTTTTGAAATACGAATATCACTAAAAATATGTTATGTTTCACTCAAAATATATTCCATTGGCGGTTTTGATGAGATAAGGGAGGAATGTGGTTGGTTTCAAGATTCGAGGCCGATTAATATCTGATGGATAGGAAGGAAACTATGGAAATTTTGCAAAAAGATACCCACACCCCTCTCCACATTTGCAAATAAGGCCTTCCCTCGTTCATCCTTTTCTCCCACAAGATAAACTGCTCATACAAATGCATCTTGATGTTCCGTGCAACGCATGGGCATCTTGTTAGTTGTTGCGAAAAGCCCATGTGTGTGTGAGAGAGAGAGAGGGAGAGAGAAGAGGAGGATGGAGTGCGTGTGTGATGAAGACACAAAGAGTGTGTGTGCAAGAGGTATCACCATAAAATGAGGCGATAGTGTGTGTGTGCACGATCGAGAGGGCATGTCTCAAGAAGGGACGATAAATCTACATAGATACAAGGAGCGCAAGAGAGACATGTATGATATAGTGGAAGCAAGAGTATGTGGGTGTATAAACCTATCTGGATGCTAGTGGATCAATGTTTGGGAGAGAAATACGAGTCAGGGGTGCAAAAGCAAGAGTTTTGTGTGTGTGTGTGTGAGAGAGAGATGTAGTCGGGAAGGGGAGTGGAAGCAGGAGTTGTGTGTGTGTGTGTGTGAGAGAGAGAGAGAGAGAGAGAGAGAAAGGGGGAGAGTTTGTCTGATCGGTAAACAAATGAATAATGTCAGTTTTATAACTGAGATGAAGATGAAAAGGAGACCGCAAAGAATGTTGTGTGTGCGGGAGAGAGTAATTTTAGTGGTAGGACTCATATCTAGAGAGATATAGGGTGCCTGAGAGAACCCTAGAGAGAAAGACAAAGTGAAATAGGAGTGAGAGTGTGTGTGTGCCGGTGAAAAAGAAAGCTTAGGTACCTAGCGATACCAGAGAACGATAGGGACATGAGAGATAACGAAAACCGTGTAATGTATAATGATAGGGAGAGTGTGGCACTTTCAAGGGACCATGTCTGCAAAAATAGGAGAAACATGAAGTGAACGTGCGGGTGAGCTAGAGAAAAGAGTGATAGATACATGAAGGAGCATGCGAGAGAGATGGGCGTGAAAGAAGATTCAAATATTTAGTTGCGTGTATAGAAAATGTCAACATAAAAGGGATTCAAATATTTGAATTCGAGATGATGATACATGTAATTCATACGCGAACAAAAATTGATCTATCAAACATGCATACTCATATGAATTCACGCGCATTTATGTTATTTAATATGTAGATATTACTGATCCATACATTTTAGTAGAACATAATTTGGTTTATAGTTTTTGAATTGAAACTTATGATTTTGAGATCATTGTATTTGTATATTATATATATAAAGGAGCATAATTCTTTGTTGTGCTTTTGAAAGTATATATAAAAATGATGTATATAGAATTTTATTCCAATCGAAAATGGATCCTGCCCGAACAAAAATAGAATACAAACTAGATTCAAATTGAGTTGGCATGATAAACGTGCACTCTATCTCTGCAAAAATGTGAACGAAGCGGGGAAAGTCGCAGTAGCCGCCGAAACCAAAATATGTGAGATGGAAATTACTGCCTATCCCTGACACGCAAAGCCTATCGTCTCGATTTCTATAGGTTTCGATAGGGGTAGGTTTGTAATTCCACTCAAACATGACATAACCGCCTCTAACCCAGATTCATACACGGTGGGTGCCAAAACACAGTGTCTCCTCGGCTGAAATCGCCTCCCTCCCCGATTCATACATGGTGGGCGCCAAAACAAACTCTCGTCGGCCAAAATCTCCGTCGGCAAATATTCGGTGTATGCGAGATTATCGTCCTATCCCCAACCGACTAATATTGATGTCATGTAGGAAATTTTAAACGGGGGCAAAGTTTGTAAATTTCCTCGCATTTGAGACAAGTGCGCCCTGAAGACATGGTTCCCCCTTCCTCTCTCCCTCCATTTCCCCATTCGTACTCCGTGGGTGCAAAAACACGCTCTCCACCCCAGCCTCCTCCGTCTGCCACCCAATCCATCGTCGTCCTCCTCCACCATGCCGGAGCTGATACCCCGACGCCATCATCGATTACAAGAGATTGACCGCTCTCATCCACGGCTTCGGACCAGGATCCTTGCATCCCGTCCTCTCGCTTCATCCCCGTCGTCATCCACCTTGCCGGCGCCGCTCCTACGACCGTCACGTCCACCACGCCAGGATATTTCCCCCGCCGCCACCATCTACCCTCC
Source organism: Aegilops longissima (assembly GCA_021605205.1). Lineage (NCBI taxonomy): Eukaryota > Viridiplantae > Streptophyta > Magnoliopsida > Poales > Poaceae > Aegilops > Aegilops longissima. The sequence continues at coordinate 556,032,683 of CM038678.1, forward strand.
TAGATCTGCTTTCACGCCACCGACAGTCATCACTACCGCAACACCGTCAAATTCTCAGCAGATGCATACACGACGCCGCACCAGAGAGGGTACTCTTTTGTATCTGCTCAACTTATTTATCGCAGCAAAAAAATAGATCGCCACTGCTTTACTCTGATTTCTTGTCCATCACTTACTTGTTAGTTGAAAGCAAACATTGGGTGCGAAGTTGCCTTTGTCCGGCCTGCACCTTCAGATCCGCCATGGCACGCTCAACACTATACTCGCAATGCTTATGGTTTTCCCCTTTTATATTCCCCACTAGTTAAATGACAGTAGACTAAATTTCAAAATTGGGTCAGTCGATTTTTGAGAGCTCGTCGGAGTTCGCCGGAGGGAAGGAAGGGGCTCGGGTGGGGCGGTGGTTGTGGGGGGGGGGGTGGCTTGGTGGTGGTGGGGCTTCACCGAATGAAGAAAATTCGACGCGGGTGGGGGTGGGTTGTGGGGGTGGCGAAGGAACATAGGCGGTGGGGGCGGTTCAGGGTAGGGCGGGGGGGGGGGGGTCGGAGCCAGTGGTTCGGCCGAGGGCCCGTGCGGTGTTCTGTAGAGAAGAATCAGAGACAAGGAAGAAGAAAGGTTAGGAGTCGTAGGATCTTCATCCAACCGCCTGAAATGGTCGACTGACCAAATGACGAAAATCATGCGACTGGCATGCAGACATTCCTTTATATTCAGTACCATCATCGTAGCTGCTTAGCACTGGTCCTCAATCCATCAGGCTAAACAATGTGCCACTCATAATTCCAAACTTGTTGCTCAAATACGAATCTGATATGATGCTGATATTACTAAAACAAATAACGTTTAATTGGTCAGCTAATGTTCCTACTTTACTTTTGAAAAGCACGTGCACCACATATAGAGAGACAACAGGGAGTTGCATTCTTAATGCGCTCTGGTTCATCATGTGTGTGGGCACTGCGCAACGAACATTTTATTATCCAAAATCTGCTTGCTACAAGTCTTTGTATAGATTTCACCATGGACTACATATGGACCAAAATGAGTGAATCTACACTCTAAGATGTATCTGTATACATCTGTATGCGATCCATAGTGGAAATCTCAACAAAGACTTATATTTTGGAACGGAGGGATAATGATAGTAGTACAGTATGTTCCTTGTAGTGAAGAGGAGCAGGGACGTTTGTAGAGGTCTATTCGGTCGGTTGTGATGGACACTTTCAACTCTTCGGGCCTCTTTGATTTGTAAGATTTATTAAACATAGGAATAGGAATTGTAGTGGCGTGCCGACTTGAATCCTATAAGATTAGTAAGGAAATGCGAGGAGCTGTATCGCCTTTGAGATTTACACTGATAGTAACAGTACTGCACCTTCAGTTGAAGAGAGCTGCTATCCGAAGCCTTTCTAGCCGTACCGGCAATAGTAGTACATATTTTCCAGCAAGTTCCACTTTCCTGATTTTACTTGTGATGCTTACGGTTTTACCATTATATCTGCACTACGATCTGTGTAGCTGCTTTGTGTCGCACTAGCAGCAGTCCACTCTTGAAGATAAACAACACACCAATCATAAGTCCAAAGCTTACCTCTTCAAATACAAATTGTGATATAATACTGATATTAGTTAACAGACACACATTTAATTGGACAGCTAATGCTCCCACTTGATTTTCCAAATGCATGTGGCCACATATAGAGAGACATCATGGAATTGCATTTCTTTGGGCGTTGTGATTCATCATCAGTGGGCAACCAACATTGTATGCAAAGAAGCGAAACGTCAAGAATATGCTTCCTCTTCGGTTCTTTAACATATTCCTCTTTTGTTATTCTGTATTTAGTACATACAGTATGTTCCTTGTCAGGAAGGGGAGCAGGGACATCTACAGTCAACAGCTGATAGAGCTGACCTGTACGTGATCGATAGGCTTTCAATTAGTAGTGACAAGACAACACTGTATTTTACAGCCAGTTCCACTTTCCTGATTTATATATGCTGGTTATGGTGTACCCCTTTTATGTACACTACGATCTGCCTAGTTGTCGTGTGCTCTTGTTCTCATGGTTTGGCCATAAACTCTCTATACAGTATATATTATGAACCTATCATCTGCCAACTATCCTTACTTCTGGAGCCTATTTTTGTGTGTACTTGTCCCAAATTATATTAATGCACACACCATATTACAGCACACATGGGCTCTCTCATCAGAATCCAGTGATAGCACACAAGGGTTTACAGGGAGCCCCTATATTAGAATATCATCTGCATTACAAAGATAATCTCACTACTATTTATGTTTTCATGCTTCTCAGATATTATACGTAATCACAATGAATATCAGAATCCGCGCATCAGAAGAATATTGTGGAACGCTTCAAAGACTTACAAAATTAGCACCAAGGCATTCAGTGACATTCTGGATGCAATGAAACTCATACGCTCCCCACCTGCAGATTCTTGTTCAGAATATGATCCTAATGACTATTCTGACCTTGAGGAGTCGAAGGCATATGGCCTGTCCTATTCACCCATCAAGGTGCCTGTTCTAATTTGGCAAGGTTTTATTGATTGCACGTACTTGCATAAGGTGTCTTGCATTTCTTCTACTTTGTTGCACCGCCATCTGTTTAGTTTACTCATCATATATGTCAAGATGCCATGCCCATCCATTATCAATACATATTCCATCTATCATCATACCATGTTTTTTCACTCAAATGTTCTTCTTGTGCATCAGACATAAAAACGGAAGAGGGTGATTGCCAAACCTGAAGGAGCACCAGCAAAGTCCTTGAAAAATGTGGTGGTGCTGGAGAAATCAGACAGCACCCCACTTATATTGGCTCTACAACTAGTGACACAAAACGTAGGACCAACTCCAGCAGACTGTACCCATACTTCACTGGCCATAATACTATCCCCACCACACAGGACCCGAACTCCAGCAAAAGTTATGCCGATCTCAGTTGCCATAGCACCTGCCATACCACAGAAAAATCCCACTCCAGCAAAAAGTACAGCAAGTCCACCAGCCGAAGACTTATCCCAACTGCAGAGACGGCCAATTCCAACAGATTGGACCCCCATTCCCGTTATTCCTAGTTTAAAAGACAATGCTTCCAATGTTGTTAGGGACTACGTGCATAGATTCCCACCATGGGAAGATTATAGTGAAGACAAACACCATTTTCACATCTTCCTGTCCCACTTACGTGTAAGTGCTGTTATTCATGGTGATTATTTTCCTGTTTTCTGCTGATTGAACACATCAATGATTTACATTACATTGTTGTAAGTAGGTGATGGTCAATTTGAATAGTCATGACAAGCAAAGCTTGCTTGCGCTTTTCAAGGAAGCATTGCAGCAGTATCGGTGTTACCTCAAGAAATCACACTTTGATGGCAAGTCTACAAACGAATTTTCGGTGAAGTCTCCTTGGCTAAATTTAGAAGAGATTGAATGGAAAAACCTTGTTTTGCACTGGTCTCGTTCCCAGGCTGAGGTACTGTCTATGATATCACATGACAATTTGAACTTCTTTTTTTTCGCATGTGCCTTACGGATCTCTTTTGTAGGAAATCTGCTTGAAGAAGAATTCTGGTTTGAAAAGGATGAAGGATATCACAAATATGCTGCCCGCTGCTTTGCTCTTGTTAGTACCTATTTTCCTGTATCACTATACTTGCATTCATACCCGGTTCATTATGTGACAGCAGTATGCATGATAGCTTCCTTATCAATTGTTCGCTCCAAATTATCTGATCTGTATGAATGGTTACATTAGTGTAGAATACATCCAATGCCAATAAAAAAGTTTAGCTCTGCATTGTTCTTGTAAGTACCTACTTTCCTTTATCAGTGTACTTATATCGACAGCTACTTGCTCATGTACCATCACTCTGCAGCTTATTTTCCTTTGCCCTCCATTTTCTACGCATCAGATATATATTTACTCTTACCATAAGGTTGGACAACACCGATGGTACTGAAGAAGTTTAGCTCTGGATTACTCTTGGTTGTAACTTTTGCCTGTATCCCTGTAATTACATTTATAGCTACTTGGTTATGTAGCATCAATCATCATCTTATCTTAAATATTCTCCATTTTTTCTTATATTATCACATCTATATTTACTCTTAACAAAATGTAGAATAAAGGCAATGCTTATGAAGAAGATTGTGTGGTAAACTTCTTGAATTGCCCCCCCCCATCAGCGTGGACAAGGGCTTTATAGAGCCGGTCTTCACCACTAATGTAAGTTTGTCCTTCTCAAGCCTTCAAACTTTGTTGTGTAAGTTGGTTAGGCATGACTGCAACAGCTGTTTATTTCGGTGTTTGCATCAAATTGCATGTTTAAAGTTTATTATGTAGTTCATAAATAAAAGTTTGTCCTTCTCAATTTAAGTTTTCAGTTGTACAACCAAGTTCCTTCTTCATACCATGTAAATTAAACTATACAGAGCAATTGATCTTCATTTGCACTGCATGTATGCTTCTGTTCTTGATCTGTAATCCAGTGGTGGATGAACCTACCCACTACAACACAATGTCATATTCTGCAATGTCTTAACTATGAACAATGTCATATCATTCTACTATTATTTAAACCGTCTCTTTATTTGCCAATCTAAAATGGGATAAATTGACAACACACTAACCATTGATACTTATGAGTTCTTGATATGTAATCCAGTGTGTCGTGAAGCTGCCAACTCCTTCACAATGTCATTTCCTGCCATGTCTTAACCTGAACAATACCATATTGTGTTAATGCTATTTTAAACTGTGTTTCTTTATTCGCCAATAAGAAATGTGATGAATTGTAAGCACTGATACTTATATGTGCAAAACATGTCATCTGTCTGCTTGTTTCTCTTTCAGAATGAGGAGGATATAAGCGTCAAACAAGTGCAGCCTCATCAGCTTGCTCAGCTGCTTGCGCTGCAGCTCCCGAGCAGGGCTAACCTTTCTTGAACTCTATTGAAGCGTTCTCGGTTTTGTATATTACTTTGTCAGCGTGTTTATTTGCACCGGTGCCAATCTTTGATGCCCAGTGTATGTAATCTGTGGTATGCTTGTGCTTTATTATCATAGTGGCAAACTTTGATGCCCAGTGGATGTAATATGCCATAATTTCTTTATTGTATAGTCTAGGTTTTTTCTTATTCACGATGCTACAGTTATTTTACTATACATATATCCTGTCTTTGCTGCATGACAAGTAAACCAGCCAAACTGTAAAATTACGGTACATAATCGGGTCGTCATGCAAATCACTATATATGGGATGCATCATGGGCCCAGTCATCTGGGTCTGTTAACAGGCCTAAATGTAAAATGGCCCACTAGTAGTATCGGGCCTTTAATAGGCCGAGTAAGCTGCCAGCCCTATTTTCGCGAGAAAATTCAATGGGCTTTTAGTAGGCTGAAAAGTAGGTTGGGCCTGAAACGTGCCAAACAGCTCACGGGCCGACAGCAGGCCGAAATAGACCCCGGGCCATGATTGTGCCAATCACATTATGGGTCGTTAACAGGACAAAATCGTCTCGGTCCTTGTTTGGCCTGTCGGGGATATCGTGCAATATATGCCAGGGGGTGGCTTATCATGGATGGGGACAAGAGTATGTTGTCGGGCTCTAGAGGCGGGAGTGAGCGAGACCACATACGCCTGCGAATCTTACCCAGGTTCGGGGCTCTCCGTGGAGATAACACGCCTAGTCCTCTCTGCGGGGTCTCCGCATGATCACTATGTCAACAAGGTAGCTACAAGCTTGCTCCTTGAGTTGTTTGGGCTAGAGGAGGAAGAAGAACAAGGCTAGCTCTACTCCACTCTCTCTATGTGGTGTATGTGACTACTTAGGTTCTGATCCCCTTGCATGGGGAAGCCTGGGGGGTTTATATAGTCCTAGCCCCCAGGGGTACAATGGTAATCCAGTCGGTGTAGGACCCGACCGTCAGTGTCTATGGGCGCCGGCTTCTCCGCCGGCTGCTGGGGCCAGCTTCTTGGTCGGTCCCACCAGCTGTCGTGTACTTGGCCGAGAAGCCATGCCCGTCGCTTGCGGGTCTAGTTGATTGCTTCGTACTGTAGCCTTGCTACTGATTATAGATGCTTTGTTGGGGAGAGCGTGGCTACAATCCCGCCGCCTGGCGGGCGTTCACTATAGCCACACCCCGTCTCTTCTGATTATTGGTGCACGGATTCTGAGGGGGGAGGGGGCCGCCTGCTGGAAGGCGGCCCGCTACCGCTGCTGCCTGGTGGGGCATTGCCACCTTCTGGTGGCTCATGGACAGGTAGGGCCCGCCGTCTGCTGGCCGTATCGACCGCCCGTCATGGGAGCGCAGCTCCCTATGTGGTAGGTGATGTCACGGGCCGCATGGCAACAGTGCCGCGCCGGGCGAGGGGTGTCCGCCTGGCATGCCGCACTATGGCCACGCTCCGCCTTGGGTTCGGGGGAGGCAGGTCGCACTGTAGCCACGCCCCGGTCCCGTCGTGGTTATGTGGGTGCAAACTTTGAGGGGACGAGGGGCCGCCTCCTGGTAGCCAGCCCCTCATGCACGCCTTCTGTGGTCTTGCCGCCTTCTAGAAGCCGGCCTCCTAGACCAGCCGGCCCATGAAGCGAGCCGTTCGTCCAGGAGGTGTGAGGGGCGCAGCTAGCCCCGATGTCTTGAAATACTATGGGGGGCCGATGAGGCTAGCCATAGTCATTTACTCTGACAGTAGTCCCCGAAGCTAGTGGGGCGTCGCGGCTGAAAATCGAGGAGCCTCGGCAGCTTCCTACTCTGAGTGGTTGGGTAACTTCGCACCATCCGTCTTCTGGAGGTGCCGGCTGGCAGGAGCCGGCCGTGACCGCTCTGGCCGTCTGGTGAAGTTGCGGATAAAAGACTTCGGTGAAGTCCAACCAGCTGTTGATGCTGTAGGGCTTGAGGCTGTTCAGCCATGTTCAGGCCACGCCCTAGAGCATGGGCGGAACGTACTTCACGGCAATGGACTTGTTGCCGTTTGCTATGCTAACTGCAGTGAAGTAGTCAACTAGCCAATCCTCTGGCTTCACGGAGCCATTGTACTTGGGAGTGTCTCGTGGGAGCAAGAACCCTTTGGGGAAGGGCTCGTCGCGAATGCGGGGGCCGAAACAAGGCGGGCCGATTGCATCTTCTTCTTCTACCGCCAGGGATTGATCCAGGCAGTCGATCCGGTGGCGGGCGTTGTTCTCTCCGACTCCTTCACGGCGGCCTAGCCGGTCTCTGAGAGTCGGGTGCTCAACAGGCAGCGGGGAGGCGCGCCTCTCCCTGTGTCTGAGTAATGGGCCACGGGTAGGCAAACCCAAAACCCCGGACCTTCCAAAACATCGGGGCAGGCTACGCCCCTCGAGACCCCAAGACGAAGAACCGCTTTCTGAGAATCGGCAGCAGAGCCGCTGACTGCCCCTCACGGCCGAGTCCCAGAGACGGCTTTGAGATAAGACGACTCCCAACTGGCGGCTTCCAGAGAAGCCGACTATGGGGAGTCGGCCCGCGACTTCCACCACCTCCTGCCTACCCAACTACGGACGGGACGGGGTGCGGCCGCCGCGCGGCCCATCCCTGCCCCGTTCACGAAAGCCAGGCGTGGCCACAGTGCGCCGTACTGACGAAGATCTCCGTCCGGCGCGGCACTGTTGCCATGTCGGCCCTGACATCAGCCCTGTGGGCTGTGCCCTGAACCCACGACGGCCTGTCTGTACGACCCAGAGACGGAGGGACCTGCCTGTCGGCGGGAGTGCAGAAGACGGCAAGAGCGTCACAAGCCGGACCCGTTGGAGTCGGCCCCCAGGAGTCGGCCCGCCCCTCCCACGGGCCCTGCACGCCATTAACCAGACAAGACAGGGAATGGAAACAGTGATCGCCCGTCAGGTGGCGGTACTGTTGCAATGACCCCATGACCGAGCCAGCGTCATTAGAGGCGCGGCTACAGTAATCCGCAGCCGGCAAGACCCGCCCGCGGCGGACAAGTCCTGTCGGCCCCATGCTGGGCCCGTCGGCAGGGCCCACTAGACGGCGGGCCCGAGCAGTCGGCGGAGAAGACGGCGACCTGAGAGACAGACGGCTGGGACCCGCGCCCAACCAGATTACCATTGTACCCCGAAGTAGGCCTATATAAACCCCAGGGCACCCATGCAAGAGGTTGGACCACGATAGCTTTAGACACACATAGAGGAAGAGAAGAGCTAGCCGTGCCTTCTCCTTCCTCACCCCGACAACTCAAGGAGCAACCTTGTACCCACTTTGCCATAGTGATCATGTGGAGACCTCCACGGAGAGCAGCGATGAGGGTATTATCTCCACGGAGAGCCACGAAGATGGGTAAGATCCGCGGCGTGCATGCTTCGCCTCATCCGTTTCGAGCACCGCAGCGTTCTACTTGCCCCCACCATGATAAGCCATCCTTTGGCATATGTCGCACCAACCCGACATTTGGCGCCCACCGTGGGGCTAGGTGCACCGTCGTCCGAGACCTGCTGCGGGCGGGAACCCTTTTCCTCCTGGTGGCGCAGCCATCCCGGCACGCCAGGCGAGTCTGCGCCCGATCTGCGCTAGCTGCGCTGAGATCGCTTACGGCAAGCTGCCTCGCCGAACTTCGTCGGCGATTCGCCTCTCAGACGAGCCTGCATCCGGCGCAGCACGGCGGCCCCAAACCTCCTCGCGGGCCTCCTCAACCAACTCCACATCACGGCGGGCCTGCCACGGACTTGGAGTCCGTAGGCTCCACCGACCGATGCTTTGGTCGACTCGACACCGCGTCACTCGACGCGTTCCCCTAACGTGGTGGTCTCGACGAGCCGCTCCCTCACGCGGATAGCGGCGGAAGCACCGTCCGCAGGTACTCGTCGCCGGTCATGGCGAGCATTCCGGCGAAGGAGCTCATGACCCTCTCGACGCGGCTCGCAAGATCGACCGCGCCTATTCCGAAGACGCCGGCGCCGAGATCTTTGGAAACACGCCGCCTTCGGCTTCGTCGGCGCGAGGAAGCTGCCAAGCATGAGCGCTTGTCGAAGCCTACCAGCGTGAGATGGATCGTCTTTGTGGGCGGCTCGCCCGGCCCGGCCGGCCTAACCGCCTAAGCGCGGTCTAGCCAGCGGCGTGGCCATCTCCAACCTGTTCGGGACAATCGCCATGTATGCCACGCTGCGAGAGAATATCCGCACCGCCCGAGCGGCGGATGAGCTGAACAACCGAGGTGAGGCGCCACCTAATGACAGGCGTGTCCAGCAGCTCCTCGGCGTGGCTGCGCGCGCGAAGCGAGGCGGCTGCCGCCTGAGAGGCGCCCAACGACAAAACGACGACCTGCCTCCCGCCGAGATCAAGGTGCAGCGTCTCGGACACCGACTGGCGGTGTCCGCGAAAAAAAACAAGGATCCGGCTGTCAGCCACGATCGGACTCACATCTCCATCGGCGCGACCAAGGCGGCCGCCAAAAGCGATGGAGCGGCGGGCGACTATTGCCTCCTCCTCCTCGCAAGGAAAGGCGAGTCGCCCACCACCCGTCGAGCATCCGACTCTCGGCGACCACCTTGGCGCCGAGAGGAGTTGGAGAAGCAGCGCCCGCCACGGATCGACCGACTCCACCGATCCTGGCGCTAGAAGAAGAAGACGAGTTGGGCCCGCCCTGTTTCGGACCTCGCATCCGAGACGAGCCATTTCCCAGAGGGTTCACGCTCCCTCGAGATACGCCCAAGTACACCGGCTCCGTGAAGCCGGAAGACTGGCTGGTCGACTACTCCATGGCCGTCAACATAGCGAACGGCAACAAGCGTGTTGCCGTAAGTATGTTCGCTCATGCTCGAGGCACGGCCGGACATGGCTGAACAACTGAAGCCCCGACATCAACAGCTGGGTCGACTTCACCGAAGCCTTCGTCCGCAACTTCAAAAGCACATACAAGCGACCTCCCAAGCCTCGCCAGCTTTCCTTGTGCGTACAAGGCCCCAACAAGTCGACTCGCGACTACCTCACGCGCTGGGCGATCTTGGAACTCCTGCGAGGGTGTGCCTGAGTGCAAGCTATCCAGTACTTCACCGCCGGGTGCGAGAAGGCACCCTCCTCAAGCACAAGCTCCTTTGCGGCGAGCGGAGACCCTCGACGAGCTGCTGATCATAGCAGACAAGTACGCTACATCCGACTCCTCCATGAAGGCGGAGATTGAAGTCAGTGCGACTGGCTAAGTGGCTCCTTAGTGTAACGCCCCGGATTTGATGCGCCAGGTGTCCGCCAGTTATTCGTCAGCGTTGCCATGTCATTTGCTTGCGTGTTGCACTTTGCCATGTCATCATCTGCATTTTATATCATGTCATCATGTGCATCGCTTTGGCATACGTGTTCGTCTCATGCATCCGAGCATTTTCCCCGTTGTCCGTTTTGCAATCCGGCACTCCTATGTCTCCGGCGCCCCTTTTGCCTCTTTTCGTATGCGGGTGTTAAGCGGTCTCGGAATGGACCGAGGTTTGTCAACCGGCCTTGGTATAGCACCGGTGAACCGCTTGTCAAGTTTGGTCATTTGGAGGTCGTTTGATACTCCAACGGTTAACGGGTAACCGTAAAGCCTCCTTCTCTTTGCAGCCCAACACCCTTCAAAAGTGGCCCCAAAACCCACCTAACTCCCTCCATGCTCTCGGTCGTTTGATCACGATCGTGTGGGCGAAAACCGCTCCTCATTTGGACTCTCCTAGCTCCCTCTATCTATAAATATGCCCCTCCCCCCGAAATTCGCGGATGAATTCTCCCCCGAAACCCTAGCTTTTTCCCTCTCCGCCGCCGGACGCGTCCGCCGTCGGCTGGACACGTCCGCCGCCCCTCGTCAATCGGAGGCGCGCATGGCCTCCGCGCCGACCCCCGCCGTGGCCCGCCCGGGCCAGGTGAACCCGCCGAACCCAGCGCCGCCCAGCGCCTCCGCCCGAAACCTCCGGCGAATCCAGCGCCGCCGCCCAGCGCGCCCGCGCGATCGCCGCCTCATGTCTGGGCCCGTCCCTCCGCCGCTTCGCTTCGCCAGTAGCCTCCCGACGCCGCCCGCCGATGCTCTCTGCCGCTGCGCCCTCGCCCTAGCGCCCAGCGACCCGCGCTGAAGCCCCCCGCCGCCTCTGCTCCTCTACTCCGGCGACCGTGGGCGCCGCCCGCGATCCATCCGGGGCGCGCCCGCGACCCGCTCCTCGCCGCGCCTCTACCCTGGCCTCCTGGCCACCGCGAGCCTCCCTCTGCCTCGCCGGCCACGAGCTCCGGCGAGCTCGCCCCTCGTCGCCGGCCTCTGTCGCCGTCTCCGGTCAGATCTGGGGGCTGGACCAGATCCACCAGCCCGCCGATCCAAACGCCTCTGCCTCGTCCCGGATCCCCTCGTCCCGCACGCCTCCGTCCCTGGTTGACTTTTCCCGGAGGTAAAATTCCACTAAGTCCCAGATTTGTGTAATTTTCATGCCATGTTCGTCATGCCATAACTCTCTTCATATTGCTCCGTTTCGTGCGTGTAATATGTCTAATTGTTCGCCTCGACGAGTACATCATTTCATCTCATTGCATCATTTACATTTGAGCTCATCTTGATGCCCGAAATGCTGTTAGAATAGGGCTATGTGATGTTAGTTTCAGATTCTTATCAGAACATGCACTTTTGTCATTTTTGCCATGATTGATGTGTGCACACTATGAACTTGAGTCCTACATGTGTTTTGTAATATGCCATGCCATATTTACAGGGGTGTATGCCGTGTATTTTTGTGATCTCTGTGGTGACTAGCACAAGCATGCAAACTAGGCTTCATGATGTTGCTGATTTCAGCCCCTGTTCTGCTGATATTTTTATGCCATGTAAACTTGATGCTACCGAGAGATCCATGCTGATATTTTGAGAAACTTGATGCTAAACTTGATGCCATGTAAACTTGATGCTACCGAGATATTTTGAACATATGGTTATTCTCTATCCATCCATGCCCTTGTTTGCAATTATGGAGTGACATAGCTTGAGTCAATCGAGCTCTACTTTTGCTATAAAATGTTTCCTGGCAGGTTGTTTACATGTTATTCTGCCGAGGTTGTTGTAGTTGATCCTTGCATGCTATGATGTTGTTATTGCCATGTATAGCTTCTATGCCATGTCTTCTTACTGTTGGTTGCCTTTATATGCCATGTATTGCTCTGTGGTGAGTGGTTCAAGCTCACCAACATGCCTACTTATTGTTGATCCTGCCATGTTTAAATCTGTAATATAACTTGCTATGTTTACATGGGTGCCATCATATTTTCTGATCCTTTTAGGCTCATGGTCAGTAAGGGACTTTTGTTCTATGCAATTAGTAGATTCATGACATGCCTTTGTTTGCCATGATAAGTTCCTGTAACATGTTGTTTGATAGCTCTAAACATTGCAACCTGATGTTATTTCTGCTGAAGTCTGGAACTGTTATTATTTGCAATCTTGCCATGTCATTTTGAGCATGTTCTAGTGATTTCTGGAGATAGCTGGTGTTCATGTTTTGTTGTGCTTTACATGTGCATCATGACCATGCCTTTTGTTTTCTTGTTGAGGTCCTGTAGCATGTTGTTTTGATGCTTGCAATATGCCTAGTTGTTGTTTTGGACAGATTGTTGCTATAACTTGTATTGTGTGTATGTGTTGAACCGTTGCTCCGTTTTGAGTGTGCTCTAGATGAAACTTGCTTGATTTTGCATGTAGCTTCATATTATCATGTTGCATCCATGTTTTGAGGTGTTTGCTTGATGTTTGTATGCATTTAGCATCAATGCCATGTTTAACTTGTTTTGCTCATATCTTCTAGGCCGTAGCTCCGAATCTAATGAACTTTATATGTAACTTGACTAGAATTTCGTGTAGATCATCGTGGTGCATCTTAACTTGCTTTTTAACAACTTGAACATAAGGTTTATTCAGATCTGGACCAATTTCGAAATTTGCATATGAGGACTTATCGGAATTATTATATGTTGTTCCCGGCCTCATTTAAACTTGTTTTGATGTGCTGCTCTTATTTGCATCATCTCTTGCCATGAGTAGTTTCATGTAGCTTTGTCATGCATCATGCTTGTTGTGCATCATGTCTTGTTCATGTGTGGTGTGTTTACTATGTTGTGTGCTTCTTCTCGATAGTTCCTGTTGCGTTGCGATCGTGAGGACTCGTTCGTCTACGCTTGGTTCGGCTTCATCCGTTCGTCTTCTTCATGGACTCGTTCTTCTCCCTAGCGGGATTTCAGGCAAGATGACCGTCACCTTGGATCTCATTACTATCATTGCTATGCTAGTTGCTTCGTTCTATCGCTATGCTGTGCTACCTATTACCTGTTTATCAAGCCTCCCAATTTGCCATGTCAGCCTCTAACCTTTGTCACCCTTCCTAGCAAACCGTTGTTTGGCTATGTTACCGCTTTGCTCAGCCCCTCTTATAGCGTTGCTAGTTGCAGGTGAAGTTGAAGATTGCTCCATGGTGGACAGGATTTTGGTTGGGATATCACAATATCTCTTATATTATTAATGCATATATATACTTGGTAAAGGGTGGAAGGCTCGGCCTTATGCACTGTGTTTTGTTCCACTCTTGCCGCCCTAGTTTCCGTCATATCGGTATTATGTTCCCGGTTTTGCGTCCCTAGCGCGTCGGGTGATTTATGGGACCCCCTTTACGGTTAGCTTTGAATAAGACTTTTCGGCAAGGCCCAACATTGGTTTTACCATTTGCCTCACCTATTAACTTTTTCCCTTGGGAGTCGCGCATCCCAAGGGTCATCTTTATTTAGCCCCGGGCCAAATCTTGTCTAAGTGTTGGTCCAAACTAGAGCCACTTGCAGCGCCACCTCGGGAAACTTGAGGGCTGGTTCTAGTTATGCGTAGTGCTCATCCGGTGTTGGCTCGAGGGCGAGATACAGCAGCTACTATCGGGGATGTCGGCCCGGGAGGTCTTGCTGGTCTTGTTTTATTCTTTGTCGAAATGTCTTGTAGCGGGATTCGAGACTGATCGGGTCTTCCGGGAGAAGGAATATCCTTCGTTGATCGCGAGCTTATCATGGGCTAAGTTGGGACACCCTGCGGGGTTTGAACTTTGAAAGCCGTGCCCGCGTTATGTGGCAGATGGGAATTTGTTAATATCGGTTGTAGTAAACTTGAAGCAAACTCTTCTAAATACACCAACCGTAATGCGTAACCGTGAGTGTCTCTTTTGGGGTTGATCGAGAGAGAACACGGTTTCGGGTTATGTCTGGCGTAAGTAGGAGTTCAGGATCACTTCTTGATCATTGCTAGCTTGACGACCGTTCCTTTGTTTCTCTTCTCGCTCTCATTTGCGTATGTTAGCCACGATATATGCTTAGTCGCTGCTGCAACCTCACCACTTTACCCTTCCTTTCCTATTAAGCTTTGCTAGTCTTGATACCCATGGTAATGGGATTGCTGAGTCCTCGTGGCTCACCGATTACTACCCCAACAGGTTGCAGGTACAGGTTTGCGATGATCATGGCCGAGAGCGATGTTTGCTTGTCTTGGAGTTCTTCTTCCGCTTCTTCTTGATCGAGGATAGGTTCTAGGTCGGCAGCCTGGGCTAGCAGGGTGGATATTGTTTGAGCTTCTGTTTATGTTTCATCCGTAGTCGGATGTTGACCTCTTGTATATGATGTTGATGTATTCATGTGACATTGTATGTATTGGATGTATCCCCATTATTATGTAATGTTGATGTAATGATATCCACCTTGCAAAAGCGTTTCAATATCTTGGGTCTATCCTTGGTGGGACCGTCGAGTTCTGTTGGATAGGGTTCGCATATTGGGCGTGTTATTTAGGCTCGAAACTCGGTGGAGACACCGGTCGGCGACAACAACCGAGCGATCCTGGCGCAAGGCCCGCAGCTGGCTTCCGGCTGCGGCAGGTTCTGCGACGATCGAACCAGCAGCCGGAAGGGGCAGCCTCCGATAGCGGCAAAGGCGGCAAGTCAACTGGTTGCCACTCTTTTCTTCTGACGGACTCTAGATGGTCCCTGCAAGTTCCATAGCGGCGAAGCCGTCAAACCACCATCCGGAAGTGCCAGCTGCTCACCGGGATCGCCAAGGAGACGACCTCTTACCTCCCGCTTTGTTGGGCAGCCGCCTCCACCGCCGCCCAGCCCCGGTTGTCGAGGCCGGTCGGCCGCGATCTGAGCAGTACCGAAGACCTGGAGCCTATGTGGTGTTCACCGGTGTGGCCCGACGATCGGCGCAGCAGCGGCTGCGGCAGCAAAAGTAAATGCGTTAGCATCGGATACTCCAGAGTTCATGCACTGGTCGAGAGGCCTGCTCGGTTGAGCGGGCTGATCACCCGTGAGGTGATTCGAATCCGGGCTCCTTGGTCTTGGGAAACCACCCTTGCTGCGGATAAGCGGGCCTTTCGCTTCTCGCTAGTGCTGATAGGCGGAGCAGTAGCATCAACATCTGCACAGAACACGATGGAGAGATTAGGAATCAAGCAAAGACAGCTTGAGCAGCGGACTGTGTTCCCGGCATTGTACCGGCCTTTCACGCTCACCGATCGGCAAGATCACGATAGATGTCCTCTTTGGGGACAAAGATCATTTCGCCGAGCCAGTTTGGTTAGTGGTGGACCTCGAAAGTCCGTACCACGCTCTGCTTGGCCGACCTGCTTTGGCCAAGTTCATGGCGATCCCCCACACGCCTACCTCAAGATGAAGATGCGAGTTCAAGGGATCTGACCATAGCGGCGACTCTGAGTAAAGTAAAACTTATGCGGTTGAAGCGGTCGACTAGCCGAGTCCTGGTGATCGCGAGTTGAAGCGACTTCTTGATCGGGTTGTGGCGATGGCCAACAAGCAGCCGAGATATCGCCCAACCCCAAGGAGTCGGAAGCTGAGGGCTCGTTCACAGACCAAAGAAAGCGAAGAAGATACCCTTGGACCCGGAGCACGGAGAACTGGCTATCATAGGTGCAAACCTTGACGACAAATAGGAAAAGCGAGCTCGTCGATTACCTCCGTGAGAATCGGGACATTTTCGCATGGTCCCTAAAGACATGCAGTGTACCGACGAAATTCGCCGAGCACAAGTTACATGTCGATCTAATGTGAAGCCGTCGAGCAGCCTTGCGCCGCCTGCTCGAGAAGAAGAGAAGAGTTGTTGGAGAAGAGATCGCGGCTCCTAGCAGCGGTTTTATTATGAAGTGTTCTTTCGGAATGGTTAGCAAACCCGGTCCTGGTACTTGAAGAAGAACAAGCGATGGCAGATGTGTATTGACTACACAAGCCTCAAGAAAGCTTGCCCCAAGGACCCGTTAAGCTCTGCGAAATTGACCGGTGATAGACTCCACGGCCGGATCGAGCTGTTGAGCTTCTTAGATGCATATTCAGGATATCACCAGATCAAGTGAACCCGGTACAGATTTGAAGACCGCCTTCATCACGCCATTTGGAGCCTTCTGCTACCTGACCATGACATTCGACTTAAGGAATGCCGGCGCCACCTTTCAGCGTTGCATGCAGAAGTGCCTCCTCAAGCAGCTCGGCAGAAACGCTCACGTCTACGTGGCTGATGTGGTGGTGAAGACGGAAAAACGAAGGACACTGCTGGAAGACCTCAAGGAAACCTTTGAGAACCTGCGCCGATTCCAGATTAAGCTCAACCCTGAGAAGTGCGTCTTCGGAGTACCAGCCGGCCAACTCCTTGGTTTCCTGGTCTCTGAACGCGGCATCGAGAGGATGGAAGTACCCCTCCGACTGCCGGATGTGCAGAAGTTCACCGGCTGCTTGGCGTCCATCAGCCGATTCATCAGTCGGTTGGGTGAGAAAGCTCTCCCTTTATACCAGCTCATGAAGAAGACCACCTTCTTCGAATGGAACCACAAGGCAGACGAAGCTTTTCTCCAGTTGAAGAAAATGCTGACTCTCCCCGTCTTTGGCGGCGACTCCCAAAAGAGCCCATGCTCCCGTATATTACCGCCACCAGCCGAGGTAGTCGACCTTGGTCATTGTAGTTAGCGCAAGGAGGAAGGCAAGCGCTACCTGTCCGAAGACCGATATATTACACGGCGGTATTGTAGACCTCCATGAGAACTACCCCCACTACCCGGAAGATGTGCTACGGCGTGCACTTTGCCGCCAAGTTGAAGCCTTACTTTCAAGAGCATCCAATCATCATGGTTTGCACAGCCCCACTCGCCGAGATCGCCAAAGCGAGATGCTTCGGCCGGTGGCCAAATGGGCCATAGAGCTGGCCCCTACACCATCTATTACCAGCCCTTTTGCCGCCATCAAATCATAAGCATCGGCCGATGCCTCGTCATTGGGCGAGACCCGATACCCGCCAGGTGCCGACTCCACCGTTGGCGGATGCATTCGATGGCTCCAAGATGTGCACCGGCTTGGGCAGCATTATCCTCACTTCCCCAAAGGTGACAAGCTCAAGTATCGCTGCAAATCCATTTCGCCGCCTCCAACAACATCGCCCGAATCTGGTAGCTCATTCCACGACTCCGTCTTGCCAAAGAACTTGGCATTCGCGGATCTGTGTTATGGCGACTCCGACTTGGTAGTCCAGCGATCATCTGGCGATTGGGGCGCCAAAGATGCAAACATGGCGAGCTACCGTTTCTGACAGTACAACAACTCGATGTGGATATTTTGAAGTGCGAGTTCCTTCACGTGCCAAGATATGACAACGACCAACCGGACACCACAGCGCGAATCGGCTCCACCGCTGAGCAATACCATCCGGCGTCGCCCTTGGCGCCTCCTCAAGCCATCATCAGCGTTCACCAAATTAGATTCTATTTTGTGCGGCTCCCCACGAAGAAGTCGGATCCGACTCAAGAGCCTCAGCGGAGCGGCACGAGAATTCTTCTGATGGCTCCAAAAATGCAGCGATCGAAGCCGGCGGGGACTTCAGAACCGGCCGGGGGCTGCTGGCGACCATGCGAACTCGAGCCGGCGGGGACTGCACGGTCGGCCGAGATTTCATCAACTCGACAAGCGACGCGGACTCCAGCCCGCCGCCTCCAGTAAGCCGCCCTCATCCAAGTAGCGATCTTGGCGGTTGAAGAAATAGCGGCACCCTCATGGGCCCGGCCCATCCTGAAGTTCTAGTGGCGAGAGCTACCAACCGATGAAATCTTGGCTCGGCAAGTGCAACGCCAGCAGCAGCAGCCTACACCATAGTCAACAAAGAGCTGGTCAGGCGCGCCGTTCTTTGGTGTCTACCAGCGTTGCGTCGAGCCGAGCAAGAGGCAGCGATTCTCGAAGACATTCATCAAAAGTGAAAGTCGTACCATGCGCGGCCGCATGAGCACCTCGTCTAAAGCCTTCCGAGCCGGTTTCTTCTAGCCAACTACCCTAGAAGGAGGCCAAGGAATTAGTGCAAAAATGCAGGTGCGGATGTTCCGCTCCAAGCCGTGTCGGCGGCTTCCGCACTAAAGACTATCCCCATCGCTTTGGCCCTTTGTTGTTTGGGGCTGGACATGGTGAAGGACCATTCAAAGCAGACCTGGTGGCGGACTCATTTACTTGTCCCGGATGGACAAGTTCACCAAGTGGATAGAAGTAAAGCCCATCGAAAGTTGAATGGTCCAAGCTGCGATGACTTTCATCGCCGACATCACGACTCGATGCGGCATACCACACAAAGATCATCACCCGACAATGGCTGCAAATTTTGCCAAAGCGCCTAGCCTGTTTCTGCGCGACACAAGGCATCCGATTTGATCTTAGCGTCTGTTGCCCATCCGCAGTCAAGCGGCCAGGTGGAGCAAGCAAGCGGCCTCATCCTCATCGGCATCAAGCCTCGACCGGTCGAACCAGCGGAGCGTTCGCAGGCTGTTGGCTTGAGAGTTACCAGCCGTCCTCACGGAGTTTGCGCGCGACTCCAAACAAGTCAACCGCTTCACACCTTTCTTCCTCGTCTATGGTGCTGAAGCCCGTCATCCCCTAACGGACATAGAGTTCGACTCGCGAGTCACCATGTACCCGGCCGGGGAAGCGTAAGAAGCACGTCAAGGCGGTGTCGATCTCGCTGGAAGAGGGCCGACTGTTGGCACTCAGCCGGTCAGCATCTACCAAAGAGCCTGTGCCACTACTACAATAGGAAGGTCAAGCGAGAGATCTTTCCAAGAGGGCAACCTTGTGCTCCGTGATCCGGCGAACAGCAATTGACTTACTGGTTTAGCCGACACTGTGGGAAGGCCCCTTCATTGTCGGCAAAGTCTTGGAGAAGCGACTCCTACTACTGATCGGCTCGGAAGCCTTGAACACGCAAGAGGATGACTCCGCAAAGAGGCAAGCGGCCATGGAATCACGAATCTTCTAATGAAGATTTTACAGTTGATCACGATATGTACCACGCTACCTTTTTGTTAAAGTACCAAGACTTGGGCCCCGAGGGCAGGCTCGAGGACTGCCTTTTTGTTATCTGTATGATAAAATTATGCCTTGAGTATGTTACTCTTTGTTATGCCGCTTAGCACCGGTTTCGACTAGTCGACCTGGGGACTTCATTGCCTCAGCTATGGAATGCTTCCTGTAGTTGGACAAGTAATGTGTGGTGCCTAAGCCATCTCTGTCGAAGCCACAGCTCGTGGGCGCTGTTTTAGTGGGCAGGAGTAAGGAAGAATAGGCATACGTGAAAAATAGCTAAGGACCCAAAGCATAAACATAAGCAAGCCGACTTCAGACTCTCTTAAGCAAAGCCGACTCTTGAGTGAGTCGACACCGCTTTCTATCTAACTAGTTAAAAGACTCTAAAAAATGGCCAAGTACTTGCCTTCCCAATAGTAGCCAACGCACTTGATCCAAGCAGCGAGTCCATTGGAAGCGGTTGTCCGTGTAGCAAGCGGCAACTAAGGGAAAGCGGCAAAGGAAAAAAACCATAGGAGCAATGTGCAGGAAAGACAGAAATTAGGATAATATTTACAGCATAGGCCCTTGGCGAATCTTGACGAAGTTCAAAATACACCCCAGCGTGGAATTATGCGAATTAACAAGTTTTTAAAGACTATCAAACAGATAAAATAAAGGCAAGATGGCAGCCTAGGGCGGCAAGCGGGTTTGGAGGTCGGAGGAGGCGAGTGTCGGCGCCCGAAGCGTCGGCTCAGGCAGTCTCGGCTTGATCATCTCGTGCGGCGAACCCGGTCGGGCGGCGACCTTTCGCTCACTGGGCGCTTGATCAGTGGGGCTGGTCGCCCGCTCTGTCTTCTGTCGCCTCCATCTCACCTCAGTCCTCCGCCTCGCCTTCCTCCTCGGCGCTGAGCCGATCACCTCCGCCCGAGTCCTCGTCGTAATCTGGGTTCATCGAACCACTCGGCGGCACCTCCCGCCCGTCATCAGCCCTTCGGGGACAAAAACCGTGAGTGTCCAGAGTGTAGTCGGCGATCGCTGCTACTGCAGCTCGGCGGCGTCTTCCGCGCTTCGCAACTCCTCACTGGCCTCGGCGAAGCGCAACCAACGGTCCAGATCCAGCACTTGATACCACGCCTTGGCGAATTCCAAGGCCCGGCTGGCGCTCCGGCCAGCGGAAGGAACACCTTCGAGCCTCAAGGCGGCCAGCCGCGACCTCCGGCCGGTCGGCGATCCGCTAGGGTGTATCGAAACGGCATGTCAGCCGCAAGGCAGCGTCGCTGAGGCGCCCGACACGTTGAAGCGGCGCAGCATCCGATGGGCGACGCGGGCGAGCCTCGATGCTCCGAAGCTGGCGTCGTCAAGAGTCGAAGGCGTTGGCAGCGATCTACTGCACCATTGCCCTCCGGCGCCTTGCGATCAGCCTCGATTATGGCGATTGATGCGCTGCGTGTGGCTGAGGAAGAAGTCGCCAAGGCGAAAAAAGCAAGTAAAAAAAAACCAGGAGTCAGCCCGACCTATAGTCATTGGCTCAAAGAAGGAAAGTAAAGATACTCACCGTCGACGATGTCCTCAATTTCATGGAAGGCGGAGGTCAGCTGCGCCTCCTTAGTCGGTCGGAGGCGCTCGCTTCGAACTCAGCCAGAAGGCGGCCTCTCTCTTCTCCGCCTCGTCCGCGCCTTCTTAAGCAGCTCCTTTGCTCACGCGGCTGCGTAGCCCTGGTCGCTGCTCTGGCGAGCTTGCTGCACTCCTCCTCCTTAGCACGCAATGCGGTGTCATCATGCTGCGCCCAGCTGCCGTCGGAGAAGTGCGTTAGCCTCTGAATAATAAAGAAGAAAAAGGGCGTTAAGTCGTCAACTAAGAAGGTCGCCCGGAAAGATCCAGCCCGGCCTTTCGGCGATCGATCGAATCTCGAGCTACTAGCCCATGAGTCGCCATCGCGCCCCTTGAACAAGAAAAACTCTCACACGGCTCCTCGACATAGCGGCGGTCGCTTGCCCAGCTCTTCAACATTGCGGTTGAAGGCAGTAGCCTTGAGGAGGTTGTGATACTCCTGTGATAAGCATTTGAGAGCCGAAGAGTAAATATGTAGGAATTCATCGAGATGGAGTTCGAGCCGCTGCTCAGCAACCGGCGAAACTTCGGGGACTACACCCGGTCGAGTGCGCTGGTCGCGCCACGAGAAGAACAGGAAAATTCAAGAGAAACATACCGCCGCGGAGGTTAGCGGCGCTTGAGTCGCCTGAGTGCGATTCTGGATGGCGTCGCCCTCGGCTTGCAACCGCTGAAGCGTCGAGCGTCGTGTTGGCGGACTGTGCGCCTCCTCGCTTTCTGTGGTAGCGCTTAGCCGCCTCGGCGTCTGGGATAGCCCGAGCTGGCGGCGCCCGGTCTCCAAAGGCGTGGCGCGAAAGTCGCTATCTCAAAACGGCGGCCTTTGGCGACAGACTTGAAGGCCATGGCCTGGCCTCATTCCTCGATGGCCCGGCCTTGCCGTGAGACCGCTTCTTTGTTCTACCTGGCGCTCCAGCTCGGGCAATGGCGGGCGGCGGTGGCAGCACTGCCGTGCCCGACATGAAGCCTCCCGCCTTCCTTCTCCATGATAGAATTGCTTCGCCGCGGCTCCCTCCCGGTCTGCCCGTGAACTCGGTGATGGCAATGGGCTTCGGTGGGGTAAAGCGAGCAATACCGATTAGGCGTCGCAGCCTCCTCGGCTCGCCCGCCGCCCGTGACGGCTTCGGCCTCTTCCGGCTTCCCTTTGGACAGAGGCCGTCACCTTCTCGGCCTCCGCCTTCTCCAGGCAGGCGGCCTCCTCCTCGTCAGCGCTTCTCCTGCGCGTTCGCTCCATCGCCTCCGGAGGCCGGTGGGCGGGGACAATCCGCCCGATTAGTGGCGGGCGTCTCTGCCGACCCCATAGCGGAGATGGCGGCGTCCCTCTCTAAAGTAAGGGCCACGATGCGAAAGACATGTAAAAGATTTGGACAAAGTTCACGAGAAAAACAAGACAAAAGCGAAGCACTACGCGGAGACCGGTGGTGGCTTTTTCACTTCGCTTCGGAGCGGTTAGCCTTCGCGACTGCCTCTTCCCGCCTGGTAGTCGGCCCGTCCTTGAACTTCCGACCTGCGCCATGGCGAGGCTTGCTAAGCGGCGCTTCTTCGCGCCACCTCGACCACCCAAGCTGCGGAGGAACTTCGGCGCTGGCTGGCCGACCTTCGGCTGGTGGCGTGGGGCGACTTCCCCTCGCCGTCATCTTGAGACGGTCAGTGAAGCGTAATGGCGAACTGAAGTCGTCGAGCCCTCCTCCTCCTCCTCCTTGGCGTCGGCTTCCATCGCCGCCGCCCCCAAAGTCGAGGGTCAAATGCGACGCCACTCTCCGCCCGGTCGAGGCGAACTCACGGGCGGCCTCGTGGTTCGGTGAGGGGCTGCATGAGGGTTCTAACTTCGAAAAAACCAAGAAGATCGGAGAGGTGGATTCGGCTGAAAATATAATGAGAAGAGGAAAGAGCGACTTACCCCAGTGAGGGGGTTGGCATGTGAAGTCGGCTCCTTGCGAACTGCCAATCCGCCGTGAGATTTCAGTTACGCCATGAAGTTCACCGTGTCCGCCACCTCCACGTGGGGCATGTCCTTGAGCACAGCCGGACTGGGGTCCAGTGGCAGCTCATCTGACGGATCATATGAGGTCGGCCTTGCAGGTGGGAGGACTCGGCGGCATATGAAGCTGACGACAAGTCGGCCCGGTCGAGCCCTCCGACTGCGTCATCACTGGTCATGCTTGACATTGTTACCGCCAGGCGGAAGTCGGCCTGTCCTGGCCCGGTGGGACCAGCTGAAACCTCTCCGCTTGATCTGCCCGGCCGTGGCGGCGATTATTGCAGCCATATACGGGCGGCGTTCTTCCGCGTAGAAAGTAGGATCGCTGCCACATCTTCACCGACTTGATCAGCGGAATGGCAGGAAGCGGGTTGTCGACCACGGCCTCCGCGCTCCAGCGATGAAGGTGCCGCACAGAGCGGCTGCGCGGCTGACGTGCGTGCCGAGCTTGGCTGGAAGAATTCCCCCATAGCTTGATGGTGGGGAGAACGCCGAGAAGCCGCCGCTGCAAAGTGGCAAAGGCATCCAACAGCACCACCGTGTCGGAGTGAGGTGGTGTCGCTAAAACCCGTGGAACTCAAGAAAAGCAGCTTGAAAAGCCGCTCGCCCGGCGGGTAGAGCGAGCGCGCGCAGAGTCTGCAGCGGAATAAGACCCGCTTCGCCCTCCTCCGACACCAGTGTTATTTCACCCGCCCGGTGAGTCCGCACCTAAACTCTTGCCGAGGATGCTTGGCAGCGTCTGGCGGAGAACTTCGATGTGATGCGTCGTCCACCTCGAACCGTCCCTACGCCTGGGCCTTGGCGGGAGAATGCTTGCGCGGGAGGAAAACTCATCTGCAGCGGTGTGGCGTGGTTGGTCGCGGCAGGCGGCAGAAAGAAGAAAAGCGAGAGAGAAGAAGGAGCAAGAGAAGCGGGGAGATGAGTGCGCGTGCTACGCGCCCCTTACTCGCCTGCTTATAGGCTCACGGGCTGAAAGCGATGGGGCGGCGATGGGATGCTGCGCCCGTACCGCACCCCATGATTTAACCACAGCGAGTTCACGCTTGCTTGATAACGGCGTGGAACTAACTTCGCCGCCTGGCAGCGGATCGTTAAACGCTTGGCAGCGGTAATGGCGAGCCCCACGCTGTGCGTCTCGTCCCAGCGCGCGTGGGTGACGGTGACCCTGCCAGCGTGGCGTCACCACGATGGGCCCATAGCGGGCAGCTGCCGGAAGCTTATCGAGCACGCTGCTGGATCCCCTCGCGACTTTCAAACCCTTTAAGGAGCAAGGCGGCCTCTGCGAGTCAGACTCCGGCTGAGTCGTCCCTAGAGGAAGGCAGCGAGCAAGGCGGATTCTTCCACGGAGGATGAAGAAACTGTTGAGGCTCCTCGACCTGTTTCCTGGCGCCTCACCAACCGGGGACTCTTGGCGCGGAAGTAATGGGCCTGGGTAGGCAAACCCGACCCCGGACCTTTCAAAACATCGGGGCAGAGCTCGCCCCTCGAGAGCCAAGACGAAGAACCGCTTTCGAGAGTCGGCAGCAGAGCAGCTGACTGCCCCTCACGGCGAGTCGAGGGCGGCCGAGATAAGCCGACTCCCAGGCTGACTTCCGGAGCGGCCGGTATAGGGGAAATCGGCCCGCGACTCCACCACCTCCTGCCTCTGCCACCTCTGGGACAGGGCAGGGAGTGCGGCCGCCCAGCGCACATCCCTGCCCCGTTCCTGGCACCGAGCATAGCCCGCGATCTGCCGTCTTGACGGAGATCTCCGTCCGTGCGCAACCTGACGTGCCATGTCGGCCTGTTATCAGCCACATGGGCTGTGCCACGAACCTGAGCGGCTGTGTCATGCGACCCAGAGCGGAGGACACCTGCTGTCGGCGGGAGTGCAGAAGACGGTGAGAGCGTCACAAGCCGGAACCGTTGAGTCGACGAGTCGGCGGCCCTTCCACAGGCCTGCCGCCATCAACCGGACAAGACGAGCGAATAGCAATGATCGCCCGTCGGTAGCCGGATGCTGTTGCCATGACTATGTACGAAACAAAAGCGTCATTAGAAGCGAGCTACAGTAATCCGCTTAACGGCCAAGACCATGGCGAGACAAGGCCTGTCGGCCCCCATCTTTGAGCCCGTCGGCGAGGCCCACTAGGCAGCGGGCGACGATCGGCGGAGAAAGCGGTACACTGAGAGGCGGTGGGACCAGCGCCCAGCGGATTACCATTGTACCCCGAAGATGCAGGCCTATAAACCCCGGGGCACCCATGCAAAGGTTGGACCCTAATAGTTTTAGACACACATAGAGGAGAAAGAGCTAGCGTGCCCTTCTCCTTCCTCACCCCGAACAACTCAAGGAGCAACCTTGTACCCACTTTGCCATAGTGATCATGCGGAGACCCAGCGAGAGCGATAGAGTATTATCTCCGCAGGCCCTAAAGCTGGGTAAGATCATGGCGTGCATGCCTCGCCTCATCCGTTTCGGGCACCGGCGGCGTTCTACCGCCCCACCATGATAAGCCATCCTTTGGCATATCGCACCCAACCCCGACACCTTGGCGGGGAGGCGGATGGTCGCCCGCAGCTCGGCTTTCGAGAAACCCGTCTTGAGTCGCGCTCAATGGTGATCGTGTGTGCGGCTGGCGGCTAGCGGACTCTTAGTGCAGACCGGTCCGCGGGGCCGCTGTCGACGTCTGGGAGGTCGCGCCGTGTTCTCTGTGAGGGGGAAGGTTCTCGGCCTGCAGGCCGGGTTCCACCATATGGCGTCCGGCTTCTTGCTGAGCGGTGGCCACGTCGATGAGCTGCTGGACACGCTTCGTCATGCAACAACGCTCGTCGCCCTCCAGGTGGTCCAGCTCATCTGCTGCTGCCTGCGCGGCATGTAAGTTCTTGATGGGCATGGCATAGACTGGGCGGTCAGCCCCCAGCATGCTGGCGATGGCCGCGCCGCGTTGCTGGACCGTGCCCATGTGGCTGGGCTCTCCACCAGCCGGCGTGCCGCAGACGGCGCGATCGATCTTGCGCTGGTAGGCTTCAGTGAGGCGTCTCATGGTTGCCAACTTGCTGGCGCTGTCGAGGAGTGCAACACGGCATGCTTCCAGCGTTTGGCCATTTGCTCCAGGGGCTACGGGTGCAGACAGGTCCCGCATTACCGCTGCCTGTGGTCTGGTTGGCCCGTCCGGCCGCTTCGTCGTGGCTGATGACCAGCACCCGTGATGGTCTTGGCGCTCTTTGCCATGGCGAGGCGGATCATCAAAGACCACCACGTCACCAGGGAAGGTGTTAGAAGGTGCGGCGCCGGTGTCGATGACCATGTCTTCGGGCGGGTCCGTGGAGCCGAGGGACTCCAAATCGGAGGCCAGCTCGTTGGTGATGTTGAGCTTGCCGAGGAGGTCGACAAGGCAGCTCTTGGAGCTGCCTGCGCCCGCGTCGGGTGCGGGCTCGTCGAAGAGGCGGATCCCGCCGATGAGATCAACAAAGAACAGCTTCATGGCATAAGCGTACTTCCATGTCGCGCGCCAGCGTCAATTCCAAGCTTGCATCGGGCGTGCCGGGCTGGTTGTGCTCGTCAGGGAGGAAGAGGGTTCCCGTCCAGAACGTGTTTCCGGGTGACGGTGCACAATGACCCACGATGGTCGCCAAATGTCGGGGATATCGTGCGACATATGCCAGGGGGTGGCTTATCATGGATGGGGACAAATGCGTCGCCCGGGCTCTAGGCGGGAGTGAAGCCGAGACCGCGCTCGCTGCGAATCTTACCCAGGTTTGGGGCTCTCCATGGAGATAACACCCCTTGTCCTGCCCTGCAGGGTCTCCGCATGATCACTATG
The DNA here is from genome assembly GCA_021605205.1 of Aegilops longissima. Classification (NCBI taxonomy): domain Eukaryota; kingdom Viridiplantae; phylum Streptophyta; class Magnoliopsida; order Poales; family Poaceae; genus Aegilops; species Aegilops longissima. The sequence continues at coordinate 556,059,432 of CM038678.1, forward strand.
TCAACAAGGTAGCTACAAGCTTGCTCCTTGAGTTGTTTGGGCTAGAGGAGGAAGAAGAACAAGGCTAGATCTACTCTACACTCTCTATGTGATGTATGTGACTACTAAGGTTTTGATCCCCTTGCATGGGGAAGCCTGGGTGGTTTATATAGGCCTACTCCCCAGGCGTACAATGGCAATCCGGCCGGGTGCAGGACCTGGCCATCAGTGTCTATGGGCACCGGCTTCTCACTTGGCTCTGAGGCCCCTTCTTGGTGAGTCCCTTGTTGTATCGTGTACTCGGCCGACTAGCGGGTGCCCGTCGCTGCGGGTGCAGTTGATCGCTTCATCATCACTAGCCTTACTCACGATGATGAATCTTTGTCGGGAGAGCATAGCTCTGATCCGCTGCACGGCGGCGTTCACGCATACACCCATCTCTTGATTCATGGTGCCTGCAGTTACGAGGGAGGGGCCACTGGCTGGAAGGTGGCGCTCCCGTGCCTCTCACAGTGGCTCCGCAGACGGTAGGGCCGGCGTCTGGCGGCCATCTTGACCGCCGTCCGCAGTGGAACCCCCTATGTGGTAGGTGATGTCACGGGCCGCGCTTGCATGCCGCTGCCGGGCGAGTGTCACGCTGGCATGCCGCCCGTGTACGCTCCGCCCTGGATTTGGGGGTGGCAGGTCGCATTGTAGCCACGCCTCGGTCCCGTCGTGGTTATGTGGGTGCAAACTTTGAGGGGACGAGGGGCCGCCTGCTGGTAGCCGGCCCCCTCGTGGCCGCCTTCTGTGGTCTTGCCGCCTTCTAGCAGTCGGCGTCCTAGACCAGCCGACCCATGAAGACGGCCGTTCGTCCAAGAGGTGTGAGGGGCGCAGCTAGCCCCGATGTCTTGAAATACTATGGGGCCGATGAGGCTACCCGTAGTCATTTACTCCCACATGGCCCAATCAGATTATCGGCTGTGAGTAGGCCAGATGCAAAGCGGGCCATAGTTAGGCCTAACTATATGACGGGCTTTTAACATGCCGAAAGAAATATAGGGCCAAAATTTTAAACGGGCCTTTAACATGCCGAAACTAAAATCAGGCTGTATTACTAAATGGGCCTTTAGCCAACAGAAATCCTAACTGGGTCTCAAGTGGGCCCAAAAGCACAGCGTCCAGTTGATGGGCCAAACCTGATATGGGCCAAAATTTAGTCCAAAGGCTCTTAAAGGGTCGGATCTGATATGGGCCGTAATATGGCCCAGAAGGTGGTAGGCTATTAACAGGCCGATCTCATATGGGCCCTTATTAGGCCCAGAATGTGGCAGGCTATTAATGGACCAGATCAAATATGGGCCGACATTTGGCCCAAAACATGGTAGCCTGTTAACGGGCCGGCCCACCAGTGTCTTTAAAATCTTGTGGGCCTTTAGCTGGGCCGGTCCATTATGGTCTGCAAAATCTTGTGGGCCTTTAGCTGCGCCGGCCCATTTAATATTTATGAGCCACTTTTCGGCCCGTCCACGTGTCAACATATCATAGGCGCATCTGGCCCATTGAATGAGTGACTTCTGTGCCAATGCGGAGCTGACACGTGGTTCCGCCGGCTAATGAGAATTTTACACGTGGAAAACCGCCATTGGTCGTGGTTGTTAGCGGGTTGTCGGATCCAAAATCAGAACCGATAGCTTAACGGCAACCCATTATGGTGGATGCCACGTGTCGGTTACCCTTGGCGAAAGCACGTCGATGACGCGCCATTTATCGTCATGGAAGTGGACACTTCCGTGATGATAATTTTGGTAATGTCATGGAACACTTCTACCACAGCACAGGTATGACTATCTTGATTCTATCATGAAATCGTCATGTATGTACATGCATGACAGAAAATGTGACCTAATGTGACAAACACGTATCATCACGGAATTGTACTTTTTTGTAGTGTATAGAGCAAAGAGGCGGTGTGGGAGGCCACCGAGGTGGGCACAACCCACCAGGCCGCACCTGGGCCTCCAGGCGTGCCCTGGTGTCTTTTGCTCACCTTGGGCTCCCTCTTCTGTACTTCTTTGGCCCACTGGATGTCTTCTAGTACAGAAAAAATCCACAAAAAATTTTGCTGCGTTTGGACTCCGTTTAGTATTGATTTCCTGCCATGTAAAAACCATGCAGAAAACAGCAACTGGCACTGGGCACTATGTCAATTGGTTAGTACCAAAAATGATACAAAATGACTATAAAATGATTGTAAAACATCCAAGAATGATAATATAACAACATGTAACAAGAAAAAATTATAGATACTGTCGGTGGGAAACGACACCTATGGGATCACAAGAATCCCAACTACGGTTGCCGGGGCGCGAGGTTGTGAGAAGATAAGGATTAACAGTCAGCACAAGGATTGTTTACCCAGGTTCGGGCCGCGAGGGTGCGTAAAACCCTAGTCCTGCTTTGGTGGATGTACTAAGTGTTCTTGAGCTCTCAAACTAGCTACGGTGGTTGTGCCGTTCCAAAGAGCCGGATCCCTCTCCAGTACGCCATGGGCCTCCTTTTATAGTCGAAAGGGGCTGCCACAGTGGCACACAGGAGGTGGAAAGGCCTATAGTACTGCGAGCTTATCGCTCGTATTACAGGACAAGACACATTTAATGCATCGCTTAGGTTTCCCTTAGCTTTATCGGGGACGGGAACGAGGCCCGTACCGTCCGTTGCCGCTCCTCCTCGCTTCGACACGTGCCCTAGCCAGCAATGCATGTGGCACCATGTAGGCAGGCAGGCAGCTGAGGTGGCGCGGTGGTAGGGTCTTCACGAAAATCTGCATAACGCCACGCAGGCCTTGCTGAGTTTGCCTGGGAGCCACATGTTGCAACGCAGGTGCCTGCCCAGCTGGTCGGGCTAGCAGTTGCATGCTAATGGCGGTGGCAACTTGGCTGGTGTGGGCCTGGCAGTGGCCCCACTGATGTCCTTGGTAAGGGCCTTGCCGGGGGCCCGGCAAGGGTCTTGCCGTTGTGCGCAGTCATCTCCGACAAAGATCTTGCCCGGGGTCTTGTGGCTTTCCTTAGCAAGGGTCCCGCCGAGGGTCGTCGTCTTCTGGTTCTCATCTGATCTCATATATCTTTGGTCTTGACAAAGATCTGCATGCCTCCACGGAGGTGCCTCCCGAGCCCTGGTCCCAACATAGTTGGTTGGGTTGGAACATGTGGGCTCAAGGGCGGCTCGCTCTGTTGGTGTTTGGGCAAGTTGCCCCGGCAAGGTTCTTCTTAGGGGCAGCGAGCGCCCAGACAAAGGGCCTTGCCGGGGGACTCCACCTCGCCCCTTTGCAGTCTTATGTTTCTGGTCTTGGCATTGCCTTGACCTTCTTGTGTCTTTGGCTTCCTTCCGGCTTCCCTCCCCTGCTCTGCTTAGTGTGGCCGTGGGCGAGGCTCCGACTATCCGTGCACAAGTAAAGGGGTCAAAGGCGCCCTACTTTTGTACACGATGGAGCCCCAGGCATGGGCCACACATAAAGCGCGACCGTTGTTGGGGCAGGCCCAGGCAGTCTTGGCAGGCAGGTGGGGCAGATTACATGATGGCTGTTCTGCCCGCTGCGCTTCCCGACGACCTGCGCGCGACATGGAGGGTCATGTGTGACGTGGGGGTCATGCGTGGGGCGATTTTTGCATGCATGGGTCACATCGTGGTAAAGAGGCGGCTCGCGCCTTTCCCATAAAATGAGGGAGGCGTGGGCCGGGCTCATTCTTGGATGGACTTGGTCATGATCTTCAAGGTGCCGCCCCAATCACAGGCGCGGAGGCAGTCGCCTCACCCGTCCTTTAGACCCTTCTGCCGCCCACCGCGTCCTTCATGCAAGTGGCCAGGGCGGTGGAGAAGCAGAGCAGGCCCGTCGCTGATTGGGGCAACGGGTCGGTCCTGATTCCCTGCGCCTCCAACCGCTGGATTGGCTGAGTGGGGCGGCCGAGCATCGACCTCACCCCTTTATAAGGAGGGGGAGGGAGGGCATCGTCCCACATTCCTTCAACACCCATCCTCCTTCACCTTTGTTTCTTTCTCCCACCTGCCATGGCGAGACGAGGTGCTGGGCCTTCGACGGTGGCGGTGAGTGTCGCTGCTCGTCAGCGCGTCCCTCCTTCCCACGAGCCTGCGGCGGCGAAACCAGCCGCAAGAGGAAGGGGGATGGGGCGTGGCCGAGGTTGCCGCGACGGTCGGGGGAGAGGGGGACGAGGTGGCATGGTGACCGCGCCTCCGCCAGCGGTGCCTCCCGCGATGGAAGGTCACGTCGGGGATCGGCCCCGCGAGTTCTTCATCAGGTTGCGTCGGCATCCGCATTGTCGTCTCCATTATCGGTGTCAAAACCGGCGAATCTATGGTATGGGGTCCCGAACTATGCGTGTAGGATCGATGGTAACGAGGAGGCGGAGGACCGCGATGTTTACCGGAGTTGGGCCCTCTCTATGGAGGTAATACCCTACTTCTGCTTGGTGATCTTGATGAATATGAGTATTACTAGAGTTGATCTACCACAAGATCGTAATGGCTAAACCCTAGAAGTCTAGCCTATATGACTATGGTAATGTGTGTGTCCTTTCGGACTAACCCCTCCGATTTATATAGAACCTTTGGGGATCTAGGGTTTACATAGAGTTGGTTACATAGAAGGAATCTTGATGCCAAGCTTGCCTTCCGCCAAGTAGAGTCAATCCAGGACAGATACAGTCTTGACCTTCATGTCTTCCACACCCATCAGTCCGGCCCATGGATAATAGGCGGACGCCCAAACTATAGTCGAGGACTCCTCGGTGGTCCCTGAACCTGGCTTTAATGACGAGGAGTCCGGTGCACAGATTGTCTCCCGCATTGCAAGGCGGGTTCCCCTTTCCGAATTCCAAGATAGTCTTCGGACGCGATAACAGTATCCGGACCTGCCACATACACACCATACACAACCGCAAAGAGAATATATATTTTCACACAAGTCCTATCCGCTGACAGCTTTTTTAATAACACGGCATCACGTCTGTCCGGTCATAATTTCTAACTGTTTCTCGTCTGCCGTTCCATGTTTTGAGACACGGTTGCCATTGGAACGTCTTGTCAAAGCAGAGATCGTGTACCCTTATCACGGGATTCTCATCAATGCGGGCATGGGTAACCCAGCCGTGTCGTTTATACCGCCCTTGGGAATAGGCGAGTTTTCAGGGCGAGTGAGGAGGCGTTTAATATTCGCTGCCTTTATAAGGGGATAAGGACTCCCTCTTCCTCTCTCATGCACTCTCTCTGTCTCCGTCTTTCCAATCTCGAGCTCCAGTGCCCAAGTACTCATCTCCTTTCCACTCAAGCAACAATGTCCGGATCCGGAGGTCAGGGCAAGTGGATGGTCTCCTCCGTCAGGGAGGAGGACATTACTGAGCTTCGGGCGGCCGTGTATATGGTGAAGGAGATCACCCACCGTCTGCCGGCCGAGGGACAAGTCGTCCCCACGCCGAAGCCCACTGAGAGGGTAGTATTCATCCCCCATTTCTTCCATGGGCTAGGGTTTCTGCTCCACCCTTTCGTCCGCGGGCTGATGTATTATTACGGGATAGATTTCCATGATCTGTCCCCGAATTCGTTCCTCAACATCTCGGCATTTATCGTCGTGTGCGAGGCCTTCCTCCGCACCAACCCCACTTTGGGTTGTGGCTCAAAGTCTTCAACGTGAAGCCGAAGGTGGTGGATGGCCAGCACGGGGAGTGCGGAGGAGCCATGGTGAGCAAGCTACCCAATGTCTCCTGGCCGAAAGGTACTTTCGTGGAGACAGTGAAGGAGTGGGAGTGACAATGGTTCTACATCACAGAACCTCGCAGCACCACACAGGCGCAGCTGCGAATTTACGCTCTGGTGCCCCATCGACTCACCTCACAGGTCGAGAAGAGTCGGGACTGGTGTTAGCCGATGAGGGCTGATAAGCGTTGCGAGGCGTGCGTCGAGCATGATAGCCAGGGCGTCAAGCTTGTTGATATGATCCGGTGATGCTAGTTAAGCTGGATTCTCCCATGCCGGTAGAGGTAAGCCCTCTGTGGGATTTCAATCAAAAGCATCAGACCTGGTGAGGCTCTTGAGACCACCACGAAGATGCACGGAGAGTTGCTTTTTAAGAACGAGAAACCGCTAATACCAGTTCACACCGTGGTCACGATTGTAAACACCCCGCCAGCGAGGTACGTTATTTTCGACGTATCCCCAACTTAATTGTTTTGAGGATGATGTTTGAGCTTTTATTATTGCTTTTCCAGGACTGGATGGAGAGGGCGAAGCGGATCCAGTGTCCGGCTCCGCTGCCCGAAGAACCGGTCACCCCGCATCTAGCGAAGATGCTGGTACCGATGCCATATAAGGCACCGGAGAAGAAGGCCAAGGGGGCTAAGAGTGGCCCCCGTCACAAGGGCACTCCGGACGTGACGTCCGAAGACGACAAGGCTCATTCCTCTGTCCCTGAGGACAATGATGAGGAAGAGGAGGAGGAAGAGGAAAACAACCCTCCCCCTGAGGAGAGGAGGAAGAAGAGGGTGGATTCGGCGCATCTGGAAGCGGAAACGCCCAAGAAGGGGAAGGGCGCCCCAGCGGTCAATACCGCATGGGACGTTGATAGTAGTCCGGAGCAGCGCCCCTTACTAAGCCCGGAGCCGCATCGTAAGTGACATGGCTGCTCATCGCACATCCAACTCTTTCTCTTCATTATTTTGACATAGTTAACTGTACTATGGCAGTCCGGACCGCGACCTTATCCAGCGATCCTCATCCGGAGGTTCGCTGGCTCCGTCGGAGATGGTGAGCATGTCGCCACCGCCTGCTTATTCCCCCGGGGCCAGGGACAACACGGAGGTGTTGTCCCGGAGGATCGCTCCGTACCGGGGAGGAGCACAGGACGTCGTGGGGGAACCGAGCCCCATGGAGACCGGCGAAGAGGGCCGCATCAAGTTCGGACCTCAGCCGAATACGATTCCGGAGACTCATATGGCTCCAGAGTCGGGCAAGCAGCCCCCTTTGAAAGAGGTGGTCGCGCTCCACTATGGCCCCGTCTATCCAGAGCTCCGGATAACTGATGGGCGCTTCTGAGCGCCTCCGTCATGGGCGACACCGTGTCCTTATGGGTGCGATGATCGAGAAGGTTCAATCTGCTAGGCGGACTGAATGAAACTGCTGACAACCTATTGGCAGGTTTTGAGGTAAGAGAAAAACCCCATGTAGACCGTAGCCTGGCTAACGTCCGGTGTTACGGCAGAAGAACCGGACAGAGGATCAATCATAGTTATAGGAGACTAGCTGAATATGTATCGATAAGCAGCGTCCTTGTTGGCGCAACCTCGCATCTTTGCGAGGTCTCTGAAGCGAAGCGGAGGCTGGAAGCGGACGAGAAACGAGCTCGGCGAGGTTAAATTCGGCTCAGCGAAGCAAGGTGAATGACAACTTGCTATGTGTTGGAAAAAGAATAAGCGATGTATATTGACCCGGTGTCATGATATGTGCAAGAGCATTGACCAAGTCGAGCCACGAGGAAGGCCTGGGCGAGGCAGTGTCGGATTCGGGTTCAGCGGACCCTTGAGGTTCGAACCTTTGGGGTGTCTTGGAGATCAACCCTCCTTATCTTGTACCTCGCCGGATCGCAAAGACCTAAACTACTAAACAGAACAGCACAAGAGACACAAGATTTATACTAGTTCGGGCCACCGTTGTGGTGTAATACCCTACTCTAGTTTGTGGTGTGGTGGATTGCCTCTTGGGCTGATGAGGGACAGTACAGGGAAGAACAGCCTCGCGAGGGTCTGTTCTTGGTGGGTGTGATGAACTGCTAGGTGGTGTCCCGCCGCTCTAGCTTGAGGATCGGGTCTCTGTCCTTCTCTCTAAGGTGTGTCTCTAAGATCCCCTCGCTCTGAGTGTGGCTACTCCTATTTATAGGCGGAGGCCCTGGGCCTCTTCCCAAATATTGAGCGGGAAGGGCGCCAACAATTGGCCATTTTGAAGGGGAACAGCGGGTACACTTATCATGACTAAAGTTGGTCCTCGCGTGCCAAAGGCTCTGGTGATGACGCCTGCTTGGGCTCCACGATGACTCCCTTCCAGCCGTTGGGGCTGGTCTTGGTCTTGTTGCACCGAAACGGATGCCTTTGCTTGATGCTCTTACTGCGCTTGCTCCCTTTGCACCAAAAGAGAAAGGAGGGGCGTTGTGCGAGTGGCGCCAGCCAGCGCCCTTGGTAATCATGGCTTCGTCATGGGCACCTCGTGAGGTACCCTGCCTTGAACTCTCCGCCTCCTCATGAGCCAACTTTGTGAGGCCGTGCACGAGAAACTCTGGGCGTCCGCCCGCGAATCTGGCCCCTCGCGAGGTCTTGAGCTGCGTTGATGAAGATGGGCTGTCTGGGCCTCCTTTGAGCCGCGCCCGCGGGCAGCGAGCGAACAAGTCAGGGGGACCCGTTCCCAGAACACCGACGATAGCCCGGGCCTGCGGCCGCGGCGAACTGGCGGCGAGAGGCGAAAGGAGCAAGTCTGAAGCGTCGCGGGCCCTAACAGCCTGCGGCCTTGGGCGCCAGCGTGGCGGTTGATGGGACATGTGTGCAGCTGCTTCCCCATGATGCCTCGGTAACTACCGGATTCGACAGGTCCACGCATGCGAGTTGGTTATGATTACGGTGATCGTGGAAGCCAGCGGTTGGCCTTCGCCCGACCATAAATGCAGGCGGCGTCGCCCTTCCATCTATCATACACTTCTCCTCCTCCTCGTTTACGTCTGAGTAGCCATGGCCCGATCCGCCCGGTTCTCCAAGGAAGAAGAAAAGGCTCCTCAAGAGGATCTGACCTGCTCCCCCAAAGCGGCTTGCTCTCAGTGCCGAGGCGGGGCGCTTCGAGGCGCCCATGCCTGAGTGCGTCTGCGGCCGCCACCAGGGGTTTCCTCTTCCCTTATGCAGCATAAATTGGTGGCCTGAAGGCGGCGGCAGGCGCCACAGCCAGCGCCGCCCGGCAGCGCCCGGAATTCTGAAGTGTGCGCTCTGCCGGAGATTCGTGCTTCACGTCGCCGCACCTCCTAAGTCTTGGATTCGTCTTCCTTCTTTCTTCGCCTCACCGTCGTCCGGCAGAGGCCCTGAGGACTCTTGCTGCAACCGCCCGGCTCACGGCACCCTCATGACAAGGCGAGAGGTTGCGGTAGTGCCCAGGCGAGTCTTCATGACTTCGAGGCTGGGATGAGGTCGCCGGAGTCTGCCGGGCGGGCGCCCTCACGATCCACTGGAGTCTGCAGTGCCGGTGGTGTCCTTCAAGGTCTTGACGGAGGTCACGGCTGAAGTGCTGCCGGGAGAGGTGGTGGGGTCTCTTTGTGGTGAGACGAGGCCGACCGCCCGCTCCTTGGCAGCTCCTCGAGCGGACAGGCGCGGAGGATCAGCGACTCCGCCGAGCTCTTGGCGGCGCGGAGGCAACGGCGACAGCTCTGAGCCCCGAGCCTGCGTCGCTCCGGACGAGAGCCAGGCTCGTCGGTCGTCGCCGCCCCCGATCTGGATGGGGTTGGCTCGGACGGGTGGCCCTTATTGATGATGGCGTCTGCCGTGGTGGTCCCACAGATAGGACTCCTTAGGATTTGCGTCTTTTGTTCTGCGAGGCCAAGAATGTACCCATGAGGGGCTTGTAAGATGTTTGTAACCGTTTGTCAATATGATCCTTATTGTGAGGCGGTCTTGAGATGCTCATTCCGTTCTAGCTCGATTTCCTCCTTCCGGACCTCGTGAGGCTTGGTGCTCTCTTGCCGAGGTCCCTAGTCCCAAAGCGGCTTGACCGTCGCTGGTATCTCAGGTCATAATCCGTGGTCAAGGCGATGGGTGGCGGGCGAGGTCGGTAAACCTCTGGTCGCGATGCTCGAGGTCCCCTTGGCGCTCAAGCAGCCATCATTCGGTGAAAGGAGGCGGCGTTGCTAAGGCGGGGTTGCATTGGCGTGGGGATGGTGTGGCGATGACTAGTGTGTCGGGAGGGTGACTTATCTTTGAGGTCGGGACAATGCTTCTGGCGCGGCGCTAGGTCCGTGCTCTGGCGGCTAGAGATTGCATGGCGAGGTCGATTCTTGCTCCTTGGAGGGACCTGCAGGTTCACCACAAAAGGAACAAGAGCTCATTGTAGCGTCGTTAGTCTGTCGTTAGTTGCTTTGGAGAGCCAGAGGCGCCTCGCGAGGTGTCTTTGGGCCACCCGTGAGCCAGCCTTGCAGGACTCCACGAGGCCCTACCTCAAAGGCGGGTTGCGCTGGCTCGACCTTATCTTGAGTGTGTTCACTGCAAATTTGGCGGATGCGGTGCTCTCGTCTTGGGTCCGGCTCTCGGGCTGGTCTCGGCCGTCGTGGCAAGCCAGGTCGCGATGCCATGGACAAGACCGGTGAGGCGGAGGCGGTAGGAGTCTGGTCGCGATGCTCGGGCACCCCCTTCTTAGCATAAGCTAGGTTAGATGGCCTTAACTTCGTCCTCGGGTCGGCTCTCTGGCTGGTCTCGGCCGTCGGCAAGCCAGTCAGCGATACCATGGACAAGACCCGGAGGGTGAGGGCGGAGGCAGTAGGAGCCACGAGTCGCGATGCTCGGGCACCCCCCCTTTAGCAGCATAAGGCTGGGTTAGATATGTGAAACTCGTCCTCGGGTCCGGCTCTCGGGCTGGTCTCGGCCGTCGTTGGCAAGCAGTCGCGATGCCATGGACAAGACCCGGAGGGTGAGGGCGGAGGCGGTGGGAGCCTGTCGCGTGCTCGGGCACCCCCTTAGCGTGCAAGATTCGCCACCGGAAAGGCTCCAAATAACAAGCATGGTGGAGCGGGGCATAATCCTAAGGAAAAAAGTAGGTAGGATACATGCCGCTAGGACTGGCGGCGGCTTGGGATGATGCAGCCCGAGGCGCCCCCAACAGGATAGGCTAACGACATGAAATAAAAGGATACATGCATGAGGGGCGGACCCAGCGGCACAGGAATAATCTGACCTGAAGGCGCTCAGGCGGAAGCGAAACTTAAGATGTCACCTGGTGATGTTGCAGACGAAGGGGTGTTGATGTAGCAGACTCGGTGGGCTGCGGGAGCCGATCCTCCACGAGCCCCAGGCCGGGGCCTCGGGAGGCTCGGGGCTGGCGGCTCCTTGGGGCCATCTCCATCTCCACCGAGGCTGCGGCGTGCGACCTCTTGAGCCTCAGGATGGCCCTCATGAGGCAGCTGGTGCCCATTGCCGCGTTTGGCAGGCCATAAGGCATGTGTGCGTGGGCTGTGGGGCGGACCGCCACATGGCGTCCCACTCGCGAGGCAGGCGCTCTTGAGACACGGCTCGGTTGAGCCTGGTATGTCGATCTGAGGCGCGCAGCCCACCATCCTCGCTGGATGGGGGGCCACGTGAGTGGCGGCTGCCTCATGACCCTTGACTCATGTAGCTCTGAATGGCCTTGGCAGCGAACTCTTGAGGGTTACCCTCCTGGTCTTGCTCACCTTGCAGGAAGCGTGCTTGAAACATGCCTCCACGTGGTGCCCAAGCGCCTCCCTCGAGACCTTGGCGAGGTCGGCAGCCCTCGGGGGAGAGCCCAGGCCTGCACGAGGAGGCGCCAGGCCTTTCTCTATGCGATGGAAGGCTCCCCCCGGCGATGTGGGCCTGAGGGAGCTGTCTCTTGAAAAGAGCCGGGCGGTCGATGTCCTCTTCTTCTTGGAGTGCGGCCTCGGGGAGGCCTCCTGCTGCTTGTGTGCAGGTCTTCTAGCAATGCAGCACGAAAGGCTCGCTCGGGGAGCTGCTGCGTCTCTCTCTTCCGAGGGCACCGTGATTATTGCCGCTTCTGGCATCTTGAGGGCGTTGTAGCCATGGTGGAGTTCTGACCATGAATTTATGCCAGCGCTGGGTACCGAGGATGGCGTTATCTGGCGAAGCGAATGTAAATGACGTCGAAGTCGATGAGCTCGGTGTGGTAGTTGTCGCGATCCCGAAGGTGTGCGGGAAAAGCGGACCTGCCGGATCGGGACCGTGGAGCCGTCGGTGACTCGAAGATAGGCTTGGTTGGCGAAGCTGGTATGTAAGCATGAAGATTGTAGAATGTTTCCACGGACGGGGCGTTGAGCCCTGCTCCGCCGTCGATGAGGTCTTGGTGACTAGCATTGCGCGATGATTGGGGAACAAAGCATCGGAGAACTCGGCTGTGGCTGCGCGCGAGGCGATCCGCTGAGCTGAGCGTGATGGCGCCGCGCCCGACCACGAGAAGCGCGTTGACTCGAGCTTAGGGAGGACTGCATTCGCCAGCGGCGAACTGCTTGAAGATCTGGCCCGAGAGGTTGCGGCAGGCTCCGCCCGGGATGTAAGCGATCGCCGCGCTTCTGGAAGCTCCAGCCGCCGTCGATGGCGGTCTTGATTCTCCTTGGCGGCGGCAGCGGCGGAGGAGGCCTGCGTTCCCTGCAGGCGATCCTCATGAGGCTGATCCTCGGCCTCTCTCGCGAGTGGGTCTTGCCGGCGGTCCTCGCGAGGTTGGTCGCGCCACCCTTGGCGCGGGCGCTGATCTTCCAGCGTCACATTCCTTTCTCCTCCTCGGCCGTAGCCCGGTCGCTGCGCTTAGGCGTCTGCCGACCCTTCCTCAGCGTCTGACCGGAGCTCTTGACATTCATTGGTGTTGTGGGTGTGGAGGTCGTGGTACCGCGATGCCGGCTGCCCTTGGAGGACTCGGGCTGATCTGCCTCGCTTGGTGTCAGCTCGGCGGCGAATCGGCAGCTCCTTGCACTTCACGTCCTTGGCCTTGGACTTCTTCTCTTGGGATCATGGCGGGCAGCTCGAGGAGGAGGCGCCCTCCTCAGCCACAGCACACTTGGTCGCCAAGTTGAACAGCTCGAGGAGGTGCAGATCTTCATGCATCGCCAGCTCCTCCTTCATCTTGGCGTCGCGCGCGCCGTCGGAGAAAGCGAAGATGATGGCCTCCTCCGTTACCACAGGGATCTTGGTAGCGTTGTTGAAGCGCTGGATGTACTTTGCAGGGTTTCCACTGGCTCTGCTTGATTCAGCGCATGTTGCTCAAAAGCGGGTGGCGATCGCGAAGTACCTTGGAAGTTGGCGATGAAGCGGAGTGCGCATCTCGGCCCGAAGAAGATATCGTGCACAGGGCGGTTCGAGGCAGTGCGGGCTCCGTCCTTGGCGCCATGGGAAACCAGTTTGCCATGACCTTTTCATCCCGTTAGCAGCCTCGATGCCCAGCTCATAGAGCTGGAGGAACTCCGTAGGATCAGCTGTGCCGTCGTGGCGAGGCAGGTCAGCTTGAACTTGGCGGGCCCAGCGATCTTTGCGCCTTCGGAGAGTGAAAACCGGCAGCCCGCCCGTGGCAGCGAGGGGCCTCGGACGAAGAGCTTGGTCTTATGGGCCTCCACATGCAGCGGTGAGAGCGCGCGAGGTCTTGACGTCTTTGGGCGGGGCCTTTCGGGCAGCTTCTTGCGGGCGAGGAACTTCTTGACAGCTCTGCTCTTGCAGCGCCGCCGCTGGCGAACGAGTTCCTCGAGGACCCGCGCCTTAGGGCGGCGCCCGTCTTGAGAAGAGGCGGTGGCGCCCAGGAGCTTCATCGCCCGTCTTGGCGAGTGCGGTCTGTGAGGCGGACGGCGAGTCGCCTCCTGCAGCCTGAGACGAGCTTCGGCGACTTCGGTCGAGCCATTCTTCGTAAACGTCGTCGGCAAGGCGGTAGCGAGAGCTCGTTTGCGCGATGAGTGGGCTTCGGGCCTCCATAGCGCTTGAGGCGTGCGTCACGAAAGAACCAGCGAGTGAAAGCGAAAGCGTGGCGGTTGGCCGTCCGCCTCATGGGCGGAGTCTTTGGGGCGGCGCTTGCTGCTCATTCCCGCCGGGCGGTGGCGGCGTTGATGGCGGTGACGAGGAGCAGCGAAGCGCCCGCCCGGCGAGAGCTGTCTGGCGACATAGGGAAGCGATAAGCGGCTCGGCGCTTCAGCCTTGAGCCCGGCAGGCGTCGAACATGGTTGTGGTGGTCGAGAAAAACGAAGCTGACGAAGCAGATTCAGCGCACCTACAGCGCGCCAAATGTCGAATTCGGGTTACAGCAGACCCTTGAGGTTCGAACACTGGGGTGCGCACGGAGATCCAACCCTCCACTGTCTCGTACCTCGCCGGATCGCAGAGACCTAAACTACTAAACAGAACAGCACAAGAGACACAAGATTTATACTAGTTCGGGCCATTGTTGTGGTGTAATACCCTACTCTAGTTTGTGGTGTGGTGGATTGCCTCTTGGGCTGATGAGGGACAATACAGGGAAGAACAGCCTCGCGAGGGTCTGTTCTTGGTGGGTGTGATGAACTGCTAGGTGGTGTCCCGCGCTCTAGCTTGAGGATCGGTCTCTGTCCTTCTCTCTAAGGTCATCTCTAAGATCCCTCGCTCTGAGTATGCTCGCCTATTTATAGGCGGAGGCCTGAGCCTCTTCCCAAATATTGGCGGGAAGGCGCCAAGAATTAGCCATTTGAAGAGGACAATGGGTACACTTATCTGACTAAAGTTGGTCTCGCGTGCCAAAGGCTCTGGTGATAGGCCTTTGCTTGGGCTCCACGATGACTCCCTTCCGGCCGTTGGGGCTGGTCTTGGTCTTGTTGCACGAAGCGGATGCCTTTGCTTGATGCTCTCGCTGCGCTTGCTCCTTTGCACCAAAGAGGAAAGGAGGGGCGCTCTTGTGAGCTGGCGCCAGCACCCTTAGTGCGTCATGGCTTGCGTCATGGGCACCTTGCAGTACCCTGCCTTGAATTCTCCGCCTCCTCGTGAGCCAACTGGCGAGGCCGTGCACGAGAAGCTCCTGGTCGTCCGCCCAGCAATCGGCCCCTCGCGAGGTCTTGAGCTTGCGTTGATGAAGATGGGTTGTCTGGGCCTCCTTTGAGCCACCGTGTAGGCAGCGGCGAGCAAGTCAGGGGACCCCGTTCCCGAATGCCGACACCGAGAAGGCTATCCGAGGCAAGCCGCCCGTAAGAAGCTCAAGGCCGGGTCAAGAAGTCCAGCAGGAGCTCCTGGATGCGGTGAAAAAATGTGAGACCTTGGAGCATGATGCATCGGCTCAAGGGGCCGAACTCACCAAGGCTTGTCAGAGCGCGGTGACCGCACGAAATGAGGCCCAGGCCACCCTCTAGGAGATCCAGGAGGCCAAGGAGATCACAGCGGGTAAGGCTTTTAAGATGCAAAGCAAGTATGCGGAGAAGCAGTACCTTTTACTAACCGGGTTCGGAGTTCCCCAGGGGCTTTGCTGATTTACCATGTAGTGTATCGGACGCTGTGGAGTTCTATCGAGCCTAAGGAGGGGGTTCTATGGAGAAGCTATTCTGGTCACAATATGCGGTGTCAGAGCCTCCCGTGTCCTTCACCAATCAGCTGAAACAGCTAGTGGAACTGCATAGGGTGGCCGAATTAGCCATGAAGGATTTTATAATCCGGCTATGGCCAGCCGAAGCTATGCCTGGCAGCTACTTCGGACTCGTGAGGCGGATGGTGAACGCCTGTCCTCAGCTGGACGTCGTCAAGCGCTCTGCCCGTATTGAAGGTGCCCGTATGGCCTTCGCTCATTGCAAGATGTGGTGGGCGAAGATGAACGCCGTTGAAGTTGCCAGTAGACGCCCGGAGGAACAGAGAGCACCGCACACCCGAGCAATATTTTGCCGATGTCATAGAAGGGTCTCGACTTGTAGCATCGCAATGTTCCCAGGACATTGTATTTGAATAAATGTATTCATGTTGCCTTTGCCTTGTATTATGAGTACGGCCGTGCTGCATGTAATCTAAGGGTTGGCCAGTCGTCGGCTTCTCCCCTCACGTAGGTAGTACGGAGGTGTTCGGGATGGAATCTAAACAATCTTGATCCAATTATATGGTCCTTGAAGGAGTTTTTTAGCGCAACGGACAAGGCAATCAGACTATACGGCTTAAACGCCCTCACTTAGCCATAGGAGTTTTCTAATAAAGCATGGGTGCAGCCCCTGGTTTAAGCCAGAGTGCTATCAGCATCTGATCGGGAAGTGTCAATCTCTCGCATAACGCCGAAAAAATCTCCAACGATTTGTAACCCTCAAACAGCTGACCGGCTCTCGCCATATCATGATGATCGGTTTTGGCTTTCTCTCTTGAGGTGCTCATCTGGTCAAGGCCAGGAACTGTCGCATGATAGTTCTCCTTTACTACCCAAGTCGATTCAGCGGAACATAGGGTGGCAAACACGAGGCAGACAGCAACTATTGACCAAAGACATGATTGAGCCAATGCATATAATGCTAAATTAAAGGTGCGAACTTATCTATAAGAAGTGTTCGACTTTGCTGCCGTATTATGGGGCGATGGGAGCCCTGGCGAATATGAGGCGTGCCAGTTATGCGGATGCAGTTGATAAGCAAATGGAAATAAAAGTGAAGTAAGCGAAAACCCACGAAGCTGGGTCGTAAACCATTTTCATTATAACTGTATGGATCGTCAAAGGCGTATCACATACAAAAAAGTGTGATAAGCGTTAAGACAATTTAACATGCGGAATTAAGAGAAGCGTGGCGTCACGGGTCTGAAAATAAGTAGAAATACCATCAAGAAGAACGTGTAGAGGTTACCCTACGCACTTGTGCTGCTTGCCGTCTTTGTATGTCGATCCTTAGAAAGGACTGATTATCAGGCACACGTGAAAAAGAACTTGAAACGAAAGGAAAAAAGGGGTGAAAGTATGTGTGAGTCCGGGTTCGGTCGAGCCGTACTGTGGACCACAAGCTGTGCCTCCGTTGATGCCCATGGGATTTTGAGTGCGTAATTATGTGGGGGTATGAGTTCCACCACTTGATCAGGGCTGGGACGGAGGCCGAATTTCTTGTCAAGATCTTGACGGGCCGAGTTGTCCTGTGGCAGCGTAGTCCGGACCTTCTTAACGGTGTCCGTGGGCTCGGCAGCCAGATTCCAGATCTGCTTGAAAAGGCCGTTACGTATACGCTACTAGAGGCGGTGGTGTGCTCCTCTGTCACGGAGGGCGTTCCGTATTTCCATTAACTATTATGACGCCGCATGGACCGGGCATCTTGAGCTTCAGGTAAGCATAGTGTGGGACCGCGTTGAATCTAGCGAACGTGGTTCGCCCGAGCAGTGTGTGGTAGCCACTGCAAAAGGGGACGATATCGAAGATTAACTCTTCACTTCGGAAGTTTTCCGGAGAACCGAAGACCACCTCCAGCGTGATTGAGCCCGTGCAGCGGGCCTCAACGCCTGGTATGACTCCTTTAAAGGTAGTCTTTGTGGGTTTGATTTGTGAGGGATTAATGCCCATCTTCCATACTGTATCCTGGTTGAGCAGGTTGAGGCTGCTTCCACCATCCATCAAGACTCGTGGTAGGTGGAATCCGTTGATGATTGGGTCAAGGACCAGCGCGGCCGAACCACCATGGCGGATACTAGTTGGATGATCTCGATGATCGAAGGTGATCGGAAATGATGACCACGGATTGAATTTTTGGGCGACTGGCTCTACCGCGTAGACGTCCCTGAGTGCCCGCTTGCGTTCCTTTCTGGGGATGTGCGTAGCATATATCATGTTCACCGTTTTGACTTGAGGGGGAAATTTCTTCTGCCCCCCGGTGTTCGGCTGCCTAGGCTCTTCGTCCTCGTCCTTAATTTGTGATCCCTTTTCTTTGTTTTCGGCATTTAACTTGCTAGCCTGTTAGAAGACCCAACAATCTCTGTTGGTGTGATTGGCTTGTTTGTCTGGGGTGCCGTGTATCTGGCATGGACGGTCGAGTATGCAGTCTAGGCTGGAAAGTCCCTCATTGTTCCTTTTGTAGGGCTTCTTCCGTTGGCCGGACTTGGAGCCGCTGAATCCGGCGTTCACTGTGGTGTCATCGGTGTTATCGCCATTGCTTCGGCGTTTGTCTCTATTGCACCGGAGCTTGCGGTGCTCTTCTTAACCTCGAGAGGGCCTGCCTCATTGGCTGTGTTTTGCCGGGCCAGCCAGCTGTCCTCACCAGCATAAGCGGGTCATGAGTGATGTGAGGGCTTCCATGGATTTGGCTTTTCTTGGCGAGGTGGCGGGCGAAACCATTAAATCACGGATCTTTGTGTTTGAAGGCTGCTAGGGCTTGGCGTCCGAACAGATCAACGATCTGGTTCTTTTGGTTAGGAACCTAGTCAGAATTTTACGGCTGATTCTCGAGTTGTTGAACTATGTGGCTTAAGTCATCGGCATCGGGTGGCCGGACATATGTACCTTGGAAGTTGTCGAGGAAGGCTTCTTCCAAGTCCTCCCAGCTGTCGATGGAGTTCTTAGGCAGACTATTTAGCCAGTGTCGAGCTGGTCCTTTGAGCTTTAATGGGAGGTATTTGACAGCGTGGAGGTCGTCTCCTCGGGCCATGTGGATGTGGAGAATAAAATCTTCGATCCATACTGCTGGGTCGGTTGTTCCGTCGTATGATTCGATATTGATAGGCTTGAACCCCTCGGGAAATTCATGATCCAGCACCTCATCTGTGAAGCAAAGAGGGTGTGCAGCGCCTCTATAGCGGGCCGCGTCACGTCGCACCTCTGACGAAGTCCGTCTATGGTTAACGGCCCGGGTGTGAGTAAGTTTGTCACGTCCGAATAGGTAGGTGTTATTCCGAGTAGGGAAGCGTCCTCGCGATCCGTATATTGATCTGGTGTGTCCTGCTCTACTGTCCAATTCCTACCGAAGGTCGTATGTATGGTCCCGAGCTAGTTTGTCCCTGTGTTTGCGAGGCGGTGGGGCGGGCTATTGTTTGGCCCGAGTTGCCGTTTTATTCCGACCATGGGGTGGTCGGTCTACCGCACTATCTCGACCGCGTGGTGGTCGGTCCGCATTGCGTGAGGGAGGTATGGGATATGGTGCCTCCTTATCGAACTGAGGTAGCAGTCTGCGTTTTGGGTAACTCTTGGCTGGGCGTTTGAGGCCGTATTCTTCGGCTTCCAGGACATCGGTCCATCTATCGATGAGTAGGTCTTGATCTGCTTGGAGCTGCTGCTGCTTTTTCTTTAGGCTTCTGGCTGTAGGTATGAGTTGGCGCTTAAAGCTCTCCTGCTTGAGGGGTGCCTCAGGCACGATGAAGTCCTCATTGCCAAGGCTCTCATCATCCTCGGAGGGTGGACGATAACTATCATCATCCGGGTCATTGGGTGTGGCCTGTTTATCAGGGTTAACTTGCTCGTTGTCTTGCTCCTCCTGTTCGGATGTGGCTCCAACAGGGTCTTCATTGTTTTCGGCGTCACCCGGAGTACTATTTTCTCCGGTGCGAGTGTTGCCATCTTTTGAGCGACGAGGCTTAGAGCGGCGTTTAGGGCGCCGACGCTTTGACTGTGTCTCGGAGGGTTTATTCTCATATGGCTCTTCTTTGTCGTCGCCAGATCCTTTAGGTGTATCAACCATGTACACGTCGTACGAAGAGGTGGCCGGCCAACGTCCAGTAAATGGCGGGTCTTGGCCTTGCTCCTTGTCGGCATCATCGTCCATACCGTCGATGTCTTCGGAGCCATAGTCGAGCTCGTCGTTTAAGTCCTCGATGGTAGCTATGAAGTGGGTGGCGGGTGCGAAGCGAAATTCCCCATCATCAGCCTCTAGCTCGATCCGAACAAAGTTAAATTGCGAGTCCTTCTCCAGGACAAATTCTTTAGAGAGTTATTTTTCGCCCAAAGGTGAGTCTGGAAAAGCGTCGTGGCGCTGAATTGAAGGTCGATAAGCTGGTCTAGCTTGGTGTGCTGCGGCGTACGACACGGAACTTATAGCGGAGGCGAGTCGAGGTTCCGTTGAA
The DNA here is from genome assembly GCA_021605205.1 of Aegilops longissima. Lineage (NCBI taxonomy): Eukaryota > Viridiplantae > Streptophyta > Magnoliopsida > Poales > Poaceae > Aegilops > Aegilops longissima. The sequence goes on from CM038678.1 coordinate 556,079,162, forward strand.
GCAAATATTGCAGGGTGTTGAGTCCGTGTGCGGCTCCAATGCCGCGGACTCTATGGCTTTGGATGGCACGATCTTCTCTGGTTCTAAGGCCGTTGCAGCAACAGGAACCATCTCCTGGATGTGACGATGACAGATTTAAGTCATGTTCATCGGAGCGAGGGGGGCGATCGCCGCAGTCTTGAATCCCTTGAACATCAAGTCTCCACGGATATCCGCGACATAGTTCAGGCTCCTTAAAGGAGGTGTTTAGCGCAACGAACAAGGCAGTCAGACTATGCGACCTTTACCGCCCTCACTTAGCCATAGGAGTTTGACAATTAAGAAAGTTGGCGAAGCCCCTGGTATTTGGAAGGAGGAACTAGGGGCATTGTACACGCCTAATCGGGGGAACCGATTCTTCGCGAGAAGCGGAAAAAAATCTCTAACGATTTGGGACCTCTTGAACAGCTGACTAGCTCTCGCCGCATCATGACAGTCAGTTTTCGGCTTTCTCTACTGAGGTGCTCGTCCGGAAGAACCTAGACACAATCGCAGTAGTTCTCCCTTTACTACCCTAGGCGGTATAACGGAATGTAAGGTAGCAAGCACAGGAGCCGGGCAACCCAACTATTGACCAAAGACATGATTCGGAGCCGATGCATATAATGTTATAAGTTCGGGATGCGAACTATCTTTGTAAAGTGTTAGGACTTTTATTGTCGTGTCTGAGGTGTGGTGAAGCCCCTGGCGTAATGATATGTACAATGGTGTACACGTGCGGTAAGCAATATATTCAAAGGTGAGGAAACAGGAAAATTAAGTAATAAGCTAACCCCACCATGTATTCACTATTGTGATGTAATTAGTACGTCGAGGCGTACTTTGTGCAAGTAATGCGATAAGCAAGTAAAGCTATTTAACATGCCGCAACCAAGGGCGAGCTGCATGCGGGTATGTAAAACAGGTATGGCAATCGTTTGATAGAGACCACCTGGGAATTCCCTTGTACGCTAGAGCTCCTCGCCTCCTTGGTGTGCTCCGCAAGCGGGTCGTCCGCATAGACCTCGAAAAGAGAAAAAAACCAGTAATAAAGAGAAAAAGTAAAGGCGTGCGAACCCCAGGGTCGGTCCAGCCGCACTGTGGGTCGCGAGCGATTTATGCCTCCGTCGATACCCGTGGGGTTTTGAGTGTGTAATTATGTATGCGCGGTACGAATGCCATTGACTCATCGGGGTTGGGACGGAGGCTGAATTATTAATCCAGCTCTTGACGAACCGAGCTGGCCTGTTGCAATGTAGTCCGGACCTTCTTAATGATGTCCGGGGGCTCGGCGGCCAGATTGTGGTGCCTCTTTAGAAGGCCGCTCTGTACTTTTGTTTCTAGGGATGCGGTGTGCTCCTCTGTACGGAGGGAACATTCCGTGTTTCCATTTACTGCAATGACGCCGCATGGACCGGGCATCTTGAGCTTGAGATAAGCATAATGTGGCACCGCGTTGAATCTAGCAAACGATGTTCGTCCGAGCAGTGTGTGGTAGCCGCTGCGGAAGGGGACGATATCAAAGATTAGCTCTTCACTTCGGAAGTTATCCGGGGAACCGAAGACCACCTCCAGCATGATTGAGCCCATACAACGGGCCTTTACGCCTGGTATGACTCCTTTAAAGGTAGTTATCATGGGCTTGACTTCGTGAGGATTAATGCCCATTTGCGTCTTGTATCTGATAGAGCAGGTTGAGGCTGCTACCACCGTCCATTAGGACTCGTGTCATGTGAAATCCGTCGATAATTGGGTCGAGTACCAATGTGGCCGAATCGCCCTGTCGAATACTAGTTGGATAATCTCGACGATCAAAGGTGATCGGGAATGACGACCATGGGTTGAATTTTGGGGTGACTGGCCCTACCGCATAGTCGTCCTTGAGTGCATGCTTGAGCTCCCTTTTGGGGGTGTGTCACATATATCATGTTCACCGTTTTGACTTGAGGTGGGAATTTCTTCTGCACCCCCGTGTTCTGCTGCCGGGGCTCCTCGTCATCGTCCTTGCTCTGTGATTCCTCTTCCTTGTTTCCGCTATTTACCCTGCTGGCTTGCTTAAAGTCCCGACAATCTCTGTTAGTATGGTTGGCGGTTTGTGCAGGTGCCATGTATACGCGCGCAGACGATCGTATCGCGTTCCAAGCAGGATGGTCCTCCGCCGTTCCTTTTATAGGGTTTCTTTTCGGGCGGACTTGGAGCCCTTGAATCCGGCGTGCCTTTGTAGTGTCATCGGTATTATCGCCATTACTTGACACTTGTATGCATTGCGCGGAGCTTGCGGTGCTATTTACAACCTTGGAGGGCCTGATTACGTTAGCTATGTTTGTCTGCGAGCCAGCCAACTATCCTCTCCCGCGCAAAAGCGGGTCATAAGTGTCGTGAGGGCTGCCATGGACCTCGGCTTTTCTTGGCCGAGGTGGCGTGCTAGCCATTCGTCATGGATGTTGTGTTTAAAGTCCGCTAGGGCTTCAGCATCCATACAGTCAACGATCTGGTTTTTTTGGTTAGGAACCTAGTCCAGAATTTTTTGGCTGATTCTCCAAATTGTTGAACTATGTGGCTTAAGTCATCGGCATCGGGTGGCCAGACATATGTACCTTGGAAGTTGTCGAGGAAGGCTTCTTCCAAGTCCTCCCAGCTGCCGATGGAGTTCTCAGGCAGACTATTTAGCCAGTGTCGAGCTGGTCCTTTGAGCTTTAATTTGATAGCGTGGAGGCCATCTCCTCGGGCCATGTGGATGTGGAGAATAAAATCTTCGATCCACACTGTGGGATCGGTTGTTCCGTCGTATGATTCAATATTGACAGGCTTGAACCCCTCAGGGAATTCATGATCCAGCACCTCGTCTGTGAAGCAGAGAGCGTGTGCGGCGCCTCTATAGCGGGCCGCATCACGGCGCACCTCCAACGATGTCCGTCTGTGGTTATCGGCCCGTGTATGATTAAGTTTGTCATGTCTAAATAGGTAGCTGTTATCCCGAGTAGGGAAGCGTCCTCGCGATCCGTATATTGATCTGGTGTGTCCTGCTCTACTGTCAAATTCATGCCGAAGGTCGTATGTATGGTCCCGAGCTGGTTTGTCCCTGTGTTTGCGACGCAGTGGGGCGGGCTATTGTTCGGACTGAGTTACCATTTTATCCCGACCGCGGGGTGGTCGGTCTACTGCACTATCCTGTCCGTCTGGTGGTCGGTCCGCATTGCGCGAAGGAGGTATGGGATCTGGTGCCTCCTCATCGAACTGAGGTAGCAGTCTGCGTTTTTGGTAACTCTTGGCTGGGCGTTTGAGGCCGTATTCTTCGACTGCGGGACATCGGCCCATCTATCGATGAGTAGGTCTTGATCTGCTTGGAGCTGCTGCTGCTTTTTCTTTAGGCTTCTGGCTGTAGCTATGAGCTGGCGCTTAAAGCGCTCCTGCTCGAGGGGTGCCTCAGGCATGATGAAGTCCTCATTGCCAAGGCTCTCATCATCCTTGGAGGGTGGACAATAACTATCATCATCCGGGTCATTGCGTGTGGCCTGTTTATCAGGGTTAACTTGCTCGTTGTCTTGCTCCTCCTGTTCGGATGCGGCTCCAACAGGGTCTTCATTGTTTTTGGCGTCGCCCGGCGTACTGTTTTCTCCGGTGCCAGTGTTGCCATCTTTTGAGCGACGAGGCTTAGAGCGGTGTTTAGGGCGTTGGCGCTTGGACTATGTCTCGGAGGATTTATTTGCATCTGGCTCTTCTTTGTGTTCGCCAGATCCTTTAGGTGTATCAACCATGTACACGACGTACGAAGAGGTGGCCTTCAACGTCTAGTGAATGGCGGGTCTTGGCCTTGCTCCTTGTCGGCATCGTCGTCCATAACGTCGATGTCTTCGGAGCCATAGTCGAGCTCGTCGGTTAAGTCCTCGATGGTAGCTATGAAGTGGGTGACGGGTGGGAAGCAAAATTCCCCATCATCAGCCTCTAACTCGGTTCGAACATAGTTCAGCTGCGATTCCTTCTCCAAGGACAAATTCTTTAGAGAGTTCAGCACATCGCCCAAAGGTGAGTGCTGGATTACGTCAGCGGCGCTGAATTCGAAGGTCGATAACCGATCTAGCTCGGTGTCCGCAGGCGTACATGGTCCGGAACTTATAGTCGGAGATGAGTCCGAGGTTCCGTTGAAGCAAATATTGCAGGGTGTTGAGTCGGTGTGCGGCTCCAATGCCGTGGACTCTATGGCTTTGGATGGCACGATCTGCTCTCGTTCTAAGGCCGTTGCAGCAACAGGAACCATCTCCTGGATGTGATCCGATGACATATTTAAGTCATGTTCATCTGAGCGAGGGGGAGCGATCGTCGCGGTCTCGAATCCCTTGAAGATCAAGTTTCCACGGATATCCGCGATGTAGTTCAGGCTTCCAAATCTGACCTGATGGCCAGGGGTGTAGCCATCGACCTGCTCCAGATGGCCAAGCGAGTTGGCCCGCAGTACGAAGCCGCCGAACACAACAATCTGTTCGGGGAGGAAGGTTCCTCCTTGGACAGCGTCGTTATCGCCGATTGAAGGGGCCATCGAACCTTTTGTCGACGGCACAGTGGAACTCTCAATGAAAACACCAATGTCGGTGTCTAAACCGGCGGATCTCGGGTAGGGGGTCCCGAACTGTGCGTCTAGGATCAATGGTAACCTGAGATGGGTGACATGATGTTTTCCCAGGTTCGGGCCCTCTCTATGGAGGTAATACCCTACATCCTGCTTGATTGATCTTTATGAATATGAGTATTACAAGAGTTGATCTACCATGAGATCATAATGGCTAAACCCTAGAAGTCTAGCCTATATGACTATGGTAATGTGTGTCCTTTCCGGACTAACCTCTCTGGTTTATATAGACACCGGGGGGGTCTAGGGTTTACATAGATTCGGTTACATAAGAAGGAATCTTGATCGTCAAGCTTGCCTTTGTGGCACCCGGCTCGAGAAAAACCGGAGCGCCGTATTCGGCCAGAGATCGAGAGAAGTCTTACGGAATCGGCCTTTGCTAGCATAGAACAAACCAGCTTTCTATTATTACATGGATATGAATACAAGGTCTCAATATTACAATGAATAACATCGACGCAGCGACACTCGCCATCCTCGGTTGCTTTATGCAAGCAGCGAGAACAACTTGAAGCGGCGGAAAAACTACTGGCGGCGGAACAACGGCAGCGGTGATGAACTCCACTCCTTGAGGGACTCTGGCTGGGCAGCTTATCTAGCTTGCGAACACAGAAACAACAACAAACAAGAAAGCAATCGAGGCAAGACACATAGGCGGCATGACATGCCAAGTCGATTACATTGAATGTACTTGCAAGCTCACAATAACCAGAAGCATTCAAGACAAACAACAGCATGGCAATTACAGGTTAAGCAGGAATTATCATGAGATCATCAGAATAACATGGTATGAACAACATGAACATGATACAGGTAGAACAACATGAGCATGGCATGAACATATAGATCTGACGCTACTAGTATGCAACATGATGACACTATATGCACTATTTATTCTACTCGGGTTACTACGTAACCATCACATGCATCACTTACCAACCTCGGACATCACACGATTATCTCAGGATCAAATCAAGCTTGGTATAAACAATACCATAGTAATCATTAAATGACCACAAGGAGCCTGATCTTTACCCATGATTCTCGCACAACATCACGAATATCCAACAACTCGGTATCCTCGATACCACGGTGATCATTCCGGCGATCACAACCATGACCAACACTTGGTCTCAGACGGTGATCTTTCCGGCAATCACAACCAACTTATCTCATCATCGAACCGGGGTTGTCATTAATCAAGTTATTATTAATATTGTTGACTCACGGTGTGACCGACCTGGCCCAGGCCCTTATCCGTGGTAGCGACTATCGATAGATTTAATATACACTCTGCGAGAGGTTAGTACCTGTACCCACACTCACGGAACCCTTGGCCTCGCATTCCCATTCGGGTGGACCAGCGGCGTTCAGGCAAAACCGATCTACTGCCATGACACTCTCCCGACCACTCAGACTCACTCCCCAGGGCTAGTCACAGGTGGCCCCGTGTCTACCAAAGACACAACGACCACCGTCGTGGCCAAAACGTCCCTCACGGGGACCGGATCCATAATAACAACAACGGGCACATAAGGTTATGTCCGCCTACCTGATCAGGGTAGCGCGCGCCCATAACCTTCCCTCGTTGGAGGCACCTGCGAGAGGCACGACAATAGACCCAGTTAGGACCTTCTCATAAAGATAAGTGTGGTTGCCTTTGGTCAGTTTGATATGGTGGCACCATGACTCAATAGATTGTTCAAGTTCAATTTTATCGGTTAAACTTGAATGCAATATGCTGAGCCATGATAAAATAACATGATGCATATACAAAGCATGAGCATGATATCAACATAAGCACGGGATGCAACATAACTATCCACCATATCAACTATGAATAATCTCCAACTTAACATGGCATAATGATGAGCATAAATATTACAAGTGCAACACTACTCATAGTATAACATGACCACTAGCATCAACCATAAATACCATGCAAGAACTCATCAATAACATTACCGAGTAATGCTTAACCAACTAATAGCAAAGGAACAACGCATATTAACAGTACTCGATAACCAACGTTAGTCATGCACCGAAGAACATGACCAACCCACATGTACTACTATCAAGCATGGCAATATGAAAGTAATACTAGAAACTAGCAGGGCATGATAACCAGGTGCATAACAACATAGCAAGCAAGTAAGCACTAACCCAGAAGCATTACTGAAACAACGATAACCATATTTTAAACAAGCAATCATTTAATAAATATTCAAGTTGGAAACCATGGCTACTGCATGACTATCATGCAAGTGGGTATTGTGGCTTGCCTGGGGATGAACAATACTCCGGGAAGAAGTGCGGTGAAGCCGCGGAAAGATTTGCCGGAAACAGTTCTCTCTCGGAGGGGCTGTTTACGTGCAAGGGAAAAAGGGTCATTTTCACAGTGTCAAACATAGTGAAAATGAAACTAACAGAACGGGCTCGACGAAACAAAGACGTGGGCTTTGGAATCACCTCATTTGGGGTTGTGGTCAAAAAGATATGAAGTGTTTTTGGCCAGGGACCCATCTGTAAGAAAAATCTTTACAAAGCCGGGCCTAGACAGAAAAATAGAAAGCGTACTTTAAAGAATCGTCTTCTCTTGAGGAAAACGCATTCTGGGTGAAGCAGAGAAATCGCTTTCGAGAGAAGAGAAGCGTATTTTAGGCTGAAAGAATTAAGCAGCTTTCCGGTGGGAAGGCGTATTCGAAGAATCGCCTCCACTTATCCAACGTGGCAAAGGCGGGGCGGGTGGCTTAGAGGCTTACAGGTGGGACCCACCTTATCCATCTCTCTCCTCTGGCTCCTTCTTCTTCTTCCGATGCAGCTAAAAGGCGAGAAGCAGGCCGGCCGCCCGGCAGCGACGCCCGGTGACCCGTCCACCTCCGTGTCGTCTTGCCTACAGCCGAGATCGTGAGCCGAGCCCGCATCATCTGGACCATCCAGACACTTGAGGAGGTTGGCGTCGAGGAGCCTCTGATTCAGTGAGGCGGGGCTTGGCCCGAGAGGCAGGCGGCTGTGAGCTGCTCCGGGGATGAGGCGAAGACATGGGGAGGCTCCAGGAGGTCCGTGGAGTGCTCTGGTGGTTGAAGAACGATGAGGGAGGGCCCGGGTGGCCGGTATCGGAGGGACCCGAGGTGGCGATGGAAGAGCAGGGGGAACAGCTTGAGCTCAAACGAGAGGCCGGGGAGGTTTCTGGGAGTGGTGTGAGGCTGGCGATGGTGAGCTCGAGAGGCCCCGGGGTTGGCTTATATAGCCGCGGGTGAGGAGGCCGAGCTGTCATCGTCATGGACGCGTGGCCGGCACCACGGACGCATGTGTTCATGCATGGGATCGACAAAAGGCGACGAAGAGGCATAGGGAGGAGCCCACGGGGAAGAGGAGGCGAAAGGAGAAGCAGAGGAAGAAGCCGAGCACCATTAAAGCTCGGTGGCGAGCGTCGGTGGGCGTCGGTGAGGAAACGGACGGAGGGGGAGAGGGGTCCAGAGGAACAACGATGACGCGGGCCAGCTATTGGACACGCTCACGCACGTGAAGGCGACGAGAGGAGGAGGGGGTCCACCACAAACAGTCACTGGACGCGGCCACTGCACACAGAGCGCGTGCACAGCCACGCCATTGTCACGGTCACCATGTGAACCGGGGCATTCAATGCTCTACAACACCCAAAACGTTGTCTAGCTGATAGTTCATCCAGGGGAGGTTGCAACTGTGGTGGTAGTTTGGTTAAAAGTGATCTGGTTAAAAGGTAATTAACCTCTGAAGTTTACTGCAGTAAACTTGGATGAGAACTGCTGATCAACAGGAAGGAGTTTGGAAGCAATGGAGTTGTCTGGTAGGTTTAGGGTAAGAAGGACTTTGACCCTGGTAACTTGGAGAGGATTAGGATCAAGATTTAATGTAGTTGCTTAACAACCACATAAACTGGTCCAGAAACTAGATTAGGATGATGCACTCACATGGAGTGTCAAATTTAGCTCAAATTGGGCAAGGCAGAGTCATTTGGTCCTATGAAGATGCTCAAAAAGCGTCATACCAATTGGCCAAGCCAAACTGGTACTTGCTTCACAAACATCTCCTCTGGACAGAAACTTGCAAAAATTCTAGAGGAATAATGGCTTGATGAACCATGCCCAAAATGGGTGGAGTTAGGTTATATAGATAATAGAAGGTCTAGAAAAATTGGCAGCCATAATGGAGCAAGATAAAATATACTTGCTCCACAAACTGAAATTTTGGACAGAATCAAAGAATTGAAGATGAGCTCACATGGAGACATGACATGAGCTCCACTTTGGTGGTGGACAATGATATGATGATATGAGGGATCATGCAAAATGGCAACTCATTTGGATATGCCTAGCTGGCACCTCCTTCACAAAGCTTCTTTCTGGATAGAAACTTTGAAAAATCATAATTAAATATTTACTAGGCAAATGAGGTTGCATTTTGGCATGTGGCAATGATATGGACAGGAAAAGGTGTCCAAGGAGTTTGAGTTCAATTGGGAAAAGGAAAATAGCACTTGCTTCACAATGTGCCATTTAGGGCAGAATAGGAAATGAATTATTTAAGCATGATGATAAACATGACAAATGAAATATTTTGCCATATTTGAGAAAGATATGGCCCAAACAATTTATGAGAATTATTTGAGAATTTTAGGAGTGATGGAAATAAAGGTTGCTTCACAACCTAGGCAATTTGAGTTATTCCTTTAATAGAAAAGGAATATTACCAATAAAAGAATATTGGGATTTGGGCTACGATGAAAATGACAGGGTCTAGGGAAGGATTTGGGAATGACAAGCCACTCTGGAAACAAAGAAGAGGGCATCTTCTTCAGTTTCCAGACCACATAACCACGGAAAATGGAAAACTAAAGCAAAAACCTGAGAAAAACAAAAGAAAAAGAAAGGGCCAAAAATCAGGCTGTCACAGAATTCCACGCCAAGTAGAGTCCAATCCGGACACGGGTACAGTCTTCGGCCTTCATGTCTTCACAGCCATCAGTCCGGCCCATGGATAACAGGCCGGACGCTCGAGGACCCCTTAGTCTAGGACTCCCTCAGGCGGCCTGCTCTCCGTCAAGGTCTTCGAAGATCCTGGCACTCGCCTAAAGTGCTGCGTGGAGAGCTCCCCCGACGATGAAGATTCCTCCTCAAGCGGGAGTGACAAGGAGGACAGCGAGAGCGGCGACGAGGGAGTCGAGCGACAGGATGCCGACTCCGACTAACTTCGCCGCCCCTCCCTCGGCCACTCGCCCTGCCGGGGCCCATCCTCGCCAAGCTCTCCATCAGGGTGCTCCCCATTGTCTCCTTGGGCGCTCGACAGATGGTTGAGTTAACCGAAGCAAAAAGGTACCTGGTTCCACAGGTAGCTTGAATGCAGCGCGCTTCGACAGGTAGTCAGCGATGTCCTTCTCCGCTCGGGGGACGTGCTCCGCTTGTATACCGTCGAGGCGCTCGTCCAGTTTCCTCACCTCATCTATGTAGGCCTCCATCAACGGACTCTGATAATCTTTGTTAACTTTTCTGACGACAAGCTGCGAATCACCCCTGACGATGAGCTTCTTCACCACCAGGTCCGCCGCGATCCTGAGACCGGCAAGCAGCCCCTCATATTCAGCAGTGTTGTTTGTGGACATCTCCCTAGGAAAGTGCATCTGGATCACATACTTGAGGTGCTCTCCGGTGGGTGCGACAAGCAGCACACCGGCACCGGCGCGTTGCAACGAGAAAGCCCCATCAAATTACATGATCCAGTCGCGGCTTGCTTCCTTGCCGGGGAGAGCGGTCTCCTGGATTTCTTCGTCGGGCGTTGAGGTCCATTCTGCAATGAACTCTGCCAAGACTCTGCTCTGGATTGTCGAGGTACTTTCAAACTTCAAACCAAAGCTCGGCAACTCAAGGCCCATTCCACAATCCTTCGATCGCATCTGGGTTGTGCAAAGATATCCGTTACGGGAGGCGGGTGACGACAGTGATCTCGTGGGCCTGGAATTAATGATGCAGCTTCCTCGAGGCCATAAGGAGGCCGAAGAGCAATTTCTGCAACCGGAGTACCTCGACCTAGCCCCCTGCAGGAGGGAGCTGACGAAGTAAACCGGGTGCTGCATCATCTTCTTCTTCTGCACCACTTCACTTGACTACGCGGGCACTGCACCGACGGCGCCAGACTCTGCCGGGGGCCTTGCCTTGCCAGCATCAGGCTCTGCAAGGGGAATCTCTGGCTTGCCGTCCTCTGGTCCTGCCGTCGCCACTGCCTCCTCGTCGACCTCCCTCTGTGCTACCAGTGCGGCGCTGACCACTTGATTCGTTGCCGCTAGATACAGAAGCAATGGCTCTTGTGGTTTAGGTGCAACCAGTATTGGCATGGAGGAAAGGTACTTCTTCAGATCCTGCAACGTGCCTCGGCTTCTGGGTTCCATTCCATTGGGCTTGCCTTCTTCAAGATTTTGAAAAAGGGAAGGGCGCGCTCGACAGACTTGGAGATGAATCGGCTCATGGCGGCAATGCAGCCAGTGAGCCGACGCACATCCTTGATCCGCTGGGGCACCTCAATCTGCTCAATAGCCTTAATCTTGTCTGGGTTTGCCTCGATCCCCGCGCTGTGACACAAAGAACCCGAGAAGTTTGTCGAACGGAACGCCAAAGACACACATCTCAGGGTTCAGCTTGAGGTTTATCTTGCGCAGATTGGCAAACGTCTCTTCCAGGTCTTGTACAAGAGTTGTCCTGTCCTTGGTCTTGACCACTATGTCATCCATGTATGCTTCCTTATTTCTATGGAGCTGGGGTTCAAAACCAATTTGGACCGCTCTTGCAGACGTTGAGCCAGCACTCTTCAACCCGAAAGGCATCTGTAAAAAGCAATACATACCACATGGGGTGATGAATGTTGTCTTCTCTTCGTCTTCTCTCGTCATGAAGATCTGGTAGTAGCCCGAGTAGGCATCGAGGAATGACAACAGATCACACCCGGCCGTGGAATCAACAATCTGTCGATCTTGACGCAGGGAAGGGTCCCTTAGGACAAGCGTTATTGATATATGTGTAGTCAATACACAGCCTCCACTTCCCATTTGCCTTGCGCACCACCACCGGATTGGCCAACCACGTCGGATGGAGCACTCCTCTCACCAAACCTGCCGCTTCCAACTTCCTGATCTCCTCTGTGATGAACTCCTGCCTTTCCAGAGCCTGCTTTCTGACCTTCTTCTTGACGGGCCGCGCATGAGGACAGACAGCTAGGTGGTGCTCAATCACCTCCCTGGGAACACCAGGGATGTCGGATGCTTGCCATGCAAAAATGTCAACATTCGCCCACAGCAAGGTGACGAGCGCGCCTTCCTATTTGCTATTGAGGGTGGAGCTTATGGTGAAAGCCCCTCCCGTGCCATCCTCCCTAACGGACACCTTCTTGGTCTGCGGTGGCTCAGCTCTAGATTTCTTGCTCTTGCCGGTGGAGCTTTCTGTCACGTCCTCGACGGTAGCACAGCACTCTGAAGAGGTGCGCTTGCTGGAGTGGGTGCGAGAGGTCTTGCCGGGCTTCTTCTTCCCTCCTGGGGCTTCAGTGGCAGGAGCAAGTGGCTTGGCGGCGGCTGCTGCAACTGCTTCCCGGTAGAGTTGGTCGGCGCAAATCAGCGCGTCCTTCTTGTCGGAGGGGACAATGATGATGGTCAACGGCCCAGGCATCTTCAGCGTGTTGTAGGCGTAGTGCGATGTCGCCATGAACTTGGCTGGTGCCGGGCGGCCGAGGATCCCGTTGTAGGGCAAGGGGATCTCGGCCACATCAAAGACGATCCTCTCCGTCTTGTAGTTCAACTCTCCTCCAAATGTCACGGGCAATGTGACCTTCCCTTTCAACTGGTTCCTTCCCGGATTGACCCCTTGAAACGTACCCGTTTCCTCAAGGTCTCCATCAGGAATTTGCAGCCTCTTGATCACGACCCTCGAGATCAAGTTCAGGCCGGCCCCGCGGTCAACCACCATCTTGTTCACCTTGAGGTTGCGTATCGTTGGTGAGACCAACAACGGAAAACACCCGACCGCAGTTGTGCGGTTAGGGTGGTCCTCAGCGTCAAAGATGAGGGGCGTGCTGGACCACTTCAGTGGCTTCTGAGCGTCGAACAAGGGTTGCGCTGCTGTAATCTCACGATCCCACTTCTTGAGCTGGCAATGAGAAGTATGCAGCGAGGCACCACCATCGACGCACATGGCCTCCGTAGCCTTCTGAAACTCATGCTCGCCGGACTCGTCGTCCTCGTCATGATCGTCGTCTTCTTGCTTCTTGTCGCGGCCCTGAGCGGGCCTCTCTTGCTGGTTATCCTTGCCGCGGCGACCTCCCTGGCCGCCATGCTTCTTGTCGGATCCTTCAGCACCATCCTGATCCGTCTCCTTGTCCCGCCTCTCATACTCGGCTTTTTGCTTCTCAGCAAGCAGCTCGACTTGCCGGCAGTTCTGGAGGTCATGGCCCTTGGTGCGGTGGATCTTGCAGTACTACTTGTCGGAGCCCCCTGGCTTGTCGGCAGTCGCGAAGGCCCGGCAAGCGGCGCCCCTGGCGATTTCCTTGCCGGGGTCGTCTGCCTTGGCCTTCTTGGTGGCGCCGGTGCTGTCGGATCCCTTGATGGCAAGCACGGCCTTGCCCTTGCGTTTCCTGTTGTGACGCCGGCCCTTCTTCATGGGGGTAGTGGTGTCTTCATCAGTAGAGTCGGTTTCCGCACCGGCGTTCTCGTCGGGGTACTTCCTTCCCTCTTCAGCCCAGGTGCACCTATCGGCCAGAACATAAAGTTCGGCCACATCCTTAACCTTGGTCATCGCCAGCTCTTCGCACATCTTGCGGTTGCGCATGTTCTGATGGAACGCGTTAATCACGGCGGCAGGATGAACGTCGGGGATGTTGTACTTCACCCGGCTGAATCTCTGGATGTACTTGCGTAGGTTTTCCCCTTCCTTCTAGGGAATGATATGCAAATCACTAGCCTGGCCATGAGCTTGGTGGCCTCCGGTGAAGGCGCCAACGAACTCATGGCACAGATCCGACCAAGAATAAATGGAATCCGCCGGCAAGTGCATCAACCAAGACATGACATTGGGCTTCAGCGCCAACTGGAAGTAATTGGCAAGCACCTTGTCGTCGCGAGCTCCAGCAGCCTGCATCGCGATGGTGTAGATGCTGAGGAACTCTAGCGGATGGGTCTTGCTAGTGTACTTCCTGCCGAAGTCAGGCTTGAACATGCGGTGGGACGGTCACTGGAACTGCCACAACTCACGGGTAAAGGCTGGGCAGCCCACCTCGTAAGGTAGGCCGCCGGAGCCCCCCGGTGCTGGGTGGTCCATAGCGGGTCCCGCCCGCTTGTCCGACTAGTGGTGTTTATCACACTGGTGCTCGATAGTGGTTCGAGCATCTTCATGAGACTGTTCTTGAAGAACTTGGCAGTGGCTGCGGTGGGTCCACGGGTCGGACGATGCTATGGAGATGTTATCACAAGCATCGTCACGACGGGCTGACACCCGCGGCGGTTGGCGTGGAGGAGGAGAGTGCACCGTGACCGCAGCATCCCCGGTCCTTCCGACGCTGGCATGTGGTGGCTCGGTGGAGCACCGGCCTGAGGGCCCCGCCGGTCGCGGATCATCTTTGTTGGCGATAGTGACGAGGCTCCGGATGGTGGCCCTCCACTCGTCGAGCTTCTCCGCAGCAGGAGGGAAGTCGAGGAGCAGCTGCGCACGTGCCAAAGCTTCTGCTGGCGTGGGTGGTGGCGACAGCTGCGTGGACCATAGCGCTCTTCGACTTCTAACCACGTTAGAAGGAGCTCTATCATGGCTCAGCGGCCGCATGCCATTTTCGCCAGCACTTCAGCGGCATGCTGGACTCCTTCGTCCCGCGGACGATGCACAGGGCTCTTCCCACGGCGGCGTGTAGGGTCACCGGTGTGGTGACGCTGCTCGTTGCGCACACCATGGGTAGAGCACGCTGTGGGCGCCGGGGTTGGCGTCTTGGAGGTCGCTGCGCCGCCCATAGGGGGTACAACGACGCCCCTGGAGGGCCCCACACCGCCTGCGGGGGTCCCAGTCTCGTCCTTGGACCTGGCGGCGTGCGGCTCGTCGTCTGGCGCATGAACGACGTCTCTCGCCAGGCTCTGACTACCGGGGCGATGCTGGTGCTCGCGGGCCGCGGCTTGGATTCTGTCCGCGACTCGCCCACTGCTCGCCCGCACTGGCGCGGGCCGCTCGGCTCCCGACATGCCGATCGCTGCAATCGTCTTCTTCTTGGGAGCCATGGCAATGAAGAACTGCTAGGCTAGCTACTAGACCAGATTCTAACAATTGCGCCCCCCTACCTGGCGCGCCAAGGATGTTGGTCGGAAACGACACCTATGGGATCACAAGAATCCCTACTATGGTTGCCGGGGCGCGGGGTTGTGAGAAGAGCAGGATTAACAGTCAGCACAAGGATCGTTTATCCAGGTTCAGGCCGCGAGGGTGCGTAAAACCCTAGTCATGCTTTGGTGGATGTATTGAGTGTTCTTGAGCTCTCGAACTAGCTACGGTGGTTGTGCCGTTCCAAAGAGCTGAATCCCTCTCCAGTATGCCATGGGCCTCCTTTTATAGTCGAAAGGGGCTGCCACAGTGGCACACAGGAGGTGGAAAGGCCTACAGTACTGCGAGCTTATCGCCCGTATTACAGGACAAGACACATTTAATGCATCGCTTAGGTGTCCCTTAGCTTTATCGGGGACGGGAACGAGGCCCGTCCCGTCCGTTGCCGCTCCTCCTCGCTTCGACACGCGCCCTGGCCAGCGATGCATGTGGCGCCATGTAGGCAGGCAGGCAGCTGAGGTGGCGCGGTGGTAGGGCATTCATGAATATCTGCATGCCGCCACGTAGGCGCTTGCTGAGTTGGCCTGGGAGCCGCATGTTGCCACGCAGGTGCCTGCCCAGCTGGTCAGGCTGGCAGCTGCATGCTAATGGCGGTGGAAACTTGGCTGGTGTGGGCCTGGCAGTGGCCCCGCTGATGTCCTCGGTAAGGGCCTTGCTAGGGGCCCATCAAGGGTCTTGCCGTGGTGCGCAGTCGTCCCCGGCAAGGATCTTGCCGGGGGTCTTGTGGCTTCCCTCGGCAAGGGTCCCGCCAAGGGTCGCCGTCTTCTGGTTCTTATCTGATCTCATATGTCTTTGGTCTTGAGAAGATCTGCATGCCTCCACGGAGGTGCCTCCCGAGCCCTGGTCCCAACGTAGTTGGTTGGGTTGGAACATGTGGGCTCAAGGGCGGCTCGCTCTGTTGGTGTTTGGGCAAGTTGCCCCAGCAAGGCTCTTGTCGGGGCCGCGGAGGCCGCCCCGGCAAGGGCCTTGCCGGGGGACTCCACCTCGCCCCTTTGCTGTCTTGTGTTTGTGGTCTTGGCGTTGCCTTGACCGTCTTGTGTCTTTGGCTTCCTTCCGGCTTTCCTCCCCTGCTCTGCTTAGTGTGGCCGTGGGCGCGGCTCGGACTGTCCATGCACAAGTAAAAGGGTCAAAAGGAGCGCCCTACTTTTGTACACCGACAGATACGTTGCAGACGTATCACTTGCCTACGCATAAAACCACAATGTTGTTTCGTCAAGTTTGATGTTTTAACCTTCTTCAAAGACCGGCCATAGTCCAATTCGATTAAACTAAAGTAGGAGAAACAGACACCCGCCAGCCACCTTTATGCAAAACTAGTTGCATGTCTGTCGGTGGAACCGGTCTCATGTACGTGGACATGTAAGGTTGGTCTGGGCTGATTCATCTTACAATACCGCGAATCAAAATAAGACGCTGGTGGTGACCAATATGACTATCACCACCCACAACTCTTTGTGTTCTACTCGTGCATATCATCTACGCATAGACCTGGCTCATGATGCCACTATTGGGAAATTTTGCATGGAAAACAAAAAATTTCTACGCACACGCAAGATCTATCAAGGAGATGCATAACAACGAGAGGGGAGAGTGTGTCTAAGTACGCTCGTAGACCATAAGCAGAAGCGTTTCACAACGCGGTTGATGTAGTCAAACTTCTTCATGCTTCAACCGATCACACTACTAGGAAAAGGCCTATTAGTGGCGCACCTGTTTTGGCCATTAATGGCGCACTACAGGTGCGCCACTATCATCACGCCATTAGTAACTAATACTAATGGCGCACCAGGTGTGCCATTAGTATACCAGAACAGAGTGGCGCACTGTGCAAAGGCGCTATTAGTATGTCCCCTGGAGCGCCATTAGTATGCCTCCCAGGGGGCAATATTTACCTTGTGCTCTGGGTTACTAATGGCGCACTAACAGATAATGCGCCACTAGTACTTTTTACAGCAGTGCACCACTAATGTGTTGTATGGTGCGCCACTAGTATGAATATTAGGAATTATTTTTTTATTTTTTGATATTTGCACAGGTTACAAAATAATTACTGCACAGAATATAGAAAGCAAAACATATAAACAGCAGATTCATCGAATTCAAATAGAAGATTAGTCTCCGAATACAATTCATCATATTAGCTAGTCTCTGAATTCAAAATACCGAACAAAGTTAGAACATTACAAATCTCGAGACCGCGAGTAGTGAGTTTTTCTTCACATTACAAGTCGATATCGATCATCTAAACTACCATCACATAGAAGAGAGCTGCGGTCATCATGCTGAGCATCATTGCGATGAAACTGGTCTTCATCCGGTTCCTCCACCGCTCCCTCCTCTCTCCCGCTAGATAGCGCGCGTATCTAGCTTCCGCCTCCGCCCTAGTGGTGTACCCTTTGTAATCATTATCGCTGAACGGTGAACCTGTCTCCGACACTCCTCCCAATCGTCGAGACTCGAACCTTACCCTTGTACACGATATACGCATTTACATCTCTATGCACTAGCCAAACAAAACATTAGTAGCAATTCACAGACAATACATAAGCAATATATAAGTATGCAACAAAAGGATCGGAAGAGAAAAGCAAGACATTAATAGCACGATTCATGGTCCTACTAATAAATAGCATCGATTACATATAAGTTGAGCGACTGTCCAAACCAAAGAGACATACAAGTTCATTAAAGTTTAATTACAACATGAGCTAATCGATATTTCAGAACTACATAGCATCACTACTTTCGACTCGACTCAGGGACCGGAGCGTGGATGAAGCCGCCGTCTGTCGTGATGGTCATGAAATCGCGGGCGTTGTCAGCCTGCATTTCTAGTGTTGTTTCTATCTCACTGTTGGATAGTTGATATTTGAGGTAGAACTGCCCCGAGGTACGAAGGACATCTTGATGGATGATTTCCGCAAACTCCGACTGGATGCGAAAGAATTCTTGTCTGATATCCGCGTCCTGGATTACCGACAAGCGTGCGGCCCAATCTTTGAGATTATTTGGTAGAAGAAGGTGATTATGGTCCCGTACGATCGCCCACATGTGATGGAGGGCGTAGTAGGCATCCTTCTGACCACTAGGTGGCTGCTTTACGCAGGGGAACGTCGTATTGTGGGTGAACACGTGCTTGACGTACCTACGAACTGGCCTGCTGAAGGTGCCTCCAGATCTGGCGTAGCCGGGGAGAACATCATCAAGAACTTTCTTGATATTTGTGTAGTCTTTCTTCGACTGACGGTCCGAGTAGAAATACGTGTCCATGGAATATTTTGGGCTTAAGAGGATGAGTGTGCAATGTGTGTCACTGCACAAAACACGGAATGTTAGAAAAAAAAAGAACGATCGAAATCTAAGAAATCATATGTTACGGGGCGGTGAGGGGATGACTTACTCGGGAAAGTAAGGAACGAGGAAGTTATCCTTATCTTGGTTTGCTAGAATGACGCTGAGGGAGTCCTGGATTAGGGGGTGTCCGGATAGCCGAACTATCACCGTTGGCCAGACTCCTGGACTATGAAGATACAAGATTGAAGACTTCGTCCCGTGTCCGGATGGGACTTTCCTTGGCGTGGAAGGCAAGCTTGGCGATACGGATATGTAGATCTCCTACCATTTTAACCGACTCTGTGTAACCCTAACCTTATCCGGTGTCTATATAAACCGGAGGGTTTTAGTCCGTAGGACGAACAACAATCATACCATAGGCTAGCTCCTAGGGTTTAGCCTCTCTGATCTCGTGGTAGATCCACTCTTGTACTACCCATATCATCAATATTAATCAAGCAGGAGTAGGGTTTTACCTCCATCGGACGCCAGTCTTCGGACGCCTTCTTCGGGGTTCCGGATAGATATCCGGTCCCAGCGATGCGCCATAGCTCGGCTCTGCCCACTTGATATATTGACCCCTCATGAGAACGGGGTACAAGGCAGAATAATCTCTTCCACAGCGCAAAATGAGCCTCGACGCCGAAGAACAGTTCACAAAGGGCCACGAAGCCCGCGATGTGCAAAATGGAGGCAAAGGTGGGTGGTGCAACTGGAGGCCGAGAACTCCAAGAGCCCCGGAGAGAAACGGATGAATTGAAATCTGAGTCCTCTTACTACATAAGAGATAAAGCATACCCGCCTCCTTTGGAGGGATCGGGGACACTCTCCGCTTGCTTTCCGCCCTTATAGGTGGCGAGTCCGGCTTGAACCGGAACCATGAAGGCTGGGGGAAGAAATCCCTTGGTTTGGAGTGTCACTAGCTCGCTATGCGGGACTGAGCATCTCTCCCAATTTCCAGGCTGAGGGCTGGGAGCGCGAGAGGAGGAGCCGCGTCGACTGTCCATGATGGAATGGATTTTTGTCATAGGCGCTCCGATGAAAGCTCGCGGAGGGGGGATGGTGTGACTCAGATCTAGATCCTCATCCCTTTTATAGGCGGCTCATTTGCGCAGCTAGGGGGATAAGTGTAAAAATACCCTGGCTTTTCACATTCATTCAAACACGTGGAAGATGGCCATTATTGGGCGTGGAAGCCAAGGAGCACAGCATTTATCAGAAGCCGGACACTATTCGACAAGTATATGGAATTTGGAGAAGAACCCGCCGCAATGCCAAGACAATCACGCTACCGGACTCATCGCCATTGAAGCCTGGTTCGGGGGCTACTGAGGGAGTCCTGGATTAGGGGGTGTCCGGATAGCCTAACTATCACCGCTGGCGGACTCGGACTATGAAGATACAAGATTGAAGACTTCGCCCCGTGTCCGGATGGGACTTTCCTTGGCGTGGAAGGCAAGCTTGGCGATACGGATATGTAGATCTCCTACCATTGTAACCGACTCTGTGTAACCCTAACCCTATCCGGTGTCTATATAAACCGGAGGGTTTTAGTCCGTAGGATGAACAACAATCATACCATAGGCTAGCTCCTAGGGTTTAGCCTCTCTGATCTCGTGGTAGATCCACTCTTATACTACCCATATCATCAATATTAATCAAGCAGCAGTAGGGTTTTACCTCCATCGAGAGGGCCCGAACCTGGGTAAAAACATCGTGTCCCTTGTCTCATGTTACCATCCGCCTAGACGAACAGTTCGGGACCCCCTACGCGAGATCCGCCGGTTTTGACACCGACCAGACGCCTTCGAGGTATGAACTCATGACTTGCCGGTCCCCAGCGCTGCCCAAGATCTTGGCACGCATGTAGAAGGCGTCAACTATCACGATGTCCGGGTTCTTGTCTCTAATGATCCGCATCTCCATACTCAGCAAAAATAGCCAAACGAAGGTGTAGTGCAGCGGATGAAGGTTAAACATAGCGAAGATGTCATGAAACCACAGGACGATCATACCCCCGATGGCATTATCCACAAAGCCCTTTCCCTGTGGAACCTTGGCCACGAAAACCGGGTATGCCACATCATTCTCGGAGAGACGCCGCTTATCCAAAGAAAGAACACTGTCATGCATGCTCCGCATAGCACCGGTTGCAGCATTGAGCAGATTAGTCGGTAGCATCGGTCTACCCGCCACATGCACCCTCCTCGAGATATCCTTAGGTGAAGGTGGACCGTCCTGAGCACGGATCGTACTCGGTGCCGGCTGGCCCGCACTTTTGTTAGTCTTTCTTTTCCGCCCTTCTTCTTCGCTATAATGGGATCGAAGTTCGCCGAGACCGCCTTCTTGAGTGTGTTGGGGCTGATAATATTTCGCACCTCGGCTATCTGAGGCTCGGTGAAGGCGGCACCTGGTGGCGTTTCCTGAGAACTGAACGCCAGACGACGCCTGTTGCAATTGGGTTTCTCCGCGATACCAGCTAGATCGCGATCGTCTTTTGCAGGGTTGGGTTCTTGAGAAGGAGGCCCCAAGAATACGTCATCGTACCCATGTTCGTTGAAGTACTTATCGACGTTGGTAAATGTACCATCGTCGTCGTCGTCCGGATCCTGTGCCATATGCATGTCCGGATCATGTGCCATATGCACGTCCGACATGTCCGGTAGCATTGCGGGGGTCTTGCCATGGCTTGGCGCCGGCACGACTGGCAGTGTTGTCTGTGGGGTGGTGTCCCCCGCCCCCAAACGAATCTGGCTTCTCGGCCAAAGCATGGGCCAGCTTATGCAGGCACTGAGGGTCATCACATCATCTTCGTCGGCCCCATGGGGTCGATACGGAGGTAACATGTTGTCGAAGCCCAGCAGCACCCGAACCAGTTGACCCTATAAACGGTGGGTGGCATCGGATTACCGTGGAACACGTGGCTGCCCGGTTAAACGATTCTGCCCTTGGCGGCATCGACCAACTCGTCGTTCACGAAGTGCAGGAGAGTGCACGGAACGTCGGCGGCGTCCTGCGAAAACATGTAGGGCGTCAGGGATGCCTAGTCAAAGGCAAGGAGATGAAGTCATCGGCTGAGAGGCTTAATTAGTTACCGTGATGGCGTCAAGCTCGGCTAATGTCAAGGCACCGCCAACAGCGGGCGTGCAATTGACGGAGGGGCTGCTTGCTGCCGAGGTGCCGACCGGCGTATTCTTCCCACACCCGGGTGCATTAAGCTGCAATGCCGGCGCCGCCGCGGGAGACACCAATGCCACCTCCGCCGAAGACACCAATGGCGCCGCCACGGGAGACACCAATGCCGCCTCCGCCGGCGCGTTGCGCGAGTTATTGCCCGTGAAGCTGGGAATCAGGGGCGGCCCCTATTGACCGCCCGCCACCCACACCTGCAGCCCAGAAACCAAGGTAGGCATAATGGCAGTGGTCGTCGCTCCCAGTTGGTATTGCACTTGCTCTTCGACCATCTCCGGAATCCGCGCCACTTGTGCCTTGAGTCGTTCAACCTCGCGCTGCTGGCTTTCCGAGCTGGTCTTCCTCTCCTTTCACCCAGCGGTATAGTATTCCGACCATTCCGTGAACAAGCCTTTGCCGGCCACACGACCAGCTGACGAGGGCTTACTCAGCTTATCCTTGTTTTTCATTATGTTCAACACCCTATTTAAAGGGGGTGTCAAAAGGGGAGCTCTGGGACGACCCCGCACTACTGCTTTTAGTGTCCTGCAGAAGGAACGTGAACCATTTAGAAATTTGGCTTCATTAACTAGAATGCAACCATATATGGAGCTAATTACGCGGGGGTGTATTCCTTACCAGAACTTTCTCAAGCTCCTTGGTCTTCGGATCTGTGGTAAGCTCCTTGGTTACAAGGTCAATCTTGTACCGTGCCCTGACATAGTTCCTGGTCTGCTTGTCACGGTATTTCTCGAAGCGGGGCGGTAGGCCTTGCTCGGCACGCTCCGCATCCTCCTTGTCCCATATAGGTTCCGCCACTCAGAACCGCCGACCGAAGTTTAGGACCCCTAAGTTCAAGTCCCGCATATCTTCCCCAATCGACTTGATTCCTCGGATGCGTTGCTCTCGCACTTGATCTTGAACTCCCGGTAGTCATCTTCGCTGATCGAAGGATTTTTCTCCTTGATCTTCTCATAACTATCACCTTTTTCAATCATGCTCTTCACCCGCGCCTCTCCAAGTAGCCAGGGCCTTGCTCATCTTCGTGAGGGCGGCACTGTTCACTTTATTCCCTGAGAGGCGTGTGTTTGCAAAGTCACCGGGGAACTTGTATCATTCGTGCAGCTTCGTGAAGAGGAGGTTGCGCAAATTCCCTTGGTCACGATGCCTTAGGTTCTCGGTGTTGATCGAGACAGTGCTCCGGAGAATGCACCCGAGCTGTCCCGCGTACCCCTTGACTATTTCTTTGGGCGCCGTTGGATGCCTCTCGGAGGACACTTCAGTAAATTCCTCCTTGACGGTGCCGAGCACGTTCGGGCGCCGGTCCTTCCGTTGCCTCTTCGGTTGGCTGCCATCTGTGCATGCGCTGCCATCATCAGTGGTGGCATCCTCGGCGGCACCATCAGTTGTGTCATCCCCGACGCCACTAGGGATTGTGTAGTCGGGATCGGTGTCTTCCGCGGCGTCCTCATAGCGGTGAGGGTTCTTCCTCCATCTCCTGGGATAGCTCCCAAAATGCCTTGCTGCCTGACCCGCCGGCCTCATCGTTGTGGGCCATGTTTCACTCTAAATAGGAAACAAAATTGGTCAAAAAGTTGGTTATTGTCAAGGAACAAGATCATGGTGTCACGCCCAATATGCGATACTATCCTAAAGAGACTCGAAGGTCCCACCAAGGATAGAACCGCATATTGATACGCTTTTGCAAGGTGGATATCATTACATCAACATTACATAATAGATGGGGATACATACAAAACATACAATGTCACATGAAAACAACAATACAACATACAAGATCAACATCCGACTACGGATGAATCATAAACAGAAACTCAAACAATATCCACCACTGCTAGCCCAAAGGCCGACCGAACCTATCCCCGATCAAGAAGAAGCGGAAGGAGAACTCCAAAACAAGCAAACATCGCCTCGCATCATGATCATCACATAACCTGTACTTGCAACTGTTGTTGTAGTAATCAGGAGCCACGAGGACTCAAAGAATCCCATTACCATGGGTATCAAGACTAGCAAAGCTTAATGGGTAAGGAAGGGTAAAGTGGTGAGGTTGCAGCAGCGGCTAAGCATGTATGGTGGCTAACATACGCAAATAAGAGCGAGAAGAGAAGCAAAGGAACGGTCGTGAAGCTAGCAATGATCAAGAAGTGATCCTGAACTCCTACTTACGTCGAACATGACCCAAAACCGTGTTCTCCTCTCGATCAACCCCGAAAAGAGACAATCACGGTTACGCACGCAGTTGGTGTATTTTAGAAGAGTTTACTTCAGGTTTACTACAACCGGATATTAACAAATTCCCATCTGCCACATAACATGAAGCACGGCTTTCAAAGTTCAAACCCTGCAGCGGTGTCCCAACTTAGCCCATGATAAGCTCTCACGATCAACGAAGGATATTCCTTCTCCCGGGAAGACCCGATCAGTCTCGGAATCCCGTTTACAAGACATTTTGACAATGGTAAAACAAGACCAGCAAAGCCACCCGGATGTGCCGACAAATCCAGATAGGAGTCGCACGTACCTCGTTCTCAGGGCACACCGAATAAGTCAAGCTACGAGTAAAACCAGGCTTCGAGTTTCCCCGAGGTGGCCCCGCAGGTTGCTCTGTTCAGACCAACACTCGAAGGAGCACTGTGTCACGCCCAATATGCGACCCTATCCAAAAGGAACTCGACGGTCCCACCAAGGATAGACCCGCATATTGAAATGCTTTTGCAAGGTGGATATCATTACATCAACATTACATAATACATAGGGATATCATTACAACCAAGACATACAATGTCACATGAATACAACAACAACATACATGAGAACAACATCCGACTACGGATGAAACATAAACAGAAGCTCAAACGACATCCACCCTGCTAGCCCAAAGCTGCCAACCTCGAACCTATCCCCGATCAAGAAGAAGCGTAAGAAGAACTCCAACACAAGCAAACATCGCTCTCACGCCATGATCATCGCAAACCTGTACTGCAACTGATGGTGTAGTAATCAGAGCCACGAGGACTCAGCAATCCCATTACCATGGGTATCAAGACTAGCAAAGCTTAAAGGGTAAGGAAGAGGTAAAGTGGTGAGGATGCAGCAGCTGCTAAGCATATATGGTGGCTAACATACGCAAATAAGAGCGAGAAGAGAGCAAGCGAACGGTCGTCAACTAGTAATGATCAAGAAGTGATCCTGAACTCCTACTTACGCCAAACATAACCCGAAACCGTGTTCTCCTCTCGATCAACCCCAAAAGAGACACTCACGGTTACGCACACGGTTGGTGTATTTTAATTAAGATCAACTTCGGTTTTCTACAACCGACATTAACAAATTCCCATCTGCCACATAACATGGCACGGCTCTCGAAATTTTATACCCCGCAGGGTGTCCCAACTTAGCCCATGATAAGCTCTCGCGATCAACGAAGGATATTCCTTCTCCCGGAAGACCCGATCAGTCTCGAATCCGGCCACAAGACATTTCGACAGAATAAAACAAGACCAGCAAAGCCGCTCGGATGTGCCGACAAATCCTGATAGGAGTCGACGACTCGGTCTCGTGGCACACCGGATAAGTCAAGCTACGAGTAAAACCAACCCTCGAGCTGCCCCATGGTGGCCCCAAGAGGTTGCCTGCTTCGACCAACACTAGAAGGAGCACCGCCCGGGGGCTAAATAAAGATGACCCTTGGGCTCCGGAAACCCAAGGGAAAAAGGGCATAGGTGAGGCAAATGGTAAAACCAATGTTGGGTCTTGCTGGAGGAGTCTTATTCAAAGCGAACTGTCAAGGGGGTCCCATAATCACCCGACCGCGTTAGGGACGCAAAATCCGGGAACATAATACCGATATGACGGAAACTAGGGCTGCAAGAGTGGAACAAAACACCAGGCATAAGGCCGAGCCTTCCACCCTTTACCAAGTATATAGATGCATTAATTAAATAAGATGTATTGTGATATCCTAACAAGTAAACATGTTCCAACAAGGAACAACATCTCCATGTTCCAACAAGGAACAAACTTCATCTTCACCTGCAACTAACAACGCTATAAGAGGGGCTGAGCAAAGCGGTAACATAGCCAAACAACAGTTTGCTAGGAAGGGTGCAAAAGGTTAGAGGTTGACATGGCAATTTGGGATGGCTTGATAAACAGGTAATAGGTAGCGCAGCATAGCGATAGAACGAAGCAACTAGCATAGCAATGATAGTAGTGAGATCCAGGGTAGCGGTCATCTTGCTGAAATCCCGCAAGGAAGAAGAACGAGTCCATGAAGAAGACGAACGGATGAAGCCGAACCAAGTGTAGACGAACGAATCCTCACGATCGCAACGTAACAGGAACTAACAAGAAGAAGCACACAACAAAGTAAACACACCACCATGAACAAGACATGATGCACGACAAGCATGATGCATGACAAATCTATATGGGGCTACTCATGGCAAGAGATGATGCAAACAAGAGCAACACAACAAAGCAAGTTTAAATGAGGCCGGGAACAACATAGAACAACTCCGGTAAGTCCTCATATGCAAATTTCGAAATTGTTCCAGATCTGATATAAACCTTATGTTCAAGTTGTTAAACAGCAAGTTAAGATGCACCACGATGATCTACATGAAATTCTAGTCAAGTTACATATAAAGTTCATTTAATTCGGAGCTACGGCCTAGAAGATATGAGCAAAACAAGATAAACATGGCATAGATGCAAAATGCATACAAACATCAAGCAAACACCTCAAAACAAGGATGCAACATGATAATATGAAGCTACATGCAAAATCAAGCAAGTTTCATGTAGAGCACACTCAAAACGGAGTAACAGTTCAACACATACACTCTATACAAGTTAAAGCAACAATCTGCCCAAAACAGCAACTAGGCATATTGCAAGCATCAAAACAACATGCTACAGGACCTCAATATGAAAACAAAAGGCATGGGCATGATGTATAGGTAAAGCATTACAAAACATGAAAATTGAGCTATCTCCAGAAATCACTAGAACATGCTCAAAAACACATGGCAAGATTGCAAATAATAACAGTTTCAGACTTTAGCAGAAATAACATCAGGTTGCAATGTTTAGAGCAATGAAACAACGTGTTACAGGAACTTATCATGGCAAACAAAGGCATGGCATGAATATAATCAAATCATATAACAAAAGTCCTTTACTGACCATAAGCCAAAAAGGATCAGAAAATATGATGGCACCCATGTAAACATGACAAGTTATATTACAGATTCATACATGGCAGGAACAACGATAAGTAGGCATGTTGGTGAGCTTGAACCACTCACCACAGAGCAATACATGGCATGGCAAGGCAACCAACAGTAAGAAGACATGGCATAGAAGCTATACATGGCAAGAACAACATCATATCATACAAGGATCAACTACAACAACCTTGGCAAAATTGAATTACATGTAAACAATCTGCCAGGAAACATTTTATAGCAAAAGTAGAGCTCAATTGACTCAAGCTATGTCACTCCATAATTGCAAACAAGGGCATGGATGGATAGAGCAAGACATGTATAACAAAACATCCTTAGTTAAGTATCTCAAAATAAGCATGGATCTCTCGGTAGCATCAAGTTAACATGGCATCAAAATATCAGCTAAACAGGGCTGAAATCAGCAACATCAGGAAGCCTACTTTGCATGCTTGTTCTAGTCACCACAGAGATCACAAAAATACATGGCATACACCCCTGGAAAGATGGCATGTCATATTACAAAACACATGTAGGACTCAAGTTCATAGGATGCACACATCAATCATGGCAAAAATGACAAAAGTGCATGTTCTGATAAGAATCAGAAACTAACATCACATAGCACTCTTCTAACAGCATTTAGGGCATCAATATGAGCTCAAAAGAAAATGATGCAATGGAATGAAATGATGTACTCATCGAGACGAACATTTTGACATATTACACGCGCAAAACGGAGCAACGAGGACAGAGTTACGGTGCTATGAAAATGCAATAAAATATGCAACAATTTCGGGGACTTAGTGGATTTGGAGGGGGGAAGGAAAGTCAACCGTGGCGCGGAATTCGAGGATCGCCGGGATCTGGCCGGAGCTCGGTCGGAGGGGGTCGGAGGAGGCGGCCCCGGCCCGGATCTCGCCGGATCCGGCCGGCGGCGGGCTGGGATGGCGGCGGGCGAGGAGAACCGGCGGCGCCGGAGGGAGGCGCGGGCGGGCGGGCGCGGCGCCGCCGGGCGGACGGCGGCGCCCGGCCGGGCGGCGGCGTTCGCGGCGGGTCGGTCGATGGAGGGCGCGCCAGATCGGGAGCTCTTCCCGATCGGGCGAAGCGGACGAAGCGGGCGCGGGCGCGCCTGTTCGAGCCCCGGGCGGCCGGAATCGACCCGCAGGCTCGGCGCGGTGGAGGTGGGAACTCGGGCGGGGAGGCGACGTGGCAGCCTCGGATGGCTGCCAGCGGCGGCGCGGTGGCGGCTACCCGCTCGGGCGGCGCCAAGTGGCGGCGGGGAAGCTGGCCGGCACGGAAATGGAGGTGGGAAGCGGCTGGGAGATGATTGGGGCACGGAAATTTAGGAGGAGGGGTAGGTAGCTGCCCAAAATGGAAGGGGAGGTGTTTATATAGGCATAGGGAGCTAGGAGTCTCCAAATGAGGTGCGGTTTTCGGCCACGCGATCGTGATCGAACGACCGAGAGCATGGAGGGGAGTTAGATGGGTTTTGGGCCACTTTGGAAGGGGTGTTGGGCTGCAAACAAAAGAGGCTTTTATGTTACCCGTTAACCGTTGAGTACCAAACGACCTCCAAATGATCCGAAACTTGACAGCGGTTCACCGGTGGTATACCAAGGCCGCTGACAAACCTCGGTCCATTCCGAGAACGTTTAACACCCGCACATGAAAAGAGGTAAAAGGGGGCGCCGGGAGACATAGGAGTGCCGGATTGCAAAACGGACAACGGGGAAAAAGCTCGGATGCATGAGACGAACACGTATGCAAATGCGATGCACATGACAACATGATAAAAATGCAGATGATGACATGGAAAAGTGCAACGCGCAAGCAAATGACATGGCAACGATGGCGAATAACTGGAAGACACCTGGCGCATCGAATCCGGGGCGTTACACACTGGCCCGGGGGGGCTAAAATAAAGATGACCCTCGGGCTCCGGAAACCCAAGGGAAAAGAAGGGCATAGGTGAGGCAAATGGTAAAACCAATGTTGGGCCTTGCTGGAAGAGTTTTATTCAAAGCGAACTGTCAAGGGGGTCCCATAAATCACCCAACCGCGTTAGGGACGCAAAATCCGGGAACATAATACCGATATGACGGAAACTAGGGCGGCAAGAGTGGAACAAAACACCAGGCATAAGGCCGAGCCTTCCACCCTTTACCAAGTATATAGATGCATTAAAATATAAGAGATATTGTGATATCCCAACATAAACATAATCCAACATGAAGCAATCTTCACCTTCACCTGCAACTAGAAACGCTATAAGAGGGGCTGAGCAAAAGCGGTAACATAGCCAAACAACGGTTTGCTAGGAGGGGTGACAAAGGTTAGAGGTTCATGGCAATTTGGGAGGCTTGATAAGCAAGTGGTAGGTAACACGGCAAAGCGATAGAATGAAGCAACTAGCATAGCAATGATAGTAGTGAGATCCAAGGTGACGGTCATCTTGCCTGAAATCCCGCTAGGAAGAAGAACGAATCCATGAAGAATATGAAGCCACGAAGACAAACCAAGCGTAGGCGAACGAAGCCTCACGATCGCAACGAAACAGGAACTAACGAGAAGGAGCACAACCGGAAAGAAACAAACAACATGGTAAACACAACAGCACATAAATATGGCATGATGCACAATCAAGTATGATGCATGTCCGGTTTAATGGGGCATGGCATGGCAAAGTGCACAAACAATACTACAGATTTAGTGGAGCTCAATATGCAACGAGTTGCATATTGACAAAACAGCACATTCGAGTTATTTAGTTTGCTCTCGTTTAGGTACACAACAATATTAAATGTTGTTAAACATGGCAAGAGGTGAAGCATAAGTAAACTAACTAGGAAAAATTAAATGAGGCCGGGACAACAAGCAACAAGTCCGGAAGATCCTCATATGCATATTTCGAATTTGGTACTGTTCTGCCCTAAGCCATATTTTATTATTGTTAAATAGGAAAATAAACTGCACCATGTTAAACTAGGCATTTTCCACCCCATTTACATATAAAGTTTATTTAAAATGGAGCTACGGTTATTTAGTTATGAAATAACTCATTTTAGCATGTCATTTGAGCAAATTTAAACAAACACCATTTTAAACATTTTAACCATGGATGAAAGTGGCATATTATGAAAGTATATGAAAAACTGGGCATATTTCATATATAGTTTATTTAATTCTGATGCATGGTTTGTGAATTATTGATGCATGAACATTAAGGGGTTTTCTGAAAACTGCAGTCTCTGGATAATTAGCAAATACGTCCAGAACGGAAAAAAAACGATGCGGGCCGAATCTGGAGCACTGCTGGGCTGGACAGAGAGGAGGGCTGTGGGGAGCTCACCCATGGGCTGAGGCCCAGTCCGTGAAGGCAGCAGGCTGAGGGGCGGCGCGAGCGAGCTGGGCCTTGGCTGGATCGAACGAGGAGGGAGGCGCTGACGATGCTCGCGCGGTCAACGGGCGTTGAACGAGGCATCATCCTCCTCTCGCCGGGCAGTAGGCTGGACAAAGCGGCGCGATGGGACTTGGGCATCAGCAGGTTCAGAGGCCGCCGCCACGGCGCGTGGAGATCCTCTCGACGAGGCGGTCGTGGCACGATAGGCACGAGGAAGGCCTCGCCGGGTTCGTGCGGGAGAAGTGCAGGAGGCGCGCGAGGCTGGGGTGCTGCAGATGAGGACCGGCGTCGGGGATGGCTTGCGGGAGCTCTGGCGTCGAAGGAGAACGGCAGGACGCCGGTGCTTGCTGGAACCGGGCGGAGGAGGAGCGAATCCGGGGGCCGGGGTGCCAGATCCAGGCTCCAAGGGAACTTCGAACGCCGGTGGAGACAGATCAGCACGGCGACAAGCTCCTGTCCATGGCAACAGAACAGAGAGAGGATTGAGAGAGAGAATCCAGAGGAAGGAGAAGAACGGAGGGAGGGGTGGGTGCTCATCTTGCTAGCTGCAGGTTCGAGACGGAACAGAGGAGGTCGGCGGCGGCCGTCCTGCTGGGCTCCGGGGCGAACACGGGGACAAGGAGGAGCTCGGGGCTCGGGCGAAGAGTGGATCGAGGGGGCCTGGGGTTGGTTCGATGCTAAAAACGAGGGAGGTGGTCGGTGCGATCTGGAGGGATCCCGATTGAGAGAGTGGGTTGGTGGCGGCGATGGGACATGCTCCCAAAGAACAAGGAAGAGTGGGTGGCGGCGGCGGGTGAGGGGATGGATGGATGGGACAGCCTAGGGTCTAGGGTTAGACTATAAATATGAGAAAGACAGGAGTTTGGATCATCCGATCGAAATCCGATGGATGAGAATAAATAGGTAGGGAAGGCCAAATAAGAAAACGGAGACATTTTATAGATGTTTGGGGATGATCCGGACCCATCGGTCACGACTGCCCGGGTCGGGTTCGGGACAACTTTCGGACGCGCACAAGGGGTTTGACGAAAGGCCATTGAGATAAGGGGGTTTTGACGGGCTCAGAGAACAGAGAGAAGAGAGCGGTCCGGTTGATATGACACGTCAACAGAGATAAGGAAGAAGCGGCAACTACGAGCAGAAGCAAGTTTTATGAAAAACATGCGGATGCAATGCACATGATGCCATGAGATGAGATGCAAGACATGAACAAAATGCAAAACAAAAGACAAAAACCCAACCATGGAGGAGATAATATAACACATAGCCGGAAAAGGCAAGAGTTGGAGTTACAATTATGGAAAGTTACATCCGGGGTGTTACAACACTCCACCACTATGAGAGGATCTCGTCCCGAGATCTCGGATGGCACCGGAGGGAAAAGGAAGAGGAAGATAAGAGGTAAAACTAAGTTGCTTTTTTGACAAACGAGTGAAACCAAAGAACCTTGAGAGGTCGCAAAGCTTGAATAAATGAGACGACGGAGGTGAACACAATTTAAAACACTCCGTTCATCAAGAGGAACAAGGAACAATGAATATGGCAAGAAAGAAGAGCTTAAGTGACAAGATAGACATTGAAACCACTCTGATTAAATGGATAAGCAAGAAAAGAACACGATCCTCACAATTCCAGATGATGAGTGAAGAGAGCAACATCACCATGCCTCCGGAAGAATAAATAGAAGATGGATCATTGGAATAAAGGAATGGAGAAGAAAATGCCAACTTCTGCCACAAATGATCTTGGAAGCACCCTTCTAAGAAGGTTAGAACGGAGTTGTTGGAAAACCAACAACGAAAGGATAAGCTTGTAGTGGGCTTATGGAAAAGACCTCAAAATTATGAGGTGAGCTTCTGCCACCAACGGAAACAAATGATTGGATTGATATCAACAAGGAGACGAGAAACTTATTTCATCGGGAGGACAAATGAAGAACTTGGGTCATTTATAAGCACCATAAATAGCAACATTCCTTAGGGAAATCTTTAGGTGAAATATAACCCAAGATAACTCCAATGAAGAGATTTATGGATTTAAATACCTCATTCTTGACAACATGTGAATCATGAAGCACGGGGAGAAATTGCCAAGAATGACATAACACCATCTCAAAAGATAAGGTAGAAAGAATTGCACTTCGGAATGCAAGATGAAGAATGCTTGAACTCCTCAAAACAAAACATGTGTTGAGCACCATGTTTATTTTAGAGTATAGCTTGGCGGGTCATAACTTCAAGAGAAATCTTGAAGAACAATTGAAGAATGAAAAGAATCCTTGACGAACCACCATGTAGAGCCTCCATGAAGAACTCCGGTAATGAAAGGATGATAAAAAGAAAGATAAGTTGAAAGCACAAAGTGAAGCCTTGGGATGATTTAGATGGAGCTTTGTGACGAGATAAAGCGGAAAAACTTGGAACTCCAGAAAAGAAAAAGATGAACAACTTAGAACCGAGAAATGATATCATGAACAACTCCAGAAAAAGGAATTGAATTTCCTCAATGAAACAAGAATAAGAACTACATTATGCTCATCCTTCACCAATTAAATTGATGACAAGCAATGGATTTGGCATACTACTTATTCTCGTAGAAAGGATTAAGATAGATATGGCGAAAACTTGGGAAGGTCTTCAACGAACCACCGGTAGGATTGGAAAGAACGAATGAATCTATATGATAACTAAGGAAGAGAACTATTGAACGAACCACCGTAAGAATTGAAAATGAACGAAGAAAAGATAAAGAAACACCGGGAAGAATTAGAAAATGAACCAAGATACTTGAGAGAATTTAGATACAAGTGAACGCAGAGATCCCGAGCTGATTGGATAATACTTGAATGATGCACCGGTATGATTTGGAGAACGAGAGCTAAAAGCTTGAATGAATAATTCTGAGATGATGGGCTCCGGAGACTCAAACTGAAAAGACTCATGAAATGCTCCGGATGGGTGAAAAGAATTCCCACAATCGAAAACAATTATGAGAAGATGGCATCAAACTTGAACTACGCATCTTTGGAAGAACGGGTAAGGATTTAAGAGGAACTCTTCTTCGGTCTTCTGTGTTGAGAAAGATGATGAGAAACACCACCTAATTGTTGAGAAACTCCGGAAGGATTAAAAGAGGAAAGGTTGAGCCAAAGATGAAAAAAAATTGAAAGCGACCTTGGAGAAGGCATGTGACTGATGAAAATTCATTCTTACGTCAAACTTTGAAATGAATTTGAGAATAGTTCCAGGAAAATTAGAGGAGTCAGGTAAGATCCTGGGAAAAGACCTGTGGGTTAGGGCCCACTCGAAAGAAACATCGATGAAGGATTGCTTGAAATAAAGATTGCACCGGTAGAATTAAATAGCTTGAATGAGAGAAAAACCTTGGAGTAACTCGAACGGATTAAGAATGGAAACATGATTCTTCTGAGATATCTTGAGCACTCCGGATAAAAATAGAGAGAGGTGAACAACTAAGAGGTACACCGGCATGCAAAAACATTTGAAACGAGGAAAGGAATATGATCAACACCGAAAGCTTGAAATTGGATCTGCCGGAGAAGAAACAACAACGAAGGATGATGAACTTGAAACTGTTGAGCATCTTCATGGGAAATCACCGGATAAGAACATTGAAAGAAAAGAATGAAGAGACTTCCACAAATAAAAGGATACATGATTAAGAAATCTGAGTCCTTGAAGAAAAGGGGTGGGAGGGCGGGAAAACAAAGACAACTTGGGACGGATGAAACAAACACCGTTGTGAAAACTTAGAATTGATCTTGCAAATGTTGAAATGATTGGATCCACTTGAAGAGAAGCACGCCGGTTGGGAAAAGCATTAACATGACGACCTCGATGATCAAGAAGGATTAGTATTCACATAGCAATATGAGAACACCGTTTAGAAAAAGGTATGGAATCAACATTTGACTTCGAAGCAACTCGAATACCACAAATAAAACAAAACAAAGGATTTGGCTTGCAGAATAAGCCGGAACAAATACATATGATAGGGATTTACCCAATCCCGTATCATGCATCTGTCGGGAAGATATTCTAGAAGCTACTTGTATTCCCACCTATAAACTCCCGAAACTTTCTGGTTATGCAATCTGGTGTTGGGGATACAGGGGACACAAAATATATCACCCAAACTAACAATACCTAGATCCAGCTGTATCCATCCTTCAACACATAACCAAGAAAACTCTGGAAATCGTGTACCTCAACCTTCGAAAAGCATCTGTTATACAAGCTATGGCAATACTCCCGAACTCCCCAGTACTGGGTGGCGTCGAGGTTATCTCACCAACAACTGCATAAAAGATATTTTCGATGTCGGCAAAACTCAGGTATTCCAGAACTGCAACGATAAAATTGTGACGACAACACCTCGGAGCTCAACTCCCCGAGACACTGCCACAACCCCTAAATGTCAGGAGGCACCAAGAACAATGTTCTCGTCACAAGACTATCGAAAAGATCCCAAGATACCCGCGTGATCCTAAGAAATATTTCATGAATTTTGAGGAGAGGAAAGACAAAACATCTACGTCAGGAGGCCTCACCAGAGCAACGAAGGGACTGAGGAGTAAAACGAACCCTACTCTCCGATATATATATAATCCTAAGACTCAAAACATTTTTTCTAGACTCAACAACGGCCAACAAACAAGGGGGCTCCTATGGTCGGTCGAGGCTCTGATACCAACTTGTCACGCCCAATATGCGATAGTATCCTAAAGAGACTCGAAGGTCCCGCCAAGGATAGAACCGCATATTGATACGCTTTTGCAAGGTGGATATCATTACATCAACATTACATAATAGATGGGGATACATACAAAACATACAATGTCACATGAAAACAACAATACAACATACAAGATCAACATCCGACTATGGATGAATCGTAAACAGAAACTCAAACAATATCCACCCTGCTAGCCCAGGCTGCCGACCTGGAACCTATCCCCTGATCGAAGAAGAAGCAGAAGGAGAACTCCAAAACAAGCAAACATCGCTCTCGCGTCATGATCATCGCATAACCTGTACTTGTAACTGTTGTTGTAGTAATCTGTGAGCCATGAGGACTCAGCAATCCCATTACCATGGGTATCAAGACTAGCAAAGCTTATTGGGTAAGGAAGGGGTAAAGTGGTGAGGTTGCAGCAGCGGCTAAGCATGTATGGTGGCTAACATACGCGAATAAGAGCGAGAAGAGAAGCAAAGGAATGGTCGTGAAGCTAGCAATGATCAAGAAGTGATCCTGAACTCCTACTTACGTCGAACATGACCCAAAACCGTGTTCTCCTCTCGATCAACCCCGAAAAGAGACAATCACGGTTACGCACGCAGTTGGTGTATTTTAGAAGAGTTTACTTCAGGTTTACTACAACCGGATATTAACAAATTCCCATCTGCAACATAACCGCGGGCACGGCTATCGAAAGTTCAAACCCTGCAGGGGTGTCCCAACTTAGCCCATGATAAGCTCTCGCGATCAACGAAGGATATTCCTTCTCCGGAAGACCCGTCGTCTCGAATCCCGCTTACAAGACATTTAAACAATGGTAAAACAAGACCAGCAAAGCCGCCCGGATGTGCCGACAAATCCCGATAGGAGTCGCACGTACTCGCTCGTGGCACACCGGATAAGTCAAGCTACGAGTAAAATCAGGCTTCGAAGTTTCCCGAGGTGGCCTCCGCAGTTGCTCTGCTCGCACCAACACTGAAGGAGCACCGCCCGGGGCTAAAATAAAGATGACCCTCGGGCTCTAGAAACCCATGGGAAAATAAGGGCATAGGTGAGGCAAATGGTAAAGCCAATGTTGGGCCTTGCTGGAAGAGTTTTATTCAAAGCGAACTGTCAAGGGGGCCCATAAATCACCCAACCGCGTTAGGGACGCAAAATCCGGGAACATAATACCGATATGAAGGAAACTAGGGCGGCAAGAGTGGAACAAAACACCAGGCATAAGGCCGAGCCTTCCACCCTTTACCAAGTATATAGATGCATTAAAATATAAGAGATATTGTGATATCCCAACATAAACATAATCCAACATGAAGCAATCTTCATCTTCACCTGCAACTAGCAACGCTATAAGAGGGGCTGAGCAAAAACGGTAACATAGCCAAACAACGGTTTGCTGGAAGGGGTAACAAAGGTTAGAGGTTCATGGCAATTTGGGAGGCTTGATAAGTAAGTGGTAGGTAACGTGGCAAAGCGATAAAACGAAGCAACTAGCATAGCAATGATAGTAGTGAGATCCAAGGTGACGGTCATCTTTCCTGAAATCCCGCTAGGAAGAAGAACGAATCCATGAAGAAGATGAAGCCACGAAGACGAACCAAGCGTAGGCGAACGAAGCCTCACGATCGCAACGAAACAGGAACTAACGAGAAGGAGCACAACCGGAAAGAAACAAACAACATGGTAAACACAACAGCACATAAATATGGCATGATGCACAATCAAGTATGATGCATGTCCGGTTTAATGAGGCATGGCATGGCAAAGTGCACAAACAATACTACAGATTATGGAGCTCAATATGCAACGAAGTTGCATATTGACAAAACACCACATTCGAAAGTTATTTCGCTCGCTCGCTTAGGTACACAACAATATTAAATGTTGTTAAACATGGCAAGAGGTGAAGCATAAGTAAACTAACTATTTAGGCAAAATTAAATGAGGCCGGAACAACAAGCAACAAGTCCGGAAGATCCTCATATGCATATTTCGAATTTGGTACTGTTCTGCCCTAAACCATATTTTATTATTGTTAAACAGGAAAATAAACTGCACCATGTTAAACTAGGCATTTTTTCACCCCATTTACATATAAAGTTTATTTAAAATGGAGCTACGGTTATTTAGTTATGAAATAACTCATTTTAGCATGGCATTTGAGCAAATTTAAACAAACACCATTTTAAACATTGTAACCATGGATGAAAGTGGCATATTATGACGCACATGAAAAACTGAGCATATTTCATATATAGTTTATTTAATTCTGATGCATGGTTTGTGAATTATTGATGCATGAACATTAAGGAGTTTTCTGAAAACTGCAGTCTCTGGATAATTAGCAAATACGTCCAGAACGGAAAAAAAATGATGCGGGCCGAATCTGGAGCACTGCTGGGCTGGACAGAGAGGAGGGCTGTGGGGAGCTCACCCATGGGCTGAGGCCCAGTCGGTGAAGGCAGCAGGCTGAGGGGCGGCGCGAGCGAGCTGGGCCTTGGCTGGATCGAACGAGGAGGGAGGCGCTGACGATGCTCGCGCGGTCAACGAGCATTGAACGAGGCATCATCCTCCTCTGCTCGAAGCAGAGGCTGGACAGGCACGGTGCGATGGGACTTGGGCATCAGCAGGTTCAGGAGGCCGTCGGCCACGGCGCGGAGATCCTCTGATCGAGGCGGTCGTGCACGTACAAGCACGAGGAGGGCCTCGCGGGTTCATGCGGGAGAATTGCAGGAGGCGCGCGAGGCTGGGGTGCTGCAGATGAGGACCGCGCCGGGATGGCTTGCGGAGCTCCGCGCCAAGGAGAACGGTAGGACGCCGGTGCTTGCTGGAACCGGGCGGAGGAGGAGCGAATCCGGGGGCCGGGGTGCCAGATCCGGGCTCCAAGGGAACTTCGAACGCCGGTGGAGACAGATCAGCGCGGCGACGAGCTCCTGTCCATGGCAATGTAATGTAGAGAGGATTGAGAGAGAGAATCCAGAGGAAGGAGAAGAACGGAGGGAGGGGTGGGCGCTCATCTTGCTAGCTGTAGGTTCGGGACGGAACGGAGGAGGTCGGCCGCGGCCGTCCTGCTGGGCTACGGGGCGAACACGGGGACGAGGAGGAGCTCGGGGCTCGGGCGAGGAGTGGATCGAGGGGGCCTAGGGTTGGTTCGATGCTGAAAACGAGGGAGGCGGTCGGTGCGATCTGGAGGGATCCCGATGGAGAGAGTGGGTTGGTGGCGGCGATGGGACAAGCTCCCGAAGAACAAGGAAGAGTGGGTGGCGGCGGCGGGTGAGGGGATGGATGGATGGGACAGCCTAGGTTCTAGGGTTAGACTATAAATATGAGAAAGAGAGGAGTTTGGATCATCCGATCGAAATCCGATGGATGAGAATAAATAGGTAGGGAAGGCCAAATAAGAAAACGGAGACATTTTATAGATGTTTGGGGATGATCCGGACCCATCGGTCACGACTGCCCGGGTCGGGTTCGGGACAGCTTTCGGACATGCACAAGGGGTTTGACGAAAGGCCATGGAGATAAGGGGGTTTTGACGGGCTCAGAGAAGAGAGAGAAGAGAGTGGTCCGGTTGATATGACACGTCAACAGAGATAAGGAAGAAGCGGCAACTACGAGCAGAAGCAAGTTTTATGAAAAACATGTGGATGCAATGCACATGATGCCATGAGATGAGATGCAAGACATGAACAAAATGCAAAACAAAAGACAAAAACCCAACCACGGAGGAGATAATATAACACATAGCCGGAAAAGGCAAGAGTTGGAGTTACAATTATGGAAAGTTACATCCGGGGTGTTACACATGGTCTCATCATTTAGGGTTTGTCGTCACCGAGGCATCCTAAAATCTAAGCTTTTATCATTTAGGGTTTGTCGACACCGAGGCACCCTAAAAGCCTAAGCTTTCATCATTTAGGTTTTTATCGACACCGAGGCACCCTAAAAGCCAAGGTTTTATCATTTAGGGTTTGTCAACGCTGAGGCCCATCCATAACACAAGAGGCAGTTGATCCTACTTAATTAAGTACTAAGATACCCTGCCCATGCATCGTCGCAGTATTTCCATATGTCCTATTTTTAGCAAAGTCATGCTAAAATTGACGGAAAATTTTAGCATGACCTTTGCTGAAAATAGGACATATGGAGTACCGAATTTGCCGGAACGGAAGTTAATCGACATTCCGCAAACTCAAGGGCCTCTCGGGTACTCTGCAAAATCATCACGACACGATGGTCGGAGACAAAACCCAAGCAAACTAGCACCACAATGTGCCTCTACTTTCATATGGATGAAAAGGCCACAGACCATATGGTCCTCTGCTTTCATATGGACAAAAATTAGCTCAACTTATGTGAGATTCCATTCCAGATCTAATAGGTCACCCAACAAAAAATCATCAATAGTTTAGCAAGTCTGTACCCTCAAGAATGAACATATAGCAATATTTGTTGTCCCCCCATAACATACGGAAATCAAAATTAGCTCAACTTAGATGAAAATTGCCTTTGCTGCATGGAATAGAACATAACGTAAGGAGGTGTTGCAACAACGTATATACTTTATCACATTATAAGTCCTCACACCATCAACTATGACAAAATCTGAGAGTATAAGTCTGGTTACATTCACCCAAGTCCAAACATAAAATTCTGTCCAACATAGTACAACCCACTTTGATAATTTCATAGGATGTAATATACCGAACGAAACCTGACAAGTGATATGTGTTTTAAGTATATACAGAACAGCCTCTAAAATTTTCATGTTGTAACTTTATTTTAATACCACCTCTAACAGGGCCTAATCTCCCATATCAAAATACTGTACCCAGGAACATATATTTCGGGACAGCAAACTAAACTGATAGCTGCTCTCAAACTATACATCTAAACAACACAAATAAATACTCTAAAGAAACCTTGAAACTTTATCTAAAACTTATGTAAAGGGGCAAACTCAAAATTCTGAGCCTAGCTAACTCATTTTTCAGATATAAGCTTGTTGTCCAGATTTGACAGTGCAGGTTTTAACCGAACCAAGTTCAGTTTACAGCCAGAGTCACCCCACGATCCAGATTTTCTCTAAAAGGTAACCAACATCTCGCATCCCTAACTAATTTGGTTAAACAAAGGATCTAGCATAAAATAGGGCTCTTATGAACCTTACATGGATGTTACAAAAATACCGGAAATCCAAGTTCAGTACATTGCAAATTGGTTTAATTGCCGCATAGTGCTTTTAAAAAAGTTGAATGGAAAAGGATGCAAATGATCCACATACTGACCATAATAAAACCGCTAGGACCAGCTGGTAACTAGAGGGGGGATACTCCAAAATTCTTGCAGAGTTAAGAGACAATAACAAAGTATCATGGTGAGACAGGACGCTTCGATTTAATCGCACACTAATCATGCACGCAAATGTGTACGATCAAGATCGGACTCACGGAAGATACCACAACACAACTCTACAAATAAAAAATCATACAAGCATCATAATACAAGCCAGGGCCTCGAGGGCTCGAATACAAGTGCTCGATCATAGACGAAGTCAGCGAAGCAACAATATCTGAGTACGTATATAAGTTAAACAAGGTGCCATAAGATGGCTAGCACAAACCGGGATACAGACGAAGAGGAGCAGGCCTCCCGCCTCGGGATCCTCCTAGGTCACTCCCGGTCGCCGCGGCGGCTGCACGTAGTAGTAGGCACCTCCCGAGTAGTAGTCGGCATAGGCGGCGGCGTCGACTTCGGCTCCTCGTCTGTTGCAGCAATCGAGTAGAGATAGGGAAAAGGAGGAACAAGGCAACCGTGAGTACTCATCCAAAGTACTGCAAGCAAGGAGCTACACTACATATGCATGGATATATGTGTAAAGGCCATATCAAGGACCGAATCGCAGAATGCCGTAATAAGAGGGGATAGCTAGTCTTAACGAAGACTACGCTTCGACACCGGTCTTGCAACCGGCTGTAAGAGGACAACGGAAGTCCTCCAAGTAACATCATATAGCAATAATCCTACCCGCAATCCCTCGCCATAACCCCGAGCGAGAGCGACCACCGTTGTATCCGCACTTGGAAGGGTGTGTTTTATCAAGTATCCGGTTCTAGTTGTCATAAGCTCAAGGTACAACTCCAAGTCGCCCCATTATCAAGATCACGGCTATCCGAATAGATTAATCACCGCAGGGTGCACCATCTTACCCAAGACGCTTGATCCCATTTGGCCGACACACTTTCCGGGTCATGCCCGCCGCAGAAGATCAACACGCCGCAGCCCCACCTAGGCACAACAGAGAGGCCAACACGCCGGTCTAATCCTAAGCCGCAGGGTCTGGGCCCATCGCCGAAAGCACACCTGCACGCTATGTGACGCTGCCGAAGCGCACTCCAGCCCATCAGCGCTCCACCCAATTCGGCGCTACTGCATCTGTCGCCGACGTCTCAAGTACTTCGGCTGATACTGCTGACGCCGGATACCCATAACTACTCCCGCAGAGATGGTTAGTGCGATAAGCTCAGAGCCAACCCAGATCAAATACCAAGACCTCGTTATGTGTTAAGTAATCGCTAACGCCGAACAGGCCAGGCCCACCTCTCTCCTAGGCGGTCTCAACCTGCCCCGCCGCCCCGCCACAAAGTAACAATGGGGCCGCTGGGAACCTGTGCCCACCTCACCGGATGGAGCCACCCGCCCTTTCAAATTTCATCTCCTAACAGCACCACATGTAATGTATAGTGTAAGGTATATAGATATACCCGTGATCAACTCCCGAGTGATCACGGCCCGATAGTATAGCACGCATTTGACAAGTATGAAGGGCCACAGATGAATGTACTAGCATCCTATACTAAGCATATAGGATTGCGTAAGGTAACAATGGGTTACAAGGACAAAGCTATGCAACAAAGATAGGAGTATCTCAAAACAAGAATATGCTATGCTACTCTAATGCAAGCAGTGTAGATAAGAGTAGGCGATATCCGTGATCAAGGGGGCTTGCCTGGTTGCTCGCAAGAGAGAGGGGTCGCCGACAATCGTAGTCGATCACAGGGGGGTACCGCAGCGGTCTCGGGGTCACCGGAAAAGTAACGGAGGGGAAACATAATAAATAACAGAGCAATCAAAGCATAACAAAGCGTAATAAGACAATACGCTGTGCTCGTGTGCCCTAACGCGTATGAGGTGATACTGTTAAGGGGGAAACATCCGAAGTTATCCTGCCCGGACGCCCGCCGATGATGAACCGGAGAGGAAAGTTTGCAGGTTCGATAGGTTAGAGACGTGTGGTGGACGAACGGATCGCGATCCGGATTCGCCTCGCTGCTCGAGCAACTTTCATGTTGAAATTATTTTAATCCGGATTACGGATTAAAAGATATGATTTATAAAAG
The DNA here is from genome assembly GCA_021605205.1 of Aegilops longissima. Lineage (NCBI taxonomy): Eukaryota > Viridiplantae > Streptophyta > Magnoliopsida > Poales > Poaceae > Aegilops > Aegilops longissima. The sequence continues at coordinate 556,121,500 of CM038678.1, forward strand.
ATTTTATTAATTTCGAATTTTAATTAATTATTTAATTAATTTCGAATGGCATTTATGACATCAAGATGATGTCATGCCGACGCTATCACCAACAGGGTTGACTGAGTCAACCCCGACATGTGGGACCGTGGGGACCCACTGCCATCCCCCAATTAAGTTAATTAGGATTAGGTTAAATTAACTATGGTTTAATTAAACTAATTAGCTAATTGAATTAATTAACCCAATTAAGTTAACTTAAGTAATTACTTAATTAATTAATTATTAATTAATTTATTTATTTATCTAATTATTATAATTTTTATTTATTTTTTTATTTTTTTAAACGTTAGGGCGGGCCCTTGGTCAGGGCCCAGTGGGGGTTTATGGGCGCAAGGGCGCTGGTTACGGGCAAGAATCTGCTGGCCCCGAAGGCCGCCGGCGGCGGCTAAGGGCGCCAAGGCACACAGAGAGCGGGGAGCAAGGCCAGGGGGCGCAGGACGACACGCCGCGTAGGCGAGGCTATGGCGGCCAATGAGCCGGGAAGAGGGCTCAGATAGGCCGTAAGGGAAGAGGGAAGGAGGGGCCTCAGTGGGGGAAGGCAGGTCGTGGCAGCGGGCTCGGGTGGGAGGTCGTCGGGGACGACGGCGCCGGCGAGGAGGAAGGCCGGCGAGCGGCGGACGAGGGCGATGAGTGGCGACAGCGGGGTCGGCCCCGATCCGACCTGGTCGGGGAGAGGAGAGACGCTGCGGGCCGGGCGTGGGCGCCCGGTGGCGGGAGGCCCGCCAAGGCGCCGCGAGGTGATGAGGCGGCCGGGGAAGGGCGCCATGGGACGCTGCTTGAGGCGGGCACCGGGTCCCCGGGCGGGCCGTGGTGATGTCCGGCGGTGGTGGCGCGAGGCCGCTGGGGGAAGGGGCACGGCCGGGGAGAGGCGCAAGGGACGAGGGCGGGGGCCGCGAGGTGAAGGCGAGGCCTCGATCCAGACGGGAGGGGGCGAGAGGAGGGGCGAGAGGAGTGGGCGGGGATCGATCCTGGCCGGGATCGGCCGAGCGGGAACGGGTGGGGAGCTAGGGTTTGGGGTGGGAGCGAGGGGTTATGGAGGTCCGGTCTGGCTCGGTGGGCGGCCTGGCAGTGGGCTAAATGGGCTGCTCGCCCAAATGAGAGGGGGGTTGTTCTCTTATTTTTATTTTTCTTCTTGTTTTCCTTTTATTTATTTTACCTTTTTACTTTTCTATTTTATTTTAGTCTTAGCAATTTACTAAAGTGGCACCTAATAGAATTTACAATTTATGCCAACGCCACATTAGTTTATTACTTATAACAAATCAGTCTTGAAAATGTTTATTAATTTTAAAGCACTTATATGGTTGCATTGCTACTGTTTTATTCATTTTAGAGTAATTAAACATTTTATAAAAGTGTGGTTCCACCACCATAATTACTTATGAATTATTTGGAACCACCAACACTTTAGTTTTAATATCTGAAAACTTTTATTGTTTGACTTTGTTTGAATTTGAATTTTGAATCGGATTTGAACTAACGCGAGATTTGTCAACAGAGTCGAGGTGACGGGCATCATTAGTGCGGATTACTGTAGCTTAATTACCCCAAGGCCACAATTCTCCTCCATTACAAGAAATCTCGCCCCAGATTTAAGAGGGGAGCAAGGGGAAAGGTCCGTTACGATAATCTAACGGATCTTCTCAAGAAGTTAATCCCTTCGCTGATGTCTTCAATCCTTTATTCTCGATGCATCATGATAAACTGGTCATCATTTCTTCGAACTCCATCGCATTTCACGAACGATAAGGGCAGCTCACTACGACACAATGCTTTTAAGGAAACCATCCGGGCTAACCCATGAATTAGTATAAGATTATCTCTCGAGTTGAACATAAGAAATACTCGAGAGTAAGGTACGAAGGTACCATAATAGGCTCCAAGCGGATAGATAGTTGCTCAAGCCCCAACCAGAGTGAGAAAGGGGTTCAGAGTAGCGAGATTAAGTATCGCGTCTGATACTAGGATTGATCAACAGGCAAGTGGCCCATGAATTACATACCAGGGCAAGCGTGGGGAATAACTTCGGCAACAGGGGTGTACAGGAGAGTCGGGTTTCGATCCTGTGCAACTATGGGTTATGGGCCCACCATGTGGTTAAAAATAGGAAGGTCGGGGACATCTTGCACGATCATGTAAGCAAGGCATGTCCGAGGAGAGTCTCGAGGGTCATGTCGGCAACAACATAGGTACTATAGGCGAGGGACGAAGAGAACCATTTTCCCGCCGCTGAACGAGGCGGACCAATAGGCAAGGTTCTCGTCCGTCGGTGGTTACCGGAATGTCATCAACAATAGTAATAGGTATTTAATAACGAGTGGTACAACGAGGTGCTTACCTGCAGGGATGATCACCGCTAGATTATATAGGTCACAAGAAAGGTTCAAATATCCCATGGAAAGTAAAATATGATTAGCATATTAAATGTAATAATGGAAAGGAAAATGTGTTTAAACACATATTTCGTGGATATATCCTTACCAAGGATAAGCAGAGCAAGATATCCACGATAGTATATAATGTAGAAAACCCTTTAGGTAAGGGAGAGAAATTTCATGACATTACCCATACAACGGTGTTCGGATAATTGAGCAAGAAACATTTAGCATTGGGCTTCAATGTTCTTGTTGAAAATCAACGATCACGTACATGCTACGAGATAGCATTGACATGGCCTTCGTGTGAAGATCAGACTTTGGGATCACGGCGATCCATCTCGAATAACTTGTAGAATCAAGATACAATTCCTCATGGATGAATGGATAACCCACTGAAAAGGAATCTATAATGATAGGTCCTCCAACCGGGGTGCTAGGCATGACATCATGCTACCGGTTCATCAAGGACCAATAACATAAACCTTGAAAGTTGTCCCAACCATCATAACTGACCGAAGTTTCAGATCCGATTGGTGTCAAGATACCTCGACTTAGGATACCCGAGAAGACCAGGTGCAACGAAATTGACGAGATGACATTGTAAGATTCTCGAAAATGAACTATGGAGTGATTTCCGCTATCAAAAGTCCATCATTAACCCAAGGAGAGGACAAGGAGGTTTCTAGTGAACTCAACGGTAATTCATCGAGATTCCCAAAAGATGGATTTCACAATTAAGGAACAAGGAGATAACATTTGTCACTCAAATGATATAAGGAAGTATGCTCGAGGAAAACATACACAATTAAACATTGGTTGAAAGGTGCGCCCGAAATATGGGTTGGGTTGCACGACCAATGTCAGAAGGGTGATTCAATAATCAACAACCTAAGAATGAACTTTCGATCGTTAACTTCAAAGCAATAGGGTTGCTAGAAGTCCAGAACTCAAACAACATGATTACTTGTTGGTACACCGGTTGGAAGCAACACGGGGACCAAGAAAGAATGGTGATGGTGAGAAGCATCTCAATACCAAGAATTTCTTAGGAGGTGGAGCAGTCCTCACAACATCCTTGATATCGCAGATGGTAATACTCCAAGGTAAAGAAGAACAAATGCTGGATAGCAAGGAACCCAAGGTATAACACCAAACATGAACAAGCTCGTGTTGGTGGAAGGCAATAAAGTGGTCGATTTATAATACAATTCATCGAGGGCAAGGATGGTATTTCTCATCATAAATTCAATTGATATCCCGGATGAGCTCGTATGTCGTTGATCACGACACCTTTGTCGCGAGAGTTCATGAAGATGTAATCGATCGGCGGCGACATCAAGTCAAGTAATGATGAAGTGAACGGTTATTGGAACCAAGGGTACGACACAAACTCAAACCAAGCTTGTTGTTCAAGGCTAAATGATATGACGATGAGGATCGACGAAGGTTAGTTCATCGTCGAAAATTTGTGCTCCGGGAAGAAGGACCGGTAGCATAGCTTAGAATCATCACGACAATGATATAGCCAAACAGGCTAGGAATGGCGGATCGGTTACAAATTCATACTTAAAGAAGATTATCAAGTGTCGTTGAACCATAATGCGACTCGGTTCGCTTATCGGTGTCTTTGAGTGTATAATAACTCGTGAGCCCGTGAAAAATTGGAATCAAGGGAAGGTAGCACTTGATGAAGAACTCATAAGAAGTTATGTTGTTCCATGATAATCTCGAGATACCAGGGTAATACTCGGCGACATATCAAAGTAGAGGTTGGACGGGGTTATTGCTCTACGTAAGACAAGTACTCTAACTTGTCCGAGAATTAGAATCAAGGAGAACAAACATGGTCGGAACCACGGTTGCGTAGGGAGCAATTCACAGATACCGATGATATTTACCAAGAAAATAGTTATTATTACAAGAAGTTTACAAGACAGATCTACATCGTGTCCATGGGCATGAACACAAGTTCAAGGTCGACTCCCACTTCTTCAATGTATAACCTTCCATTCACTTCGCTTTGATAAAGGCATTAGTGATGAAAGTTGTACCGTGGAATACCGATGAGTATGACTCGTGAAAACTTCCGAGTTCACGATATAAAGGAGGACATAGGTTCAACCCGGCAGGTATCATGGAAACCTATACCGTAATCTTTAGAAATAATTAACTCAAGCTCAAGGCGAGCATGGTTGAGAAAGCAGAGGATACAATTTACCAAAGGCATTATGTATCGTGGAAGGTCTCACAAAGTTATTTAATATGAAGGATGCCGACGGTGAAATCAATAATGGACCCGATGGTCCAAAAGGGGTCCGACGTGAGCATCAAGATTTAACTAGAGGAAGAAGAATGCAAGGAGATCAAATTATAGAAACAATCGACTAACTCAATTGTCAAAAGCAAAGGAATTATGATTCCTAATCAAGGGATCAAGCAATGCTCGATTAGGGATGGATAAGTTGAACAGCCTTAGGGTACAATCAATCTACAATTGGATTGGTCGAGAACCAATTCCAGCTAAAAGAATGGCAGCTCAGCCGTAAAGGTAATTTATAAGGATCAATGTTGATTATGGTATTTGCAAACATATTGAGTCAATGCACTCAAAAGGATAATGACAAGGAATGTCAATATGACTACGAGACTTATGGGATTAACCATAATGCAAGCAAGCAAGAATTCCAAGAGCCAAAGGTTCCAGAGGATTCTCGAAGCTCAATTTTATTTTGAAGGCTTTTGTGAAACACATGAACAATCGATGAGCGGATACTCGACAAGTGCGAGCATTTATAAGGGGTATTCATGTGACAAGAACTGCTAGGCAAGAGGCACAAAGTATTCTCGTAACAAACAAAGAAAACTTCGGGTATCTTGTAATAACAAGATCACCGGGGATGATCGATGAATGGCAAGGGTAAGTAGTAATCCATACGGATTTATCGGTGGTCGAAATAGCAAAAGCGATGGGCACAACGTCTCAAGAGAACATCGAGAGTATCTTCGAATCTTCCGATGTAGCGTATAATCATCTCAAGTGGGGGCTCTCCGGAGAAAGTACTTGCGAGAACCTAAAGTTAGTTTTGTTTTTAGCAAAGTCGCTTAACCCGAATAGAAGAGAGTTCGTAATCCCGAGTAAAGATCGAGGAGTAAAAGATCCTAATACCACCCGATGGCGACGTGGGCCCATGGGCCGCACAGCCATGTTAGTAAAAGTTTTTGCAGTGTCTAGACTCGACTTCGGCCAAGGAGTGTGGAAGGGGAATTCCTACAGCAATGGCTCGATACCAATCTCAGACGCTTCGATTTAATCAGACACTAATCATGCACGCAAATGTGTACGATCAAGATCAAGGACTCACGGGAAGATACCACAACACAACTCTACAAATAAAAAAAATCATACAAGCATCATAATACAAGCCAGGGGCCTCGAGGGCTCGAATACAAGTGCTCGATCATAGACGAGTCAAGGAAGCAACAATATCTGAGTACGCATAAGTTAAACAAGGTGCCATAAGATGGCTAGCACAAACCGATACAGACGAAGAGGAGCGGGCCTCCTGCCTGGGATCCTCCTAGGTCACTCCTGGTCGCCGTCAGCGGGCTGCACGTAGTAGTAGGCACCTCCTGAGTAGTAGTCGGCATAGGCGGCGGCGTCTGACTCCTGGGCTCCCTCGTCTGGTTGCAGCAATCGAGTAGAGATAGGGGAAAAAGGAGGAACAAGGCAACCGTGAGTACTCATCCAAAGTACTCGCAAGCAAGGAGCTACACTACATATGCATGGATATATGTGTAAAGGCCATATCAAGGACCGAATCGCAGAATGCCGTAATAAGAGGGGATAGCTAGTCTTAACGAAGACTACGCTTCGACACCGGTCTTGCAACCGATGTAAGAGGACAACGGAAGTCCTCCAAGTAACATCATATAGCAATAATCCTACCCGCAATCCCCGCTCATAACCCCGAGCGAGAGCGACCACCGTTGTATCCGCACTTGGAAGGGTGTGTTTTATCAAGTATCCGGTTCTAGTTGTCATAAGCTCAAGGTACAACTCAAGTCGCCCTGTTATCAAGATCACGGCTATCCAATAGATTAATCACCCTGCAGGGTGCACCATCTTACCCAAAGACGCTTGATCCCATTTGGCCGACACACTTTCCGGTCATGCCCGCCGCAGAAGATCAACACGCCGCAGCCCCACCTAGGCACAACAGAGGCCAACACGCCGGTTCAATCCTAAGCCAGGGTCCGGGCCCATCGCCTCGAAAGCACACCTCGCACGCTATGTGACGCTGCCGGAAGCGCACTCCAGCCCATCAGCGCTCCACCAATCCGGCTAGGCCGCCTGTCACCGACGTTCAAGTATTTCGGCCGATACCACGACGCCGGATACCCATAACTACTCCCGCGAGATGGTTAGTGCGATAAGCTCGAGCCAACCCAGATCAAATACCAAGACCTCGTAAGTGTGTTAAGTAACCGCGCTGACGCCGAACAGGCCAGGCCCACCTCTCCTAGGCGGTCTCAACTCTGCCCCGCCGCCCGCCCAAAGTAACAAATGGGGCAGCTGGGAACCCAGCCCACCTCTACCGGGATGGAGCCACCCGTCCTTTCAGCCCCATCTCCTAACAGCACTACATGTAATGTATAGTGTAAGGTATATAGTATATACCCGTGATCAACTCCCGAGTGATCACGGCCCGATAGTATAGCACGGCGCATTTAACAAGTATGAAGGGCCACAGATGAATGTACTAGCATCCTATACTAAGCATATAGGATTGCGTAAGGTAACAAATGGTTACAAGGACAAAGCTATGCAACAAGATAGGAGTATCTCAAAAAAGAATATGCTATGCTACTCTAATGCAAGCAAGGTAGATAAGAGTAGGCGATATCCGTGATCAAGGGGGCTTGCCTGGTTGCTCGCAAGAGAGAGGGTCGCCGACACCGTAGTCGATCACAGGGGGGTACCGCAGCGGTCTCGGGGTCTACCTAAAAAGTAACGAGGGGAAACATAATAAATAACAGAGCAATCAAAGCATAACAAAGCGTAATAAGACAATACGCGGTGCTCGGTGTGCCCTAACGCGTATGAGGTGATACCGTTAAGGGGGAAACATCCGGAAGTTATCCTTGCCCGGACGCCTGTCACGATGATGAACCGGAGAGGAAAGTTTGCAGGTTCGATAGGTTAGAGACGGTGGTGGACGAACGGACTGCGATCCGGATTCGCCTCGCTGCTCGAGCAACTTTCATGTTGAAATTATTTTAATCCGGATTACGGATTAAAAGATATGATTTATAAAAGATTTTATTAATTTCGGAATTTTAATTAATTATTTAATTAATTTCAAATGGCATTTATGACATCAAGATGATGTCATGCCGACGCTCATCGACCAATGTGGTTGATCGAGTCAACCTCGACATGTGGGACCGTGGGGACCCACCTGTCATCCCCATTAAGTTAATTAGGATTAGGTTAAATTAACTATGGTTTAATTAAACTAATTAGCTAATTGAATTAATTAACCCAATTGTTAACTTAAGTAATTACTTAAGTAATTACTTAATTAATTAATTATAATTAATTAATTTATTTATCTAATTATTATAATTTTATTTTTATTTTATTTTTTTATTTTTATTATTTTTTTTTTAAAACGTTGTGGGCGGGGCCCTTTGGTCAGGGCCTGTGGGGTTTATGGCGCAAGGGCGCTGGAGATACTGGCAAGAACCTGTTGGTTCCCAGGCGGCCAGCGGCTAAGGGCGCCGTGGCCACGGGAGCGGGAGCAAGCAGCAGGGGCGCCATGGACGGACAACGCGAGGCGAGGCTATGGCGGCGCCAATGAGCCGGGAAGAGGGCTCGGCGTGGGCCGTCAAGGGAAGAGGGAAGGAGGGGGCCTCACGGGAAGGCAGGTCGTGGCAGCGGGCTCGGGGGGGAGGTCGTCGGGACGACGGCGCCGGCGAGGAAGGCCGGGCGAAGCGACGAGGGCGATGAGTGGCGATAGCGGGTCGGCCCCGATCCGACCTGGTCGGGGAGAGGGGAGACGCGGCGGCGCGCGGCGTGGCGGTCCGGGCGGGAGGCCCGGCGGGCGCCGGGTGAGGTGATGAGGCGGTGGGGAAGGGCGCCGTGGGACGCTGGCTGGAGGCGGGCACCGGGTCCCCGGAGACGGCGTGGGCGGTGATGTCCGGCGGTGGTGGCGCGAGGCTGGGGGAAGGGGCACGGCCGGGGAGAGGCGTCGGGGACGAGGACGGGGCCGGGCGCGGCGAGGTGAAGGCGAGGCCCTCGATCCAGATCGGGAGGGGCGAGAGAGGAGGGGCGAGAGGAGAGGGGGGGATCGATCCGTCGGGATCGGCCGAGTGGGAAACGGGTGGGGAGCTAGGGTTTGGGGTGGGGAGCGAGGGGTTATGGAGGCCAGGCCTGGCTCGGTGGGGCGCCGGCAGGCTGGCAATGGGCTGCTCGCCCAAATGAGAGGGGGGTTGTTCCTCTTATTTTTATTTTTCTTCTTGTTTTCCTTTTATTTATTTTACCTTTTACTTTTCTATTTTATTTTAGTCTTAGCAATTTACTAAAGTGGCACCTAATAGAATTTACAATTTATGCCATCGCCACATTAGTTTATTACTTATAACAAATCAGTCTTGAAAATGTTTATTAATTTTAAAGCACTTATATGGTTGCATTGCTACTGTTTTATTCATTTTAGAGTAATTAAACATTTTATAAAAGTGTGGTTCCACCACCATAATTACTTATGAATTATTTGGAACCACCCGAACACTTTAGTTTTAATATCTGAAAACTTTTATTGTTTGACTTTGTTTGAATTTGAATTTTGAATCGGATTTGAACTAACGCGAGATTTGTCAACAGTAGCCGAGGTGACGGGGCATCATTAGTGCGGATTACTGTAGCTTAATTACCCGGGCGTCACAGGTATCATATTTACAGTAACAGATCTTTGCAAATGCATATGACTGAATACAGCCCACATCATTTGTACCAAAATAGAAATATATTTGTCCACATTTATAATCTATCCCAACAACTTCAACAGGACCAACTACATCATAAACTAGGTCAGCAGTGAACAGAACATACTTCACTCTACAACATTCTACCTGTAAGTGGCAATGTATCAGTTTAACCCCTAGATGACATGCAGGTTGCTAAACCATAAGCCTAACCAGATGACATGCAGTATACTGAACTTGGATTTACATGGATGTTACAAATAGTGGAGGCGCGGTCGCAGGTGGTGAGCTATCGCTGGCGGGGCTGGAGCGCGCGCCAGGGGCCGAGGGAGCACGGCCACGGGGGCGGCAACCAGAGCTAGGGCGCGGTGGTGCGACAGTCTACGGTGAAGAAATCGAAGGGGGAAGGGGAACCGGTGCAGCTCACCGAGAGGAAGACGACGGCGAGCTCGTGCGGGGCCGGGGTTGACAAGGTGACGCGGATCGACGGTGAGGCCGCGGTGGCTGGAGGTGGAAGAAGACCTCGATCCGCACGATGCAGAGTCGTCGAGCTCGAACAGGTGGCCGTAGATGACGAGAAGAACACCGCAGAGCTCCTAGACTCCTTGGTGGGTGCGGCGACGACGGTGGTCGCGGGACGATGCAAAGGATTTGCGATTTACCTAGTCGGGTGAAGCAGCGAGGGAGGGGAAGTGGGAGGTGCTAGGGTGTGGAGGGCGCGGGGTCGCCGGGCGGGCGCGGGGAGCCGGAGCGGTGTGGAGCGGGCGGGGTCGCTTGAGCGGGTGTGGCGAGGAGGGAAGGGGATCCGCGAGGAGAGGGAAGGGGATCGCTAAGGGCATCCAGCTAGAGGGGGGGGGTGTTAGTAATGTCACATCATCTAGGGGTGCGCCATAAAAACACTGATAGCAATGGCGCACCATCCTCTGGTGCGCCATTAGTAACTTTTTTTTTCTGATAGCAATGGCGCACCCTCCTCTGGTGCGCCATTAGTAACTTTTTTTCATTACTTTTTGTTGCATCTAATAATTTGTTTTTTTATCAAATTTGTTATTTTCATGAGGACTAGAACAGAAGATATCGTCAAATATCATCAAATTTGCTTTTTTGAAAATATCATCAAATTTGTTTTTTTATTTTTAATTGAAAATATCATCAAATTTGTTATTTGAAAATATCATCAAATTTGTTATTTAAAAATATCATCAATATTTTTTGGATTTTTAGTTGCATTCATTTGTGAATTGATAAAACATTTATGAATATGAAAAATATCATCAAATTTGAAAAAATATTCATGAATTAAAAAGTGCCCATGAAATTTAAAAATATTCATGAGTTCAAAAATATTAACAAATTCAATATTCATCAGACTAGAATGTAAGAAATATCATTTCAAAATGTCGAAATACAATCGAGAAATGAAGACTACGATTTAAATACAATCGATCTTAGCTAGCTATCTTTTCACAATCTTCTTGCCCTTCTTTTTTGCAAATGGAGTTCTTCTGTTGAATGGACGTCCTTTAGGTAGGGTGGTCCTGCTTCTTCTTGTGGTGTATGGCACTACATCGTCGTCGTCATGTTCCATCTTCGGTTCGCCGTACTTGTCGAAGTCTTGCTCATTGGCGACTCCATCCATTCCAATGATCTTCCTTTTGCCTCTCCTCATGACAACATGGCTGGGCTTTGACGGGTCGGCAATGAAGAAGCATTGTTCCACTTGGGAAGCCAGTACTCATGGCTCATTTTTCGCGGTGACGTTTGCGCCCGTGGTCTTGGATTTGGCTTCGAGTATAACCATGGTGGTGAAATACGGTTTTCTTTTATGACGCTCTTGCTCCATCGACACGGAACATCCGGACCTTCTCTCGGAGCTCAGCTCCCGTGATCTCCTCGATCCTTCCATAGTATCTGTCCTTGTCGTTACGGTGTAGGATTCCATCGTTACCACAGGAGTTCGATAACCATCGCTCTTCATGTCCTTGTCCTCGGTTTAGAATGTGTAGCCGTTGATATCGTACGCCTCATAGGTCATCAGGTTGTGCTCAGCGCCCTGGGACAATGCGAATATGAGTTTTTCTTCCGCGGAAGAATCCTCATGTAGAGGGTACGACAGAAGCTTCTCCTTGAACCAACGCGTGAAACATGAGTTGTGCTCTTTGATTATATCTCCGTCCGTCCTCTGTTGGCCTCGATCATTGTACATATTCTTAATAAAGGTTTTGTGCTCTACCACCCAAGGATCGACCACGTCTATGTGTTGTAGCGCGACTAGGTTTGCTCTTTCAAAGTCGGCGAAGTCAACCTCGAAGTCGACATGCATTTCGCAGCGACCCTCACGGTGACCCCATCCAACGAGCCCGCCGAGGTGCTGCTGACGGGCGACCAACGGGTTCTCGATGCCTAGATAATTCATGCAGAGGAGATGCACTCTTGGTCGAAAAGCCCCGCTATGCTTCCCTCTGGACGTGACATGTTGTGAACGTATCCTTTGATGACACCATCATCCTTTCGAATGGCATCATGCTGTGCAGGAACGTCGGCCCGAGTTGGATGATATCCTCCACAATATGGACCAGTAGATGCACCATAACATTGAAGAATGCGGGCGGGAAGTACATCTCAAGCTCGCATGGTATCACCATGATCTCTTCCTGTAGCCTTCTGAGTTGCCTCACGCCAATCGACTTCCGAGAGATGACGTCGAAAAAGTCGCATAGGCCGAATAGCGTTTCACGGACGTGCGCGTCCATGATCCCATGGATTGCAACTGGAAGTATCTGCGTCATCAACACGTGACAGTTGTGAGACTTCATCCTGCTGAACTTCTGCTTTGCTGAGTCTAGGTATCTGCTTATCTTCCCCGCGTAACCGTAAGGAAGTTTTACTCATATGAGGCAGGTGAAAACTGCTCGATCTCCTCGACTTAGAGTGAAGCACGATGAGGGTAGTCATTTCCGGTCTTCTTGGCCTTTTGCCTTTGCGACGACTTTCCGTGTCCCGCTTCACCTCATCATCATCATCATCATCATCATCATCGTTAGCGTGAAGCTCCTCCCCGATGCCCATTGATTTCAAGTCCGCCTTGCTTTCGCCCATCTTTGGTACTCTCGCATGTTGAGCAGGGTACCAAGCGGACTCGCGCACATGTTCTTCGTGATATGCATGACATCAAGGCTCGAGGCACATGGTGGATCTTCCAAGATGGCAAGTCCCAAAAAGCAGACTCGCTTTCCATACCTTCAAGAGCGGCTCGCGCCTTCGCTTATTTCCGGCTCTGCGCCTTTTGCTTCTTTCCCAAAGAAGGGCAATCTTTCCAATTTTTCAACAGCTCGTTTATTTCCCCGCCGCCTCGTGATGCGGGCGTCTTCGTTCGGTTTCACCATCGAATGATCCTTGCGTTTTCTCCATGGGTCATCGTCGCAAGCCACCTTCGATGTCCCATGAACACGGTTTTCAAGACTCAAGATCTCTATCTAGCTGGTGATATGTTGTGTCATCCATGCACCGACGCATCCGTAAAATCCGTGGACCACCCGCCTTGCATGAGATATCTCAGAATCGAGATAGTCGTGCAATCGTCGTGAGCAAAGGCGGCTCTCATAGGGAAATATTCTTTCTCTGCGGCGTCCACGATTGGCTGGCGTTATTCACAGCGTGTCTAGCTCCTCTTCAGCAGCCCTAGATACGATTGATGTCGTTCCTCGGTTGTTTCGCCCTTCAATTAGCATACTCATGTGAATGTACTTCCTCTTCATGCACAACTGGGGGGAAGGTTGTACATCCACACAAACACAGGCCAAAAGCTATGTGTGCTTCTCACGGCTGCCAAACGGATTGACTCCATCGGTGCTCGCGCCAAAGACGATGTTCCTTGGATCGTCCCCAAATTCAGGTGTTCGAAGTTCAACGCTTGCCACCGCTCGCATCCTTAGGGTGACTCAAAGATCTTGTCTTTTTATTTATCTCCGGATCATTTCCGCCATCTTCTCGCTTCTTCTCCTCCCTATCTGCGTGCCAACGCAGGAGCTTTGCTAGCTTAGGGTCCGCGAAATACCGCTGCATACTAGGAGTGATCAGAAAGTACCACACCACTTTTCGAGGAGCTTTCTTCCTCTTCTTGTATCGAGTGACGCCGCACACCGGACATATGATAGACTCCGCGTGCTCGCCCCGATAAATGATGCAATTGTTCATGCACACATGGTATTTCACGTGCTGTAAATCCAGAGGACACACGATTTTATTCGCCTCCTCGAAACTGGTCGGGCACTTGTTCCCCTTGGGAAGACATTCGCGCCAGAATGACATGTTCTCGTCGAAGCATGTGTCGGTCATTTTGTGTTTTACCTTCATCTCCAGAGCCATGAGCGTTACTTTTCAAAGCGGTATCCTCGGGCATGCATCCTTCATACAATGGAGTAACTGCGTCTATCTCCAGTTGATCCAGCTTGGCTTTCTCCCGGGCGGTAGCTCTTGCGTTATCCGTCTGCTTGAGAAGCACCTCTTGAATATGAGGGTCCTGCACCCAGCCCATCAATGGTCCATCATCGTCTGCTCCGGCAGCTTCATCTTCATGATCATGGCCTTCGTCTTGATCTTCCTCATCATGACTGTGTACAGCATCACCGTCGTGATCATGTCCTAGAGATTCTTCGTCTTCTCACCCGCCCTCGCCGCGGTGGTTGTCTTGCTGCCCTTCCTCATTTCTTGCCCGACCCCCATGGACGACTTCATAGTCATCTTCATCACCTTGCCACCGATAGCCATCCATGAAACCACGCCAGAGCAGGTGGTCCCGCACCTGCCCGGAATCCGGGTCCGCAATAAGGCTCTTCAGCTTGCATCTTCGACACGGACATCTTATCTCCGTCTCGTTCTTTTGAAGCATCTCGGCCTTTGCGGAGCTCAAAAACCAATTCATGATGCCTTCGGTCATCGTGCGGACCATGGTCGCCTGCGGGGTAGAGCATAACGATACTTTAGAACCAAGAAAAAATTTGGCATGACTTTGCCTAAAAATAGGACCAAAAAGAATACATAGTGCCAAATTCTCGCTGAAATGGAAATGAATCAACATTCTGGCAAAATATTGGCAACTATCGCATTTCAAATACCGGTACCTGCTAAGACAAACATATATGCAACGCCACAAACATATGCAACACCACAAACATACGTAGATCTAGCTAGGCCATAAAAAGTGCATGTGCACGTTGTTGGAGGGAGAAAAAAGTAGATCTACAACATAAAGAAATCTTTCCCCTTACTTACCTATCAAACAAAGGTAATTTAACCACTTAATTTGGGTGAATCTATGGTGAAAATGAGGTGAGGAGGAGGAGGCAGTCGAGACAAGCCTGGAGGAGGAGGTGGAGAGAATGAAGTGGGGAAAGTGAGTGTGGTAGGTGGCTGTCCAAAATATCTAGCTGGTCTCAGGTTACTAATGGCGCACCACCTAAACATGCGCCATTAGTAACACTGGTTACTAATGGCGCACCAGCTAAGGGTGCACCATTACTAGTTTTGCAATATATATATATATATATATATATATATATATATATATATATATATATATATATATATATATATATATTGTCGTAGTGGCAATCGTGGTTGTGGTGCGCCTTTACTAGTTTGAACTAGTAATGGCGCACTTCACGCTGGTGTGCCATTACTACTTTTGAAAAAAAATAAAAAAATTCAATAGTGGCGCACCGATCAAGTGGTGCGCCATTACTACTTTAAAAAAAAGTAAAAAAATCAATAGTGGCGCACCGATCGTGTGGTGAACTAGTAATGGCGCACTATGCCCTGGTGCGCCATTAATAGTTTTGGAAAAAAATTGCTAGTAATGGCGCACCATGTGTCTCGTGCGCCATTAGTAATGAGGACACTAATGTTGCACCTGTATCTAGTGCGCCACTGCTATATAGCAGTGGCGCACCATATACACGGTGCGCCATTAATGTCCATATCAGCTATAGCCCTTTTCCTAGTAGTGTCAAGTACCGAATGCACGGCACCTCCGTGTTCTACATACGTTCAGCTCGATGACATCCCTCGCCTTCTTGATCCAGCAAGACGTCGAGGTAGTAGATGAGTTCCGTCAGCACGACGGCTTGGTAACGATGATAGTGAAGTGATCTCTGCAGGGCTTCGCCTAAGCACTACGAAAATATGACCGGGGGTGTAAACGGTGGAGGGGGCGCCGCTCACAGCTAGGCAATTGTCTGTGTGTGCTAGGCACCCCCTCCTCATATATATAGGTAGGAGGGAGAGGGAGAGGGCAATGTGCGCCCCAAGTAGGACCGAATCCTACTTGGTCTCCTACCCTCGGCCGAGCCCCCCTGCCATGTTCGTTGGAGGGGGAAGGAAAGAGGGGGGAGGGAGGGAAGGGGGAATCCTATTCCACTCTTTGCTTTCCCTTTCCCCTCTTTCCTTCTCCTCCTAGGCCGGCCCATATGGGGGGTGCACCAGCCCCTTGTGGCTGGTGTGTTTCCCCTCTTGGCCCATAAGGCCCATATATTTTGTTGGGGGTGCCCGGAACCCTTCCGGTGACCCAATAAGTACCCGGTACCCGCGAAACACTACCGGTGTCTGAATACTATCGTCCTATATATGAATCTTTACCTCTTGACCATTTCGAGACTCCTTGTCATGTCTGTGTTCACATCTGGGACTCCGAACAACATTCGGTCAAAAATCACATACCTCATATAATATTATATCGTCAACGAATGTTAAGCGTGCGGACCCTAAGGGTTCGAGAACTATGTAGGCATGACCAAGACACCTCTCTGGTCAATAACCAATAGCGGAACCTGGATGCCCATATTGGCACGAATATCTTTATCGGTCGAACCGTTATGACTAACATATGTAATTTCCTTTTTCTATCGGTATGTTACTTTCCCGAGATTCGATCGTCGGTATATTCATACCTAGTTCAATCTCATTACCGGCAAGTATCTTTACTCGTTCCGTAATACATCACCTTGCTACCTCTTGAGCATGTGTTGGTTTTCCCTTGAATAGGAAAGGGTGATGCGACAAAGTAGCATAAGTATTTCCATCAATTTTTGAGAACCAAGGTATCAATCCAGTAGGAGATAACATGCAAGTCACCTAGTACCTGCACAAACAATCAATAACCTTGCAACCAACACGATAAAGGGGTTGTCAATCCCTTAACAGTCACTCGCAAAAGTGAGATCTAATAAAGATAGTAAGATAAATATTTTTGGTATTTTTGTTGTATAGATTGGAAAGTAAACATTGCAAAATAGTAAAGCGAGATGTGATGTAAATAAAAGAGATGCAATATAATAAGAAAGAGACACGAGGGCCATAGGTTTCACTAGTGGCTTCTCTCAAGATAGCATGTATTACGGTGGGTGAACAAATTACTGCCGAGCAATTGATAGGAAAGTGCATAGTTATGAGAATATCTAGGCAATGATCATGAATATAGGCATCACGTCTGTGTCAAGTAGACCGAAACGATTCTGCATCTACTACTATTACTCCGCACATCGACCGCTATCTAGCATGCATCTAGAGTATTAAGTTCATAAGAATAGAGTAACACATTAAGCCAGATGACATGATGTAGAGGGATAAACTCAAGCAATATGATCTGAACCCCATATTTTTATCCTCGATGGCAACAATACAATACGTGCCTTGCTGCCCCTACTGTCACTGGGAAAGGACACCGCAAGATTGAACCCAAAGCTAAGCACTTCTCCCATTGCAAGAAAGATCAATCTAGTAGACCAAACTAAACAGATAATTCAAAGAGACTTGCAAATATATCAAATCATGCATATAAGAATTAAGAGAAGAACCAAATAATATCATAGATAATCTTGATCATAAATCCACAATTCATCGGATCTTGGCAAACACACCGCAAAAGAGTAGTACATCGAATAGATCTCCAAGAACATCGAGGAGAACTTTGTATTGAGCACCAAAGGGAGAGAAGAAGCCATCTAGCTAATAACTATGGACCCGAAGGTCTGTGGTAAACTACTCACACATCATCAGAGAGCCTATGGTGTTGATGTATAAGCCCTCCGTGATCGATTCCCCCTCCGGCAGATCGTGGCAAAAGGCCCCGAGATGGGATCTCACGGGTACAGAAGGTTGCGGCGGTGGAAAAGTGGTTTCGTGGCTCCCCCTGATGTTTTTAGGGTATAAGAGTATGTATAGGTGAAATAAGTACGTCTGTGGAGCTCCGTGCGGACCATGAGGGTGGGGGCGCGCCCTCCGGCCTCGTGGCCGCCTCGCGGAGTTCCGGACTTTAACTTCAAGTCTTATGGATTTTGTTTGTTCCAAGAAAGATCATCGAGAAGGTTTCATTCCGCTTGGGTTCCATTTGGTATTCCTTTTCTACAAAACACTGAAATGGGCAATAAAATAGAAACTGGCACAGGGCCTTCGATTAATAGGTTAGTCCCAAAAATAATATAAAAGAGCATATTAAAGCCCATTAAACATCCAAAATATATAATATAATAGCATGGAACAATAAAGATTACAGATACGTTGCAGACGTATCAAGCATCCCCAAGCTTAATTCATGCTCGTCCTCGAGTAGGTAAATGATATAAACAGAATTTTTGATGTGGAATGCTACCTAACATAATTTTCTTTATTGTGGCACGAATGTTTAGATCCATAAGATTCAAAACAAAATTTTAATATTGACATAAAAACAATAATACTTCAAGCATACTAATAAAGCAATCATGTCTTCTCAAAATAACATGGCGAAAGAAAGTTATCCCTATAGAATCATATAGTCTAGCTATGCTCTATCTTCATCACACGAAATATTTAAATCATGCACAACCCCAATGAAAAGCCAAGCAATTGTTTCATACTTTTGATGTTCTCAAACTTTTTCAATTTTCACACAATACATGAGCGTGAGCCATGGACATAGCTCTATAGGTGGAATAGAATGGTCGTTGTGGAGAAAATAGTCTCACATCAACTAGGCGTATCAACGGGCTATGGAGATGCCCATCAATAGATATCAATGTGAGTGAGTAGGGATTGCCATGCAACGGATGCACTAGAGCTATAAGTGTATGAAAGCTCAACAAAAGAAACTAAGTGGGTGTGCATCCAGCTTGCTTGCTCACGACGACATAGGGCAATTTGAGGAAGCCCATCATTGGAATATACAAGCCAAGTTCTATAATGTAAAATTACCACTAGTATAAAAGTGACAACATAGGAGACTCTCTATCATGTAAATCATGGTACTACTTTGAAGCACAAGTGTGGTAAAAGGATAGTAGCATTGCCATTCTCTCGTTTTCTCTCATTTTTTTATTTTTTTTATTATTTGGGCCTTTCTCTTTCTCTTTTTTTATGGCATCTTTATTTATTTTTTGTCCGGAGTCTCATTCCGACTTGTGGGGGAATCATAGTCTCCATCATCCTTTCATCACTGGGACAATGCTCTAATAATGATGATCATCACACTTTTATTTACTTACAACTCAAGAATTGCAACTCAATACTTAGAACAAAATATGACTCTATGTGAATGCCTCCGGTGGTGTACCAGGATGTGCAATGAATCAAGAGTGACATGTATGAAAATCATGAATGGTGGCTTTGCCACAAATACGATGTCAACTACATGATCATGCAAAGAAATATGACAATGATGGAGCGTTTCATAATAAACGGAACGGTGGAAAGTTGCCTGGCAATATATCTCAGAATGGCTATGGAAATGCCATAATAGGTAGGTATGGTGGCTGTTTTGAGGAAGGTATATGGTGGGTATATGATACCGGGCGAAAGGTGCGCGGTATTAGAGAGGCTAGCAATGGTGGAAGGGTGAGAGTGTGTATAATCCATGGACTCAACATTAGTCATAAAGAACTCACATACTTATTGCAAAAATCTATTAGTTATCGACTACGCGCATGCTCCTCGGGGGATAGATTGGTAGGAAAAGACCATCGCTCGTCCCCGACCGCCACTCATAAGGACGACAGTCAATAAATTAATCATGCTCCGACTTCATCACATAACGGTTCACCATACGTGCATGCTACAGGAATCACAAACTTTAACACAAGTATCTCTCAAATTCACAACTACTAAACTAGCATAAATCAAATATCACCGTCTTCATATCTCAAAACAATCATAAGGAATCAAACTTCTCATAGTATTCAATGCACTTTATATGATAGTATTTATTATACGCATCTTGGATGCTCAGCATATTAGGACTAATTTTATAGCCAAAGCAAATTACCATGCTGTTCTAAAAGACTCTCAAAATAATATAAGTGAAGCATGAGAGATCAATAATTTCTATAAAATAAAACCACCACCGTGCTCTAGAAAGATACAAGTGAAGCACTAGAGCAAAATTATCTAGCTCAAAAGATATAAGTGAAGCACATAGAGTATTCTAATAAATTCCGATTCATGCGTGTCTCTCCAAAAGGTGTGTACAGCAATGATGATTGTGGTAAACTAAAAAGAAAAGACTCAAATTGTGGCACCCTGATCCGTATGGAGCAGGGGGCCTTCGCACGTCAGCCCAGGATAACACCTGACGCACGACAGGTCCATGATACAGCATTCCAGGTAAAATAATATTCATCAAATACATGTGTATATGATTACATCATTGATGAATACAATTATCTGGCATAGCCCGAAGGCTTTATAAATGGCGGCGGAAGTCTTGGTTTGGCAGCATAATAACTCTGGCTGGGCTCCACAACTCACAGGACTGGCAAGATTACGGCCTAGCACGACGGAACAAGCAAACAATTCGGGCACGACCTACAAAACTGCATGACACGCCAAGTCAGTACATTGAATGTACTTGCAAGACAACCAAATACATAGCATCCAAACAAACAGATGACAAAGCAAGAACCAAGCATATGCAACAGTCTACTTCAACACAACTTCTAAGCATGGCATGATATTAACTTGAATCATAAATCAAACTAAGCATGAATAACAACACAGCATCCACTAGC
The DNA here is from genome assembly GCA_021605205.1 of Aegilops longissima. Lineage (NCBI taxonomy): Eukaryota > Viridiplantae > Streptophyta > Magnoliopsida > Poales > Poaceae > Aegilops > Aegilops longissima. The sequence continues at coordinate 556,141,943 of CM038678.1, forward strand.
ATGGCATATCAGACTTACTTCTAGCAAAGCAACAGCAAATCATAGCATATCAAAACATGGCATGGCATCATGAAACTATGCTTAAAATAATCTACCAGTTACCTTCCATGAAGACATGTCGCATTAACCTTATGCAACAATCACTTACTATGCCACGGCTCCTCGGAGCACACTCATGACTTACCGAGACCTCATCTTGGGGTCATATCAACACGTCATCGTGACTTCTCACGATTATCTCATAACCCAAGTCACCACATTATTTATCACATCATAGTTATCACATTAGTTATTAGCAGATTTATCCTCCATTTTGACCAAGACATGATAGTGTGACCTACTACGAACTTGTGCCCATGACCGAGGACGCGGCTATCGATAGATTAAACACACACACTCTGCAGAGGTAGCGCACTGTACCCACACCACGGAACCCATGGCCTCGCACTCCCATTTGGGTGGACCAACGGCGTTCCGACAAAACCGATCTACTGCCATGACACTCTCCCGGCCACTCCGACCAACACCCCTTATGGGTTCAGTCCTGGGTGGCCCCGTACCTACCAAACGTACCAACGGCCACCGTCGTGGCAAAACGGTCCCAAACAGGGACATGAGCTCAAAACCTAACCCAGGCACACAAGGCTTATGTCCGCCTACCTGATCAGGGTAACGTGCCCATAACCTTCCCTCGCGGGAGGCATCGGCGAGAGGCATGACAATAGACCCAGCTAGGACCTCCCACAAGGTAAATGTGGTTGCACTGGAGAAAGGTCGATTTGGTGGCACTATGATTTCCCAGTGATGGCGGAGGAGGTTAGATATTAAGACATATTATTAACTTCTCCGTCATCAATCATCATGCGAGCATTTTAACATGAATGCAACAACTAGCATGCAACATACCGATGCAATAACAAAATCAAGCTTTTTAAATGAACAATGATAGCATGCGAAACATGGCAATAACAAGTACTAGCAATTTCACTAGTGCAACAGACTTATCATAACATCGATACAACTAACATGAAAATAAACTAGACAGAGGCATGATATTATCAGCAACAACAGCAAACTAGCCTGTCAACTTATTTCATGAAAGTATAAGCATGCAAGACAGATAACAAAAACATATAGCACGACTAAAATAACAATAGACGGAACAGACAAGAAACTACTGCAACTAAACACACACACAAGGTGCAAGCAAAGTAAACATGCAAGTTCGGGGCTCATGATAAGAGAGTGGCTTGCCTGGGGTCGATAAATACTTCGGGAAGAAGTGTGAAACACTCGCGGAAAGAGTTGTCGGAAACAGTTCTCTCTTGGAGGGGGCTGTTTACGGGCAAGGCAAAGTGGTCATTTTTACTGTGTGAAAACATTATGAAAATGGTACCAACAGAACGAGATCGACGAGCAGAGAACGTGAGCGTTGGAATCACCTCAATCGAAGTTACGGTTGCGGAGTTATGAAGGGTTGAAGCTCAGGGACCTATCGGTGAAATTTTTTCAGCAACCAGGCCCCTGGAGTAAAAACTGAACGCACCTTTGGGCAGAATACGTTTTCTGCAAAGGGAAACGTATTTTGAGCCGAAGTGCAAAGCGAATACGCTTTCAGAACTGAGAAAGCGTATTTTAGGTAAAAGAGGAAGCAAATACTCTTTCATATACCGAAAACGCATATCCAAAATACGCTTCCACTTACAGACACGGGCCCAGGGCGAGGTCAATGCGGAGACGCTGCCAAGTGGGGTCGCGCGGGGAGGGCCCGGCCTGGCCTTGCGTCTTCAACCTCCCGCTTGTGCGCGCGCCTGACAGAAGGAGGGGCTCGCCTCGACGATGATTGCCGGCGGCTCCGGCCACCGCAGACGACGGCCGACCTACCCACGAGCTCAGGAGCGAGAGGCACATCCCGTGGTGGTGTCTGCTGCCATCGAGGAGCACTAGGGAGGGAGCAGCAGGTCGCGCGGTAGAGGTGGGCTTCGGCCGCCGGTGAACAGGGTGCTCCGGTGGGAGAATGTGGTGGTCGGCGAGACAAGGAGGGTCGCCGGAGTGCGGCGCATCCATCCAGGGTGCGCACGGGGCTCGGGGGTGCTCGGGGGCTGGGAATCAAGAGGAACCCGAGGCAGCAGACATGGCGATGGTTGGGGTCGGGGAGGAGCTCCGGAGGCGAGGGGAGGGCTTAGGGAGGCGTTGAGGACTGTGAGGGTCTCGAGGGCACTACTTATAGCCGCGGGGGAGAGCTCTAGAGGGAGGGGGCGAGGTGACACGTGGCGCGGCTACGTGTACGTGCGCCGGCGACGCGCACGCGCGTCCAAGGGTCACGGCGAGGGGCGGCAAGGCGACGAGGGGGACACGGACGAGTGCCAGGAGGTCACGGAATCGAGCAACGCTCGCGGACGAGAGGAGGAAGCGGACAGGAGCGAGGAAACGATGGCACACACGGGCGCTCACTGTGTTCGGCGACGGCGACGGCTCAACGAGGAAGCAAACGAAGGGGGGACGAGCTCCAGGGGGAAGACGACGTCGAGGAGGATCTGCGTGACACACTTGGACAAGCCAGAACCGGTCGGAGCGGCGCTGCTGTTGCCAACAGTGTCTAGACGACCGATTTGGTTGGCAATGCCCGTGGTCACCATTGACAACGCACGCTCTGGTCGCCTACTTCACGCCAAACCTTGTCAGCAGTGGAGTCCTTCCAAGGCTCATAAAAGAAGAGGTGATGGCACGAGTAGAAGGGTAGTGAGCAGAGGGAACCAAGCTCGACAAGTTTGCTGTCGCAAACTCGGCCACATCCTGGTGATCAAACTAGAGGGATTAAGGACTAAGCGTGATATCTGGGAGGCTTAGGGAAGCAAAGACTATAGTCTTAGAAAGTTGGAAGGGATTTGGGCAAGTATTTAAGATAGCTGCAGTGCAACAAGGAAATATGGTCCAGAAAACAAATGAGGAAGAAGCACTCACTAGGAGTGTTGGATAGGGCTGCCACTTGGCAATTCTTGATGATTTTCTCATATGTAGATGCTGCAAAAAGATCATACCAAATGGACTTTCCAAGTTGGTACTTGTTTCACAAGCATCACATCTGACCAGAAACTTGGAAAAATTCTAGGAAACTATTGGCTAGATGAAATGAGCCAAACTCTTGTGGAGGTGGGTTATATGGATAGGAGAAGGCTTGGAAATATTTTCAGCCATAATGGAGCAAGATAAAATATACTTGCTTCACAAACTGAAAATTTGGACAGAATCAAAGAATTGCTCCTGTGCACATAGTTCAATGGAATGAGCTGAATTTTGGTGGAGAATGATGATATGGTCATTAGAGACTGCTGGAAAAAGTTTCAGCTCATTTTGATCATCTATGAGGGTACTTCCTTCACAAACAAGCAATCTGAACAGAAACTTGAGAAAATTGCCAAGGAAGATTGGATAGATGGATTGAGCTGATTTTTGGTATGCATTGGTGATTTATCAATGTTAATCACCCTACCAAATTTCAACTCAAATGGATCAAGGGTTCAAGCACTTCCTTTGCAAAAATTTCAGACAGGGCAGAAACTTGCATTGGATCATGTGCTTAAATTATGATCTTTGGAGCATGGTTTTAGATGGAAATTGTGGAGATATAGCAAGTAAAAGCTCCACAAATTATTTTGGAATTTTCCTTGCTATAAAAATTGTAGCTCCTTTGGAAAATGGCTGAAATGCAATATTGGTATTAAATAGGAAAAAGGCAATTTCCCTTATTTAAATGTGGCCAATATTTTTGCCAGAGCTAAGATTAGACATAAATATCAACTCCACCAATTCTCATGGATTTAGGAGATGACTAGCTATTCCTTTGGATTTTATCTCTCAGGTAGACAAGAAAATGAATAAATCACAATTCAAAAATATTGCATGGGACTCGGCAATATTTTTGCATATCCAAGGGTTAGGAGGATAGGAGGGTCTCTAGGAACAGATGGGATGATCAACAGCTCAAGAAAAATGATGACTCCTTTATAATCACAAAGGCCACATTCAAATTCCAAAAATTTGGAATTAGGATTTGAGATGATTCAAAAGAGGTCTTGCCCACTCACAAAGGTATGAGCAAGATTTGGAAAGGTTGGAAATGGCAAGAATTCTCAGAGTCATCCAGCAAACTCAGGAGGAAAATTGCAAAATGATTGCGAGGAAGAAATAACAGCACAAAAATTGATAACCCAATTTTGTGGTTGTTACAACTCTTCCCCCCTTAAAAAGAATCTCGTCCTCGAGATTTCTAGGGTTACATCAATAATAAAAAGATAACCACTCCGGGGAAAACTTCGGGGTAAATTATGAACCCTTCGGTCAGACTTCAACGAGTTGGGGGCACCGATAGTTGGTACACCCCGAGAGATATGGGCAAACACCGTTATGTCCACGGCTACGGGCACTCGAGATCAAACTCCTGAAAAATGCTAGATGCACCCAAGTGAACAGTGGATTCACCTGCTGACACGTGGGTCTAGGGCCCACTAGCGGCGTCCTTCTTCTACCTCTGGCTAACTGCTTCTTCTGTGCTGCTGCTCCGTGTGCGGCTTGGTGCAGCGCGCATCTAGCCCCTAGGACGATGAGGACCCTAGTGCCGTAGTGCGCGGCGTGACGACGCCGGTGCAGTGAGCACTCACGTCGCGGGCCAGCACCTTGTCGGCACTGCTCGCGGATTCGCCTCCTGGACGCCGGTGATCGAGCGACAAGCGGTTTTCCTGGACCTCGCTCACCGTACACCGGGGTTGGGCTATAAAAGACGGCAGCGCGGCTCTCTTCCAACACACAAACACAATGCTGCTCTACTACCTCTTAGATTTGGGCGAGATCGAGTCGAGCTCCTTCGGCGAGGAGGTGTTCTTGGCGGCGCTGCGGTTGTTCCTCGCGGCGCTGCTGGGCACACTGATCGGCTCGTCGATCCTCCTTATGATTCTCATCAGGAATGATCAGGTTCGGGACAACGCGTGGCTAGGTGCGGTAGCTCAAGATGCGGGAGAAGATGGTGCACTGCGTGGTCCTCCGCCACACTTGATCCTCCGTCGCTTTGCACCGACGGAGTGATCGTGTGCTGTAGTGGAGCGGGGTGGCGACTTGCCTGCGTCACACAAGGTAGTGACGGTGTGCAGGTGAGGTGACTGTGCCACCTCAGCATCACACTGGGGTACGAGGGAGAATTTCGCGGATTACTCCACGAAAAAGTAGGTGTCGAGGTAGAATCAGAGTTGAAATCTGTATCGGGGTAGATGTACTGGATTGAGTGAAATAAAGTTGGTTGTGTTCTTCCGGAAATGAAATCAGGAAAAAAGAATTAGTGACAAGGAACTGCCAAACGGAAATGCCTCTACGAGGCTCTTGGTTTAGAAATCCGGCACACTGGGTATGCACAGATAGGGAGGGATATGTGACTTTGCATTCCCCCGAGTACTGCCCTAATGTACTCGTGGGTGAACCGGGTATGCGTGCAGTATGTAGTACAAATAAACTAACAAACAGATGATGCAACAAACATGCAATGAAAACACAGCGGCCAAATCATTCTAAGGTATTTTAATGCTAGTGGGTATATGTACTCCTGGCACACATATACCTACACCAGCGCGCATTTTATTAAAGACTCGGGACGAGTCAATGTTGTTTTTAGTGTATGTGCTCTACTGATTGAAATCTTGTTAGCAACACATTGCCAACCCTGTCAAACATCTCTGCTTGACAGAGAGACAAACAAAAGCAAGCACGAAAACATACATAGAACACAGCATACGGATTACAACAGTACCAGCATACAACAAGGCACGAACGCTCTACGCGCTAAACGAAATAACTCATTCCGGGATACATAGTTATATCCTCATATCGAGGATGAATAGACTGACCGGCCTACTCGCAGTCACCTCACTTCGTGACAGAGGTCATGCAGAGGACTGGCCTTGCTGGGGCTCTCCGGGAGGACGAAGACTGAGCCAATCTCCATCTTCATCATCCGACAACACTATGGGTTGGGGTTCAACTACTGGGGTGTGGCTGAAATTGATCCAAGCAAATGTTGCTAGTGGATTCGGTAGAGAGCCTTGTCGAGGGTGATGATGTTTGGCCAAGGCCACAACACAGGCTGAGAGGGTAGCACTTGCTCGGATGGTGTTGGGTGAGCGGCTTGGGATGTAAATTTACGAGCCTCATGCTTCCTCTTGAGCACTGCGTTGGATTTCCCCGAAGAGGAGAGGATGATGCAGCAAAGTAGCATAAGTATTTCCCTCAGTTTTTGAGAACCAAGGTATCAATCCAGTAGGAGGCCACGCACAAGTCCCTCGTACCTGCACAAAACGATAGCTACTCGCAACCAACGCGATTAGGGGTTGTCAATCCCTTCACGGTCACTTACGAGAGTGAGATCTGATAGAGATGATAGATAATATTTTTGGTATTTTTGGTATAGAGACGCAAAGTAAAAAGTAAAAGGCAAAGTAAAACAAAGCAAGTATTAAAGTGATGGAGATTGATATGATGAAAATAGACCCGGGGGCCATAGGTTTCACTAGTGGCTTCTCTCAAGAGCATAAATATTCTACGGTGGGTGAACAAAATACTGTTGAGCAATTGACAGAATTGAGCATAGTTATGAGTATATCTAGGTATGATCATGTATATAGGCATCACGTCCGAGACAAGTAGACCGAAACGATTCTACATCTACTACTATTACTCCACTCATCGACCGCTATCCAAAGATGCATCTAGAGTATTAAGTTAAAAAGCAGAGTAACGCCTTAAGCAAGATGACATGATGTAGAGGAATAAATTCATGCAATATGATAAATACCCCATCTTGTTTTCCTCGATGGCAACAATACAATACGTGCCTTGCAAACCTTTCCGTCACTGGGTAAGGACACCGCAAGATTGAACCCAAAGCTAAGCACTTCTCCCATTGCAAGAACTACCAATCTAGTTGGCCAAACCAAACGGATAATTCTAAGAGACTTGCAAAGATAACTCAATCATACATAAAAGAATTCAGAGAAGATTCAAATATTATTCATAGATAAGATGGATCATAAACCCACAATTCATCAGTCTCAACAAACACACCGCAAAAAAGAAGATTACATCGAATAGATCTCCACGAGAGAGGGGGAGAACATTGTACTGAGATAAGAAAAGAGAGAAGAAGCCATCTAGCTACTAGCTATGGACCCGAAGGTCTGAAGTAAACTACTCACACTTCATCGGAGGGGCTATGGTGTTGATGTAGAAGCCCTCCATGGCGGATGCCCCTCCGTGAGCTCCTAACAGCCCCAAGATGGGATCTCGTGGATCAGGAAGTTGCGGTGGTGGAATTAGGTTTTGGCTCTTGTTCGATCGTTTGGGGTGCGTAAGTATATATAGGAGGAAGGAGTACGTCGGTGGAGCAACAGGGGCCCACGAGGCGGGCGCGCCTAGGGGGCGCCCACCTCGTGACCTCCTCTGTTGTTCCTTGGCGTGAGGGTCCAAGTCTCCGGGATCACGCTCGGTGAGAAAATCACGCTTCAAGGTTTCATTCCGTTTGGACTCCGTTTGATATTCTGCTTTCTTGAAACACCAAATAGGCAAAAAACAGCAATTAAATTTGGGCCTCCGGTTAATAGGTTAGTCCCAAAATAATATAAAAGTGGAAAATAAAGCCCAATATAGTCCAAAACAGTAGATAAAGTACCATGGAGCAATCAAAATTATAGATACGTTAGAGACGTATCGCATCCCCAAGCTTAATTCCTGCTCGTCCTCGGTAGGTAAATGATAAAAGAGAATTTTGATGCGGAGTGATACTTTGGCATAATTTCAATGTAAATCCTCTTAATTGTGGTATGAATATTCAGATCCGAAAGATTCAAGACAAAAGTTCATATTGACATAAAAATAATAATAATTCAAGCATACTAACTAAGAAATTATGTCTTCTCAAAATAACATGGCCAAAGAAAGTTATCCCTACAAAATCATATAGTCTGGCTATGCTCCATCTTCCCCACACAAAATATTTAAATCATGCACAACCCCGATGACAAGCCAAGCAATTGTTTCATACTTTAACATTTTCAAAACTTCTTCAATCTTCACGCTATACATGAGCATGAGCCATGGATATAGCACTATGGGTGGAATAGAAGGGTGGTTGTGGAGAAGACAAAAAGGGAGAAGATAGTCTCACATCAACTAGGCATATCAACGGGCTATGGAGATGCCCATCAATAGATATCAATGTGAGTGAGTAGGGATTGCCATGCAACGGATGCACTAGAGCTATAAGTATATGAAAGCTCAACAAAAGAAACTAAGTGGGTGTGCATCCAACTCGCTTGCTCATGAAGACCTAGGGCACTTGAGGAAGCCCATCATTGGAATATACAAGCCAAGTTCTATAATGAAAAATTCCCACTAGTATATGAAAGTGACAAAATGAGAGACTCTCTATCATGAAGATCTTGGTGCTACTTTGAAGCACAAGTGTGGTAAAAGGATAGTAACATTGTCCCTTCTCTCTTTTTCTCTCATTTTTTTTCTCTTTGGGCCTTTTTTTGGCCTCTTTTTTTCATGTTTATTTTTTTATTTTTCATCCGGAGTCTCATCCCGACTTGTGGGGGAATCATGGTCTCCATCATCCTTTCCTCACTGGGACAATTCTCTAATAATGATGATCATCACACTTTTATTTTTCTTACAACTCAATAATTACAACTCGATACTTAGAACAAAATATGACTCTATATGTATGCCTCCGGCGGTGTACCGGGATATGCAATGATTCATGAGTGTCATGTATGAAAGAATTATGAAAGGTGGCTTTGCCACAAATACGATGTCAACTACATGATCATGCTAGCAATATGACAATGATGGAGCGTGTCATAATAAACGGAACGGTGGAAAGTTGCATGGCAATATATCTCGGAATGGCTATGGAAATGCCATAATAGGTAGGTATTGTGGCTGTTTTGAGGAAGATATATGGTGGGTGTATGATACCGGCGAAAAGTGCGCGGTATTAGAGAGGCTAGCAATGGTGTAAGGATGGGAAAAAGTGTGTATAATCCATGGACTCAACATTAGTCATAAAGAACTCATATACTTATTGCAAAAATCTAGAAGTTATCAAAGCAAAGTATTACGCGCATGATCCTAGGGGGATAGATTGGTAGGAAAAGACCATCGCTCATCCCCGACCGCCACTCATAAGGAAGACAATCAATAAATAAATCATGCTCCGAGTTCATCACATAACGGTTCACCATACGTGCATGCTACGGGAATCACAAACTTCAACACAAGTATTCTTTAAATTCACAACTACTCAACTAGCATGACTCTAATATCACCATCTTCATATCTCAAAACAATTATCAAGCATCAAACTTTTCTTAATATTCAACGCACTCAAAAGAAAGTTTCACATATCTTGAATACCAAGTATATTGACATTAAGCAAATTACCATGCTATTAACGATTCTCAAAATAATCTATGTGAAGCATGAGAGATAAATAGTTTCTTTAAAAAAATCCACCACCATGCTCTAAAAGATCTAAGTGAAGCACTAGAGCAAAAATTATCACGCTCAAAAGATATAAGTGAAGCACTATGAGCAAAACTACCAAGCTCAAAAGATATAAGTGAAGCACATAGAGTATTCTATCAAATTCCAATTTATGTATGGCTCTCTCAAAAGGTGTGTACAGCAAGGATGATTGTGGTAAACTAACAAGCAAAGACGCAAATGATACAAGACGCTCCAAGCAAAACACATATCATGCGGTGAATAAAAATATAGCTCCAAGTAAATTACCGATGGAAGTAGACGAAAGAGGGGATGCCTTCCGGGGCATCCCCAAGCTTTGACTTTTTGGTGTCCTTAGATTATCTTGGGGGTGCCATGGGCATCCCCAAGCTTAGGCTCTTGCCACTCCTTGTTCCATAATCCATCAAAAGAATTTACCCAAAACTTGAAAACTTCACAACACAAAACTCAATAGAAATCTCGTGAGCTCCGTTAGCGAAAGAAAACAAAAGACTACTTTAAGGTACTGTAATGAACTCATTATTTATTTATATTCGTGTTAAACCTACTGTATTCCAACTTCTCTATGGATTATAAACTATTTTACTAGCCATAGATTCATCAAAATAAGCAAACACCACACGATAAACAGAATCTGCCAAAAACAGAACAGTCTGTAGTAATCTATAACTAACGCAAACTTCTGGAACTCAAAAAAAATCTACCAAAATTAGAAGACCTGGACAATTTGTTTATTGATCAGAAGCAATTGGAATCAGTATTTTATCACGTTCTGGTGATTTTTAATAATTCGGGCACTGAGCGCAAAGTTTCTGGAAATTACAGCAAGATCAAATAACTATTATCCAAGAAGATCCAATAGGTCTAGCTTGGCACAAACACTAATTAAAACATAAAACCACATCTAAACAGAGGCTAGATGGATTATTTATTCCTAAACATAAGCAAAAACTAAAAACTAAAAATAAAATTGGGTTGCCTCGCAACAAGCGCTATCGTTTAACGCCCCTAGCTAGGCATAAAAGCAAGGATAGATCTAGGTATTGCCATCTTTGGCATTCGGAGAGGAGGATCTCCTCTCTATGGCATTCATTCTTCTATTTAAGTTAAGCACATGGCCATTAATGGAAGAAGTATGATTAAGCACGTTATGGAAATTTGCCTCTAAACTAGACTTCATCTCTTTAATAATTTCATTTTGGTAAAAGCACAAGAGAGTTGTTGATTCAACCTTATCATTCATAGGGTGCCCAAATATAGTTTTCATTCTTTCATAGGTATCTATAGCATCCCCTTCAAGAAAACCTTCTTCAAAGATGGAATCTAAAACTTTTTGAAGGAAGCGGGCAAGCCAACATAAATTTTTTTTAAGTAAATTTCAATTTGATATTGTGGCACATAGCTAGCCCGAATCCTAAGTAACCTATCCCAAGCATCTTTTAAAGACTCATCAAGTAAATAGCGAACAATTCCAGAGTCATCCTCATCAAAATTATTCAAGCTCTCATTGGAGACCCCAGTGGGTCTTTCTATAGCATCATTATTTATGAGCTTAGAAAGGATAGAGGGGTTATCCAAGGCACTAGAGCTCGGGAGAAAACCCGTAGTTCTTTTTGATTCGGCCATGGCAACGGGAAAAAGAGGAGGAGACTGGGAAAGAGAGGGCGAATAAAACAGCAAGGGTGAAGTGGGGGAGTGGAAAACGAGAGGCAAATGGCAAATAATGTAATGCGAGAGATAGGGATTGTGATGGGTACTTGGTATGGTGCTTGACTTTTGCGTAGACTCCCCGGCAACGGCGCCAGAAATCCTTCTTGCTACCTCTTGAGCACTGCGTTGGATTTCCCCGATGAGGAGAGGATGATGCAGCAAAGTAGCGTAAGTATTTCCCCCAGTTTTTGAGAACCAAGGTATCAATCCAGTAGGAGGCCACGCACAAGTCCCTCGTACCTGCACAAAACGATAGCTACTCGCAACCAATGCGATTAGGGGTTGTCAATCCCTTCATAGTCACTTATGAGAGTGAGATCTGATAGAGATGATAGATAATATTTTTGGTATTTTTGGTATAGAGATGCAAAGTAAAAAGTAAAAGGAAAAGTAAAACAAAGCAAGTATTAAAGTGATGGAGATTGATATGATGAGAATAGACCCGGGGGCCATAGGTTTCACTAGTGGCTTCTCTCAAGAGCATAAATATTCTAAGGTGGGTGAACAAATTACTGTTGAGCAATTGACAGAATTGAGCATGGTTATGAGTATATCTAGGTATGATCATGTATATAGGCATCACGTCCGAGACAAGTAGACCGAAACGGTTCTGCATCTACTACTATTGCTCCACTCATCAACCGCTATCCAGCATGCATCTAGAGTATTAAGTTAAAAACAGAGTAACGCCTTAAGCAAGGTGACATGATGTAGAGGAATAAATTCATGCAATATGATAAATACCCCATCTTGTTATCCTCGATGGCAACAATACAATACGTGCCTTGCAACCCGCTCACATCTTTGGTAAGGACACTGCAAGATTGAACCCAAAGCTAAGCACTTCTCCCATTGCAAGAACTACCAATCTAGTTGGCCAAACCAAACAGATAATTCAAAGAGACTTGCAAAGATAACTCAATCGTACATAAAAGAATTCAGAGAAGATTCAAATATTATTCATAGATAAGCTGGATCATAAACCCACAATTCATCAGTCTCAACAAACACACCGCAAAAAAGAAGATTACGTCGAATATATCTCCACGAGAGAGGGGGAGAACATTTTATTGAGATCCAAAAAGAGAGAAGAAGCCATCTAGCTACTAGCTATGGACCTGAAGGTCTGAAGTAAACTACTCACACTTCATCGGGGGGGCTATGGTGTTGATGTAGAAGCCCTCCGTGGCGGATGCCCCCTCCGGCGGAGCTCCGGAACAGGCCCCAAGATGGGATCTTGTGGATACAGGAAGTTGCGGTGGTGGAATTAGGTTTTGGCTCTGCTCGATCGTTTGGGGTGCGTGGGTATATATAGGAGGAAGAATGCGTCGGTGGAGCAACAGGGGCCCACAAGGCAGGGGGCGCGCCCTAGGGGGGGCGGGGCCCACACCCTCGTGACCGCCTCTGTTGTTCCTTGGCGTAGGGTCCAAGTCTCCTGGATCACGTTCAGTGAGCAAATCACGTTTCCGAAGGTTTCATTCCGTTTGGACTCCGTTTGATATTCTGCTTCTTTGAAACACCGAAATAGGCAAAAAATAGCAATTACAGGCTTTGGGCCTCCGGTTAATAGGTTAGTTCCAAAAATAATATAAAAGTGGAAAATAAAGCCCAATATAGTCCAAAACAGTAGATAAAGTAGCTTGGAGCAATCAAAAATTACAGATACGTTGGAGACGTATCACCTCACGATAAGCTTCCTTGACAACTCCTACCGCATCGTTGTCCAGGGTTCTAAATTCGGCAAGCATCTTAGAAATCATCATCCCCTGGGCAGTGATATATTGCACCAGACGAGCGATTACGGGATCATCTCCTTGGATAGTGGGAGAAGGCTGAATTCCTGCTTCTGCCACAATGGGGAAAAAGCAGAACTCCCGCCTTTGTGCCACTTGCAGAAACTTGGTTCGGAGGTATAGGATGGCCTCCACAGCAGCGGCCTAAATGGCTAAATCAGCGGTAGGCATGGCTCTACCCTAAAAAACCAAAGGATGGCCATCTACTGCGGGACCTGGGCCGATGTGCACCCTTGCATCATAGCGATGAAGGTGAGGGAAGGGTGTCGACTGGAACACCAGGTAATCGGGGCTGGCATTACAGCCAAAGGCTTTGGTGAGCATCTCAGTAAGAAGAGGTGGAAAGCCAGGGTGGTTGACGGCAAAGGTGCGGGTGTAAAACTTGGGAGCTTTGAGGGTGTGAAAGTGCAACTATCCCTAGGTGGTTTTGGTAATTCCTAACAACATATAGCTCATTGAGCTAACATCATTCCAAGATGAATATTTTAGGAAAAGCTCAATGGATGGAATGGCATGGATGAGAAAAGTGGATCCCTCAAAATGCTAAGGATAAAAGGATTGGCTCAAGCTCAAAAGCTCAAGACTCTACATTTTATATTTTAGTGATCCAAGATCACATTGAGTCTATAGGAAAAGCCAATAGTATCAAGGAGGGATGAGGTGTTGCTTAATGATTTTCTTGCTCTACATTGCTTAGTGATATGCTCCAAAACCCTCAACTACTTTCTCATATCCACATATGACCTAAACCAAAATTCAAAATCGGCCCTACCGATTCTTTCTACCCGGCGCCACCGAGTTCAGATGTCATAGCCACTGCCACAAACCCTAGGCAAATCGGTCTCACCGATAGGGATCTTGGTCTCATCGAGATGGGATTGTAATCTCTCTGTTTCCCTTCGTATCGTTTCCCGAGATGAGCGATCGGTCCCACCGAGATTGCAATGTAAACTCCCTGTTTCCTTTTTGTAACATTTCGGTCTCACCGAAATGAGCGAATCGGTCCCACCGAGTTTACCTGACCAACTCTCTGGTTAGCTTATTACCAAAATCGGTCTCACCGAGTTTGTGTAATTGGTCTCACCGAGGTTACGTTATGCCCTAACCCTAACCACATCGGTCCTACCGAGTTGCATGTCAGTCCCACCAAAAATCCTAACGGTCACTAGATTTGCTGAATCGGTCCGACCGAGTTTATCAATTCGGTCCCACCGAGTTTGGCAAGTTGTGTGTAACGGTTAGATTTTGTGTGGAGGCTATATGTACCCCTCCACCTCCTCTTCATTCATAGAGAGAGCCATCAGAACAAACCTACACTTCCAACTTGTTGTTTCTGAGAAGGAACCACCTACTCATGTGTTGAGGCCAAGATATTCCATTCCTACCATATGAATCTTGATCTCTAGCCTTCCCCATGTCGCTTTCCACTCAAATCTTCTTTCCACCAAATCCAAATCCTGTGAGAGAGAGTTGAGTGTTGGGGAGACTATCATTTGAAGCACAAGAGCAAGTAGTTCATCATCAACACACCATTTGTTACTCCTTGGAGAGTGGTGTCTCCTAGATTGGCTAGGTGTCACTTGGGAGCCTCCGACAAGATTGTGGAGTTGAACCAAGGAGTTTTTAAGGGCAAGGAGATCGCCTACTTCGTGAAGATCTACCGCTAGTGAGGCAAGTCCTTCGTGGGCGACGGCCATGGTGGGATAGACAAGGTTGCTTCTTCGTGGACCCTTCGTGGGTGGAGCCCTCTGTGGACTCGCACCACCGTTACCCTTCGTGGGTTGAAGTCTCCATCAATGTGGATGTACAATAGCACCACCTATCGGAACCACGACAAAAACATCCGTGTCTCCAAATTGCGTTTGAATTCTCCAAACCCTTCCCTTTACATTTCTTGCAAGTTGCATGCTTTACTTTCCGCTGCTCATATACTCTTTGCATGCTTGCTAGAATTGTGCTGAGATTGCTTGACTTATGCTAAGATAGCTAAAATCTGCCAAAGACTAAAACTGGGAAAAGGATAACTTTTTATTTGGTCAAGTAGTCTAATCACCCCCCCTCTAGACATA
The DNA here is from genome assembly GCA_021605205.1 of Aegilops longissima. NCBI lineage: Eukaryota > Viridiplantae > Streptophyta > Magnoliopsida > Poales > Poaceae > Aegilops > Aegilops longissima. The sequence goes on from CM038678.1 coordinate 556,157,085, forward strand.
CTTTCGATCCTATAAGTGGTATCAGAGCTTTGGTCTCAATTTGCTTTGATTTCCGTAGCTTTTGGTGGTCATAGCCTTGGTTTCACAACCTAAGAGAGTATGGCGTCTAGCGAGGGAAATTATCACCGTAGAGGTCCTTACTTTGATGGTACAAATTTTGCTAGTTGGAAGCATAAGATGAAAATGCATATTCTTGGACGTAACCCCGCCGTTTGGGCTATTGTGTGTATTGGCTTGCAAGGTGAATTCTTTGATGGGAGAGAACCGAACCGTGAAGCTAGTGCGGAAGAGTTGAAGATGCTGCAATACAACGCTCAAGCTTGTGATATCCTCTTCAACGGATTGTGCCCCGAAGAATTCAACAAAATCAGCCATCTTGAGAATGCAAAGGAAATTTGGGATACTTTGATTGATATGCATGAAGGTACTGACTCTGTCAAGGAATCCAAGTTGGACGTGCTTCAAAGTCACCTTGACAAGTTCAAAATGAAGGATGGTGAAGGTGTCGCTGAAATGTACTCTAGGCTTGCGCTTATCACAAATGAGATTGCCGGCCTAGAAAGTGAAGAGATGACCGACAAATTCATCATCAAGAAGATCCTAAGAGCTTTGGATGGAAAATATTATACCATGTGCACATTGATCCAAATGATGCCCAATTACCAAGATCTCAAGCCAACGGAAGTTATTGGAAGAATTGTTGCTCATGAGATGTCACTCAAGGATAAGGAGGAACTTCACAACAAGTCAAGTGGTGCTTACAAAGCCTCATGTGAAGCCCCCACATCATCAAGTGAGAAACAAACCTTCAATGAAGAATTGAGCTTAATGGTGAAGAACTTCAACAAGTTCTACAAGAATAGAAGCAAAGAGAGAAGCTCCAAGTCAAGGTCCTACAATGACAAAAGATCTTCTAGTCAAGAGCGCAATTGCTACAATTGTGGGAGACCCGGACACTATTCCAATGAGTGTACAGCACCCTACAAAAGAAGAGAAGAATCACCCAAGAGGAGAAGTAGAAGAGAGGAATCACCACCAAGAGAGAGGAGGAGTAGATATGATCGTTATGAACGAAGAACATCCCGGAGGAGCAAGGATTCGGAAAGGAGGGACAATTCATCAAGGAGCTACACAAAACGAAGACATCAAGCTCATGTTGGTGAATGGGTGTCCGGCTCCGACTCCGACAATCACTCCGAGAGAAGCTATCACTCCGACTCCGAATATACTCAAGATGAAGGTGTTGCCGGTCTAGCACTTGTGTCAACCAACTCCTATGACATATTTGATTCACCTAATGAAGGAATTGGAAGATGCTTCATGGCTAAAGGCCCAAAGGTAACACACCCCGAGTATGTTGATTTCAATAGTGATGAAGATGACTTTCTAGGTGATGATGATTTACTTGTTGACAACTCTAGTGATGAATACTATGATGAAACGTCAATTAATCATGCTAATCAAGATAAAATGAATGACAATGATAAGGAGAAGATTGAGCTTCTAACTAAAGAACTAAACACTCTTAAATTAGCTCATGAAACTATCTTAGAAGATCATCGAGAACATTTAAGGACTCATGAGAATTTACGCTTTGAAAAGCTCAATCTTGAGCAAGAGCATGAGTTCTTAAAGGCAATCAATGATGATCTTCGTAAGAAAAGTTCTTCTTACATTGCCAAGCGTTTACTCTTATCTACTTACATGCCTCAAGTCAAGTCCATTAACAAAAACAAGAAGGATTCTTCCTCTAGTAGTAACAATAATCATGCTAAATCAAATGTTGTTGCTTCTAGTAGTTCTCTTGATTCCACTAATGATTCTCTTAGCCAAGTTAAACTTGAGAAAGAAAATAACTTATTGAAGGGAATTATAGAGAAAGGTGTTTACAAGAGCCTTGCTGGGAGTAAGAAATTTGAGGAAATTGTACGCAAGCAAGGAAGGCACCGGAAGAACCAAGGTGTTGGTTTTGAGCGAAAGTTCAATGCCAATGGAGTTGAGTGGGAAGAAGATCAATATCCCAAGACGAAGTTTGTTCCTCAATAAGAGAAGTATGATCCTACTTCCTTAAAGGGGACACAAGCTCAAGATGATCTTCCACCACAAGACCACAAGCAAAAAGGCAAGGACAAGCTTCAAGAGGAGATGGATGCATTTGAAGAAGCTCCTAAGGCCTTGGTCAAGTGGGTTCCCAAGACTACGACAAGTTCTACTTCATCAAGTACGACTACAACTCCAAGGATTCCCATCAAGATGATGTGGATCCCGAAGAAGAAGAACTAGAGAGTTCTTGAGGGTGACTCCGCCAACATATTTCACTCATATCATTTTGGCAACTACAAGTGCAATCAACTTTCACATCTTGCACTAGTTCAAGGAGTCACAAACCCTCTTTTGGTAAGACAAGGGACAAGGTAATCTAATGCTTTCATAGACATCATCTTGTGTGTGCATCACTCTATGTCTATGGATATCCTTGTTTGTTCCTTGTGGGACTAACCCGTGTAGGTATTGAAAGTGCAACTCACTCCAAAGGATTGCTCCAAATGATCTTCATCAACATTGAGCATCCACATATTCAACACCTACATGAAGTCATCATTGACAAAACCCAAGGTTACTTCATCCCTCTAAGGGGGGATCTCACATCTAGGCGGAGCTTAACTCTAAGAATTGATTCAAAGCAACTCTAATGGTGTGAACACATCAATGCATTATGTAATAGTGGTAACCCCACTTGAGCTTACACGATGAGTATGACCTATGATCAAATGTTCTCATTTGACTCCTAAGTCAATATACTCATATATAGATGACCTAGTCATCGCCAATTTTTTGATAGATGCTAGAATTGTTTGGGCATGCTTTGTAAAATATTTCATTTGCTATTTTATTGTGTGAGCATGTTGGTTTCATATCTTACTCATTCAAGGACGTCCACTTGTTGTTTGATTGATTGGTTTCTTTTTCTTTTGCCAAGTGGATGGACAAGAATGCCTAAGAACCTTCTCTAGCTATCTATGCTTTTCTTGTCCCAAACTCTATTCATGCTACATCACAAAATTTGATCAAGTCAGATTCGAACCACTCTGTGTGAGGAGCACTTGGAGTCCCCGATTCGTCATAGACTTAAACTTCCAAAACTTCTTTGTGCGTTTCGGTCTGGCCGATTCCTCCATTTCGGTCATACCGAGATCACTAAGTCGATCTAGGTTTTCAATCTCGGTGCAACCGATTTGAACTTTTCGGTCACACCGAGTTGCTGTAACTGTCAACAGTTCGCATCTCGGTGCCACCGAGTTGTTCCACTCGGTCACACCGACAGGGTCGGGCTATATATACTCATGGGCAAAAATTTGGAAACTTTCTCCAAACCCCTTCGCCCGCGCATAGCTCGCTCTGCCTCCAGGGTCTCCGGATTGTCCTCCTCGTCGCCAGCCGCCTCCAGTCGCTGGTCTCCGCCGCCGTCAACGGAATTCATCCCCACGGTTGCCGCCGTAGCAAGTTCATCGCCAAGCTAGGGTATGGACTCGATCACAGTGCTATCCCCGTCTGATTCCTAGCACATTGTGTTTATCATGATTCTTGCCACGATTGAAACTATTCTATCCAGTCAAAGCAATCCATAGTTTAGAAGTGAATTAAAAATTTGGAGTTAGGTTTCCGCCGAAACCATCTCGGACCCACCGAGTTGCAGAACTCGGTTCCACCGATTCAGCTAAGGCCATTGCACAAGTAATTCTCGGTCTGACCGAGAATTGCAAATAGGTGTGACCGAGTTCAGGACTTTGTGAAACCCTAGCAGTCTCGGTGCCACCGAACTGTGACTCGGTCTGACCGAGTTCACTAGTTTAGGTTCCAAAAGCTGCTTCGGTATCACCGAGTTTGCAAATCGGTTGATCCAAAATGCTTTCTGTGGAAAACTAAAACTAAGTTTTTGAATCATTCTTTTGCAAAAACCTCTGTATTTTGTGATGCTCATCCACTCTATCTCATCTATATCTATTCACAGGGTCTGCAGTCAGTGTTTGCAATATGTCTGATCAGAGTGACAGCCAGAACAAGTTAGAGGAGCAGATTCAAATGAGTGAGGGCACTAGTCCCTCTAGCAGCTCTGATGAGGGTAGCAGGAGCACTCCAAGCAACTTGCCCAAAGCTGCCACCAGGGCAAGAAAGAATAAAACCTCAGAATCTGAGGATGAAGTCTATGTGGCTGTTGAGGATGAGGCCATTTCCAAGAAAAAGGTGCTCAAGAAGGAGTATGGCATAGCTGCTGCCACCAAGCCTGGTATGAAGACCAAAGTACCTGCCAAAAGGATTCCCATGTCTAAAGCCAGAGCCTCCACTCAAGCATCATTGGAATCTGAACCCAAAGAGGCTGTTGCTGAAGGGAAGAAGAGGAAGGAAAGGATCAAGAAGACCATGACCAGAGTTATTGGAAAGCCTTCCATGATGGAAGAGGAGGAAGAAGAAGAGGTTGCTGCACCAAAGACCCAAGGCTCGAAGCTTATGGGTGATGCTATCAGACAGGGCTGCATCATCAAAGCCCAAAGAAGCACCCAAAGCTGCCTCCAAACCCAAGACTGCACCTAAGAGGAGTACCAGAACATTCCAAATTGTTGAGAAGAACAAGGCTCCAATGCCTGAAATTGTTGCTGAGGAAGAAGATGATGAGACACATGTCTTGAGAAAATTGAAGCCAAAGATTCCAGATCATAATGATGCGCATCCTGTAGCTGAGAACATGAAGATCAGGAGAGACTCAGGATTGAGGCTATGGAGAGATTCAGATCCATATGCCACCAGAAGGAGGCCTGCTGTTGACTATAGGTTCCACACAAAGGAACAACTGGATTTCTATGAGACAGTGTTGTTGGACAAGAAGCCTATAATGTGTGACATGAGGTGGGTGGACTGGACCTACATGAAGGAGAATGAGGAACGCTATCCTGGTGTGTATGACAGTTTCAGTGCATGTGGAGTTGCAGACTTTGTTGGGAAGAAGCTCACAAAGTGGAATGATGAGCTCATAATGCAATTCTACTCCACAAAGACACTTCTATCCAGATGGCGAGGATAGTATGGATGTCCAAGGTACAAGGTACCAATCAACTATTGAGGAATGGGCAAATCTGATCAATGCACCTAAGGAGAAAGAAGATGACTTGGATGTCTATGCCAAGAAGAAGATGGATCACAACACTATGGCACATATGTACAAGGAGATCCCAGATGCTGCAGTTGAGACACATAAGTTTGGATTTGTACATTATCTTCTGTCAGGACTGCCAACCATCAACTGGATCCTCAGGCATACTCTATTGCCCAAGTCAGGTGACCACAACATGATCAGAGACCATGCAATAAACTTGCTACACCTATTTGATGTGCCACAGAAGTTCAAGGTCATGAGCCTTATAGTTGAGACTATCAAGAGGACAGCTGCTGAACAAAAGAGGAGTTGTGAATATGCCCCACAGATCCAGGAGTTGATTAACTCCAAGATGGGCACGGGCACATACCTGTTGGATAAGGAGCATATGCCTATCTATCCAGACTTTGAGGACAACCAAGTGGTTATGGATGAAGATGAACCATCTTCAGTGCAAGCACAAGTTAAGAAGGAGAAGGCAAGGACTGAGAAGGCTGCCAAGATGCCAACAACGGAAGAGGCATCTCAGTACTTTTTGAAGAGCAAGAAGGATCAACTTGGCTACTTGATTGCATCCACTCTGAGGATTGAGAAGGGGCTGGCCACCTTGACTCGAGACCAGGAGAGCTTGGAGAGGATCATGGAGCAGAAGTTCTATGACATGGATGTGAAGGTCACAGAGATCCAGTCCGTTGTTGAGCAACTTCAGGATGATATGCAGGAGAGGAAGGGCAAGTCAACCACTAAGGCATTTGCCAGAGTGCCTAGAGCTCAGAGATTAGCTGCAGTGCCAGTGACAGACACCAGAGCCACTTCATCTCGCACCAGCTACAGCCTTCAAAGCCACCAGCTCCAAAGCACCTACTCCACCAGCTCCATCTACATCAACTGATGCTTTCGTCCTTGGCGTTCTGTCTACACCACCACCTGAAGATCAAGCCTGAGAGACGATTTAGTATTATGCATTTTCTATGAACTTTTTGGTAACTTGTTGCCAAAGGGGGAGAAAAATGTATAGATCATAGGCTTCGAGAGAGTGTGTTGCTTTTTATTCTCTCTTGCTTTGGTGGTTGAACTTTATTTGCTTGTTTGAGATACTCTATGTCTGTGTGATACCTGGATGATCATGTGTTTGATCATATGCTACATTTATGCTTGTTGGATGACATTATCCTTTTTATCTCTATATGGTCATTCACTTTGCTTGGTGATGAGTGCATGTATTCAATCATTATCATTTTGAGCGCTCCACCAAGATGTATGTGACATGGAAGAGTTACCCATGAGCCTAACTCCTTGTGCATTTGCAGTCCAAAGCAAATCTTAAACTATGCACAAATTTAGGGGGAGCTCTTGCTTATCACATACTTCTCAAAGCGACAATGTTTTTCACTCTTATTATCATTTGTCGAAGCTTTGATCTATATGTTATCATCAATTACCAAAAAGGGGGAGATTGAAAGTGCAACTATCCCTAGGTGGTTTTGATAATTCCTAACAACATATAGCTCATTGAGCTAACATCATTCCAAGATGAATATTTTAGAAAAAGCTCAATGGATGGCATGGCATGGATGAGAAAAGTGGATCCCTCAAAATGCTAAGGATAAAAGGATTGGCTCAAGCTCAAAAGCTCAAGACTCTACATTTTATATTTTAGTGATCCAAGATCACATCGAGTCTATAGGAAAAGACAATACTATCAAGGAGGGATGAGGTGTTTCTTAATGAGTTTCTTTCTCTACAGTGCTTAGCGATATGCTCCAAAACCCTCAACTACTTTCTCATATCCACATATGACCTAAACCAAAAGTTAAACTCGGCCCTACCGATTCTTTCTACCCGGCGCCACCGAGTTCAGATGTCATAGCCACTACCACAAACCCTAGGCAAATCGGTCTCACCGATAGGGATCTTGGTCTCACCGAGATGGGATTGTAATCTCTCTGTTTCCCTTCGTAACGTTTCGGTAACACCGAGATGAGTGATCGGTCCCACCTAGATTGCAATGTAAACTCCCTGTTTCCTTTTCGTAACATTTCAGTCTCACCGAAATGAGCGAATCGGTCCCACCGAGTTTACCTGACCAACTCTCTGGTTAGCTTATTACCAAAATCGGTCTCACCGAGTTTGTGTAATCGATCTCACTAAGGTTACGTTATGCCCTAACCCTAACCACATCGGTCCTACCGAGTTGCATGTCGGTCCCACCGAAAATCCTAACGGTCACTAGATTTGCTGAATCGGTCCGACCGAGTTTATCAATTCGGTCCCACCGAGTTTGGCAAGTTGTGTGTAACAGTTAGATTTTGTGTGGAGGTTATATATACCCCTCCACCTCCTCTTCATTCGTAGAGAGAGCCATCAGAACAAACCTACACTTCCAACTTGTTGTTTCTGAGAAGGAACCACCTACTCATGTGTTGAGTCCAAGATATTCCATTCCTACCATATGAATCTTGATCTCTAGCCTTCCCCAAGTTGCTTTCCACTCAAATCTTCTTTCCACCAAATCCAAATCCTGTGAGAGAGAGTTGAGTGTTGGGGAGACTATCATTTGAAGCACAAGAGCAAGGAGTTCATCATCAACACACCATTTGTTACTTCTTGGAGAGTGGTGTCTCCTAGATTGGCTAGGTGTCACTTGGGAGCCTCCGACAAGATTGTGGAGTTGAACCAAGGAGTTTGTAAGGGCAAGGAGATCGCCTACTTCGTGAAGATCTACTGCTAGTGAGGCAAGTCCTTCGTGGGCGACGGCCATGGTGGGATAGACAAGGTTGCTTCTTTGTGGACCCTTCGTGGACTCACGCAACCGTTACCCTTCGTGGGTTGAAGTCTCCGTCAACGTGGATGTACGATAGCACCACCTATCAGAACCACGACAAAAACATCCCTGTCTCCAAATTGCGTTTGAATTCTCCAAACCCTTCCCTTTACATTTCTTGCAAGTTGCATGCTTTACTTTCCGCTGCTCATATACTCTGCATGCTTGCTTGAATTGTGCTAAGATTGCTTGACTTGTGCTAAGATAGCTAAAATCTGCCAAAGACTAAAATTGGGAAAAGGATAAGTTTTTATTTGGTCAATTAGTCTAATCACCCCCCTCTAGACATACTTTAGATCCTACAGGGTGCTAGCCATGGCTGGAGTGTTGCTAGCTATGCTTCTTTGCAGTGACATGGCTGACTGAGGAGTGAGCGATACGGCTAGCGGAAGGGGGCTTTTATAGGCAGCTACGCGGGACATGCCCACATGGTGTGGCCCCTTTCCCTTAATGGCGAAGGGAAAGCAGTGCGGCCGACCAGAAAAGATAGGGTTGCTATTCAATCCACGGATAACTAGGTGGGGACAGCGGGGTGAGGACGTGTCGGTCCTGACTGCGCCACCTGTTGATTAACAGTGGCCATGCTAGATGCCAGGGATGGGTCAAATCCCTTAGGGTCATTACGGGCTGATGGTAGCAGTGATCTAATGCTGGGATAACCTATGCCAGCCTAGCTGCTCTGATACCATCTCATGTGGGCCTTCGCACGTCAGCCCAGGATAACACCTGACGCACGACAGGTCCATGATACATCATTCCAGGTACAATAATATTCATCAAATACATGTGTATATGATTACATCATTCATGAATACAATTATCTGGCATAGCCTGAAGGCTATTTAAATGGCGGCGAAAGTCTATTTAAATGGCGGGGGAAGTCTTGGTTTGGCAGCATAATAACTCTGGCTGGGCTCCACAACTCACAGGACTAGCAAGATTATGGCCTAGCACGACGGAACAAGCGAACAATTCGGGCACGACCAACAAAACTGGCATGACACGCCAGGTCAGTACATTGAATGTACTTGCAAGACAATCAAATACATAGCATCCAAACAAACAAATGACAAAGCAAGAACAAGCATATGCAACAGTCTACTTCAGCACAACTTCTAAGCATGGCATGATACTAACTTGAATCATAAATCAAACTAAGCATGAATAACAACACAACATCTACTAGCATGGCATATCAGACTTACTTCTAGCAAAGCAACAGCAAAGCATAGCATATCAAAACATGGTATGGCATCATGAAACTATGCTTAAAATAATCTACCAGTTACCTTCCGTGAAGACATGTTTTATTAACCTTATGCAACAATTACTTACTCTGCCACGGCTGCTCGGAGCACACTCATGACTTACCGAGACCTCGTCTCGGGGTCATATCAACACGTCATCGTGACTTCTCACGATTATCTCATAATCCAAGTCACCACATTATTTATCACATCTTAGTTATCACATTAATTATTAGCAGATTTATCCTCCATTTCGACCAAGGCCCGATAGTGTGACCTACTACGAACTTGTGCCCATGACCGAGGACGCGGCTATCGATAGATTAAACACACACTCTGCAGAGGTAGCGCACTGTACCCACACCACGGAACCCATGGCCTCACACTCCCATTCGGGTGGACCAACGGCGTTCCGAAAAAACTGATCTACTGCCATAACACTCTCCCGGCCACTCCGACCAACACCCCTTATGGGTTCAGTCCTGGGTGGCCCTGTACCTACCAAAGGTACCAACGGCCACCATCGTGGAAAAATGGTCACAAACGGGGACATGAGCTCAAAACCTAACCCGGGCACATAAGGCTTATGTCCGCCTACCTGATCAGGGTAATGCATGCCCATAACCTTCCCTCGCGGGAGGCACCAGCGAGAGGTATGAAAATAGACCCAGCTAGGACCTCACACAAGGTAAATGTGGTTGCATTGGAGAAAGCTCGATTTGGTGGCCTATGATTTCCTAGTGATGACGGAGGAGGTTTGATATTAAGTCATATTATTAACTTTTCCATCATCAATCATCATGCGAGCATTTTAACATGAATGCAACAACTAGCATGCAACATACCGATGCAATAACAAAATCAAGCTTTTTAAATGAACAATGATAGCATGTGAAACTTGGCAATAACAAGTACTAGCAATTTCACTATGCAACAGACTTATCATAACATCGATACTAGTAGCATGAAAATAAACTAGACAGAGGCATGATATTATCAGTAACAACAGCAAACTAGCATGTCAACTTATTTCATTAAAGTATAAGCATGCAAGACAGATAACAAAAACATATAGCACGACTAAAATAACAATGAGGCCAATGCACAAGAAACTACTGCAACTAAACACACACACGAGGTGCAAGCAATGTCAACATGCAAGTTCGGGGCTCATGATAAGAGGTTGGCTTGCCTGGGGTCGATAAATACTTCGGGAAGAAGTGTGAAACGCTTGCGGAAAGAGTTGTCGGAAATAGTTCTCTCTCGGAGGGGGTTGTTTACGGGCGTGGCAAAGTGGTCATTTTCACTGTGTGAAAACATTATGAAAATGATACCAATGGAAAGTCGACGAGTGGAGAACATGAGCGTTGGAATCACCTCAATCGGAGTTACGGTTGCGGAGTTATGAAAGGTTGAAGCTCAGGGACCTATCGGTGACTTATTTTAGCAACCAGGCCCCCGGAGGAAAAACTGAACGCGCCTTTGGGCAGAATACGTTTTCTTCAAAGAGAAATGTATTTTGAGCCGAAGTGCAAAGCGAATACGCTTCCAGAACTAAGAAAGCGTATTTTAGGTAAAAGAGGAAGCAAATACGCTTTCGTATTCCGAAAACGCATGTCCAGAATACGCTTCCACTTACAGACGCGGGCCCGGGGCGGGGTCAACGCGGAGACGCTGCCAGGTGGGGTCGCGCGGGGAGGGGCCTGTCTGGTCTGGCGTCTTCAACCTCCCGCTCGTGCGCGCGCCTGACAGGGGGAGGGGCTCGCCTAGACAGCGATTGCCGGCGGCTCCGGCCACCGCAGACGACGGACGACCTACCCACGAGCTCAGGAGCGAGAGGCGCATCTCGTGGTGGTTGTCGGTGTCAAAACCGGCGGATCTCGGGTAGGGGGTCCCGAACTGTGCGTCTAAGGATCGATGGTAACAGGAGGTGGGGGACACGATGTTTACCCAAGTTCAGGTCCTCTCTATGGAGGTAATACCGTACTTCCTGCTTGATTGATCTTGATGATATGAGTATTACAAGAGTTGATCTACCACGAGATCGTAGAGGCTAAACCCTAGAAGCTAGCCTATGATTATAATTGTTGTATATCTGATCTATCGACTAGCCTGGCCCTGGTTTATATAATGCACCAGAGGCCTAGGATAACAAGAGTCCTAGCCGAATACGCCAGTGGGGGAGGAGTCATTGTCTTGATCACCAAGTCTTGTGGAATCTTCCTTGTATGCGGCAATTGTCCGAACAGGCCCATGGGTATACGGCCATGGGGTTCCTCGGCCCAATCTAACAGATCGGGAGATGACGTGGTGAGTACCCCCTAGTCCAGGACACCGTCAGTAGCTCCCTGAACCGGTCTTCAAGTTAGGGACGCTCCTTGATTCTTCCGGACTGTTCTTCATCTTCGGTCGTCGGTCTTGAAAACTGGTTCAACAAATCTTCTTATCTTCGATTTTGAGGATCGCCGAAGTGCATCCAAAGAGTTTACACGTCGGGTATCCGAGGAGCCCCTTTAAGTTTCCGGCCTTTATCAATGCCTTGTTATTTTTATGCCACACCTCAGGTTTGAAGTTGTTCCCGGGAGGCAGTGTCCTCTTGCGTCCGAGCTCTAACGCCGGACTGCATTCAAGGTATCTTTGGCAGCCGAGCACCAATGCCGGACCGCTTCCGAGCTCCAACGCTGAAATATATCCGAGCTCCAACGCCGGACTGTGTCCAAGTTCCAACGCCGGACTGTGTCCAAGCTCCAACGCCGGACTGTATCCGAGCTCCAACGCCGGATTATATTCGAGGTGTCATAGATCACCTTGATTCAAAAAGTTGAAAGAGTTTAGCTAAGCTTAATACTGGAAATGCCCTCTATGGAGCCAGCCACTAGCGCCCGAGCTTTATGCCGGACTGCTTCCGAGGTGGTGCACCACCTTAGCCATGGGACTGATTTTTATGAATTTAATTCCGAATTGTGCAATGTAATGTCTGACAAGATGTATAGCCAGTATCCCTCAAGGTGCGTGTTGTCCTAATATCCGAGATGCACCTGAAGGAAAACATGAAACCGCTGATCCTAGTAGCCCCTGATACCCAGGTCGATGCGCGAAATCGACCTGAGGATCAATTCCTAGCTCGGCAGCATACATAGGAATAAAAACACAGTGTAATATATTAGAGATAATAGTGATCGGCGAACGGGCCCCTTAGAGAGGATCGTGAGAAGTCGTCGTGATATATAGCTTGATGCCAGATAGGTCCAGATGGTACTTATTGCTGTCCGAAGACACACTTTCCCATAGTTCGATCAAGCTGAACGTTGAGCCCTTTGAATTTTCTGCATTGAATAGGCAATGCAGTAGCCCCCGAGACACTGGTCGGGTGGCAACACCAGATCAGGGGATCGATGTGCCCCTTTAATATTTATAAATAATGAGCACAAAGCCCAGTAGCCCCTGAGCCTTAATGTGGGCACGGGTGGCCGAATTAAGGATCGATATCCAGAGTAAAATCACAGATTATGTGTAATGATTCTATGTATCCAAGTACTTTACATCATTATTTTGACTCCATTGTGACCGTTTATTAGTGGAAAGTGGCCCATCGTCGGCTTCTACCCCTTGGTAGATACTATGTAGGGTGCTTCCGCAATAACAAAGCAACCCTTAGCCGACGTCTCGGTGCCCGAACGCAGTTGTGTTAGCAGAAACGAGGCAATCAGATATGCGGGCTTTAAAACTTTCGCTTAGTCATAGGAGCTTTATACTGGGGAAGCTAAGCTATGATCCCCCGGTTAGTGTTCGGCGACAGCCGAGGTCAAGCCGTAAACACTTCGGCCAATGTTATGAATGGCCCGTCATTTAACATAGTCATCGACCAGTTTACGCGTATTGTGACAGTCAGTTTTTGGCTTTCTCCACTGAGGTGCTTGACCATGCGAACTGGAAGCACAATCGCAGTGGTTCTCCCTTTGCACACCTAGCCGAACAAAGCGAAACGTAGGAGGTAAGCACAAGAGCCGGGCAACCCAACTATTGACCGAAGACACAATTCGAAACCGATGCATATAAATCAATATCCAAGAATGTTTTTGCCGAATCCCTAAAGGTGTCCGACGTTGCACTGCGAGACTAATGCTGGAAACACACAAATAGTTTAAAAGTGCCATAGGCTCGAAAAGCCAAAAAACATATTCAAAAGTTTAATGTCTGAACTAGATCAAGTGTTCGGTGCCAATCCGAAAATTGGACTTTTTTTTATTAAAAAAGGTGCTTATGTCGTGCTTTAACATGACACATCCTATCTCAAGACTCCAAGCGGGACAGCCTATGGCCTCAACCTCCTTATCCCGAAGGCGGAGTGCTTCTCCGAGGCTAGTTTAGCAAACTGCACTCGAGCGGATTTAGAGAGAAGCAAGGCTATCCGGCTATTGACCACACACTTGTGATGTCTACTACACAACCTTCTTCTTGTAGACGTTGTTGGGCCTGCAAGTGCACATGTTTGTAGGACAGTAGAAAATTTCCCTCAAGTGGATGACCTAAGGTTTATCAATTCGTAGGAGGCGTAGGATGAAGATGGTCTCTCTCAAACAACCCTGCAACCAAATAACAAAAAGTCTCTTGTGTCCCCAACACACCCAATACAATGGTAAATTGTATAGGTGCACTAGTTCAGCGAAGAGATGGTGATACAAGTGCAATATGGATGGTAGGTATAGGTTTTTGTAATCTGAAAATATAAAAACAGCAAGGTAACAAGCGTTAAAAGTGAGCGTAAATGGTATTGCAATGATAGAAACAAGGCCTAGGGTTCATACTTTCACTAGTGCAAGTTCTCTCAACAATAATAACATAGATAGAACATATGACAAGCCCTCAACATGCAACAAAGAGTCACTCCAAAGACACTAATAGCGGAGAAAAAACTTAGAGATTATGGTCGGGTACGAAACCACCACAAAGTTATTCTTTCGGATCAATCTATAAAAGAGTTTGTACTAGAATAACACCTTAAAACACAAATCAACCAAAACCCTAATGTCACCTAGATACTCCATTGTCACCTCAAGTATCCGTGGGCATGATTATACGATATGCATCACACAATCTCAGATTTATCCAACCAACATAAAAGCACTTCAAAGAGTGCCCCAAAGTTTCTACCGGAGAATCGCGAACGTGTGCCAACCCCTATGCATAGGTTCCCAATGTCACGAAACCCGCAAGTTGATCACCAAGACATACATCAAGTGATCTCATAAAAGACTCAATCCGATAAGATAACTTCAAAGGGGAAACTCAATTCATCACAAGAGAGTAGAGGGGGAGAAACATCATAAGATCCAACTACAATAGCAAAGCTCGGGATACATCAAGATCGTGCCATAGATTGGAACACGAGAGAGAGAGAGAGAGAGATCAAACACATAGCTACTGGTACATACCCTCAGCCCCGAGGGTGAACTACTCCCTCCTCGTCATGGAGAGCGCCGGGATGATGAAGATGGCCACCGGAGATGGATCCCCCCTCCGGCAGGGTACCGGAAAGGGGTCCCGATTGGTTTTTGGTGGTTCTGGAGGCTTGGGGCGGCGGAACTCCCAATCTATCTTCTGTTTTGGAAGTTTTAGGGTACGTAGGTATATATTTGTGAAAGGAGTACGTCGGTGGAGCTACGGGGGCCCCACGAGGCAGGGGGCGCGCCCAGGGGGATGGGCGCGCCCCCCACCCTCGTGAGCTCCTCCCGTATCTTCTGACGTGGGGTCCAAGTCCATCAGGTGTGTTTCATTCCAAAAATAACTTCTCCAGTTGATTTCGTTTTGTTTTGACTCCGTCTGATATTCCTTTTCCTCGAAACACTAAAATAGGCATAAAACAACAAATCTGGTCTGGGCCTCCGGTTAATAGGTTAGTCCCAAAAATAATATAAAAGTGGAAAATAAAGCTCAATATTGCCTAAAACAGTAGATAAAGTAGCATGGAGCAATAAAAAATTATAGATACGTTGGAGACGTATCAAGCATCCCCAAACTTAATTCCTGCTCGTCCTCGAGTAGGTAAATGATAAAAAACAATTTTTGATGCGGAGTGGTACTTTGGCATAATTTCAATGTAATTCTTCTTACTTGTGATATGAATATTCAGATCCGAAAGATTCAAGACAAAAGTTTATATTGACATAAAAATAATAATACCTCAAGCATACTAACTAAGCAATTATGTCTTCTCAAAATAGCATGGCAAAAGAAAGTTCATCCCTACAAAATCATATAGTTAGGCTATGCTTCATTTTCTTCACACAAAGATGTTCCCAACTTCTATACCCCCGATGACAAGCCAAGCAATTGTTTCATACTTAAATAATCTCAAACTTTTTCAACCTTCACGCAATACATGAGCGTGAGCCATGGATATAGCACTATGGGTGGAATAGAATATGATGATGGGGATTGTGTGGAGAAGACAAAAAAGGAGAAAGTCTCACGTTGACGAGGATAATCAACGGGCTATGGAGATGCCCATCAATTGATGTCAACATGAGGAGTAGGGATTGCCATGCAACGGATGCACTAGAGCTATGAATGCTCAACAAAAGAAAACTAGTGGGTGTGCATCCAACTTGCTTGCTCACAAAGACCTAGGGCATTTGAGGAAGCCCATCGTTGGAATATACAAGCCAAGTTCTATAATGAAAGATTCCCACTAGTATATCAAAGTGACAACATATGAGACGCACTATATGAAAAACATGGTGCTACTTTGAAGCACAAGTGTGGGAAAGAGATAGTAGCATTGCCCTTTTTATTTTTATTTTTATTTTAATTTTTTGGGGCCTTTCTTTTTTTCTTCTTTTTGGCCTTTCTATTTTTTTTGGGCCTTTCTTTTTTTTGGCCTTTCTCCCTTTTTTTGGGTAATGCTCTAATAGTGATGATCATCACACTTCTATTGATTACAACATAAGGATTACAACTCGAAACTAGAACAAGATATGACTCTATATGAATGCCTCCGGCGGTGTACCGGGATGGTGCAATGAATCAAGAGTGACATGTATGAAAATTATGCATGGTGGCTTTGCCACAAATACGATGTCAACTACATGATCACGCAACGACAATATGACAAAAGTAAAGTATGTCATGATAATGATGATGGAAGTTGCATGGCAATATATCTCGGAATGGCTATGGAAATGCCATGATAGGTAGGTATGGTGGCTGTTTTGAGGAAGATATAGGGAGGTTTATGTGTGATAGAGTGTATCATATCACGGGGTTTGGATGCACCGGCGAAGTTTGCACCAACTCTCAAGGTGAGAAAGGGCAATGCACGGTACCGAAGAGGCTAGCAAAGGCGGAAAGGTAAATGTGCGTATAATCCATGGACTCAGCATTATTCAAAAGAACTCATATACTTATTGCAAAAATTTAGAAGTCATCAAAAACCAAGTACTACGTGCATGCTCCTAGGGGGATAGATTGGTAGGAAAAGACCATCGCTCGTCTCCGACCGCCACTCATAAGGATGCACAAGCCAGGTACACTTCATGTTTCAAATTTGTTACACAACTTTGACCATACGTGCATGCTACGGGATTTGCTAACTTCAATACAAGCATTTCTCAAATTCACAACTACTCAACTAGCATGAATTTGATATTATCACCTCCATATCTCAAAACAATTATCAAGCATCAAACTTATCTTAGTATTCAACGCACTCAAAAGAAAGTTTCACATATCTTGAACACCAAGTATATTAACATTAAGCAAATTACCATGCTATTAACGACTCTCAAAATAATATAAGTGAAGCATGAGAGTTCATATATTTCTTCAAAATAAAACCACCATTGTGCTCTAAAAGATATAAGTGAAGCACTAGAGCAAACAACAAACTACTCCAAAAGATATAAGTGAAGATCAATGAGTAGCCGAATAATTATGCAACTATGTGAAGACTCTCCCATTTAATAATTTCATATCTTGATACTTTATTCAAACAGCAATCAAAGCAAAATAAAATAAAATGACGCTCCAAGCAAAACACATATCATGTGGCGACTAAAAATATAGCTCCAAGTAAAGTTACCGATGAACAAAGACGAAAGAGGGGATGCCTTCCGGGGCATCCCCAAGCTTAGGCTCTTGGTTTTCCTTTAATATTACCTTGGGGTGCCTTGGGCATCCCCAATCTTAGGCTCTTGCCACTCCTTATTCCATAGTCCATCGAATCTTTACCCAAAACTTGAAAACTTCACAACACAAAACTTAACAGAAAACTTGTGAGCTCCGTTAGCGAAAGAAAACAAAACACCACTTAAAGGTACTGTAATGAACTCATTATTTATTTATATTGGTGTTAAACCTACTGTATTCCAACTTCTCTATGGTTTATAAACTATTTTACTAGCCATAGAGTCATCAAAATAAGCAAACAACACAATGAAAACAGAATCTCTCAAAAACAGAACAGTCTGTAGTAATATGTAACTAACTCAAACTTCTGGAACTCAAAAAATTCTAAAATAAATTGGTGGACCTCAGGAATTTGTCTAGTAATCATCTGCAAAAAGAATAAACTAAATATCTCTCTCCAGCAAAAAGTTATAGCTAATCTCGTGAGCGCTAAAGTTTCTGTTTTTTACAGCATGATCATAAAGACTTCACCCAAGTCTTCCCAAAGGTTCTACTTGGCACAAACACTAATTAAAACATAAAACCACATCTAAACAGAAGCTAGATGGATTATTTATTACTAAACAGAACCAAAAATTAAGAAACTAAAATAGAATTGGGTTGCCTCCCAACCAGCGCTATCGTTTAACACCCCTAGCTAGGCATTATGATTTCAATGATGCTCACATAAAAGATAGGAATTGAATCATAAAGAGAGCATCATGAAGAATATGACTAGCACATTTAAGTCTAACCCACTTCCTATGCATAGGTTTTGTAAGTGCATCTAGTGCCCCTTAGTGATTTTGGTGTATTGAAGACTTATAGGTTAAGTAACTAATGCGTTTGTGAGTGTACACAGGTCTATAAGTCTATGAGGAGTTTGATATTTACAGAGAAAGTCGACCCCTAAAAATGAAGTTCTTCAACTGAAGACTTTGATATTCTGAAGACTTTCTGAAGACTTTGAAAGTGAAGAAATTGGTGTGACCTTGAAGACTTGGTATTCGTTTGAGGAACATGAAGCGTGAAGACTTTTGTTTTCGTAGTTTCATTTTCTCTTTCTTGAGTCATAGGAAACACCGTACTGTTAAAGGGGGTCGAGGAAATACTAAGGAAAAATTTCCATGTGATGCTCAACTCAAAATCCTACACCTACCAATCCCTTGAGTGAAGCTTTTGAAATCTCATACAGTTCAGTCAATTTCTTGATGTGATGAGACGAAGCTCTTCCAGTCGCCGAGAATTTGTTCGGCGAGGAGTTAGGAATTCGCCAAAGGCGAATTGCCTACACATGAGGAACATGATAGCCCGAGGAATTTGATGTTCAAATTTCCGACCGTTCTTGTCTTCTTGGCCACCTGTCCCCAAAATATCTTATCCACCTAACGGTCATATCATTGAAGGGAATTTATGTCTTATCATGTCGGGCTGCACCCGAGGCTATAAATAGCCGCCCCCCACAACCACTAGCTGGTTGGCTGCTCCGAGAGAACTTGACACTTGTCATTTGAGAGCAACCCATCCTCTGAGGACTTTGAGCGAAAATCATCAAGTGAGGAAAAACCCAAAAGTGAGGAAAATCCCAAACACCAAACCCCTACAAACCCAAAGTGATTGAGCATCACTGAAGAAATTGATCCTGCGTGGATCCGACGCTTTTTACCTTTGAAGACTGTGCTTCTTCCAGACGGTTAGGCGTCATGGTCTAGAGCATCCAAGAGGAATTGTGGATCGCCGAGTGACCAAGTCTGTGAAGGTTTGGAAGTCGCTCAAGACTTACCACGAGTGATTGGACGAGGTCTGTGTGACCTTAGTTCAAGGAGGATCTGTGAGGACTGGTGTCTGAGCTGCGTGCTCAGCGATCGGGTGTCCGGACTGTGTGTCCTCGAGTTTAAATACTCAGCCGCTCCAACAGACGTACAAGCCGAGACAGCAGTTGGAACTGGTCTACCAAATCATTGTCTTCACCAACCTAACTGGTTCTATTTCCTCAACCCTTTCATTTCCTCATTACTGTGTTGAGTGTTTGTTCATATCTGTGTTTGAAGACTTTGACTGAAGACTTTCTCAATTCCTCAATTCAATTTCTTCAGTCTGTTTGTCTTCATCTTGTGTTATCCCGTGATTACGCTTTCTGTGCTCTGTGATTGTCTTCATTTCATCATGATGACAATGCTTGTAATCTGTTATGCTTACTTCGAGTACTTATTCCGCTACAAGTAGTTCTTAGCTAAGGAATTTCCTCACCGCAAATTCCTCGATGAAGAATTCATAAAATCGCCTATTCACCCCCTCTAGTCGATATAACGACTTTCAATTGGTATCGAGCAAGGTACTCCCTTGTTACGTGTGATTTTGGTTTAACCACCGGAGTTTTAGTTATGTCGACCGCAGGTATGATCAAGGTCTCAGCAGGATGTCCTACCTTCGATGGGACGACTACCCCTCTCGAAGAACAAAATGCGAATGCATCTTGAAGCAATTGACAACGATCTACGGTATGTTGTGACAAAAGGTGTTTCCTCACCACACCCTCTCTCGAATGATGCTGATGTGAAGAGATTCAAGCAACTCGATTCTCAAGCGAAGAATATCATATGTGGCCATCGAGCAAAGGTCAATATGGAAGAGTGAGTGCTTTGGAATTGGCCAAACTCATCCGGGACAGGCTGTCCAAAGTAAATGAAGGTGTTTCAACTCAGCGTGACTCTCGAGTTGATGTTCTTCGAATCTCTTCAACCGCTTCAAAAGACTCGACAACGAAAATGTTCAACAAACCTTCGATCGCCTCACCGACATCTCAAATGAGCTTCAAGCACTGGTGCCACCGACATCACCGACCATGAGGTGGTGAAGAAATTGCTAAGATCGCTTGATTCCTCATTTGATACTCAGCACCGATGATACAAGAACGAGCTGATTACAAGTCTCTTGATCCTGCCGATATCCTCGAAGGCTAAATACTCACGAGTTCCACTTTGCTGAAAAGAGAGATCTCTATGGTTACGGCTATGGAAAACACGTGCCTCAAGGCCAATGTCTGGTCTCGAATCGAGAGTGAAGACTCGGTAGTAGCCTTGGAGATCTGAAGAATTTGGCGAGAGCTAGCACTCGCTCGTGAAGAAATTCCAGAAATTCACAAGACGTGGTCGCTTTGGAAAATTCTCAAGAAGCAGTGATTCCTCATCTAGTGACTATAAGAGAAGACTCTGCCACAAATGCAAGAAACCTGGTCACTATATTCAAGATTGTCCTCAGTGGGAAAAGGAATTAAGGAAGAAGAAGCACAAGGATTACAGTTCTGATGACATGAAGAAGAAGAAGAAATCATCAAAATCTTCATCATCAAAATCCTCAAAACCTTCTTCTCACAAGAAGAGCAGCTCCAAAAAGGCTCGGGCATTTATTGGCAAGGAAATGGACTCTGAAGCTGAATCTGAGGAAAATGAGGAAGAGGAGGAGTCTGAAGAATCCGAATCTGGTGTGGCTAGTCTGGCTCTTGCTACTGCCTATGTTAGCAAGTCCATCTTCAACACTGAAGAAACTGACTCTGCCAACAAGCCTGATGAGGAAAATGATGACTACGCACCCACCTATTGCTTCATGGCAAAAGGTGCAAAGGTACTCAATTTCACCCCCTCTGAATCTAGTGAAAATGAATCTGATGAGGATCTCAAGCCCAGCTACTCTAAACTTGCTAAGATTGCTATAAAACAACAAAGGGCTTTTGAAAAGGTTCAAAATATGCTAGATAAGAGTGATGATATGTTAGGTGAAGAAATGGATCGCACTCAAGCCCCGATCGAAAATCTTGAGAGAGTTCGATCTAGGCTTGACAGCCTTCAAGGTCATCATAACACTCTCTTATCTGATCATGAGAAACTTTCTTATGAATTTCTTCAAAGAAAGCAAGATCTTGAGAAGCTAAGAGCGAGTTATGAAGATCTTCAGAAGGAGCGCGATTCATTACTTGCTCAACAAATCAACGCTTCTCAAGAAGAATTTGTTCCTCCATGCTTAAAGTGCATTGAACATGAATCTGCTAATTCTTCACCTGAATGTTCAAATGCTTCAACTGTTACAAATTCTTCACCTGCCTCTACTATCACTAATTCCTCATCTGAGGACATTGCTAGTATCACTGACGATGCAGGGCTGAAGGAATTGTACATGACAGGCATGTACAAAAGCCTCAAAGGGCATCAGACTCTTTGTGATGTGCTTAAAAAGCAGATCCTCAACAGGAACCCTAGGAAAGAGGGTATTGCCTTTGAGAGGAAACTCAATGCTGATGGAGCGTCTTTGAAGCTTTGAGCGGTATCCCAATACCTCATGGGTTGCTGCAAAGGGACCTCCAGTTGATCCATCTACCTTATCTAGCTTCACATGCGAATTTCCTCATTCTGTTGATGAGTCATTTGACTCAAACTATAAACTGTTCAAAAATCAGAATGGTGAAGTATTTGCTAGATATGTTGGCACTAACTGCAGGAACGGTTCCCCTATGAAGAAAATCTGGGTTCCCAAGAAGTGCCTTGAAAGTCTTCAGGTGAATGTCCTCATGACACCACCTGTGAAGAATAGGAACCCCAGATCAAATTCTTCATATGGACCAAACTCTTCATATGGATCCAAGTCCTCATACGGACCAAATTCCTCACGTGGATCAAATTCCTCAAAAGGATCAAAGTCCTCATATGATCATCATCGTGCTAACAACTCTGTTTCGCAGGGTAGAGCTAAGGGCTATGAATATGTGCATTATTCTTCAAACCAATATGTTCATAAGTCCTCGAAGAATTTCTCCGCTTATTCATATGCTTACCCTAACCCTCTTATGTGAAACGAAATGGATTGGCTTCTATGCCACCATTCTCGTATGGTGCTCGCAGAGTGATGAACTCTTTGCCACCCCTTCAGATGTGGGTGGTGAAGAAAAGAACTAATCTCTTCTGCAGGTCAGTCTCGGGCGTGCCTCAACGTCTGAAGAATTTCTTGGGGCCCGACAAAATGCACGAAAGGACGCAGCTAATCATGATGAAATGAACTTTCATTTCACACGTCCTCATACTTGCTTATCTGTTATCTTGATGATGAAATTCATCGATGAACTTGATATCATATTCTTCATCGATGAAGTATATGAGATCGTAAGTTGTACTAATTCATCTGCAGGATGATCAACCCAAAGCCACCGAGTGGGTTCTCGATAGTGGATGTACAAATCACATGACCGGTGACAAGAATCTATTGATGGATGCTCCTTATCACCGTCACATCTGAAGCATATCATCTTTGGCCGACAAAGGCAAAAGTCGTATTGGGACTTGGTAAGGTTGCTATCTCTAAGGACATGCACATGGACAAAGTCATGCTTGTTGAGTCTTTAGGATATAACCTCATGTCGGTCTCAATGCTTTGTGATCTTGATATGGTTGTTATCTTTGGCAAGTATCGTTGTGTTGTGATTATGGAAGTGACAATTCCAAAGTCTTGAAGGCTTTAGGAGAGGAGACTTGTATATTGTTGACTTCTCTACAGACCACAACCAGCCGTGTGCCTACTTGCAAAAGCTTCGAGAGGCTGGCTATGGCATCGACGACTTGGTCACGCAGGCATGAGGAATTTGCACACGCTTGCGAAGAAGAAGCATGTCATTGGCATTGAGAATGTCAAATTCCTCAAGGATCACTTATGCGAGCTGTGAAGCTGAAAATGACCAAGGCCAAGCATCCAAATGAAGACTATCATGACCACTACTCGTCCCTTGAATTGCTTCACATGGACCTCTTTGGTCCCAATCATTACTCAGTGTCGTTAATGAAGCATCACTATATGGCTTTGTTATTGTTGATGATTACTCTCGTTACACATGGGCACACATTGTTACTTACAAAAATCAAGTGCGGAAATCTTCAAACGATTTTCCTCGAGGGCTTCAACCAACTTTGGTGTGAAGATCAAGCACATCAGAGTGACAATGGAACTGAGTTCAAGAATTCGGTCTTGATGACTATCTTGATGAACTTGGTATTAATCATGAGTTATCTGCTCCTTATACTCCTCAAAGAAATGGCGTCGTGGAGCGCAAGAACAGAACTCTTGTTGAGATGGCTCGCACTATGCTTGATGAATACAAAACGCCTAGTCGTTTCGGATTGAAGCAATTGACACTGCGTGCCACATCATCAACAGTATATCTTCACAAATTCTTCAAAAAGACTGCCTATGAACTCCTCACTGACAAGAAACCCAATGTAAGTTATTTCAAAGTCTTCGGTGCTAAATGCTGGATTAGAGATCCTCACCACAACTCTAAATTTGCACCGAAAGCACATGAAGGTTTTATGCTTGGTTACGGAAAGGACTCGCACACCTACAGAGTCTTCAACATCGCACTTCACAAGATTGTTGACACTGTAGATGTGCGGTTCGATGAAACTAATGGCTCGCAAAGAGAGCACCTACCTTCTGTGTTAGACGAACCAGCACCTGAGGATTCTATCAGGTTCAAGGCAACTGAGGATGTCATTCCTACTGAAGAAACTGCTGAAGAATTCATTCCTGTACGCGAAGAACGTCGAGCTGATGCACCTGAAGATAATGCTGAAGAAAATGGTGCTGAGGAAAATGATCAAATTCCTCGAAGACAACCAGCTCATCCTCGCGTTGCAAAAGAAGTACAAGTGGAGAAGATCATCGATGACATTAAAGCGCCAGGTCCTCTCACTCGCTCAAAAGATTCACACCTATCTAACTTTTGTGGGCACTATGCTTTTGTCTCTATCACAGAGCCCTCTAAGGTAGATGAAGCATTTCTGGAGCCGGAGTGGATTCAGGCCATGCAAGAAGAATTACATCAGTTCGAGCTCAACAACGTCTGGGAACTGGTCAAACGTCCAGATCCTCGCAAGCATAATATCATTGGCACAAAGTGGATCTACCGCAACAAGCAAGATGAAAATGGTCTTGTGGTGAGGAATAAGGCACGACTAGTAGCTCAAGGCTACACGCAGTTGAAGGAATTGACTTGATGAAACTTTTGCACTGTCGCTAGACTTGAGTCTATTCGCATATTACTCGCCTATGCTAACCATCACAATATCACTTTATATCAAATGGATGTGAAAAGTGCATTCCTCAATGGTAAGCTTGAGGAAGAAGTATATGTTGCTCAACCCCGTGTTTTGAAGATCCAAAGAATCGACAAAGTCTTGAGACTAAATAAGGCCCTCTATGGCCTCAAGCAAGCCCCTCGGCGTGGTATGATACATTGAAGGAATTCTTCGTGAAGAATGGCTTCACACCGTTCACTCGATCCTACTCTTTTACTAAATCTTATGATGGTGAACTGTTTGTGTGCCAAATATATGTTGATGATATTATCTTTGGTTGTCTTGACCAACGTTATAGTGATGAATTTGCCTATATGATGAGTGAAGAATATCAAATGTCTATGATGGGAGAGTTGAAATTCTTCTTAGGTCTTCAAATTCGTCAACAACACAATGGCATATTCATATCTCAGAGAAATACCTCAAAGATGTCCTCAAGAAATTCGCATGCAAGATTGCAAAGGCGTCAAAATTCCTATGCCCACAAATGGCCATCTATGCAATCGATGAAAATGGTATTGACTTGATCACAAGGTATACCGCTCCATGATTGGTTCTTTATTGTACTTATGTGCATCTAGGCGGATATAATGCTTAGTGTTTGCATGTGTGCCCGATTTCAAGCTACACCAAGGAATCACACCATAAGGCTGTGAAACATATTCTTCGATATCTAGCTCACACACCAACACTAGGATTATGGTACCCCAAGGGCTCTACTTTTGATCTCATTGGATATTCGACTCGACTATGCTGATGATCGTGTGGATCGCAAGTCAACATCTGGTACTTGTCATTTCCTCGACGATCTTTGGTCCATTGGTCCTCGAAGAAACAGTAACTGTGTATCTCATCCCATCGCGGAAGCTGAATACATTGCTGCTGGCTCGTGTTGTGCTCAATTACTATGGATGAAGCAAACCCTCAAGGACTACGGCATCAACGTGAAGAATGTGCCTCTCTCTTGTGACAATGAGAGTGCCATCAAGATTGCTCACAACCCAGTTCAGCACTCAAGACAAAGCACATTCAAATTCGTCATCATTTTCTTCGTGATCATGTGTTGAAGGGCGACATCTCCATCGAGCACGTGAAGAATGAAGAACAGCTAGCTGATATCTTCACTAAGCCCTTGGATGAGAAGAGATTTAGCAAGTTGAGGTGTGAGCTAAATATCTTATAATCTTGAATGTTCTTTGAAAAGGACACACATCCTAACACTTATGCAAAATTGATGACTTAGATGTGCAACACATGAAGAAACGTTTTCTTCAATCAATGAAGAATAACACTCTTAGTGTGAAGAAATTAATGAAGAATTTGATTCTCGAACCCTCGACAATTGTACGCGTGTGTGAAATCATCATTCTTATACGGTGGGTCACGCCACCACCAAAGTTGAAAATCTTCAATTTGAATTTTCCTCGCTTTGAAATTCTTCGATTTTTCAAATTCTTCAACTTTGCAAAATCTTCACTGTTTCCGTCGTCTTTCTTCATTGACTATATATATATATATATATATATATATATATATATATATATATATATATATATATATATATATATATATATATATATATATATATATATAGGTTTATGTCCTCTCTGACATTCACTTATGGCTATTTCTTCAAGTCGTTTTTACGCTAAGTGAATGTGATCGGACCTTCCCCTCTATGCTATACTCAACCCAATCCATTCACAAATTCTTCATGTGCGTTCTACTTTGAAACTCGCTCAAATTCTTCACTGTGTCCTTGACAATGAAGAAATTGCGACGACACTTTAAAACTAATCTTATTCAAACCTTCGCTTTTACCGCTTAAACCGCTCCGCATCCCACGATGCATTATTTTATTCACCCACGATCGTACACGATCTCCACTACACAAGACGTGGGTGACACATGTCGTGAGAAGGGAAGCGGTCAGGCATGTTCGTCCTAAATCTTGGGCGATCCGTTTTCACCGTGTCTATAAATACCCCTCTCCCTTCCTCACTCTTTTACTCTTTCGACCTCTCTCTCCGCCGAGCTCCTCAAAACCCTAGCGCCGCCGCTACTCCATCGTCGCCGGTGAGGAAAAGCTTCACTGCCTTGACCTCTTCGCCGACGTACTCGCACCGACCGTGGAAAATCTTCACTCCGCCGTCACCGTAGCTGATTTCCTCTGCCAAGTTAGTGCGTGGAAGATCTGAACGGACGAACTTCCCAACTGTTCTTCTCAGTTCGTCGTGTTCTTCACTTCGGGTAAATTAAAAGTTACTTTTATTACTCGCTTTGATTCTCAAATCTTCATAAAATTCTTCAAAGGTGTTTATTCTTCAAATTCTTCACACATATGAACACCTCAAATCTCTTGATTCGTTTCTCTAAGCAATGATTTTCTTCAAGATTCCTCAATTGTGTGGATCCTCGATCTATACAACTCGAACCTAAGACTAAGAACGCTTAGTGAAATTCTTCAAGGCTCATCTGGTCAAAATCCTCAAAACTTGTTCTTTTGAAAACCTTCCGAGAACGATATGACCTCTCCAAATTCCTCGCACCTATACTCTGTTCACAGGTACAAATGTCCGCTGCTGAATCCCTAGGTTCTCATCAACTTAACTCATTTGCAGCGTTCCTCGAAGAAAAACTGCACACTTCTTGAGAGAACTCAATTGTTCAATTTCCTCAATCAAGAAAATGGCGACGGTAAGAGGCCGCAGAAGGGAGGAAAGAAACCGAGGTTATGACAGCGCTTGAAATCCCCGAGGAAATATATGTTGACTATTGCACTCCGGACGAAGAAAGCAAAAATCAACGCAAGGTGCGATTCGAAGATTGAACGGAGATGGGCACGGAATGGAAGGAATACAGATATGTAACTCCTAAGTACATGAAGAAATTCGCCTAAATCCTCCATGCCCAAGAGCTCCTTTGGCACTGCCAAGTAGCTGATCCCACAAGCATCAAACGAGGTGAGGACTTTCTTGATGAATGGGCTAAACGTCAAGCAAAGTTGGCAAAGCAAGCAAAGGAAGCAAGAAGAAATTCAATGAGGATTCTGCTGCTGCTCACATCGAGGTCTCGGTCAAACCGAGGAAATCAATGCAAAAGAAGCCTGCTAATAAGCCAAGTGCTTCATCATCTGCGCCCTCACGGCCAAGTTCCTCAAAGAACACCTTCCAAGCAAATTCCTCACACTGCTGCTGTTCCATCAAAGTCCTCAACAGCTCCGTCAAAACCTTCGTTCTGTGCACTGGCTACTTGTCAAAGAACCACTGGTTTCTCAATTGCCTCGAGCATTTCTCGCAAGTTCCTCACCTGCTCCAACTTCCTCATCGGGCCCGACTCACCAAGATCAAGGCAACAATGGACGAGGTCCACGGCCTAGTCCAAGGACGAAACAAGTTGTATTTCATGTACCATCGGCGATGAGGCATCGATGAAGAACTCATGAAATCATCGAGACCGCCAAGTGAGGGCCGCTAGAGCCAAAGGTACATCTGTACCACTCGCTATTGGATCTCAAGAAAGTCCTCGACTTTATTGATCTCCGCATAATGATCCCAATACCCTCTGCTCGATCTTCATCGACACTGGTCAAAGTCATGCGCTGACTCACTTCATCGCTGAAGAAAATGGAAGTTTGAGAAGGCGAGGGAAATAAAAAGGCTCAATACAGAAAGAGAAGTTCTCAAGAAAACGTTGTCAAGATGACACCGAGGAGCTTCTCAAAATTCAAACTGAAATTCAAGACCTCAGCAAAACTTCGATACCCACTATGCTGATTGGCAAGGAGTCAAGACCAGATTCGCAACTGACGAAGAAATTCTAAGTGTTGCTGCCCCAAAGCAACATGAAATTCCTCAGTGGAGCCTCACTCAGCCTCTTGAAGAAAATGCTGATTCCAGGGTTGATGATCCCACCCCACCACCGAAGAAACTGCCAGGCACCCACTAGTGGTGCGCTGAAGAAATTTCTCAAGACAGGGAACTGCATCGCTTGCTCTCAAGAAACTGTACCAGATTCCTCGGCTCCTCCCGCGCCAACTCCAACTCCAATTCTTCCATCTGCTTCTGATGTGAAGAAAACCAAGGCTGCAAAACGAGCTGCTGTGAAGAAAAGGAAAGCATCAGCTGCGTCAGATTCTTCGGCTGCGAAGAAAATGAAGCCAATGACCAGCTCATTTGAAAACCCAATTGATGCTGTTCCAATTTCCTCCATACCATCAAAGGAAGTTGTTCCTTTTGGAGAAGACTATGAGATCCCAATCGGATCTGATGAAGAACATCAATCTGCTGCTTCGTCAGAGAAAATTGATGAAGAAATTGAAGTGGAAGCAATCCTTCAACCCCGCTTATTTCCTCATCGACCATGAAATTCCTCAAGTCGATGCCGAGGAAATTGAAAATGAAGATGTGGATATTGGATGCACCACTCAAAGATAAATGATGACTTTTGGGAAAGTCAGCATCCCAATACTCCTCTCTTCACCCCGCTCCAACAAGTTCCTCACTCTCCTGCACAAACAGTCCAGATGGACTCTGAAGAAAATCAACCGACTGGTTCTGTGCATGAAGAAATTCCAGCCACTAGTGCTGATGAAACTGCTGCTTTGCTAATCCTCGATCGCTCTGTTGAGGAACAAGAAATTCCTCAGTCAAGAACCTGAACTTGTGATTCCCGAGGTGGTGATGCAACTCATCGACACCCTCTGCCCAAGCAAAAGAATCCATTCTCAACCAAGCAAAAGTTCAAGGTGAAGATTTCTTTGCCGAGCACGTGTTCTTCATCGAATATAATCCTTATGATTCTGCTCGCATTAGGAAGAGGCGCTCGGATTGCCAGCCAAGCCAACTTCTATTCCTCGCTGCTTTTCAACAAGGACAAAATCTTCGATCATGCTCATATTCCTCATGTGGACATGGAGTCGCTGCCGCTTTGAGCCAGCCCTCGGTGTTCTTCACGACGCAGACTTCTAAACTTCTGACCGATATTTGTGATTGGAACGAAGAGCTAATTCTTCGCCTATGCAACCCTGCACATCACCGGAGACGCTGAAGACGTAAATTCATGGGTCTTAGATTGGATGACTGAAAACACTCACTACAAGGCACCAAAGAAGTGAATTGCTTCGTGCCCTACCACTCGATCCTCCGCTTGATGGTGCACGTCGATCTATGAAGAAAAGAACTTTCAAATCACTATATGCAAGTGCTTGATGAAGCCTTTGAAGCCAAGGCAGGCCCCAAGAACCAAATTCCTCGTCAAGGAATTATTATATGTGCCTCGGACAGTCTATCGAATTTTGACGAAGACTATGAGTCCTATCAAAGGCCACGACTCGAACGATGAAGAAGTCGTTGGCATCATGAAGAATATGCTTTTCAACATCATCCATGGCGTTCCCGTCAACTTCCATGATTTCTTCATGAGGACTCTGGCTAACATTGCCATGTCACCTTTTGAGCTGAAACCTTATGCGCCTTGGATTATGAGATTCATCAGGTCAAGATCTTCACTTAATTACAAGGCTGATACTTTGAACCATTGCAGCTATCTGCCCCCGATTGAAGTCCTCAAACGGACAATTACCTCAGCTGATGACAAGGGCAAGGCCACTGCTGTGATCGATGAAGGCATTCGTCCATTGGATGGACAGTTTCGCAAAGCAGCATCCTACTCCACCAATGATGACTCTGCTACACATGACTCAGCCGCAAATACCTCAGTGAAGCAAAGTCCTCAAGCTACTGCACCCAGGGTGATGACTGATCGTGAGTTACTCCTCAGTCTTCATCAGAAGGTTGATCGTAATCATAAGTGGGTCAAACGTCAGTTTGGTACTCTTCTTTACAACATGACCTCAACACACAATACAGTGAAGAAAAACCACTACTACCTTCATGAAACCTTCAAACGCACCTGGGCTGTTCTTTCACATGTCTACAGTGAGGAAGAACTGACTTCAATGGGACTCAAGGAAGAATTTGACTGGTCTGCACCTCCTTCGAAGAAATTCAAGAAGGTCAAAGTTCCTTCCTTAGTGGCCAGCTCCTATTCTTCATCTCGCGACACTGATGAAAATGAAGATTTGGAAGATACCGCGGCTGGTCCTACTTCCACAAACAACCCGACAATGTCAAGCGCTCCGCCTTCAACTTGAAATTCTTCAAGAGCGTTAGTCCTCAGTTTCGATCCTTTTGGTCATTTGATGACAAAGGGGGAGAAATTTGAGTTAGTCTTCAAGCGGGTCTAGTTTTTGTCTATATAGAGTATTTTATTGAGTTACAATTCTCGTTCTTCTGAAACCTTTTATTGGATCGAGTTGTAATCTTAAACCCAATGGTGCTTTGATACCTTTCATGCATTATGCTTTTGCTCTATGCTCTGATTAGAAGTAGTTTTGATATTTGTTATGCTCTGATCCAATTTGGCCTTTGGGCTCTGGTACTCTTGATGCGTTACATTCAGTATGCACATCTTCAGGGGGAGTTCTTCTATATCTTGCAATCAAATTCCTCATTATCAGTATTTACACTTCATATGTTTATCCCCGTTGAAAACTTAACCTATGTTGTCATCAATCACCAAAAAGGGGGAGATTGTAAGTGCATCTAGTGCCACTTAGTGATTTTGGTGTATTGAAGACTTATAGGTTAAGTAACTAATGCGTTTGTGAGTGTACACAGGTCTATAAGTCTATGAGGAGTTTGATATTTACAGAGAAAGTCGACCCTAAAATGAAGTTCTTCAATCAAGACTTTGATATTCTGAAGACTTTCTGAAGACTTTGAAAGTGAAGAAATTGGTGTGACCTTGAAGACTTGGTATTCGTTTGAGGAACATGAAGCGTGAAGACTTTTGTTTTCGTAGTTTCATTTTCTCTTTCTTGAGTCATAGGAAACACCGTACTGTTAAAGGGGGTCGAGGAAATACTAAGGAAAAATTTCCATGTGATGCTCAACTCAAAATCCTACACCTACCAATCCCTTCGAGTGAAGCTTTTGAAATCTCATACGCTTCATCAATTTCTTCAAGGATGAGACAAAGCTCTTCCGGTCATTGAGGAATTTGTTCGATCGAGGAGTTAGGAATTCGCCAAAGGCGAATTGCCTACACATGAGGAACATGATAGCCCCGAGGAATTTGATGTTCAAATTTCCGACCGTTCTTTGTTCTTGCCACACTGTCCCCAAAATATCTTATCCACCTAACGGTCATATCATTGAAGGGCATTTATGTCTTATCATGTCGGGCTGCTCCCGAGGCTATAAATAGCCGCCCCCCACAACCACTAGCTGGTTGGCTGCTCCGAGAGAACTTGACACTTGTCATTTGAGAGCAACCCATCCTCTGAGGACTTTGAGCGAAAATCATCAAGTGAGGAAAAACCCAAAAGTGAGGAAAATCCCAAACACCAAACCCCTACAAACCCAAAGTGATTGAGCATCACTGAAGAAATTGATCCTGCGTGGATCCGACGCTTTTTACCTTTGAAGACTGTGCTTCTTC
Source organism: Aegilops longissima (assembly GCA_021605205.1). NCBI lineage: Eukaryota > Viridiplantae > Streptophyta > Magnoliopsida > Poales > Poaceae > Aegilops > Aegilops longissima. The sequence continues at coordinate 556,189,095 of CM038678.1, forward strand.
CAGACGGTTAGGCGTCATGGTCTAGAGCATCCAAGAGGAATTGTGGATCGCCGAGTGACCAAGTCTGTGAAGGTTTGGAAGTCGCCTGAAGACTTACCACGAGTGATTGGACGAGGTCTGTGTGACCTTAGTTCAAGGAGGATACGGTGAGGACTGGGTGTCCTGAGCTGCGTGCTCAGCGACTGGGTGTCCGGGACTGTGTGTCCTCGAGTTTAAATACTCAGCCGCTCAACCAGACGTATAACCGAGACAGCAGTTGGAACTGGTCTACCAAATCATTGTCTTCACCAACCTAATTGGTTCTATTTCCTCAACCCTTTCATTTCCTCATTACTGTGTTGAGTGTTTGTTCATATGTGTGTTTGAAGACTTTGACTGAAGACTTTCTCAATTTCCTCAATTCAATTTCTTCAGTCTGTTTGTCTTAATCTTGTGTTATCCTGTGATTACGCTTTCTGTGCTCTGTGATTGTCTTCATTTCATCATGATGACAATGCTTGTAATCTGTTATGCTTACTTCTGAGTACTTATTCCGCTGCAAGTAGTTCTTCGCTAAGGAATTTCCTCACTGGCAAATTCCTCAGTGAAGAATTCATAAAAATCGCCTATTCACCCCCCCCCCCTCTAGTCGATATAACGCACTTTCAGGTTTTTTTTAGCAAACAACTTATGGGAACAAGAATCAACTTGCATAGGAAGGTAAAACAAGCATAGCTTCAAAAATTTAAGCACATAGAGAGGAAACTTGATATTATTGCAATTCCTACAAGCATATATTCCTCCCTCATAATAATTTTCAGTAGCGTCATGAATGAATTCAACAATATAACCATCACCTAAAGCATTCTTTTCATGATCTACAAGCATAGAAATTTTACTACTCTCCACATAAGCAAAATTCTTCTCATTCGGAATAGTAGTGGGAGCAAACTCAACAAAATAACTATCATGTGATTGAACATTAAGATCAAGATGACAAGTTTCATGGTTATCATTATTCTTTAAAGCATATGTGTCATCACAATAATCATCATAGATAGGAGGCATGCTTTCATCATAGTAAATTTGCTCAACAAAGCTTGGGGGACAAAAAATATCATCTTCATCAAACATAGCTTCCCCAAGCTTGTGGCTTTGCATATCATTAGCATCATGGATATTCAAGGAATTCATACTAACAACATTGCAATCATGCTCATCATTCAAAGATTTAGTGCCAAACATTTTATAGATTTCTTCTTCTAACACTTTGGCACAATTTTCCTTCCCATCATACTCACGAAAGATATTAAAAAGATGAAGCGTATGAGACAAACTCAATTCCATTTTTTTTGTAGTTTTCTTTTATAAACTAGACTAGTGCTAAAACAAGAAACAAAAAGATTCGATTGCAAGATCTAAAGATATACCTTCACTTACCTAGCCTCCCCGGCAACGGCGCCAGAAAAGAGCTTGATGTCTACTACACAACCTTCTTCTTGTAGACGTTGTTGGGCCTGTAAGTGCACAGGTTTGTAGGACAGTACAAAATTTCCCTCAAGTGGATGACCTAAGGTTTATCAATCCGTAGGAGGCATAGGATGAAGATGGTCTCTCTCAAACAACCCTGCAACCAAATAACAAAAAGTCTCTTGTGTCCCCAACACACCCAATACAATGGTAAATTGTATAGGTGCACTAGTTCGGCGAAGAGATGGTGATACAAGTGCAATATGGATGGTAGGTATAGGTTTTTGTAATCTGAAAAATATAAAAACAGCAAGGTAACAAGCGTTAAAAGTGAGCGTAAACGGTATTGCAATGATAGGAAACAAGGCCTAGGGTTCATACTTTCACTAGTGCAAGTTCTCTCAACAATAATAACATAGATAGAACATATGACAAGCCCTCAACATGCAACAAAGAGTCACTCCAAAGACACTAATAGCGGAGAACAAACATAGAGATTATGGTCGGGTACGAAACCACCACAAAGTTATTCTTTCGGATCAATCTATAAAAGAGTTTGTACTAGAATAACACCTTAAAACACAAAATCAACCAAAACCCTAATGTCACCTAGATACTCCATTGTCACCTCAAGTATCCGTGGGCATGATTATACGATATGCATCACACAATCTCAGATTTATCCAACCAACATAAAAGCACTTCAAAGAGTGCCCCAAAGTTTCTACCGGAGAATCACGAACGTGTGCCAACCCCTATGCATAGGTTCCCAATGTCACGAAACCCGCAAGTTGATCACCAAGACATACATCAAGTGTTCTCATAAAAGACTCAATCCGATAAGATAACTTCAAAGGGGAAACTCAATTCATCACAAGAGAGTAGAGGGGGAGAAACATCATAAGATCCAACTACAATAGCAAAGCTCGGGATACATCAAGATCGTGCCATAGATTGGAACACGAGAGAGAGAGAGAGATCAAACACATAGCTACTGGTACATACCCTCAGCCCCGAGGGTGAACTACTCCCTACTCGTCATGGAGAGCGCCGGGATGATGAAGATGGCCACCGGAGATGGATCCCCCCTCCGGCAGGGTACCGGAAAGGGGTCTCGATTGGTTTTTGGTGGTTCTGGAGGCTTGCGGCGGCGGAACTCCCGATCTATCTTCTATTCTGGAAGTTTTAGGGTACGTAGGTATATATGGGTGAAAGGAGTACGTCGGTGGAGCTACGGGGGCCCCATGAGGCAGGGGGCGCGCCCAGGGGGGATGGGTGCGCCCCCCACCCTCGTGAGCTCCTCCCGTATCTTCTGACGTGGGGTCCAAGTCCATCAGGTGTGTTTCCTTCCAAAAATATCTTCTCCAGTTGATTTCGTTCCGTTTTGACTCCGTCTGATATTCCTTTTCCTCGAAACACTAAAATAGGCATAAAACAGCAAATCTGGGCTGGGCCTCCGGTTAATAGGTTAGTCCCAAAAATAATATAGAAGTGGAAAATAAAGCCCAATATTGCCTAAAACAGTAGATAAAGTAGCATGGAGCAATCAAAATTATAGATACGTTGGAGACGTATCAACTTGCATCGAGAAAGGAGTGATAGAAAAAAAGACTTTGGAATGACCAAGAAGAAAAACAGCTCATATTAATTTAAGAGCCCCCACGTGACTTGGGTAAAAGAATTTTATGTATAATGATTGTATGTACCGAAGTACTAATATCATATCTTTGTTCACCCGAACTTTAAACGCGTCTTAACCGACCGTCGGCTTTTCCCTCTTCGGTCAAGGACCAAAAAGTGTTATGTACCCCATCTGTCGAGAATATCGGCGGTGTTTCGGATAACCAGGCAGTCAGGCCATAAGGCTGTAGCAGACAAAGCGCGCTCAGGGAACTTATGTTATATTACTAACGAAGTGTAAGAAGCATCTTTGAAGAAAATAGTACCCCACCGATACCTTTCTTCGGTGCTCATTGTTACTATGGGACTTGTGCAATAGATTTTTTGTACTCATGAGTTCTGTTGTGTGCCAACCATTATTGAAAACAGTAAGAGCGCTAGCTTTCGGCTTCACCTAGTCTGAGGTCCGGCTCGGGTGACCCGATCGTGACAATCGCAGAGGTGCTCCCTTTACTCCCTAGCCGAAGAATCGGGAACGTAGGGGTAAACACAGGAGCAAGGCAACCCAGCTTGCAAATCACTTAGGTCAATATGGTGCATATTGTGGCATTATACACGAACAAGGAACGAAGCCGTACAAGTATAATCATATGCAAGAGGAAAATCTCCAGCAAGGGAGCCCCCAAGTAATCGGGGTATTTGAATTTGTCCGTCACAAACAAAGTTTGGACAAGGAAATTTTTTACAAGCAACTTTTTTCCAAAAAAGTATAATGCTTGGTCGAGCCGAACACAAGTTAAAAATTTAAAACTTTGAGCATGAAGGCAACTTAGCTGGTTAATGTGTTCGGTATTGATGACGCGGTCCGAGCTTGATGCGGGACAAGGTTCCATCCCCCAAGCCGGTCCCGAGGTGACGCCAAAGGATATAGTCCGGCTGGATCATTTTCCTGTGCACAAAAAATAGTGCAAACCGGAGATAATAGTAATAATGATAAATAAAAAAATAAAAATTGATGCATAATAAATAATTTATGCAAAGTGAGTAATAAAATAAATATGGCCTGGCGCCGAAGTCAATGTTGATGCAGGGCGACGGCGTGACGCGGTGAAGGCGTGGCAAAGTCTGAATTCTCAGGTCGGTCCGAGTTCCGGATGCGGCGTTTGCCGGACTATGTACGGAAACTGACCGAACCACCATGCGACCGTTGTTAATGCGGCCATCATTTGATAAAACTGTGTACAGATGATGGAAAAGCCGGAGTAATAAATCCTTGGAAAAATAAACCCAAACAAGCAAAAAAAATATTAGGATTAATAGCACCTGGTTTATTTGTTATAGCAATCCGAAGAAAGGTGATTCCCAAAATTGGGCTTGGGCCGCCGGTGAACAGGGTGCTCCGGTGGGGGAATGAGGTGGGCGTCGAGCCAGGGAGGGTCGCCGAAGTGCGGTGCATCCATCCAGGGTGCGCACGGGGCTCGGGGGTGCTCGGGGGCTTGGAATCAAGAGGAACCCGAGGCGGCGGCCATGGCGATGGTTGGGGTCGGGGAGGAGCTCCGGAGGTAAGGGGAGGGCTTGGGGAGGCGTTGAGGACTGCGAGGGACTCGAGGGCGCTACTAATAGCCGCAGGGGAGAGTTCTAGAGGGAGGGGGCGAGGTGACATGCGGCGCGACGATGTGTATGTGCGCTGGCGACGCGCACGCATGGCCAAGGGTCATGGGGAGGGGCGGCAAGGCGACGAGGGAGACGTGGACGAGTGCCAGGAGGTCACGGAATCGAGCAATGCTCGCGGACGAGAGGAGGAAGCGAACAGGAGCGAGGAAATGACAGCGCACACGGGCGCTCACTGTGTTCGGCGACGGCTCAATGAGGAAGCAAACGAAGGGGGGACGAGCTCCAGGGGGAAGACGACATCGAGGGGAGCTGCGTGACACACTTGGACACGCCAGAACAGGCCGGAGCGGCGCTGCTGTTGCCAACAGTGGCTAGACCACCGATTTGGCTAGCAATGCCCGTGGTCAGCAGGGACAACGCATGCTCTGGTCGCCTACTTCACGCCAAAACTTGTCAGCAGTGGAGTCCTTTCAATGCTCATAAAAGAAGAGGTGATGGCACAAGTAGAAGGGTAGTGAGCAGAGGGGACCAAGCTCGACAAGTTTGCTGTTGCAAACTTGGCCACATCTTGGTGATCAAACTAGAGGTATTAAGGACTAAGCATGATGTCTGGGAGGCTTAGAGAAGCAAAGACTATAGTCCTGGGAAGTTGGAAGGGATTTGGGCAAGTATTTAACATAGCTGCAGTGCACTAAGGAAATATGGCCCAGAAAACAAATGAGGAAGAAGCACTCACTAGGAGTGTTGGATAGGGCTGCCACTTGGCAATTCTTGATGATTTGGTCATATGTAGACGCTGCAAAAAGATCATACCAAATGGACTTTCCAAGTTGGTACTTGTTTCACAAGCATCACATCTGACCAGAAACATGAAAAAATTCTAGGAAAATATTGGCTAGATGAAATGAGACAAACTCTTGTGGATGTGGGTTCTATGGATAGGAGAAGGCTTGGAAATATTTTCAGCCATAATGGAGCAAGATAAAATATACTTGCTTCACAAATTGAAAATTTGGATAGAATCAAAGAATTGCTCCTGTGCTCACATAGTTCAATGGAATGAGCTGAATTTTGGTGGAGAATGATGATATGGTCATTAGATACTGCTGGAAACGTTTCGGCTCATTTTGATCATCTATGAGGGTACTTCCTTCATAGACAAGCAATCTGAACAGAAACTTGAGAAAATTGCCAAGGAAGATTGGATAGATGGATTGAGCTTATTTTTGGTATGCATTGGTGATTTATCAATGTTAATCACCCTACCAAATTTCAACTCAAGTGGATCAAGGGTTCAAGCACTTCCTTTGCAAAAATGTCAGACAGGGCAGAAACTTGCATTGGATCATGTGCTCAAATTATGATCTTTGGAGCATGGGTTTAGATGGAAATGGTGGAGATATATCAATTACAAGCTCCACAAATTATTTGGGAATTTTCCTTGCTATAAAAATTGTAGCTCCTCTGGAAAATGGCAGAAATGCAATATTGGTATTAAATAGGAAAAGGCAATTTCCCTTATTTAAATGTGGCCAATATTTTTGCCAGAGCTAAGATTAGACATAAATATAAAGTCCACCAATTCTCATGAATTTAGGATCCGACTAGCTATGCCTTTGGATTTTATCCCTCAGATAGACAGTAAAATGAATAAATCACAATTCAATAATATTGCATGGGACTAAGCAATATTTTTGGATATCCAAGGGTTAGGAGGATAGGAGAGTCTCTAGGAACAGATTGGATGATCAACAGCTCAAGGAAAATTATGACTCCTGTGTAATCACAAAGGCCACATTCAAATTCCAAAATTTTGGAATTAGGGTTTGAGAGAATTTGAGATGATTCAAAAGAGGTCTTGCCCACTGACAAAGACATGAGCAAGATTTGGAAAGGTTGGAAATGGCAAGAATTCTCAGAGTCATCCAGCAAACTCAGGAGAAAATTTGCAAAATGATTGCCAGGAAGAAATAATAGCACAAAAATTTATAACCCAATTTTGGGGCTGTTACACAAATCATACAAGACGCTCCAAGCAAAACACATATCATGTGGTGAATAAAAATATAGCCTCAAGTAAAGTTACCGATAGATGAAGACGAAAGAGGGGATGCCTTCCGGGGTGTCCCCAAGCTTAGGCTTTTGGCTGTCCTTGAATTTTACCTTGGGCTGCCTTGGGCAACCCCAATCTTAGGCTCTTCCCACTCCTTATTCCAAAATCCATCAAATCTTTACCCAAAACTTGAAAACTTCACAACACAAAACTTAACAGAAAATCTCATGAGCTCCGTTAGTATAAGAAAACAAACCACCACTTTAAGGTACTGTAATGAACTCATTATTTATTTATATTGGTGTTAAACCTACTGTATACCAACTTCTCTATGGTTCATACCCCCCGATACTACTCATAGATTCATCAAAATAAGCAAACAACACACGAAAAACAGAATATGTCAAAACAAAACAGTCTGTAGCAATCTGTATCAAACGAATAATTATGTAACTCCAAAAATTCTGAAATTAATTGGTAGACATGAGGAATTTGTCTATTAATCATCTGCAAAAATAATCAACCTAAAAGCACTCTCCGGTAAAAAATGGTATCTAATCTCGTGAGCGCAAAAGTTTCTGTTTTTTACAGCAAGATTGCAAAGACTTCACCCATGTCTTCCCAAAGGTTCTACTTGGCATAAACACTAATTAAAACATAAAACCACATCTAAACAGAGTCTAGATGAATTATTTATTACTAAACAGGAACAAAAAGCAAATAACAAAAACAAAATTGGGTTGCCTCCCAACAAGCGCTATCATTTAACGCCCCTAGCTAGGCATAAAAACAAGAATAGATCTAGGTATTGTCATCAGTAAGCAATTCTTCAATTGAACACACATGACCCTTAGGAGGTTCTTTGGTTTTTTTAATGATCAAACTCCTAGGCAAGAAATGGAGAAACTCATTTGTAGTAAAAGGTTCCTTAATGATATCGAAAAAGTTGGGGTGAACACTTATTGATTTGAGGTCTTCATTTACCTTACTAGAAGATTCACCCTTATTATTAGGAACCTATATAAACTTGGAAACTTTGGTAGGAGGAGGATTTGAGGTATTTTTAACGGCAGAAAAAGAGGATCCGAAGTTGGTAATAATATCTTCGAGTTTATCAATTCTAGTGGAATCTTGTTCTATCTTCTCATTAAATATGGGTTCCTTTTCCCTAAGATTTTTCAGAGTAACTCCTACCTTAGATCCATATTGGGTAATGTGGTTGTGGATCTTTTTATTCAAATTTTCAATTAAGTCCACAGTGGCAATTTTATTTTCAATAATATTAAGCCTTTCCATCACATGTTCCAGAGTTAAAATAGTTCCATTGACCAAAAGAGGTCGTGGGCCTAACAAATCTATCATAGCATTATAAGAATCAAAAGTATGGCTTCCCAAGAAATTCCCTCCGGTAATGGTGTCAAGAACATATCTATTCCAAGAAGTGATGCCTACGTAAAAATTGCGGAGAAGAACGGAAGTGGATTGCTTTTTAGTAGATCTATTTTGAGCATTGCAAATTCTATACCAAGCATATTTTAGATTTTCTCCCTACCTTTGTTTAAAGTTGAGAACTTCATTATCGGGAGTAGTAACAATGATAGGAGGACTAGTCATGATGGCAAAACAAACAATTTAAAATACAGACACACAAGAGGCAAGCAAAAAGAAGCGAACGGAAAAGAGGCGAAGAAAAGGCAAAGGTTTTTGAAAATCGTTTTAGAAGTGGGGGAGAGGAAAACGAGAGGCGAATGGCAAATAATGTCATGCGAGGGAGAAGAGTTTGTGATGGGTACTTGGTATGTCTTGAGTTGAGCGTAGATCTCCCCGGCAACGGCGCCATAAATCCTTCTTGCTACCTCTTGAGCATGCATTGGTTTTCCCTTGAAGAGGAAAGGGTGATGCAGCAAAGTAGCGTAAGTGTTTCCCTCAGTTTTTGACAACCAAGGTATCAATCCAGTAGGAGATAACACGCAAGTCACCTAGTACATGCACAAACAATCAAGAACCTTGCAACCAACACGATAAAGGGGTTGTCAATCCCTTCACGATCACTCGCAAAAGTGAGATCTAATAAAGATAGTAAGATAAATATTTTTGGTATTTTTGTTGTATAGATAGGAAAATAAATATTGGAAAATAGTAAAGCGAGATGCGATGTAAATAAAAGAGAGGCAATATAATAAGAAAGAGACCCTGGGGCCATAGGTTTCACTAGTGGCTTCTCTCAAGATAGCATGTATTACGGTGGGTGAACAAATTACTGCCGAGCAATTGATAGAAAAGGGCATAGTTATGAGAATATCTAGGCAATGATCATGAATATAGGCATCACGTCCGTGCCAAGTAGACCGAAATGATTTTGTATGTACTACTATTACTCCACACATCGACCGCTATCCTGCATGCACCTAGAGTATTAAGTTCATAAGAACAGAGTAACGCATTAAGCAAGATGACATGATGTAGAGGGATAAACTCAAGCAATATGATATAAACACCATCTTTTTATCCTCGATGGCAACAATACAATACGTTCCTTGCTGCCCCTACTGTCACTAGAAAAGGACACCGCAAGATTGAACCCAAAGCTAAGCACTTCTCCCATTGCAAGAAAGATCAATCTAATAGGCCAAACTAAACCGATAATTCGAAGAGACTTGCAAAGATATCAAATCATGCATATAAGAATTCAGAGAAGAACCAAATAATATTCATAGATAATCTTGATCATAAATCCACAATTCATTGGATCTCGGCAAACACACCGCAAAAGAGTATTACATCAAATAGATCTCCAAGAACATCGAGGATAACTTTGTATTGAGAACCAAGGGTGAGAATAGGCCATCTAGCTAATAACTATGGACCCGAAGGTCTGTGGTAAACTACTCACACATCATCGGAGAGGCTATGGTGTTGATGTAGAAGCCCTCCATGATCGATTCCCCCTCCGGCAGATCGCCGGAAAAGGCCCAAAGATGGGATCTCACGGGTACAGAAGGTTGCGGTGGTGGAAAAGTGGTTTCGTGGCTGTCCCTGATGTTTTTAGGGTATAAGAGTATATATGGGCGAAAGAAGTACGTCGGTGGAGCTCCATGGGGCCCACGAGGGTGGGGGCGCGCCCTCCTGCCTCGTGGTCGCCTTGCGGAGTTCCAGACTTCAACTCCAAGTCTTCTGGATTGCGTTTGTTCCAAGAAAGATCATCGCGAAGGTTTCATTCCGTTTGGATTCCATTTGGTATTACTTTTCTACAAAACACTGAAATAGGCAAAAAAACAGAAACTGGCACTGGGCCTTTGGTTAATACGTTAGACCCAAAAATAATATAAAAGAGCATATTAAAGCCCATTAAACATCCAAAACAGATAATATAATAGCATGGAACAATAAAAAATTATAGATACGTTGGAGACGTATCACACCTCGTGACTAACTCCTTAGTCGTTTGCTTGCAAGCTTATGATGTGTATTACCTAGAGGGCCCAGAGATTCCTCTTCGATACTCGAAGTGAAAAATCCTAATCTCGATCTATGCCAACTCAACAAACACCTTCGGAGAAACCTATAGAACAACTTTATAATCACCCAGTTACATTATGACGTTTGGTAACACATAAGGCATTCCTCCGGTATCCGGGAGTTGCATAATCTCATAGTTGAAGGAATATGTATTTGACATGAAGAAAGAACTGGTACAGCGAGGTGCTAAACAAATGGTTTTTAACCCCTTTCCACGACGACATTTGGAACCGTCGCCAAGTGAGTGTGTGCGATAGGGTGTCATTCCCACATGACCCAGAAATCGTCGGGGATAGGCCCTCCTGGGACCCGGGCTGGGGCCATGTGCTATCGGGCGAGGCATCGAAACCCAATCATTTCGGTAGGTATGTACATCCCACACGGTGAATCCCAGAAAAACATTTCTGTAGGTATGTATATCACACATAGTCAATCCAAGGAATTTGTTTATGTTCTTATGTACATCCCACATAGTCAATCCAGGGAAAACGTTTACGTTCGTATGTATATCACACACAGTTCTTTGTGTGGAAACATTTGTGCAAGGTGGCCTAACGCAAACAGTTCGCTGCCGGAACCCGTGTGTGATTGTTAGTTGATTGAACACGCCTACTTTCTAGAAACTGTGCGAGTTGTTTGAGTTCAACACCCACGGTGTTGTCTGAGTAACGGTCTGCAATAGAAAACCCAATAAGCAGGGTAATTAGCCTACTATTGATAATCCATGTACTAATCAAACTGATATTTCTTATAAAACACGCCAGATATTTCATATCCGTATAAAAGCAACCAGGATTTCATAATCGAATTACATCAGATAGCTTCGGCACTTAGTTACGCCATTACACAACAGCACCAAGTTTCACATGCAGCATCAAAAACATTTGGAAAGTAGCATCACACACGATAAATAGACAGATGAATCTCATCTGGGAAACTGCAGAAGTGGAAGGCAAATATTGAGCCTTCGGTGATGTTGAATGTCCTTGCAACTTTAGGCCAGTGGCTATGGATAATTGCCCGCCCAACCTTCGTCCTCTTCAGCAAGACTTCAATATTGTACCGTGGGCGTTGAATGAATACCTTCCTCATCTCTTGACCATGCAGGTGGTTTGAGAGGTAATCATCGGTGAACTGCTTTGAAAAGTACTGAAAACAAAGCTATGCATAAATCGTTGTTTTAGATTTTGAAATGGCGTAAGGGGTACAAATAAGGTAAAAGACTTGGTACCATCATATAGTTGACTAATGTCTTCTTCATTGTGCAAACAAAGATCTTGCTGTTATTCGTCGCAAGTTTCTTCATCCTAACAATATTTCTGAGTTTCTTGACTTGACTGATATTCATGGACATCTCATTTCCCCATATGCAAAATGGGTCGAACAGTGGGTCTAAGCCTCTTGCAGCAGGACCTACATGTGCAAGACCAAATTGTAAGAAACCTAAATATTATAATGATTCCTGCAACTGCACAATAATGTGCTATTAGCCCAAGGACCTTGCTTGAACAAACCTCGATGGTAAACCATAGTGTCTCCCATTGTTTCCCTGCAACACACATAAGGAAGATCTTGATCAGGTTAACTGAGAGTTGCCATACTATCAGTAGAATATGTATTGAGTACAGCCAAATTCGATTGGTGTCACATGCATAACAAATTTGATTGGTGTCACATGCATAACAATACAAAATTGTACCCACAACAAATGAAAATCAAATTGCAGAACTAAACCAAACAGTTAAATGGACCAAATGAACCAAAATAGTTAACTGAGCATGATATTGCAGAATAGAAACATGTACTAGAAGATTAGACAGTTAACAAAACAAAGAATGCTTGAGAACAGTACTACAAAATGTAGCAATTGTTGGACCAAAGTGTTAACTGAACATTACATTTCAGAGGACCAAACTGTTAACTGAACATCAGATTGCATATTAACATTACAGAGGACAAATCACTAGAAGGCACTGGCGGTGGCCTCGAGAAAACATCACGAACTGTATTTTAAAGTAGACAACCACGCGGTGGTGTCAAAGGTGGCCTCAAAAACGAGGTGCTCCTCCAAGATCTGGCGGTCGACACGCATGGCAGCCATAGCCACCTCGTTCGCGCGTGTGGCCGCATGCTACTCAGCTCCATGTTATACTGCGTGTAAAATGGCTGTGGGCGGCGCTTAATTGGAGGAGGGGGTAGTGATTTCGGTGAAAGGTGTCGCTCCGCTAGTCAGGGCATGTGGGATGGGAAAGGAGGAGGATGGTGTGGGTGGGGTGTGGATTACCTGACCATATCGACGAGGCCACGCAGCAAGAAGAAGGGTTGGCAGCGAGGAGGCCGCGTAGCAAGAAGAAGGGTCATCAGCGAGGAGGCGGCACTGCAAGAAGAAGGGTAGCCGGCAAGGAGGCGGCGCTGCAAGAAGAAGGGTCGCCGGCGAGGAGGCTGAGCTGCCAGTAAGCAGCAGTGAAGGTTTGAACTTGGAAAGCAATGAGGAACAGTGGAAATGTGGATTTTGGTAGGAGGGAGGGGGCGGGGAGATAGATATTTCCGCGGTGGCAAAAAAATTCCGCTCAGTGACGCGACAAAACTGGCGTGCAAGTGTGGTTCAAGCGGGCGTGGTGGATTGTATACGACGAAGCTTCCTGCGTAAGCTAGACAAGACGGTGCGCCAAGATATTTTATATCGCATCCCACATGATTCTTTTTAGTAAACTGTTTGTGGTATACCTGATTTTTTCATTATGTTTTGAAAGACAAAATGGTGTTACGGAGGGAAAGGATGGTGTTTGAATTGCTAGAACATTTACGTATAGTGAACATGCAACCAGTACATGAGTGTCATGTTTAAATTTGGAATTATTCCGGGTTCGTTTGGCATTTTTATGCATTAATTGAGTTTTTGGGCATTTAATGTGCATAATTCAAATTTGAACTACAAGCACATGCTCCAATGCACCAAAGTTTGCTGAAAATCACATGTGTGTCTTTGGGTGAATTTATAGGTCCCATGCAAGAAATGGGAATAAAATTCAAACATCTGGGTGTCGTGGCTCGACCGGAATGATTGAGAAACTTGGTTTTTTATTCCTGTAAATCCAAAACACGGCTGAAAATCATGAAACTTGGCATGGTGTCATGACATGGCACCAACATGCCGCAGTATATTTTTTGGCCGAATTGGGACAAGCTTTGGTGTAAGCTTCTTGCAAACCGGAGCTTCCCTCAAGAAGGCTCCTGGTTCTGAGAGGGAACGTGTCACCTCCCTGTGCGAAACGACATACGTACACTGCCTTCTCCCGCCTTAATTTTTGTACACTGGCATATTAGACCAAATAGAAGTATGGTGCTAAATTTTGGAATTATTCCGTGTCCGTTTGGCCTTTTTGTACATTAATTGAGTTTCTGGGCATTTAATGTGCATAATTCAGATTTGAACTACAATCACATACTCCAGTGCACCAAAGTTGTTTGAAAAATCACATGTGTGTCCTTGGGTGAATTTCTAGGTCCCATGCAAGAGATGGGGGTGAAATTCAAACATCTGGGCGTCGTGGCTCGGCCGGAAAGATTGAGAAACTTGGTTTTTTAATTCCTGTAATTCCAAAACACGCCTGAAAATCATGAAACTTGGCATGGTCTCATGACATGGAACCAACATGTTGCGGTAATTTCTTTGGCCGAATTGGGACAAGCTTTGGTGTAAGATTCTTGCAAACCGGAGCTTCCCTCAAGAAGGCTTGTGGTTCCGAGAGGGAACGTGTCACCTCCGTGTGCGAAACGACATACGTACACTGCCTTCTCCCGCCTTAAATTTTTTACACAGCCAGATTAGACCAAATAAAAGTATCGTGCTAAATTTTGGAATTATTCCGGGTTTGTTTGTCCTTTTTTATACATTAATTGAGTTTCTGGGCATTTAATGTGCATAATTCAAATTTGAACTACAAGCACATGCTCCGGTGCACCAAAGTTGTCTGAAAAATCACATGTGTGTCCTTGGGTGAATTTCTAGGTCCCATGCAAGAGAAGGGAGTGAAATTCCAACATCTGGGCGTCGTGGCTCGGCTAGATAGATTGAGAAACTTGGTTTTTTAATTCCTGTAATTCCAAAACACGCTTGAAAATCATGAAACTTCGCATGGTCTCATGACATTGCACCAACATGTTGTGGTAATTTTTCTGTCTGATTTGCGAAGGTGCACACATTAACAATCAACAAAGTCATTTTGGAACAAGTGATGTCACGTTACAAATCAGAATCACAAGTATTATTGAAACCCTGGGCGTTCGACTTACCAATTACATGCGGCCACGCGTCCCCTTTTTTTATTGTCTAGGAGGTGTCGTGTGGGGTAGCTATTTGAGTACGGGAGGCGTGCGATCAGACCCCTGCGCGTGCTCATCGGGAGGAGAGCCCTTTGACCGCTACCCGCCGCTCACCTCCCTTCCAACGTCTCAATTAATGGCGGCTGAGCACCTGTTCTACGGCGTGGCTATATGTCTCACTGGACTGAGATTTAAGAAAGAGAAATGAAAATCTGAAAAGAAAGTTTTGCACGGATCTTGATGTAAGATCTGACGGACCTGTATAGCATCGACTGTGAATTATAGCAAGCATGATGAATATAAGGACGATGACAGTGGATAATAATTGTCTTACATATTTAGAAACATAACTAAAAAAAGGCACATGCGGCAACGCCCGAAATACACAAGGGCAAAAGAAGAAGGAAGACAACGATCTGGCTCGCTGATCTCTACTTTCTTGATGTATTGTTGCAGGCCGCGGGAACTAGTCTCTGCGGCGAGCGGCGATGAGCTATTTCTTGTCCTCAAGATGCTGGTTGAGAGCATCCACGGATTCCTCCACCAACCTTCTGCGCTCGATGCGCAGCATGGCATTCTCGTCCATAAGTTTCTCGACGATGACGCCGGTCCTCTTCAACAAGGCAGTGGTCTGCTCCTGCTGCTCCGCACTTCCGATGATCTTCGCCCTCAGAAGGTCGCGCTCGGCCCGGAGCTTCGCATTGCTCTCATTTAGTTGCTGGATGACGTCGGTAGACTGTTCAAACGAGGCTTTCAGGTCATCCTTCAACCTCGCCCACCTGGAGATCTGATCCATCTGCCTAAGGACGAGGGCACGCATGCACTTGTAAGAGTCCTCGCCTGCCCGCGAGGCATTTTCCCAGGCCGCAGCGGCACGGGAGGACATCTCTGCTGCATTTGCGGGCGAGACATCTCTTCTGCTTCCGTGGCACGGCCGGACCAGTCTGCTGCATCGACGGCGTGGCGGGTCCTCCGTGTTGCTTCGGCGGCACGGCGGGACCTCTCTGCTGCTACGGCCGTGGAGCGGGACATGTTGGCTGCTTTGGGCGCGGCGGACATCTCGTGCTTCCGCCTGTGCTCGCCTCTCCTGGTGGCAATCTCTCGACCCGAACTCACGCTGGCCATGGCGCATTTAAGGGAACGATGATGAATGACTTGTTTGTTTTTGACTTTTTGTGGATGAGGAGTTGAGGAGGAATGTGTAGTTATCTTGGAGTAGTAGTCTTTATAACCGCGTAGTAATACGCTCCTAAGTGGGAAACCGTTTAGGTTTTGATCAGTGTGAATAGGTTTGCAATTTGGAATGTGACGGGACGCGGCCTTCCTGTTCTTCTAAAAAAATTTGTGACGGGACGCATGCTCAAAATTTACTGACGGTTATATGTGCGGCACTATTCCCGGAAGGCGTAACATGGGCACGTACGCCTTCTCGGCCGCGTACGTGGCGTTTGCACCATAGGGTGCACCGCAATAGGCAATGTCAGCAAACATCTTGTTCCAACAACCATGCGCGCTCGTTATTACCATCACGCATGCTTCTTTTAATTAGAATGGGTGTGCCTGTCTAGCGCACACACGTTGATCTATCTAACTGTTTCAGTTTGTTGTGGCTAATCGCAAACAATTCATCAATGTGAAGTGTATCACTACTGCATGAGACTGCTAACACGACACTACAATCGGAGACCCTTTGTTGAAACTATGTGCGATGCAATAATCGCAAACGGTGGTGTAAAAAAACCATCAAAAAAGGTGCAAAATGTTTGCGATGATGGCTGCATCAAACACGGTTAAGATTTTAGTTGCGTGTGCGATGCAGGGCATACGGTTAATCCATTCAAACTATCTGCGATGAGGCAGAACAACAAAAACAGGCAGCCATAACAATGTGTGTGCGATGCAGGACACACGGTTAATTCATTCGAACTGTTTGCGATGAGGTAGAACAACAGAAACGGGCAGCCATATCAATGTGTGTGCGATATACGGCATACGGTTAACTCGGACGAACTGTCTTTGATTAGGGAACACAACAGGAACGGTTCAACTTAACAAGATGTGTGTGATATGCAGCATACAGTTCACATGGATGAACTGTTTGCGATGAGCCAAAAGAACACAAACGAATCGTGTAAATAAGATGTGTGTGATACGTGGCAAACAGCCAACTCGGATGAACTGTTTGCGATGAGAAATTACAACACAGACGGTCAATACAGTTACTTCGTGTGTGATTCTGTGTGTACAAAAAACTTTGAAAAATACGAACTAGTTGCTTGCGGTGGCTAGGAGTATCGCACACGATGCGTCTGCGAGTACTCGTGTGCGATGATTAGTATGTTACATATTCATTTCCTTATGTGAACATGTGTGTGAATTTTCAATATGGACAGTTAATATGCAAATGCCTTCTGGACATCGGGCACACGCTTAAATCAATGAACTGTGTACAATACTAATACTTTCCATGAAAATTTATGAACTTGGGTAACAACATTTGAGTAACATATATATAGTGGTTACACTATTCGACAAAAGGAGGATCTTCATAACACGGTTTTGACAACCATATGGTCCATATCTACATACTTAACATAGTAACAACTATCACATTTTAAGAGGCTAAGGGCCAATAACCATATGGTCCATATCCACATACTTAACATATATAGTAACAACTAGCACATTTTAAGAGGCTGAGGGCCAACAACCACAACTATCCACTGGAAGCAGCTTGATCACGGCGACTCGGCATCTCGTCAATGAAATGGAAGAGCCCTCCTGTGCCTTGGTAGAGCAGGAGTAGAACAGTGTCTTCAATTTTCCAATATGGATGCATTGCCACGAGAAGCGAGAACTTGTTAATTTGAATGGTTCCATTTTTGCGGGAAATGCAGTACCTTGCAATCCCTTGGGCGTTATTAGCAGGCACAAGTGTAATTCGACAACGCCGGGAAATCGATCCAGGAACGGCTACAGGGGGGCAATTTATGTTGACATCTTTACCTAATAATAAAGCAAATTGGGTTTCTTTCATCCGTCATGGCATTTTTTAGAAAAGTCCATGTCTTTTCTTGAAATTAACCCGCCGTCCAAATTTAAGTAACACCCGAAGCGTTATTTTACATTTTTTTTTGAAAACCCTCCTGATGTTTTAGGTAATTCATCCACGGATTATATTTAAGTCAAACAAATGCTTCTTAAAATCATCCATATCTTTTAAACCGTAACTCTGATTTGAACATGTTATATATGAAATTTGA
Source organism: Aegilops longissima (assembly GCA_021605205.1). NCBI lineage: Eukaryota > Viridiplantae > Streptophyta > Magnoliopsida > Poales > Poaceae > Aegilops > Aegilops longissima. Next base: position 556,206,939 of record CM038678.1, read on the forward strand.
TTAGAAAAATATGTAGAATATGAATATGAGATTATTTTTACCTGTTAAGTTTTTTCAAATATTTTTTTGAAATATATTTGAGTCAAACCAAATAATTTTCTAAATTATTTGTATCTTTTAAACCGTAACTTCGATTTTAACATATTATATATGAAATTTTATTAGAAAAATGCGTGGAATCTAAATATGATGTTAATTTTACCTGTTAAATATTTTTAAAATATTGTTATGGAAGCAAACTTATAATTTATAGCGCAAGATCCATTTTTTTCATGTCGGCGGCGATCCGGATTGCAAATAAACACCCCACTATAACCATATACGGAAAAGAAAACATCGATAACTACACATGCATACCTCTGAAAAATGTCACAGGGGAAAACAACAGATTTCTTATCACGAGAGTGAGAGAAAGCGAGAGAAAGAGAGAGAGAGAGAGAGAGAGAGAGAGAGAGAGGAGAGAGGGAGAGAGATACACCTTATGATTAACCATATTTAACACACTTTTTTGTTGTTTTGTGTGAACACCGAGGCCATCGCCGGCAAGGGTGAGAAGGAGGATAAGCGACAATATAAATATAATGCCTCGCAAAAATAAAGAAGATGGACCTATTGTGGTCTTGAGTGATGGTTGTTGAGTTAAGAGCCTGTGTTATGTCTTCTCTCCCGTTGCAACGCACGGGCTCTTTTGCTAGTGTAGAATAAAAACAATTGTAACATATCATTGAAGATTTATATAGTTTATGAGCATCAACATTAAAATAAGACTTTTTTACCAGTGCTTTGTGCACACAATTGGTCTTGTTCAGTGTGTGCACCATAGGTCTAATTAATCCCATCCAAAATCCGGCATTCATACGATGTGCTATCTCTGTCAGATTATCAACAAAGTTTATGACATGCTTCAAGTCCTTCCAGTGAAATTTGTTACGCTTAGTAACATACAGATCATTCACTATGCATCCAACATATCCTGCTTAAAAGGTGGAAAGGTATTATTTATTCAGAACATGGCAGAAGAATATATAGTGCGCATAAATTGGTAAACATAATTTGTTACTGCCTAGGAACGGAGTCAGAATATTATATCACAATTGGTTGCTTAAATAGTGATCAATTGGTTGCTTAAATAGTAATATGACAGCATGGAGAGAGTTGAAAGGAGACTAACCTCGATCAGACTTTGATCGGCTGATGACGTTGGGGAAGTAAACATCCATGTTAATTAGACCAGGTTGTGGTGCACGCACTAGAATTTTATTGCCAGCTTTCAGTTCATAACACTTAGATATTTTTCTCAAAAGGTCCGCATTAAAATAGGAGTGACCATCTTTATCAAGTTTTATGCTAACCTTCATTGTAAATCCATGTTGTGTTGTCAATATGATATCCTGGGAGTCATCAGCAAAGTAAAGCCCAAGATTTCCTTCTACTCCTGTTCTTGCAAAGCAAGGGATGTACTGCTTGAAATGAAAATTAAGATCGTAAATTAGATATATTGAAATAACCGAGCAAGATGCAAATATGGGAGTAACTGATAGAACATATCCATATATATATGCAAGCAAAGTACAAAAATATAGAATTAAAAATAGATATGTAACAAAGATTTGATGCAAATATATAGATAATGTAGCAACACACGGTATATGTTCACAAATTTATGCCATGCCGACCGTGGTAGGTTGAGATTGAACATACCAAGCGCTCCCTGAAGTCATCCGGAATGGTGAGATAGAACTTCATTTCCGACTAGCCACGACCACAGTTGCCCGATTTGTGCTCGCACTGTGCACACATGAATGAACACCCACGAATCAGCTAGAACAAAAATGATTCCACGGCGATTTCCACCGATTGATTAACAGCGAGGACGACTGCGATAAGAGATGTGTGAATATTTCGCTAATTAAGTTGATTACCTTCTCCAAGAGAAAAATCCCCAGCCCAATCCCGCAGAAAACCCCAGTCGACCAGAGTCTAGAATGTCGGTGCAGATAGGCGGCGGAAAGCGGTGGAGGCGAAATCCGGTGCCGTTTGGAGCGCGACCTATGCCCGCCGCCAACAGTCATCGAGCTTAGGGTGCAGAGTTGTGGAGGAGTCCACGGCGAGTGAGTGGGGACGAAGTGGGCGAGGGTTTTCTTTTCCTTTTGCATGTGTGAGTGAACACACACGATTCACAGAGGCGACGGAGATGAATCGTGTGTGATAGTAAATCACCGAGATTGAATGGGAATCCAAATCTCCTTTGTCCTTCATCCATTAGTTTTTTTCTATGATGAACATAAACCCTGCTAATCACCATGTTCAAATTTGACACTTTTCCGGGTTCATTTACAATATTTAGGGGATTATGTGCATTTTGTAGGCATTAATGCACGTAATTCAAATTCAAACAATTGGTGCATGAAAGGGTGCACAAGAACAGTCTGGAAAAACCATACTCGTGCTATTTAGTAATTTCTCGAGCCTTTTACAAGGAATGGGAAGAGATTTCAATGGAATGCGTGGCAATAGTCAACCACAAACGCGTCATTTACTGGGTTATCAACTATAGAACAATGAAATATGTGCTTGAAAATCATGACGGCTGGCATGGTGCCATGGTATGGCCTCACCGTGCCCTTGTTAAAACCTGAGAAGGTTTGATTTATGTCGTCATGCACGCCCTTCATAAATCAAACCATCACCGAGGAAGTTCAATGCTTTTGAGAGGGAAATCACCAAGATTGAAGGGGAATCCAAATTTTCGTCCGAGTTTGTCATTCATTTTTCTCCAACGATCAACGTACCGCCTCAAATGAAACGTGTTAAAATTTGACACTTTTCCGAACTCATTTACCATATTTAGGGGATTGTGTGCATTTTCTAGGCATTAATTATGCACATAATTCAAATTCGAACAATCGGTGCATGAAAAGGTGCACAAGAACTGTCTGGAAAGCCATGCTCGTGCTATACAAAAAATGAAGCACATGGTTGGAAAACATGACGCCTTGTGTGGTGCCATGGTATGGCCTCGCCATGGCCTGGTAAAAATTGGAGAATGTTTTCCTTATGTCGTGATGCACGCCTTTCATAAAACGAACCATCATCCGAGGAAGTTTCATGGTTTCGAGGGGGAAATCGCCAAGAATGAAGGGGGATCCAAGTTTCCTTTGTCCTTTGTCCACGAGTTTTTTTCTATGATGAGCATACAACCTACAGATCACCGTGTTCAAATTTGGCACTTTTCCGGGTTCATTTGCCATATTTAGGGGATTATGTGCTTTTCCTAGGCATTAATGCGCCTAATTCAAGTTCAAACAATCGATGCATGAATGGGTCCACAAGAACGGCCTAGAAAACCATGCTCATGCCATTTAGTAAATTCTCATGCCTTTTACAAGGAATGGACAGATATTTCGATGAAATATGTGGCAATAGTCAACCACAAATGTCTGTTTGTTGGGTTTTCAACTATAGAAAAAATGAAATAAATGCTTAAAAAACATGACGACTGGCATGGTGCCACGGTATGACCTCACCATGCCCTGGTAAAAATTTGAGAAGGTTTGCCTTATGTTGTCATGCACTCCCTTCATAAATCGAACCATCACCGAGGAAGTTCCATGCTTTCGAGAGGGAAAATCCCCAAGATTGAAGGGGAATCCTAATTTCCGTCCTAGTTTGTCATTCAGTATTTTTCTAACGATCAACATACCGCCTCAAATGCAACGTGTTCAAATTTGACATTATCCCGGGCTCATTTACCATATTTAGGGGATTATGTGCATTTTCTAGGCATTAATGGACATAATTCAAATTCGAACAATCGGTGCATAAAAAGGTGCACAAGAACGGTCTGGAAAACCATGCTCGTGTTATTAGCACATTCTCATGCCTTTTACAAGGAATGGGTAGATATTTCAAGGAAATGTGTGGCAGTGAGACACATGGTTGGAAAACATGACGCTTGGCGTGGTGCCATGGTATGGACTCACCATGCCCTGGTAAAAATTGGAGAATGTTTTCCTTATGTCGTGATGCGCGCCTTTCATAAATCGAACCATCACTGAGGAAGTTTCATGGTTTCGAGGGGAAATCACCAAGATTGAAGGGGGGGGGTCCAAATTTCCTTTGTCCTTTGTCCACGAGTTTTTTTCAATGATGAGCATACAACCTGCAAATCACCGTGTTCAAATTTGGCACATTTCCGGGTTTATTTGCCATATTTAGGGGATTATGTGCATTTCCTAGACATAAGTGCGCATAATTCAAGTTCAAACAATCGATGCATGGAAGGGTCCACAAGAACGGCCTAGAAAACCATGCTCGTGCCATTTAGTAAATTCGCATGCCTTTTACAAGGAATGGACAGATATTTCAATGAAATGTGTGGCACTAGTCAACCACAAATGTCTGTTTGTTGGCTTTTCAACTATAGAAAAAATGAAATAAATGCTTAAAAACATGACGCCTGGCATGGTGCCATGGTATGACCTCACCATGCCTTGGTAAAAATTTGAGAAGGTTTGGCTTATGTTGTCAGGCACGCCCTTCATAAATCGAACCATCATCGAGGAAGTTCCATGCTTTCGAAAGGGAAATCCTCAAGATTGAAGGGGAATCCAAATTTTCTTCGTTCTTTGCCATGGAGTTTTTTTCTACGACGAACATACACCCTGTAAATCACCGTGTTCAAATTTGGCATTTTTCCGGGCTCATTTACCATATTTAGGGGATTATGTGCATTTTCTAGACATTTAGCGCATATAAATCCAATCCAGCTACAGGTTCACGGGTGTGATGTGAGGGACGTGGATTGCCGTTCGATCGCGGCGCATCCAACGGTGCACACGCGCGATCCGCGTGGCTGGGGTTCCGGCCAATCATAACGCAATGCATAATAGGCTCAGCGCACACTATTTCCGGAAGCGACGGAGATGAACCGTGTGCGATAATGAACGAGCAAAATTGTAAGGGAAGCCAAATTTCTGTTGTCATTTGTGGTTGAGCTCTTAAATACCACCGCACTGTACGGCTTCCTGGCCCCTCCGTCCTAGAGCTCTCTCCAAGCGTCGTCCATGGCACTGCGGCGCACAGTAACTGGTAAGGAAGAGATGGCATACCTCCGTGCCGCGTTCCTCGCCGCCCGCGACCGCACACATCATCAGGAAGCGATGGCATCTCGCCGCGCCGAGTTCATCGCCACCGGCGGCTAGACAGTTGCATGGGCGGACTTTGAGGCTGCCATGGCCGAATGGGTGGTGGATCTAGAGGCGGCCAAAGCCGCACAGAAGGAGCGGAAAAGGTAGAAAGCAGTCAAGAAAAGAGAGTCCCGCCACCGCAAGAAAAAAGAGGCCGCACGCCGTGGTGAGGAGAGCTTGGCGGAGATCAAAGCACGGTGGGCTGCCGCCTACAAGGCCGGGAAGGAGAACGCCGGCGTCTGGCCAGCATGCCCTGATGGCAGCATGTGAGAAGTAGTTAAAGTTTGTAGTATTGGAGCAAATTACCAGTAGTACTTTAAGTTTGTAGTATTAACGTACAATGTCGGTAAGAGCATCCTTTGAGGGCTTTGAGCGTTGATTAGCATGTCTGCCCGTGTGCGTTTTTTTGCATTAATCATTAGAAGATCACAAAACACACGGTTTCTATGCCGTACCCGTCTGCGTTTTTTGCGTTAATGACCCATAAGTCAGTTACCTATGCGATATTTCCTAATAAACCAGGCGTACCATTGACCGAAAAAAATCAAGTACACATGTACATTTTTTTGGAGACGGGATCTGCCAAGTTTCTTTTTTCTCGCACACGAGTATTTTACGCGCTTCGTCTGTGTTGTGTGTTTCCCTCGCCCAAGTTTCAAATTTCGCACCGAAATTTTCATTAGGCGCGCGATTTCTGAATTTATTCCTCCAACCACATCCCCTTCCCCTCAGTATCCCCCCTCCCTCGCGCCTCCCCCTACCGACATCTCAAACCGCCGCCGCCGCAACCACAGCTTCAACCACATCTACTTCTGCTCGGATCCAGGCAGCTAACCCACCGATCTCTATCACGTCTCCAGCCTGATTTCTTAAATGGCGCCTGCGAAACATCCTTGTGCCTCCAACCCCCCGCCAGGAGCTGATGGTGGTCCATGGCGCGATGGTTGCTGTGCGTGTTGACCCGGAGGAACACCTCGCCTCCGCCGCCGACATGGTGCAGGCTCTGTCCCAGATGAAGTCCCCCAGCGACAACCCCCCCAGGACTTAACAGGTAAGATCTGACCAGCTAAATCTTACCAATACCACTTGCAACGACTATGATTTGTACGGTTGATGTATTAAGCATGTTCGATCCTTGTTTATTTCAGTACTACACACTGTGTGATGTTCAAATATTACCGTATCCAGCTCAATATCACCAATACCAGCAAAAACTTACAATACATGACTCAGGATATTGCTAGAGATGCTGCCCATTTGCTCTTTTTAGTGGATGCTAACCCTGTTGCACTTAACATGCATGTCCATGTACTTACGTAGGGTCATAACGGCCGATGCTTTTGTTTGCCGTCGAGGTGAGCTGCATCCCACATCTTATAGTATTTCACATAATTTGTGCAATTGCAGTTTAACTTCTACCCATTTACTGGATGCCTGTAGGTACACATGTCAGTGGCACTAATCCACGCTTCGACCCAGAGGAACAGCTCGCCTCTGCCGTCGCTGACTTTGGGCGAGCTCTGGCCATGATGAAGTGCCCCAGCAACTACCTCTCAGGACTTACCAAGTATGTACTCACCAGTTCAATCTTACCAATACCGGTTGCAATTAATAGCTATGTTCTGTACGGTCGATGTATTAAGCATGTTCTAGTAAGCATGCCTAACACGTTTTTGCTACTTTCCCTACCTTTTATAGACATCCGGGCCATTCTTCGCTCTCGGCAAAGACCTGCCTTGTGATGTTTAACTATGCCAATTGCATTTTTATCAGTACCGGTTTCAATGTCTTTTAAGCCTTTTGCAATTAACAGTTGAATCCATTTTTAAACAGTTGCATTTCAATGGCTACAAACTTACAAAACATGACTTAGGATGTTGTTAAGCCTGTTGCAATTAACAGTTGTACCCATTCTTAAATCTGTCCATTTGCTACCATGCTACTCTCTGCAATGAAGATATACTAGAGATGCTGCCCCATTTGCTTTTTTTGGTGGATGCTAACCCTGTTGTACTCAACATGCTTGTCCATGTACTTACGCAGGGTCATAACGGCCGATGCTGTGGTTTGCCGTCAAGGTTAGCTGCATCCTATGTCTTACAGTATTTCACATCATTTGTGCAACTGCAGTTTAACTTCTACCATTTACTGGTTGCCTGTAGGTACACATGTCAGTGGCACTGATCCACGCTTCGACCCGGAGGAACAGCTCGCCTCCGCCGCCGCCGACTTTGGGCGGGCTCTGGCCAAGATGAAGTGCCCCAGCAACTACCTCTCGGGACTTACCAAGTATGTACCCACCAGTTCAATCTTACCAATACTAGTTGCAATTAATGGCTATGTTTTGTACTGTCGATGTATTAAGCATGTTGTAGTAAACATGCCTAACACGTTTGAGCTATTTTCCTACCTTTTTATAGACAATCGGGCCATTATCCGCTCTGGCAACACCTACCCTGTGATATTTAACTCTGCCAATTGCATTTTTATCAGTATCGGTTTCAATGGCCATTAAGCCTGTTGCAATTAACAGTTGTATCCATTTTTAAACAGTTGTATTTCAATGGCTACAAACTTACAAAACATAAATTAGGATGTTGTTAAGCCAGTTGCAATTAACAGTTGTATCCATTTTTTAATCCGTCCCTTTGCTACCGTGCTACTCTTTCAAAATGAAGATATCACTACAGATGCTGCCGTTTTATTACCATTTGCTATTTTTGGTGGATGTTAACCCTGTTGTAGTTAACATTGGCTTTCCATGTAGTTACACAGGGCTACAATGGGCGATGTTGTTGTTTGCCGTCGAGGTTAGCTGCATCCCATGTCTTATACACCATCTATTCCTAAATATAAGTATTTTTTGAGAGTCCAATATAGACTACATAAGGAGCAAAATGAGTGAATCTAGATTCTAATCTAAACTATATCTATAATTCTATATACATATGTATGTAGTTCATATTGAAATCTCAAAAAAAAAATACTTGTACTTAGGAACATAGGTAGTTGTATTATACATCATTTGTGCAATCTCAGTTTAGCTTCTAACATTTACTGGTTGCTTGTAGGTACATATATGAGGGGTACTGATCCATGCTTCAATCCCTTTTGCGTATGGGGCAATGAGATATTCATGAACAAGTGTCAAGTGAGGAAACTAAGAAAGATTGTTAGGCAAAAGAAACGGGTGATTGGAATTAAGCTCTTTATTTACACTTTGTCGAAGACAACAGTGAACTTTAGGATGGTAAGTAATGTGTTGCCTTTTCCCCCTGCCCACAACAAGTTACTCTATTAGCTCAGTATCTGATATTTTTCTCTATTCAGTGGTTTCCGAAGCTATTTACCGATGATTACCTCACAAACTACATGACCAGAGTGGAGGCAACTAAGGTTAGAGTATATAATTCATGCTACCATCATAATGCTCTAGAAGTCTTCCTGAAGGCGGTGAAGGATGGGTGGGCGATCGTCACAAAGGGGTTGGACAAAAGTGGTTTGTGCCTATGGCATGCTGATACGTCCATTTTGCATCATGCTTTTATATGGATATTTATCACATTATGGGCTGTTATTTCACATTATGTTACAATACTTATGGCTATTCTCTCTTATTTTACAAGGTTTACATGAAGAGGGAGAATGCTTGCAGCACTGGAATTCGGCACGAATAGGAGCAAATATTGGAGACATATTCTGTGCAACTCCAAAAGTCCTGAAACTCCACGGAATATCTTAAAATAAATAAAGAAAAATCGTCACAAAAGATGAAGGCCAGGGGCCCACACCCTGCTCACGAGGGTGGGGGCGCGCCCCCCTACCTCGTGGGCCCCCTGGTGGCTCTCTGATGCCCATCTTCTCCTATATGAAGTCTTTCAATGAGAAAAAAATAATAAGCAACCTTTCGGGACGAGACTCCGCCGCCACGAGGCGGAACCTTGGCGGAACCAATCTAGGGCTCCGGCAGAGCTGTTCTGCCGGGGACACTTCCCTCCGGGAGGGGGAAATCATAGTCGTCATCATCACCAACGCTCCTCTCATCGGAAGAGGGCAATCTCCATCAACATCTTCACCAGCACCATCTCATCTCCAAACCCTAGTTCATCTCTTGTATCCAATTCTTGTCTCCAAGTCCGGGATTGGTGCTAGTAGGTTGCTAGTAGTGTTGATTACTCCTTGTAGTTGATGCTAGTTGGTTTATTTGGTGGAAGATCATATGTTCAGATCCTTTATGCATATTATTACCCCTCTGATTATGAACATGAATATGCTTTGTGAGTAGTTACGTTTGTTCCTGAGGACAAGGGAGAAGTCTTGCTATTAGTAGTCATGTGAATTTGGTATTCGTTCGATATTTTGATGAGATGTATGTTGTCTATCCTCTAGTGGTGTTATGTGAACGTCGACTACATAACACTTCACCATTATTTGGGCCTAGAAGAAGACATTGGTAAGTAATAAGTAGATGATGGGTTGCTAGAGTGACAGAAGCTTAAACCCTAGTTTATGTGTTGCTTCGTAAGGGGCCGATTTGGATCCATATGTTTCATGATATGGTTAGGTTTACCTTAATACTTTTGTTGTAGTTGCGGATGCTTGCAATAGAGGTTAATCATAAGTGGGATGCTTGTTCAAGTAAGAACAGCACCCAAGCACAGGTCCACCCACATATCAAATTATCGAAGTACCGAACGCGAATCATATGAGCGTGATGAAAAACTAGCTTGACGATATTCCCATGTGTCCTCGGGAGCGCTTTTTCCTATTATAAGAGTTTGTCTAGGCTTGTACTTTGCTACAAAAAGGATTGGGCCACCTTGCTGCACTTTATTTACTCTTGTTACTTGTTGCTCGTTACAATTTATCTTGTCACAAAACTATCTGTTACCACTTATTTCAGTACTTGCAGAGAATACCTTGCTGAAAACCGCTTATCATTCCTTCTGCTCCTCGTTGGGTTCGACACTCTTACTTATCGAAAGGACTAGATAGATCTCCTATACTTGTGGGTCATCAAGACTCTTTTCTAGCGCCGTTGCCGGGGAGTGTAGCGCCTTTGGTAGGTGGAATTTGGTAAGGAATTTTTTTTATAGTGTGCTGAAATTTACTGTCACTTGTTACTATGGAAAGTAATTCTCTAAGGGGCTTGTTCGGGGTATCTTCACCCCGTCCAGTAGAGCAAAGAGTTGCTCCTCAACCTACTGAACCTATTGAAAATGAAACTCCTTTTCAAATTCCTTCGGGTATGATGGAAAAACTGCTAGCTAACACTTTTACACGAGATGGAACAAAGCATCCTGATGAACATCTACTCTATGTGGATGAAGTTTGTGGATTATTTAAGCTTGCAGGTATACCCGATGATGTTGTTAAGAAGAAGGTCTTCCCTTTATCTTTGAAGGGAGATGCATTGACATGGTATAGGCTATGTGATGATACGAGATCATGGAACTATAAAAGATTGAAATTGGAATTTCATCAAAAATATTACCCTATGCATCTTGTTCATCGTGATCGCAATTATATATACAATTTTGGGCCTCGCGAAGGAGAAAGTATCGCTCAAGCTTGGGGGAGGCTTAAATCAATGTTATATTCATGCCCCAATCATGAGCTCTCAAGAGTGACAATTCTTCAGAATTTTTATGCTCGGCTTTCTGATAACAATCGCACCATGCTCGATACTTCTTGTGCTGGCTCTTTTATGATGAAGACTATTGAATTTAAATGGAATTTATTGGATAGAATTAAACGCAACTCTGAAGATTGGGACCTCGACGAAGGTAAGGAGTCAGGTATGACTCCTAAGTTTGATTGTGTTAAATCTTTTATGGATACCGATATTTTCCGTAAGTTTAGCACTAAATATGGACTTGACTCTGAGATAGTAGCTTCTTTCTGCGAATCTTTTGCTACTTATGTTGATCTCACTAAGGAGAAGTGGTTTAAATATCATCCTCCCATAGAAGTAAAAGTAGCTGCACCTATTAAAGTTAAAGAAAAGACTGTCACTTATAATGATCTTATTGTTCCTACTTCTTATGTTGAGAAACCACCTTCCCCTGTTAGAATAAAGGATCATGCTAAAACTTCAACTGTTGTTCGTAAAAGCAATATTAGAACTTATACACCTCCTGAGCAAGTTAAGTTAGAACCTAATATTGCTATTATTAAAGATCTCTTGTCTGATAATATTGATGGGCATGTTATTCAATTCTGTGGTGAAACTGCTAGAATTGCTAAACCATGTGCTAAAGATAAACATAGACCTGTGGTAGGCGTGCCTGTTATTTCTGTTAAAATAGGAGATCATTGTTATCATGGCTTATGTGATCTGGGTGCTAGTGCTAGTGTTATACCTTATGATTTATATAAAGAAATTAATCATGAAATTGCACCTGCTGAGTTACAAGATATTGATGTTACAATTGAACTTGCCAATAGAGATATTATATCTGCAATGGGGATTGTTAGACATGTTGAAGTCTTGTGTGGGAAAACTAAATATCCTGCTGATTTTCTTATTCTTAGTTCCCCACAAGATAGCTTTTGTCCCATTATATTTGGTAGACCCTTCTTGAATACTGTTAATGCTAAGATAGACTGCAAAAAGAATGTTGTTACTATTGGCCTGGATGATATGGTTCATGAGTTTAATTTCTCTAAATTTAGTAAACAACATCGTGAGGAAGAATTGCCTAGTAAGGATGAAATTATTGGTCTTGCTTCTATTGTCGTAACTCCTAGTGATCCTTTAGAACACTATTTGCTAGACCATGAAAATGATATGTTCATGAATGAAAGAAGGGAAATAGATGAAGTATTCTTTAAACAGGAACCTATTCTGCAACACAATTTTCCTGTTGAAATCCTAGAGGATCCTCCTCCACCCAAGGGTGATCCCGTGTTTGAGCTTAAACCATTGTCTGATAATCTTAAGTAAGCTTATCTTGATGAAAAGAAAATATATCTTGTTATTATTAATGCTAACCTTTCAGAGCATGAAGAAGAAAGATTATTGAAAACTCTGAAGAAGCACCGTGCTGCTTTTGGATATACTCTTGATGATATTAAGGGCATTAGTCCCACTCTATGTCAACATAAAATAAATTTGGAAGCGGATGCCAAACCAGTTCGTGATCCTCAACGACGTTTGAATCCTAAAATGAAAGAAGTGGTAAGAAAAGAAATACTCAAGCTTCTGGAGGCAGGTATGATTTATCCCGTTGCTGATAGTCAATGGGTAAGTCTTGTCCATTGTGTCCCTAAGAAGGGAGGTATTACTGTTGTCCCTAATGATAAAGATGAATTGATCCCGCAAAGAATTATCACAGGTTATAGGATGGTAATTGATTTCCGCAAATTAAATAAAGCTACTAAGAAAGATCATTACCCCTTACCTTTTATTGATCAAATGCTAGAAAGATTATGCAAACATACACATTATTGCTTTCTAGATGGTTATTCTGGTTTCTCTCAAATACCTGTGTCGGCTAAAGATCAATCAAAGACTACTTTTACTTGCCCTTTTGGTAGTTTTGCTTATAGACGTATGCCTTTCGGTTTATGTAATGCACCTGCTACCTTTCAAAGATGCATGATGGCTATATTCTCTGATTTTTGTGAAAAAATTTGTGAGGTTTTCATGGACGATTTTTCCGTCTATGGTTCCTCTTTTGATGATTGCTTGAGCAATCTTGATCGAGTTTTGCAGAGATGTGAAGAAACTAATCTTGTCTTGAATTGGGAAAAGTGCCACTTTATGGTTAATGAAGGTATTGTCTTGGGGCACAAAGTTTCTGAAAGAGGTATTGAGGTTGATAAAGCCAAGGTTGATGCTATTGAAAAGATGCCATGTCCCAAGGACATCAAAGGTATAAGAAGTTTCCTTAGTCACGCCGGATTTTATAGGAGGTTCATTAAGGACTTCTCAAAAATCTCTCGGCCTCTGACTAATTTATTACAAAAAGATGTACCATTTATCTTTGATGATGGTTGTGTAGAAGCATTTGAAATACTTAAGAAAGCATTAGTCTCTGCACCTGTTGTTCAACCACCTGATTGGAACTTACCCTTTGAAATTATGTGTGATGCTAGTGATATGCTGTAGGTGTTGTTCTAGGGCAAAGAGTTGATAAGAAATTAAATGTTATCCATTATGCTAGTAAGACTCTAGACAATGCTCAAAGAAATTATGCTACTACCGAAAAGGAACTTTGAGCAGTTGTGTTTGCTTGTGATAAATTCAGACCCTATATTGTTGATTCTAAAGTAACTATTCACACTGATCATGCTGCTATTAAATATCTTATGGAAAAGAAAGATGCTAAACACTACAAAAAATACACTTCCATGATGATACGTGTTTGTCACAGTAGGTCGTGTTTTTTGTCATGCATGTACATCCATGACAAATTTATGACAGAATCAAGATAGTCATACCTGTGTTGTCGTAGAAGTGTTCCATGACATTACCAAAATTATCATCACGGAAGTGTCCACTTCCATGACGATAAATCGCGCGTCACAGAAGTGCTTTCGTCAAGGGTGACCGACACGTGGCATCCATCGTAACGGAACGCCGTTAAGCTATCGGGTCGGGTTTTGGATCCGATAACCCGTTAACAGCCCCGACCACTGGGTATTTTCCACGTGTAAAATCATCATTGGCTGGAGGAAACACGTGTTGGCACACCGTTGGGACAGATGTCATCCACTCATTGGACGGAAGCCGCCTATGGTACATCGACAAGTGGCACGGCCCAACAGAGGCCCATTCCTCTGAAAAGGCCGGCCCAGTAAAAATTAGCAGGCCAGCCCATAGAAGGCCTACTTGTGTCAGGTCCATTTAAGCCCACGGCCCATACGAGATGAGCCAATTCGGCCCGTCAACGGCCCGTTAAAGATTTGACACCATTGCAGCCCATCGCCGATTCGAGCCCGTTAACGACTGCTATATATCTGGGCTCAATATCGGCCCGATGAGATTTCGGCCTGTTAACGGCCCGTTTAATGGATGGGCCAATTTTCAGGATGTACATCTTTCGGCCTTTTAGCGACCCATTTAAATGTTGGGCTAGTTTCCGGCCCGGTGTGTCTTTCAGCCTGTTGACGGCCCATAAATCTAATGGGCCATTTGTTGTCGGGCCTGAGTTTCGGCCTTTTAGCGGCCCATTTAAGTGTTGGGCCAATTTTCTGGCCCGGTGTCACTTTCAGCCTGTTAACGGACCATAAATGAGTTGGGCCATTTGTAGTCGGACCTTAGTTTTGGCCCTTTAATGGCCCATGCCCTTCATGGTCCAATACCAGCCTGGTTTCTCTTCGGCTGCTAAAGGCCCACAACACTGATTGGGCCATTTACAATACGACCGACTTTCGCCTCTTAGCGGCCCATGGTCTTCATGGTCCAAGACAAGCCCATTGTCTCTTCGGCCTGCTAAAGGCCTACAAGATAGTTGGGCCATATGTAGCCCAAACTTAGTAATGGCTCGTTAACGGCCCGTGAAATAAACTGGGGCCACCTGTTGTCCGCTTCGATGTCGGCTGTTAACGACCGGGAGGTAAGAGGGCCGACAATTAACTTTCGGCCTTAGTAACGCCCATTAACTTAATGGGCCCACTAAAGTTCAGACATGTCTTTAGGCCAAATTAGATAATTTGAGCCCATTACGACGAGCAATTATTCACAGGACCAAAACCGATCACGCAAAGGTATGGCATACGAGGAATAACGTTGCACATCCAAAGATATACTACAGAAATTACATCCATTGGGCAATCAAAGATTGATGCGGTGCAAATAAATGAGCAGAACCTAACCATCTACAACGTCACAATCTGCAACCTCAAAGACAGATGGCGCCCATAAGCATGTTGGCAAGTTCTTTACGCTTTGCTACACTTTCTCTGAAAACATTGATCGGTTGTTGTGTCGCACGACTCTGCACCTCTGATTCATCCACCATTTTCATCATTGCTTCGCCATTAATTGGTTCACAAACATACATTTATTCCGTTGCATTCGAGATGAGGATCTTGATGATTCAGATGGCGATTTTGGCGAGCTTGTATTATTGATAGTGGAGAGTGTCTCACCATTGCATCATAACATAAATTAGGACAGGAACCAAACAGATTAATCATGAGTTATTGCCATATTACCTGGCCTAGATTTATTTGGAAAGAAACAATGGGGTTGCCTTGCTGTTTTCGAGTTTGTCTTCTTATCTTCACAGCCTGCACAAAATTAACACACTAGCATTGCTATCATTGGCCAAGTCAGATAATAGGAAAGCAACATTGACACAACGAACGTTTGGGCAAGTAGCCTACACCAAATTAACAAAATATGGCACAGCTATCATCAGCTAGGTAAGGTAGTACGAAAGCAACATTGACACAATGAATGAATGGGCAACCAGAGAAGCACTACAATTCAGTAATGTGCGTGATATGGGATAGTACATTCATGCAGCTCAGTATGCAAAACTACCAGGCAGTTTTCCTTACAAAAATCAACATTGGCGCCTTTAACATTTTGCTACAACTAATTTTAGATCAGATAAAGGTTAGATTCACGCCGATTAACAAAATACATGTTGATGTAAAAATATAGTGATATACAACAGGTACTTACATCAGCATTGGAGCACAGAGAATTACCGCAAGATATTTTCCTCGAATACGATCCCAATGGAGGAAGTCTTCTATCGTTTAACCTTATTTTCTAAAATAGAGATGGGTAAGAAACATGTAGAAAATATGATCAGAATGCTATAAAATTTCATGATGCGAGGATACGCACACGCTTCTTAGAATGGAGTTGACATTCTTTTGCTGGACTGGAGCGGACTAGTTCTTTGGCCACTGGAATCTGCTTATTATCAGTAGGAGTTGGGTTTCTCTGTGCTGGAGCAGTATCTATGAAAAATAGAGTTGGTTTATTATCACCTGGCGTTTGGATCTTTTGCAAAGACCTGGTTTGTAACCCTTCAAATTCTAACAGAGTCGTCTTCCCCTTGCATGCCTTATATAGAAGAATGGTGATTCAGTTATAAAACATGCTACAGCAGAGATGGAATAGGTACTGAAGAATAGAAAGGCATGACATATTGACATGTATTCCCTCCATCCGGAAATAAATGGACGGGTCTAGGCGTATTTCAGTTCTAGATACATCCAGTTTTATCCATTTCTGCGACATTTAATCCGGGCGGAGGGAGTATGATGTAAGAGCAAGGGATACGACAGGACAACACAGTAAAAAACACTGAAAAACCCACTGCAGAACCAAAGTATTCAAACCCACTGATATGAGATAGTACACTCATGTAGCTCAAGATGCAAAACTACCAGGCAGTTTTCCTTACAAAAATCAACATTGTGGCCTTTAATCATACATTTTGCTACAACTAAATTTAGATCGATAAAGGTTGGATTCACGCCGATTAACAAAATACATGCTGATGTAAAAATATAGTGATATACAACAGTACTTACATCTACATTGGAGCACGAGAATTCCTGCAAGAATCTTTCCTCATAAACGATACCATTGCAGAAATTCTTCTATCTGATAAGCTTATTTTCTAAAAGAGAGATGGGTAAGAAACATGTAGAAAATATGATCAGCATGCTATAAAATTTCATGATGCAAGGATACGCACATGCTTCTTAGAATTGAGTTGACATATTTTTGCTCGATCGAGCGGACTAGTTCTTTGGCCACCGGAATCTGCTTATTATCGGTGAGGAGTTGGGTTTCTCTGTCTTTGGAGCAAGATCTATAAAAACTGGAGTTGGTTTATTATCTCCTGGCGTTTGGATCTTTTGCAAAGGCCTTATTTGTAACCCTTCAGATTCTAACATAGTCGTCTTCCCCTTGCATGCCTTGTATAGAAGAATGGTGCTTTAATTATAAAACATGCGACAACAGAGAGATGGAATAGGTACTGAAGAATCGAAAGGCATGACATATTGACATGTATTCCCTCCATCCGGAAAAAAATGGATGGGTCTAGGCGTATTTCAGTTCTAGATACATCCTTTTTTATCCATTTCAGCAACATGTAATCCGGACGGAGGGAGTATGGTGTAAGAGCTAGGGATACGACAGGACAACACAATAAAAAAAAACTAGTTGAATGTAAAACTATATGCTAGCGGAATACGTATAGAAATAACCAAGGCAACATACACGTGTATGATTGGGAAAATAAGATGGCATTGCAACAGAGCACTAGAACAACACTTCAAAGTAAAAAAAACATGGTATGTCAGACAGATGAAGTACATACTGATGAATAACAATGCATAAGATATTCAGAAGCATGATGTCCAAATTAAGAAGATGGCATTGTGATACAGTAGAATGACAGTACTTGAATTTCAAAACATGTTATCATGAATGGAATAGGTACTGAAAAACAGGAATGCATGACATATTTACATGCATGATCAGCATGCTAAGCACATGGCATTGCAACAGAGTAGATACACTCCAGGACATTATATGCATTTTGTACCCATATCACAGGCAAAGTTAGAGCAAGGACCTTGTGGGGTGAAGAGGATTCATCATCTTTCTGCAAGTCTTCAAGAACTGCCTTTACATGTTCCATCATATTGGGTATCATTGACATCAAGTTTATTGGCCTTTACATTGCTCCGTGAGGTTCTTGTGGATATATCGGTGTGTGCAATTATATCGACATGCATGGAAGACAACTAGTAGTTAGATTTATGTAAATGAGTGCACAGTAGGAGCGACATAAATAGTAGGAC
The DNA here is from genome assembly GCA_021605205.1 of Aegilops longissima. Taxonomy (NCBI): domain Eukaryota; kingdom Viridiplantae; phylum Streptophyta; class Magnoliopsida; order Poales; family Poaceae; genus Aegilops; species Aegilops longissima. The sequence continues at coordinate 556,224,914 of CM038678.1, forward strand.
TGGGGTTAACTAGCAGCAACAGGTCTCATAAACTAAAGGGAGAACACAGATGAAATCTACAGAATATGTATCGTTTGTACTCGAGATTAACTAGATGGCACACAAAAGTATTGAAGAACAACATAGGTAATACTAGAAGTGGTATAATACTATAATCACCAGCCTATGGGATAGCGTTGGCTGATGGATGATAACTATGGAACAACGTTACCTAAAGAACAAGTATCTTAGCTGAACTATGGAACAGCGTGAACTCCTGAACAAGACCCGTAAGAGATCAACATGAATATACAGTGAAATGTGATGATCTATTTTCCTTGCTTAGATGAATAACAAAGCCATAAATGTTGCACACAAGTAAGCTGAGGGTACAACCTATCTGGCTGCCATCCATAGGGTGAGCATCATGTGCTGACTTGTCGATGGCCCTACAGTTGTTGTGGCTGTCCATGTCGGGCACGCGCATTCGATGCAGGGAACTGTTGAGTGGGGACTGTAACTCCCTTCTGGTGTATGCTTCCCTTGTTGGAGCAGCTGCGGTGAGTCGGAAGACGGTGTGTCTGAAGATGCAGATAACGTATAAAGTTAAGAACGACATATCTCTTTGATCCGAAGAAATACACTAAGAGATCAACAGCAAGGTACGAGAGTGGTCACACGTCTGTTGACTGAAGACTAAATTGGGGTCACACGATTTTATTTTATTTTGGTACTGTCCGATCTACGCCGGATGGCTTGATGGCCGTCTTGTGCCTCCCGGCTGACATTGTTCGGAATCTTCCCCAAAGAGCCAGCGACCAACGGCAGAGCAGCCTGCCTCCGCCGTCCGTGGCCCCGTCCAAAACCCCGCTCCCCGCCCCACCACACTGTTGTGGTTGCGCCGCCCCCGGGCCAATCCACAAAGACTCCCCATCATCCAGATCCGGCAGCGGCAGTACCTTCAACCCACGCAACTCTAAAAGATAGCCATCTAAGCGCTGCTTCCGCGGTGAACTTGCGGCCCCGCACCCTTACGTTAGACACCAGCCAACCGACAGCCTAGGAGCTCCGCCGCCTCGAGGGGTGCTGCTTCCCAATGGGAATCGATTGGCCCAGAATAAAAATTCAGACAACTGACGCCTAAATAAAGTGATTTCAGATGAGGGTGCGACCTATCTGGCGGCATGGTGAAGTAGGTAGGTCCAGCTGCCGAGTCGGTGAGGCCGGCGCGGTTGCGGTGGTGACCGACGGCAGGGAAAGAGCAATGTCGCGACGGTCGACGGCTACGCGGAAGCAGCGCCAGGACTCTGGACGGATCCAAAGTTGGAGCCGCTCCGGCGCCGTGAACAATGGCGGGGTTGAATCGGCTCCGGTACGGTTCACGCGGCTGTCGTCGAGGCAGCACCAGCAGCACGGAGTAAGAGGCACACAGCCCAGTGCATGACGGCAATTGGATAGCATCTCTGGCATTAGGGAGGAGGGCGGCTGTGAAATTTGTGCGGTGGGGGCGCCATGGAGGTGGGGTTGAGGTTTCGCGGCTCGAGAGAAGGGAGCTTCCCGGGGAGAAGGTGATTTGGCGCCCACAAGGTATGAATGGGGGCGGGCGGGGGGAATTGGGAGGAGTGGAACCATGTCTTACGGACGCATTTTTCTGAAATGTGAGGGGGAGTTACAGTTCTACCCTTGCCTATAGGCTTCTCGGCTTGGGTCTGTGTACTGAGGGTCGGGGATAGTAGAGTAACTTTGCTTCTCCCCAAATAGTGGGCGGAGCGATTTGAGCAAGGAGGGCATGTTTTGAACTATAGTGGGCGCGGCGAATTGAGGCGAGGAGAGCGTGTTTTGAAATAGTGGGCGAGCTATTTGAAGTAGGAGAGCATGTTTTGCCGACCATGGTTTATGAATTATTCGTCACATGACATTTCGGCCGAGGAGAAGGCGTGCTTGGACGAAGTTACGAACCTACCCTCGATGTACAACGGGCCAATTGATGCGTGTCCCACATAGGACGGTAATTTCGCGTCTCCCATTTATTTGCTCGGGGAATTCCACCGAGCAGAGAGGATGTTTAAAGGTTCGTTCAAATTTTGGGAGAACGAGCATCCACGTCTATCTTACCAAGTCGATTCGAATCAAATTTTGAAATATTAGCTTGCCACTTCCTTTTTAGATGGAGAGATGATGCTCGGGAGTAATGTGTTTTTACATGCTCATTGCTAGCGATTTACTATATGACAAATAGTTGACCCACTCAAAAGCGAATCAAACCCAAAATGAAATATCTCGATTCAATGAACTAGCTCGTTCAAGAGGTCAAAATAGTGAACTAAATCCAAAATTGAACACCTCAATCGAGTAGCATGTTGTACAGTATTATAGTACTCCATGAACATGTTGAAAGTCAAATTAATGAACTTGTTTGATATACGCATATATCCGTTCATGTGTGGATTGCGACAACATGGTCTCCAATTTAAATATTTGAATGCAAGTTTATATCAGTCTTTGATGCATAAAAGCGACCTCCCCTCTCCCGGACTCCTGTTCTCTCTCTCTCTCTCTCTCTCCGACAATCTTCAATTACATCAGACGATCCGACAGAAAAACCTTGTTGGTCCTCTCCTCTCTCTCTCTCTCTCTCTCTCTCTCTGTGTGTGTGTGGGGGGGGGTCTTTCTAGTCCGCATTCATATATACACCATCTATAGGTCTCTCTAAGACACTATGTATGATACTCTAGCTAGTCCAAGCTAGATATCTTGGGTGCACTCATTGTATGCACACAAATTCCTTGGCTCTTTGCCCGTAACTCTCTCACGCACCACTATGTCGTCTCGGAGCTCTTCCCCCTCTCTCAAACTCTCCATCCACAGGGTCACACATACACATGCATATCTCACTGCACTTTCGATAGGCCCATCTAAAACTCTATCTCTCTCCATCATTCTCTCTCCATTTCACACGCACACACACACACAATCACATGCCCAGCTAGCCAAGTATGATGGTCTCTCACTCAATTGTAGGCACACGCAGTCCCCCCTATATGTATATGACTAGCTAATCTTAGTCTCCATCACAAACATGCGCATGGTCTATCTCTATTTCTCTCGGGGCATCTTCCTATCGCGCACGCACTCCCTCGATCTCCCACCCATATAGTCCCCTCACGATCTCGAGGGATCTCTATCACAAACACACCCTCTCCCTCCCCATGCGTCCATGCCATCCATGTGTCCCTCTCGACCTTTTTTCCTTGTTGGCCAGACCTCTATTGGACATGTGCTACAGGGGTGTCTCTCTCCGTTGCAAACAATCACACACTAGCTATCTTCGTGTACCTCCTCGCCTCGCTTTTCCATCTCGGAGATGCATGCGTGATATGTTCGCATAAGAAACGAAAAAACACACACTCTCTCTAATTTATCGTTTGTTGTCACTTTCTCTTTCACACACATACTCTTTTTGCACACTTACTCATTCTCCTTCACACGCACTTGATCTGTCTCGACCTAGGCACTCACCTCCGTCCATAGCACATAGATTTATTGAAAAGTCAAACATCACAAAGTTTGACCATGTACGTGGAGAAAAATAATTACATCTAGTACGGCAAACATATACCATTAGATTCACCATGAGATGTAGTTTTGTATGATGTATATTTGGTATTGTAGATATAAATAACATTTGCGTAAACTTGATCAAAGTTTCCAAAGTTTGACTTCTAAAAAATTTACATGCATTGCATTATCGAGCGGATGGAATATCTCTTTCCCCCTCTCAGCTATCTGACGCACCACTCAGCCTTATCGGGCTCCTCAATCTCTCTCAAACTTTATTGGTCAGTTTGGTTCGTGACTGACTCTCATGCCTTGATGGTCGGTCTTTGCTGGTGTGGGCGTGAGATGTAAAATATTTCTGCTGGCCAGGCTTGTGTGGTCTTGAAGCGTTTGGTTCATGCAGGCGAGCAAAGCATCAACGTCCCATCAATCAATCCATGCATCAATTATTTAATGCTAATATCCATCCATGTTGTTGTTAGCAAGCCTCGTGGTCGCATGACCGAGCACGGCCAGAAGTTCAAATCGATCGCTTGGGCGAGGCTACTTGCGATGTCTGGAGTTCAGCCAAAGCTAATTAAAGTGCAAGGAACCCAGCCCAGCGGGCTTTCTTTTCACAGGTAGCAACCAAACAAGCGTGCATGAAATCCAGCCACAACCCCAGGCCACGCAAAAGATGCTCACGACGCAAGGCAAACGGGCCTTATATCTCCCTGGTTCACACATACACATGTCTCGCTCGCGCTATACATATAGACCCATCCAACACTCTCCGCCCTTATTCTCTCTCCATGTGACACGCACCCCCCTAAGTACCATAATCCCTCACTCCATCATAGGCTCTGTTTGGATCCATGGGTTAGAGTTAGTTTGGGTTAGTTTGGAGTCAACTAACCCAAAAAGATCCAAACAGGAGGGTTAGTTTAGGTTAGATGCATATAACCCATCCAAAAAAACTAACCCATCCAAGAGGTGCTTATTTGGGTTAGTTCTTCTCGGGACCACTAATAAACACTTTTTTCTCTCGCTCTCCCCGCAGCAGATCCCTCCCTACTTCCTCGAAGCTTCTCGTCCTCTCCCTCCCTCCCTCTCGCACCGCCCGTGAAGGTGCCTCGCCGTATCTGCGCTCCATCTAACCCTGCCATCCAAACACCTCTTTACTTAGAGTTAGTTCAGGGTTAGAATCTAACTCTAACCTCTAACTGAGTTAGAGTATCCAAACAGGGCCATAGGCGCAAGCACTCCCCCCTCCTAAGTATGAGTATCTCTTACTAGCCATCAGGAACACACGTATTGTCTCCTTCCATCCATACGTCTATCTCGATATCTCTCAGGGCATCTTCTATCGCGCACACACCTTGTCACTCGATCTCCCACCCATGTAGTCCCATCACGATCTCCAGGGAATCTCTCTATGATAAACATACACTCTCTCCTCCCCATGTCTGCATTTTCTCCGTACTTCTCTCTCGACCTCTCTCCCTTGTTTGTCAGACCCCTCTTAGCCACGTGCTAGGGGTCTTCCTCTCTCGGTTCCAAACAACCACACACTATCTCCTCACCTTGCCTCCGTTGTCGAAGATGCATGTGTGATATGTTTGCATAAGACACGCACGCTTTTTCTCCACTTTTATCGTGTGTTGTCCATGTCTCTTTCACACACGGACACACACTTTTTTCACTCTCTCTCTCTCTCTCTCTCTTGTCAGGGACTCTGTCACGTCCATAAGCATATGGATGTTTTGAAAAGTCAAACCACAGAAAAGTTTGACTAGGTATATGTGGAGAAAAACATTTACATCTGGAACGATCATTAGATTCATCACAACATGTACTTACTTCATACTATCATTTATCTTTGGTATTGCCGATATAAGTAATTTCTTTATAAACTTGGTCAAAGTTTCAAAAGTTTGACTTTAAAAATATTTTGTAACTACATTATCAAACGGAGGGAGTAGCTCTTTCTCTCTCTCTCTCTGCTATCTCTCACGGGCCTCCCCTCTCACTCGAACTCTCTATACCGATGGATTATACGCTCACCGTGTCAGCGTATAGCTCTGTATATTGTTTAGTTGACCGGTCAACGAATCCACATGCTGCATTGTCAGCTCGTGTTCTGTATCTTGGTGTGCTGGCCCATGTGGCGGTGGGTGAAAATAAGTAAACTAGAGGCCCATCGACACGCGGTGAAGGAAACAAAGTTGAAACCACTGGGTAGCACCCGCACGCTAGTAAATTGAGGGCGATTGATGACAAACTTCTTGCGCGCGAAGGACGACTCAAGCACAATTCACCACTTCTGCGGCGCATGCACGTAAGGGCCTCAAGCGCACACCAGCACACAACACACAGCAGCACACGTGTACACCGGCGTTGCCGCCAGTTGAGATGGACGGCGAGGCAGCCAACAAGCGGAGGCCTCTCGAGCCAAAACCGCATCCGGTGAGCCTGGACTTCATCAGCAGCCTCCCTGACGACATGCTGCTCGTCATCATCGGCCTCCTCCCCACCAAATCTACCGTGCGGACCGCCCTGCTCTCCCGGCGGTGGCGCCCCCTCTAGCGCTGTGTTCCCCTCAACCTCACCATCGACAGCTGCCTCTGTGATGGGGATTGCAAACGCATGGCCGCAGTCTCCAAGATCCTTTCATCGCACCCTGGGCCAGCCAGACGCCTTGACATCCGCATGTTCAGTACCAACTGCAAGGTCCAACCCAAGTTCGACGAGTGGTTCTTATCCCCCGCCCTAGATCAGCTCGAGGAGGTCAGCTTTGAAGCTGGATGATGTCTCTCTCTGCCTCCGTCCGCGCTCCGCCTCACGCCAACGCTGCGCTGCGCCAGCTTCAGCTCCTTCTATCTTCCCCAGATTAATGACGCGCCCGCCCTTCTTCTCCCTCAACTCAAGCAGCTCGACCTCTTCGACGTTGTCATCTCGAAGAAGGCTATGGAGCACCTGCTCCGCAGCTTTACTGCGCTCGAGTACCTTCGTCTTGAGCAGATCCACGGGTTCATTAGCCTCCACATCGCCTCGACGAATCTCTGATGGATTTATGTGTCTTGTTGGCCCCGCAACAAGACATCAATTGGGAAGAGATCACTCCAGCTGTTCCACGTTATGGTCATTGAGAATGCGCCTTTCCTTGAGAGATTGCTTGTATCGGATCTAGAAGGTCCAACAAAAATCAGGGTCATTGACGCGCCGAAATTGACAGCGTTGGTGTACTCGTCTGCCACATTCTCCGAACTCTTTATTGGATCCGTAATCGTTTAGGTGTAGCACTCATCTTCTTCTCCGTCTTCTTGAAATTCACATTTTTAAATTTCTTCTTGATGCATTTACGACCGTCTTCTAGAAAATGATTCCCACAAGCTTGACCCAGTCCATGCGCACAGTGAATATCTTAGCACTAAAATCTATCGGCCCCAATCTAGATCAAGTTATTGGATTCCTTACATGCTTTCCATGCACGGAGAAGCTACTCATCGAGGTGAAACTTCTTTCCTATTAGTAAACGGTAATCACAACGTAGCTCAATTTTTTCGTAATTTTCCCAAATTACGATGACAAGTGTAGTGTTCAAAACTACATCTACGACCGCACCGAAAGAAATGTTTTTGTATTTTTCTCACGTGATCACCTGCATCATTTTTATGCTGTACTACTATAGTAGCCTAGGCTAGTCATAGTGGAAAGTAACTTAGACTACTCCAAGAACTCTATGGTTACCCTAAGGGCAAGTACTACCTCCGTCTGGTTTACTCTTCCAATTTTGTAGTATCAAAATTTGACCATAGATTTAACTGGACAAAATGTTAATGCATGTCACTAAGAACTATATCGTTGGATTCGTATTTGAACATAATTTCAAATGGTGTAATTTTAGTGACATGCATTGGCATTTTCTTAGGTAAATCTATGGTCAAAATTTTATACTAAATACGAGGTAGTATTCCCTCCGTCCCAAAATTCTTGTCTTACATTTGTTTAGATACGGATGTATCTAACACTAAAATGTAACTAGATACATCCGTATTTAGACAAATTTAAGACAAGAATTTTGGGACGGAGGGAGTACAAAAGTGGGCTATGTAGGCCAAAACATGTGCCAAATTCACTTGTGATGCATTTGGCATTGATGCCCCTCCATTGCTCACCTGGTGCCCCAATCTGGAGCACCTACTTTGCTCCGGTGCCAAATTAACTCACGCAATGAAAAAACACTGCATGGGAGAGAGAGAGGACTGAGGCAATAAAAAAACACTTGTTTGGGAGAGTGAGAGGCTGGTGTAGTTGGTTTGATTGATTTGTTTATACATGTGGGTCTATGTGCACAGCGGTGCCAACTCTCTTACATCGGGAGAGCGGTGCCAAAATCTTTTGATTTGACATCGATGCATATTATGTGGCATACTTTTGCGAAATATGGCATCGGCCACATAGTGGAAGGCAACAAATGCCCAAGCTCTTCACGTGCTCCTAGTTAAATGAGAGGAAACAGAAACAGAGAGAGAGAGAGTGAAAAAATATCACTAGCCAGCCAACCCTATCGTATGAGCGAATGATATTGGTACCTCTTGATGACACGGCAATCTTATGCAGCCAGCTGCTCTAATATGTTCTCTTCTTTTGCAGATAAAAAAAGATCCGAAAGTGAAAAATGTGCTGCACTATAACAATCTCATCGAATGCCTTGATCTCCATCTTACAGAAATTGATTTGATCGACTACCGAGGCAGCACATGTGAGATTAAATTGGCGAGTTCTTTGTTACGGAGGCAAGTGTGCTCAAGGTAATGAGGTTTGGCGTTCTCTGGCGCAACAATGAATGGCGTGCTGATCACATAGCGTCTAAGCCTAAATGACAAAGTCTCCGCAAGCTGAATTTGTTTTGAAACATCAAGTGGCGGAGACTCGAAAACTTATTTGCCCATTAGTGACTTGTCAGGGCGGTGGATTTTAGTTTGTACGATAACGCTGCATCCACCTAAAGTAACGAAAGTTCTTACGTGAACTTCCTAGTAATTCCCTCTTCCTAGGTGCAGCATTACTCCTAACATTTGTAATATCAGTTTGAAACTTGTAATATTGCCGTGTCCTATTCCTGCGTTTTCAAAATCCTGCGAATCAAACAGGTCCCGAGTTGGTGATGATGTTGTGCCTCCCATCTTTCACCAAGAGCCGTGGATCTAGATCGGACGATACAAACCAAGCTTCTCCATTTTGCAAAAGATGCCCGCACTTGTTCCCTATTTACAAACAACTCCTTGTCTCTCACAATCAGCCTTATCTCCTCCCCACCACATCTAGAAGGCCGTGGAAAAATCTGGCGCGATGGCATTGCCGAGCAGTCCACCCCCAATCTTGGTGTTCCGTGCAATGCACGGGCATCTACGCACGGGAAATTATGTCGAACAGGGCTAGTTGTAAGCAGGCTAGCTCTACAGCCATGATGATAGTGACTACAGACGGTGAGGCTGACTATGGTATGCCGAACAAGGCGCCTATACTCAGGTGTCATCTCCGTCGCAGGTCTTGTCACTTCACTGTGAGGAGCAGCACGTAATAATTTGACCAACGGGTAGTAAAGTGCTAGTACTCCTAGGAGTACTACATTGGTAGTACTACTACTAGTACTAGTAGCACCACCGTCTGGATTTAGGAGTACTACCACGTCCATCTGGATTTTAGTATTTGACTAGCAATATCTAGTAATGCATGTCACAAAAATGTACTACTCCCTCTCAAATAAATACATGGTGTTTTATTCCTATCGTGAGAGAACTTAATGTTTTCTTGCTAACTAGAGTCTTAATAGGATTACATGCAATGAACTAAACATTGCATGTCATGTTTGGTAGTCTCAAGTCATTGAAAGCATGCACGCCCACATCTCTCATTGGTTGATATGTCATGAAATAAGAAACAAGGAGGAGTTAATGCACCGTGCCTAAGTGTTTTGGGATTATTTGGTTTTCGTAATGTGACTTACACAACATTTTTGTTTACATGCATTAACATTTTATTAGTTAAATCAAAGGTCAAAACTTGGCGCAAAATGCAAAGGGACCAATAAACCAAGAAAATCAAACTTCTCTCGTTTGGCCCCAACTAGAGGTCCGGTGAGATGACTATACTGCACCGACACGGAGGGGGCCACAGCTTCATTGACTTACGGCAACTGCTTTTGGGTGAATGACACGTGGGCCCAGGGGGTGGCTAGCCCACCTATCATACAATCAAAGGCAGGTGCAGTAGAGGGCCGAGGAGTAGTACGAAATCCTACGCACCTATGCACGCTAACCAAGGGCAAGAGTGATCACTCGAATCGCAAGAGCAGTTGACTAGTAGAAGCTAAGCTAGACCCATGGAGGCGATGAGCGCGAGCATCAGCCGGCTTGTGCCAGATGGTCCACGACGCCGGCCTGCGGCCCGGCAACGAGGAACGTCTCGTGTAGTATTGCTTGAGGCGGCGAGGCGAGGGCCGCTGGACGACAGCTTGTCTCCTTGTTCGACGAGGTCCTCGTCGGTTTCCTCGACAAGTTCACCGTCGTCAAGAAGCTCGCGGACGACTTTGACGTAAGCCTTCAGCCGACGCGCCCAGGCTCTGCGATGCCCGCCACCCTCAACGGCCACTATGGTGACAACCTCTTCGACACACTGGTGGCCCTGCGACTGCCCGCCGTCACGCCGGAGAATGTCCACCTTGAGGTCGCGCTCGCTGCGCAGCGCCTGGCGCAGCAAGACACCATGGACATAATCACCCACGTCTACGCGCATGCAAGAGGAGGACGATAGGACGCTGGCCTTCTTGGACCGCAGGGCAACCTTGGACGCACTGTTCAGAAGCACGTTGAGCTCGCCGCCAACGCCGCTGCACCTCACACGTCGGTTGGTGACCCGGCGCACTAGGGCGTGAGGATGTCGTTGATGGATCCGTATGTATTTTATCTTTCCGTCAAATCCATGTAGTAGTATATGATACTACAGTAATTATCTTACCTTCGCATCAACTTCATAATTTTCAATCGTACTCCATGCATGAGCGGCGCGAACCAAACTTCTCATTACTCTAGGCAAAATCGTTATTTTCTATCTATCGATCGCGCCATGGAGCAGAACCAAATTTTACAAGTTACGAGTTCAAAAGGAAAAGCCTGCCGTGTTCGCGTCGCACCCCCACACGGTTGGTCCGGCACGCCGCTCAAGCGGGAATGCGTGCGGTGTTGCATTTTCACTTACAAGTGGGACCATAGTTGAGCAAACCGACTATCGGCAAACCCCCACCCCGCCCACCGCACGATGGCTGAGAAAACAGGAAGGAGAAGAGATGGTCGTAGCACGGACTCCAAGAAAATTGGTGTCGGATGGGACTCGTGTGGGTGGCGTGTGCCGTAGTGCTAGACGTGAATGCTAGTTATGGCCCATGCCACCCCACTATATCGAGCCTATATCGAGGTACAGTACGTAGAACAAATTTCCTGCAGTCCGTGCTCAGCACTCCTCTATCTCTCTTCTCAGCCAGCCAACGGACGCGCGGAGCCCATCGTCTGTTTGCTCATATGCGGTCCCACATGTCAGTGAAAATGCAAGCGGACCCACTGAACCTGCACATCTTTCACCTCGACGTGCTGGTGATGAAAAACAAATCCAAGAAAGATCTTCGGTGGCCGCTTTTGGAGTTACTCAAGAGTAGTAAGATTCTATTTACAGTTTAACCCAAGATGCACATCTCGTGGCTTTAGCTTATCAACTACCACTCTATTTTCTTTCATGACACGACCTGGATGCTGGATGTCCCACGTGTCGGCAAAAGGAGGAAGAACCCGACCAAATCTTCGGTTGTGCTCTTGGATTAGACTAGTTGTGCTAACTTAAAAAATTTATTGTGTACTCCCTCCGTTCCAAAATACTTGACTTCCATTTGTCCAAAAATGGATGTGCCTATATACTAAAACATGTCTAGATACATATATATTTTGACAAATAGAAGGCATGTATTGTGCAACGGAGGGAGTAGAATGGATGCAAGTTTTGTATTGGGAAGAAGAGTACATCCATATATTGATAGGCGCAATTTAGTAGATGTTCTATCACTTTTAGCTAGCATGAGGCTATAGATGAGATTAGTGCACTTGTTGATACTCCTACTTGGTATGCGTGTTGCTGCTTAGACGCAGAGAAAAACGGACCGGAGGGAGTACTAGAATAGAGGCTAGACATGAGACTAGATGCGAGGAAGCAACGTCTACTTCTTTACACTTGAAGAAGAAAGAAGCACGCAAGATCGAGCCTCCGCAGATCAACAATGAATGCATCGAGAAGGCACTAATCCAACTTACGGGAGTAGTAAAATGTATTCTTGTGGTTCTTGTTTTCTTTGGTCTTGCTTTTCTAGTCAAAATTATCGTTGGAGTTAAATGCAAAATGGAGGTCCGTTTGGGGTCGTGCGTTGCGAGTTGGCCTTACAAGTGGGACCGCAGTTTAAGGAAACCGACTATCGGCAAACCCCCACCTCGCCCGCCGCGCGATGGCTGAGTTAGAGAAACGATGAGGTTGAAGAGATTGCTCTAGCACGGACTCCAAGAAATATGATGTCAGATGGAAGTCATGCTGGTGGCGTGTGTCGTACTCCTGGACGTGAATGCTTGTTCTGGCCCATGCCACCCTACTACTCCTACTAGTTAGTACTACTATATAGTACTACTAGTATCGAGGATTCGAGGTGCTGGTTATGTAGTACAGTATGGCTACAGTAAAAACACCCGCATGACGCGCAAAGCATGTGAAGCTAGTACAAATAGTGTACTACTATTGTTGATTGGCCCCATCCGATAACCTGTTGCAATGCATGTACAATTATGTATTCGGAAAATATATTTTTTGCCTCGTCGCACCACTCACTCACAGAAGCAACTCGAAAGCCATTCATAAATTTAGTAAGTTTATCACATGCATATCATTTTATTACATACAACAGGTCATCAACCCACATCAACAACGAGGATACATTATAAATACTAAAGTTTTCACCACACAACAAATAACAAGCAATGGAATGAACTTCAACTCAACCATTGCTCGGCCTTGGAAACGCTTGCTTTGAACCACAAGTGATTCTCTGGGACGGGCCATCCATTGTCGATCTGGAGACCAACGCAGGACTGATCATCCAGGCTAAAGTGGCCTACTATATCAGTACCAGGGTTGGGAACCACCCAAATGTCCGAGGTATAGACACAGTTGCTTCTCATAAATGGTAGTAACGTTGTGTCAACAGCAGTTGGATCGCCTTTCACCATCATTGGATAGTTTTGTACAAGGAAGAGCGAGTTTTCTCCAAGACTATCAATTCTGTACCAGGGAGAAGGAGTTGGCACTAGCACACTAGTATCCATCCCGAATACCATGCAACGGGTGTTGGAATAGGTCCGGAGAGTGCGACCATGGGAGACTACACCTGCTTCCTTAGCAGTAACATCATCAGTGGGCTGTATACACACGAGAAGAGGTGATCCATCGAATTAGTTGCGGTAGCCAAATAGTATATGGGCGCTGCTCGTCCTCATGCTCGTGATCATCACCATCATCATCTCCCCCTTGGTTATAAAAATCTTCAAGTATAGGTGGTGGAATGTTCACAGGACCTTGGAAACACAAGAAGAAGGTTGCATGCATGTGGATGAAACAATTATAATTACGGTGGAAGACAAATGTACCAAAACAACGAGGATGCCATGCAAAAATAGTGCCACGAGTGGTGGCAGCAAACACAAGGCCCTCGTATTGAATTGCATCACAGTACTCATCCGTGTACATAAACTGATTTTGAGCAATATCCATCCAAATAAACCACTAACGACGGCAACAAGCTTGTCGAAGATAGCAACAACTTCATAGTTGTTGTAATTCCAAGCGGTTGGGGACTCGAGAAATTGCTATCTTCCATAGAAGACAGTCACCATGATTGTATTTGAGCGTGCGTACAATACCGTGTGCTCAACCTCTGGGCGTCTGCTGAGATTTTTGGAAGTGGAACCCGTCACGAGTGTACACATTCACAAGTTCCCACTCGCAGATTGGACCCAATGTAAACAACCCAATCTCCATTTGCGCCTGCCCAAGCCTTGCCCTCAGCGATGGCATCTTAACATCATACGTATCATTATCAAGCGGCATCAACTTGCACAGGCGAGGCCTCCGTCGTGACGGCGCCGATCATCGAGGTCACGGCAAAGAAGATAGGGAGATCAAACCGCTCCTTGACTCTTGGGTTCCTTGTAATGATGTTATTAGTTGAGTCGAGAATGGGCTTGAACGAACCTGCCATGCTAGCCGAGGTGATGACGTCGACCGATCAATGAGTTCCTCCACCACGTCATCTTTTAGATCGGGCAAGAATAACGGGTCGTTTCCGTCCTGTTCCCTCCATGGAGAAACGATCGAACAATGGCGAAGAAAGGGTGAAGGGCTGAAGGAAAATGGAGGAGGGAGAGGAAGAGCGTCGACAGCAGTTCCAAATCGAGAGGGAAAGGCGAAGAGTCGGTGGGCGGTTGCCGTTTGCCATGGTTCACGAAGGCGCCCGGCCTACGTCGGTTCGAAATACTCCTACTACTCGCCGTCGTCTCAGCGATATGTGGATCTCGGACCACATGTCAGCGAGACATGGTGTGTAATTTCTCATGCAAAATGCGATCTGGCCGTGTTGGCCCGAGGTGTCGCACTAGTTATCGGCCTTTATTTTTTAATGGCGCGCCGTTCAGTTTTGAAGCACGACTAACTGGTACTGTACGCAGAGAAAATATAAACTACTCTACCACTACTCCACCTCCAGTACTAGTAGTATAAAGAAGATATATAGGCTGGAGCTTGGCGCTTTCTTGCCAAGGGCTGCCCACTTGCTTCTCACACTACCACCATCTCTCCGGATCTAAAAAGACAGCCCTCTCTCCTCCTCACGGTGGTCACAGATCCGCCGGGAAGAAAAGGACATGCAGCGTTGACCTTTTCGTCGTCGGCGGCGAGTCACGAGCGAGCGACAAGGCCGTCCTCTCGGACCTAAGCGCCCAGCAGGGATCGCTGCCGTAGTGTGTGCGGAGGGCGGCGACCACGGCGAAGCCACTTCCGCCGACCCTCGGTATGCTACCTCTTTTGAACCATACCCTTGTTCTATTGCCCCATCCGCACGTCATTGCATGTGGATCTTTTTCCACTCCACCATCTTCCCAATTTGCTATCCTCTGCTCTGCTGGCCATGCGATTTAAAACCATAATTTGCACTATTAAAGGAAACCCTACTTCATGCAGACTAATGCATATGCAGGTTGAATAAGGAAAGGAAGGGAGACTGTCTTGTCCAAGAGAGTAGGCATCGAACCGCATCTAGGTTGAAAAGGGAAAATCAGTAGCTAAGGAACGAGTCTCGTGTCTCTTGGTTGAAGAAGGGTACAAAGGCATGACAACGCAATAGAGAATGACCAGGTCGATTGGTTTGTTGTCCTCACATAGGAAAAAGGTGGCTAAAGAGAACAAAAAATGGGACGTAATCCACATATGTTGCATGGATATTTGTTGCTCTGGGCAACCATACCTCCCTCACCACTCTGCGTCCGTGGAGGTACATCGTACTGGTGCGCCCACTGTCCGAATGGGCCTCCCATGCTCTTATTGCCATTTTTTTGCTGAACGCCAGCAGTCAAGTCAAGCAATACTACTGCTAAAGTGATGCCACATTTAACTAATGCCGCTCTCAGTCTAATGCCACAGATAAATTTAAGCAGTGCCATTTAATGTCACTGGATCATTTTAGGGTTAGCTGTTGATTGTGGATGTATTAAAAAAATTCAGCTAAGGCATTCTAATGCTGTTGCACAGCCAGTATACCAACGATGAAACTTGTTACTACCTTCAGATTTTTGCACTGTTAATGCTTATAGATTACATAACTCACTTTCATGAAATAAGTTAATTTTTTTGTACAGTGTCACCAAAATGCCAAGGCGCTGGTGTCATTTTATTTTGGTTAAACTACACAGACAATTATGAAGACAAGAGGAAAGGTCAAGAGTGGGCACCTCCTCCTACGGCTATTCTCTTGATTATCAAGAGGAAATATCAAGTTTTTATGTTTGATCGATTATCAAGATTGGGATAGCAATTTTTAAGGTCCCCCCGAGTTCGAAATGATATTTACCTTGGAGGTACATGGTTTGCAATTTTTTTTATACTGTCATTAGTTAATAATGCTAGTTACCTTTAGACTTTTGTATTTGGTTTAATGCTCATGCACAGCTAGTATACCAATGATGAAACTTGTTACCTTTACATTTTGAATTGTTAATTCTTATAGAAACCTTCCAGTGCTAGAGTTTATTGAAATCTGTTCAGTAAAACCATTATATTGTACCCTGTAATAAACTAACTACTCTACTATTGCACTAGCCACTGGATTGGTGTATATTTGTAGTATTCGAATGATGTTGCATTAGCGTATGGACATAAATAAAGTGTGGCAAGCTTTCCCAGATATGTGCTCAAGAAAACTACTACCTGTTTTTATAAATACTAGGCGTTTGGGTACTTTCAATTGAACCGCGAAAACGTCTTATATTAAGGAACAGAGGGTGTAGAGTTCACTCAAATTATCCCGGTAAAGCTAGTCACACCTTTGTTAAAATTAATGTTCATTATGTTATCGGAGGAGGTCTGTATGTTTGTCTCTAATGCTTGTCTACTACATACCCGACATCATGATGTAATATTAAGTCATTTCCTTTTGTACAGTGTAACTAAATTGTCAAGGCGGTGATGGCATTTTATTTTAGTATAACTGCACAAAATTTGCTTAAAAGAAGAGGAAAGGTCAGGAATGGCTCAGTTTTTCAGAAAAAAACTATGTATGCCTTCGACATCAACCATGTTGCTTTATTTATTCCTTCAAACAGGTGGTTAGAAACAGTCTTGCTACCTTTTCCCATTAAGAAATTGGAATGCTTATATTTGTGAGTCTATGCTTCAACTAGTGCCACTTTTATAGTAATCACACTTTCAATATCTATGCAAGCAGGGATGCTCGATTTTAGTGGAGCTGCACAAAAGTCCAACTGGTTCAACATTAGGAGCATGTTTTTTCCAAACCTTTATATCCAATTGGTGGCACTATGAGCTGTTCATTACGAAGGTACATGGTTTGCTACTATCTTGCTACTCTTTTTGTACTGTCATTAGATAGTAATACTAGTGGCTTGCATGTGAATTTATTGGTAGGGTGGACCTACATTGGAGGTGCAGGACAGGATTCAATGATTGGATGCTCAATTTGGGTTGTATCGATTTCACCTCTTCCATCATAGCTGCTTGATAATTGTGCAGACAGAGATGTCTGCCAGTTGCTATTTGGCAAACAAACAAAGTGTCCGCAATTTTGGTTGAACTGCACAAGAGAATAGTATAGTCACTACATGCAGTGCCATTTGAAAATAGACACAAAGATCGGATAGTCACTTCATGGACTGCAGAAAAGTAGTACAATACTATTTACTGGCCAACACTTGGTGCTTCATTGCTTTGGTCTGATTATACAATGGGCATCACTTTCCCTAAGTTAAAGTTTGTATTCCGAAAATAGTCTCGCGGTGTGATCGAGAGAAGACCAAATCATATTGAAGTGGATGTTCCTCCATCATGTGTGGTTCATTCTCATGGTTCCAGTTGTTGGTGAAACCACTTACGTTTGCAAGAGGAATTGTAGACTTCACAAACAAATTTGTCTTTCGATCATCTTGAATGTTGGCCAAGAGAAGCATCCATGTTAGTAGGAAGAACAGATGTTTTTTCTAGATCTTTGCTTTTGGAGCTACATATTTGTATATGATCTGTGAATCATTGAGATGCATTAACATGTTGATCTTATGTATGGGAATCGTACTAGTTAGTTTTAGTTGCGACGCAAGATCCGAAGTGGCTGATCTTTGCTTCTGGAGCTACATATTTGTATATGATCTGTGAATCATTGAGATGCATTAACATTACTTATTTCTGTTAGCTCGGTGTTTACAAGTTATTGATCGATCACTAGCTAGCCTACAAATGCTTTGGCAGTTTTATTTGCGATGCAAGATGCGAAGTGGCAGTTTTTTGAATAAAAATGCCTACCTCTGAAGAAATTGACAAGCTACACTATCGATCCTACGGATAAAAATGCCTACCTCTGAGAAACCGACAAGCTATACTATCGATCCTACGGATAAATAGCGTATCACGCACGTACTACCTCCTTTCCGGTTTGCGGGGCTCAATTCAAAAACGACCTACTCGATCCTACACGAATAAATAGCGTATCACGCGCGTACTAGTACCTCCTTTCCGGTTTGCGAGCTTAATTCAAACCTCTCACCAACCAAGGTACTCCCTCCGTCCGGGTTTATTAGTCCCGTGAGCAAAGCAGCAAGACCAAGGCATGGCAATAATTAACGGCATGCGAAGTTTAAGCCTAATTAATTCCAGCGATTTAAGTGGCTGCATCGTGCCCTCGGCTGCGACTCGTTGCATGCTGCTTCGCGTCTTGCCTTGGCGATTACGAGTGCTGCATGCGATCGGCCGTAATTAAGGCAGCTAAGCGATGCGAAAAAGATCGCTTTAATTGTTGCGGGCTTTTTAAATCCGTGAAATCATTATTGACAAGGAGGGAGATGATTCGAGTGCACTCGTTTGACCGCCATGCCGGCATGCGACCGAGACGGGATGGGATGGCACAGTCATAATTTCAGTTTACCTAGTTCTCCACGGCAAGCTGGCGCGCTAAGCCATTATGCGTTGAATTCTGATGACCGTCGCGCTACCTTCCCCCTATAAGTACTCCCTCCGTCCGGGTTTATTAGTCCCGGCATTCTCCAGTGCCACCGTGACCCAACTCGCCATATCCTCATAAGCCCCCACCAGCCCGAAGTTGCTCGCCACATCCGCCATGCCCCCGCCCGTCCGTGGTAGGCGACGCCGGAGGCGGTCACCGCCGGAACTAGTTGTCGGCGTTCTAGGAACGGGGGTACCCAGACTTGCCTGCCCGCGGCCTGCGGCGTGGCTCAAGGGGTGGCCCAGCACGGCCCATCTTCATCAGCACAAGCTCAAGACCCCGCGAGAATCAAGCCTCATGGGCGGACGACAGAGGCTTCCTCGAGCCGCGGCCTCGTCGGGTGGCTCGCGAGGAGGCGGAGAGATCAAGGCGGGGTACCTCACGAGGTGCCCATGGCGCAAGCCATGACGACCAAGGGCGCCAGGTGAGGCGCCAGCCCGTCTGATGTCCTCATTTCCTCTTTGGTGCAAAGGGGGCAAGCGCAGGCAAGAATATCAAGCAAAGGCATCCGTTTCAGTGCAACAAGACCAAGACCGTCGCAACGGCAGGAAGGAGGTCATCGTGGAGCCCAAGCCGGCGTCACCACCAGAGCCTTTGACAGGCAAGGACCAACTTTAGTCAGGATAAGTGTACTAGATGTTCCCCTTCAAAATGGCCAATTGTTGGCGCCCTCCCCGCTCAATATTTGGGAAGAGGCCCAAGGCCTTCGCCTATAAATAGGACTAGCCACACACAGAGCTGGGGGCATCTGGAATCTAGAGAGAGGGGTGCGACTGAACTCCCCCTGGCAGTTCATCGCACCGGCCAAGAACAGACCCTCGCGAGGCTGTTCTTCCTTGTATTGTTCTTCATCAGCCTCTGAGGCAATCCACCACACCACACACTGGAGTAGGGTGTTACACCACAATGGTGGCCCGAACAAGTATAAACCTTGCGTCTCTTGTGCTGTTCCTTTGGTAGTTTAGATCCTAGCGAGGCGATGAAGTGCAGGTAGGTAGGAGGCGAGATCTCCGCGCGCACCCTAGAGTTCGAACCTAGAGGGTCTGCCGGAACCCGAAATCCGACATTTGGCGCGCCAGGTAGGGGTGAGCTGGAATTCGTCTTCCGCCGCCCTGTTCTTCGCCGACCATCGCATCCATGTCAGACGCTCGTCGGGCCCGCGCCGAGCGCCGAGCCGCTCTCGCTTCCCGCGTCGCCCGAGGCGGCCCCGTCGGCGGCCGCCCTGCCGTTCCCGTCGCTTTGCCGTCAGCGTCGCCACCGGCTGGCGAGAACGAGCAACAAGCATCGTCCCACATCCGTCCGTGGCGAGGCGGCGTACCGCTTCTCCTTCACTCACCCGGCTGGTTCTTCGTCTCGCGCTCCAGCGCTACCATGGAAACTCGAGCTGCGCTCATTGCGACAAGCGAGCTCCTGCTACCGCCTGTCGGCGGCGTCTCGAAGAGTGGCTCGACCACGTCGCCGAGCTTCGTCCGCGCTGCGAGGCTCCCCAGCGCCGTCCTTCTCGCTGCACAGCCCGCCTGCTGCAGGCGATGAAGCTCGAGGCGCCTCGGCCGCCTCCCCCTCAAGAAAGCGGCTTAGCCCCAAGCGCGTGGCCTGGCGGAACCCACTCCGTCCGGCACCAGCGCAGCAAGCGCAGAGCTGTCAAGAGGTCCCTCGCCCCAAGCTGCCCGAGTGCTCCTGCACCGGCTCGTCACGACCACGCTCCTGCTCCAAAGCCGCCAAGACCCGCTTTGCTCCCGGCGGACATCGCATGGGGACCCATAAGACCAGGCTCTTCGTCACCAAAGGCCTCCGTGGCCACAGCGAGCTGCCGCGCCTTCACCACCGAGCTGCGCGGCGTCCGTGGCCCGCAAGTTCAAGCCAGACCTGCCTCCTCGCTTCTGACGGCACGGCGAACCTGCGGAGTTCCCATCTCTCTGAGCTAGGCATCGAAGCCGCCAGCGGGATGAAAGCTCATGGCGAACTGGTTTCCCATGGCGCTCAGGGCCGAACCCTTTTGGCTCCTGAACACAGCACAGCACGATCTCCTCACAGGGGCGAGATCGCACCCGCTTCATCGCCAATTTTCAAGGTACTCGTGACCGGCCTCCTGCCATGAAGCGACATCGCCGCATCAAGCAGCAGCCGGGGAGACCACAGAGAAGTACATCCGGTGCTTCAACAACGCACGCCTCAAGATTCCCAAGGTGACCGAGGAGGCCATCATCTCTGCCTTCTCCGACGGTGTGCGTGACGTCAAGATGAAGGAGGAGCTGGCGATGCATGAAGATCTGTGCACATCCTTGGAGCTGTTCAACTTGGCGACCAAGTGCGCCAGGGCTGAGGAAGGGCGCCTTTCCCTCCTCGAGCTGCCAGCCGCAGACCCAGAAGAGAAGAAGTCCAAGGCCAAGGACGTGAAGCGCAAGGGGGCTGCCGTGCTCGCGGCAGAACCAGACACCAAGCGAGGCAGAGATCAGCCCGAGTCTTCCAAGGGCAGCCGGTACTGTGTGTACCACGACCTCCACACCACAACACCAACGAATGCCAAGAGCTCCGAGCCGTGCAAGAAGGGAGAATCGGTCGACGCCCCGACCGCAATGATCGAGGCTACGGCTGAGGAGGAGGAAGGAACACAGGACACTGGGAGGACCGTGGCCCTCGCCAAGGGTGGCGTGACCGACCTCGCGAGGATCACTAGCAGGATCAGCCTCGCAAGGGAGGCTGGAGGGATCAGCCTCGCGGGAATCGCTCGCAAGGAAACGCAGGCCTCCCTCCTCTGCCGCTGCAGCTAATGAGAAATGAGGACCATCATCGGGGCCAGGGGCTGGGGGCTTCCGGGGCAGCGATCGCTTGCATCTGGGCGGAGCTCAAGCCCCACCTCTCAGCGCATCTTAAAGCAGTTCGCCCATGAAGTGAGCATGATCCTCCCAAGCTCGAGGCCACGCGCCTCTCGGGTGGTCGGCATGCGCCATCACGTTCAGCTCAGCGGATCAGCTCAAGTCTTGCAGCCACAACCGAGTCCTCCGATGCTTTGTTCCCCAATCATTAGCAGCGTGCAAGTCACGGGACCCTCGCCGATGGCGGGCGGGGCTCAATGTCCTGTCCGTAGAGACATTCAACAATCTCCAAGTGCCTTACGATTAGCTTCAGCCAGCCAAGCCTTTCTCCGGAGTCACCGAGCGGCTCCACATTCCGATTGGGCAGGTCCGCCTCCCGTCACGTTAAGGCGCGCGACAACTACCGCACCGAGCTCGCCGACTTGATGTCGCCAACATTCGCCCTAACATACAATGCCATCCTCGGGTACCCAGCTCGGCCAAGTTCATGGCGTGACTCATCACGGCTACAACATCCTCAAGATGCCGAGAAGCGGCGGAGTCATCACGGTGCCTTGTGAAGAAAGAGGCGTAGTGTGCTCCACAGGCGAGCTTTTCAAGCCGCATCACTTGAAGACCCAGATCGCGGGGCGGGAGGCTCCCGAGACCGCTCCCAAGAAGAAGAAGACATCGCCAGGGCTGACCCTTGAGGCAGGCCCCTCGAAGTCGCGCCTATTGAGGCACCTCATACATCGCATAGGAAGGCGCGCCCGGCGCCTCCTCAAGCAAGGCTCGGGGCTCTCTCTGGAGGGCCACCGACCTTGCTAAGTCCTGAGGGGCGCTTGGGCACCACTTGGGCGTGTTTCAAAGCACGTTTCCCTCGGGAAGGAGCAAGGCAAGGAGGGCCAAACCCTCGGGGTTTGTCGGCCAGATCATTCGGGGGCTGCGGAGTCAAGAGTCATGAGTGGCAGCCGCCACTTACCCGCCGTAGCTCCCCATCCAGGCGAGGATGGTGGGCTGCGCGTCTGCATCGACATACCGAGGCTCAGCCGAGCCGCCTCTCGAGGAGCGCTTATGGCCCTCACGCGCGGGGCGCTGTGAAGGTCCACCCAACAGCTACGTTCGCATGCCCTACGGCGTGCGGCGCAACGCGCCGCCAGCGCCAGCGCCTCATGGGGAGCATCACAGGCTCAAGAGGCGAGGCGTTCGCAGTCTGGCGGAGATGGAGATGGTCGCGAGCCACCAGCGCCTCCGGGCCTCCCGAGGCTCCTGGGCCTGGGGGATCGTGAAGATCGGCTTCCACAGCCCACGACGTCCGCTACTTCAGCACTCCTTCGTCTTCAACGTTATCAGGTGACATCCTTCAAGTTCCATTTCCAGCTGGGAGCGCCCCCACCCAGGGCTGCATCATTCCCAGGCCGCATGGGTCCGTCCCTGCGGCGTGTATCCCTTTTACTTCATGTTCCTAGCTTACTTTGTTGGGGGCGCCCCTCGGGCTGCATCATCCCCAAGTCGCTCAGGTCAGACCCAGCGATGTCTGCCTTCCCTGCACCTATCTAAATGAACTTGCTCCTTCAGGATTAACGTGCTTGACCTAGTTGCCCGCTTGACTGACACCAACTGATGAAGATGCTCCCCAATGGCACGACGCTTGCGCATGGGTCCGTCCCTGTAACACCGACAAACCTGAATGGCTGAGCTCTGGCCGCGGCAGCCCTGCACGGCGCCACCTCGTCAGGCCTTCAGTGCCTCGTCACCCCTCCAAAGCAACCAACGGCTGACCATCGCTTGTCATAGTGAACTTTTGTTCTTCTTGTGGTGAGCCTGCAGGATCTCTTCAAGGCACAGCGCCAGGCAAGGCCCTCATGGCGTCTTCTTCACTCTTGTCCACGCGAACCGCTTGCACGTTAAAGGGGGGGTACCTGAGCATCGCGACTCACGGGCTCCTACTGTCTCTCCAGCCCTCACCCGCTGGCCTTGTCCACGGCATCGCGACCTGGCATACCAGCGACGGCTGAGACCCGCTCAAGGGTCGGGACTCAAGGACGTAGAGCAGAAAGGGGAGCAAAGGCGAGAGGGAAGAGGCACGCGGGGACCTCGCCAGGCAACCCCTCGCCTGCCGATGCATGGACCTAACGTCGCACCAGGAAGCGATTCCTGACTCCCAAGATAAGTCACCCTCCGGAAACACTGGTTGTCGCAGCGCCAACCTCGCACCTAATGCAATCCCATGTTAGCAACATCGCGCTCCTTTCTCACTGAACGATGGCTGCTTGAGCTCTAAAGGGGACCTCCTGAGCATCGCGACTCAGGGGCTCTTACTGGACCCCGGGCAGCTCACCCTCTGGCCTTGACCACGGCATCGCGACCTGGCATACCAGCGAAGGCTGAAGCCTGACTTGGGACCGGGACCTGTCGGCGCAGAGCACCAAGCCCTCCTGAGGTTCGAAAGAAGGAACTAAGCTAAGACGGAATGAGCATCTCGCACTACTTCACTACAAGGATCATATTAACAAACAGAACCACAGACACCTTACAAGCCCCCGCGGGGCGCGCTTTTTGATTCCTCGCAGGAAACAGAGGGAGCAGATCCTAAAGAGCGCTAACTACACGCGCCACCGCGAGAGACGCCATCATCAACAGTGGGCCGTCAGGCACCGGCGCCAACCTCATCCAGATCAGAGGCGGCGGTGGCCTGCCGAGCCCGCCCTGCTCCGAGAGCGGCGCAGGCTCGGGCGCTCGTAGTTGTCGTCACTTGTCTCTAGAGTCGCGAAGAGCTCGGCGGAGTCGCTGGATCCTCCAACGCCTCAGCCGCCTGAGGAGCTGCTGAGGGAGCAATCGGCGAGCCTGGTCCTCCCCGCGGCAGGGCCCCGATCACCTCTCTCAGGGCAGCACTCCAGCCGGCGTCCTTCCGCGTCGAAGACCTTGAAGAGCATCATGGAAGCGCCGTCGTACTCCAGGTGGATCGCGAGGGCGCCCCTCGTCCTGCAGGCTCGGGCGACCTCGCCCCAGCCTCGAGTCATGAAGACCTTGCCGGGCGGCGACGCGACCTCCGCTTGATCGCGAGGTGTTGCAGCCGGCGTCTTTGCAACGAGCTCAAATATCCCCCTGCGGTATCACGAAGGCGAAGGAGGGAGGAAGACGGATCCAAGACTGAGGAGGCATGGCGGCATGGAGCACAAACTCTCGGGAGGAGCCCTCGGCATGGACTCCAGGAGGGACAACGCGCACCGCCGTGACCCGCCGACGCCGACGGCGGCGTCGTCCATGGCGCTCGGCGTCAACTCCTTCAGGGCCCTCAAGGTGGGCGTACAAGGGCAGCGGGAACCCTGGCGGCGGCCACTCGCACCAAGGCCTCAACACCTCCTGTCGGGAGCCCTCATCTCGACGGCATAGGGCTAGACGTTTCTTCGGCGGAAGCGGGTCGGGACCCTCTCGGGGAGCCTTTCCCTTCTCTTCCGGAGAGAACCGGCAGATCGGAGCCATTGCTACAAAGCGGGGCAAGGACGGAGAAGAAGGAGAAGCAAGAAGAGATGGACTGGAAGGGCACGCGCCGTTCCGTACTTATAGCTGGGGAAGGCCAACCAGCGACCTCCACGATCACAGGTAATCATGACCCGCTTTGCATGCAGGGACTTGTCAATTCATGCAGTTGTCGCGGCGTCGTGGGGAAGTGGAGGCACCCACGTCTAATCAATCGCAACGTGGCGCCCAAAGCCGCAGGCTGTTAGGGCCCGTGGTGCTTCGCACTTGCCCCTTCGCTTCTCTGCTCAGCCAAGTGTAGGCGCGCCTTGGGCCCAGGGGCTACTGTCGGCGCTCTGGGAACGGGGGTACCCAGACTTGCCTGCCCGCGGCCTGCAAGTGGCTCAAGGGGTGGCCCAGCACGGCCCATCTTCATCAGCACAAGCTCAAGACCCTCACGAGGGGCCAAGCCTCGCGGCCAGACGGACAGGGCTTCCTCGAGCACAGCCTCGTCGAGGCTGGCTCGCGAGGCGGCGGAGAGATCAAGGCGGGGTACCTCACGAGGTGCCCATGACGCAAACCATGATGACCAAGGGCGCCAGGCGGGCGCCAGCCCGCGCAGTGTACTCATTTCCTCTTTGGTTCAAAGGGGGCAAGCGCAGGCAAGAGTATCAAGCAAAGGCATCCGTTTCAGTGCAACAAGACCAAGACCATCGCAACGGCAGGAAGGAGGTCATCATGGTGCCCAAGCCGGCGTCACCACCAGAGCCTTTGATAGGCAAGGACCAACTTTAATTAGGATAAGTGTACTAGATGTTCCCCTTCAAAATGGCCAATTGTTGGCGCCCTCCCCGCTCAATATTTGGGAAGAGGCCCAGGGCCTTCGCCTATAAATAGGACTAGCCACACACAGAGCTGGGGGCATCTGGAATCTAGAGAGAGAGGGTGCGACTGAACTCCCCCTGGTAGTTCATCGCACCGGTCAAGAACAGACCCTCGCGAGGCTGTTCTTCCTTGTATTGTTCTTCATCAGCCTTTGAGGCAATCCACCACACCACACACTGGAGTAGGGTGTTACACCACAATGGTGGCCCGAACCAGTATACACCTTGCGTCTCTTGTGTTGTTCCTTTGGTAGTTTAGATCCTAGCGAGGCGACGAGGTGCAGGTAGGTAGGAGGCGAGATCTCCACGCGCACCCCAGAGTTCGAACCTAGAGGGTCTGCCGGAACCCGAAATCCGACACTAGTGTTCGGTTTTTCACCGGAAGGCAGACGGAGGGAGGAGGCATTCTATCTGTCTTTAGATGGCAATGCGCAGATCGAGGAGTTGTTGGAGCGCGACCGCATTGTAACACCCCGGAAGTAACTTTCCATATTTGTAACTCCAACTCTTGCCATTTTCGGCATTGATATATGATGTTCCCTCCGTGGTTGGGTTTTCTCCTTTTTGCATTTTGTCCATGTCATGCATTTTATATTATGTCATCATGTGCATCGCATTTGCATACGTGTTAGTCCCATGATTCGAGCATTTTTCCGTTGTCCGTTTTGCAATCCGGCACTCCTATCTCCCCGCGGTCCCTTTACGTTTTTCCGTGTGCGGGTATTAAACCTTCTCGAAATGGACCGAGGTTTGTCTAGTGGCCTTGATATACCACCCGTAGACCACGGTCAAGTTTGGTCATTTGGAGCTCGTTTGGTACTCAGCGGTTAACCGCACTCTCGCAAAGGCCTCTTTTAAGTTGCAGCCCAACACCCTCCAAAACAGCCCAATAACCCATCTAAGTCACTTCCATGCTCTCCGTCGTTCGATCACGATCGTGTGGTAAAACTACACCTCATTTGGACTCTCCTAGCTCCTCTATGCCTATTTAAGCACCTCCCGAAAATCCGGATCAATTCGCGGTCAAACCCTAAAATTTGCCCTCCGCGCGCCGACACGTCCGGCGAGCAGACGCGTCCTCCGCCGCCGCCCGGCAACCGCCCGGCCGCCACGTAGCCGCCACCACCGCCTCGCCAGCAGCCGCCCGAAACCGTCGCAGCGGGCAGCGTCTCTCGCCCGCCGCCCCGCCGCCGCCGCCCGCGCCGCCCGCCCGCGCCGCCGCTCTCCCGCCGCCTCGCCCGCCGCCCGGCCGCGCCGCTCAACCACCCGCGCCGCCTCCCGCCGCCCGGCCCGGCCCCGCCCGCCCGCGCCTCGCCGCCTCGCCGCCCGTGGCGGCTTCGCCGCCCGGCAGCGCCGCCGCCGGCCGCCCGGTCCCCTCCGGCGCCGCCCTTCCTCCTCCCCGCGCCCGATCCAGCCGGCCTCGATCGGATCCGGCCTCGGTTCCCGCGCGTTGACTTCTCTTCCCCCCCTCATTTTATCTCTAAGTCTTTTCATATCTATTATTTTGGTGCATTTTCAACCGAGTATATCTTTGCATCTGTAGATCCATTTTGCACGTATAATATGTCAAAATGTTCGCCTCGAAGAGTAGATCATTTCATCTCATTGCATCATTTTCATTTGAGCTCATCTTGATGCCCGAAATGCTGTTGGAAAAGTGCTATGTGATGTTAGTTTCTGATTTTTATCAGAACTTGCACTTTTGTTATTTTTGCCATGATTATTGTGTGCACCCTATGAATTTGAGTCCTACATGTGTTTTGAAATATGCCATGCCATCTTTCCAGGGGTATATGCCATGTATTTTTGTGATCTATGTGGTGACTAGCACAAGCATGCAAAGTAGGTGTCCTGCTGTTGCTGATTTCAGCCCTGTTTTAGCTGATTTTGATGCCATGTTAACTTGATATACCAAGAGATCTATGCATATTTTGAGATACTTCAGTAAGGGTGTTTTGTAAAACATGTCTTGCTCTATCCATCCATGCCTTTGTTTGCAATTATGGAGTGCCATAGCTTGAGTCAATCGAGCTCTACTTTTGCTATCAAATGTTTCCTGGCAGATTGTTTACATGTTATTCAATTTTGCCAAGCTTGTTGTGGTTGATCCATTTATGCTATGTTATTGTTCTTTCCATGTATGTCTTCTATGCCATGTCTTATTGATGTATGTATGCTTATTTTATCAGTTAAGGCTCTGTAGTGAGTACATCGAGCTTGTAAACATGCCTACTCGTTATCAGTTTTTGACATGTCATGTTGCTGAATCTGTTAACGAGACTTTCAATTTTGACATGGGTGTTACTATATTTTCTAGTCCTTTTTGGCGTATGGTCAGTAAGGGACGTTTGTTTTAGGCTTTGAGTAGATTCATGCCATGCCATGTTTTGCTATTTTAAGTTCCTGTAGCATGTAGTTTTCTTGCTCTGAACATTGCAACCTGATGCTGTTTTTGCCATGCCCAGCCTGATATTTTGTGCACTTTTGCCATGCTTGTTTGAACCTGTTATGATGTGAACTAGCCGTAGCTCAGTGCTCATATTTTGTCGAGCATCATGTGTAGATCACTGCCATGTGCTTTGTTGATACGTTTGGGTGCAGTAGCTTAATTAATTGTTGCTTGGTAAGTGGCATCATGCTGTTAATGGCAGATTTGCGCCATTCTTGTTTTGCTTGCCATTTGCAAACCGTGCATCCGTTTCGGTGATCTTTATATCGATTTCAACGAAATCATCTCATCTTTCAGTGGCATGCTTGGTTTGCCAAGTTGATGCCTGGTTCATCATTACCTTCGGGCCTTTACGCATTGCATATCACATCCGCATATCATGTCATGTTTTGCATCATGTTGATTGTGCATTGCACCGTGATTTATTGTGGTTCCTTTGTTTGTGTTGTTGCTTTGGGTAGAGTCGGAGGCGAGTGCGTGAATGAGGAACCTGTTGAGAACGCTTTCGAGGATCAAGCTTTCGACAACTCGAGAACATTGCGAGCAAGATGACCATACCCTCGAAATCACTTCTATCTTTGCTATGCTAGTTGCTCGCTCTTTTGCTATGCCTATGCTGCGATGCCTACCACTTGCTATATCATGCCACCCATATTGCCATGTCAGCCTCTAACCATCCTTTTCCTAGCAAACCGTTGTTTGGCTATGTTACCGCTTTGCTCAGCCCTCTTATAGCGTTGCTAGTTGCGAGTGAAGCTGAAGTTTGTTCCTTGTTGGAACATGGAGATGTTGTTCCTTTTGGAACATGTTTACTTGTTGGGGATATCACAATATATATATCTGCTATAATTAATACATCTATATATTTGGTAAAGGGTGGAAGGCTCGGCCTTATGCAGTGTTTTGTTCCTCTTGCCACCCTAGTTTCCGTCATACGGTGTTATGTTCCTTGATTTTGCGTTCCTTACGGTTGGGTGATTTATGGGACCCCCTTGACAGTTCGCTTTGAATAAGACTCGTCCAGCAAGGCCCAACTTTGGTTTTACCATTTGCCACCTAAGCCTTTTCCCCGGGTTTTCGCGAGCCGAGGTCATCTTTATTTTAACCCCGGGCCAGTTCTCCTCTGAGTGCTGGTCCAAACTGTCACCGCCGGTGTATCGAGGCAACTCGAGCTGGCCTATCGGAAGTTTGGACAATCCGGTGTGCCACGAGAACGAGATATGTGCAGCTCCTATCGGGATTTGTCGGCACATTCGGGCGGCTTTGCTGGTCTTGTTTTATTCTTTGTCGAAATGTCTTGTAGTCCGGGATTCGAGATTGATCGGGTCTTCCGGTAGAAGGAATATCCTTCGTTGACCGTGAGAGCTTATAATGGGCTAAGTTGGGACACCCTGCGGGTAATATCTTTCAAAGCCGTGCCCATGGTTATGAGGCAGATGGGAATTTGTTAATGTCGGTTGTAGAAAACCCAAAGTTGACCTCAATAAAATACACATCAACGGCGTGTGTAACCGTGATGGTCTCTTCTCGGCGGAGTCGGGAAGTGAACACGGTGTTGGAGTTATGTCGGCGTAAGTAGTTCAGGATCACTTCTTGATCGCTACTAGCTTCACGACCGCGCTTTGCTCCTCTTCTCGCTCTCTTTTGCGAAGTAGCCACCATATATGCTAGTCGCTTGCTGCAGCTCCACTTTACTACTCTGTCCTTCCTATAAGCTTAAATAGTCTTGATCGCGGGTGTGAGATTGCTGAGTCCCGTGACTCACGGATACTTCAAAACAGATTGCGAGGTTCCGATGATGCGGTCAGGGTGACTCAACCGAGCTCAAGTGGGAGTTCGACGAGGCGTGGTCGTTACTATGTGTCTTTTCCAGATGATCAGTAGTGGTGCCCGGTTGGGACGATTCGGGATCTGTAGCATTTGGGGTATCTTCTTTTATTTTGGTTCGTGGTCGGACCTTGAGTGTACTCTGAATGATGGATGTTTATTTATGTATTGTGTGAAGTGGCGGTTGTAAGCCAACTATGTATCTCTTTCCTTATGTATTACATGGGTTGTGTGAAGATTACCTCACTTGCGACATTGCTTTCAATGCGGTTATGCCTCTAAGTCGTGCCTCGACACGTGGGAGATATAGCCGCATCGAGCGATATAAGTTGGTAATCGAGCCTTCCCGACTTAGGAGCCCCTACTTGATTGTTTGTTTGGCGTTGTTGAGTCTAGAATGGAAAATGTTTTGAGTCTTAGGATTATATATATCGGAGAGTAGGATTCTTTTTACTTCCCAGTCCTTAAATCGCTCTGGTGAGGTATCTGACGTAGAGTTTTGACTCTTCTCTTCTCAATTTCACTAAAAAAATTTTAGGATCACGTGGGTATCTTGGAATCGTTCCGATGGTTTTGTGGCGAGAACATTGTTCTTGGTGCCTCGACATTTAGGGGTTGTGGCGGTGTCCGGGAGTTGAGCTCCGAGGTGTTGTCGTCACAATTTTATCGTTGCGATTCTGGAATACGAGTTTTGCCGACATCAAAATCTCTTTTGTGCAGTTGTTGGTGAGATAACCCCGATAGCCCGATCTTGTGGCGAGTCTTGAGTATTGCCATGACTTGTATAATGGATGTTTTTGAAGGTCGAGGTACCACGATTTCGAGGATTTCTTGGTTATGTGTTGACGGATGGATACAATTGGATCTAGGTATTGTTAGTTTGGGTGATATATTTTGTGTCCCTGTATCCCCAACACCAGTTGCATAACCAGAAAATTTCGGAGTTTATAGGTGGGAATTCTAGTAGCTTACGGGATATTCTTTCCGACGGATGTATGATTTGAGATTGGGGTTCAACGTTTAGTGGTCCGCCCATTCACGGTCGATTCTGATGGGTCGCGAGGCGTCTTAAAGAATCCTTGGCTATGCTGATTCGGGGCGTCTTGTTTGTCATTCGTGGCGTCCGCTATCGTCGTGTCGTGTGGGCCCCACCACGAACACTTTGGTGAAATCTCTATCATGTGTTTGTTCGGCTCATTCTAGAAGCCAATCTTTTGTTTTCAGTTGTGATATTCGATTTGTTTCTAAGGCGGATGTTGTTTCCATATCTTTATCTAAGTGGCTTCTCACCTTAATGGACGTGTGATGATTAACTTTGGAATTCATTCGTTCATTCTTGTTTGAATGTTTATTGTGAAGACTATATGTTGCAATTTCTATCCGTTGATTCTACTTATCTATTTGTCTATCAAAGGACTAACGGATGTCACCCTCTTGAGATGGCTCCGCCAGCGCGTCTCGAATCCGGATCGCAATGATGGGGATCGATCGAATCCTCCACCTCCACCTCCACCTCCGCCTCCGAGGCACGGCAAGCTATCATGGCAGCCACCAATGCCAATGCTCGATGATTTTGCAGCTCTTGCAAGAACGTACTCAGGGCAAGGCAATCAAGGAAATCAAGGTCAAGGCAACAATCAGCCACACTTTGCTACTCTCGATCGGTTCCTCGCTAATCAGCGAAGTCTTTCGGTTTACGTGTTGAAGCCACAGACGGCGGCGATTGGTTAGTGGACATCTGCAAGCACTTTGATTGTAGCAATGTCGGACACGAGGACTTTGTCAAGTTTGCATCGTTTCAACTCAAGGATCAAGCTGCTGAGTGGTACCAACAATACAAAGATTCGAGAGGAGGTCGTGTCATTACAGGATGAGTTCGCCGTGATTTGAGCTCATCACATTCGAAAAGTGTTGTTGAGAGCAAGCGTGAGGAGTTCCGCAATCTCAAGCAAGGCACCATGTCTGTCTATCAATACAATATCCAGTTCGAAGCTCGCTCGTTTTGCTAAGCAAGGCGTGCACGATGAAAAGAGTATGATCTATCAATTCAGAGGTGGTGCGAGAGAAGATCTGCAATTAGCTCTTGTGCTTTTGAGCGAGATAAGTATGATGATTTCTACAACATGGCATGAAGCAAGAAGCTGCCCAGCTCAAATGTGAGGCTTCTAAGAAGAGAATCGGGGATGCAGTTCAGTCCTCTTCGTCCTCTCAAGTGGCAGCTAAGCAGCAGAAGTTTTACCTGCCCCTCCTCCGTTCCGTCGGCCTTACCATGAGAAGAACTCAGGTGGCCGTGGATCTTCCCACCCACCCAACCCAAGCTATCGAGAACAAGTCTAATTCTCAAGCTCCAAGGTCAAGTGCTCCTTACCACCGTCCGCTCTCTCGAGGTCACTTGCAACAAGTGTCGTGAGAAGGGTCACTATCTGAACAAGTGCTTCAACGGGCGCCTTCCGCCTCCTCCTCTGTGAAATCTTCCAGCAATGCAGTGGTCAAGCATAATCCCAAGTTTGCAAAGGTCAATATGATGAATGCAGCTCAAGCGGAGGATTCTTGAGATGTGTTAATGGGTAATCTCTCGATTAATGATATTCTGCAAAAGTCTTATTTGATCTTGGTGCATCGCATTCTTTCATCTCAAGACCTTTTGTGGCTATGCATGATTTGGTTACTCAAGCTTTGCCTAGACCTTTGTCTATTGTTTCTCCGGCTAAAGAGATGACTTCTCGAGTTTTGGTTCCGGATGTTTCTATCAAGATGGGCGATTATAGATTTCGGCTAAACCTATTGTTCTTGGTGATTCGGATATTGATCTTATTCTCGGAATGGATGGCTTTATCGGCTAAAGCTCAGATTGATTGTGCTGCGAGGGAAATTCAATTGACTCACTCTTCTAATGATGTGATCATCTATGCCGCTCGTGATGAAACTATTCGGTTGTTTTCTCTCAATGAGAAGGGCGAACTGAATGCCATCTCTTAGATTCCAGTCGTTTGTGAGTACCAAGATGTCTTTCCAGAAGAGCTTCCGGGTATGCCTCCTCATCGGCCAGTTGAGTTCGTTATCGATCTTGAGCCTGGCACTGAACCCGTTTGCAAGCGTCCATACAAGCTTGGACCTGATGAGCTGAAGGAATTGAAGAAGCAGCTCGATGAACAAGAGCGTCTGGGTTTGATCAGACCGAGTTCATCTCCTTGGGGTTGTGGTGTTCTTTTGTCCGAAGAAGGATGGCACGGACCGACTTTGTGTCGATTACCGTCCATTGAATAAGAAGACAATCAAGAACAAGTATCCACTTCCCAACATCAATGAGCTTTTGAGCAACTCAAAGGTGCTACAGTTGTTCTCTAAGCTTGACCTTTGTATGGGGTATCATCGATTCGCATTCGTGAACAAGATATTCCCAAGACAGCATTCGAACAAGCTTTGGTTCTTATGAATATCTTGTCATGTCTTTCGGCCTCGTCAATGCTCCTCCAACATTCTCTCGGATGATGAACTTCATATTCAACCCCTACACCAATGAATTCGTCTTGGTCTATCTTGATGATATTTTGGTCTTCTCCAAGAATAAGAAGGATCATGCCAAACATTTGCGATTGGTGCTAGACAAGCTCGAGAGTATCAATTCTATGCTAAGTTCTCCAAATGTGAATTTTGGCTTGATGAAGTGCTTTATCTTGGTCATATCATCTCCGCCAAGGGCATCGCTGTTAATCCGAGAAGGTGTCCGCAATTGTGAATTGGGAACCTCCTCGAATGTCAAGCAGACTCCATGATTTTCTTGGTCTTGCAAGCTATTGCGAAGATTCGTTGAGAACTTCTCCAAGATTGCAAAGCCTCTTTCCAACCTTCTCGAAGCATGTGAAGTATGTCCGGTCTCCCAGTGTGGCGTTGCTTTCAATACCCTCAAAGAGAAACTCGTCACAGCTCCCTGCTCGACTCCTCTGATGAATCCAAGCCATTTGAAGTTTTCGTGATGCTTCTCTTCAAGGTCTCGGTGCTGTGTTAATGCAAGAGAAGAGAGTTGTGGCTTATACCTCTCGTGATTGAAGCCCAACGAAAAGAACTACCCCACTCACGATCTTGAGTTGGCGGCGATTGTCCATGCATTGATAACGTGGAGACATCTCTTGTTGGGAAGGAAAGTGGACATTTTCACGATCACAAGAGTCTCAAGTACATCTTCACTCAACCCAACCTCAACCTCGGGCAGACTCGATGGGTGAAATGATTCAAGAGTACAACCCAAGTATTGAATATACTCCGGGCAAGGCCAATGTCATTGCAGATGCTTTGAGCGGGAAAGCTTCTCGCAGTCTAATCCTCAAGCCCTTTCACCGGATCTCTGTGAATCTTTCCATAAGCTGAATCTTCAAGTTGTTCCTCAAGGCTTTCTTGCCAACCTCATAGTCTCTCCTACTTTGGAAGATCAGATTCGTGAGGCTCAACTTCGGATACCATGGTGAAAAAGGTGAAGCGTGGTATCGACAAGGGCATTTCAAGTACAAGTGCTTCAATGTTGATGACAAAGACACTCTGTTCTTTGAGGACGGATTGTGGTTCCTAAGGGTGATCTGAGAAAGTCATTATGAGCGAGGCTCACAATTCGCTTCTATCCATTCATCCCGGAAATGCGAAGATGTACCATGATCTCAAGCAGTCATATTGGTGGACTCGAATGAAGCGAGAAATTGCTCAATTCGTGAATGAATGTGATGTCTGCGAAGAGTGAAAGCAGAACACCAAAGACCAGCTGGTCTCCTCCAACCTCTTGCTATTCCTGAATGGAAGTTTGATCATATTGAAATGGACTTAGTGTCTGGTTTTCCAAAGTCAAGCGTGGAAATGATGCTATCTTCGTTGTCATTGACAAGCTTACTAAAGTGGCTCATTTTCTTCCTATCAAAGAATCCATCACAGCAGCTCGGTTGGCGAGCTATACACCTCGAGATTGTCTCCTTGCGGCATTCCTCAAGTGATCTCTTGAGACCGTGGCAGCATCTTTACCTCCAAGTTTTGGGATTCTTTTGAGAAGGCCATGGGCACCAACATTCGTTTCAGCACAGCTTTCCATCCTCAAACAAGTGGCCAAGTCGGCGTAAATCAAATCCTTGAAGATATGCTCGGGCTTGTGTCATTTCCTTCGGTATGAAGTGGGAAGATTGTCTTCCATATGCGAGTTCTCTTACAACAACAGCTTCCAGCGAGTTCGGGCAAGGCCCCATTCGAAATTCTCTATGGCGAGAAAGTGCGTACTCCTCTCAATTGGTGCGAGACAGTGAGCGCCAACTTCTTGGCAATGACTTGATCACGAAGCGGAAGAAATGTGCCAAGTCATTCGTGAGAATCTCAAAGCCGCATAATCGCGCGGAAAAGCTATTATGATGATAAGCACCGTGATGTGGCTTTTGAAATTGGAGACCATGTCTACCTCCGCGTCTCTCAATGAAAGGTACTCGTCGCCCGGTATCAAAGGAAGCTTGCCCCTAGATCGTGGGTCCTTTCAAGATCATTGGGAAAAGAGGCGATCTAGCCTATCAACGAGCTTCCATCCAACTTTGCAAGCGTGCGATGTGTTTCACGTGTCACAGCTTAAGTGCTTCAAGACTCTGAACGCACTATCAACTTCAAGAGATTGACCTTCAAGAAGATCTCTCTTATCATGAGCACCCGTTGCTATTCTTGAAGAAACCGAGCGCAAGACTCGCAACAAGTCAATCAAATTCCTGAAAGTGAAGTGGTCACACCATTCCGACCGAGAAGCTACACAGGGCGCGAGGATCACCTCCGTTCGAATATCCGGAGTTCTTTCAGTCCTAGATCTCGGGGCGAGATCCTCTTGTAGTGGTGGAGTGTTGTAACACCGGAAGTAACTTTCCATATTTGTAACTCCAACTCTTGCCATTTTCGGCATTGATATATGATATTCCCTCCGTGGTTGGGTTTTCTCCTTTTGCATTTTGTCCATGTCATGCATTTTATATTATGTCATCATGTGCATCGCATTTGCATACGTGTTAGTCCCATGATTCGAGCATTTTTCCGTTGTCCGTTTTGCAATCCGGCACTCCTATCTCCCGGCGGTCCCTTTTACGTTTTTCCGTGTGCGGGTATTAAACCTTCTCGAAATGGACCGAGGTTTGTCTAGTGGCCTTGATATACCACCGTAGACCACGGTCAAGTTTGGTCATTTGGAGCTCGTTTGGTACTCAGCGGTTAACGCACTCTCATAAAGGCCTCTTTTAAGTTGCAGCCCAACACCCTCCAAAACAGCCCAATAACCCATCTAAGTCACTTCCATGCTCTCCGTCGTTCGATCACGATCGTGTGGTAAAAACTACACCTCATTTGGACTCTCCTAGCTCCCTCTATGCCTATTTAAGCACCTCCCGAAAATCCGGATCAATTCTCGGTCAAACCCTAAAATTTGCCCTCCGCGCCACGGACACGTCCGGGCGAGGCGAACAGCGTCCGCCCGCCGCCGCCCGACCAACCGCCCGGCCGCCACGTGCCGCCGCCACCCGCCCTCCGCCGCAGCCCGCCCGAAACCGTCGCGGGCCAGCAGCGCCGCCCCGCCCGGCCGAGGCGCGCGCCGCCGCCCAGCGGCCGCCGCCGCGCCGCGCCGCCCGCCCGCCGCGCCGCCCTCCTCCCCGCCGCCTCGCCCGGCCGCGCCGCCAGCGCCGCTCCAGCCACCCCGCCTCGCCCTCCGGCCCGGCCCCGCCGCCCGCCGCCCTCTCGCCACCTCGCCGCCGTGGCGGCTCGCCGCCGCCGCCCGGTCCCCTCGGCGCCGCCCTTCCTCCTCCCCGCGCCCGATCCAGCCGGCCTCGATCGGATCCGGCCTCGGTTCCCGCGCGTTGACTTCTCTTCCCCCCCTCATTTTATCTCTAAGTCTTTTCATATCTATTATTTTGGTGCATTTTCAACCGAGTATATCTTTGCATCTGTAGATCCATTTTGCGCGTATAATATGTCAAAATGTTCGTCTCGAAGAGTAGATCATTTCATCTCATTGCATCATTTTAATTTGAGCTCATCTTGATGCCCGAAATGCTGTTGGAAGAGTGCTATGTGATGTTAGTTTCTGATTTTTATCAGAACTTGCACTTTTGTTATTTTTTCCATGATTATTGTGTGCACCCTATGAATTTGAGTCCTACATGTGTTTTGAAATATGCCATGCCATCTTTCCAGGGGTATATTCCATGTATTTTTGTGATCTATGTGGTGACTAGCACAAGCATGCAAAGTAGGTGTCCTGCTGTTGCTGATTTCAGCCCTGTTTTAGCTGATTTTGATGCCATGTTAACTTGATATACCAAGAGATCTATGCATATTTTGAGATACTTCAGTAAGGGTGTTTTGTAAAACATGTCTTGCTCTATCCATCCATGCCTTTGTTTGCAATTATGGAGTGCCATAGCTTGAGTCAATCGAGCTCTACTTTTGCTATCAAATGTTTCCTGGCAGATTGTTTACATGTTATTCAATTTTGCCAAGCTTGTTGTGGTTGATCCATTTATGCTATGTTATTGTTCTTGCCATTTATGTCTTCTATGCCATGTCTTCTTGATGTATGTATGCTTAGTTTATCATATAAGGCTCTGTAGTGAGTACATCGAGCTTGTAAACATGCCTACTCGTTATCAGTTTTTGACATGTCATGTTGCTGAATCTGTTAACGAGACTTTCAATTTTGACATGGGTGTTACTATATTTTCTAGTCCTTTTTGGCTTATGGTCAGTAAGGGACTTTTGTTCTAGGCTTTGAGTAGATTCATGCCATGCCATGTTTTGCTATTTTAAGTTCCTGTAGCATGTAGTTTTCTTGCTCTGAACATTGCAACCGGATGCTGTTTTTGCCATGTCCAGCCTGATATTTTGTGCACTTTTGCCATGCTTGTTTGAACCTGTTATGATGTGAACTAGCCGTAGCTCAGTGCTCATCTTTTGTCGAGCATCATGTGTAGATCACTGCCATGTGCTTTGTTGATACGTTTGGGTGCAGTAGCTTAATTAATTGTTGCTTGCTAAGTGGCATCATGCTGTTAATGGCAGATTTGCGCCATTCTTGTTTTGCTTGCAATTTGCAAACCGTGCATCCGTTTCCGGTGATCTTTATATCGATTTCAACGAAATCATCTCATCTTTCAGTGGCATGCTTGGTTTGCCAAGTTGATGCCTGGTTCATCATTACCTTCGGGCCTTTTACGCATTGCATATCACATCCGCATATCATGTCATGTTTTGCATCATGTTGATTGTGCATTGCACCGTGATTTATTGTGGTTCCTTTGTTTGTGTTGTTGCTTTGGGTAGAGTCGGAGGCGAGTGCGTGAGCGAGGAACCTGTTGAGAACGCTTTCGAGGATCAAGCTTTCGACAACTCGAGAACATTGCGAGCAAGATGACCATACCCTCGAAATCACTTCTATCTTTGCTATGCTAGTTGCTCGCTCTTTTGCTATGCCTATGCTGCGATGCCTACCACTTGCTATATCATGCCACCCATATTGCCATGTCAGCCTCTAACCATCCTTTTCCTAGCAAACCGTTGTTTGGCTATGTTACCGCTTTGCTCAGCCCTCTTATAGCGTTGCTAGTTGCAGGTGAAGCTGAAGTTTGTTCCTTGTTGGAACATGGAGATGTTGTTCCTTTTGGAACATGTTTACTTGTTGGGGATATCACAATATATATATCTGCTATAATTAATACATCTATATATTTGGTAAAGGGTGGAAGGCTCGGCCTTATGCAGTGTTTTGTTCCACTCTTGCCACCCTAGTTTCCGTCATACGGTGTTATGTTCCTTGATTTTGCGTTCCTTACGGTTGGGTGATTTATGGGACCCCTTGACAGTTCGCTTTGAATAAGACTCGTCCAGCAAGGCCCAACTTTGGTTTTACCATTTGCCACCTAAGCCTTTTCCCCGGTTTTCGCGAGCCCGAGGGTCATCTTTATTTTAACCCCGGGCCAGTTCTCCTCGAGTGCTGGTCCAAACTGTCGACCGCCGGTGGCCATCGGGGCAACTCGAGCTGGCCTATCGGAAGTTTGGACAATCCGGTGTGCCACGAGAACGAGATATGTGCAGCTCCTATCGAGATTTGTCGGCACATTCGGGCGGCTTTGCTGGTCTTGTTTTATTCTGTCGAAATGTCTTGTAGTCCGGGATTCGAGATTGATCGGGTCTTCCGTAGAAGAATATCCTTCGTTGACCGTGAGAGCTTATAATGGGCTAAGTTGGGACACCCTGCAGGTAATATCTTTCAAAGCCGTGCCCGCGGTTATGAGGCAGATGGGAATTTGTTAATGTCCGGTTGTAGAAAACCCAAAGTTGACCTCAATAAAATACACATCAACCGCGTGTGTAACCGTGATGGTCTCTTCTCGGCGGAGTTCGGGAAGTGAACACGGTGTTGGAGTTATGTCTGACGTAAGTAGTTCAGGATCACTTCTTGATCGCTATTAGCTTCACGACCGCGCTTTGCTCCTCTTCTCGCTCTCTTTTGCGAAGTAGCCACCATATATGCTAGTCGCTTGCTGCAGCTCCACTTTACTACTCTGTCCTTCCTATAAGCTTAAATAGTCTTGATCGCTGGTGTGAGATTGCTGAGTCCCCGTGACTCACAGATACTTCAAGACACAGTTGCAGGTTCCGATGATGCCAGTGCAGGTGACTCAACCGAGCTCAAGTGGGAGTTCGACGAGGAACGTGGTCGTTACTATGTGTCTTTTCCAGATGATCAGTAGTGGTGCCCGGTTGGGACGATTCGGGGATCTGTGTAGCATTTGGGGTATCTTCTTTCATTTTGGTTACGTAGTCGGACCTTGAGTGTACTCTGAATGATGGATGTTTATTTATGTATTGTGTGAAGTGGCGACTGTAAGCCAACTATGTATCTCTTTCCCTTATGTATTACATGGGTTGTGTGAAGATTACCTCACTTGCGACATTGCTTTCAATGCGGTTATGCCTCTAAGTCGTGCCTCGACACGTGGGAGATATAGCCGCATCGGGGGCGTTATACGCATGGCGGAGGAGCAGGAGTTGTTGGAGTGCGACCGCCTGGCAGAGGAGCAGCGTAACGCCGATTTGCGGCGCCAGCGGGACATGGAGCAGCAGCACACCGACGCTCTGAGTCGCGAGCAGAGCGCCCAAGAATCGAGCCGACTACGTGGGGCGGCGCGCAACAAATAACCACGAGGCTGTCGGGCACGCACGCGTTCGTGACGCCGATTTTTACTACCAGCTCATCAAGTGGGTTTCCCGCTTGGAAGCCGAAGCTTCGGTGGACCACGCCGGCATGGAAAGGGCCAACGCGCGTGAGCAACGTGCCCTATCGCACCTCTGGCAAGTCTGAGGCGAGGCGCAGGACGCCATTGCCGGCGTTTAGCGTGTACCGCCAGCATCATCTAGTTAGCTAAGAGTAAGTTAGTACTTGTCTAGTGGGAGTAGATAGTTAACTTGGCTATGATGGTTGTCAACGTGGAAGTTCAGTACTCTATATGTTGATCAGACCTCTTACTTTCCTCTGAATGTTGAACTTTCCATTTGAACGTATGGAATGGGCTGTTATTTTTTAAATGGGTTGTATTTGTCCTCCACGGGTTTAGAGTCTGACTTGTGGGCCTAGCAAGTTGACGCATACACAATCAGGAGATGATTGTACGTGGATAGGATGATAGCGAGGACCCGCCAAGGTCATGGCGATGCATAAGCAAGTGCCTCCTTATTTCAAGCCAATAAAAAATTGGCTCCTCCTAGTGGATTCGACATCCGGGTCCCATGCCATTGTCAAGGTAGTCAATAAGCGAGAGAATTACTGTGGCGGCCGACACGAGGACCCATCAGCTCGCCCAGTTATTTTTGTTTTCGGTTAATTTGATAAATGCCTCCGAGAAATGCCACCGCAATTTCCAAACTTTGAAAAATGCCATTTCATGCCATTTCTAGTGGCATTTTTTGAAGTCTTGAGTGGCGTTTTTCAAAGTTTGCAAACTCTTTGTGGCGTTTTCAAAGTTTGCAAAATTGCGATGGCATTTTCAAAGTTCGAAATTGCGTGGCATTTTATGAATCGCCATAATTGGAGTGGCATTTATCTAATATGTTTTTGAGATGGAAGCAGGGTGTCAACTGGGCTGTGCGGGACACTCTGGCCTGTCTAGACAGCCTTTTCTTTTATGTTTACCACAGACCAGCCAGTAGTTTTTTTTTTCTTTTTGAAAATGGCTAGCCCAGTTTTTTTTGTGATTTGTCAAGTAAGTCACTTTATCAGGCCTGTTGGGCTAGACGAGGAGAGCTTCATTCAGCTGGCCGAGAAAATGGCCTATCAGTAATGAGAAATGGGTTGTACATTTTTAAAACACATCAAACCGGCAATTAGTTTCAAATATCTTTTTTTCATTTCGAGATCTTAAATTGCATTGATTTTTATGCGTGGACAATTTATTGGATTTTATATTGATATGCATTTATTTTTAAAATCAGTCATTGTGACTCGAAATTTCGGGATTAAAAACAGTTCGAACCAAGACCGACATATGCAAAAATTCGTATAATTTTTTAACCGTGGCCACAACATGGGCTGTCATGCCAACAAAAAGAATAAGGGCTCCAAAAAACCCCGTAAGAATTAGCAAATGGGCTATAAACTATTTGAAATAATGGCAGATGGGCTGTATGATGTTTTCCACATATTTGAGGCTTTCCACAGATGGCATGTATACTGTTGGATCGGTCGTCGTGCTTCTTCAATCTCTGCTCTTCCTGCTCCAGCCGCTCAAACAAGCACCGGCGGGACTGCCTGCTCCCTCCTCCCCGCGGTCGGCTGTGCTGCCGCGCAGGCCTCACCGCCCCACCGTACTCCCATCGCTGGCCTAGCTATCCCTCTACTCACCCTCAGTCCCACACATGTTGTTATTCTCCGGCGACGGCAGACGAACCAGTAAACCCTCGTACTCCTCCTCGTGGGAAATAACTGCCGAGTATTCCC
The DNA here is from genome assembly GCA_021605205.1 of Aegilops longissima. NCBI lineage: Eukaryota > Viridiplantae > Streptophyta > Magnoliopsida > Poales > Poaceae > Aegilops > Aegilops longissima. The sequence goes on from CM038678.1 coordinate 556,266,708, forward strand.
TGGATCCGTGTCGTTCCCTTCCTAGGCCTCGTCGTTGTCCACTGCCCTGGTGCTCTCGGCGCGGCCTGGTCAACGTGGTCAATGAACGACATCCATCGGAAGTGGACCGTACATGGAGAGGCTGACAGCTGGGCCCCGCAAGGAAATGCCTCCTTATTACGTGCAAAATAATGATTCCTCTACCTGACATATGGGACCCACCGAAAGGGCCTCTGTATTTCGCGAAAAAAATGTTACCGCCGCTGACAGCTCAGACCCACCAGCTATATCTTCGCACGCAAGGAAGTGCCTCCTTATTACGCCCAAAAAAAAGAATACCCCCCTGCTAGCTGGGACCCAGTATAGTGGGCCTACTAAGTTTACGGGGACGAAGGGCTTTGTCAACTTAGTCAATATGCACGATTCTAGCTCGACTGACCATACGATGTCCATCCAACGGTTGTAGTGCTTCTTCAACCTCTGGTCTTCTTGCTCCAGCCGCCCAATGCAGCGCCGGTCGTGCCGCCTTCTCCTGCCTCTCGTGGCCGGCTGTGCTGCCGCGGAGGCCTCACCGCCCCCATACTACTCCCACCGCTGGCCAGGCCATCCCTCCACTCCACTCATCCACACCCCCTGTTATTCTGCGGCGGCGGCAGCGCAGCCGAACCAGTGAACCCTCGTACTCCTCTCCGCGTGGGCATCCACTGCCGCGTCTTCCCCGGCTCCGCGTCATCCCCTTCCTAGGCCTCGTAGTCGTCCACCGCCGTGGTGCTCTCGGCGCGGCGTGGTCAATGTGGTCAACGACCGAATTCCATCGGAAGAATACTGTACGTGGAGAGGCTGACAGCTGGGTCCACGGCAACCGCAAGGAAGTGCCTCCTTATTACGCGGAAAATAATTATTCCTCCACATGATAGCAGGGACCCACCGGACGGGCCACCAGTATTTCGCGAAAAAAACGTTTGCCCCTGACTGCTGGGACCCACCCGACGGGCCACCGTATTTCGTGAAAAAACGTTCCCCTGGCATCATTTCGGACCCACCGGAAGTGCCTCCTTATTACGCACAAAAAAATGAATACCCCCCAACTAGCTGGGACCCACCTTGGTGGGAGGCTGACTTGTGGGCCAACTAAGTTGACGGGGACGGAGGGCTTTGTCAACTTAGTCAATATAAATGATTATAGCTCCAAAGGACCGTCGATGTCCATCCAACGGCCGTGGTGCTTCTTCAACCTCTGGTCTTCTTGCTCCAGCCGCCCAAAGCAGCGCCGGTCGTGCCGCATGCTCCTGCCTCCCGTGGCGGATGTCTTTGCGCGGAGGCCTCACCGCCCTACTATTCCCACCATCGCCAGGCTGCGGGCGGCGGCAGCCTCACACCGCAGCCGAACCAAAGAACCTCGTACTCCTCTCGGCGTGGCTTCCTTTGCCGCGTCTTCCCGGCTCCCGTCGTCCCTTCCTAGGCCTCGCCGTCGTCCACCGCCTGGTGCTCTCGGCGGCGTGGTCAACGTGCTCAAGGAACGATTTCCATCGGACGTGGACTGTATGTGGAGAGGCTGGCAGCTAGGTCCACGACCGCAGCAAGGAAGTGCCTCCTTATTACGCACAAAATAATTATTCCTCCACATGACACTGGGGACCCACCGGACGGGCCACCGTATTTAGCAAAAAAACGTTTCCCCCTGTTTGCTGGGACCCACCAATTACATATTCGCATGCAAGGAAGTGCGTCCGAAAAAAAAACAATTCGCCCCCCTGACTGCTGGGACCCACCAGCTACATCGTCGCACGCAAGGAAGTGCCTGACAGTCGGGACCCACCTGTTCAAGCGTCGTGGTGTTGTCATTCTGGTCGCGTATGCGTACATCTTTGTCGATGTAGAGGCGGCGCGTGTCGTAGATGTAGAGGCGTGCGTGTCGTAGTAGAGGCGCCACGTAGCATGTACACGCGTCGTCTACGGCGAGGTGCAAGAAAGAAAATCGACCACATACGCATATACGAGCGGGGTCTCGAATGCCTACTCGCGCATACGTACATGGTTGGGTCGGAACGGAGAAACAGCGTCGTCGTCGTGTTCATGGGGAGCCAACCGGCTGGGTCGGAACGGAATGCGTGGTCGTGTTCATCGGGAGGGCTTGGAAGGAACAGCGATGGAAGCGAGGCTGGCGTACCGCTGCGGAGGAAACGGCCTTGTCTTCGACCGCCACGTTTGAAGCAGGGTCCCCTTGATCGGGAGGGGCTGGCGTCCGCAAAAGCGAAGAAGCGGACCTCCTACGGTCGAAGCGGGGTCTGTTGATCGGGAGGGTGTGGCGTGCCGCAAAAGCGGAGGAAGCGGACCTCCTATGGTCGAAACGGGGTCTGTTGATCGGGAGGGTGTGGAGTACCGTAAAAGCGGACGAAAACGGACCTCCTACGGTCAAACGGGGTCCATTCGCCGGGAGGGTGTGGCGTGCGCAAAACAGGACTCCACGTGATCTTGTTCATCTCCACCGTCGACCTCCTCCGGCCTCCACGGGCTCTGTTCATCTAGCCTCCACCGCACGCTACTCCACCGCTCTTGTTCAACCACCCCTCCACACGGGCACCCCTCCACCGTCTCTGCTCATCCAGCCCTCCACACCACGGGTCATGTTCAACCACCCTCCACGGCCACCCTCCACCGTCATCGCTCATCCAGCCCTCCACACCACGGGTTCCTGTTCATCCGGAGGCAACGCCACCGCTCCTTCTCATCAACCCCCCCCCCCCCGCAACACTCACTTGTTCATCCCAGAGCAGCATCGATCGGCTTGATTAGCAGCGATGAGCGAAGAATCGCTCCATCGGGTTCGATTAACAGCCATCTATCGATCGCTTCGGGTTCAATGAACGCGTAACTGCAGCAGTAATCAATCACTCGGGTTGATTAGAGCCCAACGCCGCACACACACGCAGCATACATACAAGAAAACGCGCATTGCTCCGCCCGACCTCCCACCGTAACAAGCAACTCCCGAAATTTTCCTCCCCTCGCTTCTACCACGGTTTTTCCGTCATGGGCGGCCCAAAGAATGTCATGCAGCTGCGTCTCCGTCCCGCCCAGACGAAAAGCCCATTTTCATCATGATTTTTGTCATAAGTAGGAGCCCACCACATCTATGATGATACCGGGTTTTGTCACAATTATCGTCATAGAAGTGTCATATGTATGACAGAAAAAAAATTGTTCGGCCCAAAATGTCACGGATGTGTCTTTTTTTTTTGTAGTGAAACCTAGACTCATTAGATGGGTTCTCTTGCTGCAAGAATTTGATTTGCATATTGTTGATAGAAAAGGAGCTGAGAACCCCGTTGCAGATAACTTATCTAGGTTAGAGAATGTTCTTGATGACCCACTACCTATTGATGATAGCTTTCTTGATGAACAATTAAATGTCATAAGCACTTCTCGTAGCACTCCATGGTATGCTGATTATGCTAATTATATTGTTGCTAAATTTATACCACCTAGCTTCACATACCAACAAAAGAAAAAGTTTTTCTATGATTTGCGACATTACTTTTGGGATGACCCACATCTTTATAAAGAAGGAGTAGATGGTGTTATTAGGCGTTGTGTGCTGAGCATGAACAGGAACAGATCCTACGCAAGTGTCACTCCGAAGCTTATGGAGGACACCACACTGGAGATAGGACTGCACATAAGGTATTGCAATCTGGTTTTTATTGGCCTACTCTCTTCAAGGATGCCCGTAAGTTTGTCTTGTCTTGTGATGAATGTCAAAGAATTGGTAATATTGGTAGACGTCAAGAAATGCCTATGAATTATTAACTAGTTATTGAACCGTTTGATGTTTGGGGCTTTGATTATATGGGACCTTTTCCTGCCTCTAATGGATATACACATATTTTAGTTGTTGTTGATTACGTTACTAAGTGGGTAGAGGCTATTCCAACTAGTAGTGCTGATCATAACACTTCTATTAAAATGCTTAAGGAAGTTATTTTCCGAGGTTTGGAGTCCCTAGATATTTAATGACTGATGGTGGTTCACACTTTATTCATGGTGCTTTCCGTAAAATGCTTGCTAAATATGGCATTAATCATAGAATTGCATCTCCTTATCACCCGCAGTCTAGTGGTCAAGTAGAATTGAGTAATAGAGAGCTCAAATTAATTTTGCAAAAGACTGTTAATAGGTCTAGGAAGAATTGGTCTAAGAAACTTGATGATGCATTATGGGCCTATAGAACTGCATATAAGAATCCTATGGGTATGTCTCCGTATAAAATGGTTTATGGAAAAGCATGTCACTTACCTCTCGAACTAGAACATAAGGCATATTGGGTTGTTAAAGAGCTCAACTATGATTTCAAACTTGCCGATGAGAAAAGGTTATTTGATATTAGCTCACTTGATGAATGGAGAACCCAAGCTTATGAAAATGCCAAGTTATTTAAAGAGAAAGTTAAAAGATGGCATGACAAAAGGATACAAAAGCGTGAGTTTAATGTAGGTGATTATGTATTGTTGTACAACTCTCGTTTAAGATTTTTTGCAGGAAAACTTCTCTCTAAATGGGAAGGTCCCTACGTATCGAGGAGGTCTATCGTTCCGGTGCCATAAAAATCAACAACTTCGAAGGCACAAATCCAAAGGTGGTAAACGGTCAAAGAATCAAACATTATATCTCAGGTAATCCCATAAATGTTGAAACCAACATTATTGAAACCGTAACCGGAGGAATACATAAGGGACACTTTCCAGACCGTTTGAGACTTTGAAAAGGAATAGGTATGTGGTACGGTAAGTAAACCGACTCCAAAACAATTTTAAGTCAATATTTCTCTGTTTTGGAATATTTAGAAAAATAGAAAAATAAGTGGCAGTCCGGGAAGGACACGAGGCCTTCACGAGGGTGGAGGGCGCGCCCTACCCCCCTGGGCGCGCCCCCCTACCTCGTGAGCACCTCGTGTGCCCTCCGGACTCCGTTTTCTTGCATGATACGTATTTTGGTCGGTAAAAATTCATTATATATTCTCACGAAGGTTTTGACTCCTGTATTACGCAAATATCCTATGTTCTTGTTTTGAGCTGTTGCTGCTGCAGATTAGAGCAAGATGTCTTCTCAAGAGTCAGTCGGGGAGAGACGGGTATCTAATCCGGCACCGGAACCAAGGGCACACAGCGATGCTGACAACTTTGGGCCAGCAACGGATGAAGAGATGGAGGCCGACTTGATGAGGGTAGATGCCATGGAGGATCAAGAAGTCACCTCTCACCTCCGAGCGGGTTTACGATGGGGAACTCTGAGCTCAGCTATTCCAAACTCGGTTATCCCTTCCAATGTTAGATTTCTTTCTTATGAAAATATGAGGAGGAGTGTCTCTTGTTCTCCCGCAGCTATGCAACACCCTTGGGTGCAAGGAGCTTTAGCTGTTACAGGAAAGCTTCATAAGGAAATAATGGACCTCAAGCAGCAAGTCAATAAGCTCGAGGAGGAGAACCGTATCTTGAGGGGAATCATCGCCAAGAATATTACACCAACGACAAAGAAGGAGGCATAATCACATGGGTATGGGCACTCCCCTTGGCAACTGCCAAGCTTGGGGGAGGTGCCCCAGTATCGTATCACCATCACAACTCCTATCTTTACCGTTTTTCTTAGTTCGATCCTATTAGTAGTATCTTGATTTAGTAGAATAAAGTCATGGGATGATCTAGTTTTGAGTTTTGCTTTATGATCCCTCTATGTAATCGAGTCCGTGAGCTATATATAATAAAGTTTAGTGTTGATTAAAGGGCTTGATTATTTTGCCATGATCTTGGGTGAATAAAAGAAAAAGAATAAAAAGAAACAAAGAGTTCATATTGATCTTATTGAGAGTAATGACTTCACATAGAAAGAGTATGATGATTAAAAGTTGTTTTGAGTTGGCAAATATAGCTTTGATCATCGTTGCAATTAATAGGAAGTAATAAGGAAAGAGAGCTTTCACATATAGATATATTATTCATTGACATATTTTATGATTGGGAGCACTCATTAAAATATAACATGCTAAAGAGTTGATGTTGGACAAGGAAGACAACGTGATGAGTTGTGTTTTCTTATATCTGAGATAAAGTATGTTGTGATGGATCCTCTAACATGTTGAGCTTGCCTTTCCCCCTCATGCTAGCCAAATTCTCAGCACCAAGTAGAGATACTACTTGTGCTTCCAAATACCCTTAAACCAGTTTAGCCATGAGAGTCCACCATATCTACCTATGGGTTGAGTAAGATCCTTCAAGTAAGTTGTCATCGGTGCAAAGCAATAAAAATTGCTCTAAATATGTATGATTGGTTGGTGTGGGAGAAATAAGCTTTATACGATCTTGTGATATGGAAGAAATAAAAGCGACGGACTGCATAATAAAGGTTCATATCACAAGGGGCAATATAAAGTGACGTTCTTCCGCATTGAGATTTTGTGCATCCAACCATAAAAGCGCATGGCAACCTCTGCTTCCCTCTGTGAAGGGCCTATCTTTTATTATTATCCTCTACCTTATGCAAGAGTCATGGTGATCTTCACCTTTCCTTTTTCATTTTATCCTTTGGCAAGCCCAGCACGTTGGAAAGAACATGATATATATATATATATATATATAAAATTGGATTTAGGGGAGCATGAATTATTATTGTTGACATTACCCTTGAGGTAAAAGGCTGTGGGGCAAAACTATAAGCCCCTATCTTTCTCTGTGTCCGATTAAAACTCCGTAACCACAAGTATTGCATGAGTGTTAGCAATTATGAAGGACTAAATGATAGTTGAGTATGTGGACTTGCTTTTAAGCACTGACATAGACTCTTTCTGATGTTATGATAAATTGCAATTGCTTCAATGACTGAGGTTATAATTTGTTGGTGTCCAATAAGGTTTCTGATTCATACTTTTGCATTGTGAAAAGATCATCACTTGAACATAAGTAATCATATGAAAAAAATTTATATATGTTGCTGTTATGAGAATAATCATGATGCCTTCATGTCCGTATTTTATTTTTTATCGACGCCTCTACCTCTAAACATGAGGACATATTTATTGTTATCGGCTTTTTGCTTGAGGACAAGAAAGGTCTAAGCTTGGGGGAGTTGATACGTCCATTTTTCATCATGCTTTTATATCGATATTTATCGCATTATGGGCTGTTATTTCACATTATGTTACAATACTTATGGCTATTCTCTCTTATTTTACAAGGTTTACATGAAGAGGAGAATGCCGACACTGGAATTCAGGGTGGAAAAGGAGCAAATATTGGAGACCTATTCATGCAACTCCAAAAGTCCTGAAACTCCACGGAATATCTTAAAATAAATAAAGAAAATCGTCGCCAAAGATGAAGGCCGGGGGCCCACACCGCCACGAGGGTGGGGCGCCCCCAGGGCATGCCCCCTACCTCGTGGGCCCCGGTGGCTCTCCGATGCCCATCTTCTCCTATATGAAGACTTTCGATGAGAAAAAAATAATAAGCGACCTTTCGGGATGAGACTCCGCCGCCACGAGGCGGAACCTTGGCGGAACCAATCTAGGGCTCCGGTAGAGCTGTTCTGTCGGGGACACTTCCCTCCAGGAGGGGGAAATCATCGTCATCATTATCACCAAAGCTCCTCTCATCGGGAGAGGGAAATCTCCATCAACATCTTCACCAGCACCATCTCATCTCCAAACTCTAGTTCATCTCTTGTATCCAATTCTTGTCTCCAAGTCCGGGATTGGTGCTAGTAGTGTTGGTTACTCCTTGTAGTTGATGCTAGTTGGTTTATTTGGTGGAAGATCATATGTTCAGATCCTTTATGCATATTATTACCCCTCTGATTATGAACATGAATATGCTTTGTGAGTAGTTACGTTTGTTCCTGAGGACAAGGGAGAAGTCTTGCTATTAGTAGTCATGTGAATTTGGTATTCGTTCGATATTTTGATGAGATGTATGTTGTCTAGCCTCTAGTGGTGTTATGTGAACGTCGACTACATAAAATTTCACCATTATTTGGGCCTAGAGGAAGGCATTGGGAAGTAATAAGTAGATGATGGGTTGCTAGAGTGACAGAAGCTTAAACCCTAGTTTATGCGTTGCTTCGTAAGGGGCTAATTTGGATCCATATGTTTCATGCTATGGTTAGGTTTACCTTAATACTTTTGTTGTAGTTGAGGATGCTTGCAATAGAGGTTAATCATAAGTGGGATGCTTGTTCAAGTAAGAACAGCACCCAAGCACCGGTCCACCCACATATCAAACTATCAAAGTACCGAACGCGAATCATATGAGTGTGATGAAAACTAGCTTGACGATATTCCCATGTGTCCTCGGGAGCGCTTTTCCTATTATAAGAGTTTGTCTAGGCTTGTCCTTTGCTACAAAAAGGATTGGGCCACCTTGCTGCACTTTATTTACTCTTGTTACTTGTTGCTCGTTACAATTTATCTTGTCACAAAACTATCTGTTACCACTTATTTCAGTACTTGCAGAGAATACCTTGCTGAAAACCGCTTATCATTTACTTCTGCTCCTTGTTGGGTTCGACACTCTTACTTATCGAAAGGACTACGATAGATCCCCTATACTTGTGGGTCATCACATGCAGGAAGGCACATTATGGGCATTCCGCTTCTTCAACACCGTCGACAGTCAAAATGATTTACACTTGTCTCTTCACCTTTACCGCCTTTAAATACTGCGGTTCATCATAGTTAATTGCTGCCTAATCCTATAATTACTGAACATATTGTACTGGCAATTTTATTTATGGATTCGTTGTTGAACCATTGTGCTGAGAATTTGAATTGCACGTTTCGTATTTCAAAATTTCCAATTAGAATAATAAATTACAGGCAAAAATAAAAAATAGAACAGACGGTCATGGACCTTTGCGAACGGTTCTAGCAGTAAAAGCGCTTGCGATGGATAGCCCAATGCCATACAGTTTTCTACATCAAATCGTGTGTGATGTAGTTAATGAAAGCAAACAGTTAACCAAGGCAGAGCGTGTGTGATAGTGATACGTCTCCAACGTATCTATAATTTTTGATTGCTCCATGCTACTTTATCTACTGTTTTGGACTATATTGGGCTTTATTTTCCACTTTTATATTATTTTTGGGACTAACCTATTAACGGAGGCCCAGCCAAATTGCTGTTTTTTGCCTATTTTAGTGTTTGAAGAAATGAATATCAAATGGAGTCCAAACGGAATGAAACCTTCGGGAACGTGATTTTCTCACCAAACATGATCCAGGAGACTCGGACCCTACGCCAAGGAACAAAAGAGGCGGTCACGAGGGTGCCCCCCCCCCTAGGTGCGCCCCCTGCCTCGTGGGCCCCCTGTTGCTCCACCGACGTACTCCTTCCTCCTATATATACCTACATACCCCCAAACGATCAGAACAGGAGCCAAAAACCGAATTCCACCGCCACAACTTCATGTATCCACGAGATCCCATCTTGGGGCCTGTTCCGGAGCTCTGCCGGAAGGGGCATCCACCACGGAGGGCTTCTACATCATCACCATAGCCCCTCCGATGAAGTGTGAGTAGTTTACTTCAGACCTTCGGGTCCATAGCTAGTAGCTAGATGGCTTCTTCTCTCTTTTTGGATCTCAATACAATGTTCTCCCCCTCTCTCGTGGAGATCTATTCGATGTAATCTTCTTTTTGCGGTGTGTTTGTTGAGACCGATGAATTATGGGTTTATGATCTGGTTATCTATGAATAATATTTGAATCTTCTCTGAATTCTTTTATGTATGATTGGTTATCTTTGCAAGTCTCTTCGAATTATCCGTTTGGTTTGGCCAACTAGATTGGTAGTTCTTGCAATGGGAGAAGTGCTTAGCTTTGGGTTCAATCTTGCGGTGTCCTTACCCAGTGACAGAAAGGGTTGCAAGGCACGTATTGTATTGTTGCCATCGAGGATAACAAGATGGGGTATTTATCATATTGCATGAATTTATTCCTCTACATCATGTCATCTTGCTTAAGGCGTTACTCTGTTTTTAACTTAATACTCTAGATGCATCTTTGGATAGCGGTCGATGAGTGGAGTAATAGTAGTAGATGCAGGCGAGTCGGTCTACTTGTCTTGGACGTGATGCCTATATACATGATCATACCTAGATACTCTCATAACTATGCTCAATTCATCAATTGCTCAATAGTAATTTGTTCACCCACCGTAGAATACTTATGCTCTTGAGAGAAGCCACTAGTGAAACCTATGGCCCCGGTCTATTCTCATCATATCAATCTCCATCACTTTAATATTTGCTTTGTTTTTACTTTGCCTTTTACTTTTCACTTTGCATATCTATACCAAAAAATACCAAAATATTATTTATCATCTCTATCAGATCTCACTCTAAGTAAGTGACCGTGAAGGGACCGACAACCCCTAATCGCGTTGGTTGCGAGGAGCTATTGTTCTGCAGCAGTACGAGGGACTTGTTCGTGGCCTCCTCTTGGATTGATACCTTGGTTCTCAAAACTGAGGAAATACTTACGCTCTTGTCTGCATCATCCTCTCACAGCCGGTATACTAGAGTAGGGTACCCTAGTATCCCGAACTTCGTGCGGGCAGATTCAAGCACCCCGCGGTAGGGCCTTCCAGGTATCCGCCAAGGTCCTCCGTGGTTCCTTTGGAGCCATTCAAGTACAAAGTATTCAAGGCCCCGGCAAGAGGAGCTTGCCGGGAAGGCCAACCAAGGCACTTGAGAGACAAGGCCCCGGCAAGAGGAGCTTGCCGGGAAGACCCGGTGAGCGACAAGCTCCCGGATGCGACAAGATGATGGCCGCGGCAAGGCGCTTGCCGCGGTGAACCACCTCTCCGCATCTCCGCTCCAGCTCATCCACCAACGTGTCGCCATGGGACCATCCCAGCGCGTGTCAAGAGGTCTGTCGCCAGCGGAGAGCAGCAGTATGCGGCGCCGACAAGAATGCCATCGTGGCGAACGGTGGCGCTCCTGACGGTCCCTGTTGCACTGTTTAAGCGACATGGACGGGAATTTAATGCTTTTGTCCCTTGCCGTCAGAGTTAGATAGAATACACTGTACAAAGTAGCTGTACCAACCACAAGTCCTTTTTCCCTTTTTGCCCTCATCTACGTTGCCACCTGTTGGTGACCCCTTGAGCATATAAAAGGAGGCCCAGGTGCTACGTAGAAAGGGTTGGTTCGGTTCGCGTGGGTTCGGCTCATTCGAAACCAGAGAACGCTCGCGCTAGGTTTTGTAGCTCTCAACAGCTCCCGAGCAAGAGCACAATACAATCGCACAAGCAGCGATGGGAGGATTATCTCTCGGAGAGCTCCGAAGCTGGGTAAACTGCTCGTGTGCTTCGCTTCGATCCGCTCTTCGTGCGACCTCCGCCCCCCACCGAACCGAAAGGGGCTCGGTCCGCCGGTCCCATAGGTGTTCGTGGGTCAGATCACCTTTTTCCCTAGTCTATGGGGCAGAGGCATTTCTCCCCAGGAACTCGTATATGGATCTCCTCGAGTGCTCGCTTATGATGAGCTCGAGTAAGAGCAGCTGCGACAAGATGACGCGCTGCTCCTTGAGGAGGACCGTCTTCAGGCATTGTCTGAGCTGCTCGTTACCCGCAAGCTTTGCGCCGCTACCATAGCCGCAGTTAGTGCCGAAGTCTCGAGGAAGCGACCTTGTTCTTGGCGCGTTCAGTCCGCCAAGAATTCCAACAAGTTGACGCCGAAGTGGGAAGGCCCTTATCGGGTGAAACGAGTCACTAGGCCCGGCGCTGTCCGCCTTGAGACCGAAGATGGCATTCCGTTGAGCAACTCCTGGAATATTGAGCATCTTCATAAGTTTTACCCATAGGGCGCGGTTGCCGGAACCTGTTCCGGCAACCACCTTTTGTACAAGTCTTGCCGCTGTTGCATGTAACCCTTTGTACAAAGCCGGGCGCAGACCCCGTGCATCAGTAAAGCTCATGTGCTCAGCACATCTTGTCAATTTCATGCTTTCTACTTTATTTTCGCATGCATTATCTGACACTTTGTGCAGCACATGTTCCGGTAAGCAATAACGAGCCGTAAGGCTCCATATCTTTATTTTCTCTTCTGTTCTCTTCCTCAAAGAAGGAAAGGCTCCCTCGCACACAAGTTTGCCGGGGGGGAGGAGAAGATGATGGTATGGACCAAGCGCCGTTCGAAGAAAGTTTCGCCTTACCGGGAAGCAAATGACAGAAAAGCTAAGTTGTTAAAACTGGAGCCATCAGTTTTAAAATTTTTTAAGTTATCTTCCTCGAACGATCATGCTTTGTATGGAAAACCTGTGCACGGAGGAACCAACTCGTAGCTAGTTTGCGCCCTTACCTTGTTTCGAGTCCGCTCAACAATTTAAGTGAGCTGCAACTAGTCGCGACAAGGTTGCTTGTCGGAAGCGGCATCGCCAAACAGAACTGCCGACGTTCAAGACTCGGCGCTTCATGACAAAGGTGCCTGCGCCGACAAGTTCCCTAAAAGCGTAGGGCAAAACATACAAAAGAAAGGATCAAGTAAAGGAAATAACATAGCAATCACTATTCAAGATAAAGTTATATTACAAGATAAACTTGTCGCGGCTCTAACTGATTGTTTTCGTAACACGACCAGCAGCGACAAGGAAAAGATAAAACGGGCGACCTAGTCTACGCGATCGCCCTCGACCCTCTTGATTCCGCTCACCCTGTCCACAATGGGTGCGACGAGGGTCTTGAGCGCTTCTACATCGGCATCCGGCGGCAGGGACTTGAGGACGTTGGTGAGGTTGAGGCTTGGATTGCGGAAGGCCACCTTCATCAGCACCTTCTGAAGAGCTCCCGCGCAAATCTGGCGCGACTCGTCGGCCAGCTGCTTCGGGATCTCTTCCCGGAGTCGTTGGAGAGCCGTCACCACGCCCTTGAAGAACAGGCTGAGCTTGGCGCTGGGTTGGAGGTGCTCGTCGGAGGAGTACCCGAGGTCCACCATCCCCAGCTCCGCCAGCTCCTTGTCGATGGCGGCGGCAACATTCACAAGACCCTCGGTCCAGTGCATCATGTTATCTCTGAAGGTGCTCTGGGCGGCAGTAGCTTTCGCCAACAACGCCTCGTCGGCCTTGGTCTTCTCCAACAAGGCCACCTCCCGCTCCTTGGCGCTGTCCACTGTCTGCATCAGGGTGGTCAGCTTCAGCTCGAGATCCGCGTTGGAGTCCTTGGCGGCGCTGAGCTCCTTGCTCCTCTCGGCGAGACGGCTCTACAACTCGCCAAGAGTGTAGGCGTCCTTCTCGCGCTCATGCTTGAGCGCGGCAAGCTCCTCGCCGCTCTTCTTTAGGCTGGCCTCCAGCTGCATCACCTTCGTCTCCAGTTCCTCCTTGGCGGCCTCAGCAGCTGCGGCAGCATCCTTCGCTTCCTTGAGTGCCCCGCCAAGCGTTTGCTCACGCGTATTCAGCTCCTCCTCGTGGCTATCCAGATTGATCTTTCGCTGCGCCAGCTCGCCTTCTTGCGCAGACAGCTTCTCAGCAGCGAGCCGCTGCTGCTCCTCAACCTCAGCCTTCTCGAGAATGAAGGTTGTGCGCTCCTCAGCAAGTCGCTCCCGCTCCTCTGCCAAGGACCGGAGAGCTTCTCGGTTGGCGCCCCGGAGCTCCTCTGCGCGCTTCTCCATGTTTGCTCCCGCCCTCGCGACGAGCGCTTCTCGCGATTCCAGCTTGGCTTGTCGGGCGCGGTAGAGCGACAGCAGCTTCCGCAACAGCTGCTCCTCCTCAGACTCGCCGCTGCTGCTGCTTGGCGCGTCGACCAACGACAGCCCAGCGGAGGCGAGCAGCTCTTCGTCAAGCTCTCTCCTCGACCGGTGCTCGGGCTCGGCGCCTGTGGGAGCTTGATGAAGACGCCATCGCCGGCCTTCAAGTAGGCGCCAGACTGGGGCTCTTCAGAGCCTGGCGCTGCAGCAGCGGCGGAGGGACCGGCGGTCGGTGTAGCGTCTGGCGCTCCTGCGGCCTCAGGGCCGTCAGTGTGATCGCCGGACCCCTCGCCAGCTTCTGCAGCGGCAGCCTTGGCGGCCTCTTCTCCGGCGGGCTCGTCAGCACCGGCCTCCTCCTCGGCGACGGCGGCGTCGTCAGTGTTGCCGCGCGTTTCCTCCTCACCGGCGACCTCAGTTTCCATCGGCTCTGCGGCGGATGGATCTGGTGATCAGAAAATAAAGAAAAGTCAAGCAGATGTTCAAAGAGAAAATCAGAGAAAGAAGAACCCAAGGGAAGCTTTCAAGGCAAGATAATTACCTGGATCGGCAGTTGCGGTCTCCACCAACGGAGGATCGCTAGCACCATCCCTTGCCGGAGAGCCCCTTGCCGGAGAGTTCTCCCTTGCCGGGGAATGCTCCCTTGCCGGGGGATACTCCCTTGGCGGTGTAGTCGCAGCAGAGGCCATCTCTGTTGGAAATATGCCCTAGAGGCAATAATAAAAGCATTATTATTATATTTCCTTATTCATGATAATTGTCTTTATTCGTGCTATAATTGTGTTAACCGGAAATCGTAATACATGTGTGAATAACAAACAACAACATGTCCCTAGTGAGCCTCTAGTTGACTAGCTCGTTGATCGACAGATAGTCATGGTTTCCTGACTATGGACATTGGATGTCATCGATAACGGATCACATCATTAGGAGAATGATGTGATGGACAAGACCCAATCCTAAAACATAGCATAAGATCGCATAGTTCGTTTGCTAGAGTTTTCCAATGTCAAGTATCCTTTCCTTAGACCATGAGATCGTGTAACTCCCGGATACCGTAGGAGTGCTTTGGGTGTGCCAAACGTCACAACGAATCGGGTGACTATAAAGGTATGCTACGGGTATCTCCGAAAGTGTCTGCGGGTTGACATGGATCGAGGCGGGATTTGTCACTCCGCTTGCGGAGAGGTATCACCGGGCCCTCTCGGTAATGCATCATCACAATGAGCTCAATGTGATCAAAGTGTTTGATCACGGGATCATGCATTACGATGCGAGAAAAGTGACTTGCGTAACGAGATTGAGCGAGGTATTGGTATACCGACGATCGAATCTCGGGCAAGTAAAATACCAATTGACAAAGGGAATCGTATACGGGATTAATTGAATCCTTGACATCGTGGTTCATCCGATGAGATCATCGTGGAGCATGTAGGAGCCAACATGGGTATCCAGATCCGCTGTTGGTTATTGCCCGAGAGCCGTCTCGGTCATGTTCGCATGTCTCCCGAACCCGTAGGGTCTACACATAAGGTTGATAACGCTAGGGTTATAGGAATATGTATGTGCAGTAACCCGAATGTTGTTCGAGTCCGGATGAGATCCTGGGCGTCACGAGGAGTTCCGGAATGGTCCGAGGTAAAGAATTATATATAGGAAGTGCTGTTTCGACCATCGGGACAAATTTGGTGATATCGGTATTGTCTGGGACCACGGAGGGTCCCGGGTCCTGAAGTGGGGCCACCAGCCCTGAGGGGCCACATGGGCCCTAGGTGGTGCGCCTAGGCCCACATGGGCCAAGGGAACCAGCCCCAAGGGCCCATCGCCTAGGGTGGAAAAAGGGAGAGTCCATGAGGGAAGGCACCTCAGAGGTGCCTTGGGAGGTGGACACCTCCCCCTCTTGGCCGCACCCTCCCTTGGAGGAGGGGCAGGCTGCGCCCTCCCCTTCCTTGGCACCTATATAAAGGGGGAGGGAGGGGGCAGCAGCACCTTTGCCCTGGGCGCCTCCCTCTCCTCTCCAACACATCCTCCTCCTCCGTAGTGCACGGCGAAGCCTGCCGAATCTTGCAAGTTCCACCATCACCACGCCGTCGTGCTGCTGCTGGAGCCATCTTCCTCAACCTCTCCTTCACCTTGCTGGATCAAGAAGAAGGAGACGTTACGCTAACCGTACGTGTGTTGAACGCGGAGGTGCCGTCCGCTTCGCACTAGATCATCGGTGAATTGGATCGCGGCAAGTTCGACTACCTCATCCACGTTCACTCCGAAGCTTCCGTTGCGATCTACAAAGTGGTATGTAGATGCTATCTAATCTGAATACTCGTTGCTAGATGAACTCATAGATGGATCTTGGTGAAACCGTAGGAAAAATTTAATTTTCTGCAACGTTCCCCAACAGTGGCATCATGAGCTAGGTCTATGCGTAGTTCTTCTTGCGCGAGTAGAACACAATTTGTTGTGGGCGTAGATGTTGTCAATTCTTCTTGCCGTTACTAGTCAATCTTGATTCAGCGGTATTGTGGGATGAAGCGGCCGGACCAACCTTACGTGCGCTTCGTGAGACCGGTTCCACCGACTAACATGCACTAAGTTGCATAAGGTGGTGGCGGGTGTCTGTCTCTCCTACTTTAGTTGGATCGGATTCGATGAACAGGGTCCTTATGAAGGGTAAATAGAGATTGACAAATCACGTTGTGGTTTGAGCGTAGGTAAGAAAACGTTCTTGCTAGAACCCTAATTCAGCCACGTAAAACTTGCAACAACAATTAGAGGACGTCTAACTTGTTTTTGCAGCAAGTGCTTTGTGATATGATATGGCCAAAGTTGTGATGTATGATGAATGATCTATATGTGATGTATGAGTTGTTCATGCTATTGTAATAGGAATCACGACTTGCATGTCGATGAGTATGACAACCGCAGAAGCCATAGGAGTTGTCTTTATTTTTGTATGACCTGCGTGTCATTGAGAATCGCCATGTAAATTACTTTACTTTATTGCTAAACGCGTTAGCCATAGTAGTAGAAGTAATAGTTGGCGAGCAACTTCATGGAACACGATGATGAAGATCATGATGATGAGGATCATGGTGTCAAGCGGTGACAAGATGATCATGGAGCCCCAAGATGGAGATCAAAGGAGCTATGTGATATTGGCCATATCATGTCACGTTTATTATTTGATTGCATGTGATGTTTATCATGTTTTGCATCTTGTTTACTTAGAACGACGGTAGTAAATAAGATGATCCTCATAATAATTTCAAGAAAGTGTTCACCCTAACTGTGCACCGTTGCTAAGGTTCGTCGTTCCGAAGCACCACGTGATGATCGGGTGTGATAGGTCCTTACGTTCGCATACAACGGGTGTAAGACAGATTTACACACGCAAAACACTTAGGTTGACTTGACGAGCCTAGCATGTACAGACATGGCCTCGGAACACGTAAGACCGAAAGGTCGAGCATGAGTCGTATAGAAGATACGATCAACATGAAGATGTTCACCGATGTTGACTAGTCCGTCTCACGTGATGATCGGACACGGCCTAGCTGACTCGGATCATGTAATACTTAGATGACTAGTAGAGGGATGTCTATCTAAGTGGGAGTTCATTAAATTTGATTAAATGAACTTTATTATCATGAACTTAGTCTAAATATTTACAATGTGTCTTGTAGATCAAATGGCCAACGTAGTCCTCAACTTCAACGCGTTCCTAGAAAACCAAGCTGAAAGACGATGGTAGCAACTATACGGACTGGGTCCGAACCCGAGATTATCCTCATAGCTGCCAAGAAAGATTATGTCCTAAGAGCACCGCTGGGTGACGCACCTATTCTCCCCGCAGAACAAGACATTATGAGCGCTTGGCGATCACGCTGCGATGATTACTCCCTCGTTCGGTCGGCATGCTTTACAGCTTAGAGCCGGGACTCCAAAAGCGTTTTGAGAGACATGGAGCATATGAGATGTTGAAGAGCTGAAAATGGTTTTCCAAGCTCATGCCCGGTCGAGAGATATGAAGTCTCCGACAAATTCTTTAGCTGTAAGATGGAGGAAAATGGCTCTGTCGGTGAGCACATACTCAAAATGTGCAGGTTGCACAACCGCTTGACTCAAGCGGAAGTTAATCTCCCGGATGAAGCGGTCATTGACAGAATCCTCCAAATACTTCCACCTAGCTACAAGAGCTTTGTGATGAACTACAATATGCGAGGGATGGTAAAGACCATTCACGAGGTATATGCTATGCTGAAATCAGCGAGTAGAAATCAAGAAAGAACATCAAGTGTTGATGGTGAATAAAACCACTAAGTTCAAGAAGGGTAAGGGTAAAAGAACTTCAAGAAGGACGGCAAGGAAGTTGCCGCCCGATAAGCAAGTTGCCGGAAGAAGCCAAAGAATGGACCCAAGCCCGAGGCCGAGTGTTTTATTGCAAGGGAAGTGGTCACTTTGAAGCGGAACTGCCCCAAATACTTAGCGGACAAGAAGGCCGCAAAACCAAAGGTATATGTGATATACATGTAATTGATGTGTACCTTACCATTACTCGTAGTAGCTCTTGGGTATTTGATACCGTGCAGTTGCTCACATTTGTAACTCAAAGCGGAGCTGCGGAATAAGCGGAGGCTGGCGAAGGGCGAGGTGACGATCTTGGCGTCGGGAATGGTTCCAAGGTCGATGTGATCGCCGTCGACACGCTGCCTCTACATTTACCTACGGATTAGTTTTAAACCTCAATAATTGTTATTTAGTGCCAAGTTTGAGCATGAACATTGTATCTGGATCTCGCTTAATTGAGATGGCTACTCATTTAAATCGAGAGAATAATGGTTGTTCCATTTATATGAGAGATATGTTTTATGGTCATGCTCCGATGGTTAATGGTTTATTCTTAATGAATCTAAATGCGTGATGATACACATATTCATAGTGTGAGTACCAAAAGAGTTAAAGTTGATAACAATAGTCCCACATATTTGTGGCACTGCCGCCTTGGTCACATAGGTGTCAAACGCATGAAGAAGCTCCATACAGATGGACTTTTAGAGTCTCTTGATTATGAATCATTTGACACGTGCGAACCATGCCTCATGGGTAAAATGACCAAGACTCCGTTCTCGGGAACAATGGGCGAGCAACCAACTTATTGGAAATCATACATACCGATGTATGCGGTCCAATGAGTGTTGAGGCTCGCGGAGGCTATCGTTATGTTCTCACCCTCACTGATGACTTGAGTAGATATGGGTATATCTACTTAATGAAACACAAGTCTGAGACCTTTGAAAAGTTCAAGGAATTTCAGAGTGAGGTTGAAAATCAACGTGATAGAAAGATCAAGTTTCTACGATCGATCGTGGAGGAGAATACTTGAGTCACGAATTTGGCACACACTTAAGAAAATGTGGAATAGTTTCACAACTCACGCCGCTGGAACACCTCAGCAGTAATGGTGTGTCCGAACATCGTGTCGCACTCTATTGGATATGGTGCGATCTATGATGTCTCTTACCGACTTACCGCTATCTTTTGGGGCTATGCTTTAGATACTGCCGCATTCACTTTAAATAGGGCTCGTCGAAATCCGTTGAGGCGACACCGTATGAATTATGGTTTGGGAAGAAACCTAAGCTGTCGTTTCTAAAAGTTTGGGGATGCGATGCTTATGTCAAGAAACTTCAACCTGAAAAGCTCGAACCCAAATCGGAAAATCGTCTTCATAGGATACCCTAAAGAAACTGTTGGGTATACCTTCTACCTCAGATCCGAAGGCAAGATCTTTGTTGCCAAGAATGGATCCTTTCGGAGAAAGAGTTTCTCTCGAAAGAAGTAAGTGGGAGGAAAGTAGAACTTGATGAAGTGTTACCTCTTGAACCGGAAAATGGCGAAACTCAAGAAAACGTTTACGAGGTGCCCGCACCGACTAGAGAGGAAATTAATGATGATGATCAAGATGCTTGATCAAGCTCCTACTGAAATTGAAGGTCAACAAGGACACGTTCCGCACTGCAGTGGTACGGCAACCCTGTCTTGGAAATCATGTTGTTAGACAACGGTGAACCTTGAACTATGAGGAAGCAATGGCGGGCCGATTCCGACAAATGGCTGGAAGCCATGAAATCCGAGATAGGATCCATGTATGAAAACGGTATGGACTTTGACCGACTTGCCCGTTGAGCGGCGAGCCATAGAAAATAAATGGATCTTTAAGAAGAAGATGACGCGGATGGTAATGTGACCATCTATAAAGCTCGGCTTGTCGCTAAGGGTTATCGACAAGTTCAAGGGGTTGACTACGATGAGACTTTCTCACCGTAGCGAAGCTAAAGTCCGTCGAAATCATGTTAGCAATTGCCGCATACTATGATTATGAGATATGGCAAATGGACGTCAAAACGGCATTCCTTAATGGTTTCCTTAAGGAAGAATTGTATATGATGCAGCCGAAGGTTTTGTCGATCCTAAGAATCTTGACAAGGTGTGCAAGCTCAACGCTTCGATTTATGGGCTGGTGCAAGCATCTCGGAGTTGGAACATTCGCTTTGATGAGATGATCAAAGCGTTTGGGTTTACACAGACTTATGGAGAAGCTTTGTGTTTACAAGAAAGTGAGTGGGAGCTCAGAGCATTTCTCATATTATATGTAGGCGACATACTTTTGATGGGAAATGATATAGAACTCTTGGACAGCATCAAGGCCTACTTGAATAAGAGTTTTTCAATGAAGGACCTTGGAGAAGCTGCTTATATATTAGGCATCAAGATCTATAGAGATAGATCGAGGCGCCTCATAGGTCTTTCACAAAGCACATACCTTGATAAGATATTGAAGAAGTTCAATATGGATCAATCTAAGAAGGGTTCTTACCTGTGTTACAAGGTGTGAAATTGAGCTCAGCTCAATGTCCGACCACGCAGAAGATATAGAAGAGATGAGTGTCATCCCTATGCCTCAGCCATAGGTTCTATTATGTATGCCATCTGTGTACCAGACCTGATGTAAACCTTGCCGTAAGTTTGGTAGGAAGGTACCAAAGTAATCCCGCAAGGAACACCGACAGCGATCAAGAATATCCTGAAGTACACGAAAAGGACTAAGGAAATGTTTCTCGTTTATGGAGGTGACGAAGAGCTCGTCGTAAAGGTTACGTCGGCGCTTAGCTTCGACACAGATCTGAATGACTCTAAGTCACAAACCGGATCGTGTATATTTTGAATGGTGGGGCGATGGCTGGTGCGATTGCAAGCAAAGCGTCGTGGCGGGATCTACATGTGAAGCGGAGTACATGGCAGCCTCGGAGGCAGCACATGAAGCAATTTGGGTGAAGGAGTTCATCACCGACCTCGAGTCATACCCAATGCGTCGGGGCCAATCAAGCTCTTCTGTGACAACACCGGAGCTATTGCACTTGCAAAGGAGCCCAGGTTTCACAAGAAGACTAGGCACATCAAGCGTCGCTTCAACTCCATTCGTGAAAATGTTCAAGATGGAGACATAGAAATTTGTAAAGTGCACACGGATCTGAATGTCGCAGATCCGTTGACTAAACTCTCTCCCTAAGGCAAAACATGATCAGCACCGAACTCTATGGGTGTTCGATTCATCACAATGTAACTAGATTATTGACTCTAGTGCAAGTGGGAGACTGTTGGAAATATGCCCTAGAGGCAATAATAAAAGCATTATTATTATATTTCCTTATTCATGATAATTGTCTTTATTAGTGCTATAATTGTGTTAACCGGAAATCGTAATACATGTGTGAATAACAGACAACAACATGTCCCTAGTGAGCCTCTAGTTGACTAGCTCGTTGATCGACGATAGTCATGGTTTCGACTATGGACATTGGATGTCATCGATAACGGGATCACATCATTAGGAGAATGATGTGATGGACAAGACCCAATCCTAAAACATAGCATAAGATCGCATAGTTCGTTTGCTAGAGTTTTCCAATGTCAAGTATCCTTTCCTTAGACCATGAGATCGTGTAACTCCGGATACCGTAGGAGTGCTTTGGGTGTGCCAAACGTCACAACGTAATCTGGGTGACTATAAAGGTATGCTACGGGTATCTCCGAAAGTGTCATTGGGTTGACATGGATCGAGACTGGGATTTGTCACTCCGCTTGACGGAGAGGTATCACCGGGCCCTCTCGGTAATGCATCATCACAATGAGCTCAATGTGATCAAAGTGTTTGATCACGGGATCATGCATTACGATGCGAGAAAAGTGACTTGCGTAACGAGATTGAGCGAGGTATTGGTATACCGACGATCGAATCTCGGGCAAGTAAAATACCGATTGACAAAGGGAATCGTATACGGGATTAATTGAATCCTTGACATCGTGGTTCATCCGATGAGATCATCGTGGAGCATGTGGGAGCCAACATGGGTATCCAGATCCGCTGTTGGTTATTGCCCGAGAGCCGTCTCGGTCATGTTCGCATGTCTCCCGAACCCGTAGGGTCTACACATAAGGTTGATAGCGCTAGGGTTATAGGAATATGTATGTGCAGTAACCCGAATGTTGTTGAGTCCGGATGAGATCACATGCGTCACGAGGAGTTCGGAATGGTCCGGAGGTAAAGAATTATATATAGGAAGTGCTGTTTCGCCATCGGGACAAATTTCGTGATATCGGTATTGTCTGGGACCACCGAGGGGTCCTGGGTCCACCAAGTGGGGCCACCAGCCCGAGGGGCCACATGGGCCCTAGGTGGTGCGCCTAGGCCCACATGGGCCAAGGGAACCAGCCCCAAGGGGCCCATCGCCTAGGGTGGAAAAAGGGAGAGTCCATGAGGGGAAGGCACCTCAGGGGTGCCTTTGGGAGGTGGACACCTCCCCCTCTTGGCCGCACCCCTCCCTTGGAGGAGGGGCAGGCTGCGCCCTCCCCTTCCTTGGCACCTATATAAAGGGGGGAGGGAGGGGGCAGCAGCACCTTGCCCTGGGCGCCTCCTCTCCCTCTCCAACACATCCTCCTCCTCCGTAGTGCACGCGAAGCCCTGCCGGAATCTGCAAGTTCCACCATCACCACGCCGTCGTGCTGCTGCTGGAGCCATCTTCCTCAACCTCTCCTTCACCTTGCTGGATCAAGAAGAAGGAGGCGTTACGCTAACCGTGCGTGTGTTGAGCGCGAGGTGCCGTCCGATTCGGCACTAGATCATCGGTGAATTGGATCGCGGCAAGTTCGACTACCTCATCCACGTTCACTCCGAAGCTTCCGTTGCGATCTACAAAGTGGTATGTAGATGCTATCTAATCTGAATACTCGTTTCTAGATGAACTCATAGATGGATCTTGGTGAAACCGTAGGAAAAATTTTAATTTTCTGCAACGTTCCCCAACAATCTCAGGGGCGGTTTCCGAGCCCTCCTAGTGGGGCTGCTCTGCTCCTATACAAGTCAACAGTCAGATATCAGCAAATAAAGAGCACTCATGCGCGCCTAACAACAGAAAGTAAACCATATACTTACGCTGGGGGCTGCGCTGGGGGCTGCTTTGGGGAAGATTTGCCGGGTCCGGCAGGATGGTCTCGGATGCGCCTCCGGCCGTCGCGGTAGGTTCATCCTCGATGACGATCACCGGGGCCTTGGCTCTCTTCGGCGCTCTCTGGGCCAGCGTCCTGAAAAGGAAGGGTTCAGAGTGAAGCAAATCAGATACAAGGCAAATCAACAAATTGAAGAAATACAAGTACCACGACAAGATCTTACTCTTCTTCTTCCTCGGAGCTGAGTGCGGAGAGCTCGAACTCCGGTTCGCCTCCGGTGCGACGAGCAGGAAGAGTAGGCTCCCTTGGTCGCTTGGCGGGGGCAGAAGCTGTGGTCTCAGAAGGCCCTGCTCCAGTTGTTGCAGCGGCGTGAGGTGCTCCCGCGGCAACAGTGCTTGCCGCGGTGGAGCGCGTCACGCGGCGCGACGGCTGTTGGCCCGTCTGCTGCCCCGCTGCTTCCCCGGCCTTGCGAAGACGCCTTCTTGGTGGTGCTGTGGGCTCCGCTCGCGGCAAGCTGCTTGAAGGTGGGGAGGAGGCGCCCTCGGCAGGCTCGCTCGGCTCGACGTCAGGCTCGGCATGCTCTTCCTCGCCGGCTAGCTCCTCTCTGTCGGCAAGGCTTGCCGCCTCTGCCTCCTCCACAGTGAATCCAAACTCACCCGCGGCAGCAGCTGCTGCCGCCTCCTCTAACCTGGTGGCGATGCGCTGCATCTCATCGTCAGTGGTGTCGCGGGTGAGGCCCTTCTGCTCGTCGGGGCGGATCGGCACTTCTTCCAAATTGTCGAAGAACTGCTGCACGACGTCGTCTGAAGGCTCTTGCCAAGTGGGGACGATCCCGTGCGAATCACACAATGGCATCATTGCGCGGATGCGATCAAGAGCAGAGTTGTTGCACAGTGGAACGACTCCCCTCGGCAACCTGAACCACTCGGGATGATCAGGGTCGTGCTTGAACAGCTCCAAGAGCATCGCGTCAAGCTCCAAGACAGTGAAATTGAAGTTCAGCCCCGGACGCAGCCTCATGATGTCTGCCGCGTTTTGAAACTCCCAAGCAGGTCTCCTCCTCTCCTGCAAGGGGGCGATGCGGCGGCGAAGGAAGTCTGCGCCAACTGCGTCTACGGTGAGTCCGGCAAGCCTGAGGCGCAGGATCCGGGTAATGGCAATCTTCAACCTAGCATCTTCCGGCGCCAAGTTACTCCAATCATTGCCGCGCACTATTGGGGTTTAGCGCTGGGCTGTAAATGGCTGCGGGTTCTCCTCTACGATCCAACACCAATCAGCCCTCCACTCATCCCACTTGCTGCGGAGCTCTCCCTCCAAGTAGGCGTCCTTCTTGCCGATCCTTGAGATCCAAGCGATTCCTCCGGCAAGGGGCTCTCCTCTCTCTACTCGCGGCATAAAGAAATGGCGGAAGAGGGCTACATTTGGGTGGACTCCGACAAAGTTCTCGCAGAGGTGTGCGAAAACCTCCATGGTCAGGACAGCGTTGGGGGTGAAATCAAGGAGGCAAAACCCGTAGGTATTCATAACGTCACAGAAGAACTCGGAGAAGGGCGGGCAGAGCCCGCAATAGAAGAAGAGCGCGAAGAAAGGGTACCCGCCAGGAACCAACTCGGATGCGGCGGCTGAGAATACCTTCGTGCGCGGATGCGCCCGCGTCGCCGTCGACCAGAAGAGGTAGTACCACTCCTTCAGCTCCTTCGCGGCGAGCTGAGGGGGGAAGATGGCCCGCTCCTTCCGCAGCACCGCGAGCCGCTGCGCCTCGGCCGACTTCACGCCCTTCCCCTTGTCGGCTTTTGGAGCCATGGCGGAGGTGGTGGGGGAGGCCGGCGGCGTGGATGATGCTGGTGGCGATGGAGGAGCGGAGTGCTGCTCTCTTTTCAGCCTTGGGAAGGAAGGGGAGCAGCGAAGGTTTTTGCGAGATTCGACAGCAAACTAGCAAGGTGGATGAACTGCCCCTGCCTCCTCTGCTTATAAAGAGGGAAGGGGCGGACGTTCCGCTGTTTCTAATAAAGAAACAGGCCACGATCTCTCCCACGACGCCGCGTTCGATGCGTGCCGTTCGTGGGGGGCGTGGTGGGTCCAGAGTGAGTTACGGCGTGATCCAGGCCGCGCGTGCCCGTGCACTGTTTTGGGCCTGGCCCAACAACGCTCGGCACCGTGTGTGGCCCAGGCCCGGGGGCTCCTGTCGGTGTACTAGAGTAGGGGTACCCTAGTATCCCGAACTCGTGCACGGGCAGTTGCAGCACCCCGCGGCAGGGCCTGCCAGGTATCCGCCAAGGTCCTCCGTGGTTCCTTTGGAGCCATTCAATAACAAAGTATTCAAGGCCCCGGCAAGAGGAGCTTGCCGGGAAGGCCAACCAAGGCACTTGAGAGACAAGGCCCCGGCAAGAGGAGCTTGCCGGGAAGACCCGGTGAGCGACAAGCTCCCGGATGCGACAAGACGACGGCCGCGGCAAGGCGCTTGCCGCGGCGAACCACCTCTCCGCATCTCCGCTCCAGCTCATCCACCAACGTGTCGCCATGGGACCATCCCAGGCGCGCGTGTCAAGAGGTTGTGCGGCCAGCGGAGAGCTGCGGTAAGCGGCGCTGACAAGAATGCCATCGTGGCGAACGGTGGCGCTCCTGACGGTCCTGTTGCCTTTGTTTAGCGACATGGGCGGGCATTTAATGCTTTTGTCCCTTGCCGTCAGAGTTAGGTAGAATACACTATACAAAGTAGCTGTACCAACCACAAGTCCTTTTTCCCTTTTTGCCCTCATCTACGTTGCCACCTGTTGGTGACCCCTTGAGCATATAAAAGGAGGCCCAGGTGCTACGTAGAAAGGGTTGGTTCGGTTCGCGTGGGTTCGGCTCATTCGAAACAAGAGAACGCTCGCGCTAGGTTTTGTAGCTCTCAACAGCTCCCGAGCAAGAGCACAATACAATCAGACAAGCAGCAGTAGGAGTATTATCTCTCCGGAGAGCTCCGAAGCTGGGTAAACTGCTCGTGTGCTTCGCTTCGATCCGCTCTTCGTGTGACCTCCGCCCCCCACCGAACCGAAAGGGGCTCGGTTCGCCGGTCCCATAGGTGTTCGTGGGTCAGATCAGCCTCCCCGACATCTCCTCTTCGGGGAAATCCAACGCAGTGCTCAAGAGGTAGCAAGAAGAATTTCTGGCGCCGTTGTCGGGGAGGCTCACGCAAGAGCAACTCAAGCACCATACCAATTACCCATCACAACCCCTATCTCCCGCATTACATTATTTCCCATTTGCCTCTCGTTTTCCTCTCCCCCACTTCACCCTTGTCGTTTTATTCTCCCTCTCTTTCCCAATCTCCTCCTCTTTTTCCCGTTGCCTTTTCCTTGTCCGTTTGTTTGCTCGTGTGTTGGATTGCTTGTTTGTCGCGATGGCTCAAGATACTACCAAATTGTGTGACTTCACCAATACTAATAATAATGATTTCTTTAGCACACCGATTTCTCCTCTTGACAATAATGAATCTTATGAAATCAATACTGCTTTGTTGAATCTTGTTATGAAAGATCAATTCGCCGGCCTTCCTAGTGAAGATGTCGCTACTCATCTGAATAGCTTCATTGATTTATGTGATATGAAAAAGAAAAAAGATGTCGATAATGATGTCGTTAAATTGAAGCTATTTTCTTTCTCGCTTAGAGATCGTGCTAAAGCGTGGTTTTCATCTTTGCCTAAAAATAGTATTGATTCTTGGAACAAGTGCAAAGATGCTTTTATCTCTAAGTATTTTCCTCCCGCTAAGATTATATCTCTTAGGAACGATATTATGAATTTTAAGCAACTTGATCATGAACATGTTGCACAAGCTTGGGAGAGAATGAAATTAATGATACGTAATTGTCCTACTCATGGTTTGAACTTGTGGATGATTATACAAAAACTTTTATGCCGGATTGAATTTTGCTTCTAGAAATCTTTTAGATTCGGCCGCGGGAGGCACTTTTATGGAAATCACTCTAGGAAATGCTACTAAACTTCTAGATAATATTATGGTTAATTATTTCAATGGCATACTGAAAGATCTACTAATAAAAAAGTGCATGCGATAGAAGAAATAAATGTTTTGAGTGGAAAGATGGATGAACTTATGAAATTATTTACTAAGAGTGTTTCTTCTTATCCTAATGATATGCCTTTGTCTACTTTGATTGAGAATAATAATGAATCTATGGATGTGAATTTTGTTGGTAGGCATAATTTTGGTAACAACGCATATAGAGGGAATTTTAATCCTAGGCATTATCCTAGTAATCCTTCTAATAATTATGGAAATTCCTACAACAACTCTTATGGAAATTTTAATAAGATGCCCTATGAATTTGAGAGTAGTGTTAAAGAGTTTATGAATTCACAAAAGAATTTTAATGCTTTGCTTGAAGAGAAATTGCTTAAAGTTGATGATTTGGCTAGGAAGGTTGATAGAATTTCTCTTGAGGTTGATTCTTTAAAGCTTAGATCTATTCCTCCTAAGCATGATATCAATGAGTCTCTCAAAGCTATGAGAATTTCCATTGATGAGTGCAAAGAAAGAACCGCTAGGATGCGTGCTTCCAAAGATGCCTTTATTAAAGCGTGTTCTTCAAATTCCTATGAAAATCAAGATGAAGATCTAGAAGTTATTGATGTGTCCCCCATTAGATCTTTGTTTTGCAATATGAATCTTGATGAAACTGAATATGATCTTCCTTTACCCAGAAGGCGTTCTAAGAATTCGGAGTTTTTAGATCTTGATGATGAAATTGATAAATGTGGGATTGAAAGAAATAAAAACCTAGATGTTGCTAAACCCACAATATTGGATCTCAAGGAATTTAATTATGAAAATTGCTCTTTAATTGATTGTATTTCCTTGTTGCAATCCGTGTTAAATTCTCCTCATGCTTATAGTCAAAATAAGGCCTTTACCGAACACATTGTTGATCCCTTGATGCAATCTTATGAAGAAAACCTTGAGTTGAAGGTCTCTATCCCTAGAAAGCTCTATGATGAGTGGGAACCAACTATTAAAATTAAAATTAAAAATTATGAGTTTCATGCCTTGTGTGATTTGGCTGCTAGTGTTTCCACTATTCCCAAAACTTTGTGTGATTTGCTAGATTTCCGTGACTTTGATGATTGCTCTCTAAACTTGCATCTTGCGGATTCCACTATTAAAAAGCCTATGGGAAGAATTAATGATGTTCTCATTGTTGCAAATAGGAATTATGTGCCCGTGGATTTTATCGTTCTTGATATGGATTGCAATCCTTCATGTCCTATTATTCTTGGTAGACCTTTCCTTAGAACGATTGGTGCAATTATTGATATGAAGGAAGGGAATATTAGATTCCAATTTCCATTAAAGAAACGCATGGAACACTTTCCTAGAAAGAAAATAAAATTACCATATGAATCTATCATGAGAGCCACTTATGGATTGCCTACCAAAGATGGCAATACCTAGATCTATCATTGCTTTTATGCCTAGCTAGGGGCGTTAAACGATAGCGCTTGTTGGGAGGCAACCCAATTTTATTTTTAGTTTTTTGTTTTTGCTTCTGTTAGGAACAAATAATCCATCTAGCCTCTGTTTAGATGTGGTTTTATTTTTTAATTAGTGTTTGTGCCAAGCTAGACCTATTGGATCTTCTTGGATGATAGTTATTTGATCTTGCTGTAATTTCCAGAAACTTTGCGCTCAGTGACCGAATTATTAAAAATCACCAGAACGTGATAAAATATTGATTCCAATTTCTACTGATCAATAAACAAATTTTCTAGGTCGTCTAATTTTGGTAGATTTTTTGGAGTTCCAGAAGTTTGCGTCAGTTACAGATTACTACAGACTGTTCTGTTTTTGACAGATTCTGTTTTACGTGTGTTGTTTGCTTATTTTGATAAATCTATGGCTAGTAAAATAGTTTATAATCCATAGAGAAGTTGGAATACATTATGTTTAACACCAATATAAATAAATAATGAGTTCATTACAGTACCTTAAAAGTAGTCTTTTGTTTTCTTTCTCTAACGGAGCTCACGAGATTTCTATTGAGTTTTGTGTTGTGAAGTTTTCAAGTTTTGGGTAAATTCTTTTGATGGATTATGGAACAAGGAGTGGCAAGAGCCTAAGATTGGGGATGCCCATCGCACCCCCAAGATAATCCAAGGAAACCAAAAAGTCAAAGCTTGGGGATGCCCCGGAAGGCATCCCCTCTTTCGTCTACTTCCATCGGTAATTTACTTGGAGCTATATTTTTATTCACCACATGATATGTGTTTTGCTTGGAGCGTCTTGTATCATTTGCGTCTTTGCTTGTTAGTCTACCAAATCATCCTTGCTGTACACACCTTTTGGTAGAAACAATTTGATTAGAATTTGCTAGAATACTCTATGTGCTTCACTTATATCTTTTGAGCTTGATAGTTTTGCTCATAGTGCTTCACTTATATCTTTTGAGCGTGATAATTATTTGCTCTAGTGCTTCACTTAGACATTTTAGAGCACGGTGGTGGATTTGTTTTAAATATATTATTGATCTCTCATGCTTCACTTAGATTATTTTGAGAGTCGTTAATAGCATGGTAATTTGCTTAATATTAATATACTTGGTATTCAAGATATGTGAAACTTTCTTTTGAGTGCGTTGAATACTAAGAAAAGTTTGATGCTTGATAATTGTTTTGAGATATGAAGATGGTGATATAAGAGTCATGCTAGTTGAGTAGTTGGGAATTTAAAGAATGCTTGTGTTGAAGTTTGCAAGTCCCGTAGCATGCACATATGGTTAAAGTTGTGTAATAAATTTGAAACATGAAGTGTACCTGGCTTGTGCATCCTTATGAATGGCGGTCGGGGACGAGCGATGGTCTTTTCCTACCAATATATCCCCCTAGGAGCATGCACGTAGTACTTGATTTTTATTGACTTCTAAATTTTTGCAATAAGTATATGAGTTCTTTTGACTAATGTTGAGTCCATGGATTATACGCACTTTTACCTTTCCGCCTTTGCTAGCCTCTTCGGTACCATGCATTGCCCTTTCTCACCTTGAGAGCTGGTGCAAACTTTGCCGGTGCATCCAAACCCCGTGATATGATACGCTCTATCACACATAAACCTCCTTATATCTTCCTCAAAACAGCCACCATACCTACCTATTATGGCATTTCCATAGCCATTCCGAGATATATTGCCATGCAACTTTCCACCGTTCCATTCATCATCATCATGACATACTTTACTTTTGTCATATTGCCATTGCATGATCATGTAGTTGACATCGTATTTGTGGCAAAGCCACCATGCATTATTTTTTCATACATGTCACTCTTGATTCATTGCACCATCCCGGTACACCGCCAGAGGCATTCATATAGAGTCATATCTTGTTCTAGTTTCGAGTTGTAATCCTTATGTTGTAATCAATAGAAGTGTGATGATCATCATTATTAGAGCATTTCCCCAAAAAATAAGAGAAAGGCCAAAAATAAAAAAAAGGCCCAAAAAAATAAAAATAAAAAGGGAAATGTTACTATCCTCTTACCACACTTGTGCTTCAAAGTAGCACCTTGTTCTTCATGTAGTGAGTCTCATATTTTGTGCTTCAAAGTAGCACCATGTTTTTCATATAGTGAGTCTCATAAGTTGTCTTTTTATACTAGTGGGAATTTTTATTATAGAACTTGGCTTGTATATTCCTACGATGGGCTTCCTCAAATGCCCTAGGTCTTCATGAGCAAGCAAGTTGGATGCACACCCACTAGTTTTCTTTTGTTGAGCATTCATAGCTCTAGTGCATCCGTTGCATGGCAATCCCTACTCCTCATGTTGACATCAATTGATGGGCATCTCCATAGCCCGTTGATTATCCACGTCAATGTGAGACTTTCTCCTTTTTTGTCTTCTCCACACAATCCCCATCATCATATTCTATTCCACCCATAGTGCTATATCCATGGCTCACGCTCATGTATTGCGTGAAGGTAGAAAAAGTTTGAGATTATTTAAGTATGAAACAATTGCTTGGCTTGTCATCGGGGGTATAGAAGTTGGGAACATCTTTGTGTGACGAAAATGAAGCATAGCCTAACTATATGATCTTGTAGGAATGAACTTTCTTTTGCCATGCTATTTTGAGAAGACATGATTACTTTGATTAGTATGCTTGAAGTATTATTATTTTTATGTCAATATGAACTTTTGTCTTGAATCTTTCGGATCTGAATATTCATACCACAATTAAGAAGATTTACATTGAAATTATGCCAAAGTATCATTCCGCATCAAAAATTCTCTTTTTATCATTTACCTACTCGAGGACGAGCAGGAATTAAGCTTGGGGATGCGATCGTCTCCAACGTATCTATAATTTTGATTGCTCCATGCTACTTTATCTGCTGTTTTGGACTATATTGGGCTTTATTTTCCAATTTTATATTATTTTTGAGACTAACCTATTAACCGGAGGCCCAGCCTTAATTGCTGTTTTTTGCCTATTTGGTGTTTGAAGAAACAGAATATCAAACGGAGTCCAAACGGAATGAAACCTTCGGGAACGTGATTTTCTCACCGAACGTGATCCAGGAGACTTGGACCCTACGCCAAGGAACAAAAGAGGCGGTTATGAGGGTGGGGCGCCCCCCCTAGGGCGTTCCCCCTGCCTCGTGGGCCCCCTGTTGCTCCACCGACGTACTCCTTCCTCCTAATACCTACGTACCACCAAACGATCAGAACAGGAACCAAAAACCTAATTCCACCGCCGCAACTTCCTGTATCCACGAGATCCCATCTTGGGGCCTGTTCTGGAGCTCCGCCGGAGGGGGCATCCACCACGGAGGGCTTCTACATCATCACCATAGCCCCTCCGATGAAGTGTGAGTAGTTTACTTCAGACCTTCGGGTCCATAGCTAGTAGCTAGATGGCTTCTTCTCTCTTTTTGGATCTCAATACAATGTTCTCCCCCTCTCTCATGGAGATCTATTCGATGTAATCTTCTTTTTGCGGTGTGTTTGTTGAGACCGATGATTTGTGGGTTTATGATCCAGATTATCTATGAATAATATTTGAATCTTCTCTGAATTCTTTTATGTATGATTGGTTATCTTTGCAAGTCTCTTCGAATTATCCGTTTGGTTTGGCCAACTAGATTGGTAGTTCTTGCAATGGGAGAAGTGCTTAGCTTTGGGTTCAATCTTGCGGTGTCCTTACCCAAAGGATGTAAAGGGTTGCAAGGCACGTATTTTATTGTTGCCATCGAGGATAACAAGATGGGGTATTTATCATATTGCATGAATTTATTCCTCTACATCATGTCATCTTGCTTAAGGCGTTACTCTGTTTTTAACTTAATACTCTAGATGCATGCTGGATAGCGGTCGATGAGTGGAGTAATAGTAGTAGATGCAGGCAGGAGTCGGTCTACTTGTCTTGGATGTGATGCCTATATACATGATCATACCTAGATACTCTCATAACTATGCTCAATTCTGTCAATTGCTCAATAGTAATTTGTTCACCCACCGTAGAATACTTATGCTCTTGAGAGAAGCCACTAGTGAAACCTATGGCCCCCGGGTCTATTCTCATCATATCAATCTCCATCACTTTAATATTTGCTTTGTTTTTACTTTGCCTTTTACTTTTCACTTTGCATATCTATACCAAAAAAATACCAAAAATATTATTTATCATCTCTATCAGATCTCACTCTCGTAAGTGACCGTGAAGGGATTGACAACCCCTAATCGCGTTGGTTGCGAGGAGCTATTGTTTTGTGCAGGTACGAGGGACTTGTGCGTGGCCTCCTACTGGATTGATACCTTGGTTCTCAAAAACTGAGGGAAATACTTACGCTACTGTGCTGCATCATCCTCTCCTCTTCGGGGAAATCCAACGCAGTGCTCAAGAGGTAGCAGATAGTTACACCTTTCACAAACGAGCGTATACATAAAACCATGTGGGATGTACATCTGAACGAAAACGTTTTCCCTGGATTGACTGTGTGGGATGTACATAAGAATGGATGCGTATTCCTTGGATTGACTATGTGTGATATAGATATGAACGGAAATGTTTTTCTGGGATTCACCGTGTGGGATGTACATACCTACGGAAATGAATTTCTCGGATTACCGTGTGGGATGTACATACCTACAGAAATGATTTTCTCGGATTACCGTGTGGGATGTACATACCTACGGAAATGATTGGGTTCCGATGCCTCGCGCGATCACACACGGCCCCAGCCTGGGTCCTAGGAGGGCCTATCCCCGACGATTTCTGGGTCGTGTGGGAAGGACACCCTATCGCACACACTCATTTGGCGACGGTTCAAAATGCCGTCGCGGAAAGGGGTAAAAAACCGTTTGTTTAGGACCGACGCGCACCAGTGTATGCCATCAATCGCAGACACTTTGATCTGGCTTACCCGTTTCTATTCTGTTGCCTAATCGCAAACAGTTAATCCTTTTGAAGCGTATGCCCTCAATCACACACACCTTGATCTGGCTGACCATTTCTTTTGTGTTGCCTAATCACAAACAGTTCATCCGAGTAAACCGTATGTTGTCTATCGCACACACCTTCATCTGGCTGCCCATTTCTTTTGTGTTGCCTAATCACAAACAGTTCATCCGAGTGAACCGTATGCTCTATATTGCACACGCCTTCATCTGGTTGCTCGTTTCTTTTGTTCCGCCTCATCGCAAACAGTTCATTGGACTGAACTGTATGCCCTGGATCGCACACGCAACTAAAATCAGAACCGTGTTTGATGCATCCTCCATTGCAAACATTTTGCACCTTTTTTGACGGTTTTTTACATCCCCGTTTGTGATTAATGCATCGCACACAGTTTCGTGAAAGGGTCCCTGATCATAGTGTCGCGTTAGCAGCATCCTGCAGTAGTGAAGCAATAGCAATAAAACTAAACGATCATTATGCTAAGCTAAGGGATGTGTCTGATGGGGAACGTAGTAATTTCAAAAAAAATCCTACGCACACGCAAGATCATGGTGATGGCATAGCAACGAGAGGAGAGTATTGTCCACGCACCCTCGTGAGACCGTGGCGAAGCGTTATGACAACGCGGTTGATGTAGTCGTGCGTCTTCACGATCCGACCGATCCAAGTACCGAGCGTCGGCACCTCCGAGTTCAGCACACGTTCAGCTCGATGGCGATCCCGGACTCGATCCAGCAAAGTGTCGGGATGAGTTCCGTCAACCGACGGCGTGGTGGCGATGATGATGTTCTACGGCGCGGGCTTCGCCTAAACTCCGCGACGATATGACCGATGTGGAATATGGTGGAGGGGCACCGCACACGGCTAAGGAACGATCACGAAGATCAACTTGTGTGTCATGGGGTGCCCCCTGCCGTATATATAAAGGAGCAAGGGGAGGAGGCCGCCCTAGGAGGCGGCGCCAAGTGTGGAGTCCTACTAGGACTCCCTAGTCCTAGTAGGATTCCACCTCCCTTGTTGGAGTAGGAGAAGGGAAAGAGGGGAGAGGAATAAGGAAAAGGGGGCTGCGCCCCTTGTCCATTTCGGACCAGAGGGGGGCGCAGGCTCCTTCCTTTTGGCCTCTCTCCTCTATTCCCGTATGGCCCAATAATGCCCATATACTCTCCGGTACTCCGAAAAATACCCGAATCACTCGGAACTTTTCCAAACTCCGAATATAGTCGTCCAATATATCGATCTTTACGTCTCGACCATTTCGAGACTCCTCGTCATGTCCTCGATCTCATCCGGGACTCCGAACTCCTTCGGTACATCAAAACTCATAAACTCATAATATAAGCATCATCGAAACCTTAGCGTGCGGACCCTACGGGTTCGAGAACTATGTAGACATGACCTAGAACTATTCTTGGTCAATAACCAATAGAGGAACCTGGATGCTCATATTGGCTCCTACATATTCTACGAAGATCTTTATCGGTCAAACCGCATAACAACATACGCTGTTCCTTTATCATCGGTATGTTACTTGCGAGATTTGATCGTCGGTATCCAATACCTAGTTCAATCTAAATCTTGGCAAGTCTCTTTACTCGTTACGTAATGCATCATTCCGTAACTAACTCATTAGCTACATTGCTTGCAAGGCTTATAGTGATGTGCATTACCGAGAGGGCCCAGAGATACCTCTCCGACAATCGGAGTGACAAAACCTAATATCGAAATCGCCAACCCAACATGTACCTTTGGAGACACCTGTAGTACTCCTTTATAATCACCCGATTCGTTGTGACGTTTGGTAGCACCAAAGTGTTCCTCCGATAAGCGGAGTTGCATAATCTCATAGTTACAGGAACATGTATAAGTCATGAAGAAATCAATAGCAATATACTAAACGATCAAGTGCTAGGCTAACGGAATGGGTCATGTCAATCACATCATTCTCCTAATGATGTGATCCCATTAATCAAATAACAACTCTTTGTCTATGGTTAGGAAACATAACCATCTTTGATTAATGAGCTAGTCAAGTAGAGGCATACTAGTGACATTCTTGTTTGTCTATGTATTCACACATGTATTATGTTTCCGGTTAATACAATTCTAGCATGAATAATAAACATTTATCATGAAATAAGGAAATAAATATTAACTTTATTATTGCCTCTAGGGCATATTTCCTTCAGTCTCCCACTTGCACTAGAGTCAATAATCTAGTTCACATCGCCATGTGATTTAACAGTAATAGTTCACATCACCATGTGATTAACACCCATAGTTCACATCGTCATGTGATCAACACCCAAAGGGTTTACTAGAGTCAATAATCTAGTTCACATCGCTATGTGATTAACACCCAGAGAGTACTAAGG
Organism: Aegilops longissima; assembly: GCA_021605205.1. NCBI lineage: Eukaryota > Viridiplantae > Streptophyta > Magnoliopsida > Poales > Poaceae > Aegilops > Aegilops longissima. Next base: position 556,302,744 of record CM038678.1, read on the forward strand.
TGTGATCATGTTTTGCTTGTGAGATAATTTTAGTCAACTGGTCTGTCATATTCAGATCCGTAAGTATTTTGCAAATTTCTATGTCAACAATACTCTGCACGGAGCTACTCTAGCTAATTGCTCCCACTTTCAATATGTATCTAGACCGAGACTTAGAGTCATCTAGATTAGTGTCAAAACTTGCATTGACGTAACCCTTTACGATGAACCTTTTGTCACCTCCATAATCGAGAAACATATCCTTATTCCACTAAGGATAATTTTGACCGCTGTCCAGTGATCTACTCCTAGATCACTATTGTACTCCCTTGCTAAACACAGTGTAGGGTATACAATAGATCTGGTACACAGCATGGCATACTTTATAGAACCTATGGCCAAGGCATAGGGAATGACTTCCATTCTCTTTCTATCTTCTGTCGTGGTCGGGTTTTGAGTCTTACTCAATTTCACACCTTGTAACACAGGCAAGAACTCTTTCTTTAACTGTTCCATTTTGAACTACTTCAAAATCTTGTCAAGGTATGTACTCATTGAAAACTTATCAAGCGTCTTGATCTATCTCTATAGATCTTGATGCTTAATATGTAAGCAGCTTCACCGAGGTTCTTCTTCGAAAAACTCCTTTCAAATACTCCTTTATGCTTCGCAGAATAATTCTACATTATTTCTGATCAACAATATGTCATTTACATATACTTATCAGAAATGCTGTAGTGCTCCCACTCACTTTCTTGTAAATACAGGCTTCACCGCAGTCTGTATAAAACTATATGCTTTGATCAACTTATCAAAGCGTATATTCCAACTCCGAGATGCTTGCACCAGTCCATAGATGGATCGCTGGAGCTTGCATATTTTGTTAACACCTTTAGGATCGACAAAACCTTCTAGTTGCATCGTATACAACTCTTCTTTAATAAATCCATTAAGGAATGCAGTTTTGTTTATCCATTTGCCGGTTTTCATAAAATGCGGCGATTGCTAACATGATTCGGACAGACTTAAGCATAGATACGAGTGAGAAACTCTCATCGTAGTCAACACCTTGAATTTGTCGAAAACCTTTTGCGACAATTCTAGCTTTGTAGATAGTAACACTACTATCAGCGTCTGTCTTCCTCTTGAAGATCCATTTATTTTCTATGGCTTGCCGATCATCGGGCAAATCCATCAAAGTCCATACTTTGTTCTCATACATGGATCCCATCTCAGATTTCATGGCCTCAAACCATTTTGCGGAATCTGGGCTCATCATCGCTTCCTCATAGTTCGTAGGTTTGTCATGGTCAAGTAACATGACCTCCAGAATAGGATTACCGTACCACTCTGGTGCGGATCTCACTCTGGTTAACCTACGAGACTCGGTAGTAACTTGATCTGAAGTTACATGATCATCATCATTAGCTTCCTCACTAATTGGTGTAGTAGTCACAAGAACAGATTTTTGTGATGAACTACTTTCCAATAAAGGAGAAGGTACAATTACCTTATCAAGTTTTCTATTTTCCTCCCACTCACTTCTTTCGAGAGAAACTCCTTCTCTAGAAAGGATCCATTCTCAGCAACGAATATCTTGCCTTCGGATCTGTGATAGAAGGGGCACCCAACATTTTCTTTTGGGTATCCTATGAAGACGCACTTCTCCGATTTGGGTTTGAGCTTATCAGGTTGAAACTTTTTCACATAAGCATTGCAGCCCCAAACTTAAAGAAACGACAACTTTGGTTTCTTGCCAAACCACAGTTCATAAGGTGTCATCTCAACGGATTTAGATGGTGCCCTTTTTAATGTGAATGCAGCTGTCTCTAATGCATAACCCCAAAACTATAGTGGTAAATCGGTAAGAAACATCATAGATTGTACTATATCCAATAAAATACGGTTATGACGTTCGGACACACCATTATGCTGTGGTGTTCCAGGTGGCATGAGTTTGTGAAACTATTCCACATTGTTTTAATTGAAGGCCAAACTCGTAACTCAAATACTTTACCTCTGCGATCATATTGTAGAAACTTTTATTTTTGTTACGATGATTCTCCACTTCACTATGAAATTCTTTCAACTTTTCAAATGTTTCAGACTAGTGTTTCATTAAGTAGATATACCCATATCTGCCCAAATCATCTGTGAATGTCAGAAAATAATGATACTTGCCGCGAGCCTCAACACTTATCGGATCGCATACATCAATATGTATTATTTCCAATAAGTCAGTTGCTCGCTCTATTGTTCCGGAGAACGGAGTCTTTAGTCATCTTGCCCATAAGGCATGGTTTGCAAGCATCAAGTGATTCATAATCAAGTGATTCCAAAATCCCATCAGCATGGAGTTTCTTCATGCGCTTTACACCAATATGACCTAAACGGCAGTGCTACAAATAAGTTGCACTATCATTATTAACTTTGCATCTTTTGGCTTCAATATTATGAATATGTGTATCACTACGATCGAGATCCAACAAATCATTTTCGTTGGTGTGTATGACCATAGAAGGTTTTATTCATGTAAACAGAACAACAATTGTTCTCTAACTTAAATGAATAACTGTATCGCAATAAACATGATCAAATCATATTCATGCTCAACACAAACACCAAATAACACTTATTTAGGTTCAACACTAATCCCGAAAGTATAGGGAGTGTGCGATGATGATCATATCAATCTTGGAATCACTTCCAACACACATCGTCACTTCACCCTTAACTAGTCTCTGTTTATTCTGCAACTCCCGTTTCGAGTTACTAATCTTAGCAACTGAACTAGTATCAAATACTGAGGGGTTGCTATAAACACTAGTAAAGTACACATCAATAACATGTATATCAAATATACTTATGTTCACTTTGCCATCCTTCTTATCCGCCAATCACTTGGGGTAGTTCCGCTTCCAGTGACCAGTCCCTTTGCAGTAGAAGCACTTAGTCTCAGGCTTAGGACCAGACTTGGGCTTCTTCACTTGAGCAGCAACTTCCTTGCTGTTCTTCTTGAAGTTCCCCTTTTTTTCTTTGCCCTTTTCTTGAAACTAGTGATCTTGTCAACCATCAACACTTGATGCTCTTTTTGATTTCTACCTTCATCGATTTCATCATCATGAAAAGCTCGGGAGTCGTTTTCGTCATCCCTTGCATACTATAGTTCATCACGAAGTTCTACTAACTTGGTGATGGTGACTAGAGAATTCTGTCACTCACTATCTTATCTGGAAGATTAACTCCCACTTGATTCAAGCGATTAAAGTACCCAGACAATCTGGGCACATGCTCACTAGTTGAGCGATTCTCCTCCATCTTTTAGCTATAGAACTTGTTGGAGACTTCATATCTCTCAACTCGGGTATTTGCTTGAAATATTAACTTCAACTCGTGGATCATATGGCCCATGACGTTCAAAACGTCTTTTGAAGTCCCGATTCTAAGCTCTTAAGCATGGTGCACTAAACTATCAAGTAGTCATCATACTGAGCTAGCCAAACGTTCATAACGTCTGCATCTGCTCCTGTAATAGGTCTGTCACCTAGCGGTGCATCAAGGACATAATTCTTCTGTGCAGCAATGAGGATAAACCTCAGATCACGGATCCAATCCGCATCATTGCTACTAACATCTTTCAACACAGTTTTCTCTAGGAACATATTAAAATAAACATATGAAAGCAACAAACATAAGGAAGCAACAACGCGAGCTATTGATATACAACATAATTTGCAAAATACTACCAGGACTAAGTTCATGATAAATTAAAGTTCAATTAATTATATTACTTAAGAACTCCCACTTAGACAGACATCTCTCTAGTCATCTAAGTGATTACGTGATCCAAATCAACTAAACCATGTCCGATCATCACGTGAGATGGAGTAGTTTCAATGGTGAACATCACTATGTTGATCATATCTACTATATGATTCACGTTCGACCTTTCGGTCTCCGTGTTCCGAGGCCATATCTGTATATGCTAGGCTCGCCAAGTTTAACCTGAGTATTCGCGTGTGCAACTGTTTTGCACCCGTTGTATTTGAACGTAGAGCCTATCACACCCGATCATCACGTGGTGTCTCAAAGACGAAGAACTTTCGCAGCGGTGCATACTCCGGAGAACACTTCTTGATATTTTTAGTGAGAGATCATCTTAAAATGCTACCGTCAATCAAAGCAAGATAAGATGCATAAAGGATAAACATCACATGCAATCAATATAAGTGATATGATATGGCCATCATCATCTTGTGCTTGTGATCTCCATCTCCAAGCACCGTCATGATCACCATCGTCACCGGCGTGACACCTTGATCTCCATCGTAGCATCGTTGTCGTCTCACCAACTATTGCTTCTCGACTATCGCTACCGCTTAGTGATAAAGTAAAGCAATTACAGATGCGTTGCATTTCATACAATAAGCGACAACCATATGGCTCCTGCCGATTGCCGATAACTTCGGTTACAAAACATGATCATCTCATACAATAAAATATAGCATCACGTCTTGACCATATCACATCACAACATGCCTGCAAAAACAAGTTAGACGTCCTCTACTTTGTTGTTGCAAGTTTTACGTGGCTGCTATGGGCTGAGCAAGAACCGTTCTTACCTACGCATCAAGACCACAACGATAGTTTGTCAAGTTGGTGATGTTTTAACCTTCGCAAGGACCGGGCGTAGCCATACTCGGTTCAACTAAAGTGAGAGAGAGAGACACCCGCCAGTCACCTTTAAGCAACGAGTGCTCGCACCGGTGAAACCAGTCTCGCGTAAGCGTCTGCGTAATGTCGGTCCGGCCGCTTCATCTCACAATACCGCCAACCAAAGTATGACATGCTTGGTAAGCAGAATGACTTGTATCGCCCACAACTCACTTGTGTTCTACTCGTGCATATAACATCAACGCATAAAACCAGGCTCGGATGCCACTGATGGGGAACGTAGTAATTTCAAAAAAATTCCTACGCACACGCAAGATCATGGTGATGGCATAGCAACGAGAGGGGAGAGTATTGTCCACGTACCCTCGTGACCGTGGCGAAGCGTTATGACAACGCTGTTGATGTAGTCGTCGTCTTCACGATCCGACCGATCCAAGTACCGAGCGTCACGGCACCTCCGAGTTCAGCACACATTCAGCTCGATGGCGATCCCGGACTCCGATCCAGCAAAGTGTCGGGGATGAGTTCCGTCAGCATGACGGCGTGGTGGCGATGATGATGTTCTACGGCGCGAGGCTTCGCCTAAACTCCGCGACGATATGACCGATGTGGAATATGGTGGAGGGGCACCGCACACGGCTAAGGAACGATCACGAAGATCAACTTGTGTGTCATGGGGTGCCCCCCTGCCCCCGTATATAAAGGAGCAAGGGGGGAGGAGGCCGGCCCTAGGAGGGGGCGCCCCAAGTGTGGAGTCCTACTAGGACTCCCTAGTCCTAGTAGGATTCCACCTCCCTTGTTGGAGTAGGAGAAGGGAAAGAGGGGAGAGGAATAAGGAAAGGGGCTGCGCCCTTGTCCACCCGGACCAGAGGGGGCGCAGGCCTCCTTCCTTTGGCCTCTCTCCTCTATTCCCGTATGGCCTAATAAGGCCCATATACTCCCGGCGAATTCCGTAACTCTCGGTACTCGAAAAATACCGAATCACTCGGAACCTTTCCGAACTCGAATATAGTCGTCCAATATATCGATCTTTACGTCTCGACCATTTCGAGACTCCTCGTCATGTCCCCGATCTCATCCGGGACTCCGAACTCCTTCGGTACATCAAAACTCATAAACTCATAATATAACTGTCATCGAAACCTTAAGCGTGCGGACCCTACGGGTTCGAGAACTATGTAGACATGACCTAGAACTATTCTTGGTCAATAACCAATAGAGGAACCTGGATGCTCATATTGGCTCCTACATATTCTACGAAGATCTTTATCGGTCAAACCGCATAACAACATACGTTGTTCCCTTTATCATCGGTATGTTACTTGCCCGAGATTTGATCGTCGGTATCCAATACCTAGTTCAATCTCGTTACTGGCAAGTCTCTTTACTCGTTACGTAATGCATCATTCCGTAACTAACTCATTAGCTACATTGCTTGCAAGGCTTATAGTGATGTGCATTACCGAGAGGGCCCAGAGATACCTCTCCGACAATCGGAGTGACAAAACCTAATCTCAAATCGCCAACCCAACATGTACCTTTGGAGACACCTGTAGTACTCCTTTATAATCACCCGATTACGTTGTGGCGTTTGGTAGCACCAAAGTGTTCCTCCGTAAACAGGAGTTGCATAATCTCATAGTTACAGGAACATGTATAAGTCATGAAGAAAGCAATAGCAATATACTAAACGATCAAGTGCTAGGCTAATGGAATGGGTCATGTCAATCACATCATTCTCCTAATGATGTGATCCCATTAATCAAATAACAACTCTTTGTCTATGGTTAGGAAACATAACCATCTTTGATTAATGAGCTAGTCAAGTAGAGGCATAATAGTGACACTCTTGTTTGTCTATGTATTCACACATGTATTATGTTTTCGGTTAATACAATTCTAGCATGAATAATAAACATTTATCATGAAATAAGGAAATAAATAATAACTTTATTATTGCCTCTAGGGCATATTTCCTTCAGTGTCTTGTCCATCACATCATTCTCCTAATGATGTTATCCCGTTATCAAATGACAAATCATGTCCATGGTTAGGAAACTTTAACCATCTTTGATCAACGAGCTAGTCTAGTAGAGGCTCACTAGGGACATAGTGTTTGTTTATGTATTCACACATGTATCAAGGTTTCCGATCAATACAATTCTAGCATGAATAATAAACCTTTATCATGAATAAGTAAATACAAAATAACAATCTTATTATTGCCTCTAGGGCATATTTCCTTCAGGCTCAATCTTGTGGTGCTCTAACCAAGTTACAATAAGGGCCAAGACATGTATTGTAGTGTTGCCACTAAGGATAAAATGGCAGGGATTAATCTTATTGCTAGATTTATTTCTGTTACATCATGTCATCTTGCTTATTGCGTTATTATGTTTCTTGTACTTGAGATGAATGCTGATAGCGGTTTTGGCTTGGAGTAATAGTAGTAGATGCAGTTGGATTAAAGGTCTACTTGTCATGAACGTAATGCCTATATGAGATTATGCCATGAATGATCTTAGTTATAAATATCACAATCTTGTTAATTGCCCAACTATAATTTGTTTACCATGCCATTAGGTTGCTTTTGAGAGAGATACCTCTAGTGAACCTGTGCCCCCGGGTCCATTCTCCATCAATACTTTCTTCTATAAAAATTGCTCTACTATTTTGCGTTTCACTATACCATTATCTATCTATATATTTTCTTTTAACCTTGTAACTAGCAAGACAAGGGGCTTGACAACCCTTTTGCCACGTTGAGTGCTAGTATTTCATTTTGTTTGTGTGCAGGTGTTGCTTATGTTCTTAGTTTGAAGCTCCTAGTAGTTCGATAGACCCTGGTTCTTAATCGAGGGAAACCTTTGTTGCTATCTACATCACCCTTCCTCCTTGGGGAAACACAACAACTCCTGCGGGAGTAGAAATTTATCATGATGCACACAAGATGCTTGCCATGATGTTTACACAAAGGATATTAATGGCAAAAATGTGTGTAATTTTGTCATGATGGCAAATTTAGTGTAAATTTTTCATGATGGCAAATTTAGTGTAAATTTTCCATGATGCAAAATTAGTGTAAATCCCCATGTTATATGCAAGCCAATTTCCCGTGATTCTCAACAAAAACATCAACAAAAATGGCATGGTCTAAATATAAAAATTGCAATGGTAAATGTAAAAATTGCCATGGTCCATAAACTAAAATTGCCATGATCCGCCGAAAGTAATTTTTTCCATGCATCTATTTATTCCTTCGAAAAATTGTAAAAACAATAAATAACATGACAAAGTAGCTTTGTAAGATCATGGCAACTGTACATATATCATTTACCATACTATTTCAAGAATTATTTTCCATGGGATGTTAAACAAATTTCCTATGGTCTACATAGTAGGGTCATGGAAAGGTACTACCTAACCCTACTGCAAGTTGCTGCTAACGTGACACTACGATCAGAGACCCTTCGAGAAACTGTGTGCGATGCAATAATCGCAAACGCTGGTGTAAAATAACTGTCAAAAGGGTGCAAAACATTTGCGATGGAGGATGTATCAAACATGGTTCAGATTCTAGTTGCGTGTGCGATGCAGGGCATACGGTTCAGCTCAATTAACTGTTTGCGATGAGGAGGAACAAAAGAAATGGGCAGCCAGATGAAGTGTGTGCGATATATAGCATGCGGTTCACTCAGATGAACTGTTTGTGATTAGGCAACACAAAAGAAACGGGCAGCCAAATGAAGGTGTGTGCGATATACGGCATGCGGTTCGCTCGGATGAACTATTTGCGTTGAGACAAGAGAACAAAAACGATTCAATATAAAAACATGTGTGTGATACACGGCAAACAAGTATGTAATCAGAAATTTGTGCAAAGACCGATAATAACGCAGACGATTGCTTCTAATAAGACGTATGTGATATGCTCTGTCTACACAACATCTATTGGCCATTGGGGGACGGGCAGTCATCCGGATGCGCCATAAGGATGCGAAGAGGCATCCTATCAGCAAGGACTAGCTGTTCCTGAAGGAAATATGCCCTAGAGGCAATAATAAAGTTATTATTTATTTCCTTATATCATGATAAATGTTTATTATTCATGCTAGAATTGTATTAACCGGAAACATAATACATGTGTGAATACATAGACAAACAGATAGTCACTAGTATGCCTCTACTAGACTAGCTCATTAATCGAAGATGGTTATGTTTCCTAACCATATACATGTGTTGTCATTTGATTAATGGGATCACATCATTAGGAGAATGATGTGATTGACATGACCCATTTCGTTAGCTTAGCACTTGATCGTTTAGTATGTTGCTTATGCTTTCTTCATGACTTATACAAAGTTCCTGCAACTATAAGATTATGCAACTCCCGTTTACCGGAGGAACACTTTGTGTGCTACCAAACGTCACAACATAACTGGGTGATTATAAAGGTACTCTACAGCTGTCTCCAAAAGTATATGTTGAGTTGGCACGAATCGAGATTAGGTTTTGTCACTCCGATTGTCGGAGAGGTATCTCTGGGCCTTCTCGGTAATACACATCACATAAGCCTTGCAAGCATTGCAACTAATGAGTTAGTTGTGAGATGATGTATTACGGAACGAGTAAAGAGACTTACCGGTAACGAGATTGAACTAGGTATTGGATACCGACGATCGAATCTCGGGTAAGTAACATACCGATGACAAAGGGAACAACGTATGTTGTTATGCGGTTTGACCGATAAAGATCTTCGTAGAATATGTAGGAACCAATATGAGCATCCAGGTTCCGCTATTGGTTATTGACCGAGAATGGTTCTAGGTCATGTCTACATAGTTCTCGAACCCGTAGGGTCCGCACGCTTAACGTTTCGATGATAGTTCATTATGAGTTTATAAGTATTGATGTACCGAAGGTAGTTCGGAGTCCCGGATGTGATCACGGACATGACGAGGAGTCTCGAAATGGTCGAGACATAAAGATTGATATATTGGAAGCCTACATTTGGACATCGGAAATGTTCCGAGTGAAATCGAAATTTACCGAGTACCGGAGGTTACGGAACCCCCGGAACTATATGGGCCATAGTGGGCCTTGGTGGAAAGGAGAAAGGGCCAGCCCTAGGTGGCACTGCGCCCCCCTTCCCTAGTCCTATTAGGACTAGGAAAGGTGGGCGGCCCCTCTCTCTTTCCCCCTCAGGAATCCTATTCCAACTAGGATTGGAGGAATCCTACTCCGAGAGGAGTAGGACTCCTGGCCTCCTTGGCCGGCCGCCCCCTCCCCTTGGCTCCTTTATATACGGGGCAGGGGCACCCCATGACACACAAGTTGATCTACGGATCGTTCCTTAGCCGTGTGCGGTGCCCCTTCTACCATATTCCACTTCGGTCATATCGTCATGAGCTTAGGCGAAGCCTGCGCCGGAGAAGTCATATCGTCGCGGAGCTTAGGCGAAGCCCTGCGTCGGTGGAACATCATCATCGTCACCACGCCGTCGTCTTGTGGAACTCATCCCGACACTTTGCTGGATCGGAGTCCGGGATCGCCATCGAGCTGAACGTGTGCGAACTCGGAGGTGCCGTCGCTCGGTGCTTGGATCGGTCGGATCGTGAAGACGTCGACTACATCAACCGCGTTGTTATAACGCTTCGCTTTCGGTCTCACGAGGGTACGTGGACGGACATTCTCCTCTCGTTGCTATGCCATCACCATGGTCTTGCGTGATCGTAGGAAATTTTTGAAATTACTACGCTCCCCAACAAAGGCATCCGAGCCTGGTTTTATGCGTTGATGTCATATGCACGAGTAGAACACAAGTGAGTTGTGGGCGATATAAGTCATACTTGCTTACCAAAGATGTCATACTTTGGTTCAGCGGTATTGTGAGATGAAGCGCCCGGACCGACATTACGCGTGACGCTTACGCGAGACTGGTTTCACCGCCCGAGCACTAGTTGCTTAAAGGTGACCGGCGGTGTCTGTCTCTCTCACTTTAGTTGAACTGAGTGTGGCTACGCCCGTCCTTGCGAAGGTTAAAACAGCACCAACTTGACAAACTATCGCTGTGGTTTTGATGCGTAGGTAAGAACGGTTCTTGCTCAGCCCGTAGCAGCCACGTAAAACTTGCAACAACAAAGTAGAGGACGCCTAACTTGTTTTTGCAGGGCATGTTGTGATGTGATGTGGTCAAGACGTGATGCTATATTTTATTGTATGAGATGATCATGTTTTGTAACCGAAGTTATCGGCAATCGGCAGGAGCCATATGGTTGTCGCTTATTGTATGAAATGCAAAAGCCATGTAATTGCTTTACTTTATCACTAAGCGAAGAGCGTAGTCGAGAAGCAATAGTTGGCGAGACGACAACGATGCTACGATGGAGATCAAGGTGTCGCGCCGTGACGACGATGGTGATCATGACGGTGCTTCGAGATGGAGATCACAAGCACAAGATGATGATGACCATATCATATCACTTATATTGATTGCATGTGATGTTTATCCTTTATGCATCTTATCTTGCTTTGATTGACGGTAGCATTATAAGATGATCTCTCACTAAAATTATCAAGAAGTGTTCTCCCGAGTATGCACCGTTGCTAAAGGTTCATAGTACCCGCACACCACGTGATGATCGGGTGTGATAAGTTCTCGTCCATCTACAACGGGTGCAAGCCAGTTTTGCACACGCAGAATACTCAGTTAAACTTGACGAGCCTAGCATATGCAGATATGGCCTCGAACACGGAGACCGAAGGTCGAAAGTGAATCATATAGTAGATATGATCAACATAGTGATGTTCACCATTGAAACTACTCCATCTCACGTGATGATCGGACATGGTTTAGTTGATTTGGATCACGTAAACACTTAGATGACTAGAGAGATGTCTGTCTAAGTGGGAGTTTTTAATATGATTAATTGAACTTAAATTTATCATGAACTTAGTACCGATAGTATTTTGCTTGTCTATGTTTCTGTAGATAGATGGCTCGTGCTGTTGTTCCGTTGAATTTTAATGCGTTCCTTGAGAAAGCAAAGTTGAAAGATGATGGTAGCAATTACACGGATCGGGTCCGTAACTTGAGGATTATCCTCATTGCTGCACGTAAGAATTACGCCCCGAAGCACCGCTGGGTGCGAACTCTTCTGCAGAACAACGCCGAAGTTGTGAACGTCTGGCGAGCAAAGTCGATGACTACTCTATAGTTCATGTGCCATGCTTTACGGCTTAGAACCGGTCTTCAACGACGTTTTGAACGTCATGGAGCATATGAGATGTTCCAGAGTTGAAGTTAATATTTCAAGCAAATGCCCGGATTGAGAGATATGAAGTCTCCAATAAGTTCTATAGCTGCAAGATGGAGGAGAATAGTTCACGGTGAACACATACTCAAAATGTCCGGGTATAATAATCACTTAATTCAGCTGGGAGTTAATCTTCCGGATGATAGTGTCATTGATGTAATTCTCCAATCATCGCCACCAAGCTACAAGAGCTTCGTGATGAACTATAATATGCAAGGGATGACTAAGACAATTCTGAGCTCTTCGCAATGCTAAAAGCCATGGAGGTAGAAATCAAGAAAGAGCATCAAGTGTTGATGGTCAACAAGACCACTAGTTTCAAGAAAAAGGGCAAAGGGAAGAAGAAGGAAACTTCAAGAACAGCAAGAAAGTTGCTGCTCAAGAGAAGAAACCCAAGTCCGGACCTAAGCACTGAAATCGAGTGTTTTTACCGCAAGCGCATCGGACATTTGAAGCGGAACTGCCCCAAGTATTTGGCGGATAAGAAGGATGGCAAGGTGAACAAAGGTATATGTGATATACATGTTATTGATGTGTACCTTACTAGAGCTCGTAGTAGCACTGGTATTTGATCTCGGTTACATTGCTAATATTTGCAACTCAAAGCAGGGACTACGGAATAGACGAGCAACGCAAAGGACGAGGTGACGATCTTGCGTGGGAAATGGTTCCAAAGTCAATGTGATCGCGGTCGGCACGCTACCTCTACATCTACCTTCGGGATTAGTTTTAGACCTAAATAATTGTTATTTGGTGCCGCGTTGAGCATGAACATTATATCTGGATCTTGTTTGATGCGAGACGGTTATTCATTTAAATCGAGAGAATAATGGTTGTTCTATTTATATGAGTAATATATTTTATGGTCATGCACCCTTGAAGAATGGTCTATTCTTGTTGAATCTCGACAGTAGTGATACACATATTCATAATGTCGAAGCCAAAAGATGCAGAGTTGATAATGATAGTGCAACTTATTTGTGGCACTTGCCGTTTAGGTCATATCGGTGTAAAACGCATGAAGAAACTCCATACAGATGGACTTTTGGAATCACTTGATTATGAATCACTTGGTACTTATGAACCATGCCTCATGGGCAAGATGACTAAAACACCGTTCTCCGGTTGTATGGAGAGAGCAACAGACTTATTGGAAATCATACATACAGATGTATGTGGTCCGATGAATGTTGAAGCTCGTGGTGGATATCGTTATTTTCTCACCTTCACAGATGATTTAAGCAGATACGGGTATATCTACTTGATGAAGCATAAATCTGAAACATTTGAAAAGTTCAAAGAATTTCAGAGTGAAGTTGAAAATCATCGTAACAAGAAAATAAAGTTTCTACGATCTGATCGTGGAGGAGAATATTTGAGTTACGAGTTTGGTCTACATTTGAAGCAATGCGGAATAGTTTCGCAACTCACGCCACCGGAACACCACAGCGTAATGGTGTGTCCGAACGTCGAATCGTACTTTACTAGATATGGTGCGATCTATGATGTCTATTTCGATTTACCGCTATCGTTTTGGGGTTATGCTTTAGAGACGGCCGCATTCACGTTAAATAGGACACCGTCAAAATCCGTTGAGACGACGCCTTATGAACTATGGTTTAGCAAGAAACCAAAGTTGTCGCTTCGAAAGTTTGGGGTTGCGATGCTTATGTGAAAAACTTCAACCCGATAAGCTTGAACCCAAATCGGAAAATGTGTCTTCATAGGATACCCAAAGGAGACAATTGGGTATACCTTCTATCACAGATCCGAAGGCAAGACATTCGTTGCTAAGAATGGATCCTTTCTAGAGAAGGAGTTTCTCTCGAAAGAAGTGAGTGGGAGGAAAGTGGAACTTGATGAGGTAATAGTACCAGCTCCCTTATTGGAAAGTAGTTCATCACGTAAATCGGTTTCGTGACACCTACACCAATTAGCGAGGAAGATAATGATAATGATCATGAAACTTCAGATCAAGTTGTCACCGAACTTCAGAGATCAACCAGAATAAAATCCGCACTGAGTGGTACGGTAATCCTATTCGGAAGTCATGCTACTAGATCATGGTGAACCTACGAACTATGAAGAAGCGATGGTGAGCCCAGATTCCACAAAATGGCTTGAAGCCATGAAATCTGAGATGGGATCCATGTATGAGAACAAAGTATGGACTTTGGTAGACTTGCCCGATGATCGGCAAGCTATTGAGAATAAATGGATCTTTAAGAAGAAGACCGACGCCGATGGTAATGTAACTGTCTACAAAGCTCGACTTGTTGCAAAAGGTTTTCGACAAGTTCAAGGGGTTGACTACGATGAGACTTTCTCACCCGTGGCGATGCTTAAGTCTGTCCGAATCATGTTAGCAATTGCCGCATTTTATGATTATGAAATTTGGCAAATGGATGTAAAACTGCATTCTTGAATGGATTTCTAGAAGAAGAGTTGTATATGATGCAACCAGAAGGTTTTGTTGATCCAAAGAGTGCTAACAAAGTTTGCAAGCTCCAACGATCAATTTATGGTGCAGTGCAAGCCTCTCGAGTTGGAATAAACGCTTTGATAGTGTGATCAAAGCATATGGTTTTATCTGAGACTTTTGGAGAAGCTTTGATTTACAAGAAAGTGAGTGGGAGCTCAGAGCATTTCGATATTATATGTGGACGACATATTGTTGATTGGAAATGATATAGAATTTCTGGATAGCATAAAAGGATACTTGAATAAAAGTTTTCAATGAAAGACCTCGGTGAAGCTGCTTACATATTGGGCATCAAGATCTATAGAGATAGATCAAGACGCTTAATTGGACTTTCACAAAGCACATACCTTGATAAAGTTTTGAAGAAGTTCAAAATGGATCGAGCAAAGAAAGGTTTTTACTGTATTACAAGGTGTAAGATTGAGTCGACTCAATGCCCGACCACAATGAAGATAGAGAGAAATGAAAAATGTTCCTATGCTTCAGCCATAGGCTCTATCATGTATGCAATGCTGTGTACCAGACTGACGATGCTTAGCTGTAAGCTTGGCGGGAGGTACCAAAGTAATCCAGAGTGGATCATCGGACAGCGGTCAAGAACATCCTGAAATACCGAAAAGGACTAAGGATATGTTTCTCGATATGGAGGTGACAAAGAGCTAGTCGTAAATGGTTACGTCGATGCAAGCTTTGACACCGATCCGGACGATTCTAAATCGCAAACCGGATACGTATTTTTATTAAACGGTGGAGCTGTCGGTTGGTGCAGTTCTAAACAAAGCGTCGTGGCGGGATCTACATGTGAAGCGGAGTACATAGCTGCTTCGAAGCAGCAAATGAAGGAGTCTGGATGAAAGAGTTCATTTCCGATCTAGGTGTCATACCTAGTGCATCGGGACCAATGAAGATCTTCTCGTGACAATCTTGGTGCAATTGCCTTGGCAAAGGAATCCAGATTTCACAAGAGGACCAAGCATATCAAGAGACGCTTCAATTCCATTCGGGACCAAGTCCAAGTGGGAGACATAGAGATTTGCAAAATACATACGGATCTGAATGTTGCGGACCGTTGACTAAGCCTCTTCCACGAGCAAAACATGATCAGCACCAAGACTCCATGGGTGTTAGAATCATTCTTGTGTAATCTAGATTATTGACTCTAGTGCAAGTGGGAGATGAAGGAAATATGCCCTAGAGGCAATAATAAAGTTATTATTTATTTCCTTATATCATGATAAATGTTTATTATTCATGCTAGAATTGTATTAACCTAAACATAATACATGTGTGAATACATAGACAAGCAGATAGTCACTAGTATGCCTCTACTAGACTAGCTCATTAATCAAGATGGTTATGTTTCCTAACCATAGACATGTGTTGTCATTTGATTAATGGGATCACATCATTAGGAGAATGATGTGATTGACATGACCCATTTCGTTAGCTTAGCACTTGATCGCTTAGTATGTTGCTTATGCTTTCTTCATGACTTATACAAAGTTCACGCAACTATAAGATTATGCAACTCCGTTTACGGAGGAACACTTTGTGTGCTACCAAACGTCACAACATAACTGGGTGATTATAAAGGTACTCTCTGGTGTCTCCAAAAGTATATGTTGAGTTGGCATGAATCGAGATTAGGTTTTGTCACTCCGATTGTCGGAGAGGTATCTCTGGGCCTTCTCGGTAATACACATCACATAAGCCTTGCAAGCATTGCAACTAATGAGTTAGTTGTGAGATGATGTATTACGGAACGAGTAAAGAGACTTACGATAACGAGATTGAACTAGGTATTGGATACCGACGATCGAATCTCGGGTAAGTAACATATCGATGACAAAGGGAACAACGATGTTGTTATGCGGTTTGACCGATAAAGATCTTCGTAGAATATGTAGGAACCAATATGAGCATCCAGGTTCCGCTATTGGTTATTGACCGAGAATGGTTCTAGGTCATGTCTACATAGTTCTCGAACCCGTAGGGTCCGCACGCTTAACGCTTCGATGACAGTTCATTATGAGTTTATAAGTATTGATGTACCGGTAGTTCGAGTCCCGGATGTGATCACGGACATGACGAGGAGTCTCGAAATGGTCGAGACATAAAGATTGATATATTGGAAGCCTACATTTGGACATCGGAAATGTTCCGAGTGAAATCGAAATTTAACGAGTACCGGAGGTTACCGAACCCCCGGAACTATATGGGCCATAGTGGGCCTTGGTGGAAAGGAGAAAGGGCCAGCCCTAGGTGGCGCGCGCCTCCCCTTCCCTAGTCCTATTAGGACTAGGAAAGGTGGGCCGCCCCTCTCTCTTTCTCCTCAGGAATCCTATTCCAACTAGGATTGGAGGGAATCCTACTCCCGGAGGAGTAGGACTCCTGGCGCCTCCTCCCTTGGCCGGCCGCCCCTCACCCTTGGCTCCTTTATATACGGGGCAGGGGCACCCATGACACACAAGTTGATCTACGGATCGTTCCTTAGCCGTGTCGGTGCCCCTTCCACCATATTCCACTTGGTCATATCGTCATGAGCTTAGGCGAAGCCTGCGCGGAGAAGTCATATCGTCATGAGCTTAGGCGAAGCCCTGCGTCGGTGGAACATCATCATCGTCACCACGCCGTCGTCTTGTGGAACTCATCCCGACACTTTGCTTGGATCGGTCAGGGATCTTCATCGAGCTGAACGTGTGCGAGAACTCGGAGGTGTCGTGCGTTCGGTGCTTGGATCGGTCGGATCGTGAAGGCGTCGACTACATCAACCGCGTTGTTATAACGCTTCGCTTTCGGTCTCACGAGGCGTACGGGCGGACCTCTCCCCTCTCGTTGCTATGCCATCACCATGGTCTTGCGTGATCGTAGGAAATTTTTTGAAATTACTACGTTCCCCAACAGTTCCACCAGTAGCTCATGTAAGAGAACTCTCAAGTTAAGTGTGATCAGGCTGGAGCAGCCATCAGATGGGTGACTGGATGGGAAGTTGTGTTGATGTTAAATTAACTGATAGGATGGGTCATATCTGTCAAATTAAATGACTGATATGACCCATCCCATGAGTTAATTTAACATCGAGGTCCTTGTTTTTTTATTTTTTATTTTTAACACATGTTAAAGAAGGTCTACCGCATTAATTTTTGACAATGTGCGATACGTGGCATACAGTTGATCCATCCGACCTGTTTGTCATGGAATAGGCCATGTGTGTTGTGGGCAAACACTTGCTAGTATTCAACCGTTTGCGATTGATGAATTCATCACCGACGGGTTCCCTAGTGTGGTCCGTGTTCATCTGATCATCATCTACTTCTTGTGCTAGCTTGATGTTCCTTCTATGCTAAGTTTCCATTAATTGATGGCGTTTTATGAACACGCTACCGTTTCCCGCTATTTCGTCACCTGTTTCCCAGCCACCCAGCGATATTGCGCATAGGCGACGCGCGACACACGGAGGCGACAAGCGCAGCCTGTAGCACATCCACCTTTTCCAAGCATGCCAACCCACCAAAGCGCCGCCTCTGCCATCAACCTCGTCGACGAGCAAAACAAGCAGGCGCCACGACCCGTCGAGGCCGAGGCGCTCCCCGGCAACACGATGGACGATGCCATGATGCGCGTCATCACCAGGGTTGAACAGACCTTTAGCGCATGGCGCTTGAGCGTCGCGGATCAAGATAGGCATGTCAGCGCCGACAGGCTGCAGCTCGCCGCACAACATGATCGATGTCGCGCCATAGAGCAAGCTAGGCGCGTCCGCGCCGATAGGCTGCGGCTCGCCACACGGCAAGACCATTGGAGCGCCACAGAGTGAGAGGTGCGGCGCCACACAGCAAGAGCGGATCCATCGGCGCTTTCCTGCTATCGACACGGCATCGCAGCTGGGTACACATCCCATCAGTACCCCCATTCCTTGTCAGGAGTGGGCAGAGGCTCAGCGCCGTATGTGCACCAAAGGCCGGCCGCGCCGTACTTGCACCGGACGCCCATCGCGTGGTTTGCCTTGTCTGCGGCCCGCTGGATGCCAACGCGCTGGTCCGTAGGCTCGACCGCCTCCTTCGCCCAGGTGTCCACCTGGGCGCAGTAGAGGAACATGGCCATCACATCCTCGAGCTGGTGATCTCTGACGAAATAGCCAACTTGGAGCTCGAGATCGCGCTTCAGATGTACCGCGAGCATGTCGACCACTTGGACGAACGCCTGCACAAGTTCGGGCAGAGCCAAGAGCTACCATAGGCAAGGGCTACTGGTCATGGTCTAATGGACGCGTTTTATTTTTTTGAGTCGTTTCGACGTGGGTAGCTATGTATTCACAGCAATCATGGTATTGCTCTGTTTATTGCTCTGTTTCAATGTGTGTACTCTGTTTTCCATTCTTATATGTTCTGTTTCAATGTGTGTATATACGCCTTCCATTCTGTATATGCGGATGATAACAGCTAGATTCAAATTAGTATACAAAACAGATAGAAAATGGAATTCATATATATATATATATATATATATATATATATATATATATATATATATATATATATATATATATATATATATATATATATATATATATAATTTGTTCATTAGTTCATCACAGTATATATATAGGGTGGGTCTATTATGATAACACCCTTAAGAGTCTTATTCTACACATCAATTTCTTATTCTGCTAACACCCCCACTCGCCCCCACACCCACGATTCCTTCCCAACAAAACCCCACCGGCCTCCTCCTCTCGCGCACCCCACCTCTATCTACCACGATTCCCCTCCTCCCGATCCACCTTCTGCCCCGCCGCTGTCACCCTCCCTTGATCAACCTTCTTCCTCGCCGGCGCCGCCCTCCCCTGATTCACCTTCTTTCCCCACCGGTGCCGCCCTCCCCCAATCCACCTTCTCCCCTCGCTGGCGCCGCCCTCTCCCGATCCAACTTCTTCCCCTGCCGGCTCCAACCCACCCGTATCCATCTTCTTCCCCCACCGGCGTCGCGCCACCCGTGCACGCCCATGCTCTTAGCCCTCCTCTCCCGCTTCGATTCCGGCCCCGTCGAGCGACACGCCGCCGCCGCGACGAGACCCATCCGGCCGCCGCAACGCCGCCCCACATCCTCACCTTTTTCACCCCGGATCCAAAAAAAGCACATGGCGCATCCCCTGCCTCCTCCGCCCTGGATCCATGCAGCCCTTGCCTCCTCCACCGTTGGCCGCTGTCCCGTGCAGCACCGCGCTGCCCGGCCTCGGCCTGCCCCATTACGCCGCC
This sequence comes from Aegilops longissima, assembly GCA_021605205.1. Taxonomy (NCBI): domain Eukaryota; kingdom Viridiplantae; phylum Streptophyta; class Magnoliopsida; order Poales; family Poaceae; genus Aegilops; species Aegilops longissima. Next base: position 556,322,453 of record CM038678.1, read on the forward strand.
TCCACGAGCTGGCACCCATCGCCGGATCCGGCCGCCACGAGCCCCAGCGAGGCACCAGCGGTGGATTCGGCCGCCACAGCCGATGCCACCACCGGTCGCTGGCCGTTCACCCCCGAGACCCGAGGTCCTCCTGCAAGCATGGCGAGGAGAGGACTTCTTGGCCGTTTGTGGTCCAGTCGGTGAGCCAATGCAGCTCATTCCCACCTAACAAGAAGCTCCTTCCCAGCCAACGAACAGGTCCACCCGGTGCACATGAGATTTACCATTGTTTTGGTGTTTTTTCTGAAGAGAACTCAAAGTGAAAATGAGTCTGATATTTTGTTCGCTCTTGAGTATCAGTTTACTTGGTTTTGCAGAAAAAGGAAGTGGTGCAGTTCGGTTGGATGCCCGCTCAGTTTCACCTTTTGCCCTTTCAGATTATTTTTGTTGCTTTTTTTAGATTTCCCGGGTCGTCTGTCGGCGAGCTCTCACCCGATGCATCATGTAGTTTGCCGGTCCACATCGTGAGGTTCACCGGCCGCATGACTGCAGTGTAGTTGACCCTTCATGTGCAGCGAGATCCCCACCGCCCTCTCCCGCAAGTGCACCGCCGCCTCCGCCGTAGACAGCGGTACGCACGCACGACCCCCCTCTCTCTCGCTAGAACCCCAGGTCCCGGTTGTTTCTTCTGTATCTTGATCTCAATTTCTTTGCCTATTCCCTTCACCAAAGAAGAAGAAGCGGAAGCTGTCCGAGATCCAGGCCGACGTGCAGGAGTCTAAATCGCTGGTAAGAACCGGCTGATCTCTCTGCAATTTCTGTGTTGGCCACGAAGGTGAAAAACTACGGCAGTCCTGCTCACTCCGTCGGGAGATATTTTTTGTTCAGATGTAGCTCACTTCCGCCAAGTCAACAGCGAACTGCTTCATTCCTCCTCTCCGCTATGAGCAGCACGCGACCATCGACGACTCCATATGCAGTGCACTTGCAGGCGCCGGCTCTTGCATCTTCAAAATTTGTTTGGCAGGTGCCGGTGTTCTGGTTCTATTGCAGCTCAGGACCTTTTTTTTCTTCAGATTTTGCTTGTGCGCAGCACTACAGTTTTTCTGTGGTCTCGGTGCGATGTCGTTCGGTGTACCGTTAGTTAGATAAAAAATCTCCTATGTTATTCACTTAAGAAAAACCAGAGAAGAAAAGAAAAGAAAACAACTCTGAAACAAATTAACTTCTTTTGGATGTAGTTCGCTATGTCCTGCCGAGCGGTTCGCTAATTATTGTTGTCGAAGACAAACACACACCCACAATTTGATGTCTATAATTCACTTTAGTACATGTCGTGGTTCACTTGCCCTTATCTGTGAGGTTCGCTCGCACGGTCTACGCCCTTAAAAAAATACTATGTATGAAAAAAATGCTAAGTATGAAAAAAGACAACAAAATCATGGGGTTCACTTTCATAGTGTTGCGGATCAATTTTGGTGCTGTCGAGGTTCATTTACTCCCAAATGTGAAGTGCCAAAAAATTGTTAAAGAAATGACAAAAAAAGTAATGTGGTTCACTTCTCGATGGTGTTACGGTTCACTTACGGTTGCCGTGAAGTGCGGTCCACTTCCTCGTCTGAAAAATTCACGTATCACAAAAAAGAAACCATGAAGTTCTCTTCTCGTCTGATGCAGTGCGGTTTTCCATCTGAAGCGGTGCGGTCAACCGTCTGATGCTGTTCACATCATAGTTGCAGAAAAATATTATGGAAACGACCAAAAAAGTAATGCGGCTCACTTCTTGATACTATTGCGGCTCACTTACGCCCGACATGAAGGACGGTTCACTTCCTCGCCTACGAAAATTATGTTTGACAAAAGGAAATCATGAAGTTCTCTTGCCCGTAGGATGTAGTGCGATTTTCTGTTTGAAGCAGTGCGTTTTTCTGTCTGATGCAGTACATAGGACGATTTTGGTCTTGCGAAAAACACCTGCAGTGCGTTTGGTCTTCAGATGTGGTTCACTTTTGTGAGTGATACTGTTCAGCTGCGCACAACGTCGAAGTGCGAAATTTTTTGTGAAAACAAAAAAGGCAATGCCGTTCACTTTGATATATGTCGAAGTTCACTTGCCCTCGTCTATGCCGTCTACTCTCCTTCATAAAAAAAGTTAAAAAAAAAGCCAACGAAAACAAAAACTCGTATGGGAAAATTTACGTCCCACAAAAAAATCATGCAGTGCACTTGTCGGTCTTATGAAGTGCGGTTTTTAGTCTGAAAGCGGTCGCGGTTTTACATCGATCAAGACACATGTCGATTTAGGTGTTGCGAAAAACAGAGTGTCCGCATTTCGGTAAATTTAAAACTGCTCTTAAACCGTAATGAATTAGAGAGAGTGTTCTACATGAAAAAGTTGTGTCTCATTGATATCTTTCCAACGGCGTAAGATTTGAATCATTTTGACCAACGGTTTGTAAAAAATCATGAAAAACGGCCACTGCCTCTCGTCGTCCGCCGCACGATTTTCAAAATTAACTTAAAACCGTAACGAATCTCAAAAACATTTCAACATATGAAAGTTGCGCAACATTTCAGCGGTATATTACATGTCTCGTTTTGACAAACGGTTAAAAAACTGGACCGAAAATAGTAACGAAAATTTGAATTTTTCTGAAAAACAGAATTCCGCGATTTAGTAAATTAAAAACTGCTCTTAAACCGTAACGAATTAGAGAAAATGATATATATGAAAAAGATGCGCCTCGATATCTTTCCAACGGTGTGTCATTTGCTTCGTTCCGACGAGCGGTTTAGAAGAAATCGTGAAAAAACGCTCGCTGCCACTCGTCATGGACCGCATCGTTTTCAAAACTTCTCTTAAACCGTGTGGAATCTCGAAAAGTGTTCAACATGACGAAGTTGCACCTAATCCATAGCTTTTCAATGGTATATTACATGCCTCATTCCGATAAATGGTTAAAAAACTAGAGCGAAAACAGTACCGAAAAAACAACGCGTGCAGTTGTTTCCGACGAGAAGTTCACTTGTGTGAGCAATGCAGCACACTTGGTTCAAAGAATGACGTGCACTTGCGTTGAGAGTGCGGTCGAAGTGTTATCGAATAGTTATTACGCTAATATTAGCGAATAGTTATTCTGCTAATATTAGCGTAATAGACCGCTATATATATCGGGCTATTACATTTCGCGTAATGTAATATTATTCATTACCCCACTTGAACCGGTTTCCACGCGGTTGTATTGGTAATTTTCATCTCGTCGAACTGATCGTCTTTTCGTCGGAATGGAGCGTGTAATATATCGTTAGAAAGCTCTTGACATATACATTGCAAATATATAGGATTTTTTTGCAAAATCATCAAGGTTTAAGAGCAGTTTTGAAAAACCCGTTTTTTTCAAAACCGAAAACGTGAATCATATTTTGAACTTTATTTTCAAACGGTTTATTGGAATTGAGCAAATAAGATGGCGTTGGAAAGCTGGTGAAAATCCGCATCTTCCATATATCTACTGTTTTTTCAAATTATATACAATTTAAAAGTAATTTGAAAAATGGTGAAATTCTAGGCAAAATTTATTTTTGTGTTTTTTTGCAAATGGTTTGTCGGATTGATGCAAATGATATGGCGTTGGAAAGCTATGGAAAATGCGCAACTTTTTCGTATAGAAATGTTTTTCTAATTCCTTAAGGTTCAAAAACGAATTCGAATACGGTCAAATTTGATTTTGAACGTGATTTTTTCAAAAAAGTTTGTCGAAATAAGGCAAATAATATACTGTTGGATAGTTATCGAAAATGCGAAACTTAGTCATGTTGAACGTTTTCTCAAATTCGCAATCATTGATGAGTAATTTTGAATACGATGAGACATGTCGTGATGTTTTTCCGTCAAAAAAAGCAGAGTACTTGTACTGAACTGTGTATGTGTCTGTACTGATTTATTTTTCACAGAGTAACTCTGAAAGGTTTCAAAAAGAAAGTACTTGAACGAATGTCCGTATGAATTTGTACTGAGCGTGTTTTCATAGACTAGACTTTTACTCTGTTTTTTCGGTATATGATTTTCCTCATAACGTTTCAATGGTACACGATATCAGTCTCCAAACTTTGCATGGTTTATATGTTGAACTGAATCATATTTTTTGAAAAGAAATTTTTATGTGTTTATTTTTTTGAACCCAACTTTTTTTGCAACAATGTGTTGGACTTCTCTCGTTTTGCGACTTGAACTTTTATCATTTGAATTTCTGAGGGGTTTCTCTTTGTTTGAGCTTTTTCCCAAATTTATCTGTGCCATTAAATTTGTCAACTTGTTGTGTTTTTACAATGCCAAAGCCAGCAAATAGTATGAGATTCACCTAACAAAGGGACTAATTACATAGAGCAGCTGCAGTAATACAATGGTCAGATCGATAGCTAGCATCAATAACAATGGTTACCAGCACACATACACATGAACTGATAACAAACTTGCACACGACCTGACAAATAAGAAAACACATGAATTGACAAAGAGGACACAATACACATGAACTGATAACAAACTTGTAGAGGACCTGACAAGAACACACATGAGCAGACAACGATAACAAATTTGCAGGCGACCTGACACAAGTACAAGTGACTGGTCTATAACACAGAAGATGAACTAAATATCAAATAAGTTTAACTGATTCAATATGTTTTGCCGCCTCCTCCTTCGCTAGACTTCTTCTCTTTCTGCGGTTGAACTGATGTAGATCCTTTTTCTCGAACTTCTACTTGCTATTCTGAGGTCTTTTAATGAAAACTTACTGAAGAAAACAGAGGGGCGAAGGATGTTTTCCGGTATGGAATATGAAGAGGAGGCAAGCAGCTGCACTAGTATTCTTTTGCCTATTGTTGTCCTTCACTGGGCGCATCCATGGTCACTATAATACATAAGAGTGAACACAAGTTCAGAATTAGTGACAACACAAGTTCAGTAACATGGTCAGTTTAGTAGAATACATAAGCAAACAGGGCTGAATTCTTGTAAGCATAAGAAAATACATAGAGTGCACATATAATTTTTCAGGATTTCCTCTGATGTTCTGCACATTCAAGTTGATGTACTGAAAAGAACGCAAAATTTGAACTAAAAATCAAGTAAAAGCTGAACTCTTATATAGTACAACACTCTAGCTTCATTTTAACAAAATAGAAACATGAAAAGAAAACACGTTAAGTTGTTGTAGACATTTCAGTAAACACCATGAGGACCACAAAATAACAACAATAGAAAACATGGTTTTTCTTTCCTTTTTGTTCTGCAACTTCTCTGAAATCAAAACCCTATCCATGTTCATTTTGGATCATTTTTTCCGGAACTCCTAGATTCCAGAACTACCGGATGTTCTGGGTTCTCTGATGAACTTTTTTATTATCTTTTTTTGAACTTGAAACGAATATATATAATACACATGTACTACACAAGAATGTACATGTGTACTATCCAGAACACATTAACCAAAAGGAAACTAATTTATTAAGGAAACAACTCCTGAAATTCGCTGGACTTGTTCCCCTGCAGCAGGGTTGGTGCACCTGGTGCCTCCTGTTCCAGATCGACGGCTACAAAAGTATATGAGTAGTTTCCAGTTGTAGATAAAGATAAGTACATTATCAGTGCGTGGTTTCCAGCTGTAAGAGCAGTACAGCAGTAGCGGCTCCATGTTTTCGAACTGATGTTTTTCTTCTCAACGAAATGTTGTAACATATACATTTTTTATACTGGTACTGGAGCAATTTAGCAAACTGAAAGCCAAATTATGGTGCTTACATTGCTAATGGTACAGAAATAAATAAAGAGTATAACAAGGGGACTTGCACATGCTAGGGGGGCATTAATGGAGCAGTGGAGGATCGACGGCAGGTTTACTTACAAGAAAAGTAAATATATACTCTTCGTATCCATTCAATTCCTCTTCCTCAAATGGAGTGCCATATTGTTCCCTGATCTTGGGACCTAGACCGCTTGTCTAATGGAAATTGCAGAGAATGGAATCATCCTGCAATAAGGGGTAAACAAGAATCAAGATACTTATGTATGACTGGAGCAAACAAACAGTTGCTAATAACATAATAGAAAAGATTAAATGATCACATCAGTACTAACAGTTACAAGAAAATTGATGTTTCAATACTTGAAAGGTAATACTTCACAAGGAAGAAAAAGGGTTTATTCTCATGGTGATTGTCCATGTTCTGAACTTAGAGCTCAGTGGTAATTGATTTACCTGACCTTGTATCCATTTGGATGCTCTTTATCCTACTACAGCCGCATTATGTCAGCATAAATCTTTTTAAAGCATGTACGATGATGAAAATCATAGGATACACAAATCACATATATTAACTATTTTTTTAGGACAAAATAAATACAAGTATCAGTAAGTTGGACAAATAGGATCCATTCAGGCATGAACCCAGCCACTTGTGAGACACATATGCCATTCATTTAGGCATGAGCACATCCACTAAAAAGGAAGATTCTTGGATGGAATCAGGTGAACCGGCTACCCGTACTCCTGTGGACTGACGGCTCCGTCGAGATGGAGCTGATGGAAGCAGGGATGCGATTAGCCGGCGTGCGTGGGAGGGAGGGGCCAGAGTGTGGGGGGGAAGGCGGACAGAGCGCAGGGAGGAAGGTGGACAGAGGGCCGCGACTGAGAAGAAGGTCACGGCTGTGCCTGGGAAGACGAAAATGGGTTCGCCCGGGCAGAAGGCAGGGGAAGAAGCGAGGGTGCAGGAGGCCCATGGCAGTTCAGCAACGCAATGTGGCTGGTGCGGTGCTCAAGCATCACAAACTTCAAACAATTTATGGAGGAAACAGTTCTTGAAATTGGGCTGAGCTTAAACTGTTCAGATTTTTGAACTCCTGCAGCAGCTATACTTGAACTTGCACGACACATTTTTTAAAGCACCTGATGTTCAGAATACGCTATATGAAAAGAGGAAGGGGTAACAGACTAAGAGACATAGGCAAAGAGAGAAAATCATGATCTATTAGCTAGGATATTTGTGATACTAGGCAGTGACATACATGTCAAACGTTTCCCACCAAGAAGTAGCAGCGGGGTTCTACTATCAGTGAGGAGATGCAAAAGAAATGCAGCTATACATTGAAAATTCCAATAAAAGCATTGAAAAAAATCCTACTATTGGCCATTTGCGATGCAACTTAGAGGCTTGAAATACACAAGCATCATGAGAGAACTGAATCAAATAAAGTACCTTTCTTCCTGCACCTATCTAACACGCCGCCCCTACTCCCGCGGACTGACAGCACCGGCGAAGTGGAGTTGAAGGAGCGAGGATCACCTTGCTTTCCCATTCAATTGAGGATCCATGTGACACTTGCTTCCCATTTTCATCAATAATAGTACTAGTACGACTCAACAATAATTTCAGAATTGTAGACAGCATCCTTGTCAGTACGAGTCATCAGTACTAGTGCTCTTTTTTCCAAAAAATTGTCTGTTAGAATAGAAGCATTTTTCCTATATGGATGTTACTTTTAACATTAAGAATATTACTGATCAGTAATAGTATTGTGTAAGTCGTACAGATCAGTACTGCTACTTGTCGTACTGCTGAACACTAGTACTGACCTAGCTGACACAGGACGACCGGGAAGTAGACGAATTGAGACACATTCAAAAGTTGAACTGAAAAAAAATTGAAGTTCCCCTCACAAATATCAGATATCTGACGCAAAGCATAGTGGACTTATGTTCTTGTGTACTTTGAACTCTTAAAGTTTTGAAAATTGAACCTTTTTCCTTTGTGTACTTTGAACTCTTAATGCTTTATTGGCCACTGACCACACCCACTCACATGAGAGATGAAAAATGACAGAGAGCTCGATGATGCAATTCTGTTTGGCATTTGATCAAACACAGGCAGGCCAAGAATTGCCAACACCGCATCGGCAGCTGCACGAATGCCTCCAACTAAACTTTACACTACAATAAGGCTTGAACTGAATGAAATTGAGAACTTGAACTGAACTGAAAAAGAAGCTAGACTTGCTCCACTAGACCACTACAATCTTTGAACCTCTTACAAGAATAATGCCTCCTGGTATCATATAGGTACTAAGCAAAAGATTTTTTGTCAGCTAGTTGAGCTCCCACGGTTCATCAAAATTGTTCTAATGGTAAACTTTTAAAACAAAAATTCAACTCTCACAGGTACAACAATGGACAGGTTCAGTGCAAATAATTTCTGACCAAACTAACTCTTGCCACAGGGTGTGGAAAGGAGAGGGTGTGCTCACTGGGGGAAAGGAGGCATGGTGTCCGGCCGTGTAGGAGCATGGTGGCAGGGGTTGACCCCAATTCAGACGTCGTGATTTAAATGAACTCTCACCAGTAGTATTTTTTGTACTTCTCATATAGTAATTCATGGAGTTGCTGCTAAATACTCCCTCCGTCCCAAAATAAGTGTCTTGAGCTTAGTACAAATTTGTACTAGAGCTAGTACAAAGTTGAGACACTTATTTTTGGGACGTAGGAGGTGGTGGTGGAGTGACACCGGGATCCTTAATTACATCATGAACTCCTACAGATAGTGTTTGTTTCTTTTTCTTGTACAGAGCATATGATTTGTGAGCCGCATAGGCGAGATAAATCATCCATTCTACACTTTCTGAACACTCAATATAGGAATACAAAGAACTTACCGGAGAGATCACACTGAACTGATGGGGCTCTGAAATGTAGATGGCAAGGATGCACTCCACCGCTCTGCTGTGAGGGAGGTTTTCATTATCATTGACATCCTTGTCATACTGAGCAGGAGAGATGTTGGTCATCTGGTCTGACCCCGCGTTGAGTTGTGAGGCTTGGACTCATTTTGGCACGCCACCTGATGTGAGAACTGCAATTGGAAAGGCTGAGCATCAAGTGGTAATTAAGGAACTGTTTTTTAGTATAGGCGCTAAACCAGAAAATGTGTTTCTATCTTTGTTTAACAAACTGATGTAATTTATTTTACCGAACTGCTACTGCGGTGTACACATATATAACTGAATTATTACTGATTTCACTTTTTATATTGAACTGACACAAAAAATATTAGCAAAACTTGAACCTAACTTTGAGGAAGGTTCAGAACAAAAGATGATAAAATATAGCTCCAGTAGAATGGACTACTGTTATTCCAGAATGACCTGCTATAAAATGTGTCGATCGAACTTCTTAGAGAAAATTCAGACTATTGTTTAGTTTTTATACTATGAACTAATATAACTTGGTAGATCGAACTTTCTACAGAATAATAACCACAATCAAAAGAACCATGTCACACACCTCCTTTTTTATCCATGTTCTTTTTGCCACTTTTTGTGATGCACTCAGATGCAAGAAATTTAGCAGCTGGGACGAGTGAGTTCTCTGCCAACGCACACAGAAGGAGTCAACAACAGGCTGACAGCCTCCCAGCGAGGGGAGGAAGGCCGGTGGAGCGCTGTGTTGTGCATTTTTGCCAGCCGCCGCCTGTGCTCCTCTATGAAAGAGCCCTAACTATCGAGGACCCCAGCGCAACACCACGTCCACCCGCAGCACGACGCCCCCTCCGTTGTTGAACGGACTCGTGAGGCGATGGTGAACGGTCTGGAGTGGTAGCGGTGAATGCCGTGGCACGAGCACTGGAGGCAGCCTACAGAACGACCTCCACCACCATTAAGCCACACAGCTGAACCATAACATGTTAAAAGGAAGAAAAACATGTTCAGATTCGTGGATGAAAAAGTGCATGTGACGTAAATTATAAGTATAGCCTGACCTCCGGCTCAAATATGCTTCCAGATGTATTCTGAGCAATTCCTTCAATAATCATTGTTGATACAGCAGCAAATAGCTTCTGAGTGTTATCTGGAGGATCCATCTTCTCACCACCAAAGTATGCCTCAACAACAGTCATCTTAATAATGACAATGAGAAAGTGGAAAGGAGTCAAGGCCCAAGAATTTTTGAGAAATCATGAATCCTACCATGGAATTTCCATGTATTAAGACAAGGACAATACTAAAAATAAATAGCTTTCCACCTGATTTAAAGTTAATGTTCCAGTCTTGTCACTGCAAATTGTTCTTGCAGAACCCATTGTCTCGCATGCAGAAAGTCTCCTGACCTGTTAACATATGGTTGAGAATGCATGAGACCAGCTGTTACTACCAGTAACACGGCACAGTAACAAACACAAGCAAGGAATAGCAGCATACCAGAGCTTTATCCCTCATCATTTTGCGCATCGAAAAGGCGAGCCTGACAAAAATATGCAGTGTCATTGGGTAAGTGATTGCTAGCATGCTACAAGAAAATTACGCATTAAATTTATGCTTACGTCAATGTGACAGCCAATGGTAGTCCTTCGCGAATAGCCACAACCACAATTGTGACCTATTACATCCAAAGATGATAAGATAACAGAAATTGTAAAATGCAAATCAGCAGTCATGACTAAATTGAAAACCTACCGCCACTGTGAAGATTTTAACTACTCCACGTATTGTCTCACCGACACCCATCTTTCCTTCCACATATTGCGGAGAGCCATCCGGATTGTACGTATGCCCAGTGAAATACCTAGAAGAAAACAAGGTGACAGAAATAAGCCACAAAGCTAGTTGGCCAAATTAAACAATGCATCAATATGCCTAGAAGAAAACAAGGTGACAGAAATAAGCCACCGGGCTAGTTGACCAAAATAAACTATGTATTAATATACCTGGCCAAGAGGACAACGAGAACAGCAACAGCAACAGAAAGTCCAATTATTCCAATGAAGGTAGCAACACCATTCAAGCGAACCTACTCCAGAACAAATAAGATCATGCCAATTCATACAATCAAAAAAGCATGTCAACACATGGAATCATGCGTAGGCTAATAACAAGTACAGGATCAAACCTGTAGTGGTGTTTCTTCACCAGAGTCTTCAGATATGCTTGCCATCAACAAGCCCCATTCAGTGTTATTATTGCTGCTTTGTGTGGTGCCACCTCATGTCCTCATGCACGGCACCACTGTTTTCCTTTTTCACTTCTTCTAATATATACATTGAACAACAACTACCAGTAATATAATTTGTAGACTGCCAGCGTTTCTGCAAAGATGACAATTATTTATCTAACCAGAGAACTGAAGATTTTAGAAAATGTAAACTACTAACCAGATAACTACAAAATTTAGCAATGGTGAACTAAAGAACTGCAGAATTTAGCAAATGAGGACTACTAACCAGATAACTTCAGTTTTTATAGAAGAAGTGGTTGGGATCTCGTGTTGGCAGTGGGGAGCCGTGGCCGGAACATTGAGGAAGATGATCTGGAGCATAAGCTCGAGCGCGATGAAGTTGTGGACGGCGCCGAGCACGTCGGTGGACTGAAGTCGCAGGTGCCGGTGCTGGAACCAGAAGCTCCATCTCTGGCTTTACCCATGGCGTCGCGCCAGATGGCGAAAGGGTGCCTGGCGGCCGGGCCTCGCGTGAACTGATGCGCGCGCATCACCTGGCCGGCCGGGACGAGGAGGTGGAGCCGCGCCGGCGACCGGGAGGTGGAGCCGCGCTGGCGAAGGGGAGGAGGCGGGGACAGGGAGGATGAGGCCGGGCGGCGCTGCACGGGGGGAGGGAGGCGGCGGCGCAGGGGGAGGGAGGTGGCGGCGTGTGGGGAGGGAGGCGGCGGCGCAGGGGAAGGGAGGCGGCGGCGCGCGGGGAGGGAGGCGGCGCCGAGGTGGGGGCCAGGTGGAAGGGGCAGCGGCGCGGTGGGGGGCCGGTGGCTGGGGCGGCGGCGCGATGGTGAGGCCGGTGGTTGGTGCGGCCGTTCCACTCGCTACGGAAGAAGGAAGGTGGGAGAAGTGGTGGGCCGCGGGGGAGGTTCAGTTCGATGGGCTCCGTCGGCGGCCAGTCACGGCGCCGTGGGCTCCCTCGCTCGGGCTGACGCCGTAGCTCGCTCGCCCACGACGGCTGCCTCCGGCGGAAGGAGGTGGGTTAGGTTCGGGATGGGCCGGGGAGTTTCTACGGTGTAGCGCGTGGCGCCTTATAGAGTTGAGGGGTAACAGAATAATATTTTGTTACTAGTAATAGAATAATCCAGCCCTATATATATAATATCATCTCATATACGTGATTATACTTAACTACTAGATACAGTGCATAAAATTGAAAACGAACAATACTAAAACTAATAATCCCTCCTGGGCCAGTATTCCGGCAGCCCCTCGCCAGCAGCTCCCTGGTGCGCGGCGTCTTCCCAGTGTGGAGGCAAGATGCCGCCTCCTCCGCCTCCTGCCTTGAGCGTCGATCGCCTCTTGTTTGGCGGACACACGTGGACGATCTTGCCATTTCGTTGGGCACCCACCTGAACTCCTCGTCGGTGGCACACTGGAGCTTATCGGCCCACCTCCACGCAGCGACGAGGCACCCAATGCCTATGACCTTCCTCGCCAAGTAACCATCTTCGTACACCTCCTCGGCACGAAGACGCGCCCGCCCCCAAAGATCTGCCGCCTCCTTTTTCCAGGCGGCATCACGGGCTTCACAGGCCACCTGGTACCTGACTTCCTCCTCCACCATCTCCTTCTTGAACGCCACTTGTCTGGCTTTCCTAGCCGGCGGCAGCGACTTCCACAGACAAAGATTGTACTAGCCCCAAAACCAATCCAAAGTTGGGGGTCCGACGCAACCTCATCGAGCGACGTAGGGTCCTCGTCATTGCTAATCGAGTGGCGTCCTCGGGCGGCGACTCCTCGTCGGTGCGTAAATAAAGCAATCCGCCATGGCTTAGATTTGAGAGAGAGAGAGAGAGAAAGGGCGGCGAGGTAGGATGTAGATGAGAATGCAGGCGGGATGACGTGAGCAAGGTAGTATTTATTGGAGGCCGGAATCAAGATCGACGGGGACACTACACACGCTGGTCGCTGGAATTTACGAGTATTGTAGTTTGAATTACACACGATTCCCGCAGCAAAATCCGTGTGTGAACATAATAGCTGACGGTTTCCAATACAGAATCGTGTCTGATTAATGATCCCCACCACCCACCTACCAAAACTCGAGTCGCGAGATAGAGTGCCAATCGTGTGGGGGCGGTTGTCTTGCCAGATCTTTACATTTTCTTTTTTGAACACCAGATATTTACATCGTCTGATGATTTTTTATTTCACACACAAGTACACAAAAGTATGATTTTTCAAACGTTATGGTTAGGCGTTGCATGTAGATGTAGTTCAAATTTGAATTACGGTCATTAAATGGTTAGAAATCACTTAGATGTCTTAAAAAGGTCAAATGACCCCTGAAATTTTCCAAATTTGCACATGACAGTTGTATTAATGCACGTTAAACGTAGAGAAAAATTGAAGGCCGTAAGAGGAAGCTATCTCCCATTCATCATCGGACATGCATCGTTCCCTCTCGGAACCACGAGCCTTCTAGTGAGTTGCTCCGGTTTGTGAGGGGTGTGTATCCAAACTTTCGTCAAACAGGCCAATTTTTTTACCACATCATCTTGCTGACATGACATTAAGTCAAGGAAGGTTTCATGTTTTTCTGATTATTTTTTTATTTTTTGGAATTAAAATGCCATGGCACTCCATGCATGTGCCCATGCCTTGAGACCAATATGTTTGAAAATTCCTTCTAATTTACTGCACATGGAATTAACTCGCACACAAGTACACAGATATGATTTTTCAAACCGTTTTGGTTACGTGTTGCATGTAGATGTAGTTCAAATTCCAATTACAGTCATCAAATGGCTAGAAAACCACTTAAATATCTTTAAAAGGTCAAAAGACCCCTAGAATTTTCCAAAATTTCACATTACAGTTGTAGTAGTGCACGTTAGACGTAGAAAATAATTGAAGGCCGTAAGAGGAAGCTATCTCCCGTTCGTCATCAAACATGCATTGTTCCCTCTCGGAACCACGAGCCTTCTAGTGAGTTGCTCCGGTTTGTGACGGGTATGTGTCCAAACTTTCGTCAAACATGCCAATTTCTTTACCACATCATCTTAGTGGCATGACATTACATCAACCAAGGTTTCATGTGTTTCTGATTTTTTTTTTAGAATTAAAATTCCATGTCACTCCATGCATACGTATGCATGTGTCCATGTCGTGAGACAAATATGTTTGAAAATTCCTTCTAATTTACTGCACATGGAATTAACTCGCACACAAGTACACAAATATGATTTTTCAAACCGTTTTGGTTAGGCGTTGCATGTAGATGTAGTTTAAATTTGAATTACGGTCATTAAATGGCCAGAAAATCACTTAAATGTCTTTAAAAGGTCAAATAACTCCTAGAAAATTTTCAAAATTTCACATTACAGTTGTAGTAGTGCACGTTAGACGTAGATAAAAATTGAAGGACGTAAGAGGAAGCTATCTCCCGTTCATCATCAAACATGCATTGTTCCCTCTCGGAACCACGAGCCTTCTAGTGAGTTTCTCCGGTTTGTGAGGGGTGCGTGTCCAAAATTTAGTCAAACATGCCAATTTCTTTACCACACCATCTTGGTGGCATGACATTACATCAACCAAAGTTTCATGTGTTTCTGATTTTTTTGAATTAAAATGCCATGTCACTCCATGCATACTTATGCATGTGTCTATGTCGTGAGACAAATATGTTTGAAAATTCCTTCTAATTTACTGCACATGGAATTAACTGGCACACAAGTACATAAATATGATTTTTCAAACCGTTTTGGTTAGGCGTTGCATGTAGATGTAGTTCAAATTTGAATTAGGGTCATTAAATGGCTAGAAATCACTTAAATGTCTTTAAAAGGTCAAATGACCCCTAGAATTTTCCAAAAATTCACATTACTGTTGTAGTAGTGCACGTTAGACGTAGAAAAAATTGAAGGCCGTAAGAGGAAGCTATCTCCCGTTCGTCATCAAACATGCATTGTTCCCTCCCGAAACCACGAGCCTTCTAGTGAGTTGCTTCGGTTTATGAGGGGCGTGTGTCCAAACTTTCGTCAAACATGCCAATTTTTTTACCACATCATCTTGGTGGCATGACATTACATTAACCAAGGTTCCATGTGTTTCTGATTTATTTTGGAATTAAAATACCATGTCACTCCATGCTTAGTTGTGTCATAGCCGTTAGACCAATATGTTTGAAAATTCTTTCCAATTTACTGCACATGGAATTAAATCGCACAGAAGTACTCAAATATGAGTTTTCAAACCGTTATGGTTAGCTGTTGCATGTACATGTAGTTCAAATTTCAATTATGGCCATTAAATGGCTAGAAAATCACTTAAATGTCTTAAATGGTCAAATGACCCTTGAAATTTTTCCAAAATTTGACATGATAGTTGTATTAGTACTACAAAATTTCTCGTTCATTTAAAACACCATCCGTTGCCACTTTACTCCAAATTCGTCTTTCACAGCTAATAAAAAATATCTACAACTCACTCACAATTGTTTTCTTGGAACCATTTGCAATGAAAATATCTGGGTCTATTTAAGTCTCCCTCCTTAAGCTTTGCCGGATCGTCTGCTCCAGTGCCGGATGTCGTGGTTCTGAGTCTGATAGTAGAATGGGGGGTAGATATGGAGAGGCAAGATCCTAGCTATGGAGTAGTTGTATACGCAAGGGATTTACGAGTTCGGGCCCTTCTCGGAGGAAGTAACAGCCCTACGTCTCGGAGCCCTGAGGCGGTCGATTGGATTATCTGCGTATGTGTTACGAAGTGCGAACCCTTCTACCTGTGGAGGGGGTGGCTTATATAGAGTACGCCAGACCCCAGCCAGCCCACGCAGAGAGGGTTTAAGGTACTTTAAGGCTAGGCGTTCTCGGTAACGCCTACATAAAGTGTCATTAAGGTCATAAAGACTATTTAACTACTGACTGCTTTGGACACCGAGTGGCTCTTGGACTCTTGGTGGTCGAGTGGGTCTTCATAGTCGAGTGTCTTTAAATCACGAGTGGGAGCCTACTTGGTCGACTGGAAGGCTGCTTCTCTTGTGAGTGTCGTTGTGGAAGGTACCTTTGGGCAGGTCTATGACCCTACCCTGTACATGACTTCATCATTAGCCCCCGAATGGATCGAGGTTTGAGTGAGGAAGGAGTTGATAATCTTTCCGACCTGTTCTTCGTGTTGTGAGTGCGTCTTACTCGATCAACGACCTTTTGGTGATGGCATCAACCTTTCTTTCGATCGCCTTTGATCCATTCTTCACGCTTGTCGAGTGAACTTTGTGAACTCGAGGATTTCGGCGGCGGATCCGAGGAAATCTGTTATCCGACGAGTTGCTCTGCGGTTAGCGGATTTCGCGGGATCCGAATTTTGGGAAGCGCCCGAAGCGGAGAAAACCGCGGCACTCGGATGGGATAAAACGATGATGCCTCGATCCTCGCGCCGCCTTTTTTCGCCACGTATCGTGCGCGCTACCGCTGGGATCGTGACGGATTGCTCGGGCCTACGGTCGACCACTCGAAGCGAATTCCATATAAGGCGTTGACCGGGCATTTTGAACAAGGCGCCCTCGATTTCTCCTCTCTCGCCTCCAAAACTTTCTCGCCACGCTCTCCGTCCGCCCAGCCGCAGCTCGGTACCTTTCTGCCGGCGACCATGGTGAAGGACAAGACCGCCGCAGAACAGTGAAGAAGACGGCGAAGGCCAAGGGAGAGCGCCCGTCGGGCGGTTCCTCTTCAGGGTCCAAGCTGCCGCAGGCTGGGTCCAAGGAGATCGGATCCGCCGACCATCACCGAAAAAGATCTCACCGATCCGCCAACGAAGGACTGATCCCCATGGGTCGGCGAGGCTTCCGCACGGAGTGGCAACCGCAGCTGAAGAGGGTGAGTCGTCCTCCCGCCACCCACGAGATAGGGGTTTTCTCGCCGCCAAATCCTTTTTCCGGGTTTCGAACTTTTTGGGCGCAACTCCACCATTTCCTCCAAACTCCATTGTGTATCTTGCTGCTTCGTTTCGCTCTCGAGAATTTCTTGGGTTGTCGACCGCATTGGGGTCTTTTCAAGCACATATTCACCGTCGCTCTCGGACGGTGAAGAAAACGAGCCCGAATGACGAGAGGACCCAAGTAATCCAAATGTGTGGGGACTCGAGTCCGATGAGGGGAAGAGCGCCTTTCAGCTATGACTCTCCCGACTCGGTTAGAGGGTGGCAATCGACCTGGTTTCTCGCCAAGACCAGCCGACGCCGGGGCGATCGACCGGGCTCCTCCTTTCTCCATGAGTCGAGTGAACAAGCCATCTTCCCTGAAGGTGTTGCGGAGGAGAAGGCCCAAGTAAAGCTTCGATGGAGCGTAGTCCAGCTTATTCGCGAAGGGGTGACCGCATGGATCTCCGGAGGTTTTTCTCCGACGGCGATTCAGATCACTCCAATACCGAGGTCATCCGATGTGGATGTACTCCGCACGGATGATACCACTCGGGTCCATTCGGAGGAGGTTGATGACGCCATCTTTGAGAAGTGGATGACTGCCATCACAGAAATAAAGACAACCTCGGAGCTAGGAGGATTCCACCACTCGACTAGAGTTACCAACCGCATAAGGTATCACTACTTATCTCCGATCGTGATTCTGCTGCATTCATTCTGCTTTTGATGTCAATTTCGCCGATTGACTTTCACCTTGTTTTGTTGTCTTCTAGGTCACCACCGAGATGTACTCGATGCCCAACGGGCGCAGGAAGCAGCCGAAGAAGAAGAAGGAAGTGGAGGTGAGAGTCCAGAGGAATGGGAGTCCAACGACGAAGAGGATGAGGAGGATGATGGCTCTGATGATGAGGAGGAGGAGGAAGAAGAGGAGGAAGACGTCGACCCTCCTCGCCGGAGGGAAGGTCCAAGTCGACCTTACGACCCGTGCCGGGCGCGTAAAGCTGTTGTGCCCACCGGTCGGTCGACGGTTTACCTAGGACAACTTCTCCCGCCGATCGAGAAGCCGCCAAGCAACCTCGAGCGACGTCGTCGAAGCCGGGAAGGCCCCGCCTAAGATGCGAATGGTCATCCCCACCATCTCCGGGTAACCAATGTAACCTTGTATTTCCTTTTTCAACATGAGTGAACTTTTAGTCAACTTGTTGACCGATCACCGACTCTTGAAATCTACAGCCGCTACCTCCGAGACTTCAGCCAAGCACGATGATCGGAAATGGAGGATGCGCCACTTCCAATCTTGGTAAGATCTCCGAGATTTCACTTTTAGCCGATCGGAGCTTTTAGTCGATTGAGCTTCCATGTTTACTCGATCTCTCTTGTAGTTCCGCCACGCCATTGATCTTCCCGATGATGACGAGGAAGCGCCATTGAGGAAGAGGAGGAACAAGAAAGTGCTCTGCCGGCAAGGCTGCTCAAGTCGCGGCGACTCGAGACGTTGATTTCGAGGAGGCAACCCCACTCGGACTTCAGATCTTTCCTGCATCACGACAAGTGCCCGACCTACTTCGCCGATCGCTGATCCACCATCTCTCTTTGCTACACACCACGCCCCGAAGACCAAGTAAGTGCTGCTAAGGAGGCCATACGCCAGCAGGGATCATGATGGAGCAGTGAAAGCGGCTCGAGAGGCAAGTCGGTGACCTATGATGCTAGTTTAGCTCTCGAGCAATGTCCAAGTAAGTCGATCGTCGCTTGCTTTGTTAGGATATACTATCTCAAACTGCTTTCTTACGGAGATTTCCATATCTATACACCCACCGGGTGTGTGTGTCGTTGAACTTTTGTGGGGCACGCTGAGTGCACCCACTGGGTGTAGTCCCCGAGACTATGGTCGACTGCGTGCAGTCGGCTATGGTCTTTATGCTGTGATCTTCTTCACTCGACTTGGACGGACCAAGTCGAATGGAATTGTAAAAACGGTGGGGGAACGCTAAGTGCACCCACTGGGTGTAGTCCCCGAGACTATGGTCGACTGCGTGCAGTTGACTATAGTCTAAAGAACTGTGTTCTTTTTACTGCGGCTGACCGCTGACAATTAGCCATGTTTTTAGAATCATAGCCTTTTTGCCTCTTTTGGTCGATCGATCGAACCAAATTGGTAAACCAGTGGGGGCATCGCTGAGTGCACCCGCCGGTGTAGTCCCGAGACTCTTGTCGAATGTTTTATTCGACCGTAGTCTTAGAAATGCTACTATTTTTCCTTAGTCACTTTCGGAAGTGATCTGCCTTTGATGTCTTTCGTTGGTTGACTCTTTGTAGAAATCTTGCGAGCTTGTGGCTCGCTATATTGAGAGTTAGAGAAAAGCAGATTCAGCTCAACCTCGATTTGAAGCTTGCTCGGAGAATTTGCGAAGGCACTGAGGATGAAGCAAAAGGTATGGCTGGTGAGAATTTTGACGATCGCTCTGCTTTTCTGCTCATTCTCAACTCTGTTCTCATTGTTGCTTTGCGATAAACCGGAAGAGACTTTGAAGAAGAAGAACCTTGACCTTGCAGAGAGCACGTATAGGCGGCTTTGGAGAAAACAAAGTCATTGAAGAGAAGCTTGCCTCACGACAAACTTGAAGATGAAAATGCCAAGCTGAAAGCCTCTCTTGACGCTGCTAACAAGGAAGTCGGTCGATCAAGAACGACAAGAATGTTACATCGACAAGGTTGGCTACCAAGGCGGGGAAGCGAAACGACCGAGATTTATCTTGGAGGGTTCGCCAAGAAGTCGCTTTCTCATGCTTGAAGGTAATCTCTTTTATCCAACTGTCTTGTTCTCACCGGCTCATCATATGATCTTCATTTTGAATCTGAGTTAGAATTCTGCCAAAACTTTGAAGAAGAAACCAGTCGAGTGGAAACCAGTTTGGACCCCATCAACTCTCCTGTGAAGGACGGCTGCTATGAATGTGCTCCGACCGAGTCTCGTGTTGCTAGCGTAGTGGATTATCTTGGTCGATTGAAAGTTGCGATGTCGCGGATCGACTCGACTCTCCGCCGAATGACTCTCGTAATGATCTTGAATTTTGATGACTCGATCGAATGAGATTCCAAGTCGAGTGCAAGAATGGAAGAAGTCATCCGCCGTGTGGTGCTTGATGTTGCTCTATCTCCGGTTCGTGTCCACCGCAAAGAAGCGCAAGAGGACAAGCTGGTGTTTCTCAAGGTTGCCAATACCAGGAAGGACGACTTCAGATCTTTCATGGAGACTTTCATCGCTGCTGCTACCCGTATTGCCGACGGAATCGACCTCGACCAGTTTGTTGCACCTTCCAGTCCTCCGCCGGAGGAGTAAAAAACTTCTAAGTCCCACTTTAAATTTGCCTCGGAATGCCGAGTGGTTTCTGTAACCGATAAACTTTAACAGGCTTAACGCCTGAGCACCTTTGGATCCGTAGGACGTTTATCCGAACTTGATTTTTCCTTTAACATGCTTTGCTTGCCTTCGAGAGAACTTTATTCTTCATTTCGGAAGATATTCCGTTGAAATTCCAATCGACTTGAGCTTCATCTATCCTGCAGGTAGAGATGGAACACAGACTGCGACTGACCTTGTCGTCTTTACAGATTGGGACGGACTGCACGTTGTACTTGTGGCGAAGCTCCGAAGGAGGAGGTAGCAGTCAACCTGTACCTCGTCGTCCTTGCGGATTGGGATGGACCGCACGTTGTACTTGTGGCGAAGCTCCGAAGGAGGAGGTAGTAGTCGACCTGCACCTCGTCGTCCTTGTGGATTGGGATGGACCGCACGTTGTACTTGTGGCGAAGCTCCGAAGGAGGAGGTAGCAGTCGACCTGCACCTCGTCGTCCTTGCGGATTGGGATGGATAGCACGTTGTACTTGTGGCGAAGCTCCGAAGGAGGAGGTAGCAGTCGACCTGCACCTCGTCGTCCTTGAGGATTGGGATGGACCGCACGTTGTACTTGTGGCGAAGCTCAAGGAGGAGGTAGCGATCGACCTGCACCTCGTCGTCCTTGTGGATTGGGATGGACCGTGACGTTGTACTTGTGGCGAAGCTCAAGGAGGAGGTAGCAATCGACCTGCACCTCGTCGCCCTTATGGATTGGGATGAATTCCTTACTTAGGCGAGTCTTGTGCTGCAGCTAAGCCCCGAGTGGGAGGTTTGCTCTCCACTCGGTAGGATTTTTATTACTTAGGCGAGCACTGGCTGCAGCTAAGCCCCGAGTGAGAGGTTTGCTCTCCACTCGGTGGGATTTCTATTACTTAGGGAGCACTGGCTGCAGCTAAGCCTCCGAGTGGGAGGTTTGCTCTCCACTCGGTAGGATTTTATTACTTAGGCGAGCACTGGCTGCAGCTAAGCCCCGAGTGGGAGGTTTGCTCTCCACTCGGTAGGATTTCTATTACTTAGGCGAGCACTGGCTGCAGCTTAAGCCTCCGAGTGGGAGGTTTGCTCTCCACTCGGTGGGATTTTTATCACTTTGGATGTTTGAGGCGAATCCTTGGGCTGTTATAAGCCCCGAGCGGGAGGCGGGCTCTCCACTCGGCGGGGTTTGAATACTTAGGCGAGTACTTGACTGCAGCTAAGCCTCCGAGTGGGAGGCTGGCTCGCCACTCGGTGGGATTTTGGATACTTAGGCGAGTACTTGACTGCAGCTAAGCCTCCGAGTGGGAGGCTGGCTCGCCACTCGGTGGGATTTTGGATACTTAGGCGAGTACTTGGACTGCAGCTAAGCCTCCGAGTGGGAGGCTGGCTCGCCACTCGGTGGGATTTTGGATACTTAGGCGAGTACTTGACTGCAGCTAAGCCTCCGAGTGGGAGGCTGGCTCCCACTCGGTGGGATTTTGAATACTTAGGCGAGTACTTGATCTGTAGCTAAGCCTCCGAGTGGGAGGCTGGCTCGCCACTCGGTGGGATTTTGGATACTTAGGCGAGTACTTGGCTGCAGCTAAGCCTCCGAGTGGGAGGCTGGCTCACCACTCGGTAGGATTTTGAATACTTAGGCGGCGGATTCAAGAGCTAAGCCCCGAGTGAGAGACTGCCTCGCACTCGGAAAGGATTTTTTTACAAACTTAGGCTAATCGGATTCGCAGCTAAGCCACCCACCGGGGAAATTTCAACAAAAAGCAATATCAATCACTGTGAAAATTATAACATTCTTGTCTTAGATAAACAAACTACAAAAGTACTTTTATTACATCTCAACCGAGTGAGTTTTAAGTGTAAAAGGCGGAGCAGCTCCGCTGCCAAGCTCGAGGCTCGTCGATCCGGCGATCAACGTTGTAGAGATGATATGCTCTGCCAGGAGGACTCTCGTGACGATGAAGGACCTTCCCAAGTGGGAGCAAGCTTGTGTGGTTTCTGTTGATCCACTCGAGGACCAAATCTCCCTCTTGGAAGGCTCGACTCTTCACATTTCGGCATGGAATCGACGCAAGTCTTGCCGATAGATAGTCGAGCGGATCAAGGCCATCTCTCTCCTCTTCCAAGAGGTCGATCGCATCTTGTCGGGCTTGTTCTCGCTTCCTCTTGAGTATAGCTCGACTCGAGGCGCATTGTGAAGCAGGTCACTCGGCGAATCGCTTCAGCTCCATAGACCGGGAAGAATGGAGTTCTCCCAATCGACCGATTAGGAGTGGTCCTCAATCCCGTGAGAACTGATGGAAGTTCGTCGACCCAAGCTCCCGCTGCGTGTTTGAGATCACGATCGGCCGAGGTTTTAGCCCTTTGAGAATGAGGCCGCTTTGCACGCTCGCTTGTCCATTCGACCGAGGATGAGCCATCAAGCATAGTCGACCAGCGTGCCTTGAGAGGCGCAGAAGGCTTTGAACTTGTCATTATCGAAGTTTGACCCATTGTCGCGATGATGCTATGCGAACTCCATATCTGAATATCAACTCTCGATGAAACCGATAGCGATGCATGCATCGAGGTTCTTGATGGGCTTGGCTTCGATCCACTTGGTGAATTTGTTGATCGCTACTAGCAAATGAGTGAAGCTGCTCGCCAGTTCTCAACGGTCCAATCATGTTCAATCCCCAAACAGCGAAGGGCCAAACGAGTGGAATGGTCTTCAAGGCTGAGGCTGGCTTGTGCGACATGTTGGAATAGAACTGACATCCTTCACACTTGTTGACTATTTCTTTTGCCATTTCATTTGCTTTCGCCAAGAAAATCCGCTTGGTATGCTTTAGCCACAATGGTCCGAGAGGACGATGATGGCCACAGTCCCCGAGTGGATATCCTCAAGAATTATCTGACCTTCTTCCGTGTGATACACTTCGCCGACTCGAACAAGGCTTTCTCTGTACAATTGTCCCTTGATTATCAGAAGGCCTTGGATCGACGGACGATCCGTCGAGCCTCTTCTTCATTCTCTCGGGAGCTCTTTCCTAAGGATATATGCAATGTACGACACTTGTCCAATCGGGAGTGATGACCACAACTTCCATAATTAGGTCGACCACGGTGGGACCTCAACTTCACCGGATCATTGGCACTCTTTTGTCAAGGGCTTCTTCTGTGAAAGGATCCTCCTGACCGATGGAGCATGAATGTGTTCTAAAATACATCACCGGGAATGGCTTCCCTCTTGGACCCTATCTTCGCCAAATCATCCGCAGCTTGATTTTTCGATCGGGTATATGATGAAGCTCTAACCCTCGAATTTCTTCTCCACTTTCTCATCTGCATTACAATAACTTGTCATAGCTGGGCTTCGACATCCCACTCCTTCATCACTTGATTAACAACCAGATCCGAGTCGCCATAAACCATAAGGCAACGGACGCCGAGTGAAATGGCCATGCGCAACCCATACAGAGTGCTTCATATTCCGCTTCGTTGTTGGAAGAATCAAAGTGAATCGAGAACATACTTGAGCCTATCTCCTGGGGAAACCAATACAACCCTGCACTGTAACCGTTCAAAGATCTTGGAACCATCGAAAAACATAGTCCAAAGTTCCGAGTGAACTTGGGTCGGAAGTCATTGTTCAGTCCACTCGGCGAGGAAATCTGCTATTGCTTGGGACTTGATGGCTTTCTTTGCCTCGAATTTGATATCAAGGGAAGGAGTTCAATCGCCCATTTTGCCACTCGACCGCTTGCATCTCTGTTATGAAGAATTTCCGACAAAGGCGTCACGACGATCGTAATGCAATGATCGAGAAATAATGAGCAACCTTCTTCGTGGTCATATAGATCCCATAAACAAGCTTCGATAGTGAGGGTATCTTTGCTTTGACGGGTCAAGATTTCGTAAAGATAATAAACTGGGCGTTGAACTTTGAAGGCTTTTCCTTCTTCTTCCCGCCGACCGTAAGTACGGCAGTCGACGACTTGTCCAATGGCTGCAATGTAAAGCAAGAAAGGCTCCTTGCTGATTGGAGCAGCAAGCACCGGTTGGTGGAGAGCGAGCTTTGAGCTCGCAAACGCTGCATCGCTTCTAGAGTCCACTCGAACTTGTCTGACTTCTTCATCAATCGGTACAGAGGCAATGCCTTTTCACCGAGGCGAGAGATGAATCGACTTAAAGCAGCCAAGCATCCAGTAAGTTTCTGGACATCGTGCACACGCACAGGTGCTTCATTCGAGTATGGTGCCAACCTTTTCGGGTTAGCATCGATTCCTCGCTCGTAAATGAGAGAACCGAGTAACTTTCCACCAGGGACTCCAAATGTACACTTTGATGGGTTAAGCTTGATATCATACCTCCTGAGATTGACAAATGTTTCAGCAAGGTCACTCAACAGGTCGGAACCCTTTTGTGACTTGACCACTATATCATCCATGTATGCTTCCACATTCGACTGATTTGAGTGAGCAAACACTTCGAATCATCCTCATGAATGTGGCTCCGCATTCTTGAGACCGAATGGCATGGTGACATAAAAGAAGCACCGAATGGAGTGATGAACATTGTTTTAATCTCATCGGGTCCATATGACGGATCTGATGGTACCCGGAATAGGCGCCTAAAAGACAACCTCTCGTGATCCCGCAGCTTGAGTCGACTATTTGGTCGATGCGAGGAAGAGGAAATGATCTTTCGGGCAGGCCCGATTGATATGCTTGAAATCGATGCACATGCGCAACGACTTGTCCTTCTTGGGGACCATGACAACGCTGGCGAGCCACTCGAGTGGTAGATCTCTGATGAACTCTGCTGCTAAGAGCCGAGCCACCTCCTGCCAATGGCCTTTCTTCTTACGGGCGGCGGACCACCAAGATACTCTTTAACTGGTTTGAATTTTGGGTCGACTCGAGGCGATGCTCACCAGCCCTCAGAACACCCGCATGTCGCCAGCTTCCATGCAAAGATGTCCCGCTTCTCACGGAGGAACTGAATGAGCGCTTCTTCCTATTTTGAGTCGAGTGTTGTTGAGATGTTGGTCGAGCAGCGCCGGGATCAGTCGGGTGAATGTGAACCTGTTTCGCCTCGCCAATCATTGAATGTCGACCAGAAGCGGCTTCTTAGCTCGCAACAAATCACTCGGATCTGCAGTTTTCGATACTCTTGTAGCTCTACCATCGCTAACCGAGCATCGGCGATCTTAGAGCCTTTACGAAGCACTCTTACGCCTTCTTCCGATTGCCGTGATGGTGATCACGCCTTGGGACCAGGCATCTTCAGTTTAAGATACACGTAACATGGTCGGGCCATGAAACGTGCATAAGCTGGTCTCCCTAGAATAGCGTGATAAGCGCTCTGGAAATCCACGACCTCAAAGGTCAACTTTTCTTTCCGGAAATGCTTTGAATCACCAAAAACTACATCAAGAGCAATTTGGCCGAGTGACTCAGCCTTCTTTCCAGGAATGACTCCGTGGAAGCTCATGTTACTGGTACTGAGTCTGGACATCGGAATGCCCATCCCTTTCAACGTCTCCGCGTATAATATATTCAAACCACTACCACCATCCATCGACTTTGGTCACGAGTGCCTTCGACAACCGGGTCGACCACCAATGCTTGCCTCCCGTGGGTGGCAATGTCGCCGAGTGATCGACCGGTCGAATGTGATGGCGGTCCGGGACCATTTCAGATAATTGGGAGTCGCCGAGCAACAAGTTTACTTCCGATTGATAACCTTCAATCGACTTTTGCTTTCGGCGCCAAGAAAATCATCGTGGTGGAATTGACCGGGATATCCACCATCATCGCTCATCTCTATCCTCAACTTTGTCTGCTCCTTATCCTTATCCTTGGGCTGTTTCCTTGAACTGCTGAATCAAGAGCCGACAATCGCCGAGTGGTATGTTTCGAGTAAATGAGTTTACCCTCTTCATATTCTTTGTATGAATATGACATGGTAAATCCAACACGCCGCTCCCATCCTGGTCTTTCACCTTCTTAGGGTTCCAAGGACCCTTGGGTTTCCCCTTGAACTTTCCCGAGTCACCGCCAAGGCCTCTCCGGAGCCGCTTAGCTCGGCTTTGCGCTTCGCTCGATCGAATTTCCTCCGCCGGTCTCATTGGCGGCAGATTTATATTTACCACTCAAGCCGATCCTCTTCTTCACCATTTGCATATTTGGTGGCAATCTCCATCATCCGACTCGTGGTCATATCTCCGGTTCGACCAAATTTCAAACTCAATTCTCATTCTTGACGCTTCCTTGAAGGCACAGATCGCTGGTGATTAGATACATTCTCCATCGTGGTGCAAAGTGATCCACCTCTGGATATAATCTCTCAAGGTTTCACTCGACTTTTGCATGCACGATCGCAACTCTGTCAAACCCACCGGTCGCTTGCAAGTTCCTTCAAATGTCCCGACAAACACTCGGGCAAGATCTTCCCAAGTGTAAATCTCATTGGTGCTAATCGATTCAACCACGCCCGGCTGAACCCTCCAACATAAGAGGTAAATGCTTCATGGCTACCTCATCGCTGCCACCGCCGATCTGAACCGCCACTCGGTAATCTTCAAGCCAGTGTCGCTTGGATTCTCCAAAGAACTTGCGACTCGATCGCCAACCCGGAAGTTGGGGGAATCACCGCAGCCACGATGGCTCTGCTGAAACACTCGTCCCGAGACATGGACTCTACTCTGGAAGGAACATCTCTATCATGGCCGCCTCGGTGAGCTCGTTCCTATCGACCAAACCTTGAACGATAATGGATCTCGCATCAAAGCTCGGTTCCACGGGTCGACTTGAACTCTTCGCCCAAAGACTGCTTTTGGCGCTCGTCATCCTCGCCGCCGAGGAGCGATGATCCACCCCTTGGGGAGGAGGGCACTCGACGTCGATCGTTGCGATCGAATCGGTGCTCATATCGCCATGCCCTTGTATTGATCATCACGCCGCCTCCACATTCCTCACGCCGGGGCGATCTTGGACTATGGGCCGATCGAATGAATTCGCAGTGACGGATCGGTCAGAACCCTGTTCCGCGATCGATACAACTGAGTTTTGATCTCCTGTCGCCCGAGCAAATCCTGATTTGCTGCAAACCTCTACCGCCTCCGATCGGGAAGGCTGAATTGATTCTGCTATACGGGCGGCAACTGCTAAATTCTGAATCGGAGTTCGATATACCTGGTTGGCGGTTGAAAGAGTCAAGGCCGATCGGATTCGGAACCCTCGGTCACAGACGCTCGCCCAAAGATTCGCTGAAGATTCTCCACGAAAAGGCCAGGCCAGTTGGCTGTTGCGCGCATCCTCCAAGGCGCGAGCCTCGGGGTTTCTCCAACGATAGGAGTGTGAAGTGCATCCATGTTCCGACGACGAAGCTCCTCCCTCCGAGAGAAGTGAGGGGCTCGAGCAAGTATTTTCTTCGTCGGCTTGCGCCGGATCGCTTCCACCGCCACCTTCGCTGGTGCGGGTGAATCCAGGGGATTGCGTGGTCCATCGACCATCGTAACCTCTGCCGTCGGGTCATCGCTATCGCATTCGACGCGGTCTCACGGAGCCGGTCGACGGGTCGAACAGGCCGAGAGATTCGCGGGCTCGATCGCCGCGACTTGGGGATGGCCGATCGGCGGGCCACCGCATGCCTCACCCACCGCTGAAGCCTCGACCGACCGAACGCTTGCGCCGTGGGAGACTGGGAGTGAAGATAGCAGCAGAGCCGACCCATACTTGGGTCGACGGTTGTCGCAGGAGGACGCCATGCGACACACGCGCGAAGTCGCCGCCCCACGGATGGGGAGCGCGCCCACGCCGAGTGGAGCCTCCGGCCAAGCGGAGTCGTCGGCGATTTAACGTGAGCGCACCGAGACGGATCTCGTGGCCGTCGACCGAACTCCACCAAACCATGATGCCGAGATCGAGAGAATCCCAACTTCTCCAACAATTCGCTAGAACACCTGCCCCATGGTGGGCGCCAACTGTCGTGGTTCTGAGTCTGATAGTAGAATGGGGGGTAGATATGGAGAGGCAAGATCCTAGCTATGGAGTAGTTGTATACGCAAGGGATTTACGAGTTCAGGCCCTTCTCGGAGGAAGTAACAGCCCCACGCCTCGGAGCCCCGAGGCGGTCGATCGGATTATCTGCGTATGTGTTAGGGTGCGAACCCTTCTACCGTGGAGGTGGGTGGCTTATATAGTACGCCAGACCCCAGCCAGCCCATGCATGAGGGTTTAAGGTACTTTAAGGCTAGGCGCATCGGTAACGCCTTACATAAAGTGTCATTAAGGTCATAAAGACTATTTAACTACAGACCGTTTGGACACCGAGTGGCTCTTGGACTCTTGGTGGTCGAGTGGGTCTTCATAGTCGAGTGTCTTTGAATCTGTCGAGTGGGAGCCTACTTGGTCGATTGGAAGGCTGCTTCTCTTGTGAGTGTCCTTGTGGAAGGTACCTTTGGGCAGGTCTATGACCCTACCCCAGGTACATGACTTCATCACCGGCAACCCCCGAATCCACGAATCCCGATCCCCATTCCCGCACCCCCTTCTTGCAAAGATGACGTCGTGGAAACGCTTCGTGAAGACCCGTATGATGGACGCATCCCCCCCTCCCCGAGCATCGCCGCCTACGCCGAGAGTGCCACCGCATCCGCATTGAGCGCGGCCGCTACCGCCGAGAGGGCGTCTGCGGCAGGCGACAGGGCAGCTGTAGCAGCCGAGACGGCTGCAGCTGCTGCTACGACGGTGGCTGAAAACGCTGAGAGCGCTCGAGCTGCCGCCCGTGCCACTAATGTCGCCCTGGCCCGGGTCGAGGCCATCCACGCCAAGATTGAGGATGCACATGCCAAGATATTCTAGGCCACCTCGGACTCCAGCATGCAACCCACGTCTGAAAAGGCGGCGGTGGCCATGGAGCACCTGCTTCCTCATGAGGTCGCCGGGCAGGAGCTGGAGATGCAGGAGGCGGCGGAGGTCGAGGAGTGCCGGGAGGAGGAGTTGCGCATGGTCGAGGTCGAGGTAGAGAAGATTCTGTCCGTCGAGGAATCGGCGGTGGAGTACCAACGCGAGCTCTAGCGCAGCCACTACTACGAGTACTACAACCTTGAGGGTGGCGCCGAGGATGAGGACGCAGTCGGCTTCAGCAGGGGGGACGCGGAGTCCACCAAAGGCGACATGTCACCATGACAAGTCATCGATGTCTCATATCACACTGGCGATGCATAGGCCGGCGTGGCGGCGGATTTGTTAAAATTATGCGTACTTAGGCTTTGCTTTTAATGTTGGTCTTTTCTTAGAGCAATGATTAGGTCAACTGGCTCTGTTTAATAACTAAAATTGCTTGATTCAGTAAGTGTGGTCTATCTGCTGTATGCTCTTTTGTGTGCCCAAACTAGAAAGCGATGTTAAATTATGCAATGACGTACCCGGGGAAATTTCCACCAAAATTTGAATTATCAAACTCATCCCATGCGCGTAAAGCAGAAGAATCATTTGTGATGCACACAATCGTTCAAAGTGAATGGTCCGGCGGCACCGCACGCAAAGTTTCCCTCCACATTTCCAAAATTTTGGCCTACCGCCAAAATATCTACCCCGCCCCCTTCCCACCCCCTTTTCTCCCTGACCACAAGTCACATTTCCCCTGTTTCCTCCTTCCTTTCTTCCTTGCTAAGCTATAGCCGCTTCCTCGCTCTCGCCGTCTCGCATCCTACATGCTGGGTCGCTTTGGTCTTCTTCAAAGACCTCTCCAATGTTCCTCCTCCGTTTACTCCTTCACCACCCGGTATGGCTCTCTTCTCTCTCAAAGGCTATGACTTGAATGAAGGATTTTTGCCTCATGATCGATTTGAGCCATTTCTTCCTCTTGTAGCTCCCTAGGACCATCGGTGGCAACAAATGGAGTGGGGTGGTGAAGATCTATCTACTGTTGTCACCATCAATCTCCATGCATGAAGCTAGTTGCGTTTGAATCAGGACGGTGGGAGGAAGTTTCGCATGTGCAGAGAAGGTTAGACCTCTTCGTTGTTACAAATCATTTGTTAGATGTGATTCGACAACATCACGGTCCCAACCCATTCATACCACACCTTGAACCAAACGCATCCTAAGAAAGTGTCACAGTTTGTACCCAGTGTCTTAAATTGTTGCCATCTCATCAACGGTGCCATTAGAAAATTATTTAGCACCGCTTCAGCAGTTTGTGCAGCCAACTTTGGTCCACACATCTGAGCAGCCAAGCAGTAAAATACTAAATCTTTATGGCACGAACACTACAAGAAATATGTCAACTTGTGACCCTCACTATTGGCCGCTGAAAGGTCATAGTTTTTCATTTGCGACCTTTTTTTGACCAAAAACAGAAGGTCAAAAGTTGGCAGTCGTAAACTGAAATTAGTGACCTTCTTTGTGATATGTAAAAGGTCGTTGGTTCCACGACCAAATTTTTGGTCACTAGCAACCTCCTCAGGCCACGTAGGCATCCAGCGTGGCAAGCTGATGTGGCACAAGAATCAGCCCGATCCGATTCGGCGTTTTACATGGGCCGAGCCCAACAATTCGGCCTTTTTAATGTATTTTTTGCTGTTATTTTTTGCTAGCTACATGGGCTTGGGCCATTGGTTTGGCCTTTTTTGCTTTCTGAGGTGCAGCCTTTTCACATTCTATATACTTTTTATTTTTGGGTTTTCTTTTTTTTGTTACATTCAATTTTCAGATCATTGTAGTCAACTGGATGCACATTGTCAGATTCTTCTAGGCACTAGGTCCCAAACATCAGGTTTTAATTTTTCACAACTTGTAACTCAATGATATACCAATCAGAGAACACATTTTAAATATATTCAAATAACAGCCAAATCACTGATGTACCAATCAAGTTTATTACATTCCACCAATCACAATATAACCATACAATATTACACCAATCACAATATAGCACTCTACAGATAAGACGCTCAACAAGTATAGGCACGTCTCCAACACCTTAGCGCCTTCAACCTGCAAAACATCACATCCAGCCACATATTAACTATCAAATCAATTCACTCCTTGACGACCTGGTAGGTGACGACGATGTGGTAGTGGTGGAAGCCGCCGCCGAGGCCGATGGCGCCTGCGGTGTCCTCGTCGTCATCGAAGGCGATGACGATGGACAGGTCAGCGTCGAAGCGAGGTAAAGCGCGCAGGCCACATCATCATATTTGAGCATTAATATTTCTGTATTACTACACAGGAACTACATCACTAGGAGTACACAGCAACTAGTAGCAGAACTAGAAGAAATAGCCAAATTGAGTGTACACCAATATCATCAGGAACATGACTATAACAAGCATCTTGCTTTACTAGGATAAAGTGACACAGCAGAATTACTAGGATACAGTGACACAACAGCAATAAGATAACATATTATGTGCTACAGGCTGACATTTCCAAAGTGGCACGCTCGATATGCTAAGGACTTGTTGATCTAATCCAGGTTTTGTTTTACAAATTAGTTTTGCTATAAATTCAGCTAGTGTTCAAGTTATAAACAGTTTCTTTTTACTTGCCATCTTTGTTTCTTCTCCGTGACATTTAGTAGCACACATGAGTATATCCTGCTGTGCCTATGCATTGCAAGAGCCAAATAAATACTAAATATTATTGCAAACCTAACATACTTGAACAGCTTGGTCAGGGCAAGAACAGACCTGATGAGCTCTGAAGTTGAACGAATGGTGAACGATCCCATGGAGAGGCAGAGCACCTACATTTGACACAAACTTCTAAGGATCAATGCAAACCAA
This sequence comes from Aegilops longissima, assembly GCA_021605205.1. NCBI lineage: Eukaryota > Viridiplantae > Streptophyta > Magnoliopsida > Poales > Poaceae > Aegilops > Aegilops longissima. The sequence goes on from CM038678.1 coordinate 556,354,476, forward strand.
ACGCACTATTGATATTGTACAGAAATGGGTAGTAGGATTCAGACAGTGTGAATGTGATACAGTAAAAAATTGCATGCTATGCACATCAAGTTAAAAGGCACAAGTTATATAGTAGCCTCAAGCAGAGCAAGTGTACAGCAAGTTGATAAAAGAATGCTCAGTCTTGCCGTGGACTCACAATCCACATCCAACAGCCCATCATCTCGTATATACATCCAAACCATAAAAATAGCGGTCAAACAGCAAGGTAGTGCAAAGAAATTAAGTAAACTATTGGCTATTAAGTAGTATACTCATGTGGTGAATTTTATGGAATATTTAATCTATACTCTGCATCTACCAAAAGCAAATCTCCTTGAACAGGTTCTGATGCCAAACAATCCAAAGGCATCTAACTGAAAAAGGCAAAAAGAATGGTGCTTTTGCAGTGAATTGAAACCCAAAGCACCCCAAACCGTAACAGACTAAACTAGCTAGCTCTAGGAGAACTAAAACGCTAGCTGCAAGCAAGGAATGGAGGAATGGATGGTCACAATTACTGAAGTTGATGCTTCAGGAGCTCGCCGGCGTGGTGGTTCAGGTGGTCGAGGAAGAAGAGGAGCATTACTGCATAATCATCATGAAACAATAGTGATTGAGTAAATCATAAAGCAGAATAACAAAATCATAATTAATCTAAATCGACTCAGAATCAGATAGAATATGATGGGCATGTTTACATCTTTTACTAATCAAAGCACTTGCGCGCACACCGGCAAAACTCTCCACCCGCTCTGTCTTCATAGCAAAGGAAGCGAACCATAGAAAATTTAGTACTAGGGTTTCTTCAACTTCCATACTAAGAATGAATGTAATGTATCATGACAACTTTCCCTAACCCATGAAACAAGTATGCATGTTATTACTTTTAGTGCCTCTACGAGTCATGATCCTGACCTCCGGGACAATATGTAACACATTTTGCAACTGATAGTAGTTCACAGAAACTCATTTTTAATAAAATATAGCGTCCTAACTCCTAGTTAGTTCCAAAACTGCCCAAATTTTACACACCTCATCTTACTGAGGACACTGGACATCTCCTCTCTTCTTCCTCTTCGCCCTCTTGTGGGTACCCAACTTTTGCTTCGCCACCTTCAGGGCACAGTTGTCCTTGCCAACCCTGAGAAGCTTAGTGATACGCTTCTCATATGGAGCAAACCCAGCGACCTCCCTGATCAAGTTCCTGACGAAATGCACCCTCTTGGTACCTTTCTGCAAACCAAAATGGTAACCGATCAAAATAATGAAAATGAAAAACTTAAACAGGAGTAAACATCGCAATAATATGATTTCTTACTACCACAAAAGATCTATTGCACTTGAGAATGAAGGAATTGTCACATATTCAACAAATTCAGAATCTAAACTTAATTTCGTCTACCAAATAAACTAGAACACCTCAAATCCAGTCTGCTAAGAGTATTTATTTATCTACACTACATAGTCAAAGAAATTTCTAAAGAAAGCCCAAAACATGATGCCCATGGGCATGTCATATACATATCTTCAAATGACCAGCTGAGCAAAGCGAGGTGATCATTATTAGCAAGATGAAATATTTCACCGATTAACCAACTAGCTTTCCTGGATCAGTCGAAAGGAAAGACACAAAATTCCTCCAATAGAAACGGCCGCACACTTTAGATTCACCAAAACCAGCAGCAAGCCATGATCTACGGAAAACTCGCCGTTGGTCCATATCGAAGCAAGCAAGCTACCACGCCACACAATCTACCAACAAGAAATCGAGCCTAATGCTTGAAACCCGCACAGATCAACCGAACAGCATAGGCACAAGCACAACAGCACCAGCGTCATCTGTATGCAAGATGTGTCTCGGATATCAGCACAGGCACAAGCACAACAGCTCTGCAAGGCTTGATTTAACACACTAAGGAACATTATTGATTTAGCAAGTGCAGAATACCATTACAATGCTCAATTCAACTAACAGAATCATCCTGAGACAAGTTTATACGAACAATCAGGAACATGAAGTGCAGCACAACAAGTCGATCTACCATATCTATTAGTTGCATCTAATTAGGCACCCCGAAACCCTACCGGACGGAGAATGGCCTGAACAACGAGATAGCACGGCGCTGGGTTTCGGAACCTGAAGGGGAAGGGACCGCGCCTGATGGCAGTAGTCGTGTTACCTGCGCCTGCTTCGCCCTCACGTACGGGGAATCCGCCGCCGCCGGCGCCCTCGGCAGCCGGGAGCATCTGCTGCTGCTCACCGGTGGGGTGACGTGGTAAGAGCAGCAGCTGGCGCTCAGGTGCGGGGTGAAGTGGCTCCTTGGGACGGCCGGCCGCCGGGTGCTGGCTCCACCTCTCGTCATGGTGGTGGCGGCGCCCCCCCTCCGGGGTGGCGGCACCTCCCTCCCGCTGGTGGCGGCGCCACCCTCGAGGTGGCTGCTCAAAAGGATCTACGGAGAGGGAGGGGAAAGGATGCCGGCAGTGGAGTGGAGGCCGGGGTGGTCGCTCGTGGTTGCAGGAAGATGTGCCCGTCGGATCTGACCGAAAGAGACAGAGGAGGCCGGTGAGGTTGGGCGGCTCGCTTGATCTGCTGAGGGGGCGACTGGGTGGTGGAAGGGAGGGGCGACGGAGGAGGAATCTAGATCGAAGGGGCGGTGTGAGGAGATGGGGATGAGGGAGGAAGGGGCGATGGGGGAGGGTCGATCTGAGCTAGGGTTTGAGCTGCGGGTGGGGGATATCTCTTTTTTTTTTCTTTTTTTTCTGTAGATAGATAGATGGATGGATGGATGGATGTGGGATGGAGAGATGGATGGATGGATGGACGCCATGTCATCGATCCGTGGACAGAGTTATGATTGGTTCAGAAAATCAGTGATGTAAAATAGTTTTCAAGTACTAAAAATAGAGGGATTTTGTGAAGTAGCTATCAAATATATTTTGCAAAAGGGCACCACACAAATTTTCACTAGAGTTAGACAACATTTTATGGATTAGGACCAATTTGTATGCATTTTTCATATTTCTAGCTATTTTTAATCATTTTTTGAGTGGCAAAAATGTTTTTTTGTAAAGAACCTACCAAATAATTGTTGCAAAATTGCACCAAATCAATTTTCTAAAATATTAGGTCATACGTAATACACAATTGACCAAATGGTCGGGTGTCAAAAGTTTTCATCCACCTCTCGTGAAAAAGACAAATTTATGCCGGTTCAGTTGGAAGCGGGTCAAATTTGAACTACAGCTGCGGTGCCTCATAGTTTGCACTTTAGTTTTTCAAACATCATTTTTAGGTACAAAAGTATCTATTTAATCAGAGAAACACCAAAAAAAATCCAAGATTCAACCACTAGATAGGAACGGTTATGCCTGCCGTTTTGACCGCATTTTGAAACGGGCATAACAAATTAAAAAAAAACAAAAAATTGGAAAACATTCGCATTGTGTCATTATATGTGACCAAGTTATTTGCAAAAATTATAAACTTGTAATATGGCAATTCTTTTAAAAAAGTGTTCTCAGAAATGAGCTATCATGTGTGAAGATTCATGGCTTTCAAGCCAAATGATCAATCTTATGGCCACATTCATGACATAGTTTGTTCAAATGATCTATCGTGCACAAAGGGGAATCTTGGAATGACAAAATGGTTGGGTGTCCAAAGCTTTTATCCACCTCTGGTGAAAAAGACAAATTTCCGCCGGTTCAGTTGGAAACGGGTTAAATTTGAACTACGGCTGCCTCATAGTTTGCTATTTATTTTTTCCAAAGTTCATTTCTAGGTACAAAAGTATCTATTTAATCAGAGAAACACCAAAGGTTTTCCAAGATTCAACCACTAGCTAGGAACGGTCAAGCCCGTCGTTTTGACCGCATTTTGAAACGGGCATAAAAATTCAAAAAAAATAAAAAAATTGGAAAACCTTCGCATTGTGTCATTATATGTGACCAAGTTGCTAGGAAAAATAATAAACTTGTAATACGGCAATTATTTTTAAAAAGTGTTCTCAGAAACGAGCTATCATGTGTGGAGATCAATGGCTTTCAAGCCAAATGATCAATCTTATGGCCACATTCATGGCATAGTTTGTTCGAATGATCTCATATTGTGCACAAGGGTGCATATTGGAATTCCAAACAATGTTGCCTAAGGGAGTTTTCATTTTCTTTGCACGGAAAATTCATTTTCCATTTTCCGAGTGCCCGAAATGAGTATTTTTTTTGTGAAGGACCTACCATATATTTGTTGCAAAATTGGACCAAATCAATTTTCTAAAATACTAGGCCGTATTTAATGCACAATTGACAAAATGGTTGGGTGTCAAAAGCTTTGATCCATCTCTGGTGAAAAAGACAAATTCCCGCCGATTCAGCAGGAAGCAGGTCAAATTTGAACTGTAGCTGCCTCATAGTTTGCTATTTATTTTTTCCAAAAATCATTTCTAGGTCAGTAAGTATCTATTTAAGCATAAATACATGGTTTGGTGGTGATACATTGAGGTTTGGACGGTGGCCCAGGGCCCCAACTCCAAAGCGCGTAGACTCGCATGCGCGCCGCGTGGTCACCACATGACTGTGGCGTTGCCATGCGTTCTAGGAAGCCTAGGCATGTCTAGTAGGTTTGGCACTCCCAAGGTAGATGCTTGGAATAAAATAACAACAGAAGAATCTCACGAGGAGACCGAACAATGCTCAAACATGAATTAGCACCCAAGTGTTTGATTAGTGGTACGAGAAATGCACATGGCCAATGGGCCTGAGTTTTGGCCGAGGATGATCATCTACTAAGCACACTATCTTGGAAAATTTGCAGCTCAAATGGAGGAGTCTAGTTGTCACTTTCTTTGCAATGTACCACACTGGACAGAAATATGAATGTTGAAGCCACACTCACATGTATTGTTAGATGGGGCTCAAAGTTTGTGGAGAGCAATGATTTGGGAATATAGAAGATGTGGCAAAAATTCAGTTCATTAGGATATGCCTAGCTAGTACTTCCTTCACAACAGCTCGAGTTGAACAAAAACTTTGGAAATTTGTCGAGGAAGATTTACCAGGCAAATGGAGTTGAATATTGTCATGAGGCAATGATTTGGATAGTAAAGAATGCCCAATTTTTTTGAGAATTTTGGGAATGACAGAAATATAGGTTGCTTCACAACCTAGGGAAAAAATTGACACATGGACATGACACATAGGCAAAACTGATGAGGTGGCGCCTAGTCATAGCAATAAGTACCAATGCATCCACGTTCACAACCTCATGACCATTTATATTGGTCGTAATCAGGTAGAAATAAGGTCATTGGCCACTCTTGTCTGCTTTGTGACCATTTGGTGTAAGAAATTTCAGGGTTTGAGCCCTTCCAAGCGAAATGGCCGTGGATTTACAACCAATTCAGCTGGGGTCACTAAGAGAATGTCACAAGTTGACATATTTCTTGTAGTGGAAGGAACTGGGCATCGGAGCAACTACGTGCTCCTTAGTCCGGGTCCCTGATTTTTTCCATCGCATCGCTCGCCAAAGGCAGGCACCAAAGGCAAGATGTAGCAATAGTTGTCTTTACCCCAGTTTTGGCATACATGGTGGACGGCCTTAGTGCTATTAGTTCTATGTTACTAAATTTTTGCATGTACACACCTGTTAGTATTAATTTGCTGTCATTCAAACATTGTAGCTATGTTGTTGTTGTTATATTTACCTTCCTCATAAAATGTTCAATTTGTTATTTATTGTACATGAGTAAGAACTTGTAGCGTCGTTGTAGTTAATTATAGCTTTTGATGTTCCAGAATTTGGTTGTTGTCTCAGTAGCAGTTAATTCATTTGCACATTGATCTTTCTGAGAAGATATGTCATAATTAACACGTTTCTTCAGTTTTTCAAAATAAGCATTGGTGATTTTCTATGTTGCTATAAAGCCATTTCCCCTATAATTGTTACTGATCTGGTTTTAAATATTGTAGTATGAACGGAAGTGTTCTTACTTGGAGTGGGTTGATCGAGAGTGGCCACAGTCTTTGAAGATGTGCCTAGCGAAGCTCTGGAGTATGTATGAGGAAGAGAACAGACGTAGGCTTAGAGAAACTGTTGTCAACGCTGAAGAATATGTGAAGATGAGGGATAAAAAGTTGAAGGTGGAGAATGAGCTCAGATTTTTTTTAAATCAGACTTTGCTAAGATGGTGTTGGCGAAGGAGGAGGCACTTTCCCAGTTGGCCCGTGCAAAACAGGTTCTTACTGAACTGAAAGCAGAGGTGGATAAGACGAGCCTAGATGATCTCGATTAGGGAAATGAATATATTGTTCTTATGAAGTTGAACTAGCTATATGTTGTATTGTGATGTTTAATGTAGCTACCGTACTGTGATGTTATAATATATTTATGTGCCTGATATGAAATTGGCAAATAGTTGTTCGATATGAAATGTGAATTCGCGTAATACTGGAATTATTAAATGTAAACTAATAAAATTGCTAAATGTGTCATGGACCTTTGCAAACAGTTCTAGCAGTAAAAGCGCTTGCGATGGATAGCCCAATGCCACACCGTTTTCTTCATCAAATCGTGTGTGATATAGTTGATAAAAGCAAACAGTTAACCAAGGTAGACCGTGTGTGATAGTTACATCTTTCACACACGAGCCTACACATAAAACTGTGTGGGATGTACGTAAGGGAAACATTTTCCCTTGATTGACTGTGTGGGATGTACATAAGAATGGAAACGTATTCCTTGGATTAACTGTGTGTGATATACATACGAACGGAAATGTTTTTCTGGGATTCACCGTGTGGGATGTACATACCTAAGGAAATGATTTTATCGGATTACCGTGTGGGATGTACATACCTACGGAAATGATTGGGTTTCGATGCCACGCCCGATCGCACACGGCCCCAGCCTGTTTCCCAGGAGGGCCTATCCCCGACAATTTCTGGGTCGTGTGGGAAGGACCCCCCTATCGCCCACACTCACTTGGCGACGGTTCCAAATGCCATCACGGAAAGGGGTTAAAAACCGTTTGTATAGCACCGACGCGCACCAGTGTAATATCATGGCAAATGTTGTTTAAATAAATAAAAAGTAAAAATTATATATGCAGATGATGACAAATAAGGAGAAAAAACTACTTGTATCATGACAACTACATAAAAATAATGGCAGAAAAACTACCACAGAACATTGAAAATAAGGAGAAAAAACTACTTGTATCATGGCAAATGTTTGTAGCCTATATCATGGATGATCCCTCGATAGGTTATATTAGCTAGGCGACTTGGCAGGAGGATAACAGTAAGCAAGGATTTACCCAGGTTCGGGCTCTGACGGAGGAGATAATACCCTACTCCTGCTTTCAAATATTGCATTGGTGTGCATACAAAGTACAAGAATATACTAATATATTGTGCCTTGTTCTATCGAAGAGCCTGGCCCTGGCTTATATTGAAGGGGAACGTAGTAATTTCAAAAAATTTCCTACGATCACGCAAGACCATGGTGATGGCATAGCAACGAGAGGGAGAGTGTCCGCCCACGCACTCGTACACCGAAAGCGAAGCGTTATAACAACGCTGTTGATGTAGTCGACGCCTTCACGATCCGACCGATCCAAGCACCGAACGTCACGGCACCTCCGAGTTTTGCACACGCTCAGCTCGATGACGATCCCGGACTCCGATCCAGCAAAGTGTCGGGATGAGTTCCACAAGACGATGGCGTGGTGACGATGATGATGTTCCACCGACGCAGGGCTTCGCTTAAGCTCCGCGACGATATGACTTCTCCGGCGCAGGCTTCGCTAAGCTCCGCGACGATATGACCGAAGTGGAATATGGTGGAAGGGGCACCGACACGGCTAAGGAACGATCCGTAGATCAACTTGTGTGTCATGGGGTGCCCCCTGCCCCGTATATAAAGGAGCCAAGGGGAGGGGCCGCCGGCCAAGGAGGCGCGGCCAGGAATCCTACTCCCGGGAGTAGGATTCCCCCAATCCTAGTTGGAATAGGATTCCCGAGAGGAAAGAGAGAGAGGGGCGGCCCACCTTTCCTAGTCCTAATAGGACTAGGGAAGGGGAGGCGCGCGCCACCTAGGGCTGGCCCTTTCTCCTTTCCGCCAAGGCCCACTATGGCCCATATAGTTCCGGGGGTTCCGGTAACCTCCCGGTACTCCGGTAAATTCCCGATTTCACTCGGAACATTTTCGATGTCCAAATGTAGGCTTCCAATATATCAATCTTTATGTCTCGACCATTTCGAGACTCCTCGTCATGTCCGTGATCACATCCGGGACTCCGAACTACCTTCGGTACATCAATACTTATAAACTCATAATGAACTCGTCATCAAACGTTAAGCGTGCGGACCCTACGGGTTCGAGAACTATGTAGACATGACCTAGAACCATTCTCGGTCAATAACCAATAGCGGAACCTGGATGCCCATATTGGTTCCTACATATTCTACGAAGATCTTTATCGGTCAAACCGCATAACAACATACGTTGTTCCCTTTGTCATCGGTATGTTACTTACCCGAGATTCGATCGTCGGTATCCAATACCTAGTTCAATCTCGTTACGGTAAGTCTCTTTACTCGCTCGTAATACATCATCTCACAACTAACTCATTAGTTGCAATGCTTGCAAGGCTTATGTGATGTGTATTACCGAGAAGGCCCAGAGATACCTCTCCGACAATCGGAGTGACAAAACCTAATCTCGATTCATGCCAACTCAACATATACTTTTGGAGACACCTGTAGAGTACCTTTATAATCACCCATTACGCCAGTGATGTTTGGTAGCACACAAAGTGTTCCTCCGGTAAATGGGAGTTGCATAATCTTATAGTTGCAGGAACTTTGTATAAGTCATGAAGAAAGCATAAGCAACATACTAAACGATCAAGTGCTAAGCTAACGAAATGGGTCATGTCAATCACATCATTCTCCTAATGATGTGATCCCATTAATCAAATGACAACACATGTCTATGGTTAGGAAACATAACCATCTTCGATTAATGAGCTAGTCTAGTAGAGGCATACTAGTGACTATCTGTTTGTCTATGTATTCACACATGTATTATGTTTCCGGTTAATACAATTCTAGCATGAATAATAAACATTTATCATGATATAAGGAAATAAATAATAACTTTATTATTGCCTCTAGGGCATATTTCCTTCAGTCTCCCACTTGCACTAGAGTCAATAATCTAGATTACACAGTAATGATTCTAACACCCATGGAGTCTTGGTGCTGATCATGTTTTGCTCGTGGAAGAGGCTTAGTCAACGGGTCTTTAAAATTCAGATCCGTATGTATTTTGTAAATCTCTATGTCTCCCACTTGGACTTGGTCCCGAATGGAATTGAAGCGTCTCTTGATATGCTTGGTCCTCTTGTGAAATCTGGATTCCTTTGCCAAGGCAATTGCACCAAGATTGTCACGAAGATCTTCATTGGTCCCGATGCACTAGGTATGACACCTAGATCGAAATGAACTCTTTCATCCGACTCCTTCATTTGCTGCTTCGAAGCAGCTATGTACTCCGCTTCACATGTAGATCCCGCCACGACGCTTTGTTTAGAACTGCACCAACCGACAGCTCCACCGCTTAATAAAAATACGATCCGGTTTGCGATTTAGAATCGTCCGGATCGATGTCAAAGCTTGCATCGACGTAACCATTTACGACTAGCTCTTTGTCACCTCCATATACGAGAAACATATCCTTAGTCCTTTTCGTATTTCAGATGTTCTTGACCGCTGTCCAATGATCCACTCTGGATTACTTTGGTACCTCCTGCCAAGCTTACAGCTAAGCATACGTCAGTCTGGTACACAAGATTGCATACATGATAGAGCCTATGGCTGAAGCATAGGAACATTTTTCATTTTCTCTCTATCTTCTGCTGTGGTCGGGCATTGAGTCCGACTCAATCTTACACCTTGTAATACAGTAAAAACCTTTCTTTGCTGATCCATTTTGAACTTCTTCAAAACTTTATCAAGGTATGTGCTTTGTGAAAGTCCAATTAAGCGCCTTGATCTATCTCTATAGATCTTGATGCCCAATATGTAAGCAGCTTCACCGAGGTCTTTCATTGAAAAACTTTTATTCAAGTATCCTTTTATGCTATCCAGAAATTCTATATCATTTCCAATCAACAATATGTCGTCCACATATAATATCGAAATGCTACAGAGCTCCCACTCACTTTCTTGTAAATACAGGTTTCTCCAAAAGTCTCAGATAAAACCATATGCTTTGATCACACTATCAAAGCGCTTATTCCAACTCCGAGAGGCTTGCACTGCACCATAAATTGATCGTTGAGCTTGCACACTTTGTTAGCATCCTTTGGATCAACAAAACCTTCTGGTTGCATCATATACAACTCTTCTTCTAGAAATCCATTCAAGAATGCAGTTTTACATCCATTTGCCAAATTTCATAATCATAAAATGCGGCAATTGCTAACATGATTCGGACAGACTTAAGCATCGCCACGGGTGAGAAAGTCTCATCGTAGTCAACCCTTGAACTTGTCGAAAACCTTTTGCAACAAGTCGAGCTTTGTAGACAGCTACATTACCATCGGCGCCGGTCTTCTTCTTAAAGATCCATTTATTCTCAATAGCTTGCCGATCATCGGGCAAGTCTACCAAAGTCCATACTTTGTTCTCATACATGGATCCCATCTCAGATTTCATGGCTTCAAGCCATTTTGTGGAATCTGGGCTCACCATCGCTTCTTCATAGTTCGTAGGTTCACCATGATCTAGTAGCATGACTTCCGAATAGGATTACCGTACCACTCAGTGCGGATTTTATTCTGGTTGATCTACGGTTCAAGGACAACTTGATCTGAAGTTTCATGATCATTATCATTATCTTCCTCGCTAATCGGTGTAGTTGTTACGTAAACTGATTTCGTGATGAACTACTTTCCAATAAGGGAGCTGGTACTATTACCTCATCAAGTTCCACTTTCCTCCCACTCACTTCTTTCGAGAGAAACTCCTTCTCTAGAAAGGATCCATTCTTAGCAACGGATGTCTTGCCTTCGGATCTGTGATAGAAGGTATACCCAATTGTCTCCTTTGGGTATCCTATGAAGACACATTTTTCCGATTTGGGTTCAAGCTTATCAGGTTGAAGTTTTTCACATAAGCATCGCAACCCCAAACTTTCGAAGCGACAACTTTGGTTTCTTGCTAAACCATAGTTCATAAGGCGTCGCCTCAACGGATTTTGACGGTGTCCTATTTAACGTGAATGCGGCCGCCTCTAAAGCATAACCCCAAAACGATAGCGGTAAATCGAAATAGACATCATAGATCGCACCATATCTAGTAAAGTACGACACGACGCTCGGACACACCATTACGCTGTGGTGTTCCGGTGGCGTGAGTTGCTAAACTATTCCGCATTGCTTCAAATGTAGACCAAACTCGAACTCAAATATTCTCCTCCACGATCAGATCGTAGAAACTTTATTTTCTTGTTACGATGATTTTCAACTTCACTCTGAAATTCTTTGAACTTTTCAAATGTTTCAGATTTATGCTTCATCAAGTAGATATACCCGTATCTGCTTAAATCATCTGTGAAGGTGAGAAAATAACGATATCCACCACGAGCTTCAACATTCATCGGACCACATACATCCGTATGTATGATTTCCAATAAGTCTGTTGCTCTCTCCATACAACCGAGAACGGTGTTTTAGTCATCTTGCCCATGAGGCATGGTTCGCAAGTACCAAGTGATTCATAATCAAGTGATTCCAAAAGTCCATCTGTATGGAGTTTCTTCATGCGTTTACACGATATGACCTAAACGGCAATGCCACAAATAAGTTGCACTATCATTATCAACTCTGCATCTTTTGGCTTCGACATTATGAATATGTGTATCACTACTGTCGAGATTCAACAAGAATAGACCATTCTTCAAGGGTGCATGACCATAAAAGATATTACTCATATAAATAGAACAACCATTATTCTCTGATTTAAATGAATAACCGTCTCGCATCAAACAAGATCCAGATATAATGTTCATGCTCAACGCCGCACCAAATAACAATTATTTAGGTCTAAAACTAATCCGAAGGTAGATGTAGAGGCAGCGTGCCGACCGCGATCACATTGACTTTGGAACCATTTCCCACGCCAGATCGTCACCTCGCCCTTTGCGGTGCTCGTCTATTCCGTAGTCCCTGCTTCGAGTTGCAAATATTAGCAATGTAACCAAGATCAAATACCAGTGCTACTACGAGCTCTAGTAAGGTACACATCAATAACATGTATATCACATATACCTTTGTTCACCTTGCCATCCTTCTTATCCGCCAAATACTTGGGGCAGTTCCGCTTCCAAAGGTCCACCGCTTGCGGAAAACACTCGATTTCAGGCTTAGGTCCAGACTTGGGTTTCTTCTCTTGAGCAGCAACTTTCTTGCTGTTCTTGAAGTTTCCTTCTTCTTCCCTTTGCCCTTTTCTTGAAACTAGTGGTCTTGTTGACCATCAACACTTGATGCTCTTTCTTGATTTCTACCTCCATGCTTTTAGCATTGCGAAGAGCTCAGAATTGTCTTAGTCATCCCTTGCATATTATAGTTCATCACGAAGCTCTTGTAGCTTGGTGGCGTGATTGGAGAATTTCATCAATGACACTATCATCCGGAAGATTAACTCCCAGCTGAATTAAGTGATTATTATACCCGGACATTTTGAGTATGTGCTCACCGATGTAACTATTCTCCTCCATCTTGCAGCTATAGAACTTATTAGAGACTTCATATCTCTCAATCCGGGCATTTGCTTGAAATATTAACTTCAACTCCTGGAACATCTCATATGCTCCATGACGCTCAAAACGCCGTTGAAGACCCGGTTCTAAGCCGTAAAGCATGGCACATCGAACTATAGAGTAGTCATCGCTTTGCTCGCCAGACGCTCACAACTTCGGCGTTGCTCTCGCAGCAGGCACGGCACCCAGCGGTGCTTCCAGACGTAATTCTTCTCGCAGAATGAGGATAATCCTCAAGTTATGGACCCATCCGTGTAATTGCTACCATCATCTTTCAACTTTGCTTTCTCAAGGAACGCATTAAAATTCAACGGAACAACAAAGACGAGCCATCTATCTACAAGAAACATAGACAAGCAAAATACTATCGGTACTAAGTTCATGATAAATTTAAGTTCAATTAATCATATTAAAAACTCCCACTTAGATGACATCTCTCTAGTCATCTAAGTGTTTACGTGATCCAAATCAACTAAACCATGTCCGATCATCACGTGAGATGGAGTAGTTTCAATGGTGAACATCACTATGTTGATCATATCTACTATATGATTCATGCTTGACCTTTCGGTCTCCGTGTTCCGAGGCCATATCTGCATATGCTAGGCTCGTCAAGTTTAACTCGAGTATTCTGCGTGTGCAAAACTGGCTTGCACCCGTTGTAGATGGACGAGAACTTATCACACCCGATCATCACGTGGTGTCCGGGTACTACTTAACTTTTAGCAACGGTGCATACTCGGGAGAACACTTCTTGATAATTTTAGTGAGAGATCATCTTATAATGCTACCGTCAATCAAAGCAAGATAAGATGCATAAAGGATAAACATCACATGCAATCAATATAAGTGATATGATATGGTCATCATCATCTTGTGCTTGTGATCTCCATCTCCGGCACCGCCATGATCACCATCGCCACCGGCGCGACACCTTGATCTCCATCGTAGCATCGTTGTCGCCTCGCCAACTATTGCTTCTACGACTATCGCTCTCGCTTAGTGATAAAGTAAAGCAATTACATGGCTTTTGCATTTCATACAATAAAGCGACAACCATATGGCTCCTGCCAGCCATGCCGATAACTCGTTACAAAACATGATCATCTCATACAATAAAATATAGCATCACGCCTTGACCACATCACATCACAACATGCCCTGCAAAAACAAGTTAGACGCCCTCTACTTTGTTGTTGCAAGTTTTACGTGGCTGCTACGGGCTGAGCAAGAACCGTTTTACCTCGCATCAAAACCACAACGATAGTTTGTCAAGTTGGTGCTGTTTTAACCTTCGCAAGGACCGGCGAGCCACACTTGGTTCAACTAAAGTGAGAGAGACAGACACCCTCCGGTCACCTTTAAGCAACTAGTGCTCGGGCGGTGAAACCAGTCTCGCGTAAGCGTCACGCGTAATGTCGGTCCGGCCGCTTCATCTCACAATACCGCTGAACCAAAGTATGACATGCTGGTAAGCAAGATGACTTATATCGCCCACAACTCACTTGTGTTCTACTCGTGCATATGACATCAACGCATAAAACCAGGCTCGGATGCCATCAAGGGGAACGAGTAATTTCAAAAATTTCCTACGATCACGCAAGACCATGGTGATGGCATAGCAACGAGAGGGAGAGTGTCCGCCCACGCACTCTCGTGAGACCGAAAGCGAAGCGCTATAACAACGCTGTTGATGTAGTCGACGCCTTCACGATCCGACCGATCCAAGCACCGAACGACGGCACCTCCGAAGTTCGCACACGCTCAGCTCGATGACGATCCCGGACTCCGATCCAGCAAAGTGTCGGGATGAGTTCCACAAGACGACGGCGTGGTGACGATGATGATGTTCCACCGACGCAGGGCTTCGCTTAAGCTCCGCGACGATATGACTTCTCCGGCGCAGGGCTTCGCCTAAGCTCCGCGACGATATGACCAAGTGGAATATGGTGGAAGGGGCACCGCACACGGCTAAGGAACGATCCGTAGATCAACTTGTGTGTCATGGGGTGCCCCTGCCCCGTATATAAAGGAGCCAAGGGGAGGGGCCGGCCGCCAAGGGAGGCGCGCAGGAGTCCTACTCCTCCGGGAGTAGGATTCCCCTCAATCCTAGTTGGAATAGGATTCCCGAGGGGAAAGAGAGAGAGGGGGCCGGCCCACCTTTCCTAGTCCTAATAGGACTAGGGGAAGGGGGGAGGCGCGCGGCCACCTAGGGCTGGCCCTTTCTCCTTTCCGCCAAGGCCCACTATGGCCCATATAGTTCCCGGGGGGGTTCCGGTAACCTCCCGGTACTCCGGTAAATTCCCGATTTCACTCGGAACATTTTCGATGTCCAAATGTAGGCTTCCAATATATCAATCTTTATGTCTCGACCATTTCGAGACTCCTCATCATGTCCGTGATCACATCCGGACTCGAACTACCTTCGTACATCAATACTTATAAACTCATAATGAACTCACATCGAACGTTAAGCGTGCGGACCCTACGGGTTCGAGAACTATGTAGACATGACCTAGAACCATTCTCGGTCAATAACCAATAGCGGAACCTGGATGCCCATATTGGTTCCTACATATTCTACGAAGATCTTTATCGGTCAAACCGCATAACAACATACGTTGTTCCTTTGTCATCGGTATGTTACTTACCCGAGATTCGATCGTCGGTATCCAATACCTAGTTCAATCTCGCTACGGTAAGTCTCTTTACTCGTTCCGTAATACATCATCTCACAACTAACTCATTAGTTGCAATGCTTGCAAGGCTTATGTGATGTGTATTACCGAGAAGGCCCAGAGATACCTCTCCGACAATCGGAGTGACAAAACCTAATCTCGATTCGTGCCAACTCAACATATACTTTTGGAGACACCTGAGAGTACCTTTATAATCACCCGATTACGCCAGGATGTTTGGTAGCACACAAAGTGTTCCTCCGTAAACGGAGTTGCATAATCTTATAGTTGCAGGAACTTTGTATAAGTCATGAAGAAAGCATAAGCAACATACTAAACGATCAAGTGCTAAGCTAACGAAATGGGTCATGTCAATCACATCATTCTCCTAATGATGTGATCCCATTAATCAAATGACAACACATGTCTATGGTTAGGAAACATAACCATCTTCGATTAATGAGCTAGTCTAGTAGAGGCATACTAGTGACTATCTGTTTGTCTATGTATTCACACATGTATTATGTTTCCGGTTAATACAATTCTAGCATGAATAATAAACATTTATCATGATATAAGGAAATAAATAATAACTTTATTATTGCCTCTAGGGCATATTTCCTTCATATATAACATACCGGGGGTCCTAGGTTTACAAATCTAAGTCAGCTACGTCGGTGGAGGTAGAGTCCTCCACGGCTCCATATCTTTGGCTTGTACTTCAAGTCTTCTAGAGTCTTCTTATAATCCGCCATGGGCCACCAATGTGGCCCATGACAGAACTGGCCTAGGGGTCCTCAGCCCGGCCCACTAGACCGGGAACTAGCATGGTGAGGGGCCCCTCGGCGGGGAGACCATTAGTAGCCCTTGAACATGTCTTCTAACTTGGCCACACCTCCGAAACTTCGAGTTGCACTTCATCTCCAATCGTCGGGCTTGAAACAGGTTCAACGAAGCGTCCCCTAAAATTTCCTTAACGCAGCCGACCTCTTAATTGTCGGGTTGCCTCCAAGGTGACGTAAATCACCCCAATCTTGAAAATGTCGAGGGACATGGCCAACCTGTACACAAGATTTATTTATCGCACAGGTAGGACAATGCCAAGTACCTAAACGAGTTCATGGACACCAATAAGAAATGGCAGGAGGAATGGTT
The DNA here is from genome assembly GCA_021605205.1 of Aegilops longissima. Lineage (NCBI taxonomy): Eukaryota > Viridiplantae > Streptophyta > Magnoliopsida > Poales > Poaceae > Aegilops > Aegilops longissima. The sequence goes on from CM038678.1 coordinate 556,371,153, forward strand.
TTATATCCCGGATATGTCACTAGAAGATCATCGGCCTGAAATCGCCACTCCATTCACCCTGACTCCCCTGACCAGATGCCACTCCTGCAGCCCGAAGAACAACCCCGAAGAATTTAGGTCGACCCAAAATTTGAGCGATAAGGTGCCCAAGCTGGTTGACAGGGGCCTCACTCTAGTGGATGTGATGCACGTGGCCCTCAACCGAGACATGCATCCTGTTGCTCCAAGCTCAAGCACATCTGATGTGGATGTATGATAAACCACAAGTATAGGGGATCAATTGTAGCCTCTTTTGATAAGTAAGAGTGTCGAACCCAACGAGGAGCTAAAGGTAGAACAAATATTCCCTCAAGTTCTATCGACCACCGATACAACTCTTCGCACACTTGGCGTTCGCTTTACCTAGAACAAGTATGAAACTAGAAGTACTTTGCAGGTGTTTTTGGATAGGTTTGCAAGATAATAAAGAGAGCGTGAATAAAAACTAGGGGCTTTTTAGATAAAGACACAACTAAATTAGTTTTAGTAGAGAGCTTTTTGTTACGAGAAAATTATTTGTCCCTAGGCAATCGATAACTAGACCAGTAATCATTATTGCAATTTTATTTGAGGGAGAGGCATAAGCTAACATACTTTCTCTACTTGGATCATATGCACTTATGATTGGAACTCTAGCAAGCATCCGCAACTACTAAAGATCGTTAAGGTAAAACCCAACCATAGCATTGAAGCATCAAGTCCCCTTTATCACATACGCAAACAACCTACTTACTCGGGTCTGTGCTTCTGTCACTCACGCCACCCACCATAAGAAAATCATGAACATATTGCAAACCCTACAGCGGGAATCCCTCACACATGCGCGACACGGAGAGCTCCATAGGACAACACCAATAATTAAAAATAAAACTCAAACCAATCTTGATCATCAAATAACCCATAGGAAAAAACAGATCTACTCAAACATCATAGGATAGCCATACATCATTGGGAAACAATATATAGCGTTGAGCACCATGTTTAAGTAGAGATTACAGTGGATAAGAGAGAGGTTACACCGCTGCATAGAGGGGGGAAGAGTTGGTGATGATGGCGGTGAAGTTATTGGTGAAGATTGCGGTGATGATGATGACCACGGCAGCATTCCGGCGCCACCACAAGAGAAGGGGACAGGGGGGCCCTTCGTCTTCTTCTTCCTTGACCTCCTCCCTAGATGGGACAAGGGTTTCCCCTCTGGTCCTTGGCCTCCACGGCGTGGGAGGGGAGAGAGCCCCTCCGAGATTGGATATGTCTCTCTGTCTCTCTCTGTTTCTGCGTTCTGGTTTGCTGCCCTTTCACCGTTTCGTATATATATATATGGAGATCCGTAACTCCGATTGGACTGAAATCTTCGCCGTGATTTTTTTTCTAAAAATTAGCTTTCTTGCGGACGAAGAAGGGCATCAACCGCCTTATGGGGGCCCCATGAGGGTCAGGGGCCGCCCCCTGCCTCGTGCCTCCCTCGGGCACCGTCTCGCGTGGATTTCTCTTCTCATATTCTCCGAATATTCCAAAAATAATCTCCGTCCGTTTTTATCCCGTTTGGACTCCGTTTGATATGGATATTCTGCGAAACAAAACATGCAACAAACAGAACTGCACTGGCAATCGGATCAATATGTTAGTCCCAAAAATAGTATAAAAAGTTGCCAAAAGTATATGAAAGTTGAATAATATTGGCATGGAACAATCAAAAATTATAGATACGATGGAGACGTATCAGCATCCCCAAGCTTAATTCCTGCTCGTCCTCGAGTAGGTAAATGATAAAAAGATAATTTTTTGATGTGAAATGCTACCTAGCGTAATCTTGATCATGTATCTAATCATGGCATGAATATTAAGACACGAGTGATTCAAAGCAATAGTCTATCATTTGACATAAAAACAATAATACTTCAAGCCTACTAATAAAGCAATCATGTCTTTTCAAAATAACATGGCCAAAGAAAGTTATCCCTACAAAATCATATAGTCTGGCTATGCTCCATCTTCACCACACAAAATATTCACATCATGCACAACCCCGATGACAAGCCGAGCAATTGGTTCATACTTTTTAACGCGCTTCAGCTTTCAACCCTCACGCAACACATGAGCACAAGCCATGGATATAGCACTATAGGTGGAATAGAATATGATGATGGGGGTTATGTGGAGAAGACAAAAAAGGGGAAAGTCTCACATCGATGCGGCTAATCAACGGGTTATGGAGATGCCCATCAATTGATGTCAATGTGAGGAGTAGGGATTGCCATGCAACGGATGCACTAGAGCTATAAGTGTATGAAAGCTCAAACTGGAAACTAAGTGGGTGTGCATCCAACTTGCTTGCTCATGAAGACCTCGGGCATTTGAGGAAGCCCATCATCGGAATATACAAGCCAAGTTCTATAATGAAAATTCCCACTAGTATATAAAAGTGATAACTCAAGATACTCTCTATATGAAGAACATGGTGCTACTTTGAAGCACAAGTGTGGTAAAAGCATAGTAACATTGCCCCTTCTCTATTTTTCTCTCATTTTTTTTCTTTTTCTTCTTTTTTTTGGGCCTTCTCTTTTTTTGGCCTTTCTCCCTTTTTTCGTCCGGAGTCTCATCCCGACTTGTGGGGGAATCATAGTCTCCATCATCCTTTCCTCACTGGGGAAATGCTCTAATAATGATGATCATCACACTTTTATTTACTTACAACTCAATATTACAACTCGATACTAGAACAAAGATATGACTCTATATGAATGCCTCCGGCGGTGTACCGGGATGTGCAATGATCTAGCATAGCAATGACATCAAAAAACGGACAAGTCATGAAAACATCATGCTAGCTATCTTACGATCATGCAAAGCAATATGACAATAAATGCTCAAGTCATGTATATGATGATGATGGAAGTTGCATGGCAATATATCTCGGAATGGCTATGGAAATGCCATGATAGGTAGGTATGGTGGCTGTTTTGGTGAAGATATAATGAGGCTTATGTGTGATAGAGCGTATCTTATCACGGGGTTTGGATGCACTGGCGAAGTTTGCACAAACTCTCGAGGTGAGAAAGGGCAATGCACGGTACCGAAGAGGCTAGCAATGATGGAAGGGTGAGAGTGCGTATAATAGATGGACTCACATTAGTCATAAAGAACTCATATACTTATTGCAAAAGTTTATTAGCCCTCGAAGCAAAGTACTACTACGCATGCCCCTAGGGGATAGATTGGTAGGAAAGACCATCGCTCGTCCCCGACCGCCACTCATAAGGAAGACAATCAATAAATACCTCATGCTCCGACTTCGTTACATAACGTTTCACCATACGTGCATGCTACGGGAATCAAAAACCTCAACACAAGTATTTCTACTAATCCACAACTACCCACTAGCATGACTCTAATATCACCATCTTTATATCGCCAAACTATTGCAAGGAATCAAACATATCATATTCAGTGATCTACAAGTTTTATGTAGGATTTTATGACTAACCATGTGAATGACCAGTTCCTGTCATCTCTCTAAATAGATATAAGTGAAGCAAGAGAGTTTAATTCTTTCTACAAAAGATATGCCCACGCTCTAACAAATATAAGTGAAGCAAAAGAGCATTCTACAAATAGCGGTTTTCTATGTAAAGAGAAACAGGCAATCCAAACTTCAAAAGATATAAGTGAAGCACATGAAGCATTCTATAAAGCCATACTCAAAAGATATAAGTGAAGTGCAAAGCGCATTCTATAAATCAACCAAGGACTATCTCATACCAGCATGGTGCATAAAATAAAAATGAAAACTAAATGCAAAAGATGCTCCAAGATTACACATATCGCATGAACGAAACGAATCTGAAAACATACCGGTACTTGTTGAAGAAAGAGGAGATGCCTTCCGGGGCATACCCAAGCTTAGACGCTTGAGTCTCCTTGAATATTTACTTGGGGTGCCTTGGTCATCCCCAAGCTTGATCTGTTGCCTCTCTTCCCTCTCCTCACATCGAGACCTTCTCGATCATCGAACACTTCATCCACACAAAACTTCAACAGAAAACTCGGTAAGATCCGTTAGTATAATAAAGCAAATCACTACTCTAAGTACTGTTGCAAACCAATTCATATTTTGTTTTTGCATTGTGTCTACTGTAATATAACTTTTTCATGGCTTAATCCACTGATATAAATTGATAGTTTCATCAAAACAGGCAAACTATGCATCAAAAATAGAATATAATAATCTGAACATTCACCATACTTCTGATACTTGAAAACTTCTGCCAAAATTAGGAAAAATAAAAAATTTGAATAGAAAGACAGTGCAAAAAGAATCAGAACCATTTGACGTTCTAGTAAAAAATGTAAAATCCCGCACTACAGCCAAAGTTTCTGTCCTGCACCGTACAAACCAACAAGCATTGTAAACATCCTAAAGGCAAACCTTGGCACATTATTTTTATAATACAATGGAATTGTACAAGGGGATAATTATTTTTATTGAAAATTTTCTGTAATCAAGATTCACAAAGTTTCCATGAGCATGAACAAAGTTCAAGGAGCTCCCCCACTTCAACCATGCTTATCTCTCTCACTTTCACTTTCCTTTTTGAAAACGTTTTGGGTTCCCCTCTTTATTTTTTTGTTTTTAAACTTTATAAAAGCACTCAACAGAAATAAATGAATCTCTAAAACTTCCGGTTGTCTCCCTGGCAGCGCTTTCTTTAAAGCCATTAAGCTAGGCATATAGTGCTCAAGTAATGGATCCACCCGGATCCCAAGGTATATCAAAGCCAATTTTAATTAGAAATGATTTGGCATTTAGTAGTGAGCACAAAGTAACATAAATCAAGCAATGATGAAGTCTAACTCTCTTCCTATGCATCGGCATGTCATAAAATAGCAATTCATGCACACATAGTAAAGGCCAATGCATAGTATAAACAGTTTCTTGCAATTTTATCGTGTGGGAAACATAGAGAGGTGGAGATATAGTTCCTCTCTCATAATAATTGCAAGTAGGAGCAGCAAGCACATGCATATTATACTCATCAAAATCATCATGTGTAGTAGTAAAAGGCAACCCATCAATATAATCCTTAATAAGCACAAACTTCTCCGATATAGTGTAGTTTGGAGAATTCAAAAAGATAATAGGACTATCATGTGTGGGTGCAATAGCAACAATTTCATGTTTAACATAAGGAACTATAGCAAGTTCATCTCCATAAGAATAATTCATATTGGCATCTTGGCCACAAGCATAGCAAGCATCATCAAAAAGGGATATTTCAAAAGAATCAACAGGATCATAGCATTCATCCTTCGGTAAGCATGAAGGGAAATTAAACAATGTATGAGTTGAAGAGTTACTCTCATTAGAAGGTGGGCACGGGTGATCAATCCGCTCTTCCTCCTTTTGTTCTTCGCTCTCCTCCTCATCTTTTTCATCCAATGAGCTCACAGTTTCATCAATTTCTTCTTCCATAGGTTCCTGCAAAATATTATTCTCTTCTGGGACAGCGGAGACTTTCTCAATAATCGCATCAATATCGGAATTGTATTCATAATTCTCATAACAATATTTAAGGATAGCTAAATTTTCAGGTCTGTAAACAGCATCATAAAGATTTTCATATTCTTTGAACATAGATTCAATTTCATAAGCACCCATAAAAGCAACAAATTCTTCTATTTGTTACACATCATAGTAATCATATATACCTCTAGCATAAGAAGCCAAGGTTTCATTATCATTAAATTTGCATGAAAAGGGAAGGTGTGGAGACTTCATCCTAGAGCAACAAGTATAATCATATCTCAAGCATAGTTGCCTAGCATACCACTTCAACATATAAATTTGATCCCATAATAGTTTCCCTTTTTGAGTCAAGCGATAATCCCTAAAGTATTCACGTTGATCTAACGTGTCTCCCATTACCAAATTGAATGGGGTTTTCTCAGGATTATCAAAGTAGTACGTAATATCTCTCACATAACGAGCATCGAGGGTTTTAGGAGGTTCCCCATCTCCATGAGCAGCAATTACACCTAATTTTTTTGGTATTTCGTGTTCCATATCCCTAACTAAAGATAGAGACAACTTAGAACAGCAAATAAAAATTAATTAGTGATAAAGCAAACAAGCACACACGAGAATATTCACCCCACGCTATTGATCCCCGGCAACGGCGCCAGAAAAAGGTCTTGATAACCCACAAGTATAGGGGATCAATTGTAGCCTCTTTCGATAAGTAAGAGTGTCGAACCCAACGAGGAGCTAAAGGTAGAAAAAATATTCCCTCAAGTTCTATCGACCATCGATACAACTCTATGCACACTTGACGTTCGCTTTACCTAGAACAAGTATGAAACTAGAAGTACTCTGTAGGTGTTTTTGGATAGGTTTGCAAGATAATAAAGAGAGCGTAAATAAAAACTAGGGGCTGTTTAGATAAAGACATAACTAAATTAGTTTTAGTAGAGAGCTTTTTTTTACGAGAAAATTAGTTGTCCCTAGGTAATCGGTAACTAGACCGGTAATCATTATTGCAATTTTATTTGAGGGAGAGGCATAAGCTAACATACTTCTCTACTTGGATCATATGCACTTACGATTGGAACTCTAGCAAGCATCCGCAACTACTAAAGATCATTAAGGTAAAACCCAACCATAGCATTGAAGCATCAAGTCCCCTTTATCCCATACGCAAACAACCTACTTACTCGGGTCTGTGCTTCTGTCACTCACACCACCCACCACAAGAAAATCATGAACATATTGCAAACCCTACAGCGGGAATCCCTCACGCTTGCGCGACATGGAGAGCACCATAGGACAGCATCAATAATAAAAAATGCAAGTCAAACCAATCTTGATCATCAAATAACCCATAGGACAAAACGGATCTACTCAAACATCATAGGATAGCCATACATCATTGGGAAATAATATATAGCGTTGATCACCATGTTTAAGTAGAGATTACAGCGGATAAGAGACAGGTTAAACTGCTGCATAGAGGGGGGAAGAGTTGGTGATGATGGCGGTGAAGTTGTTGGTGAAGATTGCGGTGATGATGATGGCCACGACAGCGTTCCGACGCCACCAGAAGAGAAGGGAGAGGGGGCCCTTCGCCTTCTTCTTCCTTGACCTCCTCCCGGATGGGAGAAGGGTTTCCCCTCGGTCCTTGGCCTCCATGGCGTGGGAGGGCGAGAGCCCCTCCGAGATTGGATCTGCTCTCTGCTCTCTCTCTGCTTCGCGTTACGTCTGCTGCCCTTTCACCGCTTTCAGATATATATGGAGATCTGAATTCGATTGGACTGAAATATTCGCCGTGATTTTTTTTTAAATTAGCTTTTTTGCGGCCGAAGAAGAGCATCAACCACCTTACGGGGGGCCCACGAGGGTCAGGGGCGCGCCCAGGGGGGTGGGGCGCGCCCCCTGCCTCGTGCCTCCCTCGGGCACCGTCTCACGTGGATTTTTCTTCCCATATTCTCCGAATATTCCAAAAATAATCTCCGTTTGTTTTTATCCCGTTTGGACTCCGTTTGATATGGATATTCTGCGAAACAAAAACATGCAACATACAGGAACTGGCACTGGGCACTGGATCAATATGTTAGTCTCAAAATAGTATAAAAAGTTGCCAAAAGTATATGAAAGTTGAATAATATTGGCATGGAACAATCAAAAATTATAGATACGACAGAGACGTATCAATGTACACCGAGGAGATAGACCTGACTAGGGTAATCTGAGATGGATTCTTTGAGGTAAAGTCAATGCGGGAGATGCTTTCCCTGATGTTCAAGGGCAAAGTTGTCGACTTCCCTACGAGCTGTCTAGAGCTCGGTTCCATACCAACTCGATTGTGACTGAGGTAAGTAACTATTCAGAATGTTCCATGTATCTTTTGATTCAGATGATTCAAACTAATACCCCGCTAGCTGATGCACCTATACCACACCTAGGTGGCCGTTGTACATTCCTCCACCCCTCAACCCGAAGGAGACAAGATGGAATTGTTGGTGTGGTAGCGAGTTCCGCTATTTTTTATGTTTGTTGATGCCATATTTTTTTGGTTGTGGATGGTTCTTGAATCTCAATAAGTTAAACTCTCTTTCTTCCTTTCCAAATCTGAGAGATGCCACTTCCCTTTTACAATCTATTTTGGCTCTTGCAGTGTTCAAGAAAGGTCTTCCAAAAATAATTGGACAAAGTTTATCCTCGGGAATTTCCATAACAACAAAATCAATGAGGCAAGTGGAAGTCCCTAAATATGACATAAACACCCAACAAAATACCATAAGGTTTTCTAAATGTACCATCTACTAATCTAATGTCCATGTTTGTGGTCTTGAGTTCACTAAATTGGATTTCATCATGTATCTTAACATAGACAGTGTAAGGCATAACATTAATAGAGGAACCAATATCACAGAGCCCATAATAAGAGGAGCTACCAAAAGATCAAGGTATGACGGGTTTACATGTGTTGGTAGCTTTAATACATGCTTTAGCAAAAGATGTTGTCTCTTTCTCCATTTCCACCACATTATTACTCACCAATTTTTTTTGTTTTTTTTTCACCAGCGTCTAGTTTGAACAACAGATATATGCTTCATTTCTATTCTTATTAGTGTTTTAGCTTTTCATGATCATACTCCAATTATGCTACTCTTTTTGGGAAAGGTAATTTCTGCATACGTTCATAATCACCTTCAATGGGCATCTCTAATGATTCCACCTGAAAGGTTTCTACGACCTCTTCCTCGGGGTCTTCATCAGTGTAACATTCCCGCTGTTCTTTCGACACCTGCAAAAACTTAGCATACCGTTTGGCGACTCATAAACAACATCCGGGTCAAGATAAATTTCACTCAATTTATCAACTCTTCCTGACTTAAGATGAGTTCTTATGCAATCAAAATCTATATCAACTCCTCCATCTCCACCTTCTTCACTCCCCCCAAGCTTCGTGATTGGCATGTATGTTATCTAACAATTCATAAGCTTTAGCAACTTTATTATCACTGGAAGGACCCCCAAAGGCTACACCTAATTCACTTTTACATTCCTTTCTAAGATCTCAATAGAAGAGATTTAGAACTAATCTGGGGCAGTTATCAAGTAGAATACGGTACCTTTGATATGCCTTTACTAGGATCTCACCTAGTCGTTGGCAAAAATTTATGAGCCAACATTGGATTTATATGCTTTTCTTTAAGGATAATAATGAGCCAATAATGCCTTGCATAATACCAAGTATCCAAACTACTTGCAGGTTGAGAAGTACCCATGCTTTCGCCTCATTTTTTACTGTCTGCCCAAAAAAAATTAGTTCCATCTCATCATAAGCGAAACCATTAAAAATCTCGCATATTTCATCAAATAATTGTGGATGTTAGTAAGGGTCCTCATCATCATTACCTTCAAAATGCTTGTCGTGCAATAATTCTAGTAGGCTCGGATTAATCTCATAGATAAACCATCAGGTCTCGGGTCAAACGATGTCAATATATTTCTGATAGGTGGCCCCAACAGCTTCATTGTAGTGAGTTGGTAAAGATGCCCAAACTCAACCATGGTTGATCAGAACCTTCAAACAACTTAGTACACAAAAATAAATCAAACTTAAAACAAAGGCCAAAAGTGTTGAGCTCCTTGGCAATGGCGCCAGAAAAAGCTTGACGTCGTGCAAGTGCAAAAGGTTTGGTTTTAGCCTTTTTGAAGTAAGAGTATCGATTCCACATGGAGCGCAGGAATTGGACTTTGGCTCTCATAGTGATTTAAATTATAGTGCCTGCAAATTAGTTGTGATTCAAAGCAAAGAGGAAAACATAAGTTTAATATATTGAGTTGTTCTTGCGAGCACAAAAATAAAGAGCAAGAGTAAAATAAAAGAGTGTGTGACGTGAGTAACGATACGTATCCGACATATGTACTTTTCCTAATGCTTTTACTCTTGTTTTGGACTCTAATTTGCATGATTTGAATGAAACTAACCTGGACTGACATTGTTTTCAGCAGAACTACCATGGTGTTGTTTTTGTGCAGAAATAAAATTTCTCGGATTGGAACGAAACTTTGCGAGGATTTTTTATACAATAAAAGAGCATTTCTGGGGCCAAGAACCACCGGAGGGGGGCACCTGGGGGGGGGGGGGCACAACCCACCAGGGTGCACCTCCCTCTCCAGGCGCGCCCAGGTGGGTTGTCCCCACCTGGTGGCCCCGTAGACCCTGAAACCGACGCTATAAAAATATATTTTTCTAGAAAAAATCAGGGAGAAAGAATTATAGCGTTCCACGAGACGGATCCGCCACCGTCTCCTATTCTTCATCGGCCAGATCTGGAGTCTTTTGGGGGCTCCGGAGAGGGGGATCTTCGATCTTCGTCATCACCAACACTTCTCCATCGCCAATTCCATGATGCTCCCCACCGGGAGTGAGTAATTCCTTCGTAGGCTCGCTGGTCAATGAGGAGTTGGATGAGATTCATCATGTAATCGAGTTAGTTTTGTTGGCTTGATCCCTAGTCTCCATTATGTTCTGAGATTTATGTTGCTATGACTTTTCCATGCTTAATGCTTGTCACTTTGGGCCCGGGTGCCATGATTTCAGATCTGAACCGTTTATGTTATCACCATTATATGTTTGTTCTAGATCCGATCTTGCAAGTTATAGTCACCTACTACGTGTTATGATCCGGCAACCCCGGAGTGACTATAGTCGGGACACTTCCCGGTGATGACCGTAGTTTGAGGAGTTCATGTATTCACCATGTGTTAATTCTTTGTTCCGGTTCTCTATTAAAAGGAGGCCTTAATATCCCTTAGTTTGCAATTGGACCCCGCTGCCATGGGAGAGTAGGACAAAAGATATCATGCAAGTTCTTTCCATAAGCGCGTATGACTATTTACGGAATACATGCCTACACTATATTTATGAACCGGAGCTAGTGCCGTATCTCCCTAGGTTATAACTGTCACACGATGAATATCATCCAACAATTGCCGATCCAATGCCTACGAATTCCTCTTATATTGTTCTTGCTAAGCTACTACTACTATCGTTACTGTTGCACTTGCTACAAAATCACTGTCACCACTGTTACCGTTACTATTGTTGCTGCTACTATTATCAAAATTATCATACTACTTTGCTACTGATCACTTTGCTACAGATAATTAATCTCCAGGTGTGGTTGAATTGATAACTCAACTGCTAATACTTACAAATATTCTTTGGCTCCCCTTCTGTCGAATCTATAAATTTGGGTGGAATACTCTACCCTCGAAAACTGTTGTGATCCCCTATACTTGTGGGTTATCAAGACCTTTTTCTGGCACCGTTGCCGGGGAGCATAGCTATATTTGTTGAGTCACTTGGGATTGTTGTCAATTTATCACTATGAAGAATCCGAAGGATGCTAAGACTAAGATTTTTTCCTCTAAGACGAGGGGAGGTAAGGAACTGCCATCCAGCTCCACTTTAGATTCACCTTCTGAAATAAACTTGCAACACCACCACATGCTATTAATCCAGATATGTCGCAAGTTATTGATGATGCTACTTCTGCTATGAATGATGCTTGTGATTATTCTAGTACCTTGCTTGATGATAATGTGCCACTAGGTGAATTTCTTGATGAACAAATTGCTAGAGTAAGACAGCATGATACTGTTGAAACTGATGATGAGCTTGAAGCTGAAAATCTTGAAACACCTATTAGAACTAGCCCTCCTACATATGAATTGCCAAAGGTACTGAAAGGTTATGTTATGGGTGAGGAGGCAAGTAGAGATATTCTTGCTTGTAAGGATAGAGATGATCTAGAGAAATTATTATGCAAGTATACGGAGAAATCTTTGAATGCTAGAATGAAATGTGATCCTAAGTTTGCTACTTCAGCTATCTTTATTGATGATAAGGATTATGAATTCTCTGTCGACCCAGAGTTAATTACTTTGGTTGAATCTGATCCTTTCCATGGTTATGAAACTGAAACTGTTGTGGCACATCTTACTAAGTTGAATGACATAGCCACCCTTTTTGCTCACGATGATAAAATTTGCTATTACTATATTCTCAAATTATTTCCATTCTCATTAAAGGGTGATGCTAAAGCTTGGTACAATACTCTTGCTCCTGGTTGTGTGCGTAGTCCCTAGGATATGATCTATTATTTTCTCTGAAAAATATTTCCCTGCTCATAAGAAACAAGCTGCCTTATAGGAAATATTTAACTTTGTGCAAATTGAAGAAGAGAGTCTCCCACAAGCTTGGGTGAGGCTTGTCCAATTGCTTAATGCTTTGTCTGATCATCCTCTTAATAAAAATGAAATACTTGATATCTTCTATAATGGACCAACTGATGCTTCTAGGAGTTTCCTAGATAGTTGTGCTGGTTGTGTTTTCAGGGAACTAACTATTGGACAAGCTGAAGAATTATTGAATAACATATTGAAAAATTATGATGATTGGACTCCTCCTGAATCACCATTTAAACCCACTACGAAGAAGAGGGGTATCTTATATCTCAGTCCTGAAGATATGCAAGAGGCAAAGAAATCTATGAGAGAAAAAGGTATTAAAGCTAAGGATGTCAAAAATTTACCTCCTATTGAAAAATTTACCTCCTGAATCACCATTTCAGGGAACTAACTGTTTTATGTTTTTATTATTTAAATAAAATAAAATGCCATGTTTTGTCTGTTTTCTGAATTTCACGTGCAATAAAAAATGACCCAAAAATAAAAGTTCTCAGAATGCTCTGAAAATTTAATACGATTATTTCTGAATATTTAAGAATTTTTTGTGCAAATAATATGAGAGGGTGGTGCACCAGGTGGGCACTACCCACCTGGGCGCTCCCTGGTGGGTTGTGGTCCCCACATGGGCCCCCTCACTTATCTCTTCATCCCACATCACCACCTACCTCCAGAAAAAAAATCACCATTGCTCTCTCTCTCTCTCTCTCTCTCTCTCTCCCTCTCTCGTGTTCTTGCTCTCAAACCCGTGGATTTCAATCTCTTTGCTCGAAGCTCCATTTCCGAAACCGTTTTGGGAGATTGTTGCTTGGTATGTGACTCCTTCAATTGTCCAATTAGTTTTTTCTTTAGTCGTCTATATTTTGAATAATTAGCTACTCTTGGTGCTGTTGTAGATGAGCTTGCGAATTCTTAGAGTTTTAAGTAGTTTGAATGCTTGCTATGTCCTCTATGCATACCTATGAGCAGTTGCTATCAATCTTGTAAAGTTCTGTTGATAAAATTTTGTGACCCAATTTTTTTCCAGAAAATTATACGCAGATATGATGAACCTCTTTGGAAGGAGTTCTTCGAGGAGAAGATCCTTGGAGGCATCTTCTAGTAACAGCTCCGTTCGTCGGTCTTATGTTGAACCAAGTGAAAGTTCCATACGAGATGCCGCAACCAAAACATGCTTATGGCCATGAAACGATTATATGGTGAGTGTGGGCATTAAGGAAGAATTTGAGCAATATGTTCACAATGTCGAGCTCGGTCCCTACACTGCAGATAAGTGCAACCAACACCTCACTCTCACTAAATCATTTGTCAAAGGATTTAAATTCCATCCCCATGAGTCTAGGGTGTCATTTAAACTGTATGGAAATCCATTTACCATATCTTTGAGATTTGCTCACCACTGCAAAATACCATTCTGGTGTTCGCTTGACGAACCACCAAGGTCTGAGTTTCAAACATTGTTGACTAGACTAGTCTTTGCTATGGTGAGACTATGGGAGTGATGCAAGGTAGAATAAAGAGCATTCATTTTCCCGAAATTCAGTACTTTGCATTATTTAATGGAAAATATATTGTAGGTAAACAAGATTGTAGTACACTTTGTGCTCTAGACTTGAGCCTCATACGCACCGCTCTCACCGGTGACAGAAGTTATAATCTTGGAGCGATTGTTGCACGCAGGTTGCAACACAATGCTAGTAGTGGATATCTCTATGGTGGAATTGTTGGGTAACGTAGTAATTTCAAAAATTTCCTACGATCACGCAAGACCATGGTGATGGCATAGCAACGAGAGGGGAGAGTGTCCGCCCACGCACTCGAGACCCGAAAGCGAAGCGTTATAACAACGCTGTTGATGTAGTCGACGCCTTCACGATCCGACCGATCCAAGCACCGAACGACGGCACCTCCGAAGTTCTGCACACGCTCAGCTCGATGACGATCCCGGACTCGATCCAGCAAAGTGTCGGGATGAGTTCCACAAGACGACGGCGCAGGACGATGATGATGTTCCACCGACGCAGGGCTTCGCTTAAGCTCCATGACGATATGACTTCTCCGCGCAGGCTTCGCTAAGCTCCGCGACGATATGACCGAAGTGGAATATGGTGGAAGGGGCACCGCACACGGCTAAGGAACGATCCGTAGATCAACTTGTGTGTGATGGGGTGCCCCTGCCCAGATATAAAGGAGCCAAGGGGAGGGGCCGCCGGCCAAGGGAGGCGCTGCCAGGAGTCCTACTCCTCCGGGAGTAGGATTCCCCTCAATCCTAGTTGGAATAGGATTCCCGGAGGGGAAAGAGAGAGAGGGGCGGCCCACCTTCCTAGTCCTAATAGGACTAGGGGAAGGGGGGCCAGGCCACCTAGGGCTGGCCCTTTCTCCTTTCCACCAAGGCCCACTATGGCCCATATAGTTCCGGGGGTTCCGTAACCTCCGGTACTCCGGTAAATTCCCGATTTCACTCGGAACATTTTCGATGTCCAAATGTAGGCTTCCAATATATCAATATTTATGTCTCGACCATTTCGAGACTCCTCGTCATGTCCGTGATCACATCCGGACTCGAACTACCTTCGTACATCAATACTTATAAACTCATAATGAACTGCCATCGAACGTTAAGCGTGCGGACCCTACGGGTTCGAGAACTATGTAGACATGACCTAGAACCATTCTCGGTCAATAACCAATAGCGGAACCTGGATGCCCATATTGGTTCCTACATATTCTACTGAAGATCTTTATCGGTCAAACCGCATAACAACATACGTTGTTCCCTTTGTCATCGGTATGTTACTTACCCGAGATTCGATCGTCGGTATCCAATACCTAGTTCAATCTCGTTACGTAAGTCTCTTTACTCGCTCCGTAATACATCATCTCACAACTAACTCATTAGTTGCAATGCTTGCAAGGCTTATGTGATGTGTATTACCGAGAAGGCCCAGAGATACCTCTCCGACAATCGGAGTGACAAAACCTAATCTCGATTCGTGCCAACTCAACATATACTTTTGGATACACCTGAGAGTACCTTTATAATCACCCGATTCACGCTAGACGCTTGGTAGCACACAAAGTGTTCCTCCGTAAACGGAGTTGCATAATCTTATAGTTGCAGGAACTTTGTATAAGTCATGAAGAAAGCATAAGCAACATACTAAACGATCAAGTGCTAAGCTAACGAAATGGGTCATGTCAATCACATCATTCTCCTAATGATGTGATCCCATTAATCAAATGACAACACATGTCTATGGTTAGGAAACATAACCATCTTCGATTAATGAGCTAGTCTAGTAGAGGCATACTAGTGACTATCTGCTTGTCTATGTATTCACAAAGAATGATTCTAACACCCATGGAGTCTTGGTGCTGATCATGTTTTGCTCGTGGAAGAGGCTTAGTCAACGGGTCTCGCAACATTCAGATCCGTATGTATTTTGCAAATCTCTATGTCTCCCACTTGGACTTGGTCCCGAATGGAATTGAAGCGCCTCTTGATATGCTTGGTCCTCTTGTGAAATCTGGATTCCTTTGCCAAGGCAATTGCACCAAGATTGTCACGAAGATCTTCATTGGTCCCGATGCACTAGGTATGACACCTAGATCGGAAATGAACTCTTTCATCCAGACTCCTTCATTTGCTGCTTCCGAAGCAGCTATGTACTCCGCTTCACATGTAGATCCCGCCACGACGCTTTGTTTAGAACTGCACCAACCGACAGCTCCACCGCTTAATAAAAATACGATCCGGTTTGCGATTTAGAATCGTCCGGATCGAGTGTCAAAGCTTGCATCGACGTAACCATTTACAACTAGCTCTTTGTCACCTCCATATACGAGAAACATATCCTTAGTCCTTTTCGTATTTCAGATGTTCTTGACCGCTGTCCAAAGATCCACTCTGGATTACTTTGGTACCTCCTGCCAAGCTTACAGCTAAGCATCGTCGTCAGTCCGGTACACAGCATTGCATACATGATAGAGCCTATGGCTGAAGCATAGGAACATTTTTCATTTTCTCTATCTTCTGCTGTGGTCGGGCATTGAGTCCGACTCAATCTTACACCTTGTAATACAGTAAAAACCTTTCTTTGCTCGATCCATTTTGAACTTCTTCAAAACTTTATCAAGGTATGTGCTTTGTGAAAGTCCAATTAAGCGCCTTGATCTATCTCTATAGATCTTGATGCCCAATATGTAAGCAGCTTCACCGAGGTCTTTCATTGAAAAACTTTTATTCAAGTATCCTTTTATGCTATCCAGAAATTCTATATCATTTCCAATCAACAATATGTCGTCCACATATAATATCGAAATGCTACTGAGCTCCCACTCACTTTCTTGTAAATACAGGTTTCTCCAAAAGTCTCAGATAAAACCATATGCTTTGATCACACTATCAAAGCGCTTATTCCAACTCCGAGAGGCTTGCACTGCACCATAAATTGATCGTTGAGCTTGCACACTTTGTTAGCATCCTTTGGATCAACAAAACCTTCTGTTGCATCATATACAACTCTTCTTCTAGAAATCCATTCAAGAATGCAGTTTTACATCCATTTGCCAAATTTCATAATCATAAAATGCGCAATTGCTAACATGATTCGGACAGACTTAAGCATCGCTTCGGTGAGAAAGTCTCATCGTAGTCAACCCCTTGAACTTGTCGAAAACCTTTTGCAACAAGTCGAGCTTTGTAGACGCTTACATTACCATCGGCGCCAGTCTTCTTCTTAAAGATCCATTTATTCTCAATAGCTTGCCGATCATCGGGCAAGTCTACCAAAGTCCATACTTTGTTCTCATACATGGATCCCATCTCAGATTTCATGGCTTCAAGCCATTTTGTGGAATCTGGGCTCACCATCGCTTCTTCATAGTTCGTAGGTTCACCATGATCTAGTAGCATGACTTCCGAATAGGATTACCGTACCACTCAGTGCGGATTTTATTCTGGTTGATCTACGAAGTTCAAGGACAACTTGATCTGAAGTTTCATGATCATTATCATTATCTTCCTCGCTAATCGGTGTAGTTGTTACGTAAACTGATTTCGTGATGAACTACTTTCCAATAAGGGAGCTGGTACTATTACCTCATCAAGTTCCACTTTCCTCCCACTCACTTCTTTCGAGAGAAACTCCTTCTCTAGAAAGGATCCATTCTTAGCAACGGATGTCTTGCCTTCGGATCTGTGATAGAAGGTATACCCAATTGTCTCCTTTGGGTATCCTATGAAGACACATTTTCCGATTTGGGTTCAAGCTTATCAGGTTGAAGTTTTTCACATAAGCATCGCAACCCCAAACTTTCGAAGCGACAACTTTGGTTTCTTGCTAAACCATAGTTCATAAGGCGTCGTCTCAACGGATTTTGACGGTGTCCTATTTAACGTGAATGCGGCCGCCTCTAAAGCATAACCCCAAAACGATAGCGGTAAATCGAAATAGACATCATAGATCGCACCATATCTAGTAAAGTACGATTCGACGTTCGGACACACCATTACGCTGTGGTGTTCCCGGTGGCGTGAGTTGCTAAACTATTCCGCATTGCTTCAAATGTAGACCAAACTCGAACTCAAATATTCTCCTCCACGATCAGATCGTAGAAACTTTATTTTCTTGTTACGATGATTTTCAACTTCACTCTGAAATTCTTTGAACTTTTCAAATGTTTCAGATTTATGCTTCATCAAGTAGATATACCCGTATCTGCTTAAATCATCTGTGAAGGTGAGAAAATAACGATATCCACCACGAGCTTCAACATTCATCGGACCACATACATCTGTATGTATGATTTCCAATAAGTCTGTTGCTCTCTCCATACAACCGAGAACGGTGTTTTAGTCATCTTGCCCATGAGGCATGGTTCGCAAGTACCAAGTGATTCATAATCAAGTGATTCCAAAAGTCCATCCGTATGGAGTTTCTTCATGCGTTTACACCGATATGACCTAAACGGCAAGTGCCACAAATAAGTTGCACTATCATTATCAACTCTGCATCTTTTGGCTTCGACATTATGAATATGTGTATCACTACTATCGAGATTCAACAAGAATAGACCATTCTTCAAGGGTGCATGACCATAAAAGATATTACTCATATAAATAGAACAACCATTATTCTCTGATTTAAATGAATAACCGCCTCGCATCAAACAAGATCCAGATATAATGTTCATGCTCAACGCCGCACCAAATAACAATTATTTAGGTCTAAAACTAATCCCGAAGGTAGATGTAGAGGCAGCGTGCCGATCATGCGATCACATTGACTTTGGAACCATTTCCCACGCGCATCGTCACCTCGTCCTTTGCCGCTGCTCGTCTATTCCGTAGTCCCTGCTTTGAGTTGCAAATATTAGCAATGTAACCAGATCAAATACCAGTGCTACTACGAGCTCTAGTAAGGTACACATCAATAACATGTATATCACATATACCTTTGTTCACCTTGCCATCCTTCTTATCCGCCAAATACTTGGGGCAGTTCCGCTTCCAAAGTCCACCGCTTGCGGTAAAACACTCGGCCAGTGGCTTAGGTCCAGACTTGGGTTTCTTCTCTTGAGCAGCAACTTTCTTGCTGTTCTTGAAGTTTCCTTCTTCTTCCCTTTGCCCTTTTCTTGAAACTAGTGGTCTTGTTGACCATCAACACTTGATGCTCTTTCTTGATTTCTACCTCCGCTGCTTTTAGCATTGCGAAGAGCTCAGAATTGTCTTAGTCATCCCTTGCATATTATAGTTCATCACGAAGCTCTTGTAGCTTGGTGGCGTGATTGGAGAATTCATCAATGACACTATCATCCGGAAGATTAACTCCCAGCTGAATTAAGTGATTATTATACCCAGACATTTTGAGTATGTGTTCACTGACAGAACCATTCTCCTCCATCTTGCAGCTATAGAACTTATTGGAGACTTCATATCTCTCAATCCGGGCATTTGCTTGAAATATTAACTTCAACTCCTGGAACATCTCATATGCTCCATGACGCTCAAAACGTCGTTGAAGACCCGTTCTAAGCCGTAAAGCATGGCACATTGAACTATAGAGTAGTCATCAGCTTTGCTCGCCAGACGTTCACAACTTCGGCGTTGCTCTGCAGCAGGCCTGGCACCCAGCGGTGCTTCCAGACGTAATTCTTCATGCAGCAATGAGGATAATCCTCGAGTTACGGACCCAGTCCGTGTAATTGCTACCATCATCTTTCAACTTTGCTTTCTCAAGGAACGCATTAAAATTCAACGGAACAACAGCACGAGCCATCTATCTACAAAGAAACATAGACAAGCAAAATACTATCAGTACTAAGTTCATGATAAATTTAAGTTCAATTAATCATATTAAAAACTCCCACTTAGACGACATCTCTCTAGTCATCTAAGTGTTTACGTGATCCAAATCAACTAAACCATGTCCGATCATCACGTGAGATGGAGTAGTTTCAATGGTGAACATCACTATGTTGATCATATCTACTATATGATTCACGCTCGACCTTTCGGTCTCCGTGTTCCGAGGCCATATCTGCATATGCTAGGCTCGTCAAGTTTAACTGAGTATTCTGCGTGTGCAAAACTGGCTTGCACCCGTTGTAGATGGACGAGAACTTATCACACCCGATCATCACGTGGTGTCCGGGTACTACGAACTTTTAGCAACGGTGCATACTCAGGGAGAACACTTCTTGATAATTTTTGGTGAGAGATCATCTTATAATGCTACCGTCAATCAAAGCAAGATAAGATGCATAAAGGATAAACATCACATGCAATCAATATAAGTGATATGATATGGTCATCATCATCTTGTGCTTGTGATCTCCATCTCCGGCACCGCCATGATCACCATCGCCACCGCGCCGACACCTTGATCTCCATCGTAGCATCGTTGTCGCCTCGCCAACTATTGCTTCTACGACTATCGCTCTCGCTTAGTGATAAAGTAAAGCAATTACATGGCTTTTGCATTTCATACAATAAAGCGACAACCATATGGCTCCTGCCATTGCCGATAACTCGGTTACAAAACATGATCATCTCATACAATAAAATATAGCATCACGTCTTGACCACATCACATCACAACATGCCCTGCAAAAACAAGTTAGACGTCCTCTACTTTGTTGTTGCAAGTTTTACGTGGCTGCTACGGGCTGAGCAAGAACCATTCTTACCTCGCATCAAAACCACAACGATAGTTTGTCAAGTTGGTGCTGTTTTAACCTTCGCAAGGACCGGGCGTAGCCACACTCGGTTCAACTAAAGTGAGAGAGACAGACACCCGCCGGTCACCTTTAAGCAACTAGTGCTCGGAGCGGTGAAACCAGTCTCGCGTAAGCGTCTGCACGCGTAATGTCGGTCCGGCCGCTTCATCTCACAATAGCGCTGAACCAAAGTATGACATGCTGGTAAGCAGATGACTTATATCGCCCACAACTCACTTGTGTTCTACTCGTGCATATGACATCAACGCATAAAACCAGGCTCGGATGCCATCATTGGGTAACGAGTAATTTCAAAAATTTCCTACGATCACGCAAGACCATGGTGATGGCATAGCAACGAGAGGGAGAGTGTCCGCCCACGCACCCTCGTGAGACCGAAAGCGAAGCGTTATAACAACGCTGTTGATGTAGTCGTGCGTCTTCACGATCCGACCGATCCAAGCACCGAACGTCGGCACCTCCGAGTTCTGCACACGCTCAGCTCGATGACGATCCCGGACTCGATCCAGCAAAGTGTCGGGATGAGTTCCATCAGCACGACGGCGTGGTGACGATGATGATGTTCCACCGACGCAGGGCTTCGCCTAAGCTCCGCGACGATATGACTTCTCTCGGCGCAGGCTTCGCTTAAGCTCCGCGACAATATGACCGAAGTGGAATATGGTGGAAGGGGCACCGCTGCGGCTAAGGAACGATCCGTAGATCAACTTGTGTGTGATGGGGTGCCCCTGCCCCGTATATAAAGGAGCCAAGGGGAGGGGGCCGGCCAAGGGAGGCGCGCAGGAGTCCTACTCCTCCGGGAGTAGGATTCCCTCCAATCCTAGTTGGAATAGGATTCCCGGGGGAAAGAGAGAGAGGGGCGGCCCACCTTTCCTAGTCCTAATAGGACTAGGGAAGGGGGGCGCGCCACCTAGGGCTGGCCCTTTCTCCTTTCCACCAAGGCCCACTATGGCCCATATAGTTCCGGGGGTTCCGTAACCTCCGGTACTCCGTAAAATTCGATTTCACTCGGAACATTTCCGATGTCCAAATGTAGGCTTCAATATATCAATCTTTATGTCTCGACCATTTCGAGACTCCTCGTCATGTCCGTGATCACATCCGGGACTCGAACTACCTTCGTACATCAATACTTATAAACTCATAATGAACTGTCATCGAACGTTAAGCGTGCGGACCCTACGGGTTCGAGAACTATGTAGACATGACCTAGAACCATTCTCGGTCAATAACCAATAGCGGAACCTGGATGCCCATATTGGTTCCTACATATTCTACTGAAGATCTTTATCGGTCAAACCGCATAACAACATACGTTGTTCCCTTTGTCATCGGTATGTTACTTACCCGAGATTCGATCGTCGGTATCCAATACCTAGTTCAATCTCGTTACCGGTAAGTCTCTTTACTCGTTCCGTAATACATCATCTCACAACTAACTCATTAGTTGCAATGCTTGCAAGGCTTATGTGATGTGTATTACCGAGAAGGCCCAGAGATACCTCTCCGACAATCGGAGTGACAAAACCTAATCTCGATTCGTGCCAACTCAACATATACTTTTGGATACACCTGTAGAGTACCTTTATAATCACCCGATTCGTTGTGACGCTTTGGTAGCACACAAAGTGTTCCTCCGTAAACGGAGTTGCATAATCTTATAGTTGCAGGAACTTTGTATAAGTCATGAAGAAAGCATAAGCAACATACTAAACGATCAAGTGCTAAGCTAACGAAATGGGTCATGTCAATCACATCATTCTCCTAATGATGTGATCCCATTAATCAAATGACAACACATGTCTATGGTTAGGAAACATAACCATCTTCGATTAATGAGCTAGTCTAGTAGAGGCATACTAGTGACTATCTGTTTGTCTATGTATTCACACATGTATTATGTTTCCGGTTAATACAATTCTAGCATGAATAATAAACATTTATCATGATATAAGGAAATAAATAATAACTTTATTATTGCCTCTAGGGCATATTTCCTTCAGGAATTTATGCCACATGATTAGCAAGAGAGCAGGGTGTTTCACCTTAGCCCTATGAGCCTATTTTACCCACATAGTATTTAGACTTTGATGTTGTGAAACGTCATAAGATCCTTAGAGGTGAACCCCATAATTTCACCTATAAATTTTTGTTTAATCAAAGTTCCGTTGTGCACACATATTTGCCGGTGCCTGCTCTCTTTGATGTTCACAGCAGAGGAAGATATTTTGTCTTGAGAGCGAGGCCCGAGCTCATAACGTGGCGGTTGTGGCCGCACAGCAGGCTGAGGCATCCACACCAAGAGCTTTTGTGAGCTATCACTCCGATCACTATGTAGGCTACTGACTGATTACCAAGTTAGGCCAAAAGCCTAAGCTTGGGGGAGTACGTATTTCTCACCGACATTACATTCATGTTCACACAGTCGGTGTCCACACTTTTCCATAGTATTATCCATTTTAATTTTAATTTCTTGCTTTCTTCTTGTGTGTTTGAAAAACTTTGAGAAAATTCAAAAATATATTTCTTGCTTCTTTTCGGCTTTTCTTCCTAGTTTAATTTGTTGTGGCACTAAAAAGAAAACCCAAAAATATTTACTTGTTCTTCTTTTACTTGTTGGGAGCTTTCCCGTGTAAATAGTTTTTCTCGTTTTTGTTTTTCCCTTCTATTTGCTGGTTCAAGAAAAAAAACCAAAAACTCCAAAAACATTTTAGTGTGTTTCTCTAAATTTCTTTTCTTTTTATTGAGTCGTACCGAGGAGAAGACCACGATGAAAATGTTGAGTGGCTCTCATATGCATTATTGTTGATCTAACAAAGAGCCCATATCACCTTGTCTTCTCCTTTTGAACAAAATGTTTGCAGATTCCAGCTTAGTCCATGGCACTCTTGCACTATTATTATTTTCATATCATTCGGTCGTGCAAGTGAAAGGCAATAATGACAATATTTGATGAGCTGGCCGTGGTAGAGAGAAACGGGTATGAACTCAACTTGTTCTGTTTTTGTAAATATTTTTAACTTAGTATCCATGATTCAGCCCATTATGATTAAACATGTTTGCAATGACAATTATAGATTATAGTTTCTCATGCATGCATAAGTAGCTAGGAGTGGATAATGATTTATATTGGATGTCAACATTGCATTGAAATGATTGTGATGTAGTATGATGATATGGTATCCTCCTATGAATGTTCGAGTGGCTTGACTTGGCACATGTTCATGCATGTAATTGAATCAAAACCAACATAGCCTCTATGATATTTATGTTCATAGTGTTCATATCCTACTCATGCTAGTATCCAATGTTACTTGTGCATAATGCATGTTCATGACCATTGTTGCTCTCTAGCTGGCCGCTTCTCAACCTATTTGCTAGCCTTCGCCTGTACTAAGTGGGGATTCTGCTTGTACATCCAAAACCTGAAACCCAAGTTATTCCAGATGAGTCCACCATACCTACCTATATGCGGTATTACCCTACCGTCCTAAGCAAATTTGCATGTGCCACCTCTAAAAACTTCAAATAAATATCCTTTTTGTGTGCCTGGATTGTTCATAGAGCGACAGGAGGTAGTCAGTATCTTCCATGCTAAGCGGGTTATTCTCAGGTTGAGCGTTTATTCACTCGCCATTGCACGAGAAGGGGGCAGTAATAGGGATGCCCAGTCCCAAAATGCAAAAAGAATTGAGCTTACAAATAATCAAAGAAAAACTCCTACAGAGTAATAGCCTTTACTTTATTTCTTGGGAACCGCCGCTAATGTGTTTAGCATGGAAGATATTGATAAATGATGGCCGCGAAGTAAACAAGAAGGGTGCATGTCTCAAAATATCATTTACCTCTGTTTTAAAAACTTGAGCTCTGGCACCACTGCAAATCACTGCTTCCCTCTGCAAAGGGACTATCTATTTACTTTTATGTTGTGTCATCACCTTCTAAAATAAGCGCTAGAACCTGAGAGCACTGTTGTCATGCTTATGCATTGTGTGTAGCTAATGTTGGGTGCATCATGACTGGATCTTTTATACCATGAATTACAATGTTTAGTCATTGCTTGAACTTTGGAGGTCCTCTGCATTTATGTTTTGCGGTCTCAGAAAGGGCTAGCGAGATACCACTATTTACATATTATATCATGGTTGTTTTGATAATGTGTTGTTGTTCAAGATATCTTATTGTTGTTCGCTAGCTGATTATGTCATTGATATGAGTTAATATAATTTTTTAAGAGTTATTGTCGACATGGTTAGTTATGATATTGGATGAAAACCTGGGTGTTGTTTAAGCTTATTTATACAAACAAGAGCAAAAGAGTTCGTAAAAGTTTTTCATTTTCACTTTTAGTTTATCAACTGAATTGCTTGAGGACAAGCAAAGGTTTAAGCTTGGGGGAGTTGATACGTCTCCGACGTATCTACTTTTCCTAACGCTTTTCCTCTTGTTTTGGACTCTAATTTGCAGGATTTGAATGAAACTAACCCGGACTGAAGCTGTTTTCAGCAGAACTACCATGGTGTTATTTTTGTGTAGAAATAAAAAGTTCTCGGATTGGAACGAAAATTTGCGAGGATTGTTTATACAATAAAAGAGAATTTCTGGAGATAAGAACCACCGGAGGGGGGCACCTGGGTGGGCACAACCCACCAGGGCGCGCCTCCCCCTCCAAGCGCGCCCAAGTGGGTTGTCCCCACCTGGTGGCCCCGTAGACCCTAAAACCGACGCTATAAAATCCTATTTTTTTCAGAAAAAATCAGGGAGAACGAATTATCGCGTTCCACGAGATGGAGCCACCGCCGTCTCCTGTTCTTCATCGGGAGGCCAGATCTAAAGTCCGTTTAGGGCTCCAGAGAGGGGGATCTTCGATCTTCATCATCACCAACCCTTCTCCATCGCCAATTCCATGATGCTCCCCAACGGGAGTGAGTAATTCCTTCGTAGGCTCGCTGGTCGGTGAGGAGTTGGATGAGATTCATCACATAATCGAGTTAGTTTTGTTAGGGCTTGATCCCTAGTATCCATTATGTTTCGAGATTGATGTTGCTATGACTTTGCCATGCTTAATGCTTGTCACTTTTGGCCCGGGTGCCATGATTCAGATCTTAACCGTTTATGTTATCACCATTATATGTATGTTCGAGATCCGATCTTGCAAGTTATAGTCACCTACTACGTGTTACCATCCGGCAACCCCGGACTGACAATAGTCGGGACACTTCCCGGTGATGACCGTAGTTTGAGGAGTTCATGTATTCACCGTGTGTTAATGCTTTGTTCCGGTTCTCTATTAAAAGGAGGCCTTAATATCCCTTAGTTTCCAATTGGACCTCGCTGCAATGGGAGGGTAGGACAAAAGATGCCATGCAAGTTCTTTCCATAAGCACGTATGACTATTTATGGAATACATGCCTACATTATATTTATGAACTAGAGTTAGTGCCGTATCGCTCTAGGTTATAACTGTCACATGATGAATATCATCCAACAAATCACCGATCCAATGCCTACGAATTTCTCTTATATTGTTCTTGCTAAGTTACTACTACTATCATTACGGTTGCACTTGCTACAAAATCACTGCTATCACCGTTACCGTTACTATTGCTGCTGCTACTATTATCAAAACTATCATACTACTTTGCTACTGATCACTTTGTTGCAGATAATTAATCTCCGGGTGTGTTTGAATTGACAACTCAGCTGCTAATACTCATAAATATTCTTTGGCTCCCCTTGGGTCGAATCTATAAATTTGGGTGGAATACTCTACCCTCGAAAACTATTGCGATCCCCTATGCTTGTGGGTTATCAAGTAACAGTTGTTGTAATCAATAGGACTAAAGCATTTTCAGGGAGTCTTGATTCCCCACTAGTATGTATCTAACACGACGGATATGCCTAAGCATAATTCTAATTTGAATTCCCAATTCGCTTTACATGTATGTACAAGTGGGCGGAGCCAAGTATAGATATGTGCATAGACGCAACAACCCAGTATCCCACACGTCACTACCGTTCATCCCCGCTCCGGTTACCGAATGGTAATTTAGGGTATCCCCATGGACGCAACTAAGGCGGTCTCCGTTTATCCCCTATTGCAGTGATCTTGGAAGGAGGGAGATAAGCAATGTCACTACTGGCCTTCGCATCCCACCTTCACACCAATAGTAATAACCTTTTGTCCAAAGAAGGCATATGTTGGATGGTCGACTTCACCCAACATCAAGAAGATCATTAAGATTAACCTATAAAAAGGATATAAAATTCTATTATCTTTCAATCGTACACATACTAGGGTTCCTCAGTATCCCTGAGAACTAGGGAAACTACTCACACATTGATGAAGGCATAAACATTGAGGGGTGAATCATGATGAACATGGTGGTAGTGTCAACATAATACAAAAGTGTCCACACCGACTAATGTATTACATAGAGATTGTGATGGGATGGTAATGAATGCGGAGTTGTGGCAGCAGAGTCCCTGGATCCATTCCTCCACCGGAATCCTTCTGGGGCCTAAGGTTCTTTGTTTTGGATGTGTTTTCAGGTGGCTGCCTGTCTCTGATCCGCAATCCATCTGCACGGGGATGAATTAGTTGACGAGGCGAAGGCAGCTGCAAGCGGTAAGACCAATGGTACAAGTGTGTGAGCTCGTACCTTGCATTGTCTTGCGCTCTAGAGGCTCCTACATGAGTCCTTTCTTCTCCCATGTGTTTAAATCTTATATGACAACATTCTATCACTTTAATTGATAATATCTTTTCAGTTGGTGTTCTTTCCTTAAACTTCGAAACACTTCTATGCATGACAACCTAACGAAAACATATAAAAGAGGTGCACGAACAGAGTAAAATCCGAAGAATCCTATAGCTACGGAATAAAATAAGGGGTGTAAAACATCGCACAATTTGGACTCATCAGAGTCACCAATGTCTTCTGGTGCCTCTGGTCACATAGGAATGTGATAGAGTTTGATGATCGATCTGTAAGTCTCACACACCCGCCCACATGTAGGTTCTTCTCATGGCTCGCGACTCGTAACCGTTGTTGGATGACGAACCGACTCTTACATCATGGTCTACCTCATTCGACTTATTTCCTATTTGGTGATCAACAACCAGAGTCGACCCAACATCTTACGATGGGTTGTGTGTTGACACGACAAATGTGGCATTGGTTGCTTGCTAAATGGGGACAGCTTGGGTGCTGAAGAGTGATTCACAACTCTTGGAGTGGTGGACGTCCTTGTGGACGGATACGAGGGCATTCAAGGATCTATGTGTGGGAGTCACCCTTGTCTTCTAGTGCCTCTAGACGCATAGGAATGCGACCGAATTTGATGGAGTTGTGGCATCCGCGCTTGAGGTCTTGTGTTGCATTGATGAGGAGTATCAGGTGTGGCGACTGGCACGACTGTTTAGAGGTGATAGGTTTAGGTTCTCTAGGGTAGATACATTGAGAGCATGAGACTAGCCTTCAGTCTCCTCACATGCGTGAACTAGGGAAGTTGTAATACAGTTATGGTGAGGTGGTGTTGTTGTTGGATCTCTTCGAGCAACTCTAGCAGAGTCGCCATATATGGCCCCGGTCGCCATAATAACAACCAATATCGTGATTTTTGACCAAAATGGCACTCTAGCAGAGTCCCATATGGGAGTGGGTCGGCATAATTATGTAGCTTGCTCCATAAACAACCTCGTAGCCTCATATTTGATGGCTGAGAAGATCTAGTCGGAGCTTACTTTTCACCAGCGCGGGAGGGAAGATTAAAATTCTTCCTCCTCGCACCATATCCATGGTTTGAAGTTGCCCGCTGCAAGTACACACACCACCGCGCACAGATAATCACTAGCGAGCAATGATGACGGGATGGCTAACCACCAGTCGAGTAATGGCCTCCATCGCTTCCCCAATTCCCAAGGCGGTCATTCGGATGACCACGTGGCTTCATCCTTGGTATAAAAACATGGCGGCAAGACACCCCCATCACCAAAGCCCTAGTTGCCTCCTCTCCTCCCATCTCCTCCACCATCCGGAACAATGTTGCCGCGCAAGAATGCAGCCTATTGGCTCAACTTGGAGGCGGAGCGAAACCTCCCATCCCAAATGCCGTGGTCCGGAGCGAACTCTTCGCTTGATGCACTTGCCGCCACAGCCATCGGATACTCCTCTCGCGGCAGCGATGGATCTGCCAGCCGTGAGGGATCCAGCGCCCTCGTCCGGGTGAAGTATGAGGAAGACGTCGTCCCCGCTAGCCCCCTTGTCCCGGGAATGACGCCATCCCCGTCGAGGCACAACTAGAGCCTAAGGACCCGTTCGACGTGATTATGCGGTTCTTCGACCTCGAAGCTTGCAACGAGGAGTGGATCCTCCTAGAGTTCGGCCCCGCACTGACCAACGAGTAGCAGTGGCTACTCGCATTTGCTTCTCTTGAGTCCGACCCCTGCACCCACTTTGAGGACCTCTCGGAGGAGGATGAGAAGGGGGGAGGAAAAGAAGGGCGATGACTAGTCGACACCGACCATCGATGAGTGTAGGTAGAAGTAGGTAGCAATGTCGCTCGAATAGAGACATTGCTTATTTTGAAAATGTCGTCAAATGACATTTCAAATCACTAATGTATGTAAAGCGACGCATTTTGATCAATAAATATAGTTATTTTGTTGATATGGACTAACTTGGTCTTGAATCGCCACTACAAAGTTGAAAAAATGATTAAAAAACAGAAAAAATGTAGGCCACATTATGGCAATGACGACTCTTTCTTTTGTGCACAATGGTTACAGCCTCTATATCCATATAAGAGCATCTCCAATAGATGATGTATATTTTGATGCCCCAAACCGGTGATGTAAAAATTTGGAGCATCAAAATGTTTTTTTACATCTTTGAAAAAAGCTCAACTCCAACAGATAGTCTAAAATGGAGATGTAAAAAAGGCAACTCCAACAAATGGTCCAAAACAAAGATTAAAACCGGCCGGCGGCCGCTGTTCAGCCACTGTACAGCCGCAGTTTTGCATTCAAATATCAATTAAAATTTGAAATAAAGTTCATCATCATCATAGTTCAAATCGTAACAAAAGTGCATCATCATCACCATAGTTTCAACATCACATTCAATTTGAAACAACAAACGAGAGCACATTTCTTTTACCTTTACAATATATCATCAAACATGTTGGAGGCGGTGGCCGTCGGCATGGCCACATCTTCATCCATGACCGGCGGTGGCGACGGCAGAGGTGGATGAATGACTTCTTGGCTGTTGGAGGACGCCGCCGTCCGTGGCTGCGAGTCGGCGGCCCGAGCCGCCGCGGCTGCCTTCGAGATTTTGGCCGGCCGAACCACATTTTCGGCCGCGATTCGCTGGCAGTTTGCTTGCGCCTCGTGCCTTCGTCGCCTTCGTAGGAACCGCCGATGCGGTGGCGACCAGCCGCGGCGGCGGGCGTGGGGCGGCGGCCGGACATGGCGGCAGAGGGCGAGTTTGCCGTGGCGGCGCGCGAGGCGGTGACGTGGGCCAGCCCACCGGCTGCGGCGGCGGCGGAGAAGGCGGCGGGTCGTCGGCTTCGGCCATGGCGGCGGCGGAAGGTGGGGGGAGGGGGGCGACCGGACGGGCGGGTCGCGGGAAGGCAAATGAACTGGCGGTTGGTCGTTTCGCGGGCGGCCGCGGTTTTACATCAGATGTATCTCGTGATGTAAATTTGCATCACAAAGTTTTTAATTTTACATCTCCGGGAGGAGGTGATGTAATTTTTTTTACATATAAACCATCTGTTGGAGCAGTTTTTTTTTTGCTCTTGAAGCTTCAAAAGTTGGTTATTTTTACATATGGATTGTTTATTGAAGACGCTGTAAAGCGTGTTTTATATTTCATATGACGACTCTGCTAAATTGCTTCTATGGTCATGTATTCTTTCCTATGTGTTTGTGTTTGTTTCATCGAAACTGCTCTGCATACGACAGCGCACGGATGATTCGATCCAACCTTCACAAACCGGGTGAAAAGCTTTTGTCCCATGATGTCTCCTGAAAAAGAAAACGAAAAACCACAGTGTGCTACTGCTTCGAGACACCTTCCGTTCCCTTGCAGACAGACACCTGTCACTGACCGTCTCGAAGACATCGGGGATCAACGTTGAAAAGTCTGCACTGTCACTATGCACGCATATTTGTCCTGTTTGCGCATTCAACCGTACGGACATGCTCGACAGTGGTCACGAACAAACAGCCCGCCTGACGAAAGAAAAAGAAAAAACCGCCCGACGCCATGGCGCAGTCAAGTCACCACCACCAGTCCACCACCACACTCGCCACGCCAGTCGCCACCTTCCTCGCAGTCGCAGTGAGCCGGTGATGGACTCCAACCGTGCGCAGTCCAAGTCTTCGCCCCCGTCCATCTTCCTCCGCATCGCGGGTGTGCATTTCTCCGCGTGTTCCTTCTTCGCTAAGGATACTCCTACAGTCCTACTCTGAGCTCCAACCCCCAGCTACCAATTTGTCCATTTCCCATGGCTTCATCCACAAACTCCAACTGATTTCCCCTAGCACCAATTGCAGCTTGTCGGGTTCCTCCCTTCCGCCTCCGCGCGTTCCCTGTGTATCTGCTTCAGTAATTAGCCCCCCATTCGGCTCCGACGCCGCACAGACCCTCCAATTCGTGCCCAAATCAGGTTCTTGCCCGACCAAATCCAGGCCTCGCTCGGCGTAGACTGAGGCATTCGGCTCGCGGCGGGCGGCGATGGAGTTCGTGGCGTCCATCGTGGACACCGCGTTCCGGCCGCTCAAGGACTACTTCGCGCGGACGTTCGGGTACGTCATGTCCTGCGCCGACTACATCGACGCGCTGGGCCACGAGGTGGACGAGCTCAAGAGCAAGCGCGACGACGTCAAACGCATGGTCGACGCCGCCGAGCGCCAGGGGATGGAGGCCACCAGCCAGGTCAAGTGGTGGCTCGAGTGCGTCGCTAGGCTCGAGGACGCCGCCGCCCGGATCCACGCCGAGTACCAGGCGCGCCTCCAGCTCCCGCCCGACCAGGCGCCCGGCCTCAGGGCCACCTACCGCCTCAGCCAGAAGGCCGACGAGACGCTCGCCGAGGCCGCCGGCCTCAAGGACAAGGGAGACTTCCACAAGGTCGCCGACGAGCTGGTGCAGGTCCGCTTCGAGGAGATGCCCAGCGCGCCCGTCGTTGGCATGGACGAGATGCTCCAGGAGCTCCACGCCTGCGTCCGGGGCGGCGACGTGGGCGTCGTCGGCGTCTACGGCATGGGCGGGATCGGCAAGACCGCGCTGCTCCACAAGTTCAACAACGACTTCCTCATCGGCTCGCAGGACATCAATGTCGTCATCTACATCGAAGTTGGCAGGGAGTTCAGCCTCGACGACATCCAGAAGGTCATCGGCGACCGGCTCGGGTTGAGCTGGGAGAACAGGACGCCCAAGGAGCGCGCTGGGGTGCTATACAGGGTGCTCACCAAGATGAACTTTGTGTTGCTGCTGGACGACCTCTGGGAGCCACTCAACTTCCGGATGCTCGGCATTCCGGTTCCCAAGCACAACTCTAAGAGCAAGATCATCGTGGCGACGAGGATGGAGGACGTGTGCAACCGAATGGATGTCCGTCGCAAGCTCAAGATGGAGCGCCTGCCACCGATGGCCGCCTGGGAGCTCTTCCGTGACAAGGTCGGCGAGCACGTCGAGCGTGCCAGCCCAGAGATCTGGGGCTTGGCAATGGGACTGACCATGAAATGTGGTGGGCTGCCCCTTGCGCTCATCACCGTCGGCCGGGCCATGGCCAGCAAGCACACTGCAAAAGAATGGAGGCACGCCATGACTGTTCTAAATATTGCCCCATGGCAGCTTCTTGGCATGGAGGCGGACGTTCTTATGCCTCTCAAGAGCAGCTATGACAACTTGCCCAGTGACAAGTTAAGGCTCTGCCTGCTGTACTGCTCGCTGTTTCCAGAGGACTTCATCATTTCCAAGGATTGGGTCATAGGCTACTGCATCGGTGAAGGTTTCATAGATGATCTATACACTGAGATGGATGAGATATACAACAAAGGGCATGACCTTCTGGGTGATCTCAAGATTGCATCTTTGCTGGAAAAAGGTAAAGACGACGAACACATCAGCATGCATCCCATGGTCCGCGCGATGGCTCTCTGGATAGCATCAGAATTCGGCACAAAAGAGACCAAATGGCTTGTCCGTGCCTGGGTTGGGCTCAAGGAAGCACCAGGTGCAGAGAAATGGAGCGAGGCCGAGCGGATTTGTTTCATGCGGAATAACATCGAGGAGCTGTATGAGACGCCTAATTGCCCTCGGTTGAAGACCTTGATGCTACAAAACAACGCTGGGTTGAAAAAGTTGTGCGACGGCTTCTTCCAGTTCATGCCATCTCTCAGGGTATTAGACCTCTCGCACACCTCTATCACTGAATTACCCTCAGGGATCAGTGCATTGGTTCAGTTGCAGTACCTTGATTTGTATCACACAAACATCAAATCACTGCCAAGGGAGCTAGGATCACTGGTCACTCTGCGGTTCCTGCTCCTCTCACATATGCCGCTTGTCATGATCCCAGGTGGTGTCATAGATAGCTTCAAAAAGCTGCAAGTTCTGTACATGGACTTCAGCTACGGAGACTGGAAAGTCGGTGAGAGTGGAAATGGTGTTGATTTTCAGGAGCTTGAGAGCCTACGAAGGCTCAAGGCAATCGACATCACATTACAGTCGGTCGAGGCCCTAGAGAGACTGGCGCGGTCATATCGCCTCGCCGGTACAACAAGAAATCTGATGATAAAAGCATGTGGTAGCCTGACGAAGATAGAGCTCCCTTCAAGCCACCTCTGGAAGACCATGACAAACCTGAAGAGAGTGTGGATCGTAAGCTGCAGCAATCTAGCGGAGGTGATCATTGACGGCAGCGAAGAAACTGATTGCCCCATTTTAGATCCCTGTGATTTTATGAGGATGGGTGAAGTTATCGAGTGTGAACAGCCCGCCCTTGATAACCTGCAGGGTATCATCCTGCAGAGCCTTCTGAAGGTAAAGATCGTCTACAGGGGTGGGTGCGTCGAGAATCTGTCGTCATTGTTCATCTGGTACTGCCAAAGACTGGAGGAGCTGATCACACTCAGCGATGGAGACCAAGAAGCAGCGGCGAACGAAGATGAACAAGCTGCAGGGACTTGCAAAGTGATCACGCCCTTCCCTAAACTTAAGGAACTGCATCTCCAAGGCCTACCAAAGTTGAGGGCGCTGAGCAGTAGCGTATGCATGCTGCGGTTCCCGTCACTTCAGAGCCTCAAGATCGCTGATTGTCCAAGCCTCAAGAAGCTCAGTCTCGCTGCCGCAGAACTGGAGAAGATACATTGCGCGAGGGAGTGGTGGGATCGGTTGGAGTGGGATGATGATGAGGTCAAAGCATCTTACGAGCCACTGTTGGATGGAAGAATGTGAGTGAATTCAGTGCTTGTGTATTAGGTTGGCCCAAAATTTCAGAGATACACTTTTGCCAGGCTTTGCGTCCCGGCTTTTCTCTGCTAGTTTCGAAGAAAATAAAAACAGGCTTACTCCACCCCCTTTTTTTACTTTT
This sequence comes from Aegilops longissima, assembly GCA_021605205.1. Classification (NCBI taxonomy): domain Eukaryota; kingdom Viridiplantae; phylum Streptophyta; class Magnoliopsida; order Poales; family Poaceae; genus Aegilops; species Aegilops longissima. The sequence goes on from CM038678.1 coordinate 556,405,294, forward strand.
TCAAAAAGATGTTGGTATTTGATCAGTCACTGAATTCAGGGATTGATGTGCCCTTGTGTCATCATTCTAGTTTGAGATCTGCACAGTGGTGCCTGACAGATGTTTGGATTCAGGGATATGCCCTTGTGTCATCCTCCTTTTCTTCTGGGAGATTATGCTTTTGTTTTTGTGTGGGCTGAACAAATGCACATCTGATGAATATCGGCAGGTGTTGGTATGAATATCTTGCCGGTACCAACCAGTGTTGATCCAAATCTGTATGCAGCTAACCTATCCCTTCTTTCCCTGCCTGCCCTGCCTCTGCCTGTCTGCGGCAAATTGCAATCGACAATCCCTAAAAATCTAACGGTGATTCATGTATCCGCATCACAGATTTTAGACTTGGCTAAAGATGAAAAGAAAACCTAGTTGCAAGCTGTGATGAACTCACGGGCGCCGATGTATTGTACCTCGAGTTGCTGCAATCTCATCTAGAATTCCTGATTCTAGCGTTGCTGTAAACAGCGAATCTGTAGGACTTCACGCTTTGGGAATAATAGGGATTTGGGAGGTGGCGACCGGGGCGAACCTGCGAGTCGGCGGCGTTCAGGAACGGGGAGGAGGACTGGACGCAGCTCCCCTGGGCCCACACGTCAGTGACCAAAGTCAGGTCTGACGCGGGGATCCAACTGGGCACTGGGCCGGTCCAAGGTTGTGCGCATAGTTAAAAAAAAGAGGGAGTAGAAATTATACTATGGGCTGGGCTTTTGAAATAAACCATGTCTCAGATCAAATTGATGTAAATTAAGCAAACCAGAACCACATGGTTGTATGTGGTAAACTATCTCAAAACAAGCAATGTCAAGAAAAAAAATAGCAATGGAGATGTTTTCTTCGCCGGTATGTTTTTTTACATGATGTCGTGGGATCTCAACCACCTCATCGAAACCTCTCTTTCGATACAATGAGTAAGTAAAAATAAAATGGGAATCCTCAGCGGAATGGTTTCAAGGCAGATAAAGTTATTAACAAGAAAGGAAGGGGAAGGAGCGGTGAACTGATTGTCCAATTGGTTGAAATGGTAATAGTGATAATTTGATAATGGGCATCAAAAGCTGGTGCCACCAAATGCACTAGAAGAGTGTGTGTGTGATCTTGTCTCTGATCTTCCTAGCGCTCTCAGAATGCACAAGCTTCTCTGGCACAGTCTCAAAGTCGATGACATCACACCGCAACTCTGGGCTCATCACCTCCCGTTTGACCTCACATTTGTTGTGCAACACACAACATGCACCGATCACAATAGAGACGTGTGAGATATTCACATCTATGCGCTTTTGCAAGAATGCCCATCGCCCCCTGAGCCTTGCCAAGGCATCCACGGCCACACGATGAACCTTCATGACCTTCTTGTCGAAAGAATGTTGTTCCCTTGTTAAGTTTTGGTGTGGGTATTGGGACGAGAAGGCACTCCATTAGTGGGTAGCTAGAGCCACCAACCACCCAGGAACTAGGCATCACCTGAGGTCTTCCACGCTGTTGTAGACCTGAAATACAAAGGATCTCATCGTCACGCAGGGGCCCAGGGCTACCAATGCATACATCGGTGAAAGTGCTGAATGGGTTGACAACTCCTTGGATGGTGGTTGAGAGGTAGGTGCCACTCCTGTTGTAATTGCAAGGACCCCAGCCGAGGTAATCACTGGCCCACAATATCGGTTGGATGATCTGGACATGGGTGGTATAGATGGCACCAACAATGTCTGGGATATCGGAGATGGCCTTAAAGTTCTCCTTCAAGGCGACTGTTTGGTCAGGCCACTGGATAAAGCGGGGCATAAGTATGTGCCAGATAGTAGCACAAACTTCGTGGAAGATCTTTTAGCATGTAGAGAGTGCAACGCTGAAGCGTTGAGAGACGACATGGAGGGGCTCACCACTAGCGAGGTGCCAGACACATACGGCAACACGTTGGCACACGGGGATAGCGGGATGGAGTGGGTGTCCTTTTTGGCAATAGATGAAGCCAATGCATCACAAATCATGTCAAAGGTGCCCCAACCCTGATGTTCTATGCAACTTTATTCTTGTAGACACGTGTTGGGCCTCCAAGCGCAGAGTTTTGTAGGACAATAGCAATTTTCCCTCAAGTGGATGACCTAAGATTTATCAATCCATGGGAGGCGTAGGATGAAGATAGTATCTCTCAAACGACCCTGCAACCAAATACAAGAAATCTCTTGTGTCCCCAACACACCAAATACAATGGCAAATTGTATAGGGGTGTGATATGTCTCCGTCGTATCTACTTTTCCAAACACTTTTGCCCTTGTTTTGGACTCTAATTTGCATGATTTGAATGGATCTAACCCGGACCGACGCTGTTTTCAACAGAATTGCCATGGTGTTATTTATGTGCAGAAACAAAAGTTCTCGGAATGACCTGAAACTCCACGGAACATCTATTCGGAAATAATAAAAAATCATTGCAAAAGATGAAGACCAGGGGGCCCACACCCTGTCCACGAGGGTGGGGGGCGCCCCCTACCTCGTGGGCCCCCTGGAGCTCCTCCAACGCCAACTCCAACTCTATATATTTGCTTTCGGGGAGAAAAAAATCAGAGAGAAGAAATCATCGCGTTTTACGATACGGAGCCGCCGCCAAGCCCGAAAACCTCTCGGGAGGGCTGATCTGGAGTCCGTTCGAGGCTCCGGAGAGGGGGATTCGTCGCCGTCGTCATCATCAACCATCCTCCATCACCAATTTCATGATGCTCACCACCGTGCGTGAGTAATTCCATCGTAGGCTTGCTGGACGGTGATGGGTTGGATGAGATCTATCATGTAATCGAGTTAGTTTTGTTAGGGTTTGATCCCTAGTATCCACTATGTTCTGAGATTGATGTTGCTATGACTTTGCTATGCTTAATGCTTGTCACTAGGGCCCTAGTGCCATGATTTCAGATCTGAACCTATTATGTTTTCATGAATATATGTGAGTTCTTGATCCTATCTTGCAAGTCTATAGTCACCTACTATGTGTTATGATCCGGCAACCCCGAAGTGACAATAATCGGGACCACTCCGGTGATGACCATAGTTTGAGGAGTTCATGTATTCACTATGTGCTAATGCTTTGTTCGGTTCTCTATTAAAAGGAGGCCTTAATATCTCTTAGTTTCCATTAGGACCCCGCTGCCACGGGAGGGTAGGACAAAAGATGTCATGCAAGTTCTTTTCCATAAGCACGTATGACTATATTCGAAATACATGCCTACATTACATTGATGAATTGGAGCTACTTCTGTGTCACCCTATGTTATGACTGTTACATGATGAACCGCATCCGGCATAATTATCCATCACCGATCCAATGCCTATGAGTTTTTCCTATATTGGTTCTTGCTTATTTACTTTCCCGTTGCTATTGTTACAATCACTACAAAATACCAAAAATATTACTTTTGCTACCGTTACCTTTTATTACCGTTACCACTACTATCATATTACTTTGCTACTAAATACTTTGCTGCAGATACTAAATTATCCAGGTGTGGCTGAATTGACAACTCAGTTGCTAATACTTGAGAATATTCTTTGGCTCCCCTTGTGTCGAATCAATAAATTTGGGTTGAATACTCTACCCTTGAAAACTGTTGCGATCCCCTATACTTGTGGGTTATCAAGACTATTTTCTGGCGCCGTTGCCGGGGAGCATAGCTCTATTCTTTGAGTCACTTGGGATTTATATCTGCTGGTCACTATGAAGAACTTGAAAGACGCTAAGACTACAATTTATCACTCAACTACGAGGGGAGGTAATGAACTGCCATCTAGGTCTGCACTTGATTCACCTTCTGTTTTGAGTAAGCTTGCGACACCTAAACCTGCTTCTGCTATTCGTTCTGATATGTCGCATGTTATTGATGATGCCACTTCTGCTATGCACGATACTTATGATGAAACTACTTCTATGCTTGATACTACTATGCCACTAGGTGAATTTCTTGATGAACAACTTGCTAGGGCTAGAGAGAAAGAAATTATTGAGACTGATTATATTGATGAAAGTGATGATGAAGATATGCCTATTATTCCTGAGGGTTATGTTTTGATATGGAAGCTTCTGCAGCTATTTTAGCTTGAAAAGATAGATATGAAGTCAAGAGGTTATTAGTTAAATGGAATAAGCAATCGCTTAATGATAGAATGAGGCCCGACCCTGCTTTTGCTACTTCACCTATTTGTGTTGCCAATAAGGATTATGAATTCTCTGTTGATCCTGATATAATTACTTTGGTTGAATCTGATCCTTTTATGGCTATGAATCAAAACTGTTAGGCACATCTTACTAAATTAAATGATATAGCTACCCTGTTCACTAATGATGAGAGATATTGCTACTTTTATATCCTTAAAATATTTCCTTCTCATTAAAGGGTGATGCTAAGATATGGTTTAATTCTCTTGATCCTGGTTGTGTCGTAGTCCCGGTGATATGATTTATTACTTCTCGCTAAATATTTCCCTGCTCATAAGAAACAAGCTGCTTGGAGGGAAATATACAACTTTGTGCAAATTGAAGAAGAGAGTCTCCCACAAGCTTTGGGGAGGCTTCTCAAGTTACTTAATGCTTTGCCTGATCATCCTCTTAAGATAAATGAAATACTTGATATCTTTTATAATGGACTAATCGATGCTTCCAGAGATTACCTGGATAGTTGTGATGGATCTGTTTTCAGGGGAAGAACACCGGATGAAGCTGAAATTCTATTAAATAATATGTTGACAAATGAAAATAATTGGACACTTTCTGAGCCACTTCCTGAGCCAATTCCTTAACCTATTCCTAAACCAACTCCGAAGAAGAGAGGTGTTCTATTTCTCAGTCCTGAAGATATGCAAGAGGCAAACTAATCTATGAAAGAAAAAGGTATTAAAGCTGAAGATGTTAAGAATTTACCGCCTATTGAAGAAATACATGGTCTTAATTTACCGCCCGTTGAAGAAACATATGATCTTAATCCATTACCTATTGAAGAAACTCATGGTCTTGATAACCTGACACAGGTAGTAAAGGTAAATTCCCTCTACAGATTTGATGAAGGTGATATTCCTCACTATATGTCTGCTAGACAATGCTTAGAAGAGTTTGATAATTTCATTGTCAAACAAGAAAATTTTAATGCTTATTTTGGTAGACAATTGAAATACAATTCCGATATGATTAAACACTTGGGTGATTATATGGCTAATATTAGAGGTGAACTTAAACTCATTACTAAACATGCTTCTATGATTACTACTCAAGTAGAGCAAGTACTTAAGGCTCAAAATGATTTGCTCAATGAAATGAATAGTAAGAAAAATGATTATGATGTTAGAGTGGCTACTAGAACTGGTAGAATGACTCATGAACCTTTGTATCCTGACGGCCACCCTAAGAGAATTGAGCAAGATTCTCAGAGAAATAAAATTGATGCACCTAGTTCTTCTAAAAGGAAGAAAAATAAAAATGATAGGACTTTGCAAACTTCTAGTGAACCTATTGCTGAACCACCTGAGAATCCCAATGATATCTCTATGTCTGATGCTGAAACACAATCTGGTAATGAATATGAACCTAGTGAAAATGTTAATGATGATGTTCATGATGATGCTCAACCTAGTAATGATAATGATGTAGAAATTGAACCTGTTGTTGATCTTGACAACCCACAATCAAATAATCAACGTTATGATAAGAGAGATTTTGTTGCTAGGAAACATGGTAAAGAAAGAGAACCATGGGTTCAAAAACCCATGCCTTTTCCTGCCAAACCATCCAAGAAAAAGGATGATTAGGATTTTGAGCGCTTTGCTGAAATGATTAGACCTATCTTTTTGCGTATGCAATTAACTGATATGCTCAAAATGAATCCTTATGCTAAGTATATGAAAGAAATTGTGACTAATAAGAGAAAGATACCGGAAGCTGAGATTTCCACCATGCTCGCTAATTATACTTTTAAGGGTGGAATACCAAAGAAACTTGGAGATCCAGGAGTACCTACTATACCATGCTCCATTAAAAGAAACAATGTTAAAACTGCTTTATGTGATTTTGGAGCAGGTGTTAGTGTTATGCCTCTCTCTTTATATCGTAGACTTGATTTGAATAAGTTGACACCTACTGAAATATCTTTGCAAATGGCTGATAAATCAACTGCTATACACTGCCGGTATTTGTGAGGATGCTTTGTTGTGGTTGCAAACGTTACTATTTTAACGGACTTTGTTATTCTTGATATTCCCGAGGACGATAGTATGTCTATTATTCTTGGAAGACCTTTTTTGAATACTGCAGGGGCTGTTGTTGATTGCAACAAAGGCAATGTCACTTTTCATGTTAATGGTAATGAGCACACGGTACACTTTCCGAGGAAACAACCTCAAGTTTATAGTATCAATTCTATTGGAAAAGTTCCATCAATTATATTTGGAGGTTTTGAATTTCCTCTTCCTACTGTCAAGAAGAAATATGATATTCTTATTATTGGGGATGTGCATATCCCCGTTGAGGTAACATAATGTTATTCGAAATTTCTCCGGTTCCATGTTATTCAGAACGAGTTTGATAACAAGACCCGATCAACCTTGTTAGTGGATTCCTTTTGATGAGCATGAGATGGATCAAACTAAAAGGCACAACCTACTGTACCCTCTTTATACTTTCTGTTATTTAGTTGAAATAAAGTAAAAATAGTATTTTTCTGTCTGTTTTCTGATTTATCTATGCAATATAAAAATACCCTGAAAATAAAAGTTCTCCAAATGCCCTGAAAATGAAATATGATTTTTTCTAGAATATTTGAGGATTTATGGAACTGAGAACACAGCAGGGGGTCAACCACCTGGCCACGAGGGTGGAGGGCGCGCCCTACCCCCCAGGGCGTGCCCCCCTGCCTCGTGGGCCCACGGTGGCCCTCCTCCACTTATTCCTGCACCCATACAGTTCTTCTTCCTCCCACAAACACCAATATCCAGCTCAAGCACGAGTTCTAGCTCATTTTACTGTGATTTTCGATCTCCTTGCTCAAAGCACTTCTCACAAAACTGCTTGAGGGGATAGTTCCTTGGTATGTGACTCCTCCATTGGTCCAATTAGTTTTTTTCTAGTGCTTTATTCATTGCAAATTTGTGCTGCCTAGGTGACCATGTTCTTGAGCTTGCATGTCAAATTTATATGGTTCCAAGTAGTTCTAGTGCATGATATATCCTCTAGGCACTTGTAGGAGTAGTTGCTATCAATTTTATTGAGTTCGGTTCGCTTTTGTTTGAAGTTACTAAAGATTTCAGAAATTTTTCAGAGGAATAAATATGTTTAGGAAAATGTTCCAAGGTGGTTCTTCAAGGAAGCAAGGACCCAGGCTTGCAATGCGTGATGCTGACGAGGAGCCACCAAGGGACGCTCCAGTGCGGCCTTGTGAATGGCCTTCAGAAAACTTTATGGATCGAGCGGGAATCAAGGAAGAATTTAACGCATATTTGCGTAACGCTGATCTTGTGAGCTTCGAGGCAGAGAAGTGCCGCCAATTCCACTATCTCACTAGTACATTTGTGAGGAGGTTTGAATTTTCATCTTCACGTAATTCTCCAATTGTCCTGTTTGATCTTTATGAAAAATCTTATACTATGGACTTAGAGGATTTTACCACTGCTTGCAAACTTCCACAATGGGGTAGTGCTAGTGAACCTCACAAATCTGAATTTAGAAATTTTCTTGCTAGTATAACTGTGGGAGAATCTAGAGATATAACACAAGCTACCATAGGGAGCATTCATTTTTCCCGCTATACATTATTTTGCTCTTTTCATAGGTAGGTGCATAAATGGTGAAGATGAAGCATGTCACATGTGTGTCCCTGATCTCAGTGTCCTTAGAGTGCTGTGTTAGGAGACAAAACTTATAACTTGGGAGCCATTGTTGCACGTAGGTTGCACCATAATAGATTTAATGGAGATTTCTTTGGAGGAATTTATGCAACCCGCTTAGCTGATTTTCTTGGTGTGGACATTCGTGAGGATGATATTGAATTGCCTCCTCCTTATTTAGACTATAATGCTATGGTCCATCACCAGTTTGTCGAGAGGAATGAATCACCTCTCCGGTATCGACTAATCTTTGACAAATGGCGTGTTGTCTGTATTACTCTTCCTGCTCCTGCCTTCTTTGATTATCAGGCAAAAGGAAGATATATTATTACCAGAGAGGAGGCAGATGAGTACGAGAGAAGCGCGGAGGCAGCTCAGGAGGCGATAGCTGCTGCATCGTAGTACAACCCCATCTACACCTACGGATATCCGCCAGGCTATCCTTGGCAATAAACCAACTTAGGCCAAAAGCCTAAACTTGGGGGAGTACGTATTTCCCACCGACATTACATTTATGTTCACACACTCATTGCTAGATGTCGGTGCTCATACTTTTTCACTGTAATATCCATGCTAGTTTATTTTCTTTTTCTTGCTTTCTTCTTGTGTGTTTGTTAAACCTTAAGGAAAAAACCAAAAATATTAGTGATAGCTTTTGGTTAGTTTACTTTTCTTGCTGTAGTAGTAATAATTAAAAGAAAACCCAAAAAAAATATTTCCCGTTCTTCTTTTGCTTGTTGGGAGCTTTCCCGTGTAAACAGTTTTATTTATTTTCTTTTCCTTGGGGGTCGATAGGAGAAGACCATAATTAAATTGTTGAAGTGGCTCTTATATGCATTATTGTTGATTTAACCAAGAGCCCATATTGCCTTGTCTTCTCCTATTTATTGAATGCTCGCAGATTCCAGCTTAGTCCAATGCACGTGCACTCTTATTATTATTCACATTGTTCGGTCGTGCAAGTGAAAGGCAATTATGATGATATATGATGGACTGACTGAGATGAGAAAAGCTGGTATGAACTCGACCTCTCTTGTTTTTATAAATATGATGAGTTCATTGTTCCTGATTCATCCTATTATGAATAAACATGTTTGCAATGACAATTAGAGATCATAGTTACTTATGCCATGCTTGATTAGCTATGAGTTATAATGGTTTACCTTGCGTGCCAACATGCTATTAAAATGGTTGTGATGTGGTATGGAGGGGTGGTATCCTCCTTTGAATGATTTAAGTGACTCGACTTGGCACATGGTCACACATGTAGTTGAAACAAATCAACATAGCCTTCATGATATTTATGTTCATGGTGAATTATATCCTACTCATGCTTGCATCCAATGTTTATTAATTTTAATGCATGTTCATGACTGTTGTCGCTCTCTAGTTGGTCGCTTCCCAGTCTTTTGCTAGCCTTCACTTGTACTAAGCGGGAATACTGCTTGTGCAGCCAATCCCTTAAAACCCCAAAGTTATTCCATATGAGTCCACTATACCTTCCTATATGCGGTATCTACCTGCCGTTCCAAGTAAATTTGTATGTGCCAAACTCTAAACCTTCAAATAAACATTTTGTTTTCTATGCTCGAATAGCTCATGTATCAACTGGGGCTTCCCTTATCTTCCATGTTAGGCGGGTTATTCTCATGAGGAGTGGACTCCGCTCCTCATTCACGAGAAAAAAGCTAGTCTCCGGGATGCCCAGTCCCATGCTTTATGCAAACTAAATCAAAATAATTGCAAACAAAACTCCCCCTGGGACTGTTGCTAGTTGGAGACACTCGTTGTTTCGAGCAAGTCATGGATTGATGCTTGTTGGTGGAGGGGGAGTATAAACTTTACCATTCTGTTTGGGAACCGCCTATAATGTGTGTAGCATGGAAGATATCGCCATCTCTTAGTTGTTATGTTGACAATGAAAGTATGCCGCTCAAAATATTATTTATCTCTATTTCAAAACCGAGCTCTGGCACCTCTACGAATCCCTGCTTCCCTCTGCGAAGGGCCTATCTATTTACTTTTATGTTGCTTCATCACCCTCTTATTAAAAGCACTAGCTGGAGAGCACAACTGTCATTTGCATTCATTACTATTAATTTATATTGGGTATGACTACGATTGGATCTCTTTTACCATGAATTACAATGTCTAGTCAGTCCTTGATCTTTAAAGGTGCTCTGCATTTATGTTTTGCGGTCTCAGAAAGGGCTAGAGAGATACCATCTTGTTATATCATATTATGATTGTTTTGAGAAAGTGTTGTCATCCGAGATTTATTATTATGGCTTGCTATTTGATTATGCTATTGATATGAGTAAACATGAGACCTAGGAGTTATTGCAAATGTGGTTAGTTATAATCTTTGCTGAAAACTTGAATGCTGGTTTTACATATTTAAAACAACAAGCGCAAACAGAGTTTGTAAAAAATTTTCTTCATCACTTTCAGTTTATCAACTGAATTGATTGAGGACAAGCAAAGGTTTAAGCTTGGGGGAGTTGATACGTCTCCGTCGTATCTACTTTTCCAAACACTTTTGCCCTTGTTTTGGACACTAATTTGCATGATTTGAATGGAACTAACCCGGACTGACGATGTTTTTAGCAGAATTGCCATGGTGTTATTTATGTGCAGAAACAAAAGTTCTCGGAATGAACTGAAACTCCACGGAACATCTATTTGGAAATAATAAAAAATCATTGCAAAAGATGAAGAACAGGGGCCCACACCCTGTCCACGAGGGTGGGGGTGCGCCCCCCCTAGGGCGCGCCCCCTACCTCGTGGGCCCCCTGGAGATCCTCTGATGCCTACTCCAACTCTATATATTTGCTTTTGGGGAGAAAAAATCAGAGAGAAGGAATCATCGCATTTTACGATACGAAGCCGCCGCAAGCCCTAAAACCTCTCGGGAGGGCTGATCTGGAGTCCGTTCGGGGCTCCGGAGAGGGGGATTCGTCGCCGTCGTCATCATCAACCATCCACAATCACCAATTTCATGATGCTCACCGCCGTGTGTGAGTAATTCCATCGTAGGCTTGCTAGATGGTGATGGGTTGGATGAGATCTATCATGTAATCGAGTTAGTTTTGTTAGGGTTTGATCCCTAGTATCCACTATGTTCTGAGATTGATGTTGCTATGACTTTGCTATGCTTAATGCTTGTCACTAGGGCCCGAGTGCCATGATTTCAGATCTGAACCTATTATCTTTTCATGAATATATGTGAGTTCTTGATCATATCTTGCAAGTCTATAGTCACCTACTATGTGTTATGATCCGACAAACCCGAAGTGACAATAATCGGGACCACTCCCGGTGATAACCATAGTTTGAGGAGTTCATGTATTCACTCTGTGCTAATGCTTTGTTCCGGTTCTCTATTAAAAGGAGGCCTTAATATCCCTTAGTTTCCATTAGGACCCCGCTGCCACGGGAGGGTAGGACAAAAGATGCCATGCAAGTTCTTTTCCATAAGCACGTATGACTATATTCGGAATAAATGCCTACATTACATTGATGAATTGGAGCTAGTTCTGTGTCACCCTATGTTATGACTGTTACATGATGAACCACATCCGGCATAATTATCCATCACCGATCCAATGCCTACGAGCTTTTCCTATATTGGTTCTCGTTTATTTACTTTCCCGTTGCTATTGTTACGATCACTACAAAATACCAAAAAGATTACTTTTGCTACAGTTACCTTTTATTACCGTTACCACTACTATCATATTACTTTGCTACTAAATACTTTGCTGCAGATACTAAATTATCCAGGTGTGGCTGAATTAACAACTCAGTTGCTAATACTTGAGAATATTCTTTGGCTCCCCTTGTGTCGAATCAATAAATTTGGTTTGAATACTCTACCCTCGAAAACTGTTGCGATCCCCTATACTTGTGGGTTATCAGGGTGCACATGTTCGGCGAAGAGACGGTGATAAAAGTGTAATATTTATGGTAGAAATATATTTTTATAATCTGAATAAAAAAAAGCAAGGTAACAAATAGTAAACGGGCACAAAAACGGTATTGCAATGCTTGAAAATGAGGCCTAGGGTCCGTACTTTCGCTAGTGCAATCTCTCAACAGTGCTAATATGATTGGATCATATAACCACCCCTCAAAGTGCGATGAAGAATCACTCCAAAGTTCCTATCTAGCGGAGAACATAAGAATAAATTGTTTGTAGGGTACGAAACCACCTCAAAGCTATTGTTTCCATTCGATCTATTCAAGAGTTCGTACTAAAATAACACAAAGATATTCTTTCCGTTCGATCTATCCTAGAGTTCATACTAAAATAACACCAAAGCAAATTCATATTCATAATACTCAATCGAACACAAAGAACTTCAAAGAGTGCCCCAAGATTTCTACCGGAGAAACAAAGAAAAGAACGTGCATCAACCCCTATGCATAGATTACCCCAATGTCACCTCGGGAATCCGCGAGTTGAGTGCCAAAACATATATCAAATGAATCAATACGATACCCCATTGTCACCATGAGTATTCAATTACAAGACATATATCAAGTGTTCTCAAATCGATAAAAGTATTCAATCCGATAACAACGAAATCTCAAGGGGAAAAACTCAATTCATCACAACAAGATTGAGAGGGAAAACCCCGAAGGGTTTGGAATATTTGGGATTTTATAAGGCAAAGAGGGGCTGCGTGTAACGCCCCGGATACAACTTTCCATATTCGTAACTCCAACTCTTGCCTTTTCCGGAGATGCGATATTATTAATTCCTTCGTGGTTGGGTTTTGTGTTTTGTTTTGCATTTTGTTCATGTCATGCATCTCATCTCATAGCATCATGCGCATTGCATCTGCATGTTTTCATAAAACTCGTAGCCGTTAGTAGTTGTCGTTTCTCCCCTTGGCTTCGTGGCATGTTGTCAGACCGTTTGTCTCCGTTGACCTTTCTTAGACCAACCGGCTTCTCGTCCCCTTTTGTCTGGCCGTTTGACCCCCTCCACACTTTACCTAACCTCTCTTGCCAGCTCGCAGCACCCTCGTGTGCGTGTCCGAAATCTTCCCCGAACCCGACCCGAGCGGTCGTCACCGATGAGTCCGGATCATCCCCAATCATCTCTAAAATATCATCAGTTTATTTTTTAACTCCCCTAGTTTGTTTTTCCCGTCCGTCCGATTTAAATTGGATGTCCCAAAATTCCCCTCATTTCACTATTTATAGTCCACCTCTAGTCAAACCCTAAAATCTAGCTTCCTTGTCCCATCACCCGCCGCCACCTTCCAAATCCCCCTCGGGATCCATCCCTCCCCAACCATCGCTCACCACCTACAGCCTCTAGATCCCATCGCCCACCTTCTCCTCTCGATCCATGGTCGCCTCCTCCCTGCCTTCTTCGCCAACCACCAGATCGAGCCCCATTCCGAGCTCCTCCTCCCTGCCTTCGCCCGAGCACCTCCTGCTTCTCCTCGTCGCCCTCAACCCCAGCCTTTCCCGAGCGCAGCCGCGCCCGAGGCCCCAAGCAACCCTGCCGCCCCGGCGACCTCGCCGCCGGCGACTGACTCGTTGGTCCAGGCCTCTTCCCCTGCCCCGTTCCCCTTCCCCTTCTTTTCCCTCTCTGGTTTCCTCTCCCTCTGCTCGTTTCCTTTGGACAGGGGATCTCCATGGACGAACGCCAAGGCTGCCAAGAGGATCCGGACGCCGCCGGCTTGCCTCTGCTCTGCCTCTCCTCGCCAAACCTGCTCCGTTCCCGGCGCCCTCCGCCTCGCTTGCCGCGTGGAGCTCCAAGTCCCCGGCCGCCATGGACGTCCCGACGACCTCGCCATCCTGGCCTCCTCCGCAGCGCCGGCGAGCGCGACGCCGGAGCACCACAGGTCGCCGTGCGCCCCTGCTCCTCCTTCTCTTTTCCCCTCTTCCGCCCTGACCCTTTCTCGCGCCCGTGTCCTGCAGGAGCGCGTCGCGCAGCCGCCGCTCGAATCCACCACCTGCTGCCCTCCCGACGCCCAGCGCCGCTCACCTCGCCGCCCCTTCGCCTCGCTCGCCGGAGCTCTGCTCCAGGCGCCGCCCGCAGCTCTGCATCGAGCAGAGGATGAGCAGCTCGCTCGCCCGCCTGCGTTGACCCGCTTCGAGCCAGCGTGGACGAGCGCTAGGCCCAGCCTGCTCCATCCGAGGCCCAGCGCCAGGTCACACCGAGGCCCACCCGGCCTGTCCCTCCTCCTGCTCCACCGACCGGGCCAAAGCCCATGGTGAGCAGCCCCCTGGCCTCTCCTCTATGGGGCTAGCCAGTTTCGGCCCAGAGTAGTTTTTTTTCCGTTCTGCGAATTTGCTAATTAACCAGGGATTTACAGATTTGCAGAAAAACCCTCGTATTCATGCATTTAATATCTCACAAACCGTGCATCGGATTAAAATGATTTATATATGAAAAATGCTTAGTTTTTCATCTAGTTTCATTTTATGCCACTTTCATCTATGTTTAAAATGTTTAAAATGATGTTTGTTTAAATTTGCTCAAATGCCATGTTAAAATGATTTATTTCATAACTAAATAACCGTAGCTCGGATTTAAATAAATTATATATGTAAATGGGGTAGAAAAATGCCTAGTTTAACATGGTATACTTTATTTGCATGTTTAACAACTCTAAAATTGTGTTCAGGGCAGATCAGTTCCAAATCTAAATATGCATATGGGGTTTTACCGGAATTGTTGTTTGTTATTTCCGGCCTCACTTAAACTTGCCCAAATAGTTAGTTTACTTATGCTTCACCTCCTGCCATGTTTAACAACATTTAATATTGTTGGGTACATAACCGAGAGAGAACTAAATAAGTGTTGTGGTGTTATGTCAATATGCAACCCGTTGCATATTGAGCTCCACTTAACTTGTAGTGTTGTTTGTGCATATTGCCATGCCATGCCTCATTAAACCGGACATGCATCATACTTGCTTGTGCATCATGACATGTTTAGGTGATGGTTGTTTACTATGTTGTTTGCTTCTTTCCGGGTTGCTTCCCTCGTTAGCTTCGGTTTCGTTCCGGAGTGGTGAGGATTCGTTCGACTACGTCCGTTTGTCTTCTTCATGGACTCGTTCTTCTTCCTTGCGGGATTTCAGGCAAGATGACCATACCCTCGAAATCACTTCTATCTTTGCTTGCTAGTTGCTCGCTCTTTTGCTATGCCTATGCTACGATGCCTATCACTTGCTTATCATGCCACCCATATTGCCATGTCAAGCCTCTAACCATCCTTTCCTAGCAAACCGTTGTTTGGCTATGTTACCGCTTTGCTCAGCCCCTCTTATAGCGTTGTTAGTTGCAGGTGAAGATGAAGTTTGTTCCTTGTTGGAACATGGAGATGTTGTTCCTTGTTGGAACATGTTTACTTGTTGGGATATCACAATATATCTTATTAATTAATGCATCTATATACTTGGTAAAGGGTGGAAGGCTCGGCCTTATGCCTGTGTTTTGTTCCACTCTTGCCGCCCTAGTTTCCGTCATACCGGTGTTATGTTCCCGGATTTTATGTTCCTTACACGGTTGGGTGATTTATGGGACCCCTTGACAGTTCGCTTTGAATAAGACTCCTCCAAGAAGGCCCAACATTGGTTTTACCATTTGCCACCTAAGCCTTTTTCCCTTGGGTTCTGCAGACTCAAGGGTCATCTTTATTTAACCCCGGACCAGTGCTCCTTCGAGTGCTGGCCCAAACCGAAGCGATGTCCGCGCCCCACAGGCAATCAGGGTCTATGCCAACCCGACATCCGGCTCATCCGGTGTGCCCGAGACCGAGATATGTGCAGCTCCTATCAGGATTTGTCGGCACATCCGGGCGGCTTTGCTGGTCTTGTTTTATTGTCGTCGAAATGTCTTGTAGTCCGGGATTCCGAGATCGATCGGGTCTTCCGGTAGAAGGAATATCCTTCGTTGACCGTGAGAGCTTATCATGGGCTAAGTTGGGACACCCTGCAGGTATTATCTTTCAAAGCCGTGCCCGGTTATGAGGCAGATGGGAATTTGTTAATGTCCGTTGTAGAAAACCCGAAGTTGATCTTAATTAAAATACATCAACCGCGTGTGTAACCGTGATGGTCTCTTCTCGGCGGAGTCCGGAAGTGAACACGGTGTTGGAGTTATGTTTGACGAGGTTGTTCTAGGATCACTTCTTGATCATAGTTGTTCGACCGTGCTTTTGCCTTCTCTTCTCGCTCTCGCTTATGTATGGTAGCCACCATATATGCTAGTCGCTGCTGCAGCTCCACCTCACTACCCTGTCCTACCTTTAAGCTTAAATAGTCTTGATCTCATGGTGTGAGATTGCTGAGTCCCGTGACTCACGATACTTCCAAAACCAGTTTGCAGTGCCGATGAAACCGAGCAGGTGGCCTAATTCGAGCTCAAGGAGGAGCTCGATGAAGATCTTGTTCATTGTGTTGTTTCGTTTCAGTTGATCAAGAGTGGAGCTCAGTTGGGACGATCGGGATCTGTGTAGCATTTGGGGTAGTCTTCTTTTATTTTGGTTCCGTAGTCGGACCTTGATTGTATCTGTATGATGTAATGCTTTACTCATGTATTGTGTGAGTGGCGATTGTAAGCCAACTATGTATCTCTTTTTCCTTATGTATTACATGGGTTGTGTGAAGATTACCTCACTTGCGACATTTCTTTCAATGCGGTTATGCCTCTAAGTCGTGCTTCGACACGTGGGAGATATAGCCGCATCCGTATGCTAAGTTGGTATCGAGCCTTCCCGACTTAGGAGCCCCTACTTGATTGTTTGTCATGTTGTTGAGTCTAGAATGGAAAATGTTTTGAGTCTTAGGATTATATATATCGAGAGTAGGATTCTTTTTACTCCCCAGTCCCTTCGTCGCTCTGGTGAGGTCTCCCGACGAGAGTTTTGACTCTTCTCTTCTCAAATTTCACTAAAAAATTTTAGGATCACGTGGGTATCTTGGAATCGTTCGATGGTTTTGTGACGAGAACATTGTTCTTGGTGCCTCGACATTTAGGGGTTGTGGCGGTGTCCCGGAGTTGAGCTCCGAGGTGTTGTCGTCACAATTTTATCGCTTGCAGTTCTAGAATACCTGAGTTTTGCCGACATCGAAATCTCTTTTGTGCAGTTGTTGGTGAGATAACCCCGATAGCCCAAAGATCGAGGCGAAAAGGGAGTATTGCCATGACTTGTATAACGGATGTTTTTCAAGGTCGAGGTACACGATTTCGAGGATTTCTTGGTTATGTGTTGATGATGGATACAATTGGATCTAGGTATTGTTAGTTTGGGTGATATATTTTGTGTCCCTGTATCCCCAACACCAGATTGCATAACCAGAAAGTTTCGGGAGTTTATAGGTGGGAATTCAAGTAGCTCCTAAAATATCTTTTCGACAGATGCATGATATGAGACTGGGTAAATCTCTATCATATGTGTTTGTTTCCGGCTTATTCTGCAAGCCAAATCCTTTGTTTTTGTTCCGTTTTGTGGTATTCGAGTTGCTTCAATGCCAAGTGTTGATTCCATACCTTATCCTAAATGGTGTTATCATATTTCTATGTGAATACTAATTCTTCTTGATCATCGAGTTTGTCATCTCAATTTCTTCTCACCGGTGCGCTTCTCTTCAAGATGATCCCATCATTCTCCCCATTCGCGAGATCAATTCTCAGTTCTTTGCAACGGTGCTTGCTTCATCCGTCCCAGGTTGTCTTTGTTTTCCCCGCCCTCCCACCCTTTTCGTCAAGGACTCATATATCCCTAATCTAGTACCCATTTTATTGCTGTGAGGTTTCTTCATTCTTTTCCTTTAAATGTTTTATTCGGTGATTTCTCATGAAGATGCTAAGGAAGCTTCAACCTTATCATTGTTCCATTCTAATTTTCTTCTCCGGTGGATTTAGTTCAAGATTTCGGTGTTGATCTTATCCCTTTCCCTATTTTCACAATGCTTTCTCATGCCGGTGTATCTCCTAATCATTCACCTCTCGCTATTCATTTGTTCCGAAGTGTTGAAGATATCTCTGAAGATTCAAGTTTCCATTCTCAATTCACTAAAGTTCTTTTGAGGATGCTATCTCATTCAACCCATTTAATTCTACCGGTGCAATCTCTCTTTCCAAGAAATCGTTCAACAGTGGTTCTTTTGAGTGGGCCCTAACCCACAGGTCTTTCCCAGGATCTTACCTGACTCTTCTAATTTCCCGGCGCTATTCCCAAATTCATTGCAAAGTTTGACGTAAGAATGAGTTATCATTAGTCAAATGTCTTTCTCCAAGATCTTTCAAATTATTTTCATTGTTGGTTCAACCTTTCTAATTTTCATTCCGGAGTGCCTCAACAATTCATGGTGGTGTTTCTCATCGTCATTCTCAACGTTTGAAGACTGAAGAAGTGTTTCTCTTAAATCTTGCTCCATTCTCTTCAAGATTCATGGTTCTAGCTTCGTGCCATCCTCATAATTGTTTTGATTGTGAGAATTCTTTCCACCCATCCGGAGCATTTCAGGAGTCTTTTCAGTTTGATTCTCCGGAGCCCATCATCTCAGAATTATTCATTCCAGCTTTCAGCTCTTGTTCTCCAAATCTTACCAATCAGCTCGTCATCTATTCGTTCACTTGTATCTAAATCCCCTCAAATATCTTCATTCGTTTTCCAATTCTTCCCGGTGAATTGTGCCTTTTTTCTTCATTCATTTTCAATTCTTATGGTGGTTCGTTCAAGATTTCACTTCCTTCATTATCATATCAATTCATTTGTTGTTTCCAAATCCCACCGGTGGTTCCATCAATACCTTCTCAAGTTTGCGCTATATCTCTATCTGTAATCATTTTTCAACGAGAATAAGTAGTATGCCAAATTTGTTGCTTGTCATCAATTTAAATTGGTGAAGGATAGGCATAACGTAATTCTTATTATTGTTTCATCCAAGTAATCTAGTTTCTTCTTTCCGGAGTTGGTCATCATATCACATTCTCGGTTCGAGATGTTTCATCTTTTCGTTTCCGGAGTTCCAAGTTCTCTCGGTTATATCATCGCGAAGCTCCATCTAAATCATCGCAAGGCTTCACCTTGTGTTTTCAACTACTCTTTCTTTCTATCATCCTTTTATTACCGGAGTTCTTCATGGAGGCTCTACATGATGGTTCGTCAAGGATTCTTTTCATTCTTCAATTGTTCTTCAAGATTTCTCTTGAAGTTAAGATCCGCCAAGCTATACTCAAAAGTAAACATGGTGCTCAACACATGTTTTGTTTTGAGGCGTTCAAGTATTCTTCTTCTTGCATTTCGAAGTGCAATTCCTTCTACAATATCTTTTGAGGTGGTGTTATGTCACTCTTGACAATTTCATTCATGTTTCATGATTCATATGTTGTCAAGAATGAGGTACTTAAACCCATCAACTCCTTCAAGCATGAGTTCTTCTCAGTCCATCAATCTCTTCATTGGAGTTATCTTGGTATAGATTTCACCTAAAGCCTTCCCTAAGGAATGTTGCTATTTGTGGTGCTTATCATTGATCCAAGCTTTCTCCATATCCTTCTCGGTGAGAGCAGTTTTCATCTCTTCGTTGATCTCAAAACAAGCAATTGTTTTTCGTTAGTGGCAGAATTTCACCTCAAGTGTTGAGATGTTTCCATAAGCCCACTACAAACTTATTCTTTTCGTTGTTGGTCATCCAACAACTTTGTTCTTCTTGCAAGGATGTTTCTTTCAAATTCATTTGTGGTAGAAGTTGTCATTTTCTTCTCCGTCCCTTTATCCCAACAATCTAGATTCTATTCTTTCGTTTCGAAGGCATTGTGATGTTGCTATTTTCACCCATCATCTCGTTTTGCCAAGATCATGTTATTTTCCTTGCTTATCCATTTAACCGGAGTGTTGGGTCTATCTTTCCTCTTTTAACCGGAGTCTCATCCAGGTGCTTTCATTTTGACCAGTTCATGATTCTAATTCCTTCCATTTTCAGTCGGACTGCTGTCCAAATTATATCAATCTTATTCCTTATCTATCTAGTTTTAACCGGAGTGGTTTCAGTATCTATCTTATCACTAAACCCCTTGGTTCTCGTCGTATCCCTTGTTCCTCTTTTCTAACGGAGTGTTTTCAATTTTGCTCATCTTCGTTGTTTTCTTTCTTTCATTTTGCTCAATATCTCAAGGTTCGTTGGTTTCACTCTTTTGTCAAAGAAGCAACTTAGTTTTACCTCTTCTCTTCCTCTTCTTTTTCCCTCCGGTGCCATCCTAGATCTCGGGACGAAATCCTCTCGTAGTGGTGGAGTGTTGTAACGCCCCGGATACAACTTTCCATATTCGTAACTCCAACTCTTGCCTTTTCCGGAGATGCGATATTATTAATTCCTTCATGGTTGGGTTTTGTGTTTTGTTTTGCATTTTGTTCATGTCATGCATCTCATCTCATAGCATCATGCGCATTGCATCTGCATGTTTTCATAAAACTCGTAGCCGTTCGTAGTTGTCGTTTCTCCCCTTGGCTTCGTGGCATGTTGTCGACCGCTTGTCTCCGTTGACCTTTCTCGCACCAACCGCTTCGCGTCCCTTTTGTCTGGCCGTTTGACCCCCTCCACACTTTACCTAACCTCTCTTGCCAGCTCGCAGCACCCTCGTGTGCGTGTTCGAAATCTTCCCCGAACCCGACCCGAGCGGTCGTCACCGATGAGTCCGGATCATCCCCAATCATCTCTAAAATATCATCAGTTTATTTTTTTAACTCCCCTAGTTTGTTTTTCCCGTCCGTCCGATTTAAATTGGATGTCCCAAAATTCCCCTCATTTCACTATTTATAGTCCACCTCTAGTCAAACCCTAAAATCTAGCTTCCTTGTCCCATCACCCGCCGCCACCTTCCAAATCCCCCTCGGGATCCATCCCTCCCCAACCATCGCTCACCACCTACAGCCTCTAGATCCCATCGCCCACCTTCTCCTCTCGATCCATGGTCGCCTCCTCCCTGCCTTCTTCGCCAACCACCAGATCGAGCCCCATTCCGAGCTCCTCCTCCCTGCCTTCGCCCGAGCACCTCCTGCTTCTCCTCGTCGCCCTCAACCCCAGCCTTTCCCGAAGCAGCCGCCGAGGCCCCAAGCAACCTGCCGCCCGGCGACCTGCCCACCGGCGATCGACTCGTTGGTCCAGGCCTCTTCCCCTGCCCCGTTCCCCTTCCCCTTCTTTTCCCTCTCTGGTTTCCTCTCCCTCTGCTCGTTTCCTTTGGACAGGGGATCTCCATGGACGAACGCCAAGGCTGCCAAGAGGATCCGGACGCCGCCGGCTTGCCTCTGCTCCGCCTCTCCTCGCCAAACCTGCTCCGTTCCCGGCGCCCTCCGCCTCGCTTGCCGCGTGGAGCTCCAAGTCCCCGGCCGCCATGGACGTCCCGACGACCTCGCCATCCTGGCCTCCTCCGCAGCGCCGGCGAGCGCGACGTCGGAGCACCACAGGTCGCCGTGCGCCCCTGCTCCTCCTTCTCTTTTCCCCTCTTCCGCCCTGACCCTTTCTCGCGCCCGTGTCCTGCAGGAGCGCGTCAGCAGCTGCAGCTCGAATCCACCACTGCTGCCCTCCTGACGCCCAGCGCCGCTCACCTCGCCGCCCCTTCGCCTCGCTTCGCGGAGCTCTGCTCCAGCGCCGCCCAGCAGCTCAGATCGAGCGAGGATGAGCAGCTCGCTTCGCCACTGCGTTGACCCGCTTGAGCCAGCGTGGACGGCGCTAGGCCCAGCTTTGCTCCATCCGAGGCCCAGCGCCAGGTCACACCGAGGCCCAGCCGGCCTGTCCCTCCTCCTGCTCCACCGACCGGGCGAAAGCCCATGGTGAGCAGCCCCCTGGCCTCTCCTCTATGGGGCTAGCCAGTTTCGGCCCAGAGTAGTTTTTTTTCCGTTCTGCAAATTTGCTAATTAACCAGGGATTTACAGATTTGCAGAAAAACCCTCATATTCATGCATTTAATATCTCACAAACCGTGCATCGGATTAAAATGATTTATATATGAAAAATGCTTAGTTTTTCATCTAGTTTCATTTTATGCCACTTTCATCTATGTTTAAAATGTTTAAAATGATGTTTGTTTAAATTTGCTCAAATGCCATGTTAAAATGATTTATTTCATAACTAAATAACCGTAGCTCGGATTTAAATAAATTATATATGTAAATGGGGTAGAAAAATGCCTAGTTTAACATGGTATACTTTACTTTCATGTTTAACAACTCTAAAATTGTGTTCAGGGCAGATCAGTTCCAAATCTAAATATGCATATGGGGTTTTACCGGAATTGTTGTTTGTTATTTCCGGCCTCACTTAAACTTGCCCAAATAGTTAGTTTACTTATGCTTCACCTCCTGCCATGTTTAACAACATTTAATATTGTTGGGTACATAACCGAGAGAGAACTAAATAAGTGTTGTGGTGTTATGTCAATATGCAACCCGTTGCATATTGAGCTCCACTTAACTTGTAGTGTTGTTTGTGCATATTGCCATGCCATGCCTCATTAAACCGGACATGCATCATACTTGCTTGTGCATCATGACATGTTTAGGTGATGGTTGTTTACTATGTTGTTTGCTTCTTTCCGGTTGCTTCCCTCGTTAGCTTCGGTTTCGTTCGGAGTGGTGAGGATTCGCTCGACTCGTCCGCTTGTCTTCTTCATGGACTCGTTCTTCTTCCTTGCGGGATTTCGTGCAAGATGACCATACCTCGAAATCACTTCTATCTTTGCTTGCTAGTTGCTCGCTCTTTTGCTATGCCTATGCTACGATGCCTATCACTTGCTTATCATGCCACCCATATTGCCATGTCAAGCCTCTAACCATCCTTTCCTAGCAAACCGTTGTTTGGCTATGTTACCGCTTTGCTCAGCCCCTCTTATAGCGTTGTTAGTTGCAGGTGAAGATGAAGTTTGTTCCTTGTTGGAACATGGAGATGTTGTTCCTTGTTGGAACATGTTTACTTGTTGGGATATCACAATATATCTTATTAATTAATGCATCTATATACTTGGTAAAGGGTGGAAGGCTCGGCCTTATGCCTGGTGTTTTGTTCCACTCTTGCCGCCCTAGTTTCCGTCATACCGGTGTTATGTTCCCGGATTTTATGCTCCTTACACGGTTGGGTGATTTATGGGACCCCTTGACAGTTCGCTTTGAATAAGACTCCTCCAAAGAAGGCCCAACATTGGTTTTACCATTTGCCACCTAAGCCTTTTTCCCTTGGGTTCTGCAGACTCAAGGGTCATCTTTATTTTAACCCCCGGACCAGTGCTCCTTCGAGTGCTGGCCCAAACCGAGCGATGTCTGGCGCCCCCTGGGCAATCACGGTCTATGCCAACCCGACGTCTGGCTCATCCGGTGTGCCCTGAGACCGAGATATGTGCAGCTCCTATCAGGATTTGTCGGCACATCCGGGCGGCTTTGCTGGTCTTGTTTTATTGCTGTCGAAATGTCTTGTAGTCCGGGATTCTGAGACTGATCGGGTCTTCCCGGTAGAAGGAATATCCTTCGTTGACCGTGAGAGCTTATCATGGGCTAAGTTGGGACACCCCTGCAGGGTATTATCTTTCGAAAGCCGTGCCCACGGTTATGAGGCAGATGGGAATTTGTTAATGTCCGGTTGTAGAAAACCCGAAGTTGATCTTAATTAAAATACATCAACCGCGTGTGTAACCGTGATGGTCTCTTCTCGGCGGAGTCCGGGAAGTGAACACGGTGTTGGAGTTATGTTTGACGTAGGTTGTTCTAGGATCACTTCTTGATCATAGTTGTTCGACCGTGCTTTTGCCTTCTCTTCTCGCTCTCGTTTGCGTATGGTAGCCACCATATATGCTAGTCGCTTGCTGCAGCTCCACCTCACTACCCTGTCCTACCTTTAAGCTTAAATAGTCTTGATCTCGGGTGTGAGATTGCTGAGTCCCGTGACTCACAGATACTTCAAAACCAGTTTGCGGTGCCGATGAAACCGAGCAGGTGGCGCACCGAGCTCAAGGAGGAGCTCGATGAAGATCTTGTTCATTGTGTTGTTTCGTTTCAGTTGATCAGAGTGGAGCCAGTTGGGACGATCGGGATCTGTGTAGCATTTGGGGTAGTCTTCTTTTATTTTGGTTCCGTAGTCGGACCTTGATTGTATCTGTATGATGTAATGCTTTACTCATGTATTGTGTGAAGTGGCGATTGTAAGCCAACTATGTATCTCTTTTTCCCTTATGTATTACATGGGTTGTGTGAAGATTACCTCACTTGCGACATTGCTTTCAATGCGGTTATGCCTCTAAGTCGTGCTTCGACACGTGGGAGATATAGCTGCATCGAGGGCGTTACACTGCGGGAGGCCACCGAGGTGGGCAAAACCCACCTGGGCGCTCCAGGGGGCCCAGGTGCACCCTGCTGGGTTGTACCCCCCTCGGGGCACCCCCCCAGGTGCTGCCCTGGCCCATCCTGGGTGTTCTGGTCCATAAAAATGTTGGGGAATGCAGTATTTCAAAAAATTCCTACGATCACGCAAGATCTATCTAGGAGATGCATAGCAACGAGCGGGGAGAGTGTGTCCACGTACCCTCGTAGACCGAAAGCGGGAGCGTTAAGCTCCACAGTTGAGGTAGTCGAACGTCTTCGCGATCCAACCGACCAAGTACCGAACGCACGGCACCTCCGCGATCTGCACACATTCAGCTCGGTGATGTCCCCCGAACTTCTAGATCCAGCTGAGGTCGAGGGAGAGTTTTGTCAGCACGACAACGTGTTGACGGTGATGATGAAGTTACCGACGCAGGGCTTCGCCTAAGCTCTACAACGATATGACCGAGGTGGAAATATGTGGAGGGGGCACCGCACACGGCTAAGATCAACTTGTGTGTCTATGGGGTGCCCCCTCCCCCACATATAAAGGAGTGGAGGAGGGGAGGGCCGACCCTCTCCATGGCATGCCCCAAGGGGGATTCCTACTCCTAATAGGAGTAGGTTCCCCCCCCCCTCCCTAGTTGGAGTAGGAGAAGAAGGAAGAGGGAGAAGGAGAGAAGGAAAGGGGGGGGGGGGGGCGGCCCACCTCCCAATTCAGTTTGGGCTTGGGGGGCGTGCGCCCCCACTTGGCCGCCGCCTCCTCTCTCCCACCATGGCCCATTAAGGCCCATTAACTCCCCGGGGGTTTGCGGTAAACCCCCGGTACTCCGATATATGCACGAACTCATCCGAAACCATTCCGGTGTCCAAACACAACCTTCCAATATATCAATCTTCTTGTCTTGACCATTTCGAGACTCCTCGTCATGTCCGTGATCATATCCAGGACTCCGAACTACCTTCGGTACATCAAAACACATAAACTCATAATACCGATCGTCATTGAACGTTAAGCGTGCGGACCATATGGGTTCGAGAACTATGTAGACATACCGAGACTCATTTCCCGTCAATAACCAATAGCGGAACCTGGATGCTTATATTGGTTCCTACATATTCTACGAAGATCTTTATCGGTCAAACCGCATAACAGCAAACGTTGTTCCCTTTGTCATCGATATGTTACTTGCCCGAGATTTGCTCGTCGGTATCATCATACCTAGTTCAATCTCGTTACCGGCAAGTCTCTTTACTCGTTCCATAATGCATCATCCTGTAACTAACTCATTAGTCACATTGCTTGGAAGGCTTATGGTGATGTGTGCTACCTCTTGAGCTTGCGTTGGTTTTCCCCGAAGAGGAGAGGATAATGCAGCAGAGTAGCGTAAGTATTTCCCTCAGTTTTTGAGAACCAAGGTATCAATCCAGTAGGAGGCCACGCGCAAGTCCCTCGTACCTACACAAAAACATTAGCTCTACGCAACCAACGCGATTAGGGGTTGTCAATCCATTCACAGTCACTTACGAGAGTGAGATCTGATAGATAATATTTTTGGTATTTTTGATATAAAGATGCAAAGTAAAATAAAAAGTAAAGTAAAAAAGCAAAGCAATTATAAAGTGATGGAAGATTGATATGATGAGAATAGACCCGGGGGCCATAGATTTCACTAGTGGCTTCTCTCAAGAGCATAAGTATTCTATGGTGGGTGAACAAATTACTGTTGAAAAATTGATAGAATTGAGCATAGTTATGAGAATATCTAGGTATGATCATGTATATAGGCATCACGTCCGAGACAAGTAGACCGACTCCTGCCTGCATCTACTACTATTACTCCACTCATCGACCGCTATCCAACATGCATCTACAGTATTAAGTTCAAGAAAACAGAGTAACGCCTTAAGCAAGATGACATGATGTAGAGGGATAGATTCACGCAATATGATAAAAAACCCATCTTGTTATCCTCGATGGCAACAATACAATACGTGCCTTGCTGCCTCTTCTGTCACTGGGAAAGGACACCGCAAGATTGAACCCAAAGCTAAGCACTTCTCCCATTGCAAGAAAAACCAATCTAGCTGGCCAAACTAAACTGACAATTCGAAGAGACTTGCAAAGATAACCAATCATACATAAAAGAATTCAGAGAAGATTCAAATATTGTTCATAGATAATCTTGATCATAAACCCACAATTCATCGGTCCCAACAAACGCACCGCAAAAAGAAGATTACATCGAATAGATCTCCACGAGAGAGGGGGAGAACATTGTATTGAGATCCAAAAAGAGAGAAGAAGCCATCTAGCTACTAACTATGGACCCGAATGTCTGAAGCAAACTACTCACACTTCATCGGAGAGGCTATGATGTTGATGTAGAAGCCCTCCGTGGTGGATTCCCCTTCCGGCGGAGCTCCGGAACAGGCCCCAAGATAGGATCTCGTGGATACAGAAAGTTCTGGCAGTAGAATTAGGTTTTTGGCTCCATATCTGATCGTTTGGGGGTACGTAGGTATATATAGGAGGAAGGAGTACGTCGGTGGAGCAAAGGGGGGCCCACGAGGCAGGGGGCGTGCCCTATGGGGGGGCGCCCTCCACCCTCGTGGCCACCTCCCTCCTTTCTTGACGGAGGGTCCAATTCTCCTGGATCATATCTGTTGAGAAAATCACGTTCCCGAAGGTTTCATTCCATTTGGACTCCGTTTGATA
This sequence comes from Aegilops longissima, assembly GCA_021605205.1. Lineage (NCBI taxonomy): Eukaryota > Viridiplantae > Streptophyta > Magnoliopsida > Poales > Poaceae > Aegilops > Aegilops longissima. The sequence goes on from CM038678.1 coordinate 556,432,230, forward strand.
TTCCGTTTCTTCGAAACACTGAAATAGGTAAAAAAAACAACAATTTTGGGCTGGGCCTCCGGTTAATAGGTTAGTCCCAAAAATAATATAAAAGTGGAAAATAAAGCCCAATATTGTCCAAAACAGTAGATAATGTAGCATGGAGCAATCAAAAATTATAGATGCGTTGGAGACGTATCAATGTGCATTACTGAGAGGGCCTAGAGATACCTCTCCGACAATCGGAGTGACAAATCCTAATCTTGATCTATGCCAACTCAATAAACACCATCGGAGAGACCTATAGAGCATCTTTATAATCACCCAGTTACGTTGTGACGTTTGATAGCACACTAAGTGTTCCTCCGGTATTCGGGAGTTGCATAATCTCGTAGTCATAGGAACATGTATAAGTTATGAAGAAAGCAATAGCAATAAGCTAAACGATCATAGTGCTAAGCTAACGTATGGGTCAAGTCAATCACTTCATTCTCTAATGATGTGATCCCGTTGATCAAATGAAAACTCATGTCTATGGCTAGGAAACTTAACCATCTTTGATTAACGAGCTAGTCAAGTAGAGGCATACCATTTACACTCTGTTTGTCTATGTATTCAGACATGTACTAAGTTTTCGGTTAATACAATTCTAGCATGAATAATAAACATTTATCATGATTAAGGAAATATAAATAACAACTTTATTATTGCCTCTAGGGCATATTTCCTTCAGTCTCCCACTTGCACTAGAGTCAATAATCTAGATTACATAGTAATGATTCTAACACCCATGGAGTCTTGGTGATGATCATGTTTTGGTCGTGAGAGAGGCTTAGTCAACGGGTCTGCAACATTCAGATTCGTATGTATCTTGCAAATCTCTATGTCTCCCTCCTTGACTTGGTCGCGGATGGAATTGAAGCGTCTCTTGATGTGTTTGGTTCTCTTGTGAAATCTGGATTCCTTTGCCAAGGCAATTGCACAAGTATTGTCATAAAAGATTTTCATTGGACCCGAGGCACTAGGTATGACACCTAGTTCAGATATGAACTCTTTCATCCAGACTCCTTCATTTGCTGCTTCCAAAGCAGCTTTGTACTCTGCTTCACACATAGGTCCCGCCACGACGCTCTGCTTGGAACTGCACCAACTGATAGCTCCACCATTCAATAAAAATACGTATCCGGTTTGTGACTTAGAGTCATCCGGATCAGTGTCAAAGCTTGCATCGTTGTAACCGTTTACGACAAGCTCTTTGTCACCTCCATAAACGAGAAACATATCCTTAGTCCTTTTCAGGTAATTCAGGATGTTCTTGACCGCTGTCCAGTGATCCACTCCTGGATTACTTTGGTACCTCCCTGCTAAACTAATAGCAAGGCACACATCAGGTCTGGTACACAACATTGCATACATGATAGAACCTATGGCTGAAGCATAGGGAATGACTTTCATTTTCTCTCTATCTTCTGTAGTGGTCGGGCATTGAGTCTAACTCAACTTCACACCTTGTAACACAGGCAAGAACCCGTTCTTTGCTTGATCTATTTTGAACTTCTTCAAAACTTTATCAAGGTATGTGCTTTGTGAAAGTCAAATTAAGCGTCTTGATCTATCTCTATAGATCTTGATTCCCAATATATAAGCAGCTTCACCAAGGTCTTTCATTGAAAAATTCTTATTCAAGTATCCTTTTATGCTATTCATAAATTCAGTATCATTTCCGATCAACAATATGTCATCTACATATAGTATCAGAAATGCTACAGAGCTCCCACTCACTTTCTTGTAAATACAGACTTCTCCAAAAGTCTGTATAAAACCATATGCTTTGATCACACTATCAAAGCGTATATTCCAACTCTGAGAGGCTTGCACCAGTCCAAAAATGGATCGCTGGAGCTTGCACACTTTGTTAGCACCTTTTCGATCGACAAAACCTTCTGGTTGCATCATATACAACTCTTCTTTAAGATATCCATTAAGGAATGCAGTTTTGACATCCATTTGCCAAATTTCATAATCATAAAATGCGGCAATTGCTAACATGATTCAGACAGACTTAAGCATCGCTACGGGTGAGAAGGTCTCATTGTAGTCAACTCCTTGAACTTGTCGAAAACCTTTCACAACAAGTCGAGCTTTGTAGACAGTAACATTACTGTCAGTGTCAGTCTTCTTCTTGAAGATCCATTTATTCTCTCTGGCTTGTCGATCATCGGGCAAGTCAACCAAAATCCACACTTTGTTCTCATACATGGATCCCATCTCAGATTTCATGGCATCAAGCCATTTTGCGGAATCTGGGCTCATCATCGCTTCCTCATAGTTCGTAGGTTCGTCATGGTCAAGTAACATGACTTCTAGAATAGGATTACCGTACCACTCTGGTGTGGATCTTTCTCCGGTTGACCTACGAGGTTCGGTAGTAACTTGATCAGAAGTTTCATGACCATCATCATTAGCTTCCTCACTTACTGGTGTAGGAATCACTGGAACTAATTTTTGTGATGAACTATTTTCCAATAAGGGAGTAGGTACAGTTACCTCATCAAAAACTACTTTCCTCCCACTCACTTCTTTCGAGAGAAACTCCTTCTCTAGAAAGGATCCATTGTTAGCAACGAATATCTTGCCTTCGGATCTGTGATAGAAGATGTACCCAACAGTCTCCTTTGGGTATCCTATGAAGACACATTTCTCCGATTTGGGTTCGAGCTTATTAGGTAGAAGCTTTTTCACATAAGCATCGCAGCCCCAAACTTTAAGAAACGACAACTTGGGTTTCTTGCCAAACCAAAGTTCATATGGCGTCGTCTCAACGGATTTAGATGGTGCCCTATTTAACATGAATGTAGTCATCTCTAAAGCATAACCCCAAAATGATAGCGGTAAATTAGTAAGAGACATCATAGATCGCACCATATCTAATAAAGTACGATTACGACGTTCGGACACACCATTACGCTGTGGTGTTCCGGGTGGCGTGAGTTGCGAAACTATTCCACATTATTTCAATGAAGACCAAACTTGTAACTCAAACATTCTCCTCCACAATCATATTGTAGAAACTTTATTTTCTTGTTACGATGATTTTCCACTTCACTCTGAAATTCTTTGAACTTTTCAAATGTTTCAGACTTATGTTTCATCAAGTAGATATACCCATATCTGCTTAAATCATCTGTGAAGGTTAGAAAATAACGATGCCCGCCGCGAGCATCAACACTCATCGGACCGCATACATCAGTATGTATTATTTCCAATAGGTCAGTTTCTCGCTCCATTGTTTCGGAGAACGGAGTCTTAGTCATCTTGCCCACGAGGCATGGTTCGCAAGCATCAAGTGATTCATAATCAAGTGATTCCAAAAGCCCATTATTATGGAGGTTTTTATGCGCTTTACACCAATATGACCTAAACGGCAGTGCCACAAATAAGTTGCACTATCATTATTAAACTTATATCTTTTGGCTTCAATACTATGAATATGTGTATCACTACTATCAAGATTTAGTAAAAATAGACCACTCATCAAGGATGCATGACCATAAAAGATATTATTCATATAAATAGAACAACCATTATTCTCTGATTTAAATGAATAACCGTCTCGCATCAAACAAGATCCAGATATAATGTTCATGCTTAACGCTGGCACCAAATAACAATTATTCAGGTCTAAAACTAATCCCGAAGGTAGATGTAGAGGTAGCGTGCCGATGGCGATCACATCGACTTTGGAACCATTTCCCACGCGCATCGTCACCTCGTCCTTAGCCAATCCTCGCTTAATCTGTAGCCCCTGTTTTGAGTTGCAAATATTAGCAACAAAACCAATATCAAATACCCAGGCGCTACTGCGAGCATTAGTAAGGTACACATCAATAACATGTATATCAAATATACCTTTCACTTTGCCATCCTTCTTCTCCGCCAAATACTTGGGGCAGTTCCGCTTCCAGTGACCAGTCCCTTTGCAGTAGAAGCACTCAGTCTCAGGCTTAGGTCCAGACTTGGGTTTCTTCACTTGAGCAGCAACTTGTTTGCCGTTCTTCTTGAAGTTCCCCTTCTTCCCTCTACCCTTTTTCTTGAAACTAGTGGTCTTATTGACCATCAACACTTGACGCTCCTTCTTGATTTCTACCTCTGCAGCCTTTAGCATTGCGAAGAGCTCGGGAATCGTCTTATCCATCCCTTGCATATTATAGTTAATCACGAAGCTTTTGTAGCTTGGTGGCACTGATTGAAGAACTCTATCAATGACACTATCAACTGGAAGATTAACTCCTAGCTGAGTCAAGTGATTGTGGTACCCATACATTCTGAGTATATGCTCACTGGCAGAATTATTCTCCTCCATTTTGCAGTTGTAGAACTTATTGGAGACTTCATATCTCTCAATCCGGGCATTTGCTTGAAAATATTAACTTCAACTCCTGTAACATCTCATATGCTCCATGACGTTCAAAACATTGTTGAAGTCCCGGTTCTAAGTCGTAAAGCATGTCACACTGAACTATCGAGTAGTCTTTAGCTTTGCTCTGCTAGGTGTTCACAACATCTGACGTTGCTCCTACAGCGGGTTTGGCACCTAGAGGTGCTTCCAGGACATAATTCTTCTGTGCAACAATGTGGATAATCCTCAAGTTACGGACCCAGTCTGTGTAATTGCTACCATCATCTTTCAACTTAGCTTTCTCTAGGAACGCATTAAAATTGAACAACAGCACATATCATTTATCTACAACAATATAGACATGCGAAATACTATCAGGTACTAAGTTCATGATAGATTAAAGTTCAATTAATCATATTACTTAAGAACTTCCACTTAGATAGACATCTCTCTAATCATCTATGTAATCACGTGATCCATATCAACTAAACCATGTCCGATCATCACGTGAGATGGAGTAGTTTTCAATGGTGAACATCACTATGTTGATCATATCTACTATATGATTCACGCTCGACCTTTCGGTCTCAGTGTTCCGAGGCCATATTTGCATATGCTAGGCTCGTCAAGTTTAACCCGAGTATTCTGCGTGTGCAAAACCGGCTTGCACCTGTTGTATGTGAACGTAGAGCGCTTATCACACCCGATCATCACGTGGTGTCTCGGCACGACGAACTGTAGCAATGGTGCATACTCAGAGAGAACACTTATGCCTTGAAATTTAGTGAGAGATCATCTTATAGTGCTACCGCCGAACTAAGAAAAATAAGATGCATAGAGGATAAACGTCACATGCAATCAATATAAGTGATATGATATGGACATCATCATCTTGTGCCTTTGATCTCCATCTCCAAAGCATCGTCATGATCACCATCGTCACCGGCTTGACACCTTGATCTCCATCGAAGCATCGTTGTTGTCTCGCCAACTATTGCTTCTATGACTATCGCTACCGCTTAGTGATAAAGTAAAGCAATTACATGGCGATTGCATTTCATACAATAAAGCAACAACCATATGGCTCCTGCCAGTTGCCGATAACTGAGTTACAAAATGATACCTCTCCAACATATCTATAATTTTTTATTGTTCAATGCTATTATATTACCCATCTAGGATGTTTCATATGCATTTATATGCTATTTTATATGATTTTTGGGACTAACCTATTAGCCTAGAGCCCAGTGCCAGTTTTCGTTTTTTCCTTGTTTTTGAGTATCGCAGAAAAGGAAAACCAAACAGAGTCCAATTGACCTGAAATTTCACGGAGATTATTTTTGGACCAAAAGAAGCCCACAGAGTATCGGAGATGGGCCAGAAGAGTCCCGAGGCACCCACGAGGGTGGGGGCGCCCCCTACCTCATGGCCGCCTAGGAGACCCCCCTGACTTGTTCCCGACGCCAACACCTCTTATATATACCAAAACTTCCAGAACGTAACCTAGACCGGGAGTTCCGCCGTCGCAAGCCTCTGTAGCCACCAAAAACCAATCGAGACCCTGTTCCGGCACCCAGCTGGAGGGGGGAATCATCACCAGTGGGCATCTTCATCATCCCGATGCTCTCCATGACGAGGAGGGAGTAGTTCACCCTCGGGGCTAAGGGTATGTACCAGTAGCTATGTGTTTGATCTCCCTCTCCCTCTCTCGTGTTCTTGATTTGGCACGATCTTGATGTATCGCGATCTTTGCTATACTATAGTTGGATCTTATGATGTTTCTCCCCCTCTACTCTCTTGTAATGGATTGAGTTTTCCTTTTGAAGTTATCTTATCGCATTGAGTCTTTAAGGATTTGAGAACACTTGATGTATGTCTTGCATGTGCTTATCTGTGGTGACAATGGGATATTCACGTGATCTACTTGATGTATGTTTTGGTGATCAACTTGCGGGTTCAGTGACCTTGTGAACTTATGCATAGGGGTTGGCACACGTTTTCGTCTTGACTCTCCGGTAGAAACTATGGGGAACTCTTTGAAGTACTTTGTGTTGGTTTGAATAGATGAATCTGAGATTGTGTGATGCACATCGTATAATCATACCCACGGATACTTGAGGTGATATTGGAGTATCTAGGTGACATTAGGGTTTTGGTTGATTTGTGTCTTAAGGTGTTATTCTAGTACGAACTCTAGGATAGATCGGACGGAAAGAATAGCTTCGTGTTATTTTACTACAGACTCTTGAATAGATCGATCAGAAAGAATAACTTTGAGGTGGTTTCGTACCCTACAATAATCTTTTCGTTTGTTCTCCGCTATTAGTGACTTTGGAGTGACTCTTTGTTGCATGTTGAGGGATAGTTATATGATCCAATTATGTTATCCTTGTTGAGAGAACTTGCACTAGTGAAAGTATGAACCCTAGGCCTTGTTTCGAAGCATTGCAATACCGTTTACGCTCACTTTTATCATTAGTTACCTTGCTGTTTTTATATTTTCATATTACAAAAACCTATATCTACCATCCATATTGCACTTGTATCACCATCTCTTCGCCGAACTAGTGCACCTATACAATTTACCATTGGATTGGGTGTGTTGGGGACACAGGAGACTCTTGTTATTTGGTTGCAGGGTTGTTTGAGAGGGACCATCTTCATCATACGCCTCCCACGGATTGATAAACCTTAGGTCATCCACTTGAGGGAAATTTGCTACTGTCCTACAAACCTCTGCACTTGGAGGCCCAACAACGTCTACAAGAAGAAGGTTGTGTAGTAGACATCAAGCAATTTCTGGCGCTGTTGCCGGGGTGGTGAGTGCTTGAAGGTATATCTTTAGATCTTGCAATCGAATCTTTTAGTTTCTTGTTTTATCACTAGTTTAGTTTATAAAAGAAAACTACAAAAAAATGGAATTGAGGGTACCTCATATGCTTCATCTTTTTAATATATTTCGTGAAAATGATGGAAAGGAAAATTGTGCTCAAGTGGCATAAAGTATGTGAATGATGAGCATGATTGCAATGTTGTTAGTATGAATTCTTTGAATACCCATGATGCTAATGATATGCAAAACCACAAGCTTGGGGAAGCTATGTTTGATGAAGAGAGTACTTTTTGTCCCCCAAGTTTTGATGAGCAAATTTATTATGATGAAAGCATGCCTCTTATTTATGATGATTATATTGATGAAAGTGGATTTGGAGAGGTCATGACTTTATTTAGTAATGATTCCACTATCTTGGAAGAGGTTTCAATTGATTATGATGAGAACAAAGTTGCTACTTATGATGATTATTGTGATGATACTTATGTTATAAAAAGTAGTGATGATTATATTTATGAAACATGTCATGATTATGATTACTCTTTTTCTGAACATTACTCTTTTAATGTGGAAACAATTTATAGTATTCGAGTTTCTTATGATACTCCCACTATCCTGAATGAGAAGAATTTTGCTTATGTGGAGAGTAGTAAATTTTCTATGCTTGTAGATCATGAAAAGAATGCCTTATGTGATGGTTATATTGTTGAATTCATTCATGATGCTACTCAAAATTATTATGAGGGAGGAACATATGCTTGTTGGAATTGCAATAATATCAAGTTTCCTCTCTATGTGCTTAAAGCCTTGAAGTTATGCTTGTTTGGCCTTCCTATGCTAGTTGATTATTGTTCCCATAAATTGTTTGATCACAAAATACCTATGCATAGGAAGTGGGTTAGGCTTAAATGTATTAGTCATATTCTTCACGATGCTCTCTTTATGTTTCAATTCTTATCTTTTATGTGAGCATCATTGAAATCATCATGCCTAGCTAGGGGCGTTAAACGTTAGCGCTTGTTGGGAGGCAACCCAATTTTATTTTTGTTCTTTGCTTTTTGCTCCTGTTTAGTAATAAATAATTCATCTAGCCTCTGTTTAGATGTGGTTTTATGTTTTAATTAGTGTTTGTGCCAAGTAGAACCTTTGGGAAGACTTGGGTGAAGTCTTTGCGATCTTGCTGTAAAAACAGAAACTTTAGCACTCACGAGATTAGCTGCAATTTTTTACTGGACAGTGATTTTAGGTTGATTATTTTTGAAGAAGATTAATAGACAAATTCCTCACGTCCACCAATTTATTTCAGAATTTTTGGAGTTACAGAAGTATTCGAATGATACAGATTACTACAGACTGTTCTGTTTTTGACAGATTCTGTTTTCATTGTGTTGTTTGCTTATTTTGATAAATCTATGAGTAGTATTGGAGGGTATGAACCATAGAAAAGTTGGAATACAGTAGATATTACACCAATATTAATTTATAATGAGTTCTCAACAGTACCTAAGTGGTAATTTATTTTCTTATACTAACGGAGCTTACGAGTTTTCTGTTGAGTTTTGTGTTGTGAAGTTTTCAAGTTTTGGGTAAAGATTTGATGGACTATGGAATAAGGAGTGGCAAGAGCCTAAGATTGGGTATGCCCAAGGCACCCAAAGGTAATATTCAAGTACAACCAAGAGCCTAAGCTTGGGGATGCCCCGGATGGCATCCCCTCTTTCGTCTTCGTTCATCGGTAACTTTACTTGGAGCTATATTTTTATTCAGCGTCATTTTATTTTCTTTTGTTTTGCTTTCTGTTTGAATATTACCAAGATCTGAAATTCTTAAATATTAGAGTGTCTTCACATACTTTCATAATTATTCGAGTACTCATTGATCTTCACTTATATTTTTCAGAGTAGTTTGTCGTTTGCTCTAGTGCTTCACTTATATCTTTTAGAGCACGGTGGTGGTTTTATTTTATAGAAATTATTGATCTCTCATGCTTCACTTATATTATTTTGAGAGTCTTTTAGAACAGCATGGTAATTTGCTTTGGTTATAAAATTAGTCCTAATATGATGGGCATTCAAGATGGGTATAATAAAAACTTTCATATAGAGTGCATTGAATACTATGACAAGTTTGATACTTGATGATTGTTTTGAGATATGAAGATGGTAATATTAGAGTCGTGCTAGTTGAGTAATTGTGAATTTTAGAAATACTTGTGTTGACATTTGCAAGTCCCGTAGCGTGCACGTATGGTAACCGTTGTGTGAAAAATTTGAAGCATGAGATGTTCTTTGATTGCCTTCCTTATGAGTGGCGGTCGGGGACGAGCGATGGTTTTTTCCTACCAATCTATCCCCATAGGAGCATGCGCGTAGTGCTTGGTTTGATGACTTGTAGATTTTTGCAATAAGTATGTGAGTTCTTTATGACTAACGTTGAGTCCATGGATTATACGCACTCTCACCCTTCCATCATTGCTAGCCTCTTCGGTACCTACCGTGCATTGCCCTTTCTCACCTTGAGAGTTGGTGCAAACTTCGCCGGTGCATCCAAACCCCGTGATACGATACGCTCTATCACACATAAGCCTCCTTATATCTTCCTCAAAACAGCCACCATACCTACCTATTATGGCATTTCCATAGCCATTCCGATATATATTGCCATGCAACTTTCCACCGTTCCGTTTATTATGACACGCTTCATCATTGTCATATTGCCTTGCATGATCATGTAGTTGACATCATATTATTGGCAAGGCCACCATGCATAATTTTTCATACGTGTCACTCTTGATTCATTGCCCATCCCGGTACACCGCCGGAGGCAGTCATATAGAGTTATATTTTGTTCTAGTATCGAGTTGTAATCTTTGAGTTGTAAATAGATAGAAGTGTGATGATCATCATTATTAGAGCATTGTCCCATCTGAAAAAAAGAGAAAGGCCAAATTAAAAAGGAAGGCCCAAAAAAGAGACAGAAGGGACAATGCTACTATCCTTTTTCCACACTTGTGCTTCAAAGTAGCACCATGATCTTCATGATAGAGAGTCTCTCATTTTGTCACTTTCATATACTAGTGGGAATTTTTCATCATAGAACTTGGCTTGTATATTGGAATAATGGGCTTCCTCAAATGCCCTAGGTCTTCGTGAGCAGGCAAGTTGGATGCACACCCACTTAGTTTCTTTTGTTGAGCTTTCATACATTTATAGCTCTAGTGCATCCGTTGCATGGCAATCCCTACTCCTCGCATTGACATCAATTGATGGGCATCTCCATAGCCCGTTGATTAGCCGCGTCGATGTGAGACTTTCTCCTTTTTTGTCTTGTCCACATAACCCCCATCATCATATTCAATTCCACCCATAGTGCTATGTCCATGGCTCGCGCTCATATATTGCGTGAAAGTTGAAAATGTTTGAGAATACTAAAGTATGAAACAATTGCTTGGCTTGTCATTGGGGTTGTGCATGATGGGAGCATTTTGTGTGACGAAAATGAAGCATGGCCAAACTATATGATTTTGTAGGGATGATCTTTCTTTGGCTATGTTATTTTGACAAGACATAATTGCTTGGTTTGTATGCTTGAAGTATTATTATTTTTTATGTCAATATTAAACTATTGTCTTGAATCTTTCGGATCTGAACATTCATGCCACAATAAAGAAGATTACATTGATAAATATGTTAGGTAGCATTCCACGTCAAAAATTCTATTTTTATCATTTACCTACTCGAGGACAAGTAGGAATTAAGCTTGGGGACTCTTGATACGTCTCTAGCGTATCTATAATTTTTGATTGTTCCATGCTATTATATTATCCATCTAGGATGTTTTATATGCATTTATATGCTATTTTATATGATTTTTTGTAACATCCCAAATTTCCTATTTGGAATGTTTTACAATTATAGCTAAGCATCTATGCATCCTGTTTGAATTTGATTGCCATTTGGATTTTCAGAAGATTTTGAGTTTTGGAATTTGAATTCAAACTTTGGCAAGTGGGAATCATTTCAAAAACTATGCCTGATAAATACTTGAGCAAGAGTATGAGAGGACTAAACATGACACTCCAAAAATATCAGAGGAAAGCAATGCCAAAAGTTTTGAATTCAAACTTGAGTTTTATTGGAATTGGAAAAAAATGAATTTTTATAAAGTTTGGATTTTGCCTTTGGAAAAATGTTCAAATGATAGGGAATATTCCCCTGATCATTTTGGTATATATATGTCCTATATAAAATATTTATATTTTATAAGTTATATCTGTTTTGGTTTTTATTAAAAAATAAATTAAAAAAAGAAAACCCTCCCGAGCGCCACCAAAGCATCGCCCAGCCAGTACCAAGACTGCCCACCAGTGCCCAACAAGCCAGCCAATGAGCCAGTGAGCCGGCCAGCCACCCAGCGCCCGAATCCCTTCGCCTCGGTCGACCGCGCCGTTCGCCTCCCTCTCTCTCTGCAGGCGGACCCCACCCGTCTTCAACCCCACCAAAGCAACGATCACGCCGCCGCCCGCGGATCCCGACGGATCCGGGATCCGATCCTCTCGATTGCCCCCTGCCCAAGCCGAGGCCCCCTATTTAAACCCCTCCCGCACCCCATTCCCCCTCGCCCCTCGCCGAACCTCTCCTCCCCCCTCACGCCGTCGCCGGAGCCCGAGCTCACCTCCGCCGCCATTCACCTCGCCGCCGTCGCCCTAGACCTCCCCGAGCCTCGTCGACTCCACCAGACCACCCCCCGAGCTCGTCCGCACCCGCCGGAGCCCTCCGCCGACCTCCCCGACGACCGGAGAGGCCAGCGCACTCGCCACTGCCGCCGCCGCCGCCGTCGAGCTCCGGTAAGCCACCGGAGATCACCTCCCCCGTCCGATGCGTTTTGTACGGTGTAGATTAGAACACCCCCGAAGGGGTAAGTTCTTTTAAATAAAACCCGGTTCGACCGGTTTAGTTCCGGTTTAGTTTTAGTTAGGTTTTTTTTATTTAGCCCGGCCCGACTCGTTTAACCCTAGGGCCCGTTTAGTTTATATTACGCTCAGTGCGTAGGTTAGGCCCATTAGGCCATTTTTCTTTATTTTCGTTTTTCTGTTTTAATGAAATAGTTCCTGATTTGAAAAATTCATATCTTTTATTCTGTTTAATATTTTAGGTGATTCTTTTTTGTTGGTTTGCAAATTTCTTATATTTTCTGTAGAAAATATAATTAGCTATGTTAAAATTAATTAAAATTGCTTTAATTTAGTTTTAGTCAGAATAGTAAATCTGTTATAACATGAGCTAGGAAAATTATTTTTATATGATTCTTTTGTCCCAACTTTGTTTTAACATTGCCAAACCATAGAAATTAATTTTGGCATTTTAGGATTAATAAAAAAATAGTTTTAAGCAGAATCTTGTTAATCCTAATTAATTAACTAGCTACTGTTTTCCTATTATTTTAATTAGTAAATAAATTTATTTTTCACATGTGATTGATTATTCTAGGATAGTTTCTGTCACTTAATAGGATGAACTTTTATTTATAATAAATAAAAGTTTTATTTTATTTTCTTAATAGAAATTGAATTAGGCCTAATAGGAGTTTCATAATAGATTTTAAGTTAATTCTTTTTTGCTCCAAATTGCTTAATGCATTCTTTTCTGTTAAGTTAACAAAAACTCATGATTAGGTTATGTTGAGAATTTTTTTTTGCTATATAAAACTATTTCTAGTTGTTGCTGGAAGTAGGAAAACTTTGAATGGGTTTTTCTTTGAGTTTTTCCTTTGGGTTTTGTTTTGTTTGTTTTGATGTGTTATGTTGCTATTGCTATTGTGTTAAGTGATCCTATGCTATATGCTTATTGTGATTATTGTTTGTCTCGGTAGAGTTTCCGGAGTGCGAAGCTTGCTACTACGAATCTTTAGCTTACGAGGACATCAGCAAGGCAAGTCTTGATCATGTTATTTTCAATACCTATGATTTTGTGCATTAGAAATTATATCACCCCCACCATGCATGCAGTAGTTGAAATTTTGAAGTTATGTTCTTGAGTAGTATCATGTGGTAGGATGAACCAATCCCCTTGTTACCATGACCCTCGGGACGAAGTAGTTTACTTTGCTATGCTCGTAGACGGGTTTTGGTTGAGTGAAATTCATAAGAAAGATGTGAGAGTCAATGATGATGACAACCCCATGAACTACAATGATCAAGATGGACTTGAAATTCACTCTTGGGTGGAGGACGGTTGACGGGCACCTGGAGAACCCGGTGGTTGGCGGGATGCATGGAGAAGTGCCATGACATCTTGCGAAAGCTTCACCCAGCCACGAAGAGACGGATGGATGCCCCATGACCGGAAGCTTACTGTGCAGCCGCAAGCCATTATGGGCTCTGGCTGGGTCAACCCTAGTAGTGAAGCTGGCTGGGCGGTACTACGATATGTAGAAGAACGGTAGGATTGGATGGGTACCGCAGTAGCGGAAGAACTCTTTGGAAGACCTGTTTCATTTGTCCGTCTTCAAACACCATGAAGTGTGAAGACTTAAAAGGAGGAATGATTCTTGCGGGTAAAGTCATAAACCTCTGCAGAGTTAAAGATCTAATCGATTAGCCGTGTCCCGATTCACGGACAGTTTGAGCCTCTGGAACTTGGAAGTATTCGAAATCTCAACACTAAAACTAATGAATTAATTTGAGGGGTTTATGACTTAATAATTTGGGAATGAGACATTGGTTGGCGGAACCATCTCAATAACTACCAACAATTTGTAGTAATTTGCAAGTAAGTCCACTGTAGTAGGAGAAAATTGGCTTTTTGCAAAATGATGAAACTTAGAGCCCCACAGCCAAAATGCATATAGTATTAGCAATTTTATCATTGTTATTCTCTTCATGACTTGCCAGCTTATTCAAAAAAGCTGACCTACACGGCTGCAACGTCTTATGTTGCGTAGATTTATTCGATCGGGGTGAGGCTACGCTCCGCGCTTAGCGATTGCCCTTTGAGTCGGATGGACTCGCTTTATCTTCTACGCTTCCGCAGCATTAGTAGTTTATTTCTCATGAGTTGGCCTTGGCGAATTTATTCTCTTGTAATAAAGACTCTATATGAGAATCGTGTAATAAATTCAGGTGTGATTGAACTTTGATTATTTCATCGATGTCTTGTGAGTACCAGCATGATCTTGGGATGGTATGAACCACGAGATTTGACCGATTTTGGGTCAGTCGCTACATTTTGGGACTAACCTATTAACCTACAGCCCAGTGCCAGTTTATCTTTTTTCCTAGTTTTTGAGTATCACAGAAAAAGGAAACCAAACAGAGTCCAATTGATCTGAAATTTCACGGAGATTATTTTTGGACCAGAAGAAGCCCACGGAGTATCGGAGATGGGCTAGAAGAGTCTCGAGGCACCCACGAGGGTGGGGGCGTGCCCTACCCCCTGGGCGCGGCGCCCTACCTCGTGGCCGCCTCGGAGACCCCTTTGACTTGTTCCCGACGCCAACACCTCTTATATATACCCAAAATTCCAGAACATAACCTAGATCAGGAGTACCGCCGCCGCAAGCCTCTGTAGCCACCAAAAACTAATCGGGACCGTGTTCCGGCACTCTGCCGGAGGGGGGAATCATCACAAGTGGCCATATTCATCATATCGGCGCTCTCCATGACGAGGAGGGAGTAGTTCACCCTCGGGGCTGAGGGTATGTACCAGTAGCTATGTGTTTGATCTCTCTCTCTCTCTCTCTCTCTCTCTCTCTCGTGTTCTTGATTTGGTAAGATCTTGATTTATCGCGAGCTTTGCTATACTATAGTTGGATCTTATGATGTTTCTCCCCCTTACTCTCTTGTAATGGATCGAGTTTTCCCTTTGAAGTTATCTTGTCGCATTGAGTCTTTAAGGATTTGAGAACACTTGATGTATGTCTTGCATGTGCTTATCTGTGGTGACAATGGGATATTCACGTGATCTACTTGATGTATTTTCTGGTGATCAACTTGCGGGTTTAGTGACCTTGTGAACTTATGCATAGGGGTTGGCACACGTTTTCGTCCTGACTCTCCGGTAGAAACTTTGGGGCACTCTTTGAAGTACTTTGTGTCGGTTTGAATAGATGAATCTGATACTGTGTGATGCATATCGTATAATCATATCCACGGATACTTGAGGTGACATTGGAGTATCTAGGTGACATTAGGGTTTTGGTTGATTTGTGTCTTAAGGTGTTATTCTAGTACGAACTCTAGGATAGATCGAACGGAAAGAATAGCTTCGTGTTATTTTACTATGGACTCTTGAATAGATCGATCAGAAAGAATAACTTTGAGGTGGTTTCGTACCCTACAATAATCTCTTCGTTTTTAATCCGCTATTAGTGACTTTGGAGTGACTCTTTGTTGCATGTTGAGGGATAATTATATGATCCAGTTATGCTATCCTTGTTAAGAAAACTTGCACTAGTGAAAGTATGAACCCTAGTCACTTCGTGTTTTTACATTTTCAGATTACAAAAACCTATATCTACCATCCATATTGCACTTGTATCACCATCTCTTCGTCGAAGTAGTGCACCTATACAATTTACCATTGTATTGGGTGTGTTGGGACACAAGAGACTCTTGTTATTTGGTTGCAGGGTTGTTTGAGAGAGACCATCTTCACACTATGCCTCCCATGGATTGATAAACCTTAGGTCATCCACTTGAGGGAAATTTGCTACTGTCCTACAAACCTCTGCACTTGGAGGCTCAACAACGTCTACAAGAAGAAGGTTGTGTAGTAGACATCACAAAATATGATCATCTCATACAACAATTTATATAATCACGTCTTGACCATATCACATCACAAGACGCCCTGCAAAAACAAGTTAGACGTCCTCTACTTTGTTGTTGCAAGTTTTACGTGGCTGCTACGGGCTTAGCAAGAACCGTTCTTACCTACGCATCAAAACCAGAACGATTTTTTGTCATGTTTGCTATTTTAACCTTCAACAAGGACCGGGCGTAGTCACAATCGATTCAACTAAAGTTGGAGAAACAGACACCCACTAGCCATCTGTGTGCGAAGCACGTCGGTAGAATCAGTCTCGCATAAGCGTACGCGTAATGTCGGCCTGATCCGCTTCATCCAACAATACCGCCGAATCAAAGTATGACATGCTGGTAAGCAGTATGACTATTATCTCCCACAACTCTTTGTGTTCTACTCGTGCATACAACATCTACGCATACCCCTGGCTCGGATGCCACTATTGGGGAACGCGGTATTTCAAAAAAATTCCTACGATCACGCAAGATCTATCTAGGAGATGCATAGCAACGAGCGGGGAGAGTGTGTCCACGTACCCTCCCAGACTGAAAGCAGAAGCGTTAAGTAACGCGGTTGATGTAGTCTAACGTCTTCGCGATCCAACTGATTAAGTACCGAATGCACGGCACCTCTGCGATCTACACACATTCAGTTCGGTGACGTCCCTCGAACTTCTAGATCCAGCTGAGGTCGAGGGAGAATTTCGTCAGCACGACAGCGTGTTGATGGTGATGATGAAGTTACCGACGCAGGGCTTCGCCTAATCTCTACAACGATATGACCGAGGTGGAAATATGTGGAGGGGGGCACCGCACACGGCTAAGATCAACTTGTGTGTCTATGGGGTGCCCCCTCCCTCGTATATAAAGGAGTGGAGGAGGGGAGGGCCGGCCCTCTCTATGGCGCTCCCCAAGGGGGTTTCCTACTCCTAGTAGGAGTAGGTTTCCCCCCTTCCCTAGTTGGAGTAGGAGAAGAAGGAAGAGGGAGAAGGAGAGAAGGAAAGGGGGGCCGGCCCCCCTCCCAATTCGGGTTGGGCTTGGGGGGCGTGTGCCCCCACTTGGCCACCTCCTCCTCTCTCCCACCATGGTCCATTAAGGCCCATTAACTCCCAGGGGGTTTCCAGTAAACCCCCGGTACTCAGATATATGCCCGAACTCTTCCAAAACCATTCCGGTATCCAAACATAACCTTTCAATATATCAATCTTCATGTCTCGACCATTTCGGGACTCCTCGTCATGTCCGTGATCACATCCGGGACTCTGAACTACCTTCGGTACATCAAAACACATAAACTCATAATATTGATCGTCATCAAACGTTAAGCGTGCGGACCCTACGGGTTCGAGAACTATGTAGACATGACAGAGACTCATCTCCGGTCAATAACCAATAGTGGAACCTGGATGCTCATATTGGTTCCTACATATTCTACGAAGATATTTATCGGTCAAACCGCATAACAACTTACGTTGTTCCCTTTGTCATTGGTATGTTACTTGCCCAAGATTCGATCATCGGTATCATCATACCTAGTTCAATCTCGTTACCGACGAGTTTCTTCTCTCATTCCGTAATGCATCATCCCGTAACTAACTCATTAGTCACATTGCTTGCAAGGCTTATAGTGATGTGCATTACCGAGAGGGCCCAGAGATACCTCTCCGATACTCTGAGTGACAAATCCTAATCTTGATCTATGCCAACTCAACAAGGACCATCGGAGACACCTGTAGACTATCTTTATAATCACCTAGTTATGTTGTGACGTTTGATAGCACACTAAGTGTTCCTCCGATATTCGGGAGTTGCATAATCTCATAGTCATAGGAACATGTATAAGTTTTGAAGAAAGCAATAGCAATAAACTAAACGATCATAGTGCTAAGCTAACGGATGGGTCAAGTCAATCACATCATTCTCTAATTATGCGATTGATACGTCCATTTTGCATCATGCTTTTATATCGACATTTATTGCGTTATGGGCTGTTACTACACATTATGTCACAATACTATGCCTTTTCTCTCTTATTTTACAAGGTTTACATGAAGAGGGAGAATGCCGGCAGCTGGAATTCTAGGCTGGAAAAGGAGCAAATATTATAGACCTATTCTGCACAACTCCAAAAGTCCTGAAACTTCACGGGAGCACATTTTGGAATATATAAAAAATACTGGCAAAAGAATTAACCAGAGGGGGCCCACACCCTGGCCACGAGGATGGGGGGGGCGCCCCCTGCCTCGTGGGCCCCTTGGCAGGCCTCCGGTGCCCATCTTCTGCTATATGAAGTCTTTCGTCCGAGAAAAAATGATAAGCAAGCTTTCGGGACGAAACACCGCCGCCACAAGGCGAAACCTTGGCAGAACCAATCTAGGGCTCCGGCGGAGCTGTTCTGCCAGGGAAACATCCCTCCGGGAGGGGGAAATCATCACCATCGATCCTCTCATCGGGAGGGGGTCAATCTTCACCAGCACCATCTCCTCTAAAACCCTAGTTCATCTCTTGTATCCAATCTTTGTCCCAAAGCCTCAGATTGGTACCCGTGGGTTGCTAGTAGTGTTGATTACTCCTTATAGTTGACGCTAGTTGGTTTATTTGGTGGAAGATCATATGTTCAGATCCTTTATGCATATTAATACCCCTCTGATTATGAACATGAATATGATTTGTGAGTAGTTATGTTTGTTCCTGAGGACATGGGAGAAGTCTTGCTATAAGTAGTCATGTGAATTTGGTATTCATTCGATATTTTGATGAGATGTATGTTGGCTTTCCTCTAGTGGTGTTATGTGAACGTCTACTACATGACACTTCACCATTGTTTGGGCCTAGAGGAAGGCATTGGGAATTAATAAGTAGATGATGGGTTGCTAGAGTGACAGAAGCTTAAACCCTAGTTTATGTGTTGCTTTGTAAGGGGCTGATTTGGATCCATATGCTTCATGCTATGGTTAGGTTTACCTTAATACTTCTTTTGTAGTTGCGGATGCTTGCAATAGGGGTTAGTCATAAGTGGGATGCTTGTCCAAGGAAGGGCAGTACCCAAGCACCGGTCCACCCACATATCAAATTATCAAAGTAATGAACACGAATCATATGAGCATGATGAAAACTAGCTTGACGATAATTCCGATGTGTCCTCGGGAGCGCTTTCCTTCATATAAGAGTTTGTCCTGGCTTGTCCTTTGCTACAAAAAGGATTGGGCCATCTTGCTGCAGCTTATTTAATTTTTTTACTTGTTACCCGTTACAAATTACCTTATCACAAAACTATCTGTTACCAATAATTTCAGTGCTTGCAGAGAATACCTTACTGAAAACCGCTTGTCATTTCCTTCTGCTCCTCGTTGGGTTCGACACTCTTACTTATCGAAAGGACTACGATAGATCCCCTGTACTTGTGGGTCATCAAGACTCTTTTCTGGCGCCGTTGTCGGGGAGTGAAGCGCCTTTGGTAGGTGGAATTTGGTAAGGAAAATTTTATATAGTGTGCTAAAATTCACTGTCACTTGTTACTATGGAACATAATCCTTTGAGCGTCTTGTTCGGGGTATCTTCGCCCCAACCAGTAGAGCAAAGAGTTGCTCCTCAACCTACTGAACCTACTGAAAATGTTTACTTTGAAATTCCTTCGGGTATGATAGAGAAACTGCTAGCTAATCCTTTCACAGGTGATGGAACATTACATCCTGATTTGCACCTAATCTATGTGGATGAAGTTTGTGGATTATTTAAGCTTGCAGGTATGCCCGAGGATGTTATCAAGAAGAAGGTCTTCCCTTTATCTTTGAAGGGAAAGGCATTGACATGGTTTAGGCTATGTGATTATATGGGATCATGGAACTACAACCGATTGAAATTGGAATTTCATCAGAAGTTTTATCCTATGCATCTTGTTCATCGTGATCACAATTATATATATAATTTTTGGCCTTGCGAAGGAGAAAGCACCGCTCAAGCTTGGGGGAGGCTTAAGTCAATGTTATATTCATGCCCCAATCATGAGCTCTCAAGAGAAATTATTATTCAAAATTTTAATGCTCGGTTTTCTCTCAACAATCGCTTCATGCTCGATACTTCTTGTACTGGCTCTTTTATGATGAAGACTATTGAATTCAAATGGGATTTATTGGAAAGAATTCAATGCAACTCTGAAGATTGGGATCTCGAAGAAGGTAAGGAGTCAGGTATACCACCTAAGTTTGATTGTGTTAAATCTTTTATGGACACCGATGTTTTCCGTGAATTTAGCACTAAATATGGACTTGACTCTGAGATAGTAGCTTCTTTCTGTGAATCCTTTGCTACTCATGTTGATCTCCCAAAGGAGAAGTGGTTTAAATATAATCCTCCCATTTAAGTAAAAGTAGTTGCACCTATTAAAGTTGAAGAAAATACTATCACTTATAATGTTGATCCTATTGTTCCCACCGCTTATATTGAGAAACCACCTTTCCCTGTTAGAATAAAGGATCATGCTAAAGCTTCAACTATGGTTCGTAAGAGTAACACTAGAACACCTACACCCCCTGAGCAAATTAAAGTTGAACCTAGTGTTACTATGGTTAAAGATCTCTTGCAGATAATATTGATGGGCATGTTATTTACTTCTGTGATGAGGTTGCTAGAATTGCTAGACCTGATACTAAAAATAAACATAGACCTGTTGTAGGCATGCCTGTTATTTCTGTTAAAATAGGAGATCATTGTTATCATGGCTTGTTTGATATGGGTGCTAGTGCAAGTGCAATACCTCATTCCTTATACAAAGAAATTATGCACGATATTGCACCTGCTGAGATAGAGGAAATTGATGTTACAATTAAGCTTGCCAATAACGACACTATTTCACCAGTTGGGATTGTTAGAGATGTTGAAGTCTTGTGTGGGAAAGTTAAATATCCCGCTGATTTTCTTGTTGGTTCCCCACAAGATAACTTTTGTCCCATTATATTTGGCAGACCCTTCTTGAATACTGTTAATGCTAAGATAGATTGCAAAAAGTATGTTGTTACTATTGGTTTAGGGGATATGTCTCATGAGTTTAATTTTGCTAAATTTCATAGACAAACCCATGATATATAATTTCCTAGTAAAGATGAAATTATTGATCTTGCCTCTATTGCCGTGCCTCATATTGATCCTTTAGAACAATATTTGCTAGACCATGAGAATGATATGTTTACGAGTGAAAGAAGGGAGATAGATGAAGTATTCTTTAAACATGGACCTATTTTGAAACACATCTTGCTTGTTGAAATCCTAGGGGATCCCCCTCCACCCAAGGGTGATCTCGTGTTTGAGCTTAAACCATTACCTGATACTCTTAAATATGCTTGTCTTGATGAAAATAAGATATATCCTGTTATTGTTAGTGCTAACCTTTCAGAGCAGGAAGAAAAGAAATTATTGAAAACTCTGAAGAAGCACCGTGCAGCTATTGGATATACTCTGAAGCCCCACTCTATGCCAGCACAAAATAAAATTGGAGAAAGACGCTAAACCAGTTGTTGATCACCAACGACGGTTAAATCCTAAGATGAAAGAAGTGGTAAGAAAAAGAAATACTAAAGCTTCTGGAGGCAGGTATAATTTATCCTGTTGCTGATAGTCAGTGGGTAAGTCCTGTCCATTGTGTCCCTAAGAAGGGAGGTATTACTGTTGTTCCTAATGATAAAGATGAATTGATCCCACAAAGAATTGTTATAGGTTATAGAATGGTAATTGATTTCTGCAAACTAAAATAAAGCTACTAAAAAGGATCATTACCCTTTACCTTTTATTGATCAAATGCTAGAAATATTATCCAAGCATACACATTTTTGCTTTCGAGATTGTTATTCTGGTTTCTCTCAAATACCTGTGTCAAAAGAGGATCAGGAAAAGGCCACTTTTACTTGCCCTTCCAGTACCTTTGCTTATAGACGTATGCCTTTTGGTTTGTGCAATGCACCTGCTACCTTTCAAAGATGTATGACTGCTATATTCTCTTACTTTTGTGAAAAGATTGTTGAGGTTTTCATGGATGATTTCTCCGTATATGGAACTTCTTTTGACGATTGCTTAAGCAACCTTGATCGAGTTTTGCAGAGATGTGAAGAAACTAATCTTGTCTTGAACTGGGAGAAGTCCCACTTTATGGTCAATGAAGGTATTGTCTTGGGGCATAAAATTTCCGAGAGAGGTATTGAAGTTGATAAAGCTAAAGTTGGTGCTATTGAAAAGATGACATGTCCTAAGGACATTAAAGGTATAAGAAGTATCCTTGGTCATGCCGGTTTTTATAGGAGGTTCATTAAAGACTTCTGAAAAATCTCTAGGACTCTGACTAATCTCTTACAAAAAGATGTTCCTTTTGTCTTTGATGATGATTGTGTAGAAGCATTTGAAATACTTAAGAAAGCCTTGATCTCTGCACCTATTGTTCAACCACCTGATTGGAATTTACCCTTTGAAATTATGTGTGATGCTAGTGATTATGATGTAGGTGTTGTTCTAGGACAAAGAGTTGATGAGAAATTAAATGTTATCCAATATGCTAGTAAAACTCTAGACAGTGCCCAAAGAAATTATGCTACTACTGAAAGGAATCTTTAGTAGTTGTATTTGCTTGTGATAAGTTCAGACCTTATATTGTTGATTTTAAAGTAACTGTTCACACTGATCATGCTGCTATTAAATATCTTATGGAAAAGAAAGATGCTAAAGCTATACTTATTAGATGGGTTCTCTTACTACAAGAATTTGATTTGCATATTACTGATAGAAAGGGAGCTGAGAACCCCGTTGCAGACAACTTGTCTAGGTTAGAGAATGTTCTTGATGACCCACTAACTGTTGATGATAGTTTTCCTTATGAACAATTAGCTGTCATAAATGCTTCTCATACTGCTCCATGGTATGTTGATTATGCTAATTACATTGTTGCTAAATTTATACAACCTAGTATCACATACCAGCAAAAGAAAAAGTTTTTCTATGATTTAAGACATTACTTCTGGGATGACGCACACCTTTATAAAGAAGGAGTACATGGTGTTATTAGACGTTGTGTACCTGAGCATGAACAGGAACAGATCCTACGCAAGTGTCACTCCGAAGCATATGGAGGACACCACGCTGGAGATAGAACTGCAAATAAGGTATTCCAATCCGGTTTTTATTGTCTACTCTCTTCAAAGATGCCCGTAAGTTTGTCTTATCTTGTGATGAATGTCAAAGAATTGGTAATATTAGTAGACGTCAAGAAACGCCTATGAATTATTCACTTGTTATTGAACCATTCGATGTTTGGGCTTTGATTATATGGGACCGTTTCCTTCCTCTAATGGGTATATTGAAAGTGCGTTATATCGACTAGAGGGGGTGAATAGGCGATTTTTATGAATTCTTCACTGAGGAATTTGCCGGTGAGGAAATTCCTTAGCGAAGAACTACTTGCAGCGGAATAAGTACTCAGAAGTAAGCATAACAGAATACAAGCATAGTCATCATGATGAAATGAAGACAATCACAGAGTACAGAAAGCGTAATCACAGGATAACACAAGATGAAGACAAACAGACTGAAGAAATTGAACGAGGAAATTGAGAAAGTCTTGATCAAAGTCTTCAAACACGATATGAACAAACACTCAACACAATAATGAGGAAATGAAAGGGTTGAGGAAATAGAACCAGATTAGGTTGGTGAAGACAATGATTTGGTAGACCAGTTCCAACTGCTGTCTCGGTTGTATGTCCGGTTGGGCGGCTGAGTATTTAAACTCGAGGGCGCTTGAGTCCGGACACCCGTCGCTGAGCACGCAGCTCGGGACACCAAGTCCTCACCGTATTCTCCTTGAACTAAGGTCACACAGACCTCGTCCAATCACTCGTGGTAAGTCTTCAGGTGACTTCCAAACCTTCACAGACTTGGTCACTCGGCGATCCACAATTCCTCTTGGATGCTCTAGACCATGACGCCTAACTGTCTGGAAGAAGCACAGTCTTCAAAGGTAACAGGCGTCGGATCCACGAGGATCAATTTCTTGATGATGCTCAATCACTTTGGGTTTGTAGGGGTTTGGTTTTGGGTTTTCCTCACTTGATGATTTTCGCTCAAAGTCCTCGGAGGATGGGTTGCTCTCAAATGACAAGTGTCAAGTTCTCTCGGGCAGCCAACCAGCTAGTGGTTGTAGAGGCGGCTATTTATAGCCTAGGGAGCAGCCCGACATGATAAGACATAAATGCCCTTCAATGATATGACCGTTAGGCGGATAAGATATTTTGGGACAGTGGCGCGCAAGAAGACAAGAACGGTCGGAAATTTGAATATCAAATTCCTCGGGGCTATCATGTTCCTCCTTTGTGTAGGCAATTCGACTGGCGAATTCCTAACTCCTCGATCAAAACAAATTCCTCGGCGACGGAAGAACTTCGTCTCATCCTTGAAGAAATTGACTGAATCTGTATGGGATTTCAAAGGCTTCACTCGAAGGGATTGGTAGGTGTAGGATTTTGAGTTGAGCATCACATGGAAATTTTTCCTTAGTATTTCCTCGACCCCCTTTAACGATGCGGTGTTTCCTATGACTCAAGAAAGAGAAAATGAAACTACGAAAACAAAAGTCTTCACGCTTCATGTTCCTCAAATGAATACCAAGTCTTCAAGGTCACACCAATTTCTTCACTTTCAAAGTCTTGAAAAGTCTTGAAATATCAAAGTCTTGATTGAAGAACTTCATTTTTAGGGGTCGACTTTCTCTGTAAATATCAAACTCCTCATAGACTTATAGACCTGTGTACACTCAAAAACGCATTAGTTCCTTAACCTATAAGTCTTCAATACACCAAAATCACTAAGGGGCACTAGATGCACTTACATATATGATAACCCACAAGTATAGGGGATCGCAATAGTTTTCGAGGGTAGAGTATTCAACCAAAATTTATTGATTCAACACAAGGGGAGCCAAAGAATATTCTCAAGTATTAGCAGTTGAGTTGTCAATTCAACCACACCTGGATAACTTAATATCTGCAGCAAAGTGTTTAGTAGCAAAGTAGTATGGAAGTAACGATAACGGTGGCAAAAGTAATAGTGGCAGCTTTGTAGTGATTGTAACAGTAGCAACGGAAAAGTAAATAAGCGAAGAACAATATGTGAAAAGCTCGTAGGCATTGGATCGGTGATGGAGAATTATGCCGGATGCGATTCCTCATGTAATAGTTATAACTTAGATGACACAGAACTAGCTCCAATTCATCAATGTAATGTAGGCATGTATTCCGAATATAGTCATACGTGCTTATGGAAAAGAACTTGCATGACATCTTTTGTCCTACCCTCCCGTGGCAGCGGGGTCCTATTGGAAACTAAGGGATATTAAGGCATCCTTTCAATATAGTACCGGACCAAAGCATTAACACTTAGTGAATACATGAACTGCTCAAACTACGGTCATCACCGGTAGTGGTCCCGATTATTGTCACTTCGGGGTTAACGGATCATAACACATAATAGGTGACTATAGACTTGCAAGATAGGATCAAGAACTCACATATATTCATGAAAACATAATAGGTTCAGATCTGAAATCATGGCACTCGGGCCCTAGTGTCAAGCATTAAGCATAGCAAAGTCATAGCAACATCAATCTCAGAACATAGTGGATACCAGGGATCAAACCCTAACAAAACTAACTCAATTACATGGTAAATCTCATCCAACCCATCACCGTCCAGCAAGCCTACGATGGAATTACTCACGCACGGCGGTGAGCATCATGAAATTGGTGATGGAGGAAGGTTGTTGATGATGATGGCGACGGATTCCCCTCTCCGGAGCCCCGAACAGACTGCAGATCAGCCCTCCCGAGAGAGATTAGGGCTTGGCGGCGGCTCTGTATCGTAAAACGCGATGAATCCTTCTCTCTGATTTTTTCTCCCCGAACACGAATATATAGAGTTGGAGTTGAGGTCGATGGAGCACCAGGGGGGCCACGAGGCAGGGGGCGCGCCCCCCACCCTCGTGGACAGGGTGTGGCCCCCCATGCCTTGATTCTTTCGCTAGTATTTTTATTAATTCCAAAAATATTCTCCGTGAAGTTTCAGGTCATTTCGAGAACTTTTATTTCTGCACAAAAATAACACCATGGCAATTCTACTGAAAACAGCGTCAGTCCGGGTTAGTTTCATTCAAATCATGCAAGTTCGAGTCCAATACAAGGGCAAAAGTGTTCGGAAAAGTAGATACGACGGAGACGTATCAACTCCCCCAAGCTTAAACCTTTGCGTGTCCTCAAGCAATTCAGTTGATAAACTGAAAGTGATAAAGAAAAAAAATTTACAAACTCTGTTTGCTCTTGTTGTTGTAAATATGTAAAGCCAGCATTCAAGTTTTCAGCAAAGATTATGAACTAACCATATTCACAATAACCCTTAGGTCTCATGTTTACTCATATCAATGGCATAATCAACTAGCGAGCAATAATAATAAATCTCAGATGACAACACTTACTCAAAACAATCATGATATGATATAACAAGATGGTATCTCGCTAGCCCTTTCTGAGACCGCAAAACATAAATGCAGAGCACCTTTAAAGATCAAGGACTGACTAAACATTGTAATTCATGGTAAAAGAGATCCAGTCATAGTCATACCCAATATAAATTAATAGTAATGGATGTAAATGACAGCGGTGCTCTCCAGCTTGTGCTTTTTAATAAGAGGGTGATGTCTCAGCATAAAAGTAAATAGATAGGCCCTTCGCAGAGGGAAGCATGGATTTGTAGAGGTGCCAGAGCTCGATTTTAAAGCAGAGATGAATAATATTTTGAGCGGCATACTTTCATTCTCAACATAACAACCGAGAGATCTCGATATCTTCCATGCTACACACATTATAGGCGGTTCCCAAACAGAATGGCAAAGTTTATACTCCCCCTCCACCAACAAGCATCAATCCATGGCTGACTCAAAAGAACGAGTGCCTCCAACTAACAAGAGTCCCGGGAGAGTTTTGTTTGCAATTATTTTGATTTGATTTGCTTAGAGCATGGGACTGGGCATCCCGGTGACCAGCCATTTTCTCATGAGTGAGGAGCGGCGTCCACTCCTCTTGAGAATAACCCGCCTAGCATGGAAGATACAGACATCCCTAGTTGATACATGAGCTATTCGAGCATACAAAACAGAATTTCATTTGAAGGTTTAGAGTTTGGCACATACAAATTTACTTGGAACGGCAGGTAGATACTGCATATAGGAAGGTATAGTGGACTCATATGGAATAACTTTGGGGTTTATGGAAGTGGATGCGCAAGCAGTATTCCCGCTTACTACAAGTGAAGGCTAGAAAAAGACTGGGAAGTGACCAACTAGAGAGCAACAACAGTCATGGACATGCATTAAAATTAATAAACATTGAGTGCAAGCATGAGTAGGATATAATCCACCATGAACATAAATATCGTGGAGGCTATGTTGATTTTGTTTCAACTACATGTGTGAACATGTGCCAAGTCAAGTCACTTGAATCATTTAAAGGAGGATACCACCCTATCATACCACATCACAACCATTTTAATAGCATGTTGGCATGCAAGGTAAACCATTATAAACTCCTAGCTGATTAAGCATGGTATAAGAACCTATAATCTCTAATTATCATTGGAAACATGTTTATTCATAATAGGCTAAATCAGGAATGATGAACTAATCATATTTACAAAAACAAGAGAGGTCGAGTTCATACCAGCTTTTCTCATCTCCATCAGTCCATCATATATCGTCATTATTGCCTTTCACTTGCACGACAGAACGATGTGGATAATAATAATAATGGCGCACGTGCATTGGACTAAGCTGGAATCTGCAGGCATTTAATACAAAGGAGAAGACAAGGTAATATGGGCTCTTGTTAAATCAACAATAATGCATATAAGAGCCACTTCAATATTTTCATTATGGTCTTCTCCTCTCGACCCCCAAAGAAAAGAAAAGAAATACAACTATTTACACGGGAAAGCTCCCAACAAGCAAAAAGAAGAACAAGAAATCTTTTGGGGTTTTCTTTTTAATTATTACTACTACAGGCATGGAAAGCAAACTAGCTAAAAGCTACAACTATTTTATTGTTTTTCTTAAGGTTTATCAAACACACAAGAAG
Organism: Aegilops longissima; assembly: GCA_021605205.1. Lineage (NCBI taxonomy): Eukaryota > Viridiplantae > Streptophyta > Magnoliopsida > Poales > Poaceae > Aegilops > Aegilops longissima. The sequence goes on from CM038678.1 coordinate 556,460,401, forward strand.
AAGGAAGGAAAAAGGAAATAAACTAGCATGGATATTACAATGAAAAAGTATGAGCAACGAAAACTAGCATGAGTGTGTGAATATGAATGTAATGTCGGTGAGAAATACATACTCCCCCAAGCTTAGGCTTTTGGCCTAAGTTGGTCATGGCCACGGCTGGCCTGGCGGATATCCGAAGTTGTAGTTGGGGTCGTACTGAGAAGCAGCAGCTATTGCCTCATGAGGTGCAGCTTGGAGGTGGGTGCTACCTCTTGAGCACTGCGTTGGATTTCCTTGAAGAGGAAAGGATGATGCAGCAAAGTAACGTAAGTATTTCCCTCAGTTTTTGAAAACCAAGGTATCAATCCAGTAGGAGGCTACACGCGCGAGTCCCTCGCACCTACACAAAGCAAATAACTCCTCGCAACCAACGCGATTAGGGGTTGTCAATCCCTTCACGGCCAATTACGAGAGTGAGATCTGATAGAGATAATAGATAATATTTTTGGTATTTTTCGGATAAAGATGCAAAATAAAATAAAAGTAAAGTAAAAAAGCAAAGGCAATAAATAAAGTGATGGAAGATTAATATGATGGAGATAGACCCGAGGGCCATAGGTTTCACTAGTGGCTTCTCTCAAGAGCATAAGTATTCTACGGTGGGTGAACAATTACTGTTGAGCAATTGACATAATTGAGCATAGTAATGAGAGTATCTAGGTATGATCATGTATATAGGCATCACGTCCGAGACAAGTAGACCGAATCCTGCCTGCATCTACTACTATTACTCCACTCATCGACCGCTATCCAGCATGCATCTAGACTATTAAGTTCAAGAAAACAGAGTAACGCTTTAAGCAAGATGACATGATGTAGAGGGATAAATTCATGCAATATGATAAAAAACCCCATCTTGTTATCCTCGATGGCAACAATACAATATGTGCCTTGCTGCCCCTGCTGTCACTGGGAAAGGACACCGCAAGATTGAACCCAAAGCTAAGCACTTCTCCCATTGCAAGAAAACCAATCTAGTAGGCCAAACCAAACTGATAATTCGAAGAGACTTGCAAAGATAACCAATCATACATAAAAGAATTCAGAGAAGATTCAAATATTGTTCATAGATAATCTTGATCATAAACCCACAATTCATCGTTCTCAACAAACACACCGCAAAAAGAAGATTACATCAAATAGATCTCCACGAGAGAGGGGGTGAACATTGTATTGAGATCCAAAAAGAGAGAAGAAGCCATCTAGCTACTAACTATGGACCCGAAGGTCTGAGGTAAACTACTCACACTTCATCGGAGAGGCTATGGTGTTGATGTAGAAGCCCTCCGTGGTGGATGCCCCCTCAGGCGGAGCTCAGAAACAGGCCCCAAGATGGGATCTCGCAGGTACAGAAGGTTGCGGCGGTGGAATTAGGTTTTTGGCTCCGTATCTGATCATTTGGGGGTACGTAGGTATCTATAGGAGGAAGGAGTACGTCGGTGGAGCAACAGGGGGCCCACGAGGGTGGAGGGCGTGACCTGGGGGTAGGCGCCCCCCTACCTCGTGCCCTCCTCCTTTTTTTCTTGACGTAGGGTCCAAGTCTCCTGGATCATGTTCGGTGAGAAAATCACGTTCCCGAAGGTTTCATTCCGTTTGGACTCGGTTTGACATTCCGTTTCTTCGAAACTCCGAAATAGGCAAAAAACAGCAACTCTGGGTTGGGCCTCCGGTTAATAGGTTATCCCAAAAATAATATAAAAGTGGAAAATAAAGCCCAATATTGTCCAAAACAATAGATAATATAGCATGGAGCAATCAAAAATTATAGATACGTTGGAGACGTATCAGGCGTCCCCAAGCTTAATTCCTGCTCATCCTCGAGTAGGTAAATGATAAAAACAGAATTTTTGATGCGGAGTGCTACTTGGCATAATTTCAATGTAATTCTTCTTAATTGTGGTATGAATATTCAGATCTGAAAGATTCAAGACAAAAGTTCATATTGACATAAAAATAATAATACTTCGAGCATACTAACAAAGCAATCATGTCTTCTCAAAATAACATGGACAAAAAAAGTTATCCCTACAAAATCATATAGTCTGGCTATGCTCTATCTTGACCACACAAAGTATTTAAATCATGTAAAACCCCGATGACAAGCCAAGCAATTGTTTCATACTTATGACATTCTCAAAACTTTTTCAATCTTCACGCAATACATGAGCGTGAGCCATGGATATAGCACTATATGTGGAATAGAATGGTGGTTGTGGAGAAGACAAAAAGGGGAATATAGTCTCACATCAACTAGGCGTATCAATGGGCCATGGAGATGCCCATCAATAGATATCAATGTGAGTGAGTAGGGATTGCCATGCAACGGATGCACTAGAGCTATAAGTATATGAAAGCTCATCAAAAGAAACTAAGTGGGGGTGCATCCAACTCGCTTGCTCACGAAGACCTAGGTCATTTTGAGGAAGCCCATCATTGGAATATACAAGAAAGTTCTATAATGAAAACTTCCCACTAGTATATGAAAGTGACAAAATGAGAGACTCTCTATCATGAAGATCATGGTGCTACTTTGAAGCACAAGTGTGGTAAAAGGATAGTAACATTGTCCCTTCTCTCTTTTTCTCTCATTTTTTTATTTGGGCCTTTTCTCTTTTTTATGGCCTCTTTTTTTAGTCCGGAGTCTCATCCCGACTTGTGGGGGAATCATAGTCTCCATCATCCTTTCCTCACTTGGGACAAAGCTCTAATAATGAAGATCATCACACTTTTATTTTATTTCAACTCAACAATTACAACTCGATACTTAGAACAAAATATGACTCTACGTGAATGCCTCCGGCGGTGTACCGGGATATGCAATGAATCAAGAGTGACATGTATGAAAGGATTATGAACGGTGGCTTTGCCACAAATACGATGTCAACTACATGATCATGCTAAGCAATATGACAATGATGGAGCGTGTCAGAATAAACAGAATGGTGGAAAGTTGCATGGAAATATATCTCGGAATGGCTATGGAAATGCCATGATAGGTAGGTATGGTGGCTGTTTTGAGGAAGGTTTATGGTGGGTGTATGATACCGGCGAAAAGTGCGCGGTATTAGAGAGGCTAGCAATGGTGGAAGGAAGAAAAGTGTGTATAATCCATGGACTCAACATTAGTCATAAAGAACTCATATACTTATTGCAAAAATCTACAAGTTATCAAAGCAAAGTATTACACGCATGCTCCTAGGGGGGTAGATTGGTAGGAAAAGACCATCGCTCATCCCCGACTGCCACTCATAAGGAAGACAATCAATAAATAAATCATGATCCGACTTCATCACATAACGGCTCACCATACGTGCATGCTACGGGAATCACAAACCTTAACACAAGTATTTCTCGAATTCACAACTACTCAACTAGCATGATTCTAATATCACCATCTTTATATCTCAAAACAATTATCGAGCATCAAACTTTACTTAGTATTCAACACACTCATAAGAAAGTTTTACAAATCTTGAATACCAAGCATATTAAGATTATTTAAGCAAATTAACATGCTATTTAAGACTCTCAAAATAATCTAAGTGAAGCATGAGAGATCTATAGTTTCTATAAAACAAATCCACCACCGTGCTCTAAAAGATATAAGTGAAGCACTAGAGCAAAATTATATAGCTCAAAAGATATAAGTGAAGCACATAGAGTATTCTAACAAATTCCAAAACATGTATGGCTCTCTCAAAAGGTGTGTATAGCAAGGATGATTGTGGTAAACTAAAAAGCAAAGACTCAAATCATACAATACGCTCCAAGCAAAACACATATCATGTGGTGAATAAAATATAGCTCAAGTAAAGTTACCGATGGAAGTAGATTTAAAGAGGGATGCCTTCAGGGCATCCCCAAGCTTTGAATTTTTGGTGTCCTTAGATTATCTTGGGGGTTCCATGGGCATCCCCAAGCTTTGGCTCTTGCCACTCCTTGTTCCATAATCCATCAAAAATCTTTCACCCAAAACTTGAAAACTTCACAACACAAAACTCAACAGAAATCTCGTGAGCTCCGTTAGCGAAAGAAAACAAAAGTCCACTTCAAGGTACTGCAATGAACTCATTATTTATTTATATTGGTGTTAAACCTACTGTATTCCAACTTCTCTATGGTTTATAAACTATTTTACTAGCCAAGATTCATCAAAATAGGCAAACAACACGCGAAAAACAGAATCTGTCATAAAACAGAACAGTCTGTAGTAATCTGTAGCTAACGCAAACTTCTAGAACTCCAAAAATTCATCCAAAATAGGAAGACCTAGGAAATTTGTTTATTGATCATAATAAATTGGAATCACTATTTTATCACGTTATGGTGATTTTTAATAATTGTTTTCATGGAACAGAAAGTTTCTGGAAATTACAGCAAGATCAAATAACTATCATCCAAGAAGATCCTATAGGTTTAACTTGGCACAAACACTAATTAAAACATAAAAACACATATAACCAGAGGCTAGAACAAATATTTATTCCTAAACATAAGCAAAAGCAAAAAAAACTAAAAATAAAATTGGGTTGCCTCCCAACAAGCGCTATCGTTTAACGCCCCTAGCTAGGCATAAAAGCAAGGATAGATCTAGGTATTGCCATCTTTGGTAGGCAGTCCATAAGTGGCTCTCATGATAGATTCATATGGTAATTTTATTTTCTTCCTAGAGAAGTGTTCCATGCCTTTCCTGAATGGAAATTGGAATCTAATATTCCCTTCTTTCATATCAATAATTGCACCAATCGTTCTAAGGAAAGGCCTACCAAGAATAATAGGACATGAAGGATTGCAATTTATATCAAGAACGAAAAAAATTACGGGAACATGATTCCTATTTGCAACAATAAGAACATCATAATTCTTACCATAGGTTTCTTAATAGTGGAATCCGCAAGGTGCAAGTTTAAAGAGCAATCATCAAAATCACGGAAATCAAGCAAATCGCACAAAGTTTTGGGAATAGTGGAAACACTAGCGCCCAAATCACATAAAGCATAAAACTCATGATCCTTAATTTTAATTTTAATAGTTGGTTCCCACTCATCATAAAGTTTTCTAGGGATAAAACTTCCAACTCAAGTTTTTCTTCATAAGATTGCATCAAGGCATCAACGATATGTTTAGTAAACGCTTTATTTTGACTATAAGCGTGAGGAGAATTTAGCACGGATTGCAACAAGGAAATACAATCAATCAAAGAGCAACTTTCATAATTAAATTCCTTGAGATCCAAAATAGTGGGTTTAGCAACATCTAGGGTTTTGATGTCTTCAATCCCACTTTTATCAATTTTAGCATCAAGATCTAAAAACTCCGAATTTTTGGAACGCCTTCTAGGTAAAGGTGGATCATATTCAGTCCCATCATTATCAAGATTCGTATTGCAAAACAAAGTTTTAATAGGGGACACATCAATAACTTTTAGATCTTCATCTTTATTTTCATGGAAATTGGAAGAACAATCTTTAATAAAGGCATCTTTCGTAGCACGCATCCTAGCGGTTCTTTCCTTGCACTCATCAATGGAAATTCTCATGGCTTTGATAGACTCATTGATATCATGCTTAGCAGGAATAGATCAAAGCTTTAATTCTATCAACGTTCCTAGCCAATTCATCAACTTTAAGCAATTTTTCTTCAAACAAAGCATTAAAATTCTTTTGCGAATTCATAAACTCTTTAACACTAGTCTCAAATTCAGAGGGCGTCTTATTAAAATTTCCATAAGAGTTGTTGTAGGAATTTCCATAATTATTAGAAGGATTACTAGGATAAGGCCTAGGATTAAAGTAAAAAAGCAAAGGCAATAAATAAAGTGATGGAAGATTAATATGATGGAGATAGACCCGAGGGCCATAGGTTTCACTAGTGGCTTCTCTCAAGAGCATAAGTATTCTACGGTGGGTGAACGAATTACTGTTGAGCAATTGACAGAATTGAGCATATTATGAGAGTATCTAGGTATGATCATGTATATAGGCATCACGTCCGAGACAAGTAGACCGACTCCTGCCTGCATCTACTACTATTACTCCACTCATCGACCGCTATCCAGCATGCATCTAGAGTATTAAGTTCAAGAAAGTAGAGTAACACTTTAAGCAAGATGACATGATGTAGAGGGATAAATTCATGCAATATGATAAAAAAAACCCCATCTTGTTATCCTCGATGGCAACAATACAATACGTGCCTTGCTGCCCTACATCCTTTGGGAAAGGACACCGCAAGATTGAACCCAAAGCTAAGCACTTCTCCTATTGCAAGAAAACCAATCTAGTAGGCCAAACCAAACTGATAATTCGAAGAGACTTGCAAAGATAACCAATCATACATAAAAGAATTCAGAGAAGATTCAAATATTGTTCATAGATAATCTTGATCATAAACCCACAATTCATCGGTCTCAACAAACACACCGCAAAAAGAAGATTACATCGAATAGATCTCCATGAGAGAGGGGGAGAATATTGTATTCAGATCCAAAAAGAGAGAAGAAGCCATCTAGCTACTATCTATGGACCCGAAGGTCTGAGGTAAACTACTCACACTTCATCGGAGAGGCTATGGTGTTGATGTAGAAGCCCTCCGTGGTGCATGCCCCCTCCGGCGGAGCTCCGGAACAGGCCCCAAGATGGGATCTCGCTGGTACAGAAGGTTGCGGTGGTGGAATTAGGTTTTTGGCTCCGTATCTGATCGTTTGGGGGTACGTAGGTATATACAGGAGGAAGGAGTACGTCGGTGGAGCAACAGGGGGCCACGAGGGTGGAGGGCGCGCCCTGGGGGTAGGCGCGCCCCCTACCTCGTGCCCTCCGCCTTTCTTTCTTGACGTAGGGTCCAAGTCTCTTGGATCATGTTCGGTGAGAAAATCACGTTCCCGAAGGTTTCATTCAGTTTGGACTCCATTTGATATTCCGTTTCTTCGAAACTCTGAAATAGGCAAAAAAAAACAATTATGGGCTGGGCCTCCGGTTAATAGGTTAGTCCCAAAAATAATATAAAAGTGGAAAATAAAGCCCAATATTGTCCAAAACAGTAGATAATATAGCATGGAGCAATCAAAAATTATAGATACGTTGGAGACGTATCAGCGGGCTGCCTCCGTCCTCCTCTCATACTCGTTTGCCTCCTCCCTGGTTATAATAAATCTCCCTTTTGTTTGAAAGTCAAAGAAAGTAGGAGCAGGGAGAGCAACATGGAAAATGCGGCGCCTGTCAAACATTACTCGGTACTAGAGAGGTTGTTCATTAATCTCAATAAACTGATGGCGAACCATAGCCTCATATCCTAGACAAGTGGGAGGCAATTCCATATCACTTTCATGTATGGGTATCCCAAGAAAATTAGCCACACAGGTTGCATAAATACCACCAAACAAGTCTCCACTTAAACCATTATTATGCAACCTCCGTGCAACAATAGCCCCCAAGTTATATTGTTTATCTCCTAAAAGAGCACTCTTGAGAACACTAAGGTCAAGGACACACATGTGACATGCTTCATCCTTACCATTTATGCACCTACCTATGAAGAGAGAAAAATAATGTATAGCAAGAAAATGAATGCTCCCTATGGTAGCTTGTGTTACATCTCTAGATTCACCCACTGTAATACTAGCAAGAAAATCTCTAAACTCAGATTTGCGGGGTTCACTAACACTACCCCATTGTGGAAGTTTCCAAGCAGTACTAAAATCCTCTAAGTCCATAGTATAAGATTGGCCATAGATATCAAATAGGACAGTGTGAGAATTACGTGAAGATGAAAATTTGAACCTTCTCACAAAGGAATCAATTAGGTGATAGTATTGAGGGCACTTATCTAACATGAAGCCCTCGAGTTCAGCATTACGCACATATGCGTCAAATTCCTCCTTAATTCCGGCTCGAACCATCAAATCTTCTGACGGCCATTCACAAGGCCGCACTTGAGCTTCTCTTGGTGGTTCATGGTCCGGCTCACGTATTGCGGGCCTGGGTCCTTGCTTCCTTGAAGAACCACCTTGGTACATTTTCCTAAACATATTTCTTCCTCTGAAAGATTTCTGAAAATTTTAGTAACTTAAAATAAAAGTGAACCAAACTCAACAAAATTGATAGCAACTACTCCCACAAGTGCCTGGAGACTGTATCATGCATTAGAACTACTTGGGACCATATAAAGTTGACATGCAAGATCAATAATAAGGTCACCTAGGCAGCAAAAATTTGCAATGAATAAAGCACTAGAACAAAAATTAATTGGACCATTGGAGGAGTCCGAAGAACAATCTCCCATAACAGTTTTGTGAGTGGGGCTTTGAGCAAGGAGATCGAAAATCGCAGCAAAATGAGCAAGAACTCATGCTTGAGCTGGTTGGTGATTTTTTTGGGAGGAAGAAGGAATGTGTGGTGGCTGGAATAAGTGGAGGGGAGCCACCTTGGGCCCATGAGGCAGGGGGCGCGCCCAAGGGGGGTGGGCACGCCCTGGACCCTCGTGGCCAGGTGCTTGCTCCCCCTGATGTGTTCTCAGTGCCAGATATTCTCAAATATTCCAGAAAAAAATCATATTTCATTTTCAGGGCATTTGGGGAATTTTATTTTCGGGGTATTTTTATTGCACGGATAAATCAGAAAACAGACAGAATATACTATTTTTGCTTTATTTAATCTAAATAGAAGAAAGTAAAAGGAGGGCACAAACTCATGCTCATCAAAAGGAATCCACTAACAAGGTTGATCAAGTCTTGTTAACAAACTCATTCCGAACAACATGGAACCGGAGAAATTTCGAATAACACTATGTTACCTCAACGGGGATATGCACATCCCCAACAATAAGAATATCATATCTCTTTTTGACAGTAGGAAGAGGAAATTAAAAACCTCCAATAGTGATCGATGGAATTTTTCCAATAGAGTTTATACTATGAACTTGAGGTTGTTTCCTCGGTAAGTGTACCGTATGCTCATTACAATTAACATGAAAAGTGACATTGCCTTTGTTGCAATCAATAACAGCCCCTGCAGTATTCAAAAAGGGTATTCCAAGAATAATAGACATACTATCATCCTTGGGAATATCAAGAATAATAAAGTCCGTTAAAATAGTAACGTTTGCAACCACAACAGGCACATCCTCACAAATACCGACAGGTATAGCAGTTGATTTATCAGCCATTTGCAAAGATATTTCAGTAGGTGTCAACTTATTCAAATCAAGTCTACGATATAAAGAGAGAGGCATAACACTAACACCGGCTCCAAGATCACATAAATCAGCTCTAACATAGTTTCTTTTAATGAAGCATGGTATAGTTGGTACTCCTGGATCTCCAGGTTTCTTTAGTTATTCCACCCTTAAAAGTATAATTAGCAAGCATGGTGGAAATTTCAGCAAAGCGCTCAAAATCCTCATCATCCTTTTTCTTAGATGGTTTGGGAGGAAAAGGCATGGGTTTTTGAACCCATGGTTCTCTTTCTTTACAGTGCTTCCTAGCAACGAAATCTCTCTTATCATAATGTTGATTCTTTGATTGTGGGTTATCTAGATCAACATCAGGTTCAATTTCTACATCATTATTATTCCTAGGTTGAGCATCAACATGAACATCATCATTAACATTATCACTAGGTTCATGTTCATCAACAGGTTGTGTTTCAGCATCAGAAATAGAAATACCATTGGGATTCTCAGGTGTGTCTACAACAGGTTCACTAGAAGCATGCAAAGTCCTATCATTTTTATTTTTTTCTTCTTTTTTGAAGGACTAGGTGTATCAACGTTAGTTCTCTGAGAATCCTGCTCAATTCTCTTAGGGTGACCTTCAGGATACAAAGGTTCCTGAGTCATTTTACCCCCTCTAGTCATAACTCTAACAGCATTATCATTTTTCTTATAATTTAATTCATTGAGAAAATCATTTTGAGCCTTAAGCACTTGTTCTACTTGAGTGGTAACCATAGAAGCATGTTTACTAATGAGTTTAAGTTCACCTTTAACTCTAGACATATAATCACTGAAGTGTTCAAGCATATCAGCATTGTGTTTCAATTGTCTACCAACATAAGCCTTGAAATTTTCTTGTTTAATCATAAAGTCATCAAACTCATCCAAGCATTGACTAGAAAACTTAGTAAACGGGATTTCAGCTTTATCATATCTATAGAGAGAATTTACCTTTACTACCTGTGTCGGGTTATCAAGACCATGTATTTCTTCAATAGGAGGTAAATTCTTAACATCTTCAGTTTTAATATGTAACATCCCAATTTTCCTAAATTAGGATGTTATTAGATCATTCATATGCATATCATATTTTTATTGCATTATTTGTCTTTCTGCAATATTCAAATCATTATGCAACTAAAGGCAATTTATTGGAGCGGAGATAACATGACTTCTCCCCTGTTTTAAAATGTTCATAATGTGGAGAATATTATTTCCAGTTCGTTTGATATGTTCTGGTAATTTTTGCAATCTCCAAAATATTTTAATTATGTGTTATTTTACTGTTTTTGTGGCCTTTTGCATCAAAATTAATTTCCAAAATTGCATTAGTATTGGAACTAGTGTTCCTGTAGTTTGTAGCTATAGGGCTATTTTACTGTGTGTCTAGGTATTTTTATTTAGATTTTATATTGTGTATGTTATTTTACTTATTTTGTTTTCTGTTGCTGTGTTTAAAAAGAACGCATGGCGCCTTCTGCTGCCCAGAAAGCCAGCAGCAGCCGCGCTCTGACCCAGCACCAATCCGCAGCCAGTCCCCCCACAGAGCCCACCTAGCCAGCTGCAGGCGATCGCCTTTCGCTTCGCACCCGACCCGCGCCCGATCCGCCGATCGCCTCTAGCCACTGACTAGCAGGCCCCGCGCCTGTTCGTCCTCTTCCCCGAGCCGGAGACCGTTGTGCCGCACCGCGCACGCAGCCGCGCCCGAGCACGAGTCGATCTGCGCCCCTGTTCGACCCCGTGACTTTCAGGGCACCGCACGCGAGCTAACTCCGTGAGGAACCTAGCAGCCCTTTTCCCCGTTTCCTGTTGCTGCATGCGTGAGCTAGGGCGAAGCCGATCTCGCTAGGAGCTCCTCAGTCTGCCGCCGTAAGGACGCTTCCGGCCTCGCCGTTTACTCCCCTCGACCCTCCGCTCATTGCTTCACCCCTGACTTATTTTCGTGGCAGAGAGCCACCGGAGCGAGCAACTCAAGCTCGTCCGCCGCCGCCGGAGCACACAGCGTTCTCGCCGTCGCCGTCGCCCGCAGAGCACTGAAGGAAATATGCCCTAGAGGCAATAATAAAGTTATTATTTATTTCCTTATTTCATGATAAATGTTTATTATTCATGCTAGAATTGTGTTAACCGGAAACATAATACATGTGTGAATACATAGACAAACATAGTGTCACTAGTATGCCTCTACTTGACTAGCTCATTAATCAAAGATGGTTATGTTTCCTAACCATAGACATGTGTTGTCATTTGATTAATGGGATCACATCATTAGGAGAATGATGTGATTGACATGACCCATTCCGTCAGCCTAGCACTTGATCGTTTAGTATGTTGCTATTGCTTTCTTCATGACTTATACATGTTCCTGTAACTATGAGATTATGCAACTCCGTTTACGGAGGAACACTTTGGTGCTACCAAGCGTCACAACGTAACTGGGTGATTATAAAGGAGTACTACAGGTGTCTCCAAAGGTACATGTTGGGTTGGCGTATTTCGAGATTAGGTTTTGTCACTCCGATTGTCGGAGAGGTATCTCTGGGCCCTCTCGGTAATGCACATCACTATAAGCCTTGCAAGCAATGTAGCTAATGAGTTAGTTACGGAATGATGCATTACGTAACGAGTAAAGAGACTTGCCAGTAACGAGATTGAACTAGGTATTGGATACCGACGATCGAATCTCGGGCAAGTAACATACCGATGACAAAGGGAACAAAGTATGTTGTTATGCGGTTTGACCGATAAAGATCTTCGTAGAATATGTAGGAACCAATATGGGCATCCAGGTTCCGCTATTGGTTATTGACCAAGAATAGTTCTAGGTCATGTCTACATAGTTCTCGAACCCGTAGGGTCCGCACGCTTAAGGTTTCGATGATGGTTATATTACGAGTTTATGAGTTTTGATGTACCGAAGGAGTTCGAGTCCGGATGAGATCGGGGACATGACGAGGAGTCTCGAAATGGTCGAGGCGTAAAGATTCATATATTGTATGATATGTTTAGGCCAAGGGTCAAGCCCATGAGGCTTTAGGTCGGTGCAAAGGAGTTTTGCGGAGGCGAGGGGCCAAACGCGGAGACCTGGCGTCGGCCTGGGCAGACGCCGAGGCCCATGGCGTCTGGGCGGGCGCCAAGGATTGTTGCGTTTGGTCCTGGAGTCCGAGTGGGACTCTTGCCTTTCGGGCAAAACCGACTTTGAGGAGGCTTTTGCTCCAAGTTTCGACCCCGGGGCTCAACATATAAATAGAGGGGCAGGGCTAGCACCAAAGATACAACAATTGATCCCTTGGATCTCTTAGCCGTGTGCGGTGCCCCCTCCACCATATTCCACCTCGCTCATATCGTCGCGGAGTTTAGGCGAAGCCTGCGCGATAGAGCATCATCATCGTCACCACGCCGTCGTCTTGTGGAACTCATCCCGACACTTTGCTGGATCGGTCCGGGATCGTCATCGAGCTGAGCGTGTGCTGAACTCGGAGGTGCCATCGTTCGGTGCTTGGATCGGTCGGATTGTGAAGGCGTATGACTACATCAACAGCGTTGTCATAACGCTTCCGCTTACGGTCTCACGAGTGCGTGGACAATACTCTCCCCTCTCGTTGCTATGCCATAACCATGATCTTGCGTGTGCGTGGAAATTTTTGAAATTACTCGTTCCCCAACAATGGCATCCGAGCCTGGTTTTATCGTTGATGTTATATGCACGAGTAGAACACAAGTGAGTTGTGGGCGATACAAGGCATACTGCTTACCAGCATGTCATACTTTGGTTCGGCGGTATTGTGAGATGAAGCGGCCGGACCGACATTACGCGACGCTTCGCGAGACTGGTTTCACCGCTGCGAGCACTCGTTGCTTAAAGGTGACCGGCGGGTGTCTGTCTCTCTCACTTTAGTTGAACCGAGTGTGGCTACGCCTGGTCTTTGCGAAGGTTAAAACAGCACCAACTTGACAAACTATCGTTGTGGTTTTGATGCGTAGGTAAAACGGTTCTTGCTCAGCCCGTAGCAGCCACGTAAAACTTGCAACAACAAAGTAGAGGACGTCTAACTTGTTTTTGCAGGGCATGTTGTGATGTGATATGGTCAAGGCGTGGCGCTATATTTTATTGTATGAGATGATCATGTTTTGTAACCGAGTTATCGGCAATCGGCGAGGAGCCATATGGTTGTCGCTTTATTGTATGAAATGCAAGCGTCATGTAATTGCTTTATTTTATCACTAAGCGGTAGCGATAGTCGTAGAAGCAATAGTTGGCGAGGCGACAACGATGCTACGATGAAGATCAAGGTGTCGGCGCGGTGGCGATGGTGATCACGACGATTAGCCGGAGATGGAGATCACAAGCACAAGATGATGATGGCCATATCATATCACTTATATTGATTGCATGTGATGCTTATCCTTTATGCATCTTATCTTGCTTTGATTGGCGGTAGCATTTTAAGATGATCTCTCACTAAAAATTATCAAGACGTGTTCTCCCTGAGTATGCACCGTTGCCAAAGTTCGTCGTGCCCAGACACCACGTGATGATCGGGTGTGATAAGCTCTACGTCCATCTACAACGGGTGCAAGCCAGTTTTGCACACGCAGAATACTCAGGTTAAACTTGACGAGCCTAGCATATGCAGATATGGCCTCGGAACACGGAGACCGAAAGGTCGAGCGGGAATGATATAGTAGATATGATCGACATAGTGATGTTCACCATTGAAAACTTCTCCATCTCACGTGATGATCGGTTATGGTTTAGTTGATATGGATCACGTAATCACTTAGAAGATTAGAGGGATGTCTATCTAAGTGGGAGTTCTTAAGTAATATGATTAATTGAACTTTAATTTATCATGAACTTAGTCCTGGTAGTATTTTGCAAATTATGTTGTAGATCAATAGCTCGCGTTGTTGCTTCCCTATGTTTTTATATGTGTTCCTAGAGAAAATTGTATTGAAAAATGTTAGTAGCAATGATGCGGATTGGATCCGTGATCGAGGTTTATCCTCATTGCTGCACGAAGAATTATGTCCTTAATGCACCGCTAGGTGACAGACCTATTGCAGTAGCGGATGCGAGGCGTTATGAGCGTTTGGCTAGCTCAATATGATGACTACTTGATAGTTTAGTGCACCATGCTTAACGGCTTAGAATCGGGACTTCAAAGGCGTTTTGAGCGTCATGGACCATATGAGATGTTCCAGGAATTGAAGTTAATATTTCAAGCAAATACCGAGTTGAGAGATATGAAGTCTCCAACAAGTTCTATAGCTAAAAGATGGAGGAGAATCGCTCAACTAGTGAGCATGTGCTGAGATTGTCTGGGTACTTCAATCGCTTGAATCAAGTGGGAGTTAATCTTCTAGATAAGATAGTGATTGACAGAATTCTCTAGTCACCATCACTAAGTTACTAGAACTTCGTGATGAACTATAGTATGCAAGGGATGATGAAAACGACTCCCGAGCTTTTCATGATGATGAAATCGATGAAGGTAGAAATCAAAAAGGAGCATCAAGCGTTGATGGTTGACAAGATCACTAGTTTCAAGAAAAGGGCAAAGGAAAAAAAGGGGAACTTCAAGAAGAACAGCAAGCAAGTTGCTCAAGTGAAGAAGCCCAAGTCTGGTCCTAAGCCTGAGATTAAGTGCTTCTACTGCAAAGAGACTGATCACTGGAAGCGGAACTACCCCAAGTGATTGGCGGATAAGAAGGATGGCAAAGTGAACAAGAGTATATTTGATATAAAGGTTATTGATATGTGCCTTACTAGTGTTTATAGTAGCCCCTGAGTATTTGATACTTGTTTGGTTGCTAAGATTAGTAACTCAAAACAGGAGTTACAGAATAAACAGAGACTAGTTGAAGGGGAAGTGACGATGAGTGTTGGAAGTAGTTCCAAGATTGATATGATCATCATCGCACACTCCCTATACTCTTGGGATTAGTGTTGAACCTAAATAAATGTTATTTGGCGTTTGCGTTGAGCATGAATATGATTTGATCATGTTTATTTCAATACGGTTATTCATGTAAGTTAGAGAATAATTATTGTTCTGTTTACATGAATAAAACCTTCTATGGTCATACACCCAATGAAAATAGTTTGTTGGATCTCGATCGTGCGATACACATATTCATAATATTGAAACCAAAAGATGTAAAGTTAATAATGATAGTGCAACTTATTTGTGGCACTGCCGTTTAGGTCATATTGGTGTAAAGCGCATGAAGAAACTCCATACTGATGGGCTTTTGGAGTCACTTGATTATGAATCATTTGATGCTTGCGAACCGTGCCTTTAGGGCAACATGACTAAAACTCCGTTCTCCGGAACAATGGAACGAGCTACTGACTTGTTGGAAATAATACATACCAATGTATGCGATCCAATGAGTGTTGATGCTCGTGACAAGTATCATTATTTTCTGACCTTCACAGATGATTTGAGCAGATATGCGTATATCTACTTGATGAAACATAAGTCTGAAATAGTTGAAAAGTTCAAAGAATTTCAGAGTGAAGTGGAAAATCATCGTAACAAGAAAATAAAGTTTCTGTGATTTGATCGTAGAGATGAATATTTGAGTTACGAGTTTGGCCTTGATTAAAATAATGTGGAATAGTTTCACAAACTCATGCCACCGAACACCACAATAGTAACGGTGTGTCCGAGCGTCGTAACCGCAATTTATTGGATATTGTGTGACCTATGATGTCTCTTATCGGTTTACCACTATCGTTTTGGGGTTATGCATTAGAGACAGTTGCATTCACTTTAAATAGGGCGCCATCGAAATCCGTTGAGACGACGGCTTATGAACTGTGGTTTGGCAAGAAACCAAAGTTGTCGTTTGTTAAAGTTTGGGGCTGTGATGCTTATGTGAAAAAGTTTCAACCTGATAAGCTCGAACCTAAATCGGAGAAGTGCATCTTCATAGAATACCCAAAGGAAACTGTTGGGTACACCTTCTATCACTGATCCGAAAGCAAGATATTCATTGCTAAGATGGATCCTTTCTAGAGAAGGAGTTTCTCTCGAAAGAAGTGAGTGGGAGCAAAGTAAGAGCTTGATAAGGTAATTTGTACCTTCTCCCGAATTGGAAAGTAGTTCATCACAGAAATCAGTTCCAGTGATTCCTACACCAATTAGTGATGAAGCTAATGATGATGATCATGAAACTTCAAGATCAAGTTACTACAAAACCTCGTAGGTCTTCCAAAGTACAGTCCGCACCAGAGTGGTACGGTAATCCTGTTCTGGAAGTCATGTTACTAGACCATGATGAACCTACGAACTATGAGGAAGAGATGATGAGCTCAGATTCCGCGAAATGGCTTGAGGCCATAAAATCTGAGATAGGATCCATATATAAGAAAAAAGTGTGGACTTTGGTTGACCTGCTCGATGATCAGCAAGTCAAGTTAAATAAATGGATCTTCAAGAGGAAGACGGGCACTGATAGTAGTGTTACTATCTACAAAGCTCGACTTGTCACAAAAGGTTTTCGACACGTTCAAGGTGTTGACTACAATGAGATTTTCTCAACTGTAGCGATGCTTAAGTCTGTCCGAATCATGTTAGCAATTGCCACATTTTATGAGATCTGGCAAATGGATGTCAAAACTACATTCTTTCATGGATTTATTAAAGAAGAGTTGTATATGATGCAACCAGAAGGTTTTGTCAATCCTAAAGGAGCTAACAAAATGTGCAAGCTCCAGCGATCCATCTATGGACTGGTGCAAGCATCTCGAGTTGGAATATATGCTTGATGATTTGATCAAAGCATATGGTTTTATCTGACTTTTGGAGAAGCTTTGTATTTACAAGAAAGTGAGTGGGAGCACTACAAGCATTTCGATAAGTATATGTGAATGACATATTGTTGATCGGAAATAATGTAGAATTATTCTCAAAGCATAAAGGAGTATTTGAAAGGAGTTTTTCAAAGAAGGACCTCGGTGAAGCTACTTACATATTGAGCATCAAGATCTATTGAGATAGATCAAGGCGCTTGATAAGTTTTTCAATAAGTACATACCTTGTCAAGATTTTGAAGTAGTTCAAAATGGAACAGTCAAAGAAAAGTTCTTGCACAGTGTTGCAAGCGTGTGAAATTGAGTAAGACTCAAATCCCGACCACGGCGAGAAAATAGAAAAGAGAATGAAAGTCATTCCCTATGCCTCATCATAGGTTCTATAAAGTATAGCTATGCTATGTACCGACCTATTGTATACATTGCTCTGAATTTGGCAAGGAGTACAATAGTGATCTAGGAGTAGATCCTTTGGACATTGGTCAAGAACATCCTTAGTGAGGACTAAGGAAATATTTCTCGATTATGGAGGTGATAAAAGAGCCCGTCGTAAAGAGTTACATAGGTGCAAGTTTTTTACACTGATCCAGATGACTCTAAGTCTCAATCTGGATACATATTGAAAGTGGGAGCAATTAGCTAGAGTAGCTCCGTGCAGAGCATTGTAGACATAGAATATTTGCAAAATACATACGGCTCTGAATGTGACAGACCCGTTGACTAAGCTTCTCTCACAAGCAAAACATGATCATACCTTAGTACTCTTTGGGTGTTAATCACATAGCGATGTGAACTAGATTATTGACTCTAGTAAACCCTTTGGGTGTTGGTCACATGACGATGTGAACTATGGGTGTTAATCACATACATATGTGAATATTAGTGTTGAATCACATGATGATGTGAACTAGATTATAGACTCTAGTGCAAGTGGGAGACTGAAGGAAATATGCCCTAGAGGCAATAATAAAGTTATTATTTATTTCCTTATTTCATGATAAATTTTTATTATTCATGCTAGAATTGTATTAACCTGAAACATAATACATGTGTGAATACATAGACAAACATAGTGTCACTAGTATGCCTCTACTTGACTAGCTCATTAATCAAAGATGGTTATGTTTCCTAACCATAGACATGTGTTGTCATTTGATTAATGGGATCACATCATTAGGAGAATGATGTGATTGACATGACCCATTCCGTCAGCCTAGCACTTGATCGTTTAGTATGTTGCTATTGCTTTCTTCATGACTTATACATGTTCCTGTAACTATGAGATTATGCAACTCCGTTTACGGAGGAACACTTTGGGTGCTACCAAGCGTCACAACGCGTATCGGGTGATTATAAAGGAGTACTACAGGTGTCTCCAAAGGTACATGTTGGGTTGGCGTATTTGAGATTAGGTTTTGTCACTCCGATTGTCGGAGAGGTATCTCTGGCCCTCTCGGTAATGCACATCACTATAAGCCTTGCAAGCAATGTAGCTAATGAGTTAGTTACGGAATGATGCATTACGTAACGAGTAAAGAGACTTGCGGTAGCGAGATTGAACTAGGTATTGGATACCGACGATCGAATCTCGGGCAAGTAACATACCGATGACAAAGGGAACAAAGTATGTTGTTATGCGGTTTGACCGATAAAGATCTTCGTAGAATATGTAGGAACCAATATGGGCATCCAGGTTCCGCTATTGGTTATTGACCAAGAATAGTTCTAGGTCATGTCTACATAGTTCTCGAACCCGTAGGGTCCATGCTTAAGGTTTCGATGCGGTTATATTATGAGTTTATGAGTTTTGATGTACCGAAGGAGTTGAGTCCGGATGAGATCGGGGACATGACGAGGAGTCTCGAAATGGTCGAGGCGTAAAGATTCATATATTGGATGATATGTTTAGGCCAAGGGTCAAGCCCATGAGGCTTTAGGTCGGTGCAAAAGGAGTTTTATGGAGGCCGGGGCCAAACGCCGGAGACCTGGCGTCGGCCTGGGCAGACGCCGAGGCCCATGGCGTCTGGGCCAGACGCCAAGGATTGTGGCGTTTGGTCTTGGAGTCAGAGGGACTCTTGCCTTTGGGGCAAAACCGACTTTGAGGAGGCTTTTGCTCCAAGTTTCGACCCTGGCTCAACATATAAATAGAGGGCAGGGCTAGCACCAAAGATACAACAATTGATCCCTTGGATCTCTTAGCCGTGTGCGGTGCCCCCTCCACCATATTCCACCTCGGTCATATCATCGCGGAGTTTAGGCGAAGCCCTGCGCGGTAGAGCATCATCATCGTCACCACGCCGTCGTCTTGTGGAACTCATCCCGACACTTTCTTTGGATCGGAGTCCGGGATCGTCATCGAGCTGAGCGTGCTGAACTTCGGAGGTGCCGTCGTTCGGTGCTTGGATCGGTCGGATCGTGAAGGCGTCGACTACATCAACCGCGTTGTTATAACGCTTCGCTTACGGTCTCACGAGTGCGTGGACAATACTCTCCCCTCTCGTTGCTATGCCATCACCATGATCTTGCGTGTGCGTAGAAATTTTTTTGAAATTACTACGTTCCCCAACAAGCACGCCCCGTCGTCGTTTGACCTCACCACCGTGTACGCAACTCGAAGCCGCCTCCGCCCAACCCCGTACCTTCACCGGAGCTCGCCGGAGTTCGCGACGCTGCCGTCTGTAGAGGACGCCCCCGTCGGCATACTCACCACCACCACCTCCGCCACTCCATGCCGCCTCCGCCCGTCACTTCCCCCTCGCCGGAGACCCACCGGAGAGCCGCCGCCGCCCGACCACCGCCGCCGTTTTCCCCCTGTTCTGGTGAGCACACGCGCCCAGCCAACCGGACGCTGCTACTTGGCACTTCGCTACAGGGCAAGCACAAGAGTCGTTACAGTAACGCATGAACTGTGCAGGAGATTTCTGTTGTTTTTGTTTTTCTTTCCAGATCTTAACTCTAACTTCAAATAGCTATATCTTTTATTCTATAAGTCCAATTTAGGTAATTCTTTTTCCTATGCACTCAAAAAAATCAGCACATCATCACAGTACCAACTTTGCACGTGTTTGCACTGTTCAAATTTGAATTCGTTTGAATTTGAATCAAATCTTCTGGAGGCCGTATCTTTCAAACCGCTTATCGAATTCGAGTGATTCTTTTTGCGTTGTGACCATAGTGGTTTTTAGGTGCTGTTATGCTGCTGTTGTTGAGTTTTAAAAATTGTTTTCTTGCTGTTGGTTTTTTTGGTTCTTTTCGTGTTCCGGTTATTGATTTGTTAAATTGTGTGAAACGTGTACATTGTCCGGAGTGCGACGCGAGCTATTGGCAGGAGTGTGACTTTCTGAACCAGAATCAAGGCAAGTTACATGTTGATCATCCTTTACCTATTGTTTTCTATGCGTGTAGTTATATCACACTATGAATATATGCATGTATAGGATTAATCTATAATTTTGCTATTGTTGAGCTATATTCCCGTGTTTTGCAAATCGTGGTAGTTGTAGTTTGCTATGCTTTGTAGACGGGGGTGGTTCGTGTATTCATTGAGCTTATGTGAGGATTATATATATAACAAATTGAGTAGTAATTAAGGATTTAACTCACCTCTGGGCGGAACTGGTATTGATGGGTGGTTTCAAGAACATCTTGGTTTATACCCTCTGAATGTAAGTGGACGGCCGCCCAGGCTCAAAAAGATCAGACATACTTAGTGACTAGTAGCTTCCATGTGCGGCCACTGGCTAAATGGGCTCTGGCTTAGTTGATCAGTTGTGGAACCCTTACCCGGATGTGCCATCAGATGTAGATATAATAGTTGGGAAGGGCCTCCTGTTGGGACTAGGGGAATGCTTCTGAAAGACTTCGTCTCAATCTTCGGGTTGGGTCTAGTGGGTAAAGTGTACTAAACTCTGCAGAGTATTAAAACTAATCATGATTAGCCGTGCCCCCGATTATGGGTAAATTTGAGCCACTATGCCAATACAGTTGTTGGATGATCTTGACAGATGTGACACTTAATAAATTTGGGCAACTTAATTAAGGGTAGGTTGGAGTTGATTTTGCCAACTCAACCTTGTGTATTTTAATTGTAGTAATAAAAGAACTAAATAAAAATTTGACTATTAGGTAGTTATTAGGATAAAATCAGCTTTCTGCAAAAATAAACCCTCAATCCTTCCTTTTGTTATACTATGCATATACATGTAGGTCTGCTTTATTATTACTCATGTGTAACTTGCCAATACATTCCAAGTATTGACCTATATGGCTGCAACGTCTCATGTTGCAGGATATTCATATGAAGAGTAAGGTACCGTTAGGGTCATGATGTTTTCAGCACTCAAAGATCGCCAAGGCTATGATGGGACTCATTGTTATTTTCTGCTACTTTCCACCATTTGATTGAATAAAGCTAGCCAAGTGCTATGCAGATTGTTTTATTTTATATACTCTGGATCATACATTGTAATAAATGATGCACTTGCTATTCTGGTATTCATCTATACTGTGTGTGCTAGCGAGTTCGATCCAGGGACTAGCACGGTAAGCACAGAGACTCAAATCCTTCAAGGTTTGGTCGTTACATTATACCTTTTTATTTCATAGATTTATTTGCCTCTTGCATGTCTTCAGGAATGAGAAATAGAATACCCCTTTTCTTCAGAGTTGGCTTACGAGTTGGTTTAGGAAGTGTCCAATTATTTTCATTAGTCAACATATTATTCAATAGCAATTCAGCTTGATCAACTGTTCTTTCCCTGAAAACACAACCAGCACAACTATCCAGGTGGTCTCTGGAAGCATCGGTTAGTCCATTACAAAAGATATCAAGTATTTCATTTTTCTTGAGAGGATGATCAGGCAAAGCATTAAGTAATTGGAGAAGCCTCCCCCAAGCTAGTGGGAGACTCTCTTCTTCAATTTGCACAAAATTATATATTTCCCTTAAAGCAGCTTGTTTCTTATGAGCCGGGAAATATTTAGCAGAGAAGTAGTAAATCATATCTTGGGGACTATGCACACAACCAGGATCAAGAGAATTAAACCATATCTTAGCATCACCCTTTAATGAGAACGGAAATAATTTAAGGATATAGTAGTAGCGAGTTTTCTCATCATTAGTGAACAGGGTGGCTATATCATTTAATTTAGTAAGATGTGCCACAACAGATTCAGATTCATAGCCATAAAAAGGATCAGATTCAACCAAAGTAATTATCTCAGTATCAACAGGGAAATCATAATCCTCATCAGTAATAAAGATAGGTGAAGTAGGAAAAGCAGGGTCATATTTCATTCTAGCATTCAGAGATTTTTCTTTCAACTTAGCTAATAATTTCTTAAGATCACTCCTATCATTGCAAGCAAGAAAGTCTCTAGCAGTTTCTTCATCCATAACATAACCCTCAGGCACAACAGGTAATTCATATCTAGGGGGAGAATCTTCATCATCACTTTCATCAATAGTATCAGTTTTAGTAATTTCATTCTCTCTAGCCCTAGCAAGTTGTTCCTTAAGAAATCACCTAGTGGCACGGTAGTATCAAGCATAGAAGTAGTTTCATCATAAGTATCATGCATACCAGAAGTGGCATCATCAATAACATGCGACATATCAGAATTAATAGCAGAAGCAGGTTTAGGTGTCGCAAGCTTACTCAAAACAGAAGGTGAATCAAGTGCAGAGCTAGATGGCAGTTCCTTACCTCGCCTCGTAGTTGAGGAAAAAAATCTTAGTTCTTTCATCTTTCAAGTTCCTCTAGTGACCAGCAGATATAAATCCCAAGTGACTCAAAGAATAGAGCTATGCTCCCCGGCAACGGCGCCAGAAAATAGTCTTGATAACCCACAAGTATAGGGGATCACAACAGTTTTCGAGGGTAGAGTATTCAACCCAAATTTATTGATTTGACACAAGGGGAGCAAAAGAATATTCTCAAGTGTTAGCAGTTGAGTTGTCAATTCAACCACACCTGGATAACTTAATATCTGCAGCAAAGTGTTTGGTAGCAAATTAGTATGGAAGTAACGGTAACGGTGGCAAAAGTAACAGTGGCAGCTTTGTAGTGATTGTAACAGTAGCAACGGAAAAGTAAATAAGCGAAGAACAACATGTGAAAAAGCTCGTAGGCATTGGATCGGTGATGGAGAATTATGCCGGATGCGATTCCTCATGTAATAGTTATAACATAGGGTAACACAGAACTAGCTCCAATTCATCAATGTAATGTCGGCATGTATTCCGAATATAGTCATACATGCTTATGGAAAAGAACTTGCATGACATCTTTTGTCCTACCCTCCCGTGGCAGCGGGGTCCTATTGGAAACTAAGGGATATTAAGGCCTCCTTTTAATAGAGTACCGGACCAAAGCATTAACACTTAGTGAATACATGAACTCTTCAAACTACGGTCATCACCGGTAGTGGTCCCGATTATTGTCACTTAGGGGTTCACGGATCATAACACATAATAGATGACTAGTATTGCAAGATAGGATCAAGAACTCACATATATTCATGAAAACATAATATGTTCAGATCTGAAATCATGGCACTCGGGCCCTAGTGTCAAGCATTAAGCATAGCAAAGTCATAGCAACATCAATCTGAGAACATAGTGGATACTAGGGATCAAACCCTAACAAAACTAACTCGATTACATGGTAAATCTCATCCAAACCATCATGTCCAGCAATCCTACGATGGAATTACTCACGCACGGCGGTGAGCATCATGAAATTGGTGATGGAGGAAGGTTGATGATGACGATGGCGACGGATTCCCCTCTCCGGAGCCCCGAACGGGCTCCAGATCAGCCCTCCTGAGAGAGATTAGGGCTTGGCGGCGGCTCCGTATCGTAAAATGCTTCTCTCTGATTTGTTTCTCCCCGAAAACGAATATATAGAGTTGGAGTTGAGGTCGGTGGAGCACCGGGGCCCACGAGGCGGGCGCGCCGGGGTGGCGCCCCCACCCTCGTGGACAGGTGTGGGCCCCTGGCCTTGATTCTTTCGCCAGATATTTTATTAATTCCAGAAATATTCTCCGTGAAGTTTCAGGTCATTCCGAGAACTTTTATTTCTGCACAAAAATAACACCACGGCAATTCTGCTGAAAACAGCGTTAGTCCGGGTTAGTTTCATTCAAATCATGCAAGTTAGAGTCCAAAACAAGGGCAAAAGTGTTTGGAAAAGTAGATACGATGGAGACGTATCAGTATACACATATTTTAGTTGATGTTGATTATGTTACTAAGTGGGTAGAAGCTATTCCAACTAGTAGTGCTGATCATAACACCTCTATTAAGATGCTTCAAGAAGTTATTTTTCTGAGGTTTGGAGTACCTAGATATTTAATGACTGATGGTGGTTCACCTTTTATTCATGGTGCTTTCCGTAAAATGCTTGCTAAGTATGATGTTAATCATAGAATTGCATCCCCATACCATCCACAGTCTAGTGGTCAAGTAGAATTGAGTAATAAAGAGCTCAAACTAATTTTGCAGAAGACTGTTAATAGATCTAGAAAGAATTGGTCTAAGAAACTCGATGATGCATTATGGGCCTATAGAACTGCATATAAAAACCCTATGGGTATGTCTCCATATAAAATGGTTTATGGAAAAGCATGTCACTTACCTCTGGAACTAGAACACAAAGCATATTGGGCCATTAAAGAGCTCAATTATGATTCCAAACTTGCCGGTGAGAAGAGGCTATTTGACATTAGCTCATTTGATGAATGGAGAACCCAGGCCTATGAGAATGCCGAACTGTTTAAAGAAAAAGTTAAAAGATGGCATGACAAAAGAGTACAAAAGCGTGAGTTTAATGTGGGTGATTATGTTTTTCTATACAACTCTCATTTAAGATTTTTTGTGTCACAGCCCTAGAGTTGCTTGACATTAGCTGCATTAAGGCATTCATGTCATCATGTTAATTTCCATGAAAGTTGAAATGGGGATTGTTGAAACCCTAGCACCAATTGAATTCTAATAGGTTCAAATAAAATCACTTTCAATAATCCCAAAATGCCACATGAATATGTTCATGGTTAATGGATAAAGGTGAAAGCCCTTCCAAAATGATGAACATATCTTATAGGTCATTCTGGATTTTTGAATTAAATCTTAAACCATTTGACTTTGGGCATTTAAACATTATTAATAATTTAAATGCTCAAATAATGTTGGAAGTATTTGTGGGCCATAGAAATAATTTAGAAAGTGCCCGTGAATATTTTCAGGATTTATAGAATTGATTTGGTTTTAAAACTGGATCAAAACAAATGTAACAAATAGAAAAACTAAAACAAATAGAAAGGGAGAGAGTGCTCACTGATCTACAGGCGCCCAGCCGCCCAACCTCCTTCTCCCCCCCTGCTGGCCGGCCGGTTGGCCCAGCCCACCAGCCCCCGCTCATCGTCTTCCTCTGCCGGAAAAGCGAGGCGAGGCGTGGCGAAGGCCAGCAATGCCACCGCCACCTCCCACCCTGCACCTTCACCCCGACGCCTGGGCGCCTCCCAGACAGCCACGCGCCCCCTTGGCCCTCTCACTCCTCCCTCGAACGCCTCCCTCTCCTCTGCTCCCTCCCTCTCGCCCGGACCGAGCGGCCTCGTCGCCACCGTCGCCGTTCACCGCGGCCACCGCCACCCCCTCTCCTCTCCAACGCGCCCGAGCTCCATGATGCCGCCCTCGCCCTCCCGCCGTCCCACTCAACCGGAGAGGCCCAGGCGCCGCCCGCCGTTCTTTCCCTCCGGACCCCGATCGCCGCCGCCTCGATTCGCCCGTCGCCGGGCGTCCCGAGCCCCAGAGCTACCTGCGCCTCCCGGTGAGCCCCGGGTCATTTCCCTCTTCCCGACTCGTCTCCCCCTAACCACCATCTCCCTCGGCCGACAGCTCCTCACATGGCTCTGGCGCCCCACAACCACACCGCCGTGCTTCGCGTCCGAGCCCATAAGCACGCCAGCACACTCCCAGGAGCACGTAGCACCCTTCGCCTTTCCCTCTTGTGCACCGTAGCACCGACACCATCCTTGCCCGAGCTCCGCGGCCGCCAAGTTCGTCGCGGCGTCGATCCCGCCGCCCGACCCGCTATCCCCACCAAGAACCTCAGCGCATCCCAGCTCTCGTAGTACTCTCCCGGCCCTTTGGTGGCGGAATGGCCATTTGCACTTGCGCCGCTTGCGTGGTTCGCCGCGGCTAACGCCGGCGCCCGTGACGGCGACCGCGTGGGTTGACCACCGCCGGTTTGACCTCCCTCTCCTCATCGACATGCGGGCCCGCCCGCTAACTAAGTTAGGTTAGTGTTAATTAGGTTAGGTTAGTTAGTTAGGCGCTGACCAGTGGGTCCCAGCGTCGATTTGACTGGACAGCGACCAGTTGACGGCCGACGTCACATTGACGTCGGTGGCCTCCATAATTAGGTTTCTAGATTTAATTTAATTCAGTAAAATTTCAGAAAATACTCTAAACTTCTAAAAATCATATAAATTCAACCGTAACTCGGATGGAAATAAGTTATATATGAAAAATGATCAGAAAAATATGAAGAATCTGTTTATGCCATGATCATGCATGTTTGAACAAGTTAACATCACTGAATAGGAGGAATCATGATTAGGGTAAGTTATGAAATAGCATTTGGGGTTGGAATTCAACCTTGTTTGAATTCCACTTCAACTAACTTGGAGTATTGTTGCATTAGGTAAATTCAGTACATTAATATGACATGTCATTCATGTGAATGTGCATTGCACTGATTGTGTTCTCTCTTGTTTGCGGTGTTTGTCCCCCTCGATAGACGATGTACCAAGCGATGATTATTCGATGACACCGATGAAGAACTATTATCTTCGAAGTGCCGAGCAAGCAAAACCCCTTGTTCATTCCGATATAATCCCACTCTCTCGCTCCTGCTCTATTTTATTGCATTAGGACAACAACGACTCATGTGTTACTTGCTGCGGTAGCTGAACCCCTTGATCCTTTGCATGACTGTCATTCCACAATAATTAGATGAAACCCACTAGCATGAGTAGGAGTTGTTTGAGCCCATGTTGTGCCTACTCATTTATGCTTGTTTGTCATGCCTGCTCTCGCTTAGAGTTGAGTCGGGTCTGATTCATCGGGAATGAATTGGAATTGTTATGAACATGTCCTATTGTGTGTGAGCTAAGTGTGTGAACACGATTTGGTAAAGGTAGCGGTGAGAGGCCATGTAGGAGTACATGGTGGGTTGTCTCATTGCAGCCGCCCTCGAGAACTGAGTTCTGTGTTTGTGATCCATGAGCAGTTACTACCACACATTGGGTTCCGGTAACTCGACCCCTCTCGACTTATTAATCAACTTGATCTCTGTCCGGGAGTTGCAACTAGTTTACGGCGTTTGTAGGTAGTGTTAGTAGTCTACCAAGTGGCACCGATGCAGTGGGCTTGGGACAGACTAGGCACGATGTACACGGTGTACCAAGTGGCACCGGTTGGTGGGCTTGGGAACCCTGCTCACATCGTTTGGGGCCGTGGCGACACCCGGCGGATCTCCTTGCGGATGGAACCCGAATAGGCGATAAACCTGGACGGGAGACTTGTGTGGTTAGTCGGTCGTGGCCGACTCCCTCGCCCGGCTTCCGCTTGAAGGTTGCCGAGGTACATGGCGTGTCTGAGGCGATAAGTGGCGAGCGCGTGTGAAGAAGTACACCCCTGCAGGGTTTAATATGATCTATTCGAATAGCCGTGTCCACGGAGAAGGACTTCTGGGTTGCCTATATCAGTTCATAGACAAGTGAAAATGGATACTCTAAAATACGCAAGATAAGCGTGAGTGCTATGGATGGCGTTTCTCGTAGGAAGTCGGGAGCGGATCCATAGTGGTGTACTTGATATGGTGAATATGTGGACTCGTGTGCGCCACCTCAAAAGAGTTACTTGCAGTCGTAGTTCAGGATAGCCACCGAGTCAAAGCTGGCTTGCTGCAGTCAAACTCCACCACCCCCTTTTTGATAATGATGCATATGTAGTTAGTTCTGATGTAAGTCTTGCTGAGTACAATTGTACTCACGTTTGCTTATTATGTTTTGCGAGAGACGCGTCGGTCTCGCTAGTAGTTCCACGTGGACTTGACGTTTAGCTTGTTACTCAGCTACGATCTTGTGCCCTCGGCGGATCTGGTAGATAGTCGGGCTTCTCAGCCTTTTTCATTTATAGTTATGCGTACTTTCGGACATGATTAGCTTCGCTTGTGTTTTGACTTGTATGCTCGAGTGTTGGGTCATGAGACCCATGTTTGTAATATCTCGCCCTTGAGCCTAATGTATTATATCTGAGTCGTAGAGTTATGTTGTGATGCCACGTCGTATTTACACATATTGAGCATATTGTGTGTATGTTTGAAATGCTTGGTATGTGTGGATCCGACAAACTAGTTGTTTATCCTTGGCAGCCTCTCACATGGGGAAATGTAGTCTCGTGCCTCCGGCGATAGTAGTCCGCTTCTGACCGGTTCACGGAGTCCTGCTAGCCCAAAGACTACTGCTTGGACACTTGACTGGCGGCATGTGTTTCACTTCGTCCCTATATCCGTCCCCTTCGGAAATGTCACGCGGTGTTATTCGAGTCCTGCCTAGCCTGCTACAGCCGGGATACGGAGTCCTGTTAGCCAGTGCTACAGCCGAATACATACGTTGATGACCGACATGCTCGATGTGATTCATGTATGCTGTCCCCATGGGTTAGCGCCGCTTTGGGTTCACGACTAGCCATGTCGGCCGGGTTCTTCGTCATATGGATGCTAGCGACACTATCATATCGTGAGCCAAAAGACGCAAACGGTCCCGGGCCATGGTAAGGCGACACCCGCGGGAATACCGTGCGTGAGGCCGCAAAGTGATATGATGTGTTACATGCTAGATCGGTGTGACCTAGGATCGGGGTCCTGACATTTTGCAGGAAAACTTCTCTCTAAATGGGAAGGTCCTTACGTTATCGAGGAGGTCTATCATTCCGGTGCCATAAAAATCGACAACTTCGAAGGCAAAAATCCGAAGGTGGTGAACAGTCAAAGAATCAAACATTATATCCCAGGTAATCCAATAAATGTTGAAACCAATGTTATTGAAACCGTAACCCTGGAGGAATACATAAGGGACAGTTTCCAGAATGTTTCAGACTCCAAAAAGGAATAGGTATGTGGTACGGTAAGTAAACCGACTCGAAAACAGTTCTAATGGCAATTTTTCTCCGTTTTGGAATATTTAAGAAAATAAGAAAATGATAAGTAGTTCGGGAAGGACACGAGGCATCCACGAGGGTGGAGGGCGCGCCCTACCCCCCTGGGCGCTCCCCTGCCTCGTGGGAACCTCGTGTGCCCTCCGGACTCTGTTTTCTTGCACGATACTTCTTTCGGTCGGTAAAAATTCATTATATAATCTTCCGAAGGTTTTGACCACTGTATCA
This sequence comes from Aegilops longissima, assembly GCA_021605205.1. Taxonomy (NCBI): domain Eukaryota; kingdom Viridiplantae; phylum Streptophyta; class Magnoliopsida; order Poales; family Poaceae; genus Aegilops; species Aegilops longissima. Next base: position 556,489,923 of record CM038678.1, read on the forward strand.
CGCAAATATCTCCTGTTTTTGTTTCGAGCTATTTTCTTCCAGAGTTGTCAAGGTCGGGCATCATGTCGCCCCCCTCCTCCAACAATGAAGGTAACGATGCTTGGCTAATGAAGATAGAACTGGAGAGAGAAGAACCCGGGGAGATCGACAAGGATGATGGTATCAAGAAGGCCATGGAGGACCAAGCTTCGGCAACAGAAGACGAAGACATCCTCCAACCTCATTACGATATTCTTACCCCAACGGAGATTGAAGCTATCAAGATGATTGAGTTAGCTCGCATACAAAATAAGTATCTCACACATGAAAATATTTTGTTGAAGGAGCATATCACCACACTCAAGGGCATTATCCGCAAATTGGAGGATCTCCTACGCTTGATGTGCGACTATCCATCATCACCACCATCTTCTTCATCAGCAAAGGAGAACTAAGTATCTGGTATGGGCACTCCCCTTGGCAACTGCCAAGCTTGGGGGAGGTACCCCGGTATCGTATCACCATCACTCCTATCTTTACCGTTTTTCTTAGTTCAATCCTTTTGGTAATATCTTGATCTACTAGAATAAAGTTTTAGTATGATTTAGTTTTGAGTTTTGCTTTATGATCCTTCTATGTAATCGAGTCCGTGAGCTATATATAATAAAGATTAGTGTTGAGTCAAGGGCTTGATTATCCTGCTATGATCTTGAGGGAATAAAAATAAAAGAAAAGAGAAAGAATAAAAAGAATTAAAGAGATCATATTGATCTTATGGAGAGTAATGACTTCACATATAAAGAGTATGATGAATAAAAGTTGTTGAGAGTTGACAAACATAGTTTGGTCATCGTTGCGATTAATAGGAAGTAATAAAGAAAGAGAGGTTTTCACATATAAATATACTATCTTTGACATCTTTCATGATCTATCTTGGACATCTTTTATGATTGTGAGCACTCATTAAAATATGACATGCTGAAAGGTTGATGTTGGACAAGGAAGACAACGTAATGGGTTATATCCAAAATAAAGTATATTGTCATGGATCATCCAACATGTTGAGCTTGCCTTTCCCTCTCATGCTAGCCAAATTCTTTGCAGCAAGTAGAGATACTATTTGTGCTTCCAAATGTCCTTAAACCCAATTTTGCCATGAGTGTCCACCATATCTACCTATGGATTGAGTAAGATCCTTCAAGTAAGTTGTCATTGGTGCATGCAATAAAAATTGCTCTCTAAATATGTATGATTTATTAGTGTGGAGAAAATAAGCTTTATACGATCTTGTGATGTGGAAGAAATAAAAGCGACGGACTGCATAATAAAGGTCCATATCACAAGTGGCAATATAAGGTGACGTTCTTTCGCATTAAGATTTTGTGCATCCAACCACAAAAACACATGACAACCCCTGCTTCCCTCTGCGAAGGGCCTATCTTTTTATTCCTTATGTAAGAGTCATGGTGATCTTCATCTTTCCTTTTTACATTTTATCCTTTGGCAAGCACATTGTGTTGGAAAGATCCTGATATATATATCCAATTGGATGTAAGTTATCATAAACTATTATTGTTGACATTACCCTTGAGGTAAAAGGTTGGAAGGCAACACTAAAATCCCCTATCTTTCTCTGTGTCCGATCAAAACTCCATACCCATAAGTATTGCGTGAGTGTTAGCAATTGTGAAAAACTAAATGATAGTTGAGTATGTGGACTTGCTGAAAAGCTCTTATATTGACTCATTCCAATGTTATGATAAATTGCAATTGCTTCAATGACCGAGATCATAGTTTGTTAGTTCTCAAGGAAGTTTTTGATTCATACTTGACATTGTGAATAGATTATTACTTAAACATAAGAAATCATATGACAATATCTATATGTTTTTGTTATAAGAATGATCATGATGCCCTCATGTCCGTATTTTACTTTATCGACACCTCTTTCTCTAAACATGTGGACATATTTTTCGTTATTGGCTTCCACTTGAGGACAAGCGAGGTCTAAGCTTGGGGGAGTTGATACGTCCATTTTGCATCATGCTTTTATATCGATATTTATTGCGTTATGGGCTGTTACTACACATTATATCACAATACTTATGCCTTTTCTCTCTTATTTTACAAGGTTTACATGAAGAGGGAGAATGTCGGCAGCTGGAATTCTGGGCTGGAAAAGGAGCAAATATTGTAGACCTATTCTGCACAACTCCAAAAGTCCTGAAACTTCACGGGAGCATGTTTTGGAATATATAAAAAATATTGGCGAAAGAATTAACTAGAGGGGGCCCACACCCTGGCCACGAGGGTGGGGGGTGCGCCCCCTGCCTCATGGGCCCCCTGGCAGGCCTCCGATGCCCATCTTCTGCTATATGAAGTCTTTCGTCCGAGAAAAAATGATAAGAAAGCTTTCAGGACGAAACACCGCCGCCACGAGGCGGAACCTTGGCGGAACCAATCTAGGGCTCCGGCGGAGCTGTTCTGCCGGGGAAACATCCCTCTGGGAGGGGGAAATCATCACCATCGTCATCACCATCGATCCTCTCATCGGGAGGGGGTCAATCTCCATAACATCATCACCAGCACCATCTCCTCTAAAACCCTAGTTCATCTCTTGTATCCAATCTTTGTCCCAAAGCCTCAGATTGGTACCTGTGGATTGCTAGTAGTGTGGATTACTCTTGTAGTTGATGCTAGTTGGTTTACTTGGTGGAACATCATATGTTCAGATCCTTTATGCATATCAATACCCCTCTGATTATGAACATTAATATGATTTGTGAGTACTTACGTTTGTTCCTGTGGACATGGGAGAAGTCTTGCTATAAGTAGTCATGTGAATTTGGTATTCGTTCGATATTTTGATGAGATGTATGTTGTCTTTCCTCTAGTGGTGTTATGTGAACTTCGAATACATGACACTTCACCATTGTTTGGGCCTAGAGGAAGGCATTGGGAAGTAATAAGTAGATGATGGGTTGCTAGAGTGACAGAAGCTTAAACCCTGGTTTATGCGTTGCTTCGTAAGGGGCTGATTTGGATCCATATGCTTCATGATATGGTTAGGTTTACCTTAATACTTCTTTTGTAGTTGCGGATGCTTGCAATAGGGGTTAATAATAAGTGGGATTCTTGTCCAAGGAAGGGCAGTACCCAAGCACCGGTCCAACCACATATCAAATTATCAAAGTAACGAACGTGAATCATATGAGCGTGATGAAAACTAGCTTGATGATTATTCCCATGTGTCCATGGGAGCACTTTCCTTCATATAAGAGTTTGTCCAGGCTTGTCCTTTGCTACAAAAAGGATTGGGCCATCTTGCTGCACCTTATTTACTTTTGTTACTTGTTACCTATTACGAATTACCTTATCACAAAACTATCTATTATCGATAATTTCAGTGCTTGCAGAGAATACCTTACTGAAAACCGCTTGTCATTTCCTTTTGCTCCTATTGGGTTCGACACTCTTACTTATCGAAAGGACTACGATAGATCCCCCATACTTGTGGGTCAGCAGTGATCCCGTTGATCAAATGACAACTCGTATCTATGGCTAGGAAACTTAACCATCTTTGATTAACGAGCTAGTCAAGTAGAGGCATACTAGTGACACTCTGTTTGTCTATGTATTCACACATATACTAAGTTTCTGGTTAATAAAATTCTAGCATGAATAATAAATATTTATCATGATTAAGGAAATATAAATAACAACTTTATTATTGCCTCTAGGGCATATTTACTTCAAAAAATTCTCCAAAAAGTTTTGCTACATTTGGACTCCGTTTGATATTGATTTTCTGCGATGTAAGAAAAAAGTAGAAAACAGCAACTGGCACTTGGCACTATGTCAATAGGTTAGTCCAAAAAAGGATATAAAATGATTGTAAAATGCTTGTAAAACATCCAAGAATGATAATATAACAACATGGAACAATCAAAAATTATAGATACGTTGGAGACGTATCAAACCCATCTGGAAGTGGCTGCGAAATTTTAGCTCAGGGTAGTCAGAGCTAATGCACTTCTTCCACCATGTGCCTCATTGGTCCTTTCCCCATAGTTTCCCCTGTTACTGAGGTGATGCGTCAAACCCTAGCTCCAACGATGTGGTAGGGCTTTTGGATGGCCCACCAGTCCTGTTCCCATCCACTTGAGTTAGTTGAATCTCCACCTCTGCCTATCTTCATCTCCATTCTTTTGGTTTCCACTCTTGAACCCGAGGAGATGCAAATTATGTCTTGTAGAATTGAAGGACGGGGATTCGTTGGTGATGCACCTCTTCTTGCTTGTATCGCCGTGATCGCCACCACCATCGCCAACCTTGGGTTCATCACTAGATTTGTGTTCCCGTTGGTGGGATGGCATTGTGAATGTGTCTTGGAGAGGTAGGAGGAGAAGGAGATATTTGTGAATGTAGGGGAACATTGGCATCTTATATATCATTTACTACCCCGCAGTAGGTAGGTGTGCGTGCTATAATGGAAAAGATTAAGTAACTTTAAGTATGAAAAGCTAATCGATTCTAGGTGGTGCCACTTTCCTTCTTGTTTTGGATGAGATAACGCGACAACGGAAGAGAATGCATAGATGTAACCAATACTGAAACACGAAGGAAATAACTATGAGCGAACCATGAGACTTTTGTCCTCATCATGGTAGTGGAAATGATTGCCAAAATTGGAGGACTACATGCACTTGCATTAGTCTATGAGTTTTAATTGAGTTTATAATTTGGTAATAATTTACAGTGTTTCTTGTATTGACATGCTAATTCGTATTGTGCCACTTATTTGCCAACTAGACTCCTACTTCATGTTCGATCTGAAGGGCCATTTAGTGAGTGCTTGCATGGAGTGCTTCTTGTGGAGTCCTCAATGTATGCTAGCTAGGATCCTAAAAAAGAATACGCCTTCGATGTGGCCTTCTGGTATTTTCAAATTTCAGTTTAAATTCTTATATTTGACCCTAACTTTGACCAGCTATATCTCTGTAACGCCCCGGATTCGATGCGCCAGGTGTCTGCCAGTTATTCGTCGTTGTTGCCATGTCATGTGCTTGCGTGTTGCACTTTGTCATGTCATCATCTGCATTTTTATCATGTCATCATGTGCATTTCATTTTGCATGCGTGTTCGTCTCATGCATCCGAGCATTTTTCCCGTTGTCCGTTTTGCAATCCGGAACTCCTATGTCTCTCGGCGCCCTCTTTTGCCTCTTTTCATGTGCGGGTGTTAAACGGTCTCGGAATGGACCGAGGTTTGTCAAGCAGCCTTGGTATAGCATCGGTAGACCGCCTGTCAAGTTTCATGCCATTTGAAGGTCGTTTGGTACTCCAACGGTTAACCGGGTAACCGCAAAGCCCTCTTTTGTGTGCAGCCCAACACCCCTTCCAAAGTGGCCCAAAACCCAGCAAACTCCCCTCCATGCTCTCGGTCGTTCGATCACGATCGCGTGGCCGAAAACCGCACCTCATTTGGACTCTCCTAGCTCCCTCTACCTATTTATATGTGCCCTCCCGAATTCTCGCAGACCAAACCCTAACCTAGTCCTCTCCGCGCGGACAAAAACCCCGCCGACGGACATGTCCGCCTCGCCTCCGCAGCCAATCCGCGCCGCCACGTCACCCTCAGCCGCCCCACCGCGCCGGGCCCGTGGAGCCAGATCGGACCCGCCCGGGCGCGCCGGGCCCGAGGAGCCCCAAACCCGCCGCCGCCTCGCCCGCGCGGACCTTCGCCCGCCGCCTTGCGCCGTCGCGGCGACCAACTCCAGCGGCCGAGCTTCGCCGCCGCCTCGCCCTACGCCGCCAACCGCGCGCCACCTCCTCCTCTCCGTGCGCCACCGAGCCAACCTCGGCCGCGCCTCCGCGCCCTCGCCGCCCTCGCCGCCGCCGCGCCTTTCGCCAGCGCCGCCCAGGCTGCTCGCGGCGCCCGCGCCGCTCCGTGCGCGTCCGCCGCCGGCCGGCCTCCCGCCGCCCGCCGCGGAGCAGCCATCGCCGCCTCTCCCTCCGGTCGCCCGGCCTCCTCCGCCCAGCCCGGCGCCGCCTGCCGTCGTCGGCCTGCGCCGCCCGGCCGCCCGCTTCGCCGAGCCCGGCACCGGCCGCCTCGTCGCCGGATCCGGCGGTGGATGAATCCACCGCCCGCCATCAAACGCTTCGTCCGATCCGGATCCCTCATCCCGCACCAGTCCGTCCCGTTGACTTTTCGAGAGGGTAAAAAACTGCTAAGTCCCCGAAATTGTTGCATTTTTGTTGCATTTTCGTCATGCCATAACTCTCTGCGTATAGCTCCGTTTTGCGCGTGTAATATTTCGAATTGTTCGTCTCGAAGAGTAGATCATTTCATCTCATTGCATAAATTTCATTTGAGCTCATCTTGATGCCCGAAATGCTGTTGGAAGAGTGCTATGTGATGTTAGTTTCTGATTCTTATCAGAACATGCACTTTTGTCATTTTTGCCATGATTGATGTGTGCATCCTATGAACTTGAGTCCTACATGTGTTTTGTAATATGCCATGCCATCTTTACAGTGGTGCTTGCAATGTATTTTTGTGATCAATGTGGTGACTAGCACAAGCATGCAAACTAGGCTTCATGATGTTGCTGATTTCAGCCTGTTACATTGATATTTTTATGCCATGTTAACTTGATGCTACTGAGAGATCCATGCATATTTTGAGATACTTCAGTAAGGATGTTTTGTTATACATGTCTTGCTCTATCCATCCATGCCCTTGTTTGCAATTATGGAGTGCCATAGCTTGACTCAATCGAGCTCTACTTTTGCTATAAAATGTTTCCTGGCAGATTGTTTACATGTTATTCAATTTTGCCAAGGTTGTTGTAGTTGATCCTTGCATGCTATGATGTTGTTCTTGCCATGTATAGCCTCTATGCCATGTCTTCTTACTGTGAGTTGCCTTGCCATGCCATGTATTGCTCTGTGGTGAGTGGTTCAAGCTCACCAACATGCCTACTTATCGTTGTTCCTGCCATGTATGAATCTGTAATATAACTTGCCATGTTTACATGGGTGCCATCATATCTTGATCCTTTTGGCTCATGGTCACTAAAGGACTTTTGTTCTATGCAATTAGTAGATTCATGCCATGCCTTTGTTTGCCATGTTAAGTTCCTGTAACATGTTGTTTGATAGCTCTAAACATTGCAACTTTGATGTTATTTACGCCAATGCACAGAAACTTCGTATTATTTGCAATCTTGCCATGTCATTTTGAGCATGTTCTAGTTGTTTCTGGAGATAGCTCAGTGTTCATGTTTTGTAATGCTTTACCTGTACATAATGCCCATGCCTTTTGTTATTATTTTGAGGTCCTGTAGCATGTTGTTTTGATGCTTGCAATATGCCTAGTTGCTGTTATGGACAGATTGTGGTTATGTCTTGTATGGTGTGTATGTGTTGCACCGTTGCTCCGTTTTGAGTGTGCTCTATATGAAACTTGCTTGATTTTTCATGTAGCTTCATATTATCATGTTGCATCCTTGTTTTGAGGTGTTTTCTTGATGTTTGTATGCATTTTGCATCAATGCCATGCTTATCTTGTTTTGCTGATATCTTCTAGGCCGTAGCTCCGAATCTAATGAACTTTATATGTAACTTGACTAGAATTTCGTGTAGATCATCGTGGTGCATCTTAACTTGCTGTTTAACAACTTGAACATAAGGTTTATTCAGATCTGGACCAATTTCGAAATTTGCATATGAGGACTTACCGGAATTGTTCTATGTTGTTTCCGGCCTCATTTAAACTGGCTTTGATGTGTTGCTCTTGTTTGCATCATCTCTTGCCATGAGTAGCTTCATCTAGATTTGTCATGCATCATGTTTGTTGTGCATCTTGTCATGTTCATGTGTGGTGTGTTTACCTATGTTGTGTGCTTCTTCTTGTTAGTTCCTGTTTCGTTGCGATCGTGAGGATTCGTTCGCCTACGCTTGGTTCGGCTTCATCCGTTCATCTTCTTCATGGACTCGTTCTTCTTCCTTGCGGGATTTCAGGCAAGATGACCGCTACCCTGGATCTCACTACTATCATTGCTATGCTAGTTGCTTCGTTCTATCGCTATGCTTTGCGCTACCTATTACCTGTTTATCAAGCCATCCCAAATTGCCATGTCAGCCTCTAACCTTTTGCACCTTCCTAGCAAACCGTTGTTTGGCTATGTTACCGCTTTGCTCAGCCCCTCTTATAGCGTTGTTAGTTGCGGTGAAGATGAAGTTTGTTCCTTGTTGGAACATGGAGATGTTGTTCCTTGTTGGAACATGTTTACTTGTTGGGATATCACAATATATCTTATTTAATTAATGCATCTATATACTTGGTAAAGGGTGGAAGGCTCGGCCTTATGCCTGGTGTTTTGTTCCACTCTTGCCGCCCTAGTTTCCGTCATATCGGTATTATGTTCCCGGATTTTGCGTCCCTAACGCGGTCGGGTGATTTATGGGACCCCTTGACAGTTCGCTTTGAATAAGACTTTTCCAGCAAGGCCCAACATTGGTTTTACATTTGCCTCACCTAGCCTTTTTCCCTTGGGAGTCGCGCATCCCGAGGGTCATCTTTATTACCCCGGGCGATTGCTTGTCTAGCGTTGGTCCAAACTAAACACCATGCGGGACCATCCCTTGGCAACTTGGGTTACGTCGGTACTGTGACGCTTAGCTTATCCGGTCGTGGCCTGAGACGAGATACGCGCGGCTACTATCAGGATGTCGGCACGCCGGGAGGTCTTGCTGGTCTTGTTTTATTGCTATCAAAATGTCTTGTAGCCGGGATTCCGAGACTGATCGGGTCTTCCCGGGGAGAAGGAATATCCTTCGTTGATCGCGAGAGCTTATCATGGGCTAAGTTGGGACACCCCTGCAGGGTATAAACTTTCGAGAGCCGTGCCCGCGGTTATGTGGCAGATGGGAATTTGTTAATATCTGGTTGTAGTTAACTTGAAGCAAACTCTTCTAAAATACACCAACCGTGTGCGTAACCGTGAGTGTCTCTTTTCGGGGTTGATCGAGAGGAGAACACGGTTTCTGGGTTATGTCTGACGTAAGTAGGAGTTCAGGATCACTTCTTGATCATTGCTAGTTGACGACCGTTCCTTTGTTTCTCTTCTCTCTCTCATTTGCGTATGTTAGCCACCCTATATGCTTAGTCACTGCTGCAACCTCACCACTTTACCCCTTCCTTTCCCATTAAGCTTTGCTAGTCTTGATACCCATGGTAATGGGATTGCTGAGTCCTCGTGGCTCACAGATTACTACACCACCAGTTGTAGGTACAGGTTTGCGATGACCATGACGCGAGGCGATGTTTGCTTGTGTTGGAGTTCTTCTTACGCTTCTTCTTGATCGGGGATAGGTTCGGTCGGCAGCCTGGGCTAGCGAGTGGGTATTGTTTGAGTTTCTGTTTATGTTTCATCCGTAGTCGGATGTTGATCTTGTATATGATATTGATGTATTCTTGTGGCATTTGTGCCTTATGTATGTATCCCCATCTATTATGTAATGTTGATGTAATGATATCCACCTTGCAAAAGCGTTTCAATATGCGGGTCTATCCTTGGTGGGACCGTCGAGTTCCGAAGACATCTCAGGACATTCGTCTGTGTTCGAATTAATTCGAGGTTGTCACCTCATTCTTTTATTTCAATTTTTCTGGTGCATCATCTATCTGTTCTACATCCTTTCCAACGGAGCTTTCTTTTAGTGGGCCCTAACCCACAGGTCTTTTCCCAGGATCTTACCTGACCCTTCTATTTCCTCGGAGTTATTCTCAATTCTTTTCGGAGTTTGACGTAAGTATGATTTCATCAGTCAGACGCCTTTCCAAGATCAATTTCAAATCATTTCATTATTGGCTCAACCTCTTCGCTTTTCATTCTTCCGGAGTACCTCAACAACTTCGGTGGTGTTTCTCGTCGTCTTTCTCAGCTTTGAAGATCGAATAAGAGTCTTTCCTCTAAATCTTGTCTGTTCTCTCGAAGATTCGCGGTCCTAGCTCGATGCTATGCTATCAAATTGTTTCTAGTCATGCAAATTCTTTTCATCCATCCGGAGTATTTCAGGAGTTGTTTTCCGTCTCGATCATATGGAGGCCATCATTCCAGAAGAATTCTTCGTCCTCACATTTCAGCTACCGTTATCCAATTATCCCGGTGCTTCGTTCAAGTGTTCTTTATTCAGCTCATGATCTCTTTGTTCTTTTGCATCTAAATCCCCTCTAGCATATTGGTTCTTCTAATTTTTCCCGGCGATTCTTCCATCAGTCATTTCCGAATTCTTACGGTGGTTCGTTCAAGATTCTTTTTCTGGGTTATCATTTTAATTCATTCGCTCTTTCCAATCCTACCGGTGGTTCATGAAGACCTTCTCAAGTTTGCGATATATCACTTCTCAATCCTTTTTCAAGAAGAATAAGTAGTATGCAAAATCCTTTGCTCGTCTTCAATTTAATTTGATGAAGGATAAGCATACAATAAATCTTATTCTTATTTCATCCAAGTGATTAATCTTTTTCTTCGGAGTTTGTTCTTGTTGAATAAATTCTAGTTCCAAGTGTTTTCATCATTTCTTTTCCGGAGTTCAATTTCCTCGGTCATTTCGTCGGAATCCTCCATCTAATTCATCGCAAGGCTTTAGTCTTATTCTTTCCTCCTTCATTTTATCTCATCATCCTTTTTGTTACCGGAGTTCTTCACGGTGGATCGTCATGATTTAAGTCACTCCTCAAGAGTTCATCAAGTATCATTCCATCCTCTCAAGTTCGTGTTTTATTCCTTCCATTTTCAGCCGGAGTGCTACCTAAATCGTTTCAGTCTTATTCGTTTCTTTTCTCATTCTAACCACTCCGGTTAGAACGAGTGGTTTCTTAGTCTTTCCGATTCCGTGAGCTTTCGATTCTCGTCATTCTCGTCGTTCCTCTCTTCTTTTCGTGTGCTCTCGATTCTTTGCTTCTTATCTTGAGTTCTTGTTTCGCCTCATCCATTTTTCCCTTCCGTCTCGGTCCTAAGATCTCGGGACGAGATCTCTTGTTAGTGGAGGAGTGTTGTAACGCCCCGGATTCGATGCGCCAGGTGTCTGCCAGTTATTCGTCGTTGTTGCCATGTCATGTGCTTGCGTGTTGCACTTTGTCATGTCATCATCTGCATTTTTATCATGTCATCATGTGCATTTCATTTTGCATACGTGTTCGTCTCATGCATCCGAGCATTTTTCCCGTTGTCCGTTTTGCAATCCGGCACTCCTATGTCTCCCGGCGCCCTCTTTTGACTCTTTTCATGTGCGGGTGTTAAACGGTCTCGGAATGGACCGAGGTTTGTCAAGCGGCCTTGGTATAGCATCGGTAGACCGCCTGTCAAGTTTCGTGCCATTTGAAGGTCGTTTGGTACTCCAACGGTTAACCGGGTAACCGCAAAGCCCTCTTTTGTGTGCAGCCCAACACCCCTTCCAAAGTGGCCCAAAACCCAGCAAACTCCCCTCCGTGCTCTCGGTCGTTCGATCACGATCGCGTGGCCGAAAACCGCACCTCATTTGGACTCTCCTAGCTCCCTCTACCTATTTATATGTGCCCCTCCCCGAATTCTCGCGCAGACCAAACCCTAACCTAGTCCCTCTCCGCCGCCGGACAAAAACCCCGCCGACGGACATGTCCGCCTCCGCCTCCGCAGCCAATCCGGCGCCGCCACGTCACCCTCAGCCGCCCCACTTCGCCGCCGGGCCCGTGGAGCCCAGATCGGACCCGCCGGGCAAGCCGGGCCGAGGGAGCCATAACCCGCCGCCGCCTCGCCCTCGCGGACCTTCGCCGCCGCCTTGGCGCGTCGCGGCGACCAACTCTGGCGGCCGGAGCTCGCCGCCGCCTCGCCCTACGCCGCCAACGCGCGGCCACCTCCTCCTCTCCGTAGCCACCGAGCCAGCCTCGGCGCGCCTCCCGCGCCCTCGCCGCCCTCGCCCGCCCGCGCCTTTCGCCAGCGCCGCCCGGGCTGCTCGCCGGCGCCCAGCGCCCGCTCGTGCAGCGTCCGCCGCCCGGCCGGCCTCCCGCCGCCCTTTGCGGCCGCCATCGCCGCCTCTCCCTCCGGTCGCCCGGCCTCCTCGCCCCGGCCCGCGCGCCATTGCCGTCGTCGGCCTCGCCGCCAAGGCCGCCCGCTTCGCCGGAGCCCGGCACCGGCCGCCTCGTCACCGGATCCGGCGGGTGGGATGAGATCCACCGCCCGCCATCCAAACGCTTCGTCGATCCGGATCCCCATCCTGCACCAGTCCGTCCGTTGACTTTTCGAGAGGGTAAAAACTGCTAAGTCCCGAAATTGTTGCATTTTGTTGCATTTTCATCATGCCATAACTCTCTGCGTATAGCTCCGTTTTGCGCGTGTAATATTTCAATTGTTAGCCTCGAAGAGTACATCATTTCATCTCATTGCATAAATTTCATTTGAGCTCATCTTGATGCCCGAAATGCTGTTGGAAGAGTGCTATGTGATGTTAGTTTCTGATTCTTATCAGAACATGCACTTTTGTCATTTTTGCCATGATTGATGTGTGCATCCTATGAACTTGAGTCCTACATGTGTTTTGTAATATGCCATGCCATCTTTACAGTGGTGCTTGCAATGTATTTTTGTGATCAATGTGGTGACTAGCACAAGCATGCAAACTAGGCTTCATGATGTTGCTGATTTCAGCCCTGTTCTGTTGATATTTTTATGCCATGTTAACTTGATGCTACAGAGAGATCCATGCATATTTTGAGATACTTCAGTAAGGATGTTTTGTTATACATGTCTTGCTCTATCCATCCATGCCCTTGTTTGCAATTATGGAGTGCCATAGCTTGACTCAATCGAGCTCTACTTTTGCTATAAAATGTTTCCTGGCAGATTGTTTACATGTTATTCAATTTTGCCAAGGTTGTTGTAGTTGATCCTTGCATGCTATGATGTTGTTCTTGCCATGTATAGCCTCTATGCCATGTCTTCTTACTGTGAGTTGCCTTGCCATGCCATGTATTGCTCTGTGGTGAGTGGTTCAAGCTCACCAACATGCCTACTTATCGTTGTTCCTGCCATGTATGAATCTGTAATATAACTTGCCATGTTTACATGGGTGCCATCATATCTTCTGATCCTTTTTGGCTCATGGTCACTAAAGGACTTTTGTTCTATGCAATTAGTAGATTCATGCCATGCCTTTGTTTGCCATGTTAAGTTCATGTAACATGTTGTTTGATAGCTCTAAACATTGCAACTTTGATGTTATTTACGCCAATGCACAGAAACTTCGTATTATTTGCAATCTTGCCATGTCATTTTGAGCATGTTCTAGTTGTTTCTGGAGATAGCTCAGTGTTCATGTTTTGTAATGCTTTACCTGTACATCATTCCCATGCCTTTTGTTATTATTTTGAGGTCCTGTAGCATGTTGTTTTGATGCTTGCAATATGCCTAGTTGCTGTTATGGACAGATTGTGGTTATGTCTTGTATGGTGTGTATGTGTTGCACCGTTGCTCCGTTTTGAGTGTGCTCTATATGAAACTTGCTTGATTTTGCATGTAGCTTCATATTATCATGTTGCATCCTTGTTTTGAGGTGTTTGCTTGATGTTTGTATGCATTTTGCATCAATGCCATGCTTATCTTGTTTTGCTCATATCTTCTAGGCCGTAGCTCCGAATCTAATGAACTTTATATGTAACTTGACTAGAATTTCGTGTAGATCATCGTGGTGCATCTTAACTTGCTGTTTAACAACTTGAACATAAGGTTTATTCAGATCTGGACCAATTTCGAAATTTGCATATGAGGACTTACCGGAATTGTTCTATGTTGTTTCCGGCCTCATTTAAACTTGCTTTGATGTGTTGCTCTTGTTTGCATCATCTCTTGCCATGAGTAGCTTCATCTAGATTTGTCATGCATCATGTTTGTTGTGCATCTTGTCATGTTCATGTGTGGTGTGTTTACCTATGTTGTGTGCTTCTTCTTGTTAGTTCCTGTTTCGTTGCGATCGTGAGGATTCGTTCGCCTACGCTTGGTTCGGCTTCATCCGTTCATCTTCTTCATGGACTCGTTCTTCTTCCTTGCGGGATTTCAGGCAAGATGACCGCTACCCTGGATCTCACTACTATCATTGCTATGCTAGTTGCTTCGTTCTATCGCTATGCTGCGCTACCTATTAACTGTTTATCAAGCCATCCCAAATTGCCATGTCAGCCTCTAACCTTTTGCACCCTTCCTAGCAAACCGTTGTTTGGCTATGTTACCGCTTTGCTCAGCCCCTCTTATAGCGTTGTTAGTTGCAGGTGAAGATGAAGTTTGTTCCTTGTTGGAACATGGAGATGTTGTTCCTTGTTGGAACATGTTTACTTGTTGGGATATCACAATATATCTTATTTAATTAATGCATCTATATACTTGGTAAAGGGTGGAAGGCTCGGCCTTATGCCTGGTGTTTTGTTCCACTCTTGCCGCCCTAGTTTCCGTCATATCGGTATTATGTTCCCGGATTTTGCGTCCCTAACGCGGTCGGGTGATTTATGGGACCCCTTGACAGTTCGCTTTGAATAAGACTTTTCCAAAGGCCCAACATTGGTTTTACATTTGCCTCACCTAGCCTTTTTTCCCTTGGGAGTCGCGCATCCCGAGGGTCATCTTTATTACCCCGGGCGATTGCTTGTCTAAGCGTTGGTCCAAACTAAAGCACCATGCGGGACCATCCCTTGGCAACTTGGGTTACGTCGGTACTGACGCTTAGCTTATCCGGTCGTGGCACGAGGCGAGATACTGTGCGCTACTATCGGGATGTCGGCACGCCGGAGGTCTTGCTGGTCTTGTTTTATTGCTGCCAAAATGTCTTGTAGCCGGATTCCGAGACTGATCGGGTCTTCCGGGAGAAGAATATCCTTCGTTGATCGCGAGAGCTTATCATGGGCTAAGTTGGGACACCCTGCAGGTATAAACTTTCGAGAGCCGTGCCCGCGTTATGTGGCAGATGGGAATTTGTTAATATCCGGTTGTAGTTAACTTGAAGCAAACTCTTCTAAAATACACCAACCGTAATGCGTAACGTGAGTGTCTCTTTTGGGGTTGATCGAGAGGAGAACACGGTTTCGGGTTATGTCGATGTAAGTAGGAGTTCAGGATCACTTCTTGATCATTACTAGTTGACGACCGTTCCTTTGTTTCTCTTCTCGCTCTCATTTGCGTATGTTAGCCACCATATATGCTTAGTCGCTGCTGCAACCTCACCACTTTACCCTTCCTTTCCCATTAAGCTTTGCTAGTCTTGATACCCATGGTAATGGGATTGCTGAGTCCTCGTGGCTCACGGATTACTACACCACCAGTTGCGGTACAGGTTTGCGATGACAATGGCGCGAGAGCGATGTTTGCTTGTGTTGGAGTTCTTCTTACGCTTCTTCTTGATCGGGGATAGGTTCGGTCGGCAGCCCTGGCTAGCGAGTGGGGTATTGTTTGAGTTTCTGTTTATGTTTCATCCGTAGTCGGATGTTGATCTTGTATATGATATTGATGTATTCTTGTGGCATTTGTGCCTTATGTATGTATCCCCATCTATTATGTAATGTTGATGTAATGATATCCACCTTGCAAAAGCGTTTCAATATGCGGGTCTATCCTTGGTGGGACCGTCGAGTTCCTTTTGGATAGGGTCGCATATTGGGCGTGACAAGTTGGTATCAGAGCCTCGACCGACCCTAGGAGCCCCCTTGATTGATCGTGTAGTTTGGTCGTTGTTGAGTCTAGAATAAAATTGTTTTCTGAGTCTAGTTATATCGGAGAGTGGGAATTCTTTTTACTCCTCTGCCCTTTCGACGCTCTGGTGAGGAATCTTGACGTAGGTGTTTTGAATTACTCCTCTTCCCCTTCAAAATTTTTCTTTAGGATCACGCAGTTGGTTTTCCGGTAGTTGTTCCTCAGCTCTTTTATCCGGTGCATTTCTCGTCAAGTTGACTCAAGCCTCTTAATCTTTGAGTCCAATTCTCAGTTGTTTTCTTTTCCCGCCCGCCCACCCTTTTCATCTCAGAGTCGGAGTCCGTAATCGAGTATCCATCCTACTCGTGTGAAGTCTTTCCTTTCTTTACTCAATGATTTCAACCGGTGTTTTCTCTTCAAGATATTCGCCGATTTCCCTTCAAGTTGCCTTTGTTTTCCGCCCTCCACCCTCTTCTTCCCAGAGTTCAAGTTTCTTCCGACCATCAATTTCATTCGTGTGGAGCCTCTTCAGTCTTCCCTCAATTATTTCAACCGGTAAATTCTCGTCTAGTTCGTCATTCTTCATCTCTTTCTTTTCCGGTGCACTCAATTCAAGTCTTTCGGTGTTGATCATATTCTTTCCTTGGATCAAGTGTTCTCCTTGCTCATTTGCCTCTCGCCATTCAATCATTCCAGAGTTCCGAAGACATCTCAGGAGATTCGTCTGTGTTCGAATTAATTCGAGGTTGTCACCTCATTATTTTATTTCAATTTTTCTGGTGCATCATCTATCTGTTCTACATCCTTTCCAACGGAGCTTTCTTTTAGTGGGCCCTAACCCACAGGTCTTTTCCCAGGATCTTACCTGACCCTTCTATTTCCTCGGAGTTATTCTCAATTCTTTTTGGAGTTTGACGTAAGTATGAATTTCATCAGTCAGACGCCTTTCCAAGATCAATTTCAAATCATTTCATTATTGGCTCAACCTCTTCGCTTTTCATTCTTCCGGAGTACCTCAACAACTTCGGTGGTGTTTCTCGTCGTCTTTCTCAGCTTTGAAGATCGAAGAAGAGTCTTTCCTCTAAATCTTGTCTGTTCTCTCGAAGATTCGCGGTCCTAGCTCGATGCTATGCTATCAAATTGTTTCTAGTCATGCAAATTCTTTTCATCCATCCGGAGTATTTCAGGAGTTGTTTTCCATCTCGATCATCCGAGGCCATCATTCGGAAGAATTCTTCGTCCTCACATTTCAGCTACCGTTATCCAATTATCCGGTGCTTCGTTCAAGTGTTCTTTATTCAGCTCATGATCTCTTTGTTCTTTTGCATCTAAATCCCCTCTAGCATATTGGTTCTTCTAATTTTTCCCGGCGATTCTTCCATCAGTCATTTCCGAATTCTTACGGTGGTTCGTTCAAGATTCTTTTTCTGGGTTATCATTTTAATTCATTCGCTCTTTCCAATCCTACCGGTGGTTCATGAAGACCTTCTCAAGTTTGCGATATATCACTTCTCAATCCTTTTTCAAGAAGAATAAGTAGTATGCAAAATCCTTTGCTCGTTTCAATTTAATTTGATGAAGGATAAGCATACAATAAATATTATTCTTATTTCATCCAAGTGATTAATCTTTTTCTTCGGAGTTTGTTCTTGTTGAATAAATTCTAGTTCCAAGTGTTTTCATCATTTCTTTTCCGGAGTTCAATTTCCTCGGTCATTTCGTCGGAATCCTCCATCTAATTCATCGCAAGGCTTTAGTCTTATTCTTTCCTCCTTCATTTTATCTCATCATCCTTTTTGTTACCGGAGTTCTTCACGGTGGATCGTCATGATTTAAGTCACTCCTCAAGAGTTCATCAAGTATCATTCCATCCTCTCAAGTTCGTGTTTTATTCCTTCCATTTTCAGCCGGAGTGCTACCTAAATCGTTTCAGTCTTATTCGTTTTTTTTCTCATTCTAACCACTCCGGTTAGAACGAGTGGTTTCTTAGTCTTTCCGATTCCGTGAGCTTTCGATTCTCGTCATTCTCGTCGTTCCTCTCTTCTTTTCGTGTGCTCTCGATTCTTTGCTTCTTATCTTGAGTTCTTGTTTCGCCTCATCCATTTTTCCCTTCCGTCTCGGTCCTAAGATCTCGGGACGAGATCTCTTGTTAGTGGAGGAGTGTTGTAACGCCCCGGATTCGATGCGCCAGGTGTCTGCCAGTTATTCGTCGTTGTTGCCATGTCATGTGCTTGCGTGTTGCACTTTGTCATGTCATCATCTGCATTTTTATCATGTCATCATGTGCATTTCATTTTGCATACGTGTTCGTCTCATGCATCCGAGCATTTTTCCCGTTGTCCGTTTTACAATCCGGCACTCCTATGTCTCCCGGTGCCCTCTTTTGCCTCTTTTCATGTGCGGGTGTTAAACGGTCTCGGAATGGACCGAGGTTTGTCAAGCGGCCTTGGTATAGCATCGGTAGACCGCCTGTCAAGTTTCGTGCCATTTGAAGGTCGTTTGGTACTCCAACGGTTAACCGGGTAACCGCAAAGCCCTCTTTTGTGTGCAGCCCAACACCCCTTCCAAAGTGGCCCAAAACCCAGCAAACTCCCCTCCATGCTCTCGGTCGTTCGATCACGATCGCGTGGCCGAAAACCGCACCTCATTTGGACTCTCCTAGCTCCCTCTACCTATTTATATGTGCCCCTCCCCGAATTCTCGCGCAGACCAAACCCTAACCTAGTCCCTCTCCGCCGCCGGACAAAAACCCCCGCCGACGGACATGTCCGCCTCCACCTCCGCAGCCAATCCGGCGCCGCCACGTCACCCTCAGCCGCCCCGCCGCGCGCGGGCCCGTGGAGCCAGATCGGACCGCGCCCGCGCGCGCGGCCGAGGGAGCCCGCAACCCGCCGCCGCCTCGCCCTCGCCGGACATTCGCCCGCCGCCTTGCGCCGTCGCGGCGACCAACTCCGGCGGCCGGGCTCGCCGCCGCCTCGCCCTACGCCGCCAACCGCGCGGCCACCTCCTCCTCTCCGGCGCGCCACCAGCCAGCCTCGGCGCGCCTCCCCTCGCCCTCCGCCGCCCTCGCCCGCCGGCCTTTCGCCTGCGCCGCCCGGGCTGCTCCGCGGCGCCCGCGCCCGCCGTGCAGCGTCCGCCGTCGGCGGCCTCCCGCCGCCCGCCGCGGGCGGCCATCGCCGCCTCTCCCTCCGGTCGCCCGGCCTCCTCCGCCCAGCCCGGCGCCCGCCGTCGTCAGCCTCGCCGCCGGCCGCCCCGCTCGCCGGAGCCCCGGCACCGGCCGCCTCGTCACCGGATCCGGCGGGTGGGATGAGATCCACCCGCCCGGCCATCCAAACGCTCGTCCCGATCCGGATCCCCTCATCCCGCACCAGTCCGTCCCGTTGACTTTTCGAGAGGGTAAAAAACTGCTAAGTCCCCGAAATTGTTGCATTTTTGTTGCATTTTCGTCATGCCATAACTCTCTGCGTATAGCTCCGTTTTGCGCGTGTAATATTTCGAATTGTTCGTCTCGAAGAGTAGATCATTTCATCTCATTGCATAAATTTCATTTGAGCTCATCTTGATGCCCGAAATGCTGTTGGAAGAGTGCTATGTGATGTTAGTTTCTGATTCTTATCAGAACATGCACTTTTGTCATTTTTGCCATGATTGATGTGTGCATCCTATGAACTTGAGTCCTACATGTGTTTTGTAATATGCCATGCCATCTTTACAGTGGTGCTTGCAATGTATTTTTGTGATCAATGTGGTGACTAGCACAAGCATGCAAACTAGGCTTCATGATGTTGCTGATTTCAGCCCTGTTCTGTTGATATTTTTATGCCATGTTAACTTGATGCTACAGAGAGATCCATGCATATTTTGAGATACTTCAGTAAGGATGTTTTGTTATACATGTCTTGCTCTATCCATCCATGCCCTTGTTTGCAATTATGGAGTGCCATAGCTTGACTCAATCGAGCTCTACTTTTGCTATAAAATGTTTCCTGGCAGATTGTTTACATGTTATTCAATTTTGCCAAGGTTGTTGTAGTTGATCCTTGCATGCTATGATGTTGTTCTTGCCATGTATAGCCTCTATGCCATGTCTTCTTACTGTGAGTTGCCTTGCCATGCCATGTATTGCTCTGTGGTGAGTGGTTCAAGCTCACCAACATGCCTACTTATCGTTGTTCCTGCCATGTATGAATCTGTAATATAACTTGCCATGTTTACATGGGGGCCATCATATCTTCTGATCCTTTTTGGCTCATGGTCACTAAAGGACTTTTGTTCTATATAATTAGTAGATTCATGCCATGCCTTTGTTTGCCATGTTAAGTTCCTGTAACATGTTGTTTGATAGCTCTAAACATTGCAACTTTGATGTTATTTACGCCAATGCACTAAACTCGTATTATTTGCAATCTTGCCATGTCATTTTGAGCAAGTTCTAGTTGTTTCTGGAGATAGCTCAGTGTTCATGTTTTGTAATGCTTTACCTGTACATCATGCCCATGCCTTTTTTTATTATTGTGAGGTCCTGTAGCATGTTGTTTTGATGCTTGCAATATGCCTAGTTGCTGTTATGGACAGATTGTGGTTATGTCTTGTATGGTGTGTATGTGTTGCACCGTTGCTCCGTTTTGAGTGTGCTCTATATGAAACTTGCTTGATTTTGCATGTAGCTTCATATTATCATGTTGCATCCTTGTTTTGAGGTGTTTGCTTGATGTTTGTATGCATTTTGCATCAATGCCATGCTTATCTTGTTTTGCTCATATCTTCTAGGCCGTAGCTCCGAATCTAATGAACTTTATATGTAACTTGACTAGAATTTCGTGTAGATCATCGTGGTGCATCTTAACTTGCTGTTTAACAACTTGAACATAAGGTTTATTCAGATCTGGACCAATTTCGAAATTTGCATATGAGGACTTACCGGAATTGTTCTATGTTGTTTCCGGCCTCATTTAAACTGGCTTTGATGTGTTGCTCTTGTTTGCATCATCTCTTGCCATGAGTAGCTTCATCTAGATTTGTCATGCATCATGTTTGTTGTGCATCTTGTCATGTTCATGTGTGGTGTTTACCTATGTTGTGTGCTTCTTCTTGTTAGTTCCTGTTTCGTTGCGACCGTGAGGATTCGTTCGCCTACGCTTGGTTCGGCTTCATCCGTTCATCTTCTTCATGGACTCGTTCTTCTTCCTTGTGGGATTTCAGGCAAGATGACCGCTACCCTGGATCTCACTACTATCATTGCTATGCTAGTTGCTTCGTTCTATCGCTATGCTGCGCTACCTATTACCTGTTTATCAAGCCATCCCAAATTGCCATGTCAGCCTCTAACCTTTTGCACCCTTCCTAGCAAACCGTTGTTTGGCTATGTTACCGCTTTGCTCAGCCCCTCTTATAGCGTTGTTAGTTGCAGGTGAAGATGAAGTTTGTTCCTTGTTGGAACATGGAGATGTTGTTCCTTGTTGGAACATGGAGATGTTGTTCCTTGTTGGAACATGTTTACTTGTTGGGATATCACAATATATCTTATTTAATTAATGCATCTATATACTTGGTAAAGGGTGGAAGGCTCGGCCTTATGCCTGGTTTTGTTCCACTCTTGCCGCCCTAGTTTCCGTCATATCGGTATTATGTTCCCGGATTTTGCGTCCCTAACGCGGTCGGGTGATTTATGGGACCCCCTTGACAGTTCGCTTTGAATAAGACTTTTCCAGCAAGGCCCAACATTGGTTTTACATTTGCCTCACCTAGCCTTTTTCCCTTGGGAGTCGCGCATCCCGAGGGTCATCTTTATTACCCCCGGGCGATGCTTGTCTAGCGTTGGTCCAAACTAGAACACCGTCTTGGGACCATCCCTTGGCAACTTGGGTTACGTCGGTACACAGACGCTTAGCTTATCCGGTCGTGGCACGAGGACGAGATACTGCTGCGGCTACTATCAGGATGTCGGCACGCCGGGAGGTCTTGCTGGTCTTGTTTTATTGCTGTCAAAATGTCTTGTAGCCGGGATTCCGAGACTGATCGGGTCTTCCCGGGGAGAAGGAATATCCTTCGTTGATCGCGAGAGCTTATCATGGGCTAAGTTGGGACACCCCTGCAGGGTATAAACTTTCGAGAGCCGTGCCCGCGGTTATGTGGCAGATGGGAATTTGTTAATATCCGGTTGTAGTTAACTTGAAGCAAACTCTTCTAAAATACACCAACCGTGTGCGTAACCGTGAGTGTCTCTTTTCGGGGTTGATCGAGAGGAGAACACGGTTTCTGGGTTATGTCTGACGTAAGTAGGAGTTCAGGATCACTTCTTGATCATTGCTAGTTGACGACCGTTCCTTTGTTTCTCTTCTCGCTCTCATTTGCGTATGTTAGCCACCCTATATGCTTAGTCGCTGCTGCAACCTCACCACTTTACCCCTTCCTTTCCCATTAAGCTTTGCTAGTCTTGATACCCATGGTAATGGGATTGCTGAGTCCTCGTGGCTCACAGATTACTACACCACCAGTTGCAGGTACAGGTTTGCGATGACCATGACGCGAGAGCGATGTTTGCTTGTGTTGGAGTTCTTCTTCTGCTTCTTCTTCGATCAGGGGATAGGTTCCAGGTCGGCAGCCTGGGCTAGCAGGGTGGGTATTGTTTGAGTTTCTGTTTATGTTTCATCTGTAGTCGGATGTTGATCTTGTATATGATATTGATGTATTCTTGTGGCATTTGTGCCTTATGTATGTATCCCCATCTATTATGTAATGTTGATGTAATGATATCCACCTTGCAAAAGCGTTTCAATATGCGGGTCTATCCTTGGTGGGACCGTCGAGTTCCTTTTGGATAGGGTCGCATATTGGGCGTGACAATCTCCTAAACCATAAGTAAAAATGAGTTGATTTTTTTGCAACACTTTTGTTATGAGCTCATCTTTCTATATGCAGAATTTGAGAATTTTCTTTGCTGTAGATATTTTCTGGTGCAATAATAGGAAGCATGTGACATTTTCTTTTTGCACTTTAATTATTTTTCAAAAGGTTCTGATTGCCTTGAAGAGGACCAGGAATTCTGTGACCCTCCTCTGAACTAAGGCAAGCCACATCAATCATTTGCAAGGACGACGTTGCAGTAGCAATGATTTTACTTGAACTAAATTCATATTATTGCATTTATTTTTTTTAAATGATTTAACTTGTGCTAGAATTCTTTACATGCTATGTCTTTGCAGTAGAATACTTGTTATCTTGTTAGTTTGTGCAGTAGTACTTGCTTCATATGCTCATGCTTACTTTGATGCACTCATTGATGTCATTCATTACTTGTGCATCTCATGGCATACTATGACTCAAGTTATTTTATTCAAGTTAAACATGATAGTATTTCAACTTGAACATGTTGTTGATCGAGTCATGGTGCCACCGAATTGAGCTCACCAGTGCAACCACACTTGACTGGATGGGGAGGCCCTAATTCGGTCTATGTCATGCCTCTCGTCGGTGCCTCCAACTATAAAAGGTTATGCGCTTGCGCTACCCTGGCCCGGTAGGCAGGCATAACCTTGTGTGTCCAAAGTTGTATGGTACCATTGTCCCCGTTTGGGACCATTTTTGTTTTTCCACGACGGTGGCCGGCCACGAAGGTGGCAGATGTCCTGAGTGGCATCCGGGGCCACCCATGACTTATCACAAAGGGGAGTAGGTCGGAGTGGCCAGGAGAGTGTCATGCAATAGATTGGTTTTGTCGGAACACCGTTGGTCCACCTGAATGGGAGCACGAGGCTATGGGTTATGTAGTGTAGGTACAGTGTACTAACCTCTGCAGAGTGTACAATATATCGATAGCCACGTCCTTGATTATGGATACAGTTTATAGTAGGTCACACTGTGGGTCAACAGAAATAATTAACTTGTACACTTATAACACTGTTAAGGCACCTGCTATGGTTGATGACCACGTGATGGTCGTCGAGATGATTCTAATTGTGATCAAGTGAGGATCATTGTGGTACGCTGGTGATTGATGTTACATGGTAACTAAGATGGTAAGTTGGTCCGAGGGACCATGAGATATATCACGTGCACTTCATGATATTCATTCCATGTGCATGCATTCAACCTGATTAAATGTCTTGTTATTGTTTGTCATATTTGCTTTGCTGCGAGTACATTCAAAGTACTCACCTTATGTGTCATGCCAGTTTTAGGAGAAGTTGTACCAGGAGCTGGAGTTGTTTCGTGCATCGCGGTCTAGGTTGTGTCCCAGCAGTGTCCATGTGAGATGGAGTTCTACTACGTCGTTGTTCCGCTGCCGTGTAGTTGTACCGTTGTCATCGAGACCCGTGATCTGTCTACTAAATAATGTAGATAAGTGCAGCAACACCGTGTGTGCCGCTTGACCTCGCTTTCATATGCATCACCAAACCTATGTTGCTTCATGAGATCAATAAAGTGGTTGTATTTCTGTATCAAGTTGTTGTGCATTGCTAGAAGACGTGATCTCTGGGTTGACAATGCAAGATAAACCGGTTGCTTTGAGCCGGGGTGCCACACGGATCTCACATTTTCAATGAACTTCGTATGTGGGTTAATGTTGGAGCTACGGGAGTCCAGCAATTACGTGAGTAGTCACGGCAGGTGTTAGAAGGAGTTGGAGAGCCGTTGCATGCTACTTCGTTTTCCGTTTTCTCTTGTCTTGTAAATAACTTGCTGCCTTCTACAAAGCTATGTTACAAGATTGCGTACTCTTGAAAAGAAATCTTCAAGGAGGATTCCCCGCAGTGGACACCTCATGACGGCATTGATGAGTCCCTTTTGTGGTGACACCCTTTTCCATGTGGGTGGGCCTTGTCGCCGGCTACTAGCGGGGTGTGAGGAGGTTAGTTTCTTGCAAAAAAAAATTGTCTTTGAAGGGTCTTCGCTTGTAAAACTGCAGTTGTTCTCGGATCCAATTTGGTTCCCGGGAGCACGTACTCCTGGGCGTAGAAATAATTTTTAAAATGTCAAAAAAATTCAAACAATTTTTTATGTATTTATAGTCACATCCAAATGCTACCTGCAAAGTTTTAGGTAAAAGGGTTAAACATTTTAGCATGTGCAAGAAAAAAATGAACACCAAATATCACCTCAAATTTGTTTTTTCACCGACAAAACACTACTGCTCCGTTTCGCTGCAAATTGTCAAGCATGCTTTTTTGAAAGCAAAACCGTAGAACAATCGTTCTACGGCAAATATATTAATAAAAGGGTACATATACAGGCGAAAGAAAGCAAAAAAAAGCTAATCTATTTACATGACAAAAGCCTATCCAATGTCTGCTCTAGGAAATCCCATGGTGTTCATGAGGCTTTATAGATGCTAGTCAAACCAGTTACGAAGCTGGTCTTGAAACTTGTTCTTGATTCTGTGCTGGAGCAATATCAGATCAGCCTTGAGTAGACTTCTCCAAGCTATAGATGGAGTTTGAGCTCTGAAGATTTTACCATTTCGTTGCATCCATATGTGCCAGCATCCCATGATGGTTATCTCAAGAGCAATTGGGCCATGCAGAGCCTGAATTATCAAATTTATATCATCATGAACTGAAATCATTCTATGTTTAGGTCCCATGATGGAATTCTAGCAATTAAGAGCAAAAGGGCAGTCACAGAATAGGTGAAGGGTCATTTCCTCAGCGTTGTCTTGGCACAACTCCCATTTGTATGATGATAGATAGAAAGATTTTCAGTGTAGAATTTTCTTGTACTGACTCTGTCATGAAGAAGGAGCCAAAAAAAAATCTTGCGACACTAACACGAATATCCACACACAAAATCCGAATTTTTTGAAAACATTTTAACACTTTTTTTGCGGAATTGTTCATCCGGGAGCATCAAATGCTCCCAGGAGATTGTTCTGAAAAAAAAACACGGCTACAAAATTGTCAAGCATGAAATGCAACATCAACTTAAGCACCCAAGGTTTTATGCTTGTGCTGCCACAAGATTATAGGTAACACGAATGACACTGATAAATCACTTTTATTTAGGATGCCGTGGCGATCGAATGGCCAATCGACAGAACTGCCATTAAAGATTTGATGAGGGAGTAAACAAACATCAAACGAAGGGTCAGTAACCACGGATCAGAGCCCATCTTCGTACGCCACACCCGTGCCCTTGAGCCAGTAGCCGCCCTGGATGAACTGGCCCACGGTGAACTGCACGGCCACGCTCTGGTCCGTGATGACGCGGTACCCCGGCCACTTGACGCGCCCGGCCGTGCCGGCCCCGGGCCCCTCGTTCGCGTACTCCCCGTAGAAAAGCGTGTTGAGCGCGAAGTCCCCGTTCCACTCCAGCCACCCCCTCGGCTGGATGTGCGCGCCCAGGTACGACTGCATGTACACCGTGCGCGAGTAGGCCTTCCACGGCCGGCCCAGGAACGTCGGGAACGCGTCGGCCACGGGCGCCAGGTCGTCCGCCGGCACGACGCGGCACCGCTGCAGGGACGTGCCGGTGTTCTGGTTCGGGTCCGTCCTGCCCTGTGCGGTGACCGCGTTCTTCTGGCCGCGCGCGGGCCGGCGCGCGGTGATCACGCAGTTCTGGAGCACGGCCGCCGCGTTACCGAAGAGGAAGTCGACGGTGCCGGAGACGAAGCAGTCGCGGTAGAACTGCCGCAGCTGGTGCGCGTAGAGGGTGTCCTGGTAGCCGTCGACGCGGCAGCGGTTGATGACAGCGCGGTCTGCGCTCACGCGCAGGGCCACCGCCTGGTGCTTCTCAGGCCCCGCCGTGTTCTCGATCCTGAGGTCCTGTAGGATGACCCCGTCGGCCGCCACGGCTGCAACATTCGAGTTCGACACAAACGTTAATCCTAGGCGAGTGCCCGCTTAATTCAGGACGCCATTAACGTCCGTGGTGC
This sequence comes from Aegilops longissima, assembly GCA_021605205.1. Taxonomy (NCBI): domain Eukaryota; kingdom Viridiplantae; phylum Streptophyta; class Magnoliopsida; order Poales; family Poaceae; genus Aegilops; species Aegilops longissima. The sequence goes on from CM038678.1 coordinate 556,516,493, forward strand.
ATACTGTTTTAGTAAATGTGAGCCATCCATGGGTGCAACCGTGCAAGGCGATCACATGCTTGCTTTCAACCAAAGAGTGGAGAATCCGTAACGACCTTCCAGTATGTATATACTCCCTCCGTTCCCAAATAAGTGTCTTTCTAGCCGCCTCAAATGGACTGCAACATACGGATGTATGTAGACATGTTTTAGAGTGTAGATTCACTCATTTTGCTCCGTATGTAGTTACATGTTGAAATCTCTAGAAAGACAATTATTTAGGAACGGAGGGAGTACTTGTACATACGTACGTACACGTGCAAAATTAATTGTGCGCTTATGCGATGCATCACCGGCGTGCTTAGGAGAGCTAGCTAGGTGGTGGCGGGAATAAAAGCTAGCGCTTTTGATAACTAGTTGTAGAAAATGCTCGATATGTGCTACTCCTATTTTTCTCCGTTCGTTCCATCATTGTGTGTGTGATCTAGATCATGTTGTCGATTCTTTTTGGGTAATAACCGGTACTAATCGTAACTGTATGGCGCACCTAGCACGTAGCACCGGCAGCCCCATTCTTTATAATTACTCTATCTCGCAAGAGCAGGTACCAAACTTGTCCAACTAAATTTAGGTGACTCGTTTATGGCCAGCAATCAGTGTATTGACTCACATAAACGTACGCACACCGTACATCTTGTATGCATGTTCTTGTTAAATAGATTGGTTTTTGTGATGCCAGAGAGAGATCGTCTCTATTGCACTAGAACGTGGCAATGCAAAAGCCGAAAGGCAGCGGGGTTTAAGGCTTTGATGCGGTCCTTCATCATGATAGAAAGAAAGAAGGAAGAAAGTAAAAGTTTATCGAACATACTAAAGGTGCAATCGCGGTCATAGTCTCGTAGATGGGAAATTAGTGCGAATCTCGGAAAGACGCAAAGTTAAGAGAGAACAAGAAAAAGAGAGAAGAAGAAGCATCCTTACCTAGAGTGGCCGAGTTGAAAGTGGTGGCGCCGTCGACCACGTTGCGGCTGCCGGTGATCACCGTCGCATCCATGCCGTCCCCGACGATCATCAGCTCGCGCTTCTTCTTCCACACCGCCAGGTTCTCCTTGTACACCCCCTTCTTCACGTAGATCACGTACCGGCGCTTGCCGCGGTCCGGGGCCGCGTCCACCGCCGCCTGCACCGTCTTGTACTTGCCGCTCCCGTCCTTGGCCACCACCACGTCCGCCTGAACCGCGCGCGCTCCTTCTAGCAGCGCACGGTCTGCACTTGGCACCCAAGATGGAAGCCTGTCTACCACTTCGGCAAGCATGTCGTCGGCGGTCGTGCCCGAGCCGACGGCGTTGAGCACGGCGAGCGACGCGCTCGCGAGGGACTTGAGTGGCTCCAGCTGCGCCCCCACGGCGTCGCGCAGCGGCCCGTCGTCGAGGCCGTCGAGGCACGTCACGTGGTCGGTGAGCACCGCGCTGAGCCACGTATGCGCGTCTTCGGGCGTCGCCATGGCGTGGTCCGCCGCGCCCGCGAGACGGTCGTGCGCGAGCTCCATCAGCTGGACACAGTCCGCGAGCGCCGCGCGCTGCCTCGGGTCGCTGGCGCACCGGTGCATGCCGGCCACCTCAACGGCGGCCGCGTCATGCTGGTGGAGGGACCTGTCGAGTATGGCGCGAAGCACTTGCGCCGGTCGGCTCAGGTGGGCGCCCGGAGACGCCAGGACGGCGTCGGCGACGATGGCGTGGCACGAGGCCGGGTCCGGGGAGTTCGTGCAGAAGTCCACCGTGGCAGGGTCGAGGAGGAGGAACGCGGCGAAGCAAAAGCAAAACAGAGTAGACAGGAAGATCGGTGTGACCAAGAGAGCTTTGCTCGGGGAACCGTTTCTTTGTGGTGTAGAAGAGAGAAGGGGCTCGCTGATCGGATCCATGGCGATTGTTGTGCACAAGATTAGAACTTAGAAATGCACTTGTGAGACGGTGGTTGTGCCGAGTCTGTGTCAGTGGGTTATATAAGCAAGCGCATGATCTGGCCAGCCTAGCAGCTCTACTGCTTTGATGAATTTGCTCTGGATATCAGAGGGGAAACACAAGCCAGTAGAGCAGGGTCTGGGTAAGAAAAAACAGGATAAAAAAACATAGATGACCAGTTGATTGGTTACCTGCATTGGGGGTCTTGTCATCAAGATGCAATTTCGTCCGGCATTTGATTGCATGCATGCATATGATTATAGAAGTTAGCAACAAAACTTAACAGCCATCAGGTTGGGCTTGACATTTCGTCCAACACTTTGAGCGCACCGGAGCTTCCACTGCCCATCGTGCCCACCGCGAGCTCCCGACGACCGTGGACGCGCCCGACTCGCTGTCGTGGCCGTGGCCGCGCCCGGCTCGCCGCCGTGACCGTGGATGAGCCCGGCTCCCCGCGGTCGTGGACGAGCTTGAGCTGGCCGTTGTTGACGGGATCGCCATGGAGGTCCTCCCTGCGCGCGTCCCAGATGCTGAAGCTTGACGACATCACCGACCGTCCCAACCTCTTCTCTGCCGGGTCCTTCTACGACCTCATGCTGCAGCCGCAGCTGCGCGCGGAGCTCCTCCCGCCGGGCGCCGAGCAGCACCGCCTCCTTCCTCCGCGCCCCCTGCAGTACCTCCTTCCCCCGCAGGGTGCGCCGATTCAGCAGCACCTCGTTCCGCCTCTGCCCCGCAGGCGCTCTCGTCTCCCACAGTACCACGCGGAGCCGCCGCTCCTGCGCCCCCAGCCTCCAGTTCACCAATCGCCAAGGATCGCCAAGGAGGTGTTGTGCTGAGGCTGTGCAGTGCACGGCCTAGCGCTCCGGCCCTGAGCCGGTGGTGGGCCACGGAGCTGACCTGGAGGAGCTCCCCACGGAGGAGACCGACGCGCTGACCACTGGGCACGGCCGGGAGGAGCTTGAGACCATATGGAACGCCTCGTCACCGAGTCCCTCCGGCCCATCCTGCTCGCCCCGCGCGAGATCAGAGACCGCGACCACTTCTTTCGTTGCCGCAGCTACCGTGCCGGGATCGTCACCGGATCGCACTGGAGTAGAGGGAGAGAGAGGGGATTGAGGATTGATACGTCTCTGTCGTATCTATAATTTTTGATTGTTCTATGCCAATATTATACAACTTTCATATACTTTTGGCAACTTTTTATACTATTTTTGGCACTAACATATTGATCCAGTGCCCAGTGCTAGTTCCTATTTGTTGCATGTTTTTTGTTTCGCAGAAAATCCATATCAAATGGAGTCCAAACGGGATAAAAACTGATGAGATTTTTTTTGGAATATATGTGAATTTTGGGAAGTGGAATCAACGCGAGACGATGCCCGAGGGCGCCACGAGGCAGGGGGCACGCCCCAGGGGGCAGGCGCGCCCCTGACCCTCGTGGACACCCCGTAAGGCGGTTGATGTCCTTCTTTCGCCGCAAGAAAGCTAATATCCGGATAAAAATCGTGTTCAAATTTCAATCCAATCGGAGTTACGGATCTCCAGGAATATAAGAAACAGTGAAAGGGCAGAATCTGGAACGCAGAAACAGATCCAATCTCGGAGGGGCTCTCGCCCCTCCCATGCCATGGAGACCAAGGACCAGAGGGGAAACCCTTCTCCCATCTAGGGAGAAGGTCAAGGAAGAAGAAGAAGGGGGGGGGGGCCTCTCCCCCTCTCTCCCGGTGGCGCCGGAACGCCGCCGGGGCCATCATCATCACCGCAATCTACACCAACAACTTTGCCGCCCTCACACCAACTCTTCCCCCCTCTATGCAGCGGTGTAACCCCTCTTTTACCCGCTATAATCTCTACTTAAAGATGGTGCTCAACGCTATATATTATTTCCCAATGATGTATGGCTATCCTATGATGTTTGAGTAGATCCATTTTGTCCTATGGGTTAATTGATGATCGTGATTGGTTTGAGTTGCATGTTTTATTATTGGTGCTGTCCTATGGTGCTCTCCGTGTCGCGCAAGCATGAGGGATCCCCGTTGTAGGGTTTGCAATATGTTCATGGTTTGCTTATTGTCTGTGTTGCGTGAGTGACTGAAACACAAACATGGATAAGTGGGTCATGGTGTATGGGATAAAGAGGACTTGATGCTTTAATGTTATGGTTGGGTTTTACCTTAATGATCTTTAGTAGTTGCGGATTCTTGCTATAGTTCCAATCATAAGTGCATATGATCCAAGAAGAGAAATTACGTTAGCTTATGCCTCTCCCTCAAATAAAATTGCAATAATGATTACCGGTCTAGTTATCGATTGCCTAGGGACAAATAACTTTCTCGTAACAAAAAGCTCTCTACTAAAACTAACTTAGTTATTTCTGTATCTAAACAGCCCCTAGTTTATATCTATGTGCTTTTTATTATCTTGCAGACTTATCCAACAACACCTACAAAGTACTTCTAGTTTCATACTTGTTTTAGGTAAAGCGAACGTTAAGCGTGCGTAGAGTTGTATCGGTGGTCGATAGAACTTGAAGGAATATTTGTTCTACCTTTAGCTCCTCGTTGGGTTCGACACTCTTACTTATCGAAAGAGACTACAATTGATCCCCTATACTTGTGGGTTATCAAGACCTTTTTCTAGCGCCGTTGCCGGGGAGTTATAGCGTGGGGTGAATATTCTCGTGTGTGCTTGTTTGCTTTATCACTAACTAATTTTTATTTGCTGTTCTAAGTTGTTCTCTATCTTTAGTTATGGATATGGAACACGAAATACCAAAAAAATAGGTTTACTTGCTATTCATGGAGATGGGGGACCTCCTAAAACCCTTGATGATCATTATGTGAAAGATATTATGTACTACTTTGATAATCCTAAGAAAACCCCATTCAATAATGTTATGGGAGACACGTTGGATCAACGTGAATACTTTAGGGATTATCGCTTGACTAAAAAAGGGAAACTATTATGGGATCAAATTTATATGTTGTATTGGTATGCTAGGCAACTATGCTTGAGATATGATTATACTTGTTGCTTTAGGATGAAGGCTCCACACCTTCCCTTTTCATGCAAATTTAATGATAATGAAACCTTAGCTTCTTATGCTAATGGTCTATATGATTACTATGATGTGGAATAAATAGAAGAATTCGTTGCTTTTATGGGTGCTTATGAAATTGAATCATTGTTTAAAGAGCTCGAAGATTTTGATGATTCAATTTATAGACATGAAAATTTTGCTATACTTAAATATTGCTATGAGAATTATGAATTCAATTCCTATATTGATGATTTTATTGAGAGAGTCTCCGCTGTCCAAGAGGAGACTAATATTTTGCAGGAGTCTATGGAAGAAGAAATTAATGACATTGTGAGCTCATTGGATGAAAAATATGAGGAGGAGAGCGAAGAACAAAAGGAGGAAGAGCAGATTGATCACCCGTGCCCACCTTCTAATGAGAGTAATTATTCAACTCATACATTGTTTAATTTCCCTTCGTGCTTACCGAAGGATGAATGCTATGATGATTGTTATGATCCCGTTGATTCTTTTGAAATATCCCTTTTTGATGATGCTTGCTATGCTTGTGGCCAAGATGCCAATATGAATTATGCTTATGGAGATGAACTTGCTATAGTTCCTTATGTTAAACATGAAATTTTTGCTATTGCACCCACGCATGATAGTCCTATTATCTTTTTGAATTCTCCAAACTACACTATATCAGAGAAGTTTGCACTTATTAAGGATTATATTGATGGGTTGCCTTTTACCGTTGCACATGATGATTTTGATGAATATAATATGCATGTGCTTGCTGCTCCTACTTGCAGCTATTATGAGAGAGGAACTATATCTCCACCTCTCTATCTTTCTCACACGATAAAATTGCAAGAAACTGTTTATACTATGCATTGGCCTTTACTAGGTGTGCATGAATTGTTCTTTTATGACATGTCAATGCATAGGAAGAGAGTTAGACTTTGCCATTGCTTGATTTATGTTACTTTGTGCTCACTACTAAATCACAAATCATTGTTAATTAAAATTGACTTTGATATACCTTGGGATCCGGGTGGATCCATTACTTGAGCACTATATGCCTAGCTTAATGGCTTTAAAGAAAGAGCTGCCAGGAAGACAACCCGGAAGTTTTATAGAGTCATTTATTTCTGTAGTGTTCTTTTATATAGTTTAAAAACAAAAAAAATAAAGAGGGGAACCCAAAACTTTTCAAAAAGGAAAGTGAAAGTGAAGAGAGACAAGCATTGTTGAAGTGGGGGAGCTCCTTGAACTTTGTTCATGCTCATGGAAACTTTGTGAATCTTGATTACATAAACTTTTCATCAAAAATAATTATCCCCTTGTACAATTCCATTGTATTATAAAAATAAAGTGCCAAGATTTGCCTTTAGGATGTTTACATTGCTTGTTGGTTTCTGCGGTGCAGAATAGAAACTTTGGCTGTAGTGCACGATTTTAAATTTTTTTACTGGAACATCAAACAGTTCTGAAACTTTTTGCACTGTCTTTCTATACAAATTGTTTATTTTTCCTAATTTTGGCAGAATTTTTGGAGTATCATAAGTATGGTGAATGTTCAGATTACTACAGACTGTCCTGTTTAAGACAGATTCTGTTTTTGATGCATAGTTTGCTTGTTTTGATGAAACTATTGATTTCTATCAGTAGACTAAGCCATGTAAAAGTTATATTACAGTAGCTACAATGCAAAAAAAATATGAAGTATTTTGCAATAGTACCTAGAGTAGTGATTTGCTTTATTATACTAACGGATCTTACCGAGCTTTCTGTTGAGTTTTGTGTGGATGAAGTGTTCGAAGATCGAGGATGTCTCGATGTGAGGAGAAGAAGGAGAGGCAAGAGCTCAATCTTGGGGATGCCCAAGGAACCCCAACTAAATATTCAAGGAGACTCAAGCGTCTAAGCTTGGGGATGCCCCAGAAGGCATCCCATCTTTCTTCAACAAGTATCGGTGTGTTTTCGGATTCGTTTCGTTCATGCGATATGTGCAATCTTGGAGCGTCATTTGCATTTAGTTCTCATTTTTTGCTTTATGCACCATGCTGGTATGAGATAGTCCTTGGATGATTTATAGAATGCTCATTGCACTTCACTTATATCTTTTGAGTATGGCTTAATAGAATGCTTCATGTGCTTCACTTATATCTTTTGATGTTCGGATTGCCTGTTTCTCTTCACATAGAAAACCACCATTTGTAGAATGCTCTTTTGCTTCACTTATATTTGTTAGAGCGTGGGCATATCTTTTGTAGAAAGAATTAAACTCTGTTGCTTCACTTATATCTATTTAGAGAGATGACAGGAATTGGTCATTCACATGGTTAGTCATAAAATCCTACATAAAACTTGTAGATCACTGAATATGATATGTTTGATTCCTTGCAATAGTTTTGCGATATAAAGATGGTGATATTAGAGCCATGCTAGTGGGTAGTTTTGGATTGTAGAAATACTTGTGTTGAGGTTTGTGATTCCTGTAGCATGCACGTATGGTGAACCGTTATGTAACGAAGTTGGAGCATGAGGTATTTATTGATTGTCTTCCTTACGAGTGGCGGTCGGGGACGAGCGATGATCTTTTCCTACCAATCTATCTCCCTAGGAGCATGCGCTTAGTACTTTGTTTCAATGACTAATAGATTTTTGCAATAAGTATGTGAGTTCTTTATGACTAATGTTGAGTCCATGGATTACACGCACTCTCACCCTTCCATCATTGCTAGCATCTTCGGTGTCGTGCATTGCCCTTTCTCACCTCGAGAGTTGGTGCAAACTTCGTCGGTACATCCAAACCCCGTGATACGATACGCTCTATCACACATAAGCCTCCTTATATCTTCCTCAAAACAACCACCATACCTACCTATCATGGCATTTCCATGGCCATTCCGAGATATATTGCCATGCAACCTTCATCATCATCATATACATGACTTGAGCATTTATTGTCATATTGCTTTGCATGATCGTAAGATAGCTAGCATGACGTTTTCATGGCTTGTCCGTTTTTTGATGTCATTGCTACGCTAGATCATTGCACATCCCGGTACACCGCCGGAGGCATTCATACAGAGTCATATTTTTGTTCTAGTATCAAGTTGTAATATTGAGTTGTAAGTAAATAAAAGTGTGATGACCATCATTATTAGAGCATTGTCCCCAAAAAAAGAGGAAAGTCCAAAAAAAGGAAAGGCCAGAAAAAAAAAGAAAAAAAAGAAAGGCCAAAAATAAAAAAGGGAAAGGCCAAAGAAAAAAGAAAAAAAGGGACAATGCTACTATCCTTTTTCCACACTTGTGCTTCAAAGTAGCACCATGTTCTTCATATAGAGAGTCTCTTGAGTTAGCACTTTCATATACTAGTGGGAATTTTCATTATAGAACTTGGCTTGTATATATCGATGATGGGCTTCCTCAAATGCCCTAGGTCTTCATGAGCAAGCAAGTTGGATGCACACACACTTAGTTTCCAGTTTGAGCTTTCATACACTTATAGCTCTTAGTGCATCCGTTGCATGGCAATCCCTACTCCTCGCATTGACTTTAATTAATGGGCATCTCCATAGCCTGTTGATTAGCCGCGTTGATGTGAGACTTTCTCCCTTTCTTGTCTTCTCCACATAACCTCCACCATCATATTCTATTCCACCTATAATGCTATATCCATGGCTCACGCTCATGTATTGCGTGAAAGTTGAAAAGGTTTGAAAACATCAAAAGTATGAAACAATTGCTTGGCTTGTCATCGGGGTTGTGCATGATTTGAATACTTTGTGTGGTGAAGACGGAGCATAGCCAGACTATATGATTTTGTAGGGATAACTTTCATTGGCCATGTTATTTTGAAAAGACATGATTGCTTTATTAGTATGCTTGAAGTATTATTGTCTTAATGTCAAATGATAGACTATTGCTTTGAATCACTCGTGTCTTAATATTCATGCCATAATTAGATTACATGATCAAGATTATGCTAGGTAGCATTTCACATCAAAAATTATCTTTTTATCATTTACCTACTCGAGGACGAGCAGGAATTAAGCTTGGGGATGTTGATACGTCTCCGTCATATCTATATTTTTTTATTGTTCCATGCTAATATTATACAACTTTCATATACTTTTGGCAACTTTTTATACTATTTTTGGGACTAACATATTGATACAATGCCTAGTGCCAGTTCCTGTTTGTTGCATGTTTTTTGTTTTGCAGAAAATCCATATCAAACGGAGTCCAAACGGGATAAAAACTAACGGAGATTTTTTTGGAATATATGTGAATTTTCGGAAGTGGAATAAACGCGAGACGATGCCTGAGGGGGCCACGAGGCAGGGGGGTGCGCCCCAGGGGGGGCAGGCATGCCCCTGACCCTCGTGGACACCTCGTAAGGCGGTTGCTGCCCTTCTTTCGCCACAAAAAAGCTAATATCCGGATATAAATCGTGTTCAAATTTCAATCCAATCGGAGTTACGGATCTCCGGGAATATAAGAAACGGTGAAAGGGCAGAATCTGGAACGCAGAAACAGAGAGAGACTGATCCAATCTCGGAGGGGCTCTCGCCCCTCCCATGCCATGGAGACCAAGGACCAGAGGGGAAACCCTTCACCCATCTAGGGAGAAGGTCAAGGAAGAAGAAGAAGAAGGGGGGCCCCTCTCCCCCTCTCTCCCGGTGGTGCCGGAACGCCGCCGGGGCCATCATCATCACCGCAATCTACACCAACAACTTCACCGCCCTCATCACCAACTCTTCCCCCCTCTATGCAGCGGTGTAACCCCTCTTTTACCCGTTGTAATCTCTACTTAAACATGGTGCTCAACGCTATATACTATTTCCCAATGATGTATGGCTATCCTATGATGTTTGAGTAGATCCGTTTTGTCCTATGGATTAATTGATGATCGTGATTGGTTTGAGTTGCATGTTTTATTATTGGTGCTATCCTATGGTGCTCTCCGTGTCGCGCAAGCGTGAGGGATCCCCGCTGTAGGGTTTGCAATATGTTCATGGTTTGCTTATTGTCTGTGTTGTGTGAGTGACTGAAACACTGTTGGGGAACATAGTAATTTCAAAAAAAAAAATCCTACGCACACGCAAGATCATGGTGATGCATAGCAGCGAGCGGGGAGAGTTTGTCCACGTACCCTCATAGACCGAAAGCGGAAGCGTTATGACAACGCGGTTGATGTAGTCGTATGTCTTCAAGATCCGACCGATCCAAGTACCGAACGCACGGCACCTCCGAGTTCTGCACACGTTCAGCTCGGTGACATCCCACGAACTCACGATCCAGCAGAGCTTCGCGGGAGAGTTCCGTCAGCATGACGGCGTGATGACGGTGTTGATGATGCTACTGACGCAGGGCTTCGTCTAAGCACCGCTACGATATACCGAGGTGGATTATGGTGGAGGGAGGCACCGCACACGGCTAAGAGAGATCAATGATCAAATTGTCTCTATGGGGTGCCCCCTGGCCATGTATATAAAGGATGAAGGGAGGAGGAGGCCGGCCCTCATAGGGCGCGCCCAAGTGTGGAGTCCTACTAGGACTCCCTAGTACTAGTAGGATTCCACCTCCCATATGGAATAGGAAAAAGGGAAGGGAGAAGGAGAAGGAAGGAAGGGGGCGCCCCCCTCCCTAGTCCAATTCGGACTAGTCCATGGGGAGGGGTGCGGCCACCCTTTGAGGCTTTTCTCTCCTTTCCCGTATGACCCATTAAGGCCCAATACGAATTCCTGTAACTCTCCGGTACTCCGAAAAATACCCGAATCACTCGGAACCTTTCCGATGTCCGAATATAGTCGTCCAATATACGTCTCGACCATTTCGAGACTCCTCATCATGTCCCCGGTCTCATCCGGGACTCCGAACTACCTTCGGTACATCAAAACACATAAACTCATAATACAAATCGTCACCGAACGTTAAGCGTGCGGACCCTACGGGTTCGAGAACTATGTAGACATGAACGAGACACGTCTCCGGTCAATAACCAATAACGGAACCTGGATGCTCATATTGGCTCCTACATATTCTACGAAGATCTTTATTGGTCATACCGCATAACAACATACGTTGTTCCCTTTGTCATTGGTATGTTACTTGCCCGAGATTCGATCGTCGGTATCTCAATACCTAGTTCAATCTCGTTACCGGCAAGTCTCTTTACTCGTTCCGTAATACATCATCCTGCAACTAACTCATTAGTTACAATGCTTGCAAGGCTTATAGTGATGTGTATTACCGAGTGGGCCCAGAGATACCTCTCCAACGATCGGAGTGACAAATCCTAATCTCGAAATACGCCAACTCAACAAGTACCTTCGGAGACTGTCGGATTTCGGGTTCCGGCAGACCCTCTAGGTTCGAACTCTGGGGTGCGCGCGGAGATCTCGCCCCCTACCTACCTGCACCTCGTCGCCTCGCTAGGATCTAAACTACCAAAGGAACAACACAAGAGACACAAGGTTTATATCGTTCGGGCCACCATTGTGGTGTAACACCCTACTCAAAGGTGTGTGTGTGGTGGATTGCCTCTTGGGTTGATGATGAACAATACAAGGAAGAACAGCCTCGCGAGGGTCTGTTCTTGGCCGGTGCGATGAACTGCTAGGGGGAGTTCAGTCGCGTGCTCTCTCTCTCTCTCTCTAGATTGCTTGATCTCTAGCTCTGTCCCCGATTTCGGATCCTCCTACCCTGTGGGTGGCTAGTCCTATTTATAGGTGGAGGCCCTGGGCCTCTTCCCAAATATTGAGCGGGAAGGGCGCCAACAATTGACCATTTTGAAGGGGAACATCTAGTGCACTTATCCTGACTAAAGTTGGTCCTCGCCTGTCAAAGGCTCTGGTGGTGACGCCGGCTTGGGCTCCACGATGACTTGCTTCCTGCCATTGCGACGGTCTTGGTCTTGTTGCGCCGAAACGGGTGCCTTTGCTTGATGCTCTCGCCTGCGCTTGGCCCCTTTGCACCAAAGAGGAAACGAGGACACTGCGCGGGCTGGCGCCCGCCTGGCGCCCTTGGTCGTCATGGCTTGCGTCATGGGCACCTCGTGAGGTACTGCTACGTCTCGAGCTTGCATTGGATTTCCCCGAAGAGGAGAGGATGATGCAGCACAGTAGCGTAAGTATTTCCCTCAGTTTTTGAGAACCAAGGTATCAATCCAGTAGGAGACTACGCGCAAGTCCCTCGTACCTGCACAAAACGATAGCTACTCGCAACCAACGCTTAGGGGTTGTCAATCCTTCACGGTCACTTACGAGTGAGATCTGATAGAGATAATATTTTTGGTATTTTTGGTATAAAGATGCAAAGTAAAAAGTAAAAGCAAAGCAAGTAAATAAAGTGATGGAGATTGATATGATGAGAATAGACCCGGGGGCCATAGGTTTCACTAGTGGCTTCTCTCAAGAGCATAAGTATTCTACAGTTGGTGAACAAATTACTGTTGAGCAATTGATAGAATTGAGCATAGTTATGAGGTTATCCAGGCAATGATCATGTATATATGCATCACGTCCGTGACAAGTAGACCGAAACGATTCTGCATCTACTACTATTAATCCACTCATCGACCGCTATCCAGCATGTATCTAGAGTATTAAGTTAAAAACAGAGTAACGCCTTATGCAAGATGACATGATGTAGAGGAATAAATTCATGCAATATGATAAATACCCCATCTTGTTATCCTCGATGGAAACAATACAATACATGCCTTGCAACCCTTTCTGTCACTGGGTAAGGTCACCGCAAGATTGAACCCAAAGCTAAGCACTTCTCCCATTGCAAGAACTACCAATCTAGTTGGCCAAACCAAACAGATAATTCAAAGAGACTTGCAAAGATAACTTAATCAAACATAAAAGAATTCAGAGAAGAATCAAATATTTTCCATAGATAAGCTGGATCATAAACCCACAATTCATCGGTCTCAACAAACACACCGCAAAAACAAGATTACATCGAATGGATCTCCACGAGAGAGGGGGAGAACATTGTATTGAGATCCAAAAAGAGAGAAGAAGCCATCTAGCTACTAACTATGGACCCGAAGGTCTGAAGTAAACTACTCACACTTCATCGGAGGGGCTATGGTGTTGATGTAGAAGCCCTCCATGATGGATGCCCCCGTGGAGCTCTGCACAGGCCCCAAGATGGGATCTCGTGGATACAGGAAGGTACGGCGGTGGAATTAGGTTTTGGCTCCCTTTTGATCTGTCGGGGCGTGAGGTATATATAGGAGGAAGGAGTACGTCGGTGGGCGTCGGGGGCCCACGAGGCGGGGGCGCGCCCGGGGAGGGCGCGCCCCACCTCGTGACCGCCTCGCACCCCTTGGAGTAGGGTCCAAGTCTCCGGATCACGCTCGTGAGAAAATCACGTTCGAAGGTTTCATTCCGCTTGGACTCCGTTTGATATTCCGCTTTCTTCAAAACACTAAAATAGGCAAACAAAACAGCAATTCAGGCTGGGCCTCCGGTTAATAGGTTAGTCCCAAAAATAATATAAAAGTGGAAAATAAAGCCCATTATAGTCCAAAACAATAGATAAAGTAGCATGGAGCAATCAAAATTATAGATACGTTGGAGACGATCGCATCCCCAAGCTTAATTCTGCTCGTCCTCGAGTAGGTAAATGATAAAAGAGAATTTTGATGCGAAGTGATACTTTGGCATAATTTCAATGTAAATCTTCTTAATCATGGTATGAATATTCAGATCCGAAAGATTCAAGACAAAAGTTCATATTGACATAAAAATAATAATACTTCAAGCATACTAACAAAGCAATTATGTCTTCCCAAAATAACATGGCCAAAGAAAGTTATCCCTACAAAATCATATAGTCTGGCTATGCTCCATCTTCCCCACACAAAGTATTTAAATCATGCACATCCCCGATGACAAGCCAAGCAATTGTTTCATACTTTAACATTTTCAAAACTTTTTCAATCTTCACGCAATACATGAGCGTGAGCCATGGATATAGCACTATATGTGGAATAGAATGGTGGTTGTGGAGAAGACAAAAAAGAGGTAAGATAGTCTCACATCAACTAGGCGTATTAACGGGCTATGGAGATGCCCATCAATAGATATCAATGTGAGTGAGTAGGGATTGCCATGCAACGGATGCACTAGAGCTATAAGTATATGAAAGCTCAACAAAAGAAACTAAGTGGGTGTGCATCCAACTCGCTTGCTCACGAAGACCTAGGGCATTTTGAGGAAGCCCATCATTGGAATATACAAGCCAAGTTCTATAATGAAAAATCCCCACTAGTATATGAAAGTGACAAAATGAGAGACTCTCTATCATGAAGATCATGGTGCTACTTTGAAGCACAAGTGTGGTAAAAGGATAATAACATTGTCCCTTCTCTGATGACATGTTAACTTTCAATGATTTCATCCAATCACAAGCCCTATTAGAATTGCCGATTAAAGGGAGGAGGTTTACATGGAGTAACATGCAGACAGATCCACTCCTAGAGCAGCTTGATTGGTTCTTCACCTCGGCTAATTGGACCTCTAGTTACCCCAACACGACTGTCGCACCTCTCCCAAAACCGGTCTCGGATCATGTGCCGTGTGTGATCTCAATTGAGACTTCTGTCCCTAAGTCTAAAATCTTTCGTTTTGAAAACTTCTGGATATCACATCCTGGGTTCTTTGAAGTTGTGCAGTCCACTTGGGACAAAAGTTGTTTTGCACATAACTCGGCTGCCTTGTTGTGCAAAAAATTTAAGCATCTGAGATATGCTCTTAAGAAGTGGAGCAAGAACATCTCCAGACTGAATCTGTGTATTGATAACTCCAATTGGGCTCTTCTTGAATTGGATGGGATTGAGGATTTGAGACCTCTCACAATCCCAGAGAAGAACTTCCGTGTTATCCTTAAGGAACATTTGGTTGTCCTCCTTGGTTATAAACGAGAATACTGGAGGAAGAGGTACACGGTTAGATGGTTCCAGTGTGGGGGAGACAACACTAAGTTCTTTCACTCCGCAGCGAGTGAGCGTTTCAGAAGAAACTCGATCGCCTCCCTGAAACTATCTGATGGATCGACTGTTTCTGATCATGCAGGGAAAGCGCTTGAGCTTTATCAGACATACAAAAACAGATTGGGCAGGGCGGAACCACATGACATGAAGTTTGATCTGACTCGGCTAATTAAAAAAGTGGAGGGGCTCGATGAGCTGACAAAACCCTTTACACATGAGGAGATCGATAAAGTAGTCCAAGAAATGCCACCAGACCGTGCGCCTGGGCTGGATGGTTTTAATGGGTGTTTTTTAAAATCATGCTGGCACATCATAAAGCATGACTTTTACACCCTTTGTGCCGATTTCTATGATGGAAAGTTGGATCTGCAGAGCCTAAACTCGGGGTTTATCACCTTGATCCCGAAGTCCTATTTACCTGAGACTGCAAATGATTACAGACCCATCACCCTCCTGAACTGTTGTTTGAAGTTGATAACTAAACTCCTGGCTAATCGGTTGCAGAAAGTAATTCTCAAAACCATCCATAAAAACCAGTATGGTTTTCTTAAAGGGAGATCGATACAGGATTGCCTAGCCTGGGCTTTCGAATACATTCACCAAAGGTCAAGCTTGGTCGTGCTTGCTGCCCCGCTCAAGTTAGACTTTGCCAAAGCTTTTGACACAATTCAGCATGAACCTATGATTGAGATCATGAGGCATATGGGCTTCGATGAGAGATGGATTGGATGGATCAGAAGTATTTTCTCCACGGGTACTTCCTCCGTGTTGCTCAATGGTACCCCGGGGAAGCAATTTGCCTGTCTGTGTGGAGTGAGACAAGGAGACCCGCTCTCGCCTCTAATTTTCGTTCTTGTTGCAGACCTCTTGCAAGCGGCGATAAATGAGGCCTGCAGAGCTGGGCAACTACACCTGCCGATTCCATCACACGATAGCAACTACCCCGTTATTCAGTATGCCGACGACACGATCCTGGTGTTCCCAGCTTACCCGAATCAAGCCCGAGTCCTCAAAAAAATTCTGTTGGACTACGCAACATTGGTTGGTCTGAAAATCAACTTCCACAAATCAACTATTGTCCCAATCAACCTAGAGTCGGCAGCCACGACTGATTTGGCAGAGATTTTTGGGTGCGTCGTTGGACAAAGCCATTCACGTATCTAGGGTTGCCTATGGGGACAACCCGTCCCACAGTTACGGATTTGTTGCCCATGGTCACCGCAATGCAGAGAAAAATTCCAGCAGCAGTTTCCTTGCTTGATTATGGATCCAAGCTGACTCTTCTGAACTCAGTTGTAACCTCGCTCGCGATATACGCAATGTGTTCCATCAAGTTAAACCCCAGGATCGTTGAACACCTAGACAAACTCCGAAGATCCCGTCTGTGGCTGAGGAAATCAGAGGATGGCACCAAAGGCAACTCCCTCGCAGCTTGGGGCATGGTTTGCAGGCCAAAAAACAAGGGAGGCTTGGGAATCATAAACCTCAAAATTCAGAATCAGGGTTTGTTATTGAAACAACTTCATAAATTCTACAACAAGCAAGATGTTCCATGGGTTCAGCTTGTCTGGAATTCATATTACAACCATCAAACCCCACATGCAATGGACCCTTGTGGCTCGTTCTGGTAGAAAGATCTCATGCAGTTGTCGACATCTCTGAGAGGGGTTACTGTAGGCGTCTGTTGGGTCGGGTGGCTCGATCCTCTTCTGGAAGGATGAGTGGAAAGATGGACTTTTCCAGGACACATTCCCGAGAGCTTTTTCCTTTGCCAGGGATCCAGACATGTCAGTCCAGTCCTTACTTTCCTCGGTGAGGTTAGGAGATGTGTTTCACCTCCCCCTCCCGATGGAAGCTCGGCTTGAGGTGACCAATTTGCAACTGGCCACGTCGGATGTGTCTCTGACTGTCAGGGAGGATACATGGAAATGTGTGTGGGGAGGAAGTGATTTTAAAGCCACAAAATTTTATGAATATTGCTTCAGGGATATGAAGGTGGACGAGGCCTTTTGCTGGATTTGGAAGACCAAATGTACCATGCAATGGAAAATGTTCGCGTGGCTGCTGCTGGCTGATCGTTTGAACACCAGAAATATGCTGAGAAGGAGACACTATAAAATCCAGAACGATGATTATACCTGCTTGCTCTGTCAAAACCCACCTGAAGAGGACGTTGCTCACCTCTTCTTTAATTGTCCTTTCAGTAAAAGATGTTGGGACAGCATTGGGATTCATTGGCCAATTGGGAACTGTAGGCTCACACTATTGCATGCTGGTAAAAACTCTTGGAATGGACACATGTTCATGGAGGTGTTCACGGTGGCGGCCTGGGGGATCTGGAAGGAAAGGAATGATAAACACTTCAGAGGGATCCAGCCGTCCTTTACATCTTGGAAGAACAGATTCAAGCATGATTTTGCTCTTTTGGTCCATAGGGCCAAGCAGGAGCATGCTCCTTATATTCTGTCACTAGTAGCTGCCTTGTAATTAGGGGGATATCACCTTCTGTAACTCTTCTTCTCACCCCCCCTTTTCATGTAGTAGTGACTTGTGAAGTAGGGTTGTAGGCTGACTGGACTGGAATGTTGGGACTGTACTAACCCTTTAACACCTTAATACAAAGTCAGTGGGGACTTGCCCCACTGTCATCAGTTCTCAAAAAAACATTGTCCCTTCTCTCTTTTTCTCTCATTTTTTTTATTTGGGCCTTTTCTCTTTTTTTTATGGCCTCTTTTTTTTTGTCCGGAGTCTCATCCCGACTTGTGGGGGAATCATAGTCTCCATCATCCTTTCCTCACTTGGGACAATGCTCTAATAATGATGATCATCACACTTTTATTTTTCTTACAACTCAACAATTACAACTCGATACTTAGAACAAAATATGACTCTATATGAATGCCTCCAGCGGTGTACCGGGATATGCAATGAAATATGAGTAACATGTATGAAAGAATTATGAACGGTGGCTTTGCCACAAATACAATGTCAACTACATGATCATGCTAGCAATATGACAATGATGGAGCGTGTCATAATAAACGGAACGGTGGAAAGTTGCATGGAAATATATCTCGGAATGGCTATGGAAATGCCATGATAGGTGGGTATGATGGCTGTTTTGAGGAAGGTTTATGGTGGGTGTATGATACCGGTGAAAAGTGTGCGGTATTAGAGAGGCTAGCAATGGTGGAAGGATGGGAAAAAGTGTGTATAATCCATGGACTCAACATTAGTCATAAAGAACTCATATACTTATTGCAAAAATCTAGAAGTTATCAAAGCAAAGTATTACGCGCATGCTCCTAGGGGGATAGATTGGTAGGAAAAGACCATCGCTCGTCCCCGACCGCCACTCATAAGGAAGACAATCAATAAATAAATCATGCTCCGAGTTCATAACATAACGGTTCACCATACGTGCATGCTACGGGAATCACAAACTTCAACACAAGTATTCTTTAAATTCACAACTACTCAACTAGCATGACTCTAATATTATCACCTTCATATCTCAAAACAATTATCAAGCATCAAACTTATCTTAGTATTCAACGCACTCAAAAGAAAGTTTCACATATCTTGAATACCAAGTATATTAACATTAAGCAAATTACCATGCTATTAATGACTCTCAAAATAATCTAAGTGAAGCATGAGATATCAAGTTTCTTTAAAACAAATCCACCACCGTGCTCTAAAAGATTTAAGTGAAGCACTAGAGCAAAAATTATCACGCTCAAAAGATATAAGTGAAGCACTATGAGCAAAAACTATCAAGCTCAAAAGATATAAGTGAAGCCCATAGAGTATTCTATCAAATTTCAATTCATATATGGCTCTCTCAAAAGGTGTGTACAGCAAGGATGATTGTAGTAAACTAACAAGCAAAGACTCAAATAATACAAGACGCTCCAAGCAAAACACATATCATGTTGGTGAATAAAAATAGCTCCAAGTAAATTACCTATGGAAGTAGACGAAAGAGGGGATGCCTTCCGGGGCATCCCCAAGCTTTGACTTTTTGGTGTCCTTGGATTATCTTGGGGGTGCCATGGGCATCCCCAAGCTTAGGCTTTTGCCACTCCTTGTTCCATAATCCATCAAAAGAATTCACCCAAAACTTGAAAACTTCACAACACAAAACTCAATAGAAATCTCGTGAGCTCCGTTAGAGAAAGAAAACAAAAGACTACTTTAAGGTACTGTAATGAACTCATTATTTATTTATATTGGTGTTAAACCTACTGTATTCCAACTTCTCTATGGACCATAAACTATTTTACTAGCCATAGATTCATCAAAATAAGCAAACAACACACGTAAAACAGAATCTGTCAAAAACAGAACAATCCGTAGTAATCTGTAACTAACGCAAACTTCTGGAACCTAAAAACTTATACCAAAATTAGACGACCTGGAAAATTTGTTCATTGATCAGCATCAATTGGAATCAGTATTTTATCACATTCTGGTGATTTTTAAAAATTCGGGCACTGAGCACAAAGATTCTGGAAATTACAGCAAGATCAAATAACTATCATCCAAGAAAATCCAATAGGTTCAACTTGGCACAAACACTAGTTAAAAGATAAAATCACATCTAAACAGAGCCTAGATGGATTATTTTATTCCTAAGCAGAACCAAAAACAAAAAACACAAAATAAAATTGGGTTGCCTCCCAACAAGCGCTATCGTTTAACGCCCCTAGCTAGGCATTGAGATCTCAATGATGCTCACATGAAAGACAAGAATTGAAGCGCAAAAAGAGCATCATGAAACACGTGACAAACACATCTAAGTCTAACATACTTACTATGCATAGGAATATTATAAGCAAACAAATTTGCAAGGCAAACAAAAACTAGCATATGCAAGGAATAAGAAAGAGACGATAGCAATCTCAATATGACGAGAGGTAATTTAGTAACATGAAAATTTCTATAACCATATTTTCCTCTCTCATAATAATTACATGTAGGATCATAAGAAAATTCAACAATATAGCTATCACATAACATATTCTCAACACGATCCACATGCATGCGAAGTTGACACTCTTCCAAAATAGTGGGATTAATATTAACTAAAGTCATGACCTCTCTAAACCCACTTTTATTAAAAACTTCATAAGATTGAACATTATCCAAATATGTGGGATCTAAAGTTGACATTCTTCCAAACCCACTTTCAATATTATTGCAAACACTATTATCAATCTCATATTCATCATGGGGATTAAATAAATTTTCAAGATCATAAGAAGAATCACCCCAATCATGATCATTGCAACAAGTAGAGGACATAGCAAAACTAGCATCCCCAAGCTTAGGGTTTTGCATATTATTAGCATGATTGACATCAAGAGAATTTATAGTAAAATCATTGCAATCATTCTTTTCATCAAAGGAACTACCAAGTATGGGTGCAATAGCAACGATCTCATGTTTAACATAAGGCACTATAGCAAATTCATCTTCATAAATATTGGCATCATGGCCACAAGAATAGCAAACATCATTTTCATCAAGGGATATTTCAATCAAATCATCGGAATCATCATTATCTATAGATTCATGCATATCATTATTTCCTTCCAAAGCAACGGTCATTCTCTCAATAAATTCTTTGACATAGACATTATGAGCATAGTTTTCATAGCAATATTTAAGTATGCCAAAATTTTCAGATTCGTAGAGAGTAATATCATGCTTTTCAATCAATGAAGCAACTCCATAAGCACCCTTAAAAGCAACAAATTCTTCAATTTGTTTGATATCATAGTAACTATAAACACCCTTTGCATAAGAAGATAAGATTTCATTTTCATTAAACTCACATAGGTAAGGAAGGTGTTTTTTAGGGTTCTTAGAGCAACAAGTAAAACATAAATTTCACAAAGATTCCAAGCATAACACAGCAATATGTTTATTTGACTCCATAAGAGTCTCCCTTTTTCAGACAAACGGTGACGCACATAATGAGCATGCTCATTTAAAGATTTCCCATCAACTAGGCTAGTTGGGGTTTCAGCACGAGCGCATAAGGATCGAAGATGATACAAGTACAACACTTTAAGTGGATCCATATCAATAGATTTTTAGCAAGCAAAGATGCAAGCAAATAGAAGGCACATGGAAACACAAACAAAAATACATACGGGAAGAAGGCGAAGAAAGGGCGAATAAAACAGCAAGGGTGAAGTGGGGGAGAGGAAAACGAGAGGCAAATGGCAAATAATGTAATGCGAGAGACAGGGATTGTGATGGGTACTTGGTATGTTGACTTTTGCGTAAGCCTCCCCGGCAACGGCGCCAGAAATTATTCTTGCCATGTCTCGAGCTTGCGTTGGATTTCCCCAAAGAGGAGAGGATGATGCAGCATAGTAGCGTAAGTATTTCCCTCAGTTTTTGAGAAGGTATCAATCCAGTAGGAGACTACACGCAAGTCCCTCGTACCTGCACAAAACGATAGCTACTCGCAACCAGCGCTTAGGGGTTGTCAATCCCTTCACGGTCACTTACGAGAGTGAGATCTGATAGAGATAATATTTTTGGTATTTTTGGTATAAAGATGCAAAGTAAAAAAGTAAAAGCAAAGCAAGTAAATAAAGTGATGGAGATTGATATGATGAGAATAGACCCGGGGGCCATAGGTTTCACTAGTGGCTTCTCTCAAGAGCGTAAGTATTCTACGGTGGGTGAACAAATTACTGTTGAGCAATTGATATAATTGAGCATAGTTATGAGGTTATCCAGGCAATGATCATGTATATAGGCATCACGTCCGTGACAAGTAGACCGAAACGATTCTGCATCTACTACTATTACTCCACTCATCGACCGCTATCCAGCATGCTGTCGGATTTCGGGTTCCGGCAGACCCTCGAGGTTCGAACACTGGGGTGCGCATGGAATCTCGCCCTCTACCTACCTGCACCCCGCCGCCTTGCTAAGATCTAAACTACGAAAGGAACAACACAAGAGACACAGGGTTTATACTAGTTCGTGCCACCATTGTGGTGTAATACCCTACTCTAGTTTGTGGTGTGGTGGATTGCCTCTTGGGCTGATGGTGATGAACAATACAAAGAGGAACAACCTCGCGAGGGTCTGTTCTTGGCTGGTGCGATGAACTGCTAGGGGGAGTTTAGTCGCTTCTCTCTATCTCTCTGCCGATTCTAGATCTCTCTCCCTTACTATGGTGGCTGGCTCTACTTATATAGGCAGAGGCCCTGAGCCTCTTCCGAAATATTGAGCGGGAAGGGCGCCAACAATTGGCCATTTTGAAGGGGAACATATGGTACACTTATCCTGACTAAAGTTGGTCCTCGCCTATCAAAGGCTCTGGTGGTGACGCCGGCTTGGGCTCCACAATGACTTCCTTCCTGCCGTTGGACTGATCTTGGTCTTGTTGCACCGAAATGGACGCCTTTGCTTGATGCCCTCGCCTGCGCTTGCTCCCTTTGCACCAAAGAGGAAAGGAGGAAACTGCGTGGGCTGGCGCCCACCTGGTGCCCTTGGTCGTCATGGCTTGCGTCATGGGCACCTCGTGAGGTACCCCGCCTTGATCTCTCCGCCACCTCGCGAGCCAGGCTGATGAGGCCGTGCCTGAGGAAGCTCCCTGTTGTCCGCCCCGCGAGGCTTGGCCCCTCGCGAGGGTCTTGAGCTCGTGTTGATGAAGATGGGCCATGATGGGCGCCCCTTTGAGCCACGCCACAGGCAGGCAAGTCTGGGGACCCCCGTTCCCAGAACGCCGACACATGCATCTAGAGTATTAAGTTAAAAACAGAGTAACGCCTTAAGCAAGATGACATGATGTAGAGGAAGAAATTCATGCAATATGATAAATACCCCATCTTTTTATCCTCGATGGCAACAATACAATACGTGCCTTGCAACCCTTTCTGTCACTGGGTAAGGTCACCGCAAGATTGAACCCAAAGCTAAGCACTTCTCCCATTGCAAGAACTACCAATCTAGTTGGCCAAACCAAACGGGATAATTCAAAGAGACTTGCAAAGATAACTTAATCATACATAAAAGAATTCAGAGAAGAATCAAATATTTTCCATAGATAAGCTGGATCATAAACCCACAATTCATCGGTATCAACAAACACACCGCAAATAGAAGATTACATCGAATAGATCTCCACGAGAGAGGGGAAGAACATTGTATTGAGATCCAAAAAGAGAGAAGAAGCCATCTAGCTACTAACTATGGACCCGAAGGTCTGAAGTAAACTACTCACACTTCATCGGAGGGGCTATGGTGGTGATGTAGAAGCCCTCCGTGATGGATGCCCCCCCGGAGCTCCGAACAGGCCCCAAGATGGGATCTCGTGGATACAGGAAGGTGCGGCGGTGGAATTAGGTTTTGGCCCCTTTTGATCTGTTGAGGGTACGTGGGTATATATAGGAGGAAGGAGTACGTCGGTGGGCGTCGGGGCCCACGAGGCGGGCGCGCCCAGCCGGGAGGCGCGCCCCACCTCGTGACCGCCTCTGCCCCTTGGAGTAGGGTCCAAGTCTCCTGGATCACGCTCGGTGAGAAAATCACGTTCCCAAGGTTTCATTCCGTTTGGACTCCGTTTGATATTCCATTTCTTCAAACACTAAAATAGGCAAAAACAGCAATTCTGGCTGGGCCTCCGGTTAATAGGTTAGTCCCAAAATAATATAAAAGTGGAAAATAAAGCCCATTATAGTCCAAAACAATAGATAAAGTAGCATGGAGCAATCAAAATTATAGATACGTTGGAGACGTGTCGTACCCGCGCTTGATCTCTCCGCCTCCTCGTGAGCCAGCCTGACGAGGCCGTGCTCGAGGAAGCTTCCGTCGTCCGCCCCACGATGCTTGGCCCTCGCGAGGGTCTTGAGCTTGTGCTTGATGAAGATGGGCCATCTTTGGGCCACCCTTGAGCCACGCCGCAGGCATGAGCGAGCAAGTCCGGGTACCTCCGCTCCTGCAATGCCGAAGTAGCCCCGGGCCCAAGGCGCGCTTGGACTTGGCTGAGCAAAGAAGCGAAGGGCAAGTCTGGCGCCCTGGCCCTAACAGCTCATGGTCTTGGGCGCCGCGTGGCGGTTCATTGGACGTGGGCGCCTTTAGCAACTGCGCGAATCAGCAAAAGTGTGGCACCCGTCTAAGCTTTGCCTCCTCCGGCCATTGCCCAGATCCCCTTTCTTGCGCCTTTCCTTCCTGCCTCCGAAATCTCCAGATCTACTTCGACCGCGTGCCCTAGCAAGACATGGCGCCTCGCCAGACCCCGGCCGGAGCTTGGTACTCACCCGCCTTGGACTCGCCGAACGTGTCAGAGAAGGGCCTTGCCCGGGCGCGCCGGATGGTGGCGGCGCAAGGCAACGACGGGGCAACGGTGCTCAGGGCCGGCACCGCCCTGCCCGAGGGCCAAGGAAGCACCTTCTATCTGCTCTTCGTGAGCGCCATTGCTGCCGGTCTGGTGCCTCCCTTTTCTGAGTTCTTCTTTTCTGTCCTCCGCCATTACAAACTGCAAGCTCTGCACCTCCACCCCAACTCTGTTCTTCTTCTGGCAATCTTCTCCTACTATTGTGAGGCTCATGTCGGGGTGCGGCCCTGAGTGGCCTTGCTGCGCCACTACTTCTACCTCCGGACCTCTCGCGGGCCCATCTCCGCGTGCGCGAGCTTTGTCGCGTATGGCAGCTCCAATGCCATCTCGAAGCCCGGGAAGAGGATTGAGGGCTTCAGGAGCAAGTGGGTCATGGTAGATGCTGGGCGCATCCATCCTCGGCTGATTCTGCCCATGGAGCAGCCCACGACCTCCGACGATTGGTCTCGCGTGGAACTCGTGGATCCCCGCGAAAGCCGGTGCTGGAGAAGATGAACGCGGACCTGTGGCCGGGCAACATGGCGACGGCGAAGCTGACCGGGGCGTCGCTCCTGAGGGAGTTCCTGGAGCACCAGGTGGCCCCGCTTCGTCAGTACTCGCTTCCGCTATGGAGGCCCCGCCCGAGCCCCGCAGTCTTGGCCGACGAAGATCTGGCCGCGGTCCTCCAATCTTTGGTCGGGGGAGACATGGCGAGGCTGGAGGGCGCTCCTGTACCCCTGTTCCTTCGAGATGATTGGGAGCAGGCGGTGGACTCCATGCCCGTCTTCAATGGGGACGGGCCCGTGCCCGCGGAGGTTCCCGAGGACCCGGCGGCCCTGGCGATGGTGAACGTGTCCTCCAGCGACTCCAGCGGAGAGGAGGAAGAAGAGGAGCGGGAAGAGGGGCCTGACTCCGAGGCGACCGACGGGGAGTCGAGAGCGCCCCTCCCCCGGCGCAGGTCCCGCGCTCTCTGCCTCTTGTCGAGCGATGACGAGGATGGCGATGAGCGGGGCGGCGAGAGCTTGCCCCCGATCCCGAAGAAAGGACAGGACTGGGCTGGTCCCCCGCGGGTCTGCCCCGGCTCCGAGGCGATCCGCAGACGCGCCTCCTGCTCCCGGGCCTCTTGAGGCTGATCCCTGTAGCCGGCTCTCGGGCTTCAAGTATGGCCGGAGGTTGCTCGAGCCCGCGAGCGATGACCAGTAAGTGCTTGATTCTTGTTTTATTCCTTGCTTTGTCGTCGCGGCTTGATATCTGTATCTCTTGGCTAGGCTGGCGCCTGCGGCGAAGAAGCTGAAGGGAGCTCCCAAGGCTTTGTCTGGGGCAGCGCCTCCGCCCGTGAAAGAAGGTGACGGCAAGACACGGGCCTCTCCTGCCCGGTCATCCTCGCGAGGCTTGGCGGAGCTAGCTGGGGCGAGCTCAGCTCCCATGGCCCAGGTGACTCCTGAGGTATCCTTGCCTGATGCCACCGTCGCAGCTGTTGGGGCGCAGAAGGTCCCGCTTCAGGATGCCGTGGTTACTCTGCCGTCCTCTCCTCCTACTCCACCAACTGATGTCTCTCCGACTCCTCCCACTGTCCTGGATCGTGCTGCTGCTAAACTGGACCGGCTGCGGCAAGATCTTCTGGGCGCCGACCCTCGCTTGGTGGCCGGGTGCTTGGAGCTGGCCTCTGGCTGGGTTCGCTCTGACGCTTCGATTCGAGCGGCGCTGGTTCAGGCCGTGACGGCTTGCGACGAGGAGAAGTAGGTCGTCCTTGGGGCGAAGGCTGCTCGCGACGCCGCCTTGGGGGAGGTAGCCGATGTCCGAGGTCGCTGCAAGACGCTGGACAGCGAGCTGCAGGGCTTGCGTGACCAGCTTGCCAAGGAGGCCCGCATTCGCCAAAAGAAGGAGGAAGACATGAAGGCTCGCGAGGTGGCCATCAAGGACCGGGACGCCAAGCTTAACAAGCGCCATGACCGCCTGGGTGCACTGGAGCAGGAGTTGGAGGCGAAGAGGGTCGAGCTGGACGGCAAGGCGCGGGTCCTCGCCGAGGACCGCGTGGCCTTCGTGGAGATGGAGGTGAAGGCTCGCACCTTGCTGAGGTCGCTTTACGACAGCGGCCTGGAAAGCCCGCTGGCCGGCGCCGAGGACGGCCCTGCCAAGCTGCTTCCCTTTCTGATCCACGCCCTTGAAGATGTCATCCTTGGCCTTGGCCCCACGGCTGAGGCTGAGGCGCGTGTCCTGTCTTATGCAGCACTGACGCACGTCCTTACCCACGTCTACCTTCGCGATCCGGACGTCGACCTCGACAGCTGGCTGAGCCCGTGGCGGGCGAGCTTGCCGCTGCTCTGCCGAGCCGTGAAGGGTCGAGCGGAGGCTCTGCTGGCGAAGTTCCGGGCCTTCAGCATCAAGCCGAAGCGAGGCGCTGCCGGTCCTGAGGCTTCACGAGGCGAACCCGCCCCATGCAGCTCCGCCGTTAACAAGTGACTCCTTTGTGGCTCCTGTTCTGCTTTCAACTCCTGCAACATGCATCATGCCTCGGGGAGGCGTTTAAACTTGCGTTTGGTGTTGTGACAACAGTTATGGACTGTAATATTTGCTTTTGAATTCCTTGAGATTTGCGCTTTTCCTTCCAACTTGCTTATGTTCTACGCCGCAGAGCCCGCCCACAAGATACCTCAGCCGCCATTAGCCCCACTGAAACCAGGGCGGGACCAAGGAGTGAGGGGCTACGTGACATGTTAGGCTCCTGAGTCGCGATGCTCAGAGTCCCCTTAGCGCCACGAACAACAAGTAGGGAGGTGAGATGCATGGGTGAATTTACCATTCTACGTCTGCGAGCCCGGCCCACAAGCATACCTCAACCGCCGTTAGCCTTCGAACTAAGGAGTGAGGGCTACGTGACCAGTTAGGCTCTTGAGTCGCGATGCTCAGAGTCCCCTTGACATTCAAACGGCCTTCATACCTTGGCTCCGCCGGGGAGGGACGTCAGACGAACCAGGCCCGAGGGGCTGGCTGGGTGGCGTGCGTCTGGCGTGACCTGTGCGTAGCCCGTGCCCAGCCCCTCGCGGCACTCCCGAGGGAGGCGTTGCGATGAGGCCAGACATTGAGCTCTGGGCTCCCTGAGGTTGATGCGGCCGGGGGCCACCCTCAGTTGTTTATCACCAGCGCGGAGCATAGCGCTTCCGTATGTGTACGGGCATAGCCGCTCCTCGGCAGTGTCGTCAGCCAGCACGGAGCATGGTGCTTCCACTGGTGCGTGGGAGGGGGCTCCCCTCCGGGAGGAGCCCCCGGGGCATGTACATCCCCGCCCTGACACGTGGCTGGCACGGTAGGGCCTAACGAGGTGTATCTGGGCACCCGTGAGCCAGCGTGGGACTCATGGGGCCCTACCTCAAGGCGGGTTGCGCCTAGCACTGGGCCTTAACTTGTGACGTGTTCCTGCAAATTTGGTTAGATGTCGACGCTCTACGTCCTCGGGTCCCGGCCCTCGAGCGGGTCTCAGCCGTCGCTGGTATGCCAGTTCGCGATGCCGTGGACAAGGCCAGAGGGTGAGGGCTGGAGAGCCAGTAGGAGCCCATGAGTCGCGATGCTCAGGTACCCCCCCCCCTTTAACGTGCAAGCAGCCGACATGAAGGAAGACGAGGTGCCGTGGACAGGCATCAAATAACAATCATGATGGGTCAAACACATGACCCGAAATAAACACGAGAGGGGTACATGCCGCTGGGTCTGGCCCGAGCGATTTGGGGATGATGCAGCCCGAGGGGCGCCCCCAACAAGGTAAGCTAGGAACATGAAGTAAAAGGGATACATGCCGCAGGGACGGACTCACGCGGCCTGGGAATGATGCAGCCCTAGGGGTCCCAGCTGGAAATGAAACATGAAGGATGTCACCTGATAACGTTGAAGATGAAGGGATGCTGAAGTAGCGGACGTCGTGGGCTGCGGAAGCCAATCTTCATGAGCCCCCAGGCCCAGGAGCCTCGGGAGGCTCCGGGGGCCCTGGTGGCTCCTCGCGGACCATCTCCATCTCCGCCAGGACTGCGAAACGCCTGGCCCCTTGAGCCTCCAGGATGCTCCCCATGAGGCGCTGGCGCGTGGTGGCCGCGTTCGGCATGCCGTAGGGCATGCGAGCGTAGTTGTGGGGTGGACCTTCGCAGCGCCCCACGCGTGAGGGCCAGAAGCGCTCCTCAGAGGCGGCTCGGTTGAGCCCTGGTATGTCGATGCAGACGCGCAGCCCACCATCCTCGCCTGGATGGGGAGCTACGACGGGTAAGCGGCGGCTGCCACTCATGACTCTTGACTCCTGCAGCTCCTGAATGATCTGGCTGATGAACTCCTGAGGGTTTGGCCCTCCTTGCCTCGCTCCTTCCTGAGGGAAACGTGCTCTGAAACACGCCTCCAAGTGGTGCCCAAGCGCCTCCCTCGTGACCTTAGCAAGGTCGTTGGCCCTCCATGAGAGAGCCCCCGAGCCTTGCTTGAGGAGGGCGCCGGGCGCGCCTTCCTATGCGACAGAAGGAGGTGCCCCCTAAACAGGCACGGACCCTGAGGGGCCTGCCTCCCGAGAGGTCGGGCCTGGCGATGCCTTCTTCTTCTTGGGAGCAGTCTCGGGGAGCCTCCCGCTCCTGCGATCTGGGTCTTCAAGTGACGAGGCTTGAAAAGCTCGCTCCAGGGAGCACACAGCATCGGGAGGACTCCGGCTGTGGCCGCGCACTTGAGCTGATCTGCTGAGCTGAACGTGATGGCGCACGCTGACCACCTGAGAGGGTGTGTGGCTTCGAGCTTGGGGAGGAATGCATTCACTTCGCGGGCGAACTGCTTGAAGATGCGTTGAGAGGCTGGGGCATGAGCTCCGCCCAGGATGCAAGCGATCGCGCGCGGCTCCTAGAAGCCCCCAACACCCTCATCCTAATGATGGTCCTCGTTTCTCCTTGGCTGCGGCGGCAGAGGAGGGAGGCCTGCGTTTCCTTACGGGCGATCCTTGCGAGGCTGATCCCTCCAGCCTCCCTCGCGTGGCTGATCCTGCCAGCGATCCTCGCAAGGTCGGTCACGCCACCCTTGGCGAGGGCCACGGTCTTCCCAGCGTCTTGCGTTTCTTCCTCCTCCTCGGTCGTAGCCTCGGTCGTTGCGGTCGGGGCGTCGACCGATTCTCCCTTCTCGCACGGCTCGGAGCTCTTGACATTCGTTGGTGTTGTGGGTGTGGAGGTCGTGGTACACACAGTACCGGCTGCCCTTGGACGACTCGGGCTGATCTCTGCCTCGCTTGGTATCCGGTTCTGCCGCGAGCACGGCAGCCCCCTTGCGCTTCACATCCTTGGCCTTGGGCTTCTTCTCTTCTGGGTCTGCGGCTGGCAGCTCGAGGAGGGAAAGGCGTCCTTCCTCAGCCCTGGCGCACTTGGTCGCCAAGTTGAACAGCTCCAAGGATGTACACAGATCTTCATGCATCGCCAGCTCCTCCTTCATCTTGACATCACGCACACCGTCGGAGAAGGCTGAGATGATGGCCTCCTCGGTCACCTTGGGAATCTTGAGGCGTGCGTTGTTGAAGCGCTGGATGTACTTCTGCAGGGTCTCCCCTGGCTGCTGCTTGATGCGGGGCATGTCGCTCACGGCAGGAGGCCGGTCACGAGTACCTTGGAAGTTGGCGATGAAGCGGGTGTGCATCTTGTCCCAGGAGGAGATCGTGCGAGAGCTGTGTTCAGAGCCAAAGGTGCGGGCTCCGTCCTTGAGTGCCATGGGAAACCAGTTCGCCATGACCTTCTCGTCCCCGTTGGCGGCTTCGATGCCCAGCTCATAGAGCTGAAGGAAATCCGCAGGGTCGGCCGTGCCGTTGTAGCGAGGAGGCAGGTCTGGCTTGAACTTGCCGGGCCACGCGACGCTGCGCAGCTCGGTGGTGAAGGCGCGGCAGCCTACTGTGGCCACGAGAGGCCTTTGGTGACGAAGAGCCTGGCCTTGCGGGTCCCCATGTGCTGCCGCTGGGAGCAGCGTGGGGTCTTGGCGTGCTGGAGCAGGAGCGCGGTCGTGACGAGCCGGTGCAGGGAGCACTCGGGCAGCTTCTTGGGGGCGAGGGACCTCTTGACAGCTCTGCTCTTGCGGGGGCGCCTTCTTGAGGGGGAGGCGGTTGAGGCGCCCCTGGAGCTTCATCTCCTGCGCAGGGCGGGGCGCGGTGCAGCGAGAAGGACGGCGCGGGGGAGCCCCCTGCGGCGCGGACGAGCTCGGCGACGCGGTCGAGCCACTCTTCATAGACGTCGTCGATAGGGCGGTAGCGCAGGAGCTCGTTTGTCGCGATGAGTGCAGCTCAAGCCTCCATGGGCGCGCGGAGCGCACGAGACGAAGAACCAGCTGGGGCGAGTGAAGGAGTAGCGGTGCGGCCGTCTCGCCTCATGGACGGATGCTGGAACGATGCTTGCTGCTCGTTCCCCGTCGGGCCGATGGCGGCGTTGACGGCAGGCGACGTGGAACGGCGGGGGCGGCCGCCGACGGGGGCCGTCTAGGCGACGCGGGTAGCGAGAGTGGCTCGGCGCTCGGAGCGAGCCCGACGAGCGTCTGACATGGATGCGATGGGCGGCGAAGAACAGGGCGGCGGAAGACGAATTCCGGTGCACCCCTACCTGGCGCGCCAAATGTCGGATTTCGGGTTCCGGCAGACCCTCTAGGTTCGAACTCTGGGGTGCGCGCGGAGATCTCGCCCCCTACCTACCTGCACCTCGTCGCCTCGCTAGGATCTAAACTACCAAAGGAACAACACAAGAGACACAAGGTTTATACTGGTTCGGGCCACCATTGTGGTGTAACACCCTACTCTAGTGTGTGGTGTGGTGGATTGCCTCTTGGGCTGATGATGAAAAATACAAGGAAGAACAGCCTCGCGAGGGTCTGTTCTTGGCCGGTGCGATGAACTGCTAGGGGGAGTTAAGTCGCTCTCTCTCTCTCTCTCTCTCTCTCTCTCTCTCTCTCTCTAGATAGCTTGATCTCTAGCTCTGTCCTCGATTCCGGATCCTCCTACCCTGTGGGTGGCTAGTCCTATTTATAGGCAGAGGCCCTGGGCCTCTTCCCAAATATTGAGCGGGAAGGGCGCCAACAATTGGCCATTTTGAAGGGGAACATCTAGTACACTTATCCTGACTAAAGTTGGTCCTCGCCTGTCAAAGGCTCTGGTGGTTGCGCCGGTTTGGGCTCCACGATGACTTTCTTCCTGCCGTTGCGACGGTCTTGGTCTTGTTGCACCGAAATGGGTGCCTTTGCTTGATGCTCTCGCCTGCGCTTGCCCCCTTTGCATCAAAGATTAAACGAGGACACTGCGCGGGCTCGCGCCCGCCTGGCGCCCTTGGTCGTCATGGCTTGTGTCATGGGCACCTCATGAGGTACCCCGCCTTGATCTCTCCGCCTCCTCGCGAGCCAGCCTGACGAGGCCGTGCCTGAGGAAACTTCCTGTTGTCCGCCCCGCGAGGCTTGGCCCCTCGCGAGTGTCTTTGTCGAATTTCGGGTTCCGGCAGACCCTTGAGGTTCGAACACTGGGGTGCGCACGGAAATCTGCCCTCTACCTACCTGTACCCCGCCGCCTCGCTAAGATCTAAGCTACGAAAGGAACAGCACAAGAGACACAAGGTTTATACTAGTTCGGGCCACCGTTGTGGTGTAATACCCTACTATAGTTTGTGGTGTGGTGGATTGCCTCTTGGGCTGATGGTGATGAACAATACAAGGGAGAGCAGCCTCGCGAGGGTCTGTTTTGGCCAAAAGCGATGAACTGCTTAGGGGAGTTCAACCGCCTCTCTCTCTCTCTCTCTCTCTCTCTCTCTCTCTCTGTCCAAGGTGCATCCAACTACTGATCAGATGTCTCTACTATGGTGGCTAGCTCTACTTATATAGGCAGAGGCCCTGGGCCTCTTCCCAAATATTGAGCGGGTAGGGCGCCAACAATTGGCCATTTTGAAGGGGAACATCTGGTACACTTATCCTGACTAAAGTTGGTCCTCGCCTGTCAAAGGCTCTGGTGGTGACGCCGGCTTGGGCTCCACAAGGACTTCCTTCCTGCCGTTGGACTGGTCTTGGTCTTGTTGCACCGAAATGGACACCTTTGCTTGATGCTCTTGCCTGCGCTTGCTCCCTTTGCACCAAAGAGGTAAGGAGGACACTGCGCGGGCTGGCGCCCGCCCGACGCCCTTGGTCGTCATGGCTTGTGTCATGGGCACCTCATGAGGTACCCCGCCTTGATCTCTCCGCCTCCTCGCGAGCCAGCCTGACGAGGCCGTGCATGAGGAAGCTCCCTGTCGTCCGCCCCGCGAGGCTTGGCCCCTCGCGAGGGTCTTGAGCTCGTGTTGATGAAGATGGGCCGTGACGGGGCCCCCTTTGAGCCACGCTGCAGGCCGCAGGCAGGCAAGTCTGGGGACCCCCGTTCCCAGAATGCCGACAGTAGCCCCCGGGCCCAAGGCGCGCCCGGACTTGGCCGAGCAGAGAGGCGAAGGGGCAAGTGCGAAGCGCTGCGGGCCCTAACAGTCTGCGGCCTTGGGCGCCGCGTGGCGGTTGATTGGACGTGGGTGTCTCCATTTCCCCACGACGCCTCGGCAACTGCACGAATTGACAAGTCCCTGCATGCAAAGTGGGTCATGATTACCTGCGATCATGGAGGTCGGCGGTTGTCCTTCCCCGGCTATAAGTACGGGACGGCGCCTGCCCTTCTAGTCCATCTTCTCTTGCTTCTTCTTCTTCTCCATGGCTCCACCGAAGAGGTTCTCGGCCGCGGAGAAGGGGAAGGCTCGCCAGGTAGGGCCTGACTCTCCCCCGCCCAAGCGCGGTCGAGGCCATCCTCACAAACACCCTGTGGCTCCCATGATGGCTCCTCGCGGTCGTGGAGGTGATCTCCCGCGCGGTGGCGGGCGGCAGGCCGCTGCCGGGGGTGCGCTACGGCCGCGCGACCCCCTAGGCTGCGCTTCCACTTGGCAGAGGTGCTGCCGGAGTTCGTTGTGTGGTCAGCGGAGCCGACCGGCACCCGGCTCCAGCTTCCTCGCTTGCTCCTAGGTGAGCTTCCGCCGGTGCCCAGGCGGCCTCGCTTCAGGCGGATGGTTGCTCTTGTCGGGCCTCCCGGCTTCACTGGAGGTCTCGCAGCCGGAGTTCGCCCTGCCCGCGGCTGGCAAACGTTTGCCCACGCGCGCGGTCTGAGCCGGCGATGCACCCTGCACTTCAAGTTCGACGGTGATGCCACCCTCTACGTGAGGGTGTTCGGGGAAGATGGTCGCCGCGCTGGGTGCTGCCCTGAGAACGACGACCGTGGCCGCGGATTTAGCCCCAGCGACGATGAAGACGACAGCGCGCGCGTGGTCGGCGACGCTCGGGGCTCGTCGAGCTTCGACGGCTCTTCTTCGGGCAGCGGCTCCTCCAGCGGTGGTCGCGACCAGCCTCCGCGCCGCCGCGCCCGCCTGGAGGGAGGTAGCGAGTCCGCCCGCCATCTTGCCCCGGTGAAGCGTGAGAGGGAGTCCGCCTGAGCTCCGGAGGCAGTTCGAGTCTCCCCCGCGAGTTGGTGTCAGGCGAGCCGCGCCTGTTTTGTTCTTTTTCCTTTTCTGCGCAAAAAAACAAGCGTAGGGCCCAGCGGGCGTGCTTGGACTATTGCTGTTAATTATCGTACTGTTTCTGCTATCTCAGTATTATGCCCTTGTGCTACACGCTCGCACGTAGAAATTACTTAGCTCGGGGGCGCCCGTCGTGGCCCTCGTCAAACGCTTCATGTCCTGCGAAGGTTAGTCTGGAGAGGTAGCTCCCGGCCTCAGTTGTGGAGGCGACCGACCCAGGTCCTGTGTTCCTGTCGCGGTGCCCGTGGGGCGTGGACTGGAGGGGTGCTCCTGTAGTGGACCCGGGTAGGGAAACCTCGAACAATAAGGGCAGAGAACACTCGCGGGGCCGCTCAGGCTACCCCCCTTGCGAGACCTTGCACGAGAGAAATCGAGGTAAGAGGGCAAAAGGTCGAAGAGCCACAAGTCAAAAACGACAACAACTTCGATAAAACTTCAAATGAGAATGAACAAGCCAACTACAGAAAGCAAATGAAAAAGCCGCGTGTCGGTGTCAAAACCGGCGGATCTCGGGTAGGGGGTCCCGAACTATGCGTCTAGGCGGATGGTAACAGGAGACAAGGGACACGATGTTTTTACCCAGGTTCGGGCCCTACTCCTGCTTGATTAATATTGATGATATGGGTAGTACAAGAGTAGATCTACCACGAGATCAAGGAGGCTAAACCCTAGAAGCTAGCCTATGGTATGATTGTTGTTCGTCCTACGGACTAAAACCCTCCGGTTTATATAGACACCGGATAGGTTAGGGTTACACAGAGGCGGTTACAATGGTAGGATATCTACATATCCGTATCGCCAAGCTTGCCTTCCACGCCAAGGAAAGTCCCATCTGGACACGGGACGAAGTCTTCAATCTTGTATCTTCATAGTCCAGGAGTCCGGCCGTGATGATAGGCCGGCTATCCAGACACCCGCTAGTCCGGGACTCCCTCAGTAGCCCCCGAACCAGGCTTCAATGACGATGAGTCCGGCGCGTTGATTGCCTTCGGCATTGCGAGGCGGGTTCTTCTCCAAATTCCATATACTTGTCGAATAGTGTCCGACTTCTGATAAATGCTGCGCTCCTTGGCTTCTACGCCCAATAATGGCCATCTTCCACGTGTTTGAATGAATGCGAAAAGCCAGAGTATTTTTACAATTACCCCCCTAGCCGCGTGAATGAGCTGCCTATAAAAGGGGCAAGGATCTCCAAGCCAAAGGATTTCTCCCCCTGGCCTTCATGGTTCCGGTTCGAGCCGGACTTGCCACCTACAAGGGCGGAAAGCAAGCGGAGAGCGTCCCCGATCCCTCTAAAGGAGAGCGGGTATGCTTCATCTCTTATCTAGTAAGTGGACTCGGATTTCCAATCCATCCGTTTCTCCGGGGGCTCTTGGAGTTCTACGGCCTCCAGCTGCACCACCTTACGCCTGCCTCCATTTTGCACATTGCGGGCTTCGTGGCCCTCTGCGAGCTGTTCTTGGGCGTCGAGGCTCATTTCGGGCTATGGAAGAGATTATTCTGCCTAGTACCCCGTTCTCACGAGGGGTCAATATATCAAGTGGGCGGAGCCGAGCTATGGCGCATCGCCGGACCGGATACCTATCCGAACCCCAAGAAGGCGTTCAAGACTGGCCTTCGGATGGTTTTACATGGAGGACGTCCGCTGCCGATCCTGTTCGGATCGGCCTTCCGGAGTTTAGCAATGCTCCTCAAGAAGCGCCTAAGCTGGCGCCCTCGAAGCCCGGAGGAAGATGACTGGATGTCCTCTATTTGATGAGCGAATAAGGTTCTTGGCTCATGCCGGATTGACCATGATTGGAGTCATGGCAATCTGTATTATGAGGGGAGTGCAACCGCTCCAATATAGGGGCCACCCCATGTGGGACTTCAACGGGGAGGATGATGCCACCCGCCATGACTGCAAAGCGCCGGGATCGGTCACCGAATTGGTGAAGATCTTGTCTGCCATGAATATGCTTTGTGAGTAGTTACGTTTGTTCCTGAGGACATGGGAGAAGTCTTGCTATTAGTAGTCATGTGAATTTGGTATTCGTTCGATATTTTGATGAGATGTATGTTGTCTAGCCTCTAGTGGTGTTATGTGAACGTCGACTACATAATACTTCACCATTATTTAGGCCTAGAGGAAGGCATTGGGAAGTAATAAGTAGATGATGGTTTGCTAGAGTGACAGAAGCTTAAACCCTAGTTTATGCGTTGCTTCGTAAGGGGCTGATTTGGATCCATATGTTTCATGCTATGGTTAGGTTTACCTTAATACTTTTGTTGTAGTTGCGGATGCTTGCAATAGAGGTTAATCATAAGTGGGATGCTTGTTCAAGTAAAAACAGCACCCAAGCACCGGTCCACCCACATATCAAATTATTAAAGTACCGAACGCGAATCATATGAACGTGATGAAAACTAGCTTGACGATATTCCCATGTGTCCTCGGGAGCGCTTTTCCTTATATAAGAGTTTGTCCAGGCTTGTCCTTTGCTACAAAAAGTATTGGGCCACCTTGCTGCACTTTATTTACTTTTGTTACTTGTTGCTCGTTACAAATTATCTTATCACAAAACTATCTGTTACCACTTATTTCATTAGTTGCAGAGAATACCTTGCTGAAAACCTCTTATCATTTCCTTCTGCTCCTCGTTGGGTTCGACACTCTTACTTATTGAAAGGACTATGGTAGATCCCCTATACTTGTGGGTCATCACATGCTGGTAAGCAGTATGACTTGTATCGCCCACAACTCACTTGTGTTCTACTCGTGCATATAACATCTATGCATAAACCTGGCTCGGATGCCACTGTTGGGGAACGTAGTAATTTCAAAAAAATTCCTACGCACACGCAGGATCATGATGATGCATAGCAACGAGCGGGGAGAGTGTGTCCATGTACCCTCGTAGACCGAAAGCGGAAGCATTATGACAACGCGGTTGATGTAGTCGTACGTCTTCACGATCCGACCGATCCAAGTACCGAACGCACGACACCTCCGAGTTCTGCACACATTCAGCTCGGTGACGTCCCACGAACTCAAGATCCAGGAGAGCTTCGCGGGAGTGTTCTGTCAGCATGACGGAGTGATGACGGTGTTGATGATGCTACTGACGCAGGGCTTCGCCTAAGTACCGCTACGATATTACCGAGGTGGATTATGGTGGAGGGGGGCACCGCACACGGCTAAGAGAGATCAATGATCAACTTGTCTCTATGGGGTGCCCCCTGGCCACTTATATAAAGTATGGAGGGAGGAGGAGGCCGGCCCTCATAGGGCGCGCCCAAGTGTGGACTCCTACTAGGACTCCCTAGTCCTAGTAGGATTCCACCTCCCATATGGAATAGGAAAAAGGGAAGGGAGAAGGAGAAGGAAGGAAGGGGCGCCCCCCCCCCCCCTCCCTAGTCCAATTCGGACCAGTCCATAGGGAGGGGTGCGGCCAACCTTTGAGGCCTTTCTCTCCTTTCCCGTATGGCCCATTAAGGCCCAAGACGAATTCCCGTAACTCTCCGTTACTCCGAAAAATACCCGAATCATTCGGAACCTTTCCGATGTCCGAATATAGTCGTCCAATATATCGATCTTTACGTCTCGACCATTTCGAGACTCCTCGTCATGTCCCCGATCTCATACGGGACTCCAAACTACCTTCGGTACATCAAAACACATAAACTCGTAATACAAATCATCGCCGAACGTTATGCGTGCGGACCCTACGGGTTCGAGAACTATGTAGACATGACCGAGACACATCTCTGGTCAATAACCAATAGCGGAACCTGGATGCCCATATTGGCTCCTACATATTCTACGAAGATCTTTATCGGTCAAACCGCATAACAACATGCGTTGTTCCCTTTGTCATTGATATGTTACTTGCCCTAGATTCGATCATCGGTATCTCAATACCTAGTTCAATCTCGTTACCGGCAAGTCTCTTTACTTGTTCCGTAATACATCATCCCGCAACTAACTCATTAGTTACAATGCTTGCAAGGTTTATAGTGATGTGTATTACCGAGTGGGCCCAGAGATACCTCTCCGACGATCGGAGTGACAAATCCTAATCTCGAAATACGTCAACTCAACAAGTACCTTCGGAGACAGTTGTAGATCACCTTTTATAATCACTCATTTACGTTGTGACGTCTGGTAGAACACAAAGTGTTCCTCTGGTAAACGGGAGTTGCATAATCTCATAGTCATAGTAACATGTATAAGTCATGAAGAAAGCAATAGCAACATACTAAACGATCAAGTGCTAAGCTAACGGAATGGGTCAAGTCAATCACATCATTCTCTAACGATGTGATCCCGTTAATCAAATGACAACTCATGTCTATGGCTAGGAAACTTAACCATCTTTGATTCAACGAGCTAGTCAAGTAGAGGCATACTAGTGACAGTAAGTTTGTCTATGTATTCACACATGTATCAAGTTTCTGGTTAATACAATTCTAGCATGAATAATAAACATTTATCATGAAATAAAGAAATAAATAATAACTTTATTATTGCCTCTAGGGCATATTTCCTTCAAACACAAACACGGATAAGTGGGTCATGGTGTATGGGCTAAAGAGGACTTGATGCTTTAATGCTATGGTTGGGTTTTACCTTAATGATCTTTAGTAGTTGAGGATGCTTGCTAAAGTTCCAATCTTAAGTGCATATGATCCAAGAAGACAAAGTATGTTTGCTTATGCCTCTCCCTCAAATAAAATTGCAATAATGATTACCGGTCTAGTTATCAACTGCCTAGGCACAAATAACTTTCTCGTAACAAAAATCTCTCTACTAAAGCTAACTTAGTTATTTCTTTATCTAAACAGCCCCTAGTTTATATTTATGTGCTTTTTATTATCTTGCAAACCTATCCAACAACACCTACAAAGTACTTCTAGTTTCATACTTGTTTTAGGTAAAGCTAACGTTAAGCGTGCGTAGAGTTGTACCGGTGGTCGATAGAACTTGAGGTAATATTTGTTCTACCTTTAGCTCCTCGTTGTGTTTGACACTCTTACTTATAGAAAGAGGCTACAATTGATCCCCTATGCTTGTGGGTTATCAAGGATTAGGGAGAGAGAGGGGGACTAACTCGAGACACATGTCTCCAGAGAGCCATCACGTGCGCCTAGAAGCATCGCTCGGGCCTGGCTCTGGAGAAACTACCGATTCGGCCGTTCCCAACGGGCCAGGACCAATGGTGCTTTAAGAACCGTGCTATGTGGGCTCAAAAGTGTATGCGAGGAACCAAACAACCGAAGTCCAGAAAGATGCTGCACCGAGCGGGCCTGGTTGAGCTCGATGTGGACAACCAAACTCGCCCTTAGAGTTGTGGTTGTGGGATGTACCTGGTGCACAACTCGTTGGATCAGGGGATGTATCCGGTGCACTAGTGCTTATGGTGGTACCGGTGCACCAGACATACTATCGCATTTTAAATTGTTTCAAAAACTCTGAAAAAAGTCTACCACATCAACACAACATCAATATATGTTGTCATGAAATTTCATATCAAAATTCAAAACATTGCACGAGATACAAAAATGACATTTTTGACATCAATGTGATAATGGGCCAAATCTAAAACTCAACTTATGTTATGTACTATTCAATGTCGAATTTGTTATTTTGTATCTCGAGCTTGCATAAAAAAATTGTACCTCAAGCAATGTTTCGGATTTTGATTTGAAATTTTGCTAAAAACATAGACCGATGCTGTGTGAATGTGCTATTTTTGTCAAAAAAGTCAAACATTTTAAAATGAGCTACGGGCATCCGGTGCACTGGTAGCACCACAAGTGAAAGGACCACGATGTCGCCTAGAGGGGGGGTGAATAGGCGTTTTAAAATCTTTGGATTTGGCTATATCCTAATGCGGAAATAAACTAAGTGGGTACTTTTCAAGCACAAATCCTAAATATACTAGGCTTACTAAGTGCACCAACAACTTAGTATAAACAACATGAGAACAACGAGGATATGAGTAAGCACAAGTAAGTCACACAAACTTACCCAATGTATATCACGAGATATGGAAATGAATAATACACAACCACAAGTAAGCAATACAAGCTTACACAAATTTTATCACAATATATGGAATTGAATGATACAAGCAAACTCAAGTAAGCACTGCAAGCTTACACAAGTTATGTCACAAGATATGGAAATGAATGTTACAAGCTAGCAATTCACACTAAGCATAAGATAGAACAATAGTAGAAAGTTTGAATTGTGAATATAAAGTGTAGGCCTAAATAATCTCTTCAAGGGAATGGCCAACACAATATAATGAGGACAACAAGATATAGTGAATGCACGGTCAAGTGACCAAAGTAAACCACAAGTAAGGAGTTAGGGTTAGGGATAACCAAAGTCACGAAGACGAGGATATGTCCCTATGTTCACTTCCTTGGAGGGAAGCTAGTCACCGTTAGAGAGGTGGATGTTACCACGAAGGCACACCAACGCCGCGAAGGCTCACCCTATTCTCCTTGAGATATCACCGCGAAGGGGATTCTCAACCACTAGTGGTAGACCTTGAGGCGGCCTCCAAACCTTCACAAACTTTCCGGGGGACAAATTGCAAAGTTGATTCCTCACGGAGCACTCCTACCGCCTAGGAGTCTCCAACCTCCAAGACTAACAAGAACAAAGGGGAAATGCTCAAGACTTGCTCAAATCACGAATTCCTTTGGTCAACAGAGGTAGAGGGAGTGGATCTATCACTTGATTGGAAAAAATCTCAAGAACTCTCACGAATCTCTCCGGGATCTAAGATTTGGTGTAGGAGAAGTGAGAGGGAGCCACTTGTGTTCTTGGGGCGATTTGGGATGAAGTGGTCAACCCTCTACCAGATGGGTATAGGGGTATATATAGTGTGCCAAGAAAACTAGCCGTTTTAGTGTAAGTGGCAGCGCGGGCCGGACATCCGGGCAATGGCCGGACATCCGGCGGCTGAGAGTCACACACACATATGTGGAAAATAGATTACAGGGCCTGGACATCTGGCCAAACTTGGGGCCCCGGACATCCGGCCAAGTGCCGGACATCCGGCGTATACAAACAGCATTTCGGTAAGGTTTCTGGACATCTACGGCCGGACATTCGGCGATTTCACACAAATCAGACGCCCTCTGGATAGCAGTGGCGGACATCCGGGAAAAGCCCGGACATCCGGCCAACACAAAAACTGCAGCCGCCCCAAAAGTAAAACATGCATAACTTTCACATCCAGACTCCGATTTTGATGATCTTGGGCTCGTTTTGAAGCTATGGAAAAGCTCCAGGTCCTCACATAGAGAACCACCCAAGATAAACCAAAATGGAGGGTGCAAAGTATGGAAGGGTAAGATCATATACTTTGGGGAACCTATTTGGCTATGGATTTACTTTGGTAGATGTATAGGCATATTGTATTTATCTTGGATTGGAGTGAAATATGCCTCTGTTGGAATATGATGTGAGGAAGTAGAAATATAAGATGTTGACTTGAGCAAATCTATCACTAACCCCTTTGATCCCCTCTTAATAGTGCGGGATCCCTATAACTCAAGAAACATAAAAGATCTATACTACATAGCTATCGAGAATCCATTCTTGAGTGTATATTTTTCTTCTGTGGTCATCTCTCCACAACACT
Source organism: Aegilops longissima (assembly GCA_021605205.1). Classification (NCBI taxonomy): domain Eukaryota; kingdom Viridiplantae; phylum Streptophyta; class Magnoliopsida; order Poales; family Poaceae; genus Aegilops; species Aegilops longissima. The sequence goes on from CM038678.1 coordinate 556,558,007, forward strand.
AACGCCAAAGGAACTAATACCTTTGACTCAAGCCTTTCACTTGAGCTTGATGTTGATGTTTCTTCTTGGCTCAAGTTGAAGGCAAGACATTGGTCAAGTCTTCAAGTAGCTCCCCCATACACAATATGGGAGGCTTTGCTTTGTATTCATCTTCACTTGTCCATCATGTGATCATACACAAGCTTCAAGCATGTAATCCCTCGAGATGGTTATCTTTAACTTGCCCTTATCAACCATGATCGCCAACACTTGATGTCATCCTCTCATAGACACTTGAAATCTCTCTCTCGACGTGAGCCCATGAGAATCACCTAACCCTCAAAAACATAGACAACACATAGTATGGGTTAGTACACAGCATGCAATTGATAATTTCTTATCATATCACAAGATCTTATGTGGTACATCATTTGCGCTCGTGTGTTGACCATTTAGAGTTCAATCTCCGAGCTTCAACTTGGTCAACCGATATCTCTACTCCATGTTTAATCTTGACGTCATGAAGGGTATATTGAATTCTTCACTTGAATAGTTTGCTCAATCATGACTCAACACATGAGTCCATTATGATCATATATTTGAGCCACTCCTAGAATTCATCATTCAAATCATCCTTTTAAGATCTTGATCCATTATGGCTCAAACCATAGCTCTAAGCATGGCAACCCTTAAGATACTCCAATGAACTCCATTTTGATCATCTCGATGTAATTGTTGCTTCAAAGGAGTTTTCTTCCATTATTCTTCAATCATTTTCCAATGAGACTAATATTCAAATGTATATCTCAATGCAAACATTAGTCCATAAGGATTGTCATTAATTAATTACCAAAACCACACATGGGGACTACATGTACTTTCAATCTCCCCCATTTTGGTAATTGATGACAATCTCAACAAGAGGGTTTATATAATGAATTTTTAAATAAGCATGCAATTTATCTGAGGATAAATTGTATACTTAGGATGGTTGTACTATCATCAAGACACTACACAGTACACCCATAGTATATAGAGCAAACTCCCCCACAATATATGCATGTGTGAATGAACTTTGAATTTCATTGCATATATCGGTTGACATAAACTAGGAGGATATTTCTCTATATACAATACTCATTCATGCAATAAGAATGTATAACAAGGGTCGATATGCATGAGTGACAACAAGAACTACAAAAGATATTTATCTTAAACCCTCTAAACTTCTCCCCCATTGGCACCAAATGCCAAAATGGAAGACAAAACATCTAGCAGACCAATATAGTATGAGTTCCTCCTTGATGTGTGTATATCACAAAATGTGAGTGAAAAAAATGCACATATTAAATGATGAACAATTAAAGGAGCTCGGAATCTATAGAATGCAATCAGATACGAAGATATGAACTTTTTCATGTATAAAAATTTATAAGTGGCCAATAATAATCATGATATGTATCCATAAAGAAACTCGTATACACAAAAAGAAAGGTTGCAATTGATAAGAACATGATATCCACAAGTGAGTCCACTATTATACAACTTGAGCCTAGTCAAAATAGCAAGATACATGGCACAAAGCACATGGCACAAATTGATCTCATTTGCATAACACAAAGTGAAGCAAGCAATCAAAAGATCCGACGAGCCAAAAGGTTAAAAGAATATTACGATTTGGGTAAAGGAGTGTTTTGAGGAAAATAGAGAAGCTCCCCATGATTTGTGCACTATTTAGAATATTAGTATTTGGATACAAATGCACAAAATAGGATCATCACTCCCCCAAAATCAATAGGAACATAAAACAATTGCAAGCAAGCATAGATAAGAAAAGAAGCCTAGCATTTGCAACAAACATATGGTTGAGCAACATGTAAATGAGGCAACCTAAGAATAGGCACAACCAAAATGATGTGTGTGAGTCACGTCAAAGCACTTGAGAAGACTAGTATAAGGGTGATAATTAAGCATCAACACAGTCTTGAGTAAATGAGATACAAGGTGCAAGACATGTCCTTCCCACACACACGAAGTTAAGAAGGTCACACACACATCAAGCAAATGGGTTCACAAGCTCACTAATAGCAAATTAAAAATCAAAGCTTGTGATGACCCATGATGAAGATAGGAAATAATAGGCCTGTCAAGAAAAGCACGAGGACAATAATCTTCACCAAACATGAGTGCACTAAGATGCAAAGAGGTAAGACACGCACTCATACAACAAATGCTTCCATGGAGCCATAAAAACAGAATGAAATGGTGGACATGAAAGAATAGGGATATCAACTAGAGATGTAATTTTTCTCACGTGTATAAAATTCTAGGTAGATGACAATCATGATGATATATATCCACAAAGAAGGATCTACACATGAAATAGTTACAAAAGGAAAGAATAAGATATGAAAACGGGAGACATAAAATATACCAACGAGATCTTTGCTTGACAGTATAGCACATGGCTTAATGTAATCTTATTGTATATTAATGAACTCCAAACACACAACCATCAAAGACATCACAACTAGAAACAAGAGATCATTGTTGAGATGCTTTGAGAAAGGAAACAAGTATGACAAGAACGAGTCAAGAAATTCATGCCATGATGCAACCTACACATGGTTGAATGCAAGAAATGTATGCATGAAGTAGATACTTGTTACCGAGATAGCATTGGAATGATGTAGTAGGTAATAGTTCAAGCTTGGCTCTAATTTCTTCATAGTGCCACCACCTTCATGAATAAGCCAAGCACCCAATGCTTCTCAAATGTACCTAAAACAATTTAAGTACAATATGGTCCCCAAACTTATTGGGTCCAAAGTAGTTAGCATAACTACAAAACATAGGGTAAAATCACTTAAATATGTGCATATCGATATGAATTTGAATATCATGCACATCTTAGCTATTAAGAATTTGATGGATTTTCCCTATATATATATTGGATCAAATAAAGCAAACAAGGCATGCGAATTTACACATAGTAAATACGCATGCACAAGCCTACCAAAATCTAGGGAGATACAAATTGGACAAATGAACACATAACTGTTAATACTTCCAATAACGTCACTAGACATTCATGTTGTCCAAAATGAATCAAAGTGACAAATCAACATATGGTAACACATAAAGTTCAACATATGACCCAAGGAAAACCAATGAGCTTATAAGATATGCATTGCACACATACTCATAGGAATATCTCACTCAAGTAGATGTAGAACCCTATAAACAATGAGATAGCAAACTCCGATAACTCCATTCAAACCAATAAGATGAATTTGAACAACATGGTATTTTGGGTTATCATTAGGTGTAGAAACCAAATAAGTACATGATCATCTATACTAAAACAAGCATAACATGAGAGTTTAGAAATAAACACAATGCTTGGATAGTATATTATTAACATTCCAATTAGATAGATCATCATGCAAAGCAACAATTGGAATAGCTTTAATAAAACTATTTTCCAAATATGATTTTGAAGATAACCATGGGCAAAACCGCACAAGGATGCCATATGTAAACAAGGCATTGCATGCCACAGAGATATAAGATATTCTCAAATATATTTTAAGTGGCACCCCATAATTGTTCACATTTAACAAGGATTGTGATATGCACAAAGCATATAACTCCCCCGTAATGTGGTGATCCATTAATATCTCTCAAGAGCCCAATAAGATGCAACTAAAAAGCAATGAAGGCTCGAGACTACACACACATCTATATGATGTGCATTGTAACTTGCGCATGCTAGATAACACGAATCAAGCATATTAGGAGACACAACATATACAAACACATGCTAGGTACAAAACCTAAACATGCATGGGGCTAGTAACTTTCAATGTAGACAATATAAATACAAGTTACCACCACGAGGAGCATTGGAATGACAAATATGATGATAATTCACATGACTTGGTTTGAACCATAATGAATGGTGAGAATCAATTTTCTTCATGAACTAGCCAAGTCTCCAATGCCCTCCACACACCTATTGATCAAGTTTGAGCTCGATGGTCCCCAACCATGTTGGGTCCTAAGAGGTTAGTAACAATAGGCTTGGCAACCCAAATGGTCTTATCCACTTTCAAACCACTTTGGGCACCAACATACTTGGCAAACATATTACCATCAATATCCTTCCTAAGTGAATAATGATCATAGATAATTGGAGGCTTAGAGATGTTACCATTGGGACGTGATGAAGCTATGTGTCCCTTCTTACGACAAATATAGCAACATGTACTCCCCCTTCTCTTCTTCTTTACTTTCTCAACTTGGGAAGTAATAACATGGTTCAGCATGGATAGTGGCCGTTCTTCAACTTGAGGTTGAACTTGAGATTGAGCTTGAGGCCGCTTTCCATGTAGCTTCCCTTTATAAGCCCTTTTCTTCACTAGACAAGATCTCACGTGATGTCCAACCTTTTTGCACTTAAAGCAAGAAATGTTGGACTTCTTCTTGGCTTGGTCTTGCCCCCTTTTCTTGTTCATGGATTTATTCTTGTTGGAGTGAAAACTATGTCCATCATCGCAATTTTCCAAGTCTTTCTTCAAACTAATGACTTGGGCCTTGAGCTCATTAATTTCCTCTACATGGTTAGTTTCAAGACTAGAAACAAGAGGACTAGTGCAAGTAGAAACTTCATGGTTAGAGCAACAAGACAAGGTGAGCAATTCATCATGAGGTGTATCAATATCATGTAGAGAGGAATTGCAAGGACTAGCACATGGCAATAAGGCATTTCGAGTAGAAGATGTGCTAATATCCACATGAGACTCACACAATTTTACCTTGGTGACCATAGCCTCATGAGCTAACTTTAGCCCATCATGGCAGATTAGAAGATCCTCATAAGTGCCCGAGAGCTTTTCATGAATTTCTTCCAATTTCCAATAATTCTTAGTTAGCAAATCAAGTTGAGTCCTCAGCTCAACATTCTCCTTCAAAATTGATGCTTCACATGAAATCGAGTTAGTAGCACAAGCATCATTATCAATATCATAGGAGCAAGTAGCAATTAGAGACTTCTCATGAGTTGATCGAAGCTCCTCATGAGACTTAAGAGTTTGATGAGCTCTCCCTTGACATTATTGCATTCAAGGAGAAGGAGCTCAAAATCCTCTTTAAGTTTACCATGAGTAATTTCAATATCTTCTTTTAAAGACCTCAATTCACTAATACATTGATGAGCCTTAGCAAGTTCATGTTCAATTTGTTCACTTTTCGCTTGCTCGTTAAGAAATAAGTCATTACGTTTTTCAAAGGAAGCAAGAACATCTTGGAACCGTTTATAAGTGTTATTTTTAGCTCTATGAAGAGTTTTCCCAATCTCATAGAGATTTTGAGTCAAGTCATCCTCATCATCCTCATTACAATTATCATCATTATCACTAAGAGAAGATGATACCTCGTCATTACCTCTTGCCATGAGGCACATGTGAGCAAAGGGGGTTGATGATGATTCTTTTGGAGAAGAGGGTTCTTCATCAATCAAGCATGCCTCATCTTTCTTGATTTCCTCTACATGCTTAGTCATATAACAAATAGAGGAAACCAAGGCATTTCTATCATGGTAACATGGGAGATCAAGCATATCATCACAAATGAGCTTAACACCATCATCACAAGATATTTCTTCAGTCACCATGTCATTACCTTGTGGCATGCCAACTGTTGGTGAAGTGGAAGATATTGAAGTGTGCAAGTAATCGGAGGTGGAAGTAATAGTGAGCTCTTCATGATTTAAAAATGTGTAGAACTCCTCCATAAACTCCCCAAATAGAATATTATCTCCATCAAGATTGGACCCACCATATATATCTTCAAGTCTGGTCCAAGTCTCATGAGTGACTTGCAAGTCGTGATCGCCTTAAACACTTCAAAGGTTAAGGCTTGATGAATGACAAGAGAAGTATCACAATCAAGATACATATCCTCAATAGATGGAGAATGCCCATCCTTAGCAATAGAAATTCCTATAAGAACAATTAGAAAGCATTTGGACCCATGGCCCGAAAGTGACAAAGCGCATGAATTCTCCATAGGTGATAATTTGTGCCATCCAAATCAAAAGTGTTGTTGTGCACTAGTTCACTAGTCGACATCACACTCTCTAGTCGGTGAAGCCTAATAAGGAGAGACTAGGCTCGATACCAATTGAAAGGACCACGATGTCGCCTAGAGGGTGGGTGAATAGGCGTTTTAAAATCTTTTACAGATTTGGCTATATCCTAATGCGGAAATAAACTAAGCGGGTGCTTAGTCATATAACAAATAGAGGAAACCAAGGCATTTCTATCATGGTAACATGGGAGATCAAGCATATCATCACAAATGAGCTTAACACCATCATCACAAGATATTTCTTCATCACCATGTCATTACCTTGTGGCATGCCAACTGTTGGTGAAGTGGAAGATATTGAAGTGTGCAAGTAATCGGAGGTGGAAGTAATAGTGAGCTCTTCATGATTTAAAAATGTGTAGAACTCCTCCATAAACTCCCCAAATAGAATATTATCTCCATCAAGATTGGACCCACCATATATATCTTCAAGTCTGGTCCAAGTCTCATGAGCTGACTTGCAAGTCGTGACTGCCTTAAACACTTCAAAGGTTAAGGCTTGATGAATGACAAGAGAAGTATCACAATCAAGATACATATCCTCAATAGATGGAGAATGCCCATCCTTAGCAATAGAAATTCCTATAAGAACAATTCGCAAAGCATTTGGACCCATGGCCCGAAAGTGACAAAGCGTGCGAATTCTCCATAGGTGATAATTTGTGCCATCCAAATCAAAAGTGTTGTTGTGCACTAGTTCACTAGTCGACATCGTTACTCTCTAGTCGGTGAAGCCTAATAAGGAGAGACTAGGCTCTGATACCAATTGAAAGGACCACGATGTCGCCTAGAGGGTGGGTGAATAGGCGTTTTAAAATCTTTTACAGATTTGGCTATATCCTAATGCGGAAATAAACTAAGCGGGTACTTTTCAAGCACAAATCCTAAATATACTAGGCACACTAAGTGCACCAACAACTTAGTATAAACAACATGAGAACAACGAGGATATGAGTAAGCACAAGTAAGTCACACAAACTTACCCAATGTATATCACGAGATATGGAAATGAATAATACACACAACCACAAGTAAGCAATACAATCTTACACAAATTGTATCACAATATATGGAATTGAATGATACAAGCAAACTCAAGTAAGCACTGCAAGTTTACACAAGTTATGTCACAAGATATGGAAATGAATGTTACAAGCTAGCAATTCACACTAAGCATAAGATAGAACAATAGTAGAAAGTCTGAATTGTGAATATAAAGTGTAGGCCTAAATAATCTCTTCAAGGGAATGGCCAACACAATATAATGAGGACAACAAGATATAGTGAATGCACGGTCAAGTGACCAAAGTAAACCACAAGTAAGGAGTTAGGGTTAGGGATAACCAAAGTCACGAAGACGAGGATGTATCCCGATGTTCACTTCCTTCGAGGGAAGCTAGTCACCGTTAGAGAGGTGGATGTTACCACGAAGGCACACCAACACCGTGAAGGCTCACCCTATTCTCCTTGAGATATCACCATGAAGGAGATTCTCAACCACTAGTGGTAGACCTTGAGGCGGCCTCCAAACCTTCACAAACTTTCCGGGGGACAAATCGCAAAGTTGATTCCTCATGGAGCACTCCTACCGCCTAGGAGTATCCAACCTCCAAGACTAACAAGAACAAAGGGGAAATGCTCAAGACTTGCTCAAATCACGAATTCCTTTGGTCAACAGAGGTAGAGGGAGTGGATCTATCACTTGATTGGAACAACTCTCACGAATCTCTCCGGGATCTAAGATTTGGTGTAGGAGAAGTGAGAGGGAGCCACTTGTGTTCTTGGGGCGATTTGGGATGAAGTGGTCAACCCTCTACCAGATGGGTAGAGGGGTATATATAGTGTGCTAAGAAAACTAGCCGTTTTAGTGTAAGTGGCAGCGCCGGGCCGGACATCCGGGCAATGGCCAGACATCCGGCGGCTGAGAATCACACACACGTATGTGGAAAACAGATTACAGGGCCCGGACATCTGGCCGAAGCCCGGACATCTGGCCAAACTTGGGGCCCCGGACATCCGGCCAAGTGCCGGACATCCGCGATACAAAACAACATTTCAAGAAGGTTTCGGACATCTACAGCGGACATCCGGCCAGGGGCGGACATCCGCGATTTTACACAAATCGACACCCTCTCGATAGCGGTGGCGGACATCCGGGAAAATCCGGACATCCGCCAACACAAAACTGCAGCCGCCCCAAAATTAAAACATGCATAACTTTCACATCCGGACTCCGATTTTGATGATCTTGGGCTCGTTTTAAAGCTATCGAAAACCTCCAGGTCCTCACATAGAGAACCACCCAAGATAAACCAAAATGGAGGGTGCAAAGTATGGTAAGGTAAGATCATATACTTTAGGGAACCTATTTGGCTATGGATTTACTTTGGTAGATGTATAGGCATATTGTATTTGTATTGGATTGGAGTGAAATATGCGTATGTTGGAATATGATGTGAGGAAGTAGAAATAGAAGATGTTGACTTGAGAAAATCTGTCACTAGCCCCTTTGATCCCCTCTTAATAGTGTGGGATCCCTATAACTCAAGAAACATAAAAGATCTATACTACATAGCTATCGAGAATCCATTCTTGAGTGTATATTTTTCTTCGGTGGTCATCTCTCCACAACACTAACGCCAAAGGAACTAATACCTTTGACTCAAGCCTTTCACTTGAGCTTGATGTTGATGTTTCTTCTTGTCTCAAGTTGAAGGCAATACATTGGTGAAGTCTTCAAGTAGCTCCCCCATACACAATATGGGAGGCTTTGCTTTGTATTCATCTTCACTTGTCCATCATGTGATCATCCACAAGCTTCAAGCATGTAATCCCTCGGGATGGTTATCTTGAACTTGCCCTTATCAACCATGATCGCCAACACTTGATGTCATCCTCTCATAGACACTTGAAATCTCTCTCTCGATGTGAGCCCATGAGAATCACCTAACCCTCAAAAACATAGACAACACATATATATAGTATGGGTTAGTACACAGAGTGCAATTGATAATTTCTTATCATATCACAAGATCTTATGTGGTACATCATTTGCGCTCGTGTATTGACCATTTAGAGTTCAATCTCCGAGCTTCAACTTGGTCAACCGATATCTCTACTCCATGTTTAATCTTGACATCATGAATGGTATACTAAATTCTTCACTTGAATAGCTTGCTCAATCATGACTCAACACATGAGTCCATTATGATCATATCTTTGAGCCACTCCTAGAATTCATCATTCAAATCATCCTTTTAAGATCTTGATCCATTATGGCTCAAACCATAGCTCTAAGCATGGCAACCCTTAAGATACTCCAATGAACTCCATTTTGATCATCTCGATGTAATTGTTGCTTCAAAGGAGTTTTCTTCCATTATTATTCAATCATTTTCCAATGGGGCTAATCTTCAAATGTATATCTCAATGCAAACATTAGTCCATAAGGATTGTCGTTAATTAATTACCAAAACCACACTTGGGGACTACATGTACTTTCAACAAGCACCGGTGCACCAGATACATTCCCGTTTGGATCATGCGAGGAGCTCTCTACGCTCAACAGTCGCCCCAACACATGGTTTACTGTAGAACTGTTCAATATCCGGAAAGGACCATGTTGCAAGCATGTACTCCCTCCGTTCACAAGTATAAGATGGTCTAACTTTTGTTGTCAATGGTATACATAGACACGTTTTAGTGTGTTTGTTTAGTCATACCGATCTGTATGCAGTGCATATTAAAATATCCAAAACATATTATATTTGTGATCGGAGGGAGCATGAATATGAAAGCCCAAGGGCAAAAGTTCAATTTTTTCACACATATTGGCTGTGACGCCCGGATAATTAAGCCACAGTAACCCTCTGCTAATGATGCCATGTCACCTCGATTTCTGTTGCTAATCTCGCGTTAGTTTGAAACCGATTCAAATTCAAATTTAAAATCAAGTTAAGCGGTAAAAGTTTTCAAACAATAAAACTAAAATGTTAGGGTTGTGCCAAATAATGCATAGGTATTTATGGCGGAGAAATCACACTTTTATAAAATGTTAGACTACTCTAAAATGATGTAACAGTAGAAAAAACAGTTATTTAAACGCTTTAAAAAAATTAATTAATTAAAACAAATTGCCCCAAAATTTTAGTGACAGTCCAAGGTATTGCAAAGTAATTTTAGGACAAGTCTCTTATTTAACAAAATTCATTTGGACTTAAATTATAATGCAAAACCGTACAGGATTAAAGAAAAAAAGAAAATATAAAAACAGAAAACAAAACTAACAAAGAACAAAAAAAAGAAAGAGATAGAAGAACCCCCCCACTGGGCCACGGCCCAGCTGGCCTCTGGACCCACTAAGCCGATCTAGTCGGCCCAGCCACCGCCCGACCTAACCCTAGAACCGAAACCCCCCACGCCCCTCGTTTCCCCACTTCCCCCACTCTCTCTCGCTCGATCCCCTCTCACTCCCTCTCACCCCTGGATCGAGACGGCGCCCCTCCCCATCGCCCGCACGATCCACCCCCCCATTCCTCCGCCACCACGCCAGCGCGCTCCTCTCCGTGGCCGCCTCGCCGTCCCGTCCTTCCCCGTTCTGTTGGATCGGGAAGGGAACGACCGCCCGACTCCATCGATCCGCCGACCGCGTCGCCCATCGTTCCTGGAGCACTATCACCGCCGCCGCTTCGACCTCGTCGGATCCACCACGCCGGCCTGCCTCCTCGCCTCCTCATCTCTCTCCTCAACGGAGCGCCTTCCCCGTCCGCCTCCTCGCCTCAACGCCACGGTGCCGATGCCGTCGCCGGTGCTGCCTCGCCGGACGACACCGACCTCGTCGCCCCGCCGTCGGCCGGAACGCCGCCTCGACCATGCCTCCCCGCTGGACCGCGCCCGCCTTCCTCCCTCGACGGCCTGCCTCGTCTCCGACGCCGTCGTCCCCGTCCTCCTCCCCGAACGGCCTCCACGCGCCTCGACGCCTCCCAGCTCACCACCGCTGGTGAGGACCCGCTCGTCCTCCCTTTCCCCGCTTCGTCGTCGCGGTCGCCACGCCACCCGACCCCACTCGCTGAACACCACCAGCCACGCCACGCCGAGCTCCTCGCCAGCGCCTCCGCCCGTACCAGCCGTCCGGTGCCCATGAGCTCCGGCGAGCTCAGCGCATCATCGTCGCGCCGTGAGCCCCTTGGTCACGCGCCTCCCTGCCCGACCGTGAACCGCACCACTGGCTGCTCCCAGGCGAGCTCGCCGCTGCTGCCGCTGTTCGCCGACCAAGCTGCCAGAGCCGGCCGCCGGCTCGCCTCAGCACAGTCTTGGCGTGCACCGTGTGTGCTTGGCCTTGTGCCACTAACCACAGGGGCCCATGCCCCTGTATTTTTTTTCAAGGAAGCAAAGAAAAACGAAAATGAAATAAAAACGATAAAAACAATATAATTATTTAATTAAGATAATTAATCAACTTAATTGATCCTGTTAATTAATCTAATTAACCCTGTAATTAACTTTAACTACCTGTTTAGGTAAACAGCCTATGACAAGTAGGCGTCCCTGGAACGTTTAAAAAAGAAATTAATTAACTAAATAAAATGAAATAATAATTAATTAATCAATTAACTAAATTAATTAGCTTAATTAATTATGTTTAGTTAACCTAATTAACTATTGTTAATTAACTAAACAGTATGACATGCGGGACCCCCACGTCAGATTGACCCAGTCAACCGCATTGTTGACTGCTGACATCACACATACGTCATGCTGACGTCATCCCATACTATTCTGGATAATGTTGATTTAAATTAATTAAATAAACGCTAGAAAATGATTAAAACTTTAGAAAACCATAGGTAATAAACCGTAGTTCGGATGAAAATACTTTCTACATGAAAGTTGCTCAGAATGACGAGATGATTCCGGATACGCAACCCGTTCGTCCGCCACACCCCCCTAACCTATAAAACTCGCAACTTTCCCCCTCCGGCTCCTCTGCTCGAAAACACGAAACACCGGGGATACTTTCCCGGATGTTTCCCCCCTTCGTCGGTATCACCACCTACCGCGTTAGGGCACACCTAGCACAACGTATTGCCGTGTCTTGCTTTGTGCTACATTTGACTGCTCTGTTATTTATTATGTTCCCCCTCCGTTACTTTTTCGGTAGACCCCGAGACCGCTGCCGGTACCCCTGTGATCGACTACGGAGTTGACGACCCCTCTCTCTTGCCAGAGCAACCAGGCAAGCCCCCCCTTTGATCACCAGATATCGCCTACTCTTCTCTATACTGCTTGCATTAGAGTAGTGTAGCATGTTACTGCTTTCAGTTATACCTATCCTGATGCATAGCCTGTCCTTGTTACTACTGTTGTTACCTTTACCTGCAATCCTATATGCTTAGTATAGGATGCTAGTACTTTCATCTGTGGCCCTACATTCTTGTCCGTCTGCCGTGCTATACTATCGGGCCGTGATCACTCGGGAGATGATCACGGGTATATACTTATACTTATACATGATACATGTGGTGACTAAAGTCGGGTCGGCTTGTGGAGCACCATGAGTGATTCACGGATTGGGGCTGAAAGGACCTTGGTCCCGACGGCCCTCTGGATGGATCTTTGTGGCGGAGCGACAGGGCAGGTTGAGACCGCCTAGGAGAGAGGTGGGCCTGGCCATGTTTGGCGTTCGCGGATACTTAACACGCTTAACGAGATCTTGGTATTTGATCTGAGTTGGCTCTGAGCTTATACGCACTAACCATCTACGCGGGAGTAGTTATGGGTATCCCGCGTCGTGGTATCACCAAGCACTTCAGACGTCGGCGACGGAGGCGCCGCCGATTGGATCGAACGCTGCTAGGCTAGGTCTGCTTCCGCCGCCCTCGCAACGTCAGGTGTGCTTTCGGCGATGGGCCCAGACCCTGCGCGCTTCGGTTTAGACCGGCGTCTTGCCTCTCTGTTGTGCCTAGGTGGGGCTGCGGCGTGTTGATCTTCCGCGGCGGGCATGACCCAGAAAGTGTGTCCGCCAAATGGGATCAAGCGTCTTTGGGTAAGATGGTGCACCCTGCGGAAGTTAATCTATTCGAATAGCCGTGATCTTGATAACAGGACGACTTGGAGTTGTACCTTGAGCTTATGACAACTAGAACCGGATACTTGATAAAACACACCCTTCCAAGTGCCGATACAACCGGTGGTCGCTCTCTCGTGGATATGAGGAGGGATCGCGGGTACGATTATTGCTATGTGATGTTACTTGGAGGACTTCATATGCCCTCTTCTACCTGCTGCAAGACAGGTGACCGAAGCGTAGTCTTCGCTAAGACTAGCTATCCCCTCTTATTCGGCATTCTGCAGTTCACCCATCGATATGGCCCTTTACACATATATCCATGCATATGTAGTGTAGCTCCTTGCTTGCAGTACTTTGGATGAGTACTCACGGTTGCCTTGTTCCCCTTTTCCCCTACCTCTACTCGATTGCTGCAACTGCACGATGGAGCCGGGAGCGACGCCACCGTCGATGGCGACTACTACATGGAGGTGCCTACTACTACGTGCAGCCCACGCGACGACCGGAGTAGCTAGGAGGATCCCAGGCGGGAGGCCTGCGCCTCTTCGATCTGTATCCCGGTTTGTGCTAGCCTTCTTAAGGCAAACTTGCTTAACTTATGTCGTACTCAGATAATTGTTGCTCCGCTGACTCGTCTATGATCGAGCACTTGTATTCGAGCCCTCGAGGCCCCTGGCTTGTATTATGATGCTTGTATGACTTATTTTTATTTGTAGAGTTGTGTTGTGATATCTTCCCGTGAGTCCCTGATCTTGATCGTACACATTTGCGTGCATGATTAGTGTACGATTAAATCGGGGGCGTCACAAGTTGGTATCAGAGCCGACTGCCTGTAGGAATCCCCCTTCCACACTCCTTGGCCGAAGTCGAGTCTAGACATTGCAAAAACTTTTACTAACATGGCTGTGTGCCTTACGGGCCCACGTCGCCATCGGGTGGTACTAGGATCTTTTACTCCTCGACCTTTACTCTGGGACCCTGAGCTCTCTTCTATTCGGGTTAAAGATTTTGCTAAAAACAAAACTAACTTTAGGTTCTCGAAAACACTTTCCCCCGGTGAGTCTAGATGATCGCCGACTGCACCAGAAGATTTCGAAGATACTCTCTGATGTTCTCTCGAGACCTTGTGCCCGTTACTTTTGCTATTCCCGACCACCGATAAATCCTTATGGATAACTACTTACACTTGCCATTCTTACGATCATCCCCCATTGATCTTGTTATTACAAGATACCCCGAAGTTTTCTCTATTTTCCGAGAATACTTTGTGCCTACTGCCTAGCAGTTCTTTGCCACATGAATACCCCTTCAAATAAATACTCGCACTTGTCGAGTATCCGATCATCCCCAGTTGTTCATGTGTTTCGCAAAAGTCTTTGAAATACTATTAAATCCTCCGAAAATCCTTGCAGCCCTATTGCTCTACAAATACTTGTCTGCTTGCATTATGGATGCTTTCCATATGTCTGGCAAAATTCGTTAGTATCCTTAGACACCGTCATTGGATCCTATTAATTCAACATGAGTGTGAATGCTCGCAATCATCGGCTGATCCTTTTAAACTATCTTTCCGGCTCAGACATCATTTTTGAACATGAGCTGGTTCTTGACCAATCAGATTGCCGTCGACTGTACCCCTAAGGCTAATCAACTTATTCGTCCGTAATCGGAGCATTGCTTCTGATCCCTTGTCCTGGAATTCATAATTCCTTTGCAATTGAGCTTTGAAGTAGTCAGTTATTTCTATCATCTGATCTCCTTGCATGCTTTCTTCTTCTGGTTGAGTACCGATGCTCACATCAGATCCCTTATGGACCACCAGATCTTTTGTTGAATTTTATCCGACAATATCCTTCATATTCAATAACCTTGAGCCTTTCCTAGGATATATACTGCCTTTGGTAAATGGTATCCTTTGCTTTGTCAACCATGCTCTACTTTGAGCTTGTGTTAACTACTCCTGAAGTTCGTGGTATATGTTCTAAGAAGCCCCGATGGCTTGAACCTATGCCTTCCTTAATATGTGTGAACTAGAAAGTTTTCACGAGTCATACACTCCTGGTATTTTGCTAGATAAAATTTCAACACTACAACCTCCTCGAAAGTGAGAAGTGAATGAAAGGTTATGCCTTGGAGAAGTGGGAGTCGACCTTGAACTTTGTGTTCATGCCCATGGACGCGATGTATATCCTATCATGGAAGCTTCTTGTAATAATAACTATTTCCTTGATAACTAACATATGGTATCTGTGAATTGATCCCTTGCAACCGTGGTTCCAACCATGATTGTTCTTATTTGATTCCATTTCTGGACAAGTTAAAACAATTGTCTCCTATGGATCAATACACCAGTCCAACCTTTACTTGATCTTGTGTCGAGTATTACCCCCCTGGTATCTCGAGGTTATCATGGAACTGCATAACTTCTTATGAGTTCTTCATCAAGTGCTACCTTCCCACTGATTCCAATTTTTCACGGGCTCGAGTTATTAAACACTCAAAGACACCGATAATCGAACCGAGTCCGCACTCACGGTTCAACAACTCTTGATAAGCTTCTATAAGTACGAGTTTGTATCCGATCACGCCATTCCTAGCCTGTTTGGCTATATCATTGTCGTGATGATTCTAACTCGTGCTACCTGGTCCTTATTCTCGAGCACCAATTTGCGGCGATAGCTAAGCTTACGTCGATTTTCCTCGTCATACCCTTTCACCTTAAACAACAAGCTTGAGTTCGAGTTTGTGTCGTAACTGTGGTTCCAATAACCTCTTGCTTCATCATTCCTTTGACTTGATGTCGTCGCTGATTGACTACATCTGCATGAAATCTCTCGACAATTGTGTCGTGATCATCATCAACCTTATGAGCTCTTCCAGGAATTCAATTGAATTCATGATGGGTAATACCATCCTTCTCATCGACCACTTTATTGCCTTCCGTTCAACACAACTTGTTCGTGTTTTGTGTAAACCTTGAGATCCCTGCTACCCAGCAGTTGATCTTCCTTACCTCGGAAGTATTACCATCTCCTTTTGTCAAGGATGTGGTGAGAATTTCACCACCTCTTAAGAATTCTTGATATCATAATACTTCTTGCCATCTTCGTTCATTCCTTGGCCCCCGTATTGTTTTCAACCGGAATACCGACAATTGAGCTATGACGTGTGAATTCAAAACTTCTAGCAAGCCTCTTGCTTTGAAGTGAAATTCTTAGACTATTGATTATTGAATCACCATTCCGACGTTGGTCGTGCAACCCAGCCCATATTTCGGGTGCACCTTTCAACCAATGTTTAATTGTGTATGTTTTCCTCGAGCATACAACATTATACCATTTGAGCTGACAAATGTCATCTTCTTGTTCACATTATCATGGAAATCCATCCGTTTGGAATTCTCGATGAATTGTCGCTGAGCCCATCAGCGACCTTCTCATCCCCTCCTTGGTTTAAGGATGAACTATTGCTTCAAGAACCCGCTCCCGTAGTTCATTTCCTGAGAATTTTGAAATGTCATTTCGTCTATTTGTGTTGCACCTTTTCTTCTCGGACATCCTGAGTCCGAGGTATCATGACACCAATCGGATCTGAATCTCGGTCAGATATGATGGTTGGGACAACTTTCAAGAGTTATGATGTTGATCCTTTGATGACCGGTAACATGATGTCATGCCTAGCACCCCCGGCTGGAGGACCTATCATTATAGATTCCTATTCAGCAAGGTTATCCATTCATCCATGAGGAAATTGTAAGACTTATTCTACAAATTATTCCTGATGGATCCTTCGTGTTTCCAAAGTCTGATCTTCACCTGGAGACCATGTCAATGCTATCTCAAAGCATGTCAATGGTACTCCGACTTTCAACAGGAACATTTGAAGCACTATGCTAAATTTTAATTATCATTTATCCTAACACCGTTGTATGGGTAATATCATGAGATTCCTCCCCCCCCCCCTTACCTAAATGGTTTTCTACTTAATATCCTGTCATGGACATCATGCTCTGCTTGTCCTTGGGAAGGATATACCCTTGAAATATGTGTTTAAACACATTTTCCTATCCGTTGTCTTGTTCAAACTTTCTTATAATCTACTTAACTGAGCAGTGATAATTCCCTTCTTAGGTAAGCACCTTGTGGTACAACTCTGCCAGTAAGACCCTGTTACTATTGTTGGTGACATTTCGGTAACCACCGATGGACGAGAACTTTGCCAATTGTTTCGCCTCGTTCAACAAGTAGGAAAGTTGCTCTCTTCGTTCCCCGTCCTTGGTACCGACATTGTTGCGGGCATAGCTGACAAGCTGTTCACTGACATGCCTCCCTGTCGCGGCGGTGTAAGATGTCACCACCCTTCCTACTTTCAACCCATAAAGTGGGCCCATAACCCACAGGTCCACTGGATCGAAACCTGACTCTTCTTTACAACCCGGATTCGAATGTATCCTTTGCACCTGGCTTCGTATGTGATTGACGAGCTAAATTCTATACCATTATTCATCCTGGAATCAAACACCATGTTATTCACGTTGTTTCAAGCCCCCATTCCAGCTTCTGTCTAGGCATCGAATGATTGCCTACCCATTTGAAACTTTGGTACCATCATATATTGCACTCAACGAATTCACTGAAATACAACTCGTGGGGTACCTCGTGTATTTCCCATTGAGTTCACCGTCTGATACCCAGCTTTGTGGAGATGCGTTCTTCCAGAGCATTTCCCCCTGGCCGCGTTCGTAGGACGATGGAGATCCTGAAGGAAGGATGACGACTTGATCATGGTGACTTGAAGCAGAGAATTGAAGACATCAACGAAAGGGATCAACCTCTTCGAAAGGGGAGCCAAGACCGAGAAGACTCGTTAGGTTTTTCGCTACCAGCACCTCCCCCCCTTACTCCACCGCTTAAATCTCGGGACGAGATTTCTTGTAGTGGAGGAGAATTGTGACGCCCGGATAATTAAGCCACACTAACCCTCTGCTAATGATGCCATGTCACCTCGATTTCTGTTGCTAATCTAGCGTTAGTTTGAAACCGATTCAAATTCAAATTTAAAATCAAGTTAAACGGTAAAAGTTTTCAAACATTAAAACTAAAATGTTAGGGTTGTGCCAAATAATGCATAGGTATTTATGGCGGAGAAATCACACTTTTATAAAATGTTAGACTACTCTAAAATGATGTAACAGTAGCAAAAACAATCATTTAAACGCTTTAAAAAAATTAATTAATTAAAACAAATTGCCCCAAAATTTTAGTGACAGTCCAAGGTATTGCAAAGTAATTTTTGGACAAGTCTCTTATTTAACAAAATTCATTTGGACTTAAATTATAATGCAAAACCGTACAGGATTAAAGAAAAAACAGAAAACAAAACTAACAAAGAACAAAAAAAAAGAAAGAGATAGAAGAACCCCCCCACTGGGCCACGGCCCAGCTGGCCTCTGGACCCACTAAGCCGATCCAGTCGGCCCAGCCACCGCCCGACCTAACCCTAGAACCGAAACCCCCACGCCCCTCGTTTCCCCACTTCCCCAACTCTCTCTCGCTCGATCCCCTCTCACTCCCTCTCGCCCCTGGATCGAGACGGCGCCCCTCCCCATCGCCCGCACGATCCACCCCCCCATTCCTCCGTCACCACACCAGCGCGCCTCTCCGTGGCCGCCTCGCCGTCCCCGTCCTTCCCCCGTTGCTGGATCGGGAAGGGGAACGACCCGCCCCGACTCCATCGGTCCGCCGACCGCGTCGCCCATCGTTCCTGGAGCACCATCACCGCCGCCGCTTCGACCTCGTCGGATCCACCACGCCGGCCTGCCTCCTCGCCTCCTCATCTCTCTCCTCAACGGAGCGCCTTCCCCGTCCGCCTCCTCGCCTCAACGCCGCGGTGCCGACGCCGTCGCCGGTGCTGCCTCGCCGGACGACACCGACCTCGTCGCCCCGCCGTCGGTCGGAACGCCGCCTCGACCATGCCTCCCCGCTGGACCGGCTCCGCCTTCCCCCCTTGACGGCCTGCCTCGTCTCCGACGCCGTCGTCCCCGTCCTCCTCCCCGAACGGCCTCCACGCGCCTCGACGCCTCCCTGCTCACCACCGCTGGTGAGGACCCGTTCGTCCTCCCCTTTCCCCCGCTCGTCGTCGCGGTCGCCACGCTCACCCCAACCCCACTCGCTGAACACCACCCAGCCACGCCAGCCGAGCTCTCTCGCCAGCGCCTCCGCCGTACCGCCGTCCGGTGCCTCATGAAGCCCGGCGAGCTCGCGTCGCCATCGTCGCGCCGTGAGCCCCCTTGGTCACGCGCCCTCCCTGCCTGATGTGAACCGCACCACTGGCTGCTCCCAGGCGAGCTCGCCGCTGCTGCCGTTGTTCGCCGACCAAGCGCGTAGCCGCTGGCCGCCGGCTCGCCTCCGCGCGTGCGCGTGCACCCGTGTGTGCTTGGCCTTGTGCCACTAACCACAGGGGCCCATGCCCCTGTATTTTTTTTCAAGGAAGCAAAAGAAAACAAAAATGAAATAAAAACGATAAAAACAATAGAAACAATATAATTTTTTAATTAAGATAATTAATCAACTTAATTGATCCGGTTAATTAATCTAATTAACCCTGTAATTAACTTTAACTACCTGTTTAGGTAAACAGCCTATGACAAGTAGGCGCCCCTGGAACGTTTAAAAAAGAAATTAATTAACTAAATAAAATGAAATAATAATTAATTAATCAATTAACTAAATTAATTAGCTTAATTAATTATGTTTAGTTAACCTAATTAACTATTGTTAATTAACTAAACAGTATGACATGCGGGACCCCCACGTCAGATTGACCCAGTCAACCGCATTGTTGACTGCTGACATCACACATACGTCATGCTGACGTCATCCCATACTATTCTGGATAATGTTGATTTAAATTAATTAAATAAACGCCAGAAAACGATTAAAACTTTAGAAAACCATAGGTAATAAACCGTTGTTCGGATGAAAATACTTTCTACATGAAAGTTGCTCAGAACGACGAGATGATTCCGGATACGCAACCCGTTCGTCCGCCACACCCCCCTAACCTATCAAACTCGCAACTTTCCCCCTCCAGCTCCTCTGCTCGAAAACACGAAACACCGGGGATACTTTCCCGGATGTTTCCCCCCTTCGTCGGTATCACCACCTACCGCGTTAGGGCACACCTAGCACAACGTATTGCCGCGTCTTGCTTGGTGTTACATTTGATTGCTCTGTTATTTATTATGTTCCCCCTCCGTTACTTTTTCGGTAGACCCCGAGACCGCTGCCGGTACCCCTGTGATCGACTACGGAGTTGACGACCCTCTCTCTTGCGAGCAACCAGGCAAGCCCCCCCTTTGATCACCAGATATCGCCTACTCTTCTCTATACTGCTTGCATTAGAGTAGTGTAGCATGTTACTGCTTTCAGTTATACCTATCCTGATGCATAGCCCGTCCTTGTTACTCTTTGTTGTTACCTTTACCGCAATCCTATATACTTAGTATAGGATGCTAGTACTTTCATCTGTGGCCCTACATTCTTGTCCGTCTGCCGTGCTATACTATCGGGCCGTGATCAATCGGGAGGTGATCACGGTATATACTTATACTTATACATGATACATGTGGTGACTAAAGTCGGGTCGGCTTGTGGAGCACCATGAGTGATTCACGGATTGGGGCTGAAAGGACCTTGGTCCCGACGGCCCTCTGGATGGATCTTTGTGGCGGGCGGCAGGCGCAGGTTGAGACCGCCTAGGAGAGGTGGGCCTGGCCTGTTTGGCGTTCGCGGATACTTAACACGCTTAACGAGATCTTGGTATTTGATCTGAGTTGGCTACGAGCTTATACGCACTAACCATCTACGCGGGAGTAGTTATGGGTATCCGGCGTCGTGGTATCACCAAGCACTTCAGACGTCGGCGACGAGCGGCGCGCGCCATTGGACTGAACGCTGCTAGGCTAGGTCTGCTTCGGCCGCCCTCGCAATGTGCAGTGTGCTCAGGGCGATGGGCCTGCACCCTGCGCGCTTAGGTTTAGACCGACGTCTTGGCCTCTCTGTTGTGCCTAGGTGGGGCTGCGATGTGTTGATCTTCCGCGGCGGGCATGATCCAGAAAGTGTGTCGGCCAAATGGGATCAAGCGTCTGGGTAAGATGGTGCACCCTGCAGGAAGTTAATCTATTCGAATAGCCGTGATCTTCGATAACAGGACGACTTGGAGTTGTACCTTGAGCTTATGACAACTAGAACCGGATACTTGATAAAACACACCCTTCCAAGTGCGGATACAACGGTGGTCGCTCTCTCGTGGATATGAGGAGGGATCGCGGGTAGGATTATTGCTATGTGATGTTACTTGGAGGACTTCATCGCCCTCTTCTACATGCTGCAAGACAGGTGACCAGAAGCGTAGTCTTCGCTAAGACTAGCTATCCCCCTCTTATTCTGGCATTCTGCAGTTCAGTCCACTGATATGGCCCTTTACACATATATCCATGCATATGTAGTGTGGCTCCTTGCTTGCGAGTACTTTGGATGAGTACTCACGGTTGCCTTGTTCCCCCTTTTCCCCCTACCTCTACTCGATTGCTGAAACCAGACGATGGAGCCCAGGGGCCAGACGCCACCGTCGATGACGACTACTACACTGGAGGTGCCTACTACTACGTGCAGCCCGCTGACGACGACTAGGAGTAGCTAGGAGGATCCCAGGCAGGAGGCCTGCGCCTCTTTCGATCTGTATCCCAGTTTGTGCTAGCCTTCTTAAGGCAAACTTGCTTAACTTATGTCTGTACTCAGATATTGTTGCTTCCGCTGACTCGTCTATGATCGAGCACTTGTATTCGAGCCCTCGAGGCCTCTGGCTTGTATTATGATGCTTGTATGACTTATTTTTATTTGTAGAGTTATGTTGTGATATCTTCCCGTGAGTCCCTGATCTTGATCGTACACATTTGCGTGCATGATTAGTGTACGATTAAATCGGGGGCGTCACATTGGCCAATGCTATGTGTCGGCCACTCGACCAGGTGGAGGCAGCCCCAGATCGGCCGTCTCCCCCACCGTCTGATCCTTGCAACAAAAATCCCTACGGGCAAGATTTGTTACATGTTGCAGCATCATTGAAGCATTTTCTCATGCGGTGTGTAGAAAATAGGAACAATGACATCGCTACATATTAAATATGTCAATGCAACAAAAAAGATGCGAAAAATCTTCATTAGTTGTAGTGAAGTTATCAAGGAAAAACATTCACATATATAGCCAATGCTCGCAGCAACAGAAGAAACACTTGCATCATGAATGCCGCATTCACAGCAGGCTTCCAAAACCTTCGCAACATATCGTTCGTATGTTTGCATCACAACTGTTCGCAACATGTAAAAATAACATATGGACATTTTTTTACAAAAGATCACTAACCACACGTCACCTTCCATGGATGGGAAATGCCCACCTCAACATGCCACAATGCATGAAAAATGATTACCATTCTTTTATGCAATTAATATCTAATAAACATTTTACAACCACACAATAATTTAAAAAATAAATTGTATATTTTTAAATTTCAGTTCCTGTATTATTAATATGAATATTAATGTTTATTACAACCATATCTATTGAAAATTATATTGCACCCAATTAGCAAAGAAAAAAGTATCATCTCGTATAACAAAATTGGTGATCCTCAATTTCTGTCAAAATGCAAACATGTCACCTCAAGATGCAACCATGCTTAGGAAAAGAGACACCTCAACATGCAACCATGCATAAAAAGGCATCTCAACATGCAAACATGAGTAGGAATATATTCAATAAATATTTTACAACTATAAAAGGGTATTGTGTAGGTCTTTTTTTTCTTCCGCAAACCATGATTAAGTGGCATGAGGCGCATCCCACTTAGTGTGTGAGTTGTCCATCCATGATCCAACGACCTAGGACTAATGTTTTGAGGTTTTCACCTAATACAATGCCACTATACAATACTCATATACAAAATAAATGGCATATGCATTTCCAGTTTTTGTTCTCAAATTATTAATCCAAATGTTAATGTACCATACAAAAAAATCTTATAGAACTATATTACAGCCGTTTCGTGCAGGGACACACATAGTATCATTTAGTATGAGATCATTTGTGGTCTACTACTCCACAGTGGACTAGTGAGTGGACGTGCTGCATGATCCATGGTGCACCAGGGCCATTATCCTTTCCACTAAGGGGCCTTTTTCTTGTTGGGTTGCTTAAATTGACTTTGTTGTTTTATTGCTCTGTCATCTTTGATATGTTGACACTGATTGCTTGGAATTTTATCAATTTAGCTTGACCACTGATGACCCACAAGTATAGGGGATCTATCGTAGTCCTTTCGATAAGTAAGAGTGTCGAACCCAACGACGAGCAGAAGGAAATGATAAGCGTTTTTCAGCAAGGTATTCTCTGCAAGTACTGAAATAAGTGGTAACATATAGTTTTGTGATAGGATAATTTGTAACGAGCAACAAGTAACAAAAGTAAATCAAGTGCAGCAAGGTGGCCCAATCCTTTTTGTAGCAAAGGACAAGCCTGGACAAACTCTTATATAAGGAAAAGCGCTCCCGAGGACACATGGGAATATCGTCAACCTAGTTTTCATCACGTTCATATGATTCACGTTCGGTACTTTAATAACTTGATATGTGGGTGGACTGGTGCTTGGGTGATGTTCTTACTTGAACAAGCATCCCACTTATGATTAACCTCTATTGCAAGCATCCGCAACTACAACAAAAGTATTAAGGTAAACCTAACCATAGCATGAAACATATGGATCCAAATCAGCCCCTTACAAAGCAACGCATAAACTAGGGTTTAAGCTTCTGTCACTCTAGCAACCCATCATCTACTTATTACTTCCCAATGCCTTCCTCTAGGCCCAAATAATGGTGAAGTGTTATGTAGTCGACGTTCAAATAACACCACTAGAGGCTAGACAACATACATCTCATCAAAATATCGAACGAATACCAAATTCACATGACTACTAATAGCGAGACTTCTCCCATGTCCTCAGGAACAAACGTAACTACTCACAAAGCATATTCATGTTCATAACAGAGGGGTATTAATATGCATATAGGATCTGAACATATGATCTTCCACCAAATAAACCAACTAGCATCAACTACAAGGAGTAATCAACACTACTAGCAACCTACTAGTACCAATCCCGGACTTGGAGACAAGAATTGGATACAAGAGATGAACTAGGGTTTTAAGAGGAGATGGTGCTGGTGAAGATGTTGATGGAGATTGCCCTCTCCCGATGAGAGGAGCGTTGGTGATGACGATGGCGATGATTTCCCCCTCCCAGAGGGAAGTTTCCCCGGTAGAACAGCTCTGCCGGAGCCCTAGATTGGTTCCGCCAAGGTTCCGCCTCGTGGCGGCGGAGTCTCGTCCCGAAAGGTTGCTTATGATTTTTTTCCTCATCGAAAGACCTTATATAGCAGAAGATGGGCATCGGAGAGCCAACAGGGGGCCCACGAGGTAGGGGGCGTGCCCTAGGGGGGTAGGCGCGCCCCCACCCTCGTGGACAGGTGGTGGGCCCCCTGGCCTTCATCTTTGGCGAGGATTTTTTATTATTTTTAGTTAGACGATTCGTGGAGTTTCAGGACTTTTGGAGTTGTGCAGAATAGGTCTCTAATATTTGCTATTTTTCCAGCCCAGAATTCCAGCTGTCGGCATTCTCCCTCCTTATGTCAATTAGGAAAGGAGAGATTACCAGACATGGAGGTAACATATGATGCCATAGAACGAGAGGGGTTTAGGTTGAACTGCCATTCTGATTTCGGGTGCATATGCACCTGATATGAACAGTAAAATCTAAAAAATTGAAAAACTTCATTCAAAAATTCGGTTATTTTTTTGCAACAAACATTGGTTAGTTCTCTACCTACTTGCACATTTTCTTGATGGAATGACATTCGTCGCGGTAAGAAAAACAGTGCTCCAAAATAATTTCGAAAATAGAGTTTATGGGACATCATTTTTTTGCCCAAAACATCACAAATGTTATTTAATTATGAAGCTTTCCATGTTGGTGAAACACTTACCAATTTTTGTCACATTAAAATTCCAAAAAAACAATTATTTTTGTTTTACTGTTCACCTGGACGCATGTGCACCTAGGAGCAGAAACTCCACGTCCAGTTCAGAGTCTATTTTTGGAAATCTTTTATAACAATTAATACAAACATAGACAAAGTCTACCACATGTACATGTTCGCATAGATCTACTGAAGATTCAAGTCAGATAGTTGAAATTAGCACATGCTGTCAAGGCATGAAAATGTGCGCGTAAGAGCATCTCTAGCAGACCCCGTATAAATGGTCAGACCCGTAAAATAACCGTTTTTTACATTTTCAGTTGAATAAACGGACCCAAACAAACCCCTTAAAATCATCCGACCCATAATTTTTTTTATAGGGCCCCGTGAACAGATGCCCGAGACCCATGTATCTTTAAGTTTCGAAGGCAATTTTGCCAGGCCCCGAATACCAATCAACGCTAGCAGTTGGGGAATTTCAGCTCCCGCCAACGCTTGAAGCTCGCCGCCTGCAGCGACCGCACCGCCGCCGCCCGTCCCGGCCGCGGCCGCCGCTAACGGTCGCCGCCCACGACCGCCGGCCTTTCATGCCCAACCGTCGCATGAAGCTAGCTATCTAGCTAGCTTCCCGTCTGCTCGAATTGCTAGCTAGCTACTCTTCGTCCGCTCGATTCAGAGCCAGCTAGCTAGTTGTCTGTCCGCTCGATTCAGAGCATGTGAGTCGGCCACGAACGCCTCGGCGGCGGCGGCTGCTGCTGCTGCAGTCGGCACTGCTGTTGGCCCCGGTCCGGTTGCGCTCGGTGGCGAGCATGAGGAGGCAGTCGCGGAGGCAGGACGCGCACACACCGAGTGGATGGAGGTCGAGATGGAAACGGCTTGAGGAAGAAGATGATATATTTAGAGATATTCTTTTTTACGGGTTGATTATACGGGTTCTATTCGGTCACAGCTAAAATCGGCCCTTATAATGTGTTTTTCTTGACCTGTAAAACACTTATACAGGTCGCAGTTTTAAGGGGTCTGCTAGAAATGCTCTAAGACGGGAGGGGTGGTAGAGGAGGAGCATGTCTATATATCCTGTTGTCAATCTCCTAGGGGTGTGTAGAAGACCAAAACTTCTACATTGGTCTAACTCAACAATCCTTTTCGGCGCTGAGGAACCCAATGCACACCTCGCCAACATACTACATGCACTGTTAGGCTGGCTCAATACTTTCATCTTTCCCATACTGTTAGGCTGGCCAAAAATGAAGGCGAACCGCTCTCCCAAAAAAAGTGGATCGACCTCCTCTGCCGCTCCCGCGGGCGACAGGGGAGGCCTCCCGCCGCCGGTTCCCGTCCCCCCTCTTCCTCCAGTCCCCTCCCCGCCACCCAAGCGCGCCGGCCAGCGAAGCCTGTCTGGCGTGGGCGGCGGCGGGACGCCTCTTCCCTTCGTCGTTTGGCTGGCACGGGACGGCCAGATCGATGGAAGGCGCTGGGCTAGCGTGGGGTACGGCAGCGTGGCAGCGGGCGCTCTTGGCGGCGGCGTGCGGTCGGCGCGACGACGCTATGGTGGCGTTCTCGCGGCGCGGTATGCGGCTGCGCCGCCATTGATGGGGCTCGTTGGTTTCGCTCTGGCGGCCAGCGAGGGCTGGATCCCGGGGCGGCGGCCCCGGACGGCGGAGGTTGGGTCGGTGGCTATGGTCTCGCGACAGGCGATGCAGCGGCCGCGGTGGTGGACAATCCATGCACAAAACTCTTGATGGAGGCCATTGGAACAGATCTGGGTGAAGACCTGCTTGCGGCTGCTGCCGAGGCCGGCGATGGCGGCACTTTTCGGTGTCGTTTCCTTGTTGAAGGCATCGCTGTTGAGAAGTTACAGGCCACTATCTACTACCTCCGGGGGAAACCCTAGATCAGTAGATCGGATGACGGCGGCATTATTGTGTCGTTTTCCTCCTGTGGCGTCATTCTTGGAGGTGTACACGGGCTCGAGGGACCAGTGGATGGAATAATTGGTGGAGCGGTGCTTCGTCCTGCACATTAATGGTGGCGTTTCTCGGCGGCGTGGCGCGGTGGAGACTCGGCGCCCGATGTGTGGTGAGGGACTCGCGCAGGAGGGTGCCGTTATCAGGCGCCGTGGTGGCGTCGATGGCAGAGAGGCCGGGCAAGGTGGTGCAGCAGTACACACTGAAGATGGATTGGTGGCAGGTGGCTGCGGCGTCCTCATACCCGGCAGGCGTCTTGGTTGAGGAGTGCGCCGGACTGGTAGGTGCCCCATACCCGGCAGGCGTCCGGGTTGGGACATCAGGTCTTAGATGTTTAGCTTTGGCTGCGATGTCTGTTTGGTATTATGCTCAGAGTATGAGCGCCCCTTCATCAATTGGATAGGAGTTAGCGATAGCTGTTGCATAAACGGTGGCTTTAGTCTTACTGTTGTATCACTTTGTAAGGTCTTATGAGAATAATTAATAAAGTGGCCGTATGCATCGCCCACATGCAGAGGACGGGGTCCTCCTCCTTTTCAAAAAAAAAAGATTTTGAAAATGCTCTAGAGTTCTAGACCCCCCTCCCTAAATTTCCTTTTGTTTCTTCAAAAATCCAAAAAAGCCTTTTCTAATATTCCATTTCAATTTCATCATTAAATAGAAACTATTTAGAATAATATATTATCGTATTGAAAATAAAATTTCAAAAGGGGTTCTTACTTTTGTTTTTCGCCTTTTTCTTTTTCATTTCCATTTTCCTTCTAATTTCCAATTTCATTTTTTCAGTTTAAATTCACAAACACTTTTCTGAAGCTAGGATAATTTTCCAAAATTTCTGTTTTTATTCGAGAACACTTTCTAAATTCATGAGCATTTTTTATTGCATGAACATTGTTTTAATTTCACGGGAAAAACCTATTCACAAAATTTTTTAATTTTCAAAAAACATTCCATATCATGAACATTTTAAAATTACCATTTTTTTCCAAATTCAAGAACATTTTTAGATTCCTAAACATTTTTTCAAATCCATTATTTTTTTTTAGATTTATGAACATTTTTTTTTCAAAATCATGAACATTCACCCTCTTCGTGTGAATATTCATGCATGACACGAATGGATTGTCAAAATCATGTACTCCCTCCGTTCCTAAATATTTGTCTTTCTAGAGATTTCAAATGGTCACCACATACAGATGTATATAGACATATTTTAGAGTGTAGATTCATTCATTTTGTTCCGTATGTAGTCACCATTTGAAATCTCTAGAAAGACAAATATTTAGGAACGGAGGGAGTAGTTTCTAAACACTGGAGCTCTCCTCTTCTAACTCACCCTCTTCGTGTCATGCATGAATGAGCCCACTAGGCCTTTCAGATTTATTCTACTTTCTCTATTCCAAAGTGTAAGTCTTTTTTAAAGATTCCATTATAGAAACTACATTTGGATGTATATAGATGTCTTTTAGAGTATAAGTTCACTCATTTTGCACCGTATGTATTCTATAGTGCAATCTTTTAAAGGACTTATCTATAATACCTAAATAGTTCATCCCCACTATCCTATTTCTCTTGACATGCAGCCTATCCACCTCATCACACATGCCACATCATCAATTATTTTATTTTTTCTTTCATACATATTTACCAGAATGATCCCACTTTGTTTTATGTTAACATCCAGCCCTTCGCCTTGGCCACAGCAACCATGTGCATGCATCGATCGTGGATTCAGTTACTAGCTTACACAACCGACCAAAGACTTTACTCCACGACGGAAGAGATTCCATTTATACGGCAGAAAAAAAGAACACCCATCGTTTCCCCTGGCGCGGTCAGGGCGCTTCTCCCGCACGACCGCCTGTCCAGCTTGCCTCCGCGGCTCTCCGGGCTCCTCTAGGGCTACGTTCCCATCGCTGGTGTTCTGCCCTGCGTCGTCGAGACAGCGGCCGCGATGCCCTGATCCTCCCTTCATGTATCTGTCTCTGTTCCAGATAGGTCCGCCACTGCTGGGGTCTAGGGGCGGCGATCCTTCCACATGACCACCAGCCGTCGGTCTGCCTGGCCTCAGATGCCTCACTTTGGTTGGGATGTGGGCCGGGCTGTGGTTCCATTGCTGGCCACTTAAACTGTTGAGGAAGACGCAACCTAATCGGCCTGTGCGCGTTGTTCCTCTGCCCAGGACCTCCTCGGGCATGCCTGCAGGTCCCCCTCGCCTCCGGCTACTTTCTGTCAATTGAGCCGCCTGTCAGGCCGTGGTTCTCGGCGCAAAAACAACCTCTCCTGTATATATGATGCCCTCCCATCGCTGAGCTCAACGTACCGGCCGCTGCTCTGGTGTTGCAATTTCTTCTTCCTGTTGCCGCTGTCTTCGTCTGTCAAGAGGTACATCTGGCCATTCTCATCTTCCTCGGAGTCCTACCAATCCCTGTTTTATCTTCCTGTTGTTGCTGGCATGGTTGGGGAAGCAATATGCGTTCCTCAACCAGTCCTTACTAACATTTATATGTTCTTCTATCATGTTACATTCTTGGTTTTCCATCATGATCTATGTGATTTTTGGTTGGTTCCTTTTCCTGTATCATTAGCCACTGTTCTACTTTAGAGTAGCAGTTCTGGGCCGCTCAAGGTACCCTTTGAACTGTCATTCATTTTTTATTCCAGTAGCTGTCTACATGTTATATACAAACCTCTGATTAATTCACATACATGTTTCTGGATTCTTTGAGCTACATATCCATGCATCAAGGCCTCGCCTCAGTTAACTAGCCCATTATTATTTGTGGATCAGATTAACTAGATTGGATTCCATTATTCTGCCTGGTCTGTGTTCCCTTGACTGCAGAATTGGCAGTTTGTTTTCTAATTAAATGGTTGGTCCTGTTTGGTGTGTCTTGGACGTGGTTGTCCCTTTGATGACCTATTATTCCTGCTAGACACTAACTTAATTTTAGCTTTTCTTCATTTACATTACATGCATATCTATTCTAATATACATCAATAACTTCAGATTCGGACATTTTGCTTGATGCAAGCAACTCCTTTTTATTTGAGGTCTTCTGCTTTTACCATTGTTGCAAATATGGAGGGTTTTCAATTTTTCTTTGGATATGTAGGTGTTTCAGGTAATCAGTCGAGATCAAGCATAGCATTTTTCTGTGTGGTCGTGCTGATTTGTACAACTTTTTACTAATTTGTACTACTAAGTGTACAACTTTGTACTAAAATTGTACTAATAAGTGTGCGTCAATTAATATGGGTCGGAGGTAGTAACACTTTTACACCCCGCCATATAAACAGGGAATGTTCTCAAAATTAACATCATAGGTGCATACAATTATATAGTGAGTTGACTCGATCAGACCAAGCAACTTCATTTGAGCACATATTTTGTAAATTGGATTTCGGTTAATTCTATCGTCAACGCAAGAAAAATAATTGTACCGTAACCCTGCCAATATTTTCTGTGCCTCTTCTTTCCTTCCTCAACGTGCAACTCTCGGATGAGCTGATTGGCATGCTAACGTCCCGCAGCAACGCGCGGGGAATCATCTAGTATTTAAGAACAAAGGGAGTAGAAATTATCAGAATATTTAATGCGCTTGATCAACATACTTGCAACATCATTGGTTGGTTATTGCTTATTTTCTGATCTTTGTGTTAACATTGGATTGTAGTGGCATTTTCTGCGAGGTGTACAGTATTCGCATTTGGCATTTGCAAAAGGCGCGTGCTAGGACCACCGTCGGATGCGTCCGTGGGACTTCGCATGCACGTGTCGCTTTCATCGTACTCCATACTAATCCTTTCTGGCCGTGGTGGTGCTCCCCACAACACGGCAACGCTCCCCGTCACCGGCTCTGGTTTTTTCTGCCTATAGCCTGTAAGTATGTGTTTATATCTCGATCGCATCTCATCATTTTTTTGTGCAGAAGTTCACTTGATTGCATTTTGTTGAGTGATGGAAAATGGGTTAAAAATTAAAAGCTCGATCTTATTTTTCAATTAAATGTATCAGCTATTGCAACAAAAAATATACCGACAAAATAAGTGAAAAACAATTCAATCTTTTATGGAATCACGGTTTGACTGTTGCAAAAAGAAAACCGCTAAACTGAAACTCGTTCAGCCGGCTGATCTTCTCGTGCGCGTTGACTGCCTCCATCATCATCCGATCTGTTTCGGATTAGACGTCTCGGTAGTGTTTTCGTGACCTAGCCCCATTCTTGCAACTGGACATCTGTTTCAAACGCAGATCGCAACAAACAGTATGTTGCAGATCTGGCGGACAACACCCGTCCCCCTCGCCACCTCTCCTGGGGTGAGAGGCTGGCCGAAGGTCCCCATCGGCAGTGGCAAAGTGGGTGTAGGACCAGCGTCGCATCAGCGGCTCAGCCTCATGCACGCAAAGGAAGCCACCCTTGCCCGCAAGGCCGTGCGGCCGCGACATCATTTTTCACTGCAATTTTGTATTGCAACATAATCCATGTTGCAAAACTCCTTCTGCAACATCACTTATGTTGCAAAAAGTGGTCGCGGCATCATTTTTCATTACGATTTCGTTTTTCAACACAAGCCATGCATGTTGTAAAAATCCATATGCAATATAATTCATGTTGCAAAAAAATTGAAGACAAAAATAAATAAATTTCTGTAACACAACATTTATTGCAAATGTTTCTGTAACATAAGCTATGTTGCAAACTATTCAACAACACTGTCTTTGTTGCAGTACTGAGGAGGAGGGCTGGATGCTGGATAGGGCCTGATCTAATGGCTACTAAGGCGACAGATCCTTCCGAAAGATCCATCGGTCCGACGCGTAGTACGACCTAGACTAAAACAACATTTTCTTTCCAAATATTTGTAGCAACAAAATAGACCAAAAAGCCATGTTTTTCAGGGGTAAATATTTTCTTTGCGGTAGATGCACGACCGACTTTGCAACAGAAGAAAAACAACGGACGACCTTGCAGCATCATGTATCTAGTGTTGCATCATTGTGTGTCCGTCTCACAACATGTAGTGTCGCGTCATCCTCCTTGCAACAACAAAGAAACAAGGTTGACTGGCATTGCAACATTGTCAGTTTGGTTCACATTGCAACATCGTTAGTCCGATTTGCATTGCAACAAAGAAACAAAGGGCGCCTTGCATTGCAGCGTCGTTAGTTCAACTGAACTTGAAGCATCGTGTCTTTGGCCTTGTAACGTCCACTGTC
This sequence comes from Aegilops longissima, assembly GCA_021605205.1. Lineage (NCBI taxonomy): Eukaryota > Viridiplantae > Streptophyta > Magnoliopsida > Poales > Poaceae > Aegilops > Aegilops longissima. The sequence continues at coordinate 556,590,490 of CM038678.1, forward strand.
TGGCAGCATGGCTTGCAACATTGGGGACGCTGCCACATCACTTGCTAGCAGCACCGGTGGCGCTCCCGCTACATCGGTTGCAACACTTGCTTGTAGCATGCCTCACTACACGGTGTTGCTCTCCCGTAGAATGACGCGAGCCTCGCAACATTGAATCTCGCATCGGCGGCGCTCTCGTAGCATGATAATACCCCCTAGCATCGTATTGCAGCACACATCGCATCATGTTGGTGCTCCCCACAGCCGCCTGACGAAGCTCCCATCACACCAGCTTGTGATACGCCTCAAAACATGACAGCGGCCCTTCGTATGGCGCCCCCTCAAAGCACTAGCTAGCACTAAGATGTGCACGCAACAATGACGTACTCCCTTCAATCCAGCTAGAAATATCCATTTGAGCAACAAGTAATGTGGATCGAATGGGGTAAAACAAATTAGCTAAAAAAGTACTCCCTTCATCCGGAAATACTTGTCGAAGAGATACATAAAAATGAATGTATCTAGAACTAAAATACATCTAGATACATCCATTTCTCCGACGAGTATTTCTGGACGGAGGGAGTAGATAAAAATGGCGTGGTAACAATGATGCCACTTGCAATCACACGGAGTGCTACTAGCTTCTTTCTTTTTAGTGGTAGTAGCTACTAGCTAGCTAGGGGTCCTATCACGTGAGGGGCTGAAAATTCTCAGCACAATGCTGATCAGCTGATGTGAACGCAAAGAGACAGGTGTCCCGTGTGAACGCTACGCAGCACAGCGCCCGCCCAAAGGAAATCGTGATGGGGCGATCAGACGGCGCAGCGCGCGGCTGATGCCTCGTTAAAATCAGTCGGATGTTTTCAAACGTTTTCCTTTGCAAAACCGGCGCATTCTACACAACAGAGACACACACTATATTCATAAAAAATTGCAGGGACGGTAATCTAATAGCACATGAAAATTTCCCCAAATTTAGCAGTCATTTTCTTCTGACGAGAGAGTGGAAAATTGCAAAATTCAGTTCCACGTACACCACGGCCACCACCAACTTTATTCAGGATGCTGCTACATGAACATAATGTAAAAAAAAGCGAGAAAGCAAGGGCGTCCATATACGGGGCCAAAGCATCCAAGCATCCACATCCTTTCGGGAACCGCACGCGACCCTGCTCTGCTATCCGTAGTTGAGCCGGAATATGTCATTCTGCACGAAGAAGCTTCCCTGCTCGTTGGGCACCAGCTGAAACATCTGGGCAACACAGACCAGATCAACATCAAACTCCCATCCCAGAACGGAAAAGGAGGGTGACTGAGAAGAGATGGGTTTCTTACCTGGCTGAACCTGAGCTGGTGCTCCTCGCCGGCGAGCTGGAGGTTACCGCTGACGAACACGAGGATGCCGCCGGGGAAGGAGGGCGTGGGCTGGCAGTCGATGGTGCAGATGGAGTGCCGGCATTGCTCGAAGGGCAGCTGGGCCAGCTTCAGGCCGATCTCCGCGGCGCCGGCGACGCGGTGGCCCTCGAAGGACAGGACGGAGGTGCCGCCGTAGAGCGTGGCGAGCGCGCCGCGGTTGGCGTCGAACGTCTGGTAATAGTACTCCACGAAGGCTCTGCCCACCACGTCGCACTCGCTCCCCGCTCCCCCGTCGCCCTCCTTCCCCTGCCCGTCCATGCGCTCCGTGTTGTGTAGATCGGCGCGGCTCGATCTCTCGTGCTCTGGGCTGCCGAGCACGACCACTCCGCGCAGCTATTTGTAGGCGCGGCGCCGTATGGGGTGAACCATTTTGTGCAGTCGGAATGAAAAACTCCTGCTTCGCTTTGCCTTTATCCCGATCGCGTAGATCGCACGCCCACTCCCAGTGCGTGGAGGCCATGTCGTTAACTGAATGTCGCACGCCCACTCACATAAGGAATCAGCTTTGTGTGTTAACTGTTTTTCCCTTTCTCTAGACTAGATAGCTTAACTTTTTTTTTTCAGTCGAGTCTATGTGAAAAGTACTGATTCCCAATAGTCCATGAGTTTTCCCAGTCACTCGATCAGGTTGAGCTCGAGAAGACATATGGTACGCTAGCTGGATTTACCCGGCCGGTGCTTGCTTTCGGTGAGTGAAATGTGACCTTATGTCATCCTTGCGTGGCCGCAGACACTTTCGGCGACCGAACCAAATGGGATAGCACATGTGAGTTTTTTTTGTCGGGAATGCACATGTGCAGTTGTGCACCTACGGGCATGCCTAGCGCGAGCAGCCCAAGTCCGCGTCGATGCGTGAGTGTAAAAAATGTTCGCGAATTTCATAAATTGTTCACGAATTCAAACATGGGGGGATTGACAAATCATCGGTTATCCCGCGCAAATACTATGCATCGCTCCTTGCGAGCGATACGATAGCAATTGCTCACGCGAGGTACGACCTGGGCCGAGGGCAGGTAAGCAACGAGGCGGGATGGTTTCCACCGGTTTTGGAAGCTTCCATCATTCGGTTTTGGCAAGCTTCTAGCCGTTTTTCCCTTTCACTATTTCCTTGTTGGTTTTCTGTTCGTTTTTCTTCTTCCTATTTTGTATTTGTTGGTTTTGTGAAATTCGTGTACGTATTTCAAAATTTTAAACTTTTTTAAAATTTGTGATTTTAAATTCACGGATATTTTGTAAATTCATGAACGATTGTGAACTGGTACATTTTTTGATTTCACGAACAATTTTCAAAATTCACTAATTTTATTTAAATTTCACAAACAACTTTTGAAATTGCCGAATATATTTTGAATTAGTTGTCATTTTCGAATTCATGACTTTCATGAACATTTATTGAATTCATGATTTTTTTTAAATTCATGAAATTTATTTAATTCATGCTCTTAAAATACATTGTTGATGTACATCACTAGGAGGTCGTCATGAGGGGCCAGAGGAGCGCCTGGGTGGAGGTCCCCAATCTTCCACGTGGTTGGTTGATCGATGAAGCCAAACCCCTGGCCGCGTCACCTGGACATGCTGGGCATCCTCCACTCTATCACCTCTCCGTCCCCATGGCTCTGTATGATCCTAAAAACTCTAGTCATATTTATTGAGAAATATTTACGCCACCGCATGTACACATTCTGAGGTGATCCAATTTGGAGATCTTTTTCGTTACTCCCATGAAGAGCGAAAATTGCTTCTGGAGCTATCTTCATCAACCTTGCAGTTGTGTCGGTTGTTAAACCCTAGTCATACTATCTAAAAAGCATATTGAAGTGCTACTTTTGTTGGTTGTTAAGCCTATTATAGTTAATAAGCTTTTTCATTTTGATATATGTGGGTTTACTAGTGTGATTATTCTGCATGAAGCTATTACTGACAGTAGGCCAATTCTTATAACACGGTGACAATGAGAGAGACTATGGTTTACCATCAAGGTTTGCTCGACCCTTTGGCTCATAGCACATCACTGTGCAATCACATATGACTTCAAAATATTTTACTTCTTGTTGGTTGTCCTTATGTTAGATATTTAGATCCATACTCCGACCCTTTTTTCATATGGGACAATGAGATGTTCAAAGAAATGTTTCAAACAAAACCTAGAAAGATCATTAGGATAAAGAGACTAGCCACAAAAAACAACAAACTTTTTGATTTCACAACGAAGAAGGCAACAATCAACTATAAGATGCGAAAATCCATTTCTGCACCCTAGCTCATCTCCACCCGCGCCGATGAAAAAAAATCAAAACCAATACTAGAAAAATTCAAAAAATTCCAAATAAAATTGTGTGGTAGACAATTTGATGCGTGAGGCCCGCTCCAAATTTCAATTCATTTAGACATATGAGCTGATCTCAGCAAAAAAAGACAAATTAGGGGTCTGTAAAAATGTTTACTATTCATGTACTGTTTTGGCCTGATTTGTCTTTTTTGCTGAGAGCTGCTCATATGTCCAAATGACTTGAAATTTGATGCGGGCCTCACGCATCAAATTGTCTACCACACAGATTTTATTTGGATTTTTTAAAATTTGTTTTGAATTTTTTACGATTTTTTTTCTAACTGGATGCAGATGAGCCTGGTCACCAAAACGCCCTACTCAGATGACCAAAACACCCTATAAGATGGCACTAATTTGCTTACCTTGTTTTCTTTTCCTATGCACAATATATATTTAATATTTAAAAAGAAAAATCTGTATATTTTCCATTTTCAATGCTTTCCAATACAGTTCACTGATGATTACTTCGCAAATCACATGTATGTTCATGAGGCAAGGAAGATATCCATACAACACACATTTATAATATTGCGGTCTTCCTCAAGAGGGCCAAGAGCGGACGGTCGATCCTTCACATGCTTGGGACTTGCGTCGTGCTGACCTTCAACATCCAGCAAGGCACAGTATGAGCCTTCCGCTTCTACAACTTGTCGAATGAGCTTCGTTTGTATGTTCACGGTCTATGATGCGACATTTGAAAGGTTCTAGATGCCGAATGTGAAGTGATACTTGTTTACTTTGGTGCTTGTATATCTTGGTACTAGTTCATATGGTGCTACTGTGATGCCAATTATGTAATGATGGTTGAACATATGTTGGATATGAAATATGTTGTCTTTCAATGTTCAAATTCAGATTCTTGGCCAATTTGGTTATTATAGAGATTAATTAAGGAAAAACAAACATATGATCCTGATCATTACATTGGACATGGTTCAGAACAACAAAATGTGCGGAATGATCGCCTACCACACACAAACAATTGTGCCATAGGCAGCATGAGCAATGGAAAACGAACACACACCTTTTCCACCTTAACAGACAAACCGTGTGTGATATATGCCACCAACACACACATTTCCTCGTTATCTTTTTTTATGGGAAAACTTTCAATTATGTTTCCTCGTAATCAACTGTGTGCCATTAATCCCTGCCTCAAACATGAACATGCCTTTCGCATCGTGTGATATCGGAACTAACAAATGCTGGAATTTTGTCTATTTTGGGCCTAGCCCAATACCAGTTTCAGAAATTCTTAATAAATCCTAGAGGCCCACGCAGCCCGTTCGTGCAAGGCAAGAGGTGGAACAAAAGTTTAGTCCCACATTGCTAGTTTAGAGGGAGTTGGACCTCTTTATAAGGGAGGTTCTTTCCCCACATGTATGAGCATGAGAACAAGAGGGACATCCACGCGCGCTCCTCCTCCGCCGCCCGCCGCGCCGCAGGAATGAGCCGAGTCGATGTCTAAATTTTTGCCACGCATGACGGGTGTACGAAAGGTCACGTGGGAGTTGAAACATTTTCTGTAGTGGACACTGAATTCGAACGGCGCGCCTCTTTGGCCGCTGCCTGTTTGCTTTGTCTCCCTTCATTGCTTCACCTCCCACCGCAGCCTGTTCGCGTCCTTCTCCTGTGCCTATATAAGAGAGGTCGCTCCTCTCCAGAGAGACACACCAGAAGATCCTCTTCCTCTCGCCACAAAGTTCCTGAGCACTGCGCTGCTGCTACAATCTTCCCCATCCCGGCTTGCGGCGTGCACCGCAGTCGGAGACAATGAGGCCTCTGAACCGCACCTTTTGAGTCCTATACGGAGAAGGGTGATAAGGTTTTTGGGGAGCGCTTCGCGCGACTACTGACTTCTTCATCACGGACTCCGATGACTACTTCCCCAACGACGACTTCTTCCCCGACGTCGACAACCTCATCGACGACATGGCTAGAGAGGATGTCGACCCCAAGTCCAGTGCTTCTGCTGCTGATGTCCCGTACGTGTTCTTGCTCTTTCTGTTAGATGGTCTGCCACAGTTCTTTGCTCTTGTTTCTTCCCTACATATGATAGGTACTACTTCATATATGCAACTTCATCTAGTGTCTGTTCTAGATGTGATTAGTTCAAGTTCATATATGCAGATGCTATTTACCTTCACTCTGTCAGATTGCATGACTTACTTTATCTATGCTATATTAGTCATGCTTTATCTAGTATTTCCATTAGCAAAATTATTTGGTAAATTGCTCATATTTCCAACAATCCAAAAACCTTATTATAGGCAATTTACCCCAAGTGGTTTTGCTGCTTCCATGAGACCTCCTATGTTTGAGGGTATCCACTATAAGAGGTGGCGTGTGAGAGCAGTCTTATGGTTTCAAACCATGAGTTGCTATGACGCCACTCTTGGCAAACCTGAAGGGGAGCTTGATGCTCAACAGGCACAAGCTTTTCAAAAAATGGATACTCTGTTTAAGGTTGCTCTCTTGAGTGTTCTTGGTGAGAACATAATTGATGCTTATGCGTCAATTGATAATGTAAAAGATATGTGGGATGCACTCGAGGCCAAGTTTGGGGTCTCGGATGCTGGCACTGAGCTATACATCATGGAGCAATTCTATGATTACAGGATGACTGAAGAGCGCTCCGTGGTTGAGCAAGCTCATGAGATACAGTCATTTGCTAGAGAACTTGAGCACTTCAACTGTATGCTACCGGACAAGTTTGTTGCCGGAGGTATAATCACTAAGCTTCCTCCTTCGTGGAGGAACTTTGCTACCTTACTGAAGCATAAGAGATAGGAGTTTTCTGTTTCGGATCTCATTGGTACTCTTGATGTGGAAGAAAAGGCGAGAGCAAAGGACACACGTGCTCGAGGTATTGAGGGAGGATCTAGTGCCAATCTGTTACAGAAGAAGAACTTCCAATCCCACAAGTTCAAGAACAAGGGCAAGTTTGATGGTAAAGCAAAGTTTGATGGGAAGAACAAGGCTGTGCAACACATGAACTTCAAGAAGAAGAATGACAAGAAGAAAGGTGCTTGTCATGTGTGTGGGTATCCTGATCATTGGGCTCCTAGTTGCCCTAATCGCTATGACAAGCGTCACCCTGGGAAAGGCGGCAAGACCGCTAATGTTGTCATTGGAGATGCTGACATGAAGGATGCTGGGTATGGTATATTCCCCACTATTCTTTCAGTATGTCATTCTCCTGATTGGTTGATTGACACGGGTGCTAATGTGCATGTATGCGGTGATATTTCCATGTTTTCGTCTTATCGGACCATTGGGGACTTCAACCGTGCGATGGGCAACGGTTCAAGTGCTTCGCTCGTGGTGTTGGCACAATCGATCTGAAGTTTACTTGGGAAGATCGTGCATTATGTCCCTCCACAATAAAAATCTTGTTAGCGGATCTCTTCTGTACAGATGGCTACAAGTTTGTCTTTGAGTCGAATAAATTTGTAATATCCAAGTATGGAACCTTTGTTGGTAAAGGCTATGAGTTAGGAGGCCTGTTTCGCTTATCCTTATCGACGCTTGCAATAAAGTTGTTAATCATATTTGCAACAACGAAGGAATCAAATGTGTGGCATTCACGTCTTTGTCATGTTAACTTCGTTGCATGTCGCGACTAGCGGTTAAACTTAATCCCTAGTTTCACCACCGCAAAGGGATCCAAGTGTCAAGTGTGTGCAAGCTAAGCAACCCCGTAAGTCTCATGTGACTACAGAAACGAGAAATCTTGCACCACTAGAACTCATATATTCAGATCTATGTGAAATGAATGGTGTTTTGAAAAAAGGTGGAAACAAATATTTCATGACGTTAATTGACGACTCCACTAGATACCGCCGTGTATCTTCTCGAAATCTAAGGATGAGGCTTTGAACTTTTCAAGATCTATAAAGCTGAAGTGGAAAACCAACTTGATCAATAAATCAAGAGGCTTAGGTCCGACCGTGGTGGAGAGTATTTTTCCAATGAATTTGATGCTTTTTAAAGTGAACATGGTATAATCCATGAGAGGACGCCTCCTATTCACCTCAGTCAAATGGGGTGGCCGAAAAAAAGAACCGTACTCTAACAGATTTGGTTAACGCCATGTTAGACACATCAGGTCTCTCCAAGGCATGGTGGGGGGAGGCGATATTGACTGCATGTCATGTCCTAAACCGAGTTCCCACAAAGAACAAAGAGATAACTCCATTCGAGGAATGAGAGAAGAAAAGGTTAAAACTCTCTTATCTACGAACATGGGTTTGTTTGGCGAAAGTCAATATTCCAATTCCAAAGAAGCGGAAGCTTGGACCAAAGACTGTGGATTGTGTTTTCCTGGGATATGCTTTTCATAGCATTGGCTATAGATTCTTGGTTGTAAAATCTGAGGTACCTGACATGCATGTCGGTACGATCATGGAGTCAAATGATGCGACTTTCTTTGAAGATATCTTTCCCATGAAGGATATGGCTACCTCATTGCTACCTCTTGAGCTTGCGTTGGATTTCCCCGAAGAGGAGAGGATAATGCAGCAGAGTAGCGTAAGTATTTCTCTCAGTTTTTGAGAACCAAGGTATCAATCCAGTAGGAGGCCACGCGCAAGTCCCTCGTACCTACACAAAAATAATAGCTCAATGCAACCAACGCGATTAGGGGTTGTCAATCCCTTCACGGTCACTTACGGGAGTGAGATCTGATAGATAATATTTTTGGTATTTTTGATATAAAGATGCAAAGTAAAAATAAAAAGGTAAAGTAAAAGCAAAGCAATAATAAAGTGATGGAAGATTGATATGATGAGAATAGACCTGGGGGGCATAGGTTTCACTAGTGACTTCTCTCAAGAGAATAAGTATTCTACGGTAGGTGAACAAATTACTGTTGAGCAATTGACAGAATTGAGCATAGTTATGCGAGTATCTAGGTATGATCATGTATATAGGCATCACGTCCGAGACAAGTAGACCGACTCCTGCCTGCATCTACTACTATTACTCCACTCATCGACCGCTATCCAGCATGCATCTAGAGTATTAAGTTCAAGAAAACAGAGTAACGCCTTAAGCAAGATGACATGATGTAGAGGGATAGATTCATGCAATATGATAAAAACCCCATCTTGTTATCCTTGATGGCAACAATACAATACGTGCCTTGCTGCCCCTTCTGTCACTGGGAAAGGACACCGCAAGATTGAACCCAAAGCTAAGCACTTCTCCCACTGCAAGAAAAACCAATCTAGCTGGCCAAACTAAACTGACAATTCGAAGAGACTTGCAAAGATAACCAATCATACATAAAAGAATTCAGATAAGATTCAAATATTGTTCATAGATAATCTTGATCATAAACCCACAATTCATCGATCTCAACAAACACACCGCAAAAAGAAGATTACATCGAATAGATCTCCACGAGAGAGGGGGAGAACATTGTATTGAGATCCAAAAAGAAAGAAGAAGCCATCTAGCTACTAGCTATGGACCCGAAGGTCTGAAGTAAACTACTCACACTTCATCGAAGAGGCTATGGTGTTGAGTAGAAGCCCTCCGTGGTGGATTCCCCTTCCGGCGAAGCTCCGGAACAGGCCCCAAGATGGGATCTCGTGGATACAGAAAGTTGCGGCGGTGGTATTAGGTTTTGGCTCCGATGTCGATCGCTTGGGGGTGCGTGGTATATATAGGAGGAAGAAGTACGCCGGTGGAGCTCCGAGGGGCCCATGAGGTAGGGGGCGTGACCTAGGTGGGGGGGGCCCACCTCGTGGCTTTCTTGACGGAGGGTCCAAGTCTCCTGGTCTTATCTGATGAGAAAATCACGCTCCGAAGGTTTCATTCCGTTTGGACTCCGTTTGATATTCCGCTTCTTCAAACACCAAATAGGCAAAAAACAGCAATCTGGGCTGGGCCTCCGGTTAATAGGTTAGTCCCAAAAGTAATATAAAAGTGGAAAATAAAGCCCAATATAGTCCAAAACAATAGATAAAGTAGCATGGAGCAATCAAAAATTATAGATACGTTGGAGACGTATCAGGCATCCCCAAACTTAATTCATGCTCGTCCTAGAGTAGGTAAATGATAAAAAGAGAATTTTTGATGCGGAGTGATACTTGGCATAATTTCAATGTAATTCTTCTTAATTGTGGTATGAATATTCAGATTCGAAAGATTCAAGACAAAAGTTCACATTGACATAAAAATAATAATACTTCAAGCATACTAACAAAGCAATCATGTCTTCTCAAAATAACATGGCCAAAGAAAGTTATCCCTACAAAATCATATAGTCTGGCTATGCTCCATCTTCCCCACACAAAATATTTAAATCATGCACAACCCTGATGACAAGCCAAGCAATTATTTCATACTTATGACATTCTCAAAACTTTTTCAATCTTCACGCAATACATGAGCGTGAGCCATGGATATAGCACTATATGTGGAATAGAATGATGGTCGCGGAGAAGACAAAAAGAGGGAAGATAGTTTCACATCAACTAGGCGTATCAATGGGCTATGGAGATGCCCATCAATAGATATCAATGTGAGTGAGTAGGGATTGCCATGCAACGGATGCACTAGAGCTATAAGTATACGAAAGCTCAACAAAAGAAACTAAGTGGGTGTGCATCCAACTCGCTTGCTCACGAAGACCTAGGGCATTTTGAGGAAGCCCATCATTGGAATATACAAGCCAAGTTCTATAATGAAAAATTCCCACTAGTATATGAAAGTGACAAAATGAGAGACTCTCTATCATGAAGATCTTGGTGCTACTTTAAAGCACAACTTTGGTAAAAGGATAGTAACATTGTCCCTTCTCTCTTTTTCTCTCATTTTTTTAATTTTTTATTTGGGCCTTTTCTCTTTTTTTTATGGCCTCTTTTTTTTCGTCCGGAGTCTCATCCCGACTTGCCGGGGAATCATAGTCTCCATCATCCTTTCCTCACTTGGGACAATGCTCTAAAAATGATGATCATCACACTTCTATTTTCTTACAACTCAACAATTACAACTCGATACTACGAACAAATATGACTCTATATGAATGCCTCCGGCGGTGTACCGGGATATGCAATAAATCAAGAGTGACATGTATGAAAGAATTATGAACGGAACGGTGGAAAGTTGCATGGCAATATATCTCGGAATGGCTATGAAAATGCCATGATAGGTAGGTATGGTGGCTGTTTTGAGGAAGGTATATGGTGGGTGTATGATACCGGCGAAAAGTGCGCGGTATTAGAGAGGCTAGCAATGGTGGAAGGATGGGAAAAGTGTGTATAATCCATGGACTCAACATTAGTCATAAAGAACTCATATACTTATTGCAAAAATCTAGAAGTTATGAAAGCAAAGTATTACGCGCATGCTCCTAGGGGGATAGATTGGTAGGAAAAGACCATCCCTCGTCCCCGACCACCACTCATAAGGAATACACTCAATAAATAAATCATGCTCCGACTTCATCACATAACGGTTCACCATATGTGCATGCTACGGGAATCACAAACCTTAACACAAGTATTTCTCAAATTCACAACTACTCAACTAGCATGACTCTAATATCACCATCTTGATATCTCAAAACAATTATCAAGCATCAAACTTTTCTTAGTATTCAACGCACTCAAAAGGAAGTATTACAAATCTTGAATACCAAGCATATTATTATTATTAAGCAAATTACCATGCTATTTAAGACTCTCAAAATAATCTAAGTGAAGCATGAGAGATCAATAGTTTCTATAAAACAAATCCACCACTGTGCTCTAAAAGATATAAGTGAAGCACTAGAGCAAAACTATCAAGCTCAAAAGATATAAGTGAAGCACTATGAGCAAAACTATCAAGCTCAAAAGATATAAGTGAAGCACTATGAGCATTCTAACAAATTCCAATTCATGTATGGCTCTCTAAAAAGGTATGTACAACAAGGATGATTGTGGTAAACTAAAAAGCAAAGACTCAAATCATACAAGACGCTCCAAGCAAAACACATATCATGTGGTGAATAAAAATATAGCTCCAAGTAAAGTTACCGATGGAAGTAGAAGAAAGAGGGGATGACTTCCGGGGCATCCCCAAGCTTTGACTTTTTGGTGTCCTCGGATTATCTTGGGGGTGCCATGGGCATCCCCAAGCTTAGGCTCTTTCCACTCCTTGTTCCATAATCCATCAAAAAATTTCACCCAAAACTTGAAAACTTCACAACACAAAACTCAACAGAAATCTCGTGAGCTCCGTTAGCGAAAGAAAACAAAAGACCACTTTAAGGTACTGTAATGAACTCATTCTTTAATTATATTAGTGTTAAACCTAATGTTTTCCAACTTCTCTATGGTTTATAAACTATTTTACTAGCCATAGATTCATCATAATAAGCTATTACCTCCGTGAAGGAGGCTATCAAGAAAGGGGGGATCGAGAATCCCTCCCTCCAAGGGGAGAGGAGGACCGCTTCTGAAGATCCGGAGACCAAAGCCTCAAGCGGGGAAGAAATCTTCACCAGAGGGTCTGCGGCGGAGATGCCCCGCCGCACTATTTCCCAAGGAGATCAGCCTCCAATGAGCCGTAAGTAAAGGGGGGCGGTTTTTTTCAAAAGAGAGACATCCCTGTTTTATTTCTCAAGGTAACCGAAAGTTTACCTCAGAGTTCGGATCTCAGCCCTTCACAGCAGAGCTTCGTCTTCGAGGATCTTGGTCCGAGATGATGGAGAGCGAACGCTTCCGCCCGCATCAAGTAGGTTATGCGAGGTGGACGACCCGAGGTGTCGCCGCGAGGGCGTCTCCGAATCCGCGGGCCCGTAAGGCAGCCGATGTCCCCTCAAAGCCCTCCGTGCGGCCTTGAAAAAGGCCACGGACGAGTCCGGCACCAACGGGTGTACGGTCGGAGGAGCTGAAGGATCTGCTCGGCGAAGTCAATCTCGGAAGATCACCGTGCGTTAATGGGTACAGTGATTGAAAGGATTTCATCCGCTGAGAGCGGATTGCATGAAGCCGTCGTAAGTTTATCGACGGGTTTTGAGGTACGCAAAATGATGTACCTTCCGACGCTTTTGCATATAAAATGCGCCTGTATAGATAGTAGCCCCGAGACTTGGTGCGGTGTCAAAAATGACGGTGCGCCGAGGATCATAACCCTGTATAATATGCGCTCTTCCTATGTAGGTGGCGGCGTCCGGTGGCTAGCCGGTTGATGAATTTGCCGAATCAAGCGGCAACTTGACGTGGCGGATGCGGACATCACGCTTGTTAATAAGCGGCTTGACGAGTCACAAGGTATGCAACTTCTCGCGGACACCTAGTAAGGGAGCTTGACGCCCATGCCTTACAACATGTATGCTTAATGCAGATGGTGCCGCTGCTATGGAGAACCTTGGTGAGCTCGCCGAGCCAAGGAGCAAGCCAGAAAAAGTGATGCGGCTGCCTTGAAGGCGGCCGTAGAGCTAAAAGCCGAACATGCTGCTCACTGCCAAAGCAAGAAAGAAATGGACGAGATGGCCGTGAAATTGAAGGATGCTATTGACTGTTGCGAGCTTCTTGAAAAAGAAGATCGAGCGAAACAAGAGGACCTGAAAAAGGTCGCCACCGAGGCCAAGGATACTCGCTCTGCGATGAGAGCTATGAAGGAGGAGCTACGTCAGGCCGGAGATATTGCGGCTGGGAAGCCCTTTCTGATGCGGAGGAAATTCACGGATCCTAAGTACGCTCAATTGGACCAGCTGTGGGTGCGGAGGATGCTTATCTGACTTGGCGGCGAAAAGCCGCAGACGCGCCAAACACTTCCGAGGTCAAAAGGATCACGGAATGGAAGAGCTTTTTTGGTCGCAGTTCCATAGTCCGGAGCGTCCACTTTCATTAACCGATCGTTTGGCCGAATGGGCTGAGCTGAATAGGTTGTCCGGACTTGCCATGAAGGTTGTCGTGACTCATTTGTGGCTTGGTGCAACAGTTCCTTGGTGCGGTGCCGCATATTGATGCAATGAAGCGGTCAGCATGCATAGAGGGTGCGCGGATGGCTCTTGCCCGTGTCAAGACATACTGGGCGGAGATGAAGGCCACCGACGTTGCATCCCAAGATTCGGACAGAAGTCGAGTACCTGCCGAGCACTATTTTGAGGAAGTCTTGCAGGGCGCTCGTTTAATAGAGACGCAGCGCTCGAAAGATATTATGTTTTAATGACATGTATGATTTGTGAAAACAATGTTTCAATATAATATAAGAGCTTTTTATACTTGTGCGTTCAAGTATTAAAACACCTCATGTGCGGCCGTTGATGTATATGTGTATATAACCTGAAAGATGGCAGTCTTTGGCTTCAGCCCCCACGCACATAGTGCGGGGGTGTTTGCAAAAAGGTGCATTTTCACACTTAATACAACGTCTTGGTCCTGTAAAGGAGGTGATAGCGTAGCAAACTAGTCAACCGGACTATAATGCTTTATCACTTTCACTTAGCCATAGGAGTTCGATGGTGGGGCTACTATATAGCCCCTAGGGGCACCGCGCTCTCCCGAATTCGGGGCGCGTATGTGCCTGACCGGGAAACGGTCCTTCGTTAATGCGGGGGAATTCTAAACATTCCGGTGGGTCATCGAGTGGTTTGACCAGTCTCACGCTATATCATGACGATCGCCGGCTTTCTCTCGAGGTGCTCACCGGCCGAACCGGGCACAATCGCAGAGTTCTCCACGGTGCCGCGTTAGCCGATAGAATGGAACGTAAGGCAGCAAAACACGAGGGCCGGCAAACCCAACATTTGACCAGGGATGTATCAACAAGAGACAGAAAAAAAGGCTTACGCAGGTCTTAATCTGAAAAGAATCCTTGCAACGGGTCCCTCTCGCACGCTCTGCGCTGTGTCTCCGTTGTGCCGTATCCTAGACGGGTGTAGCACGGTGTTCATCTGTAAAAGAGAAGAACTTAGTTGAAAAGAAAAAAAAGATCGTGCGAAAAAAGTACTTTATATTAAATAAACAGAGTACGGTTCGAAAAGTGAATAAAATTGAGCTTTATTGTCTCTTGTTGTACGTGCGTGCATCCCCTTGCACGGGGGTATGCCACTAGTAGGTGTTTATATGTTTACGCCGGACTCGTCTAGCCATGTCCGGGGTTCGAATAACCTATTCAGGTGCTTTGATTAGCGGAGCCGAATTAGTGTGGGGCTGTCAAGGCAGTCTCACGTTCTTCCGTGCTCGAGTAACACTTGATACTCCCTTCTAATGAGATGGTGCCGCGTGGACCGGGCATTTTAAGTGTAAGAGATGCATAATGCGGTATTGCGTTAAAGCGGGCGAAAGATTCACGTCCCAGTAGTGCTTGATAGCTACTTTCGAATGGGGCGATGTGGAAGGTTAACTTTTCGCGGAAGTTGTTGGATGACCCAAAACAACTTCTAGCGAGGGAGCCCGCATAATGGGCATATAGGCCTGGCATTACCCCTTTGAAGGAGGTGTTGCTATGGCGAATTTTGGTTGGGTCTATCCCCATTTTGCGGATTGTGTCCTGATATAGCAGGTTTAGATCGCTACCTCCGTCCATTAGGACCTGTGTAAATTGGAGTCCGTCGATTATAGGATCTAATATCAAGGCAGTCCATCCTGCATTTCGGATACTTCCGGAATAGTCCTGATGATCGAAGGTGATTGGTTTTGACAACCATCGTTGGGACTCTGCTGGGATAGACCGTGCGGCGCGTGTTTCTATGGGCGCCGCTCTGTTTTTCCCTTTTGTCACTTGAAGTGAGTTCACTGTTTTGACTTTTTGTGGGAAATTCTTTTGTTTTCCGGTGCTCTGCTTGTGGGGTTCGTCATCGTCCTCGCTTGGTGTGTCGAGCCCCTTGTGTTCAGCATTGAGTTTGCCGGACTGCTTGAAGACCCAACAATTTCTGTGGGTATGGTTTGCAGGCTTCCCGGGAGTACTGTGGATTTGGCATATTTTGTCTAAGATTTTGTTTAGGTTGGATAGCTCGTCGCTGTTGTCCTTGAGGGGCAGTTTTTTATGATTCTGCTGGGAGCTTCTGAATCCGGCGTTGACTGTCGTGTTCTTCGGGCTGTTTCCCTTTGTCCGGCGTTGGTCCTTGCTACGTCGTGGTTTTCCATTTCCATCCCTGACTTCGGATGTACTTGGTTCGCTGGTACTGCATCTTGCCAGCCAACTATTCTCTCCCGCGCAAAAGCGGGTCATGAGGCTTGTTAATGCAGCCATTGTTCTCGGCTTCTCCTGGCCGAGGTGTCTGGCGAGCCATTCGTCTCGGATGTTGTGTTTTAAAGCTGCTAAGGCTTCGGCGTCCGGACAGTCGACTATTTGGTTCTTTTTGATGAGGAACCTGTTCCAGAATTTGCGGGCTGACTCTCCGGGTTGTTGAGTTATGTGACTTAAATCGTCTGCATCCGGAGGACGGACATAAGTACCTTGAAAATTTACCCGAAAAGCATCCTCGAGCTCTTCCCAACTTCCAATGGTATTTTCAGGGAGGCTTTTGAGCCAATGCCGGGCTGGACCTTTGAGCTTGAGGGGTAAGTATTTTATGGCGTGGACATCATCTCCTCTAGCCATGTGTATGTGGAGGATGTAATCCTCAATCTAGACTCCAGGGTCTGTTGTTCCGTCGATGCCTCTATGTTTACGGGTTTGAATCCGCTGAGGAATTCGTGATCCAAAGACCTCATCGGTGAAACACGGGGGTGTGCGGCACCCCTATACTTAGGTGTGCCGTGATGTTCGGATATTTGGCGTGTTGGATTGCTTGGAAGAGCTTGCTTTCTCGGCCCATAGATGGACCTAACTGGGCCATCCTTTTGATGCGAATCGCGGATCGCGTGCCGGCTTGTGTGCGGCGCCGCTTGCCGCTCCATGTTTGCCATGTGGTCATCTATCTGACCGGGCGGCCTCTTTGTTCTTTGATTGCGGGGGCTCTACGGCCTCCTCGTCGAATTCGGGCAGTAATTTGCGCTTCGGGTAGCTCTTTGTTTGGCGACCGTCGTCGTATTTCTCTGCGGTGTTGAGTACTTTGCTCCATCTAATTCTGAGTGCATCTTCCGCTGTTTTGAGCTTCCGCTTCTGCTTTTTCAGGCTACGCGCAGTGGCGACGAGCCTTTTGTGGAGGTTCTTCTACTCCAACAATTTGTCCGGCGTGAGATCGTCCGGACTGTTATCTTCGCCGGGGACGGGTTGTTTATCCAAGTTTTCCTGTTCGGACGGTTGCTCGATAGCATGTTCGTCGTCCACCGATTCGCCCTGCTCTATGGCTGGGTCTTTGTGGCTGCCGTCTTTGTCGAGGCGGGACTTGGTGCGGCGTTTACGTTGCCGTTTTGACTGCTTTTCGAGGGATTTATCCTTCGTAGTGTCCCGTTGTTCCTCGTTGTCACTTCCTTTAGGTGTATCCACCATGTATACATCATGGGATGAGGTGGCTGTCCAGTATCCTATAGGTGTTGGTTCATGGTTGTCTCCTACATCGTCGTCCATACCTTCGATGTCTTCGGAGTCGAAATCCAGCACGTCGTTTAAGCTTTCGACAGTGGCTACAAAGTGCGCGGTGGGTGGGCGTTGAATTTCTTCGTCGTCCGCATCCCAACCTTCCTGACCGTAGTCCGGCCAGGGCTCTCTTGATAAAGAGAGAGACTTTAGTGAATTCAGGATGTCGCCAAAGGGCGAGTGCTGAAAGATGTCTGCGGCAGTGAACTCCATAACCGGCTCCCAATTGGATTCGATTGGCAGGGGCGCGGAGGGTTCGGAGTCCAGCACCTTGGAGTCACGGTCTTCGCAAAGGACAGGGATGGAGTTCGGCTCAATCGCCGTAGAGATCATAGCCCCCAAGGCGGTGTCCAATCACTCGTCCTCATTCGGCGGAGTCGGCTCCGAGCTAAGGGTCGGAGCGGACGCTGGTGCGGCCTCCAGGGCACTGTTCGGCGGTTGAACTAGATCGTGCCCATCGAGACAGTGCGGCGTGCTTGGCTGTGGCTCGAATCCGTCGAAGATTAAGTCTCCGCGGATGTCGGCCGTGTAGTTCAAACTCCCAAATCTGACCTGATGGCCAGGGGCGTAGCTTTCGATCTGCTCCAGATGGCCAAGTGAATTGGCCCGCAGTGCAAAGCCGCCGAATACGAAGATCTGTCCGGGGAGAAAAGTCTCACCCTGGACCGCGTCGTTGTTGATGATCGAAGGAGCCATCGGGCCTAAGTGAAGGAAATATGCCCTAGAGGCAATAATAAAGTTATTATTTATTTCCTTATACCATGATAAATGTTTATTATTCATGCTAGAATTGTATTAACCGGAAACATAATACATGTGTGAATACATAGACAAACAGATAGTCACTAGTATGCCTCTACTGGACTAGCTCATTAATCAAAGATGGTTATGTTTCCTAACCATAGACATGTGTTGTCATTTGATTAATGGGATCACCTCATTAGAAGAATGATGTGATTGACATGACCCATTCCGTTAGCTTAACACTTGATCGTTTAGTATGTTGTTAATGCTTTCTTCATGACCCATACATGTTCCTATAACTATGAGATTATACAACTCCCGTTTACGGAGGAACACTTTGGTACTACCAAACGTCACAACGAATCGGGTGATTATAAAGGAGTACTACAGGTGTCTCCAAAGGTACTTGTTGGGTTGGCATATTTGAGATTAGGTTTTGTCACTCCGATTGTCGGAGAGGTATCTCTAGGCCTTCTCGGTAATACACATCACTTAAGCCTTGCAAGCATTACAACTAATGAGTTAGTTGTGAGATGATGTATTACGGAACGAGTAAAGAGACTTACCGTAACGAGATTGAACTAGGTATTGGATACCGACGATCGAATCTCGGGTAAGTAACATACCGATGACAAAGGAACAACGATGTCGTTATGCGGTTTGACCGATAAAGATCTTCAGAGAATATGTAGGAACCAATATGGGCATCCAGGTTCCGCTATTGGTTATTGACCGAGAATGGTTCTAGGTCATGTCTACATAGTTCTCGAACCCGTAGGGTCCGCACGCTTAACGCTTCGATGATGAGTTCATTATGAGTTTATAAGTATTGATGCACAAGGTTGTTCGAGTCCCGGATGTGATCACGGACAGGACGAGGAGTCTCGAAATGGTCGAGACATAAAGATTGATATATTGAAGCCTGCATTTGGACATCGGAAGTGTTCCGAGTGAAATCGAATTTATCGAGTACCGGAGGTTACCGAACCCCCGGAACTACATGGGCCATAGTGGGCCTTGGAGGAAAGGAGAAAGGGCCAGCCCTAGGTGGCGCGCCCCTTCCCCTAGTCCTATTAGGACTAGGAAAGGTGGGCCGCACCCTCTCTCTTTTTCCTCCGGAATCCTAATCCAACTAGGATTGGAGGAGGAGTCCTACTCCCGAGGGAGTAGGACTCCTTGCGCGCCTCCTCCTTGGCCGCCACCTCCCCTTGGCTCCTTTATATCTGAGGCAGGGGGCACCCCATAACACACAAGTTGATCTACGGATCTTTCCTTAGCCGTGTCGGTGCCCCTTCCACCATATTCCACTTCGTCATATCGTCATGAGCTTAGGCGAAGCCTGTGTCGGAGAAGTCATATCGTCATGGAGCTTAGGCGAAGCCCTCGCGTCGGTGGAGCATCAACATCGCCACCACGCCGTCGTGTTAACGGAACTCATCCCGACACTTTGCTGGATCGAGTCCGGGATCGCCATCGAGCGAACGTGTGCAGAACTCGGAGGTGCCGTGACGCTCGGTGCTTGGATCGGTCGGATCGTGAAGACGCATTTACTACATCAACCGCGTTGTTATAACGCTTCGCTTTCGGTCTCACGAGGGTACGTGGGCGGACATCTCCCCTCTCGCTGCTATGCCATCACCATGGTCTTGCGTGATCGTAGGAATTTTTTGAAATTACTCGCTCCCCAACAATGGCATCCGAGCCTGGTTTTATGTGTTGATGTCATGTGCACGAGTAGAACACAAGTGAGTTGTGGACGATACAAGTCATACTGCCTACCAGCATGTCATACTTTGGTTCAGCGGTATTGTGAGATGAAGCGGCCCGGACCGACATTACGCGTGACGCTTACGCGAGACTGGTTTCACCGCCCGAGCACTCGTTGCTTAAAGGTGACCGCGGTGTCTGTCTCTCACTTTAGTTGAACCGAGTATGACTACGCCCGGTCCTTGAGAAGGTTAAAAGCGGAGTCTATTTGACAAACTATCGTTGTGGTTTTGATGCGTAGGTAAGAACGGTTCTTGCTCAGCCCGTAGCAGCCACATAAAACTTGCAACAACAAAGTAGAGGACGCCTAACTTGTTTTTGCAGGGCATGTTGTGATGTGATATGGTCAAGACGTGATGCTATATTTTATTGTATGAGATGATCATGTTTTGTAACCGAGTTATCGGCAATCGGCAGAGCCATATGGTTGTCGCTTTATTGTATGAAATGCAAACGCCATGTAATTGCTTTACTTTATCACTAAGGAGTAGCGATAGTCGTAGAAGCAATAGTTGGCGAGACGACAACGATGCTACGATGGAGATCAAGGTGTCGCGCCGGTGACGATGGTGATCATGACGGTGCTTCGGCGATGGAGATCACAAGCACAAGATGATGATGACCATATCATATCACTTATATTGATTGCATGTGATGTTTATCCTTTATGCATCTTATCTTGCTTTGTTTGACGGTAGCATTATAAGATGATCTCTCACTAAAAAAATTATCAAGAAGTGTTCTCCCTGAGTATGCACCGTTGCCAAAGTTCGTAGTACCCAGACACCACGTGATGATCGGGTGTGATAAGTTCTACGTCCATCTACAACGGGTGCAAAACAGTTGCACACGCGAATACTCAAGTTAAACTTGACGAGCCTTGCATATAACAGATATGGCCTCGAACACGGAGACCGAAGGTCGAGCGTGAATCATATAGTAGATATGATCAACATAGTGATGTTCACCATTGAAACTACTCCGCCTCACGTGATGATCGGACATGGTTTAGTTGATTTGGATCACGTGTTCACTTAGATGACTAGAGAGATGTCTGCCTAAGTGGGAGTTTTTAATATGATTAATTGAACCTAAATTTATCATGAACTTAGTACCGATAGTATTTTGCTTGTCTATGTCTCATGTAGATAGATGGCTCGTGCTGTTGTTCCGTTGAATTTTAATCGCTCCTTGAGAAAGCAAAGTTGAAAGATGATGGTAGAAATTACACGGATCGGGTCCGTAACGAGAGGATTATCCTCATTGCTGCACGTAAAAATTACGCCCCGAAGCACCGCTGGGTGACAGTTCTCTGCAGATCTTGAGCGAGAAGTTGTGAACGTCTCGCAAAGCAAAGCTGATGACTACTCAATAGTTCAAGTGTGCCATGCTTTACGGCTTAGAACCGGTCTTCAACGACGTTTTGAACGTCATGGAGCATATGAGATGTTCCAGAGTTGAAGTTAATATTTCAAGCAAATGCCCGGATTGAGAGATATGAAGTCTCCAATAAGTTCTATAGCTGCAAGATGGAGGAGAATAGTTACGTCGGTGAGCACATACTCAAAATGTCCGGGTATAACAATCACTTAATTCAGCTGGGAGTTAATCTTCCGGATGATAGTGTCATTGATGAAATTCTCCAATCATCGCCACCAAGCTACAAGAGCTTCGTGATGAACTATAATATGCAAGGGATGACTAAGACAATTCCTGAGCTCTTCGCGATGCTAAAAGCATGGAGGTAGAAATCAAGAAAGAGCATCAAGTGTTGATGGTCAACAAGACCACTAGTTTCAAGAAAAGGGCAAAGGGAAGAAGAAGGAAACTTCAAAAGAACAGCAAGAAAGTTGCTGATCAAGAGAAGAAACCCAAGTCTGGACCTAAGCCTGAAATCGAGTGTTTTACCGCAAGCGACCGACATCGAAGCGGAACTGCCCCAAGTATTTGGCGGATAAAAAGGATGGCAAGGTGAACAAAGGTATATGTGATATACATGTTATTGATGTGTACCTTACTAGAGCTCGTAGTAGCACTGGGTATTTGATACTGGTTCTTGCTAATATTTGCAACTCAAAGCAGGGACTACGGAATAGACGAGCACTAGCAAAGGACGAGGTGACGATCTTGCGTGGGAAATGGTTCCAAAGTCAATGTGATCGCGGTCGGCACGCTACCTCTACATCTACCTTCGGATTAGTTTTAGACCTAAATAATTGTTATTTGGTGCCAGCGTTGAGCATGAACATTATATCTGGATCTTGTTTAATGCGAGATGGTTATTCATTTAAATCAGAGAATAATGGTTGTTCTATTTATATGAGTAATATCTTTTATGGTCATGCACCCTTGAAGAATGGTCTATTCTTGTTGAATCTCGACAAGAGTGATACACATATTCATAATGTTGAAGCCAAAAGATGCAGAGTTGATAATGATAGTGCAACTTATTTGTGGCAATCGCCGTTTAGGTCATATCGGTGTAAAACGCATGAAGAAACTCCATACCGATGGGCTTCGAATCACTTGATTATGAATCACTTGGTACTTGCGAACCGTGCCTCATGGGCAAGATGACAAAACGCCGTTCTCCGAACTATGGAGCGAGCAACTGATTTGTTGGAAATCATACATACCGATGTTTGTGGTCCAATGAATGTTGAGGCACGCCGGGTATCGTTATTTTCTCACCTTCACAGATGATTTGAGCAGATATGGGTATATCTACTTAATGAAACACAAATCTGAAACATTTGAAAAGTTCAAAGAATTTCAGAGTGAAGTGGAAAATCATCGTAACAAGAAAATAAAGTTTCTACGATCTGATCGTGGAGGAGAATATTTGAGTTACGAGTTTGGTTTACATTTGAAACAATGTGGAATAGTTTAAGCAACTCACGCCACCCGGAACACCACAGAAAATGGTGTGTCCGAACGTCGTGTCGTACTTTACTAGATATGGTGCGATCTATGATGTCTATTTCCGATTTACCGCTATCGCTTTTGGGGTTATGCTTTAGAGATGGCGCATTCACGTTGAATAGGACACCGTCAAAATCCGCTGAGACGACGCCTTATGAACTGTGGTTTGGCAAGAAACCAAAGTTGTCGTTTCTTAAAGTTTGGGGCTGCGATGCTTATGTAAAGAAACTTCAACCGATAAGCTCGAACCCAAATCGGAAAATGTGTCTTCATAGGATACCCAAAGGAGACTGTTGGGTACACCTTCTATCACAGATCTGAAGGCAAGATTTTCGTTGCTAAATTCGGATCCTTTCTAGAGAAGGAGTTTCTCTCGAAAGAAGTGAGTGGGAGGAAAGTAGAACTTGATGAGATAATCAGATCTACTCCCTTATTGGAAAGTAGTTCATCACAAGAAATGGTTCTGTGACAACTACACCAATTAGTGAGGAAACTAATGATGATGATCATGAAGCTTCGATCAAGTTACTCTGAACCTCGTGGTCAACCAGAGTAAAATACGCACAGAGTGGTACGGTAATCTTATTCGGAAGTCATGTTACTTGACCATGGCGAACCTACAAACTATGAAGAAGCGATGGTGAGCCCAGATTCGCAAAATGGCTGGAAGCCATGAAATCTGAGATGGGATCCATGTATGAGAACAAAGTATGGACTTTGGTTGACTTGCCGATGATCGGCAAGCCATTGAAAATAAATGGATCTTTAAGAAGAAGACCGACGCCGATGGTAATATAACTGTCTACAAAGCTCGACTTGTTGCGAAAGGTTTTCGACAAGTTCAAGGGGTTGACTACGATGAGACTTTCTCACCAGTGGCGATGCTTAAAGTCTGTCGAATCATGTTAGCAATTGCCGCATTTTATGATTATGAAATTTGGCAAATGGATGTAAAACTGCATTCTTGAATGGATTTCTAGAAGAAGAGTTGTATATGATGCAACCAGAAGGTTTTGTCGATCCAAAGGGTACTAACAAAGTGTGCAAGCTCCAATGATCAATTTATGGTCAGTGCAAGCCTCTCGGAGTTGGAATAAACATTTTGATAGTGTGATCAAAGCATATGGGTTTGTACAGACTTTTGGAGAAGCCTCAGTATTTACAAGAAAGTGAGTGGGAGCTCAGAGCATTTCTAATATTATATGTGGACGACATATTATTGATTGGAAATGATATAGAATTTCTGGATAGCATAAAAGGATACTTGAATAAAAGTTTTTCAATGAAAGACCTCGGTGAAGCTGCTTACATATTGGGCATCAAGATCTATAGAGATAGATCAAGACGCTTGATTGGACTTTCACAAAGCACATACCTTGATAAAGTTTTGAAAAAGTTCAAAATGGATCAGGCAAAGAAAGGTTTTTACCTGTATTACAAGGTGTAAGATTGAGTCGACTCAATGCCCGACCACAGCAGAAGATAGAGAGAAAATGAAAGATGTTCCTATGCTTCAGCCATAGGCTCTATCATGTATGCAATGCTGTGTACCAGACCGACGTATGCTTAGCTGTAAGCTTGGCGGGAAGGTACCAAACTAATCCAGAGTGGATCATCGGACAGCGGTCAAGAACATCCCGAAATACCGAAAAGGACTAAGGATATGTTTCTCGATATGGAGGTGACAAAGAGCTAGTCGTAAATGGTTACGCCGATGTAAGCTTTGACACTGATCCGGACGATTCTAAATCGCAAACCGGATACGTGTTTTTATTAAACGGTGGAGCTGTCGGTTGGTGCAGTTCTAAACAAAGCGTCGTGGCGGGATCTACATGTGAAGCGGAGTACATAGCTGCTTGAAGCAGCAAATGAAGGAGTCTGGATGAAAGAGTTCATTTCCGATCTAGGTGTCATACCTAGTGCATCGGGACCAATGAAGATCTTCTGTGACAATCTCGGTGCAATTGCCTTGGCAAAGGAATCCAGATTTCACAAGAGGACCAAGCATATCAAGAGACGCTTCAATTCCATTCGGGACCAAGTCCAAGTGGGAGACATAGAGATTTGCAAAATACATACGGATCTGAATGTTGCGGACCCGTTGACTAAGCCTCTTCCACGAGCAAAACATGATCAGCACCAAGACTCCATGGGTGTTAGGATCATTACTTTGTAATCTAGATTATTGACTCTAGTGCAAGTGGGAGATGAAGGAAATATGCCCTAGAGGCAATAATAAAGTTATTATTTATTTCCTTATACCATGATAAATGTTTATTATTCATGCTAGAATTGTATTAACCGGAAACATAATACATGTGTGAATACATAGACAAACAGATAGTCACTAGTATGCCTCTCTTGGACTAGCTCATTAATCAAAGATGGTTATGTTTCCTAACCATAGACATGTGTTGTCATTTGATTAATGGGATCACCTCATTAGAAGAATGATGTGATTGACATGACCCATTCCGTTAGCTTAACACTTGATCGTTTAGTATGTTGTTAATGCTTTCTTCATGACCCATACATGTTCCTATAACTATGAGATTATGCAACTCCGTTTACGGAGGAACACTTTGGGTACTACCAAACGTCACAACGTAACTGGGTGATTATAAAGGAGTACTACAGGTGTCTCCAAAGGTACTTGTTGGGTTGACATATTTCGAGATTAGGTTTTGTCACTCCGATTGTCGGAGAGGTATCTCTAGGCCTTCTCGGTAATACACATCACTTAAGCCTTGCAAGCATTACAACTAATGAGTTAGTTGTGAGATGATGTATTACGGAACGAGTAAAGAGACTTACGATAACGAGATTGAACTAGGTATTGGATACCGACGATCGAATCTCGGGTAAGTAACATACCGATGACAAAGGGAACAACGATGTCGTTATGCGGTTTGACCGATAAAGATCTTCGAGAATATGTAGGAACCAATATGGGCATCCAGGTTCCGCTATTGGTTATTGACCGAGAATGGTTCTAGGTCATGTCTACATAGTTCTCGAACCCGTAGGGTCCGCACGCTTAACGCTTCGATGACAGCTCATTATGAGTTTATAAGTATTGATGCACGAAGGTTGTTCGAGTCCCGGATGTGATCACGGACAGACGAGGAGTCTCGAAATGGTCGAGACATAAAGATTGATATATTGGAAGCCTGCATTTGGACATCGGAAGTGTTCCGAGTGAAATCGAATTTATCGAGTACCGGAGGTTACCGAACCCCCGGAACTACATGGGCCATAGTGGGCCTTGGAGGAAAGGAGAAAGGGCCAGCCCTAGGTGGCGCGCCCCCTTCCCCTAGTCCTATTAGGACTAGGAAAGGTGGGCGGCACCCTCTCTCTTTCCCCTCCGGAATCCTAATCCAACTAGGATTGAGGAGGAGTCCTACTCCGGAGGGAGTAGGACTCCTTGCGCGCCTCCTCCTTGGCCGCCACCTCCCCTTGGCTCCTTTATATACGGGGCAGGGGCACCCCATAACACACAAGTTGATCTACGGATCTTTCCTTGGCCGTGTCGGTGCCCCTTCCACCATATTCCACTTCGGTCATATCGTCATGGAGCTTAGGCGAAGCCTCGTGTCGGAGAAGTCATATCGTCGCGAGCTTAGGCGAAGCCCTGCGTCGGTGGAGCATCAACATCGTCCACCACGCCGTCGTCTTGTGGAACTCATCCCGACACTTTGCTGGATCGGAGTCCGGGATCGCCATCGAGCGAACGTGTGCGTAACTCGGAGGTGCCGTCGTTCGGTGCTTGGATCGGTCGGATCGTGAAGACGTCGACTACATCAACAGCGTTGTTATAACGCTTCGCTTTCGGTCTCACGAGGGTGCGTGGGCGGACACTCTCCCTCGTTGCTATGCCATCACCATGGTCTTGCGTGATCGTAGGAAATTTTTTGAAATTACTACTTTCCCCAACACTAAGGATGACGACACAGAGGAACTCTCAATGAAAGCACCAATGTCGGTGTCAAAACCGGCGGATCTCGGGTAGGGTGTCCCGAACTGTGCGTCTAGGCGGATGGTAACAGGAGATAAGGGACACGATGTTTTTACCCAGGTTCGGGCCCTCTCGATGGAGGTAAAACCCTACTCCTGCTTGATTAATATTGATGATATGGGTAGTACAAGAGTGAATCTACCACGAGATCAGAGAGGCTAAACCCTAGAAGCTAGCCTATGGTATGATTGTTGTTCGTCCTACGGACTAAAACCCTCCGGTTTATATAGACACCGGATAGGGTTAGGGTTACACAGAGTCGGTTACAATGGTAGGAGATCTACATATCCGTATCGCGAAGCTTGCCTTCCACGCCAAGGAAAGTCCTATCCAGACACGGGACGAAGTCTTCAATCTTGTATCTTCATAGTCCAGGAGTCCGGCCAACGGTGATAGTTCGGCTATCCGGACACCCCCTAATCCAGGACTCCCTCAGTGGGCCATTTGATCTACAAGACATATTGTAAAGATTTTAGACTAAGTTCATGATAATTAAGTTCATCTAATCAAATTATTTAATGAACTCCCACTCAGATTAGACATCCCTCTAGTCATCTAAGTGAAACATGATCCGAGTCAACTAGGCCGTGTCCGATCATCACATGAGACGGACTAGTCGACATCGGTGAACATCTCCATGTTGATCGTATCTTCTATACGACTCATGCTCGACCTTTCGGTCCTCCGTGTTCCGAGGCCATGTCTGTACATGCTAGGCTCGTCAAGTCAACCTAAGTGTATTGCGTGTGTAAATCTGGCTTACACCCATTGTATTCGAACGTTAGGTTCTATCACACCCGATCATCACATGGTGCTTCGAAACAACAAACCTTCGCAACGGTGCACAGTTAGGGGGAACACTTTCTTGAAATTATTATGAGGGATCATCTTATTTACTACCGTCGTTCTAAGTAAACAAGATGAAAAACATGATAAATATCACATGCAATCAAATAGTGACATGATATGGCCAATATCATATAGCTCCTTTGATCTCCATCTTCGGGGCTCCATGATCATCTTCGTCACCGGCATGACACCATGATGTCCATCATCATGATCTCCATCATCGTGTCTCCGTGAAGTTGCTCACCAACTATTACTTCTACTATTATGGCTAACACGTTTAGCAATGAAGTAAAGTAATTTACATGGCGTTTCTCAATGACACGCAGGTCATACAAAAAATAAAGACAACTCCTATGGCTCCTGCCGGTTGTCATACTCATCGACATGCAAGTCGTGATTCCTATTACAAGAACATGATCTCATACATCACATATATATCATTCATCATTCATCACAACTTTTGGCCATATCACATCACAAATCATATGCTGCAAAAACAAGTTAGACGTCCTCTAATTGTTGTTGCATGTTTTACGTGGCTGCAATAGGGTTCTAGCAAGAACGTTTTCTTACCTACGTAAAAGCCACAACGTGATTTGCCAACTTCTATTTACCCTTCATAAGGACCCTTTTCATCGAATCCGCTCCAACTAAAGTGGGAGAGACAGACACCCGCTAGCCACCTTATGCAACTAGTGCATGTCAGTCGGTGGAACCTGTCTCACGTAAGCGTACGTGTAAGGTCGGTCCGGGACGCTTCATCCCACAATACCGCTGAAGCAAAATAAGACTAGTAGTGGCAAGAAAGTTGAAAACATCTACGCCCACAACAAATTTGTGTTCTACTCGTGCAAAGAGAACTACGCATAGACCTAGCTCATGATGCCACTGTTGGGGAACGTTGCAGAAAATAAAAAAAATTCTACGCTTTCACCAAGATCAATCTATGAGTTCATCTAGCAACGAGAGAAAGGAGTGCATCTACATACCCTTGTAGATCGCGAGCGGAAGCGTTCAAGAGAACGGGGTTGAGGGAGTCGTTCTCGACGTGATCCAAATCACCGATGATCCTAGTGTTGAACGGACAGCACCTCCGCGTTCAACACACGTACGGTTGAGGAAGACATCTCCTCCTTATTGATCCAGCAAGGGGGAGGAGAGGTTGACGGAGATCCAGCAGCACGACGGCGTGGTGGTGGATGCAGCAGTGATCTCGGCAGAGCTTCGCCGAGCTTCTACGAGAGGGAGAGGTGTAGCAAGGGGGAAGGGAGGCGCCAAGAGCATGGGTGCAGCTGCCCTCCCTACCCCCTTTATATAGGCCCCTAGGGGGCGCCGGCCCTGGGAGATGAGATCTCCAAGGGGGCGGCGGCCAAGGGGGAGGCTTGCCCCCCAAGGCAAGTGGAGGCGCCCCCCACCCTAGGGTTTCCAACCCTAGGCGCAGGGGGGCCCAAGGGGGGCGCACCAGCCCACCAGGGGCTGGTTCCCCTCCCCACTTCAGCCCACGGGGCCCTCCAGGATAGGTGGACCCACCCGGTGGACCCCCAGGACCCTTCCGGTGGTCCCGGTACAATATCGGTGACCCCCGAAACTTTCCCAATGGCCGAAACGGCACTTCCTATATATAATTCGTCACCTCCGGACCATTCCGGAACTCCTCGTGACGTCCGGGATCTCATCCGGGACTCCGAACAACTTTCGGGTTACTGCATACTCATATCTCTACAACCCTAGCGTCACCGAACCTTAAGTGTGTAGACCCTACGGGTTCGGGAGACATGCAGACATGACGGAGACGCCTCTCCGGTCAATACCAACAGCGGGATCTGGATACCCATGTTGGCTCCCACATGCTCCTCGATGATCTCATCGGATGAACCACGATGTCGAGGATTCAATCAATCCCGTATACAATTCCGTTTGTCAATCGGTACGTTACTTGCCCGAGACTCGATCGTCGGTATCCCAATACCTCGTTTAATCTCGTTACCGGCAAGTCTCTTTACTCATACCGTAATCCATGATCCGTGACCAGACACTTGGTCACATAGAGCTCATTATGATGATGCATTACCGAGTGGGCCCAGAGATACCTCTCCGTCATACGGAGTGACAAATCCCAGTCTCGATTCATGCCAACCCAACAGACACTTTCGGAGATACCCGTAGTGCACCTTTATAGTCACCCAGTTACGTTGTGACGTTTAGCACACCCAAAGCACTCCTACGGTATTCGGGAGTTGCACAATCTCATGGTCTAAGGAAATGATACTTGACATTTGGAAAAGCTCTAGCTAAACGAGCTACACAATCTTTGAGCTATGCTTAGGATTGGGTCTTGTCCATCACATCATTCTCCTAATGATGTGATCCCGTTATCAATGACATCCAATGCCCATAGTCAGGAAACCATGACTATCTGTTGATCAACGAGCTAGTCAACTAGAGGCTTACTAGGGACACATTGTGGTCTATGTATTCACACGTGTATACGATTTCCGGATAACACAGTTATAGCATGAATAACAGACAATTATCATGAACAAAGAAATATAATAATAACCATTTTATTATTGCCTCTAGGGCATGTTTCCAACAAAGAAACCCATCTTGTTATCCTCGATGGCAACAGTACAATACGTGCCTTGCTGCCCCTTCTGTCACTGGGAAAGGACACCGCAAGATTGAACCCAAAGCTAAGCACTTCTCCCATTGCAAGAAAAACCAATCTAGCTGGCCAAACTAAACTGACAATTCGAAGAGACTTGCAAAGATAACCAATCATACATAAAAGAATTTAGAGAAGATTCAAATATTGTTCATAGATAATCTTGATCATAAACCCACAATTCATCGATCTCAACAAACACACCACAAAAATAAGATTACATCGAATAGATCTCCACGAGAGAGGGGGAGAACATTGTATTGAGATCCAAAAAGAGAGAAGAAGCCATCTAGCTACTAGCTATGGACCTGAAGGTCTGAAGTATACTACTCACACTTCATCGGAGAGGCTATGGTGTTGATGTAGAAGCCCTCCATGGTGGATTCCCCTTCCGGCGGAGCTCCGGAACAGGCCCCAAGATGGGATCTCGTGGATATAGAAAGTTGCGGCGGTGGAATTAGGTTTTGGCTCCGTGTCGATCGTTTGGGGTGCGTGAGGTATATATAGGAGGAAGAAGTACGTCGGTGGAGCTCGAGGGCACACGAGGTAGGGGCGCCCTAGGGGCGCCCCACCTCGTGGCTTTCTTGACGGAGAGTCCAAGTTTCGGGTCTTATCTGATGAGAAAATCACGTTCCCGAAGGTTTCATTCCGTTTGGACTCCATTTGATATTCCGTTTCTTCGAAACACTGAAATAGGCAAAAAACAACAATTCTGGGCTGGGCCTCCGGTTAATAGGTTAGTCCCGAAAGTAATATAAAAGTGGAAAGTTAAGCACAATATAGTCCAAAACAGTAGATAAAGTAGCATGGAGCAATCAAAAATTATAGATACGTTGGAGACGTATCACTCATCTAATCAGGAGATGCCTAGTTCATCGAATCAGGAACTAGTTACAATTACCGAACCTGCCATTTTGATGGAACACTTTGAAAGTCCTGTGGAGGAGAACAATGAAGTTCCTACTAGGAGCAAGAGACAAAGGACTGCAAAGTCCTTTGGTGATGATTTTCTTATGTATCTCATAGATGACACTCCCAGTTTTATTTCAGAGGCCTATGCATCTGAAGGTGCTGACTACTGGAAGGAAGTGGTTCGTAGCGAGATGGATTCCATCTTGGCGAATGAAACTTGGGAGATAACTGATCGTCCTTATGGGTGCAAACCAATAGGATGCAAATGGGTATTCAAGAAGAAGCTTAGGCCTGATGGTACTATTGAAAAGTACAAGGCTCGGCTCGTGGCTAAGGGTTAAACCCAAAAGGAAGGTGAAGACTACTTTGATACTTACTCACCTGTGGCTCGACTGACCACTATTCGAGTTATACTTTCACTAGCTGCCTCGAATGGTCTTCTCGTTCATCAAATGGATGTTAAGACTGCTTTCCTAAATGAAGAGTTGGACGAGGAAATTTATATGGAACAACCAGATGGGTTTGTACTAGATGGTCAGGAAAGAAAAGTGTGCAAGTTGCTGAAATCTTTGTATGGACTCAAGCAAGCACCCAAACAGTGGCATGAGAAGTTTGAAAGGACTTTAACAACTGCAGGCTTTGTTGTAAACGAAGCTGATAAATGTGTGTACTATCGCCATGGTGGGGGCGAGGGAGTTATCCTTTGCTTGTATGTTGACGACATACTGATTTTCGGAACAAATCTGAATGTTATTAAGGAGGTCAAGGACTTTCTATCTCGCCGTTTTGAGATGAAAGATTTAGGAGTGGCTGATGTCATTTTGAATATCAAGTTGTTGAGAGACGATGATGGTGGGATTACATTGCTTCAAT
This sequence comes from Aegilops longissima, assembly GCA_021605205.1. Classification (NCBI taxonomy): domain Eukaryota; kingdom Viridiplantae; phylum Streptophyta; class Magnoliopsida; order Poales; family Poaceae; genus Aegilops; species Aegilops longissima. Next base: position 556,622,431 of record CM038678.1, read on the forward strand.
CTCACTATGTGGAAAAGATCTTGAGTCGCTTTGGCTATAGTAACTGCAAGCCCTCTCCAAACCATACGATGCTAGCGTGCTGCTTCGAAAGTATCGAAGAATTGCTAGAGATCAATTGAAGTATTCTCAGATTATTGGCTCGCTTATGTACTTAGCCAGTGCTACAAGACCTGACATCTCTTTTGTTGTTAGCAAACTGAGTCGGTTTGTTTCAAAACCAGGAGATGTGCATTGGAAAGCTCTAGAGAGAGTTCTGCGTTATTTGAAAGGCACTGCGAATTAAGGAATTCACTACACTGGGCACCCAAAGGTGCTTGAAGGGTATAGTGACTCAAACTGGATCTTAGATGCTGATGAGATAAATGCCACGAGCGGATATGTATTCACTCATGGAGGTGGCGCTGTTTCTTGGAAGTCTTGCAAGCAGACCATCTTAACGAGGTCAACAATGGAAGCAGAACTCACAACACTAGATACAGCTACGGTCGAAGCAGATTGGCTTCATCGGCTCTTGAATGACTTGCCGGTTGTTGAGAAACCTGTACCGGTATCCTTATGAACTGTGACAATCAAACTATGATCACGAAAGTGAGCAGCTCAAAGGATAACATGAAGTCATCAATACACGTTCATAGAAGGTTAAAGTCTGTCAGGAAAATGAAAAACTCCGGAGTTATTGCATTGGATTATATCCAAACGTCTAAGAACCTGGCAGATCCTTTTACTAAGGGTCTATCACGTAATGTGATAGATAATGCATCGAGGGAGATGGGTATGAGACCCACAATATGAGTTGTTCACAGTGGTAACCTATTCTTTGTGATCGGAGATCCCGTGAATTAGATGTGGAAGACAAGCTGTTGGTCAACTGAGAGGAGAGTATCCTTACTATCAACAATACCACTCCATGAAGATGCAATACTCTCCTAATCTGCATGGCAGGTTGATGTATATCTTAATGTGTTCTAAGTGGCTCATTGAAGCAGAGATGTTGTCCTGCAGAACATCTTTTGAAGAACACACCTATATGAGTCTGATTGTCAAATGTCGCAATCTAAGAGAGTAGGGTTCTCTCTAGTAAACTCATAAAAGGTCTCGGAGTATGACACATAAGCTCCACCCGCGGGGAAGACCCATGGTAGCCACATATCGGTCAAGGCTTTATGTGAAGCTAGATTCGCAGAAAACTTGCAGTTCAAGGCCCAGTCCACTGTTCAAGTTGCTTACTAGTGTAGCATACAGTTTTAGGTGGAAGTTTAACTTAACAGTCTCCACTGTAGTACAGGTATATAAAATAGTGTTTTGGAACCAAAGGCAAATTTTGTGTTCCTCTGGGATCTGGTGGGGGATTGCTGGAATTTTGTCTATTTTGAGCCTAGCCCAATAGCAGTTTCAGAAATTCCTAATAAATCTTAGAGGCCCACGCAGCCCATTCGTGCAAGGCAAGAAGTGGAACAAAAGTTTAGTCCCACATTGCTAGTTTAGAGGGAGTTGGACCTCTTTATAAGGGAGGTTCTTTCCCCACATGTATGAGCATGAGAACAAGAGGGACATCCACGCGCGCTCCTCCGTCGCCCGCCTCGCCATGCCACGCCTCGCCTCGCCTCGCCTCGCCTCGTCACGCCGCGCCGCGGGTTGCGGGAATGAGCCGATCCGATGTCTAAATTTTTGCCACGCACGACGGGTGTATGAAAGGTCACGTGGGAGTTGAAACGCTTTCTGTAGTGGACACTGACGGCGCGCCTCTTCGGCCGCTGCCTGTTCGCTTCGTCTCCCTTCGTTGCTTCACCTCCCGCCGCAGCCTGTTCGCATCCTTCTCCTGTGCCTATATAAGAGAGGTCGCTCCTCTCCAGAGAGACACACCAGAAGATCTTCTTCCTCTCTTCACAAAGTTCCTGAGCACTGCGCTGCTGCTACGATCTTCCCTATCCCGGCTTGCGGCGTGCACCGCAGGTCGGGACAGTAGGCCTCTGGAACCGCACCTTTTGAGTCCTGTACGGGAGAAGGGCGATAAGGTTTTTGGGGAGCGCTCCGCGCGACTACTGACTTCTTCATCACGGACTCCGACGACTACTTCCCCGACGTCGACAACCTCATCGACGACATGGCTGGAGAGGATGTCGACCCCAAGTCCAGTGCTTCTGCTGCTGCTGTCCTGTACGTGTTCTTGCTCTTCTGTTAGATGTTCTGCCACAGTTCTTTGCTCTAGTTTCTGCCCTACATATGATAGGTACTACTTCATATATGCAACTTCATCTAGTGCCTGTTTTAGATGTGTTTAGTTCAAGTTCATATATGCAGATGCTATTTACCTTCACTCTGTCAGATTGCATGACTTACTTTATCTCTGCTATATTAGTCATGCTTTATCTAGTATTTTCATTAGCAAAATTATTTAATAAATTGCTCATATTTTCAACAACAAACACCCATTTGTTTCGTTGTCACTAATTATGTGGGATGGATCCCCTGTTGCACACGTTTAATCGGGGCCAATTGTGTGCGATGGTACCCCTTTAAGCACCCTTCTTTTCAAAGAGGCTGTGTGCGGCGGACCATACCTCGTACATGTCTTGTCCGATGGTATGGCCCCTCGTCGCGCGCTGACGGCTGGACAATCCATATGCAATGACTGGACGTGCACTGGCGTAGTCTTGAATCTTCTGAGCACGGGGGGCTTGCCGTAGGCCGTGGCCGTATCGGTGGTCCAAACAAGGCCAGCATGTATGGCTGGGCGCGCGATCCCTGTCTCCGGGTGGTTGACCTGGCCTATCAAGTCTTAATTAGCTCATATGGAATTGCACCCATTGGGGTAGAGCATGGACCCTGATGAATGTACAGAAATGGTTTAGCTATACTTAGATTAGACAAGATAAGTCTACGGGTTAATACACATGGGGCCAGTTGGTTGGTGGTGATCAGCAATGGCGAATCCATATATAGCGTTGATCATAATGGATCGACAACGAGTTGATAGAGATTATATATACGTATTACATTACTCCCGGTCACAAAAGTTACATACACCACGATTAGTATCTGTCGACACAGGTGCGCAGCAACATTTATCTTTCTATTATTAAATAGCCACAAGTTACATGCGCCACGATACGATGTTGAAACGTCACCATCCGTCTGAGCTAGAGTGCAGTAGAAGTATGGGAAACATACTGAACGGGACAAAACACCGGGCCCGACCATGCGGTAACAACAGCAATAGAGATGTCACAAATCCAATGACAAATGCCGGCAACGAGACGGGATCAAAGGTAAACGGATATAGTAGGTGCAAAGCAACGTGCGCCACACCATCGTCAACCTCAGGCAGCATACTCGACAGCGATATCAGCGAGGCAGCGCGCCAGCTCGGTCGGCGTCGAGAGCAACGCCATGTGGTCCGCGCCTTCGATTTCCTTGACCTCATCCACGAGGTAGTTGTGCACCATCCACCGCTGGAACCGCTCGACGATGGCGTGGTCGTCCTTGAAGACGACGTACGCCTTGCGCACAGACCCGTAGCGGGCCTCGGTGTATGGCGGCTGCAGCCTCAGGTCGTCCACGAACATGGAGCTGACCCTCATCAGGGATCTTCCCAACGTGAGGTCCTGCCGGCCATATGATTCCAACAGCATGCAACCTTAGAAATGTTCACGCGCAGGTAATAACAGAGCGTCAGGTAGGCGGAGCTAGGGCGGACGCTGTACCTCCGGCGAGCACAGCTGGAAGAACTTTGCTCGAGTGACCAGCGGCCCGAACAGCATGGAAGTAGGTAGCTTGCCCTCGGGATCTTGAGGCTTGAATTCCGTGTCCATCCAGTCCAGCGTTCTCCCCTCCACGAACTTTTTTTTAGAGGAAAACATATTAGATCGCCAGCAAACATTCAGTAGTAAGGAAAGTACTCCTACAAAGTTCGGCAATAAGCTGGTGGCTGTCAGGGGTTTTCTATTTCCGCGTCCGAATCTAGACTTCAAGACAAGAAAAGGACGCCAGCGCGCTCCCGGTAGTCAAGAAATACTACCATTCCATGCTCATGGTGTACCTTTTCAAGCACGTACGACGGCGGCGACCTGTGGTCCGGCATGAAGGCGGCGACGAACACCGCAGCGGCGATCTTCTCCGGGAACAGCTCGCAGGCGAGGGCGACGTTCACGCCGCCGAGGCTGTGGCCGACGAGCACCACCTTCTCGCCGGGCGGGAGGGACTCCAGGAGGTCCAGCAGCGGTTTGGTGTAGTCGCGGAACGTCGGCACCTCGTGCAGCGGCCTGGGGTCGACGCCGGACGCCGCGAGGTCAGGCGTGCTGACGCGGTGCCCGGCCGACCTGAGCCGCGTCGCCACCTTGAACCAGGACCAGCCGCCGAGGCATGCGCCGTGCACCAGGACGACGTGCGCGCTGCTAGCTTGGCCCGCACAAGCCTCCATGTGCATGGGTGGGGTTTTGTGACTGTTTTTCTGTGCTTGAGGTGTAGCTGTGGCTCCGATGTCTGCACAGTGGGACGCTGTGGGATTTATATAGCCGCTAGCTCTCGAAGACTTGGCTTGGCAAACTGACATCGACCGGAAGAGCCAAGTGGAAGGAGTTTATGGAGCTCATTAGCTAGCGAGGATAAGCTTGAATAATCATGTATGTGAAGTCAAAGGCAAATGAAGCGAGAGGCGGTCCTATTTTTATAAACTACTCGTACTAGAAGAGATCTTATATATGGAAAGTACATTGGAGGCAATCTTATTTTTGAACCAATGCACTTTCTAGTTGCTTTTATTCATTTAGTGTTTTGTCGAAATGAATCATAAAGCACTTATGAATCATGAGTGTTAGCTAATATCCCGTGCGTTGCAACGGATGTATACATACTCTAGTGATTCACTTAAATATGCCTTACATCCATCATATTCTAAATTTTGGTAAGATTTAATTTGATTTGAGTATGGGCAGGGAATGCAAACAAAGTATTAATTTAGTTAAAGTTTTGGTAAGATTTTTGATTTGGGTATTTATAGGGGGAAAGGAAAGTTTCGATTTTGTTGAGATTTTGGAAAGATTTGTTTTGATTTGTTTGAGTTAATGCAGGATGTGATTTTGGTAAAGTATCAATTTGGTTTGGATTATTGCAAGATACTCTATTTATGCTGGTTTTAGTTTTATGTGGCATCGGTTGAGAGTACTAAATGGTCAATAGAAAACAAAGGAGGGAGGGACATGTGGGGACGAAAAACCCGAGGGAGGAGGGGAGGCGTTGGAACCAATTCCCCTATAACAGTAGGGATAAATAGCATCTATCAGCCTCACATGTAGAATGCATGCATAAGTCGGTTCAACCAAAAGCTTAAGTTGGGTTACACACTTATATTTTGATATTCACCTTTAAGTGCGGCTCCCTCAGACAAATATAGATAAAAAATGAGCTACACATTTTCTTTGTCTAAATTGGCCTCATGGCTCTTATACCATGTAGAATTGTATGCACCAATCATTTCATACAAAACCTAGTGCTGATAGAGAAAGGAGGATTCCACACTTATACTTCAATATCTGATGATGGAGAGGTTGCGGTGGCACACCATCGGCCTGTTCGAGAGAGAGAAAACGGCCAGCCCTAAGATTTTGATGTAACATCTTTATTTTTCAAGGGCATTTGTACTGTTGGTTTGATTAATAGAACAACATGATTTTTTTGCCAAGAAAACATTATAACATTTGTATTTTTATGTAATGTTATATAAATTGATGGTCACAAACTATACTACGAACAACACACTTTTAGTAATTATTTGGAGTTCTGCTTTTAGGATTCAGTGCCTTCTATTTTGTGACTTTGAAATGTTTAATGTGTATGATCCATCTATTAAATTTACATGTAGCAAGATTACATCAATTGTCCTTCAAAAGATATTATCACTAATAAATACTTAGTTCAACAGCAACCTAGATGAAATACCACATGTTGTTGTGAGAATGTTTTCCAATTTATTTAAATGAGTTTTAGTCGTATGAAACATGATTATTTCAAGTAATAATACAAGAACTAAGACTGAGAATACATATGAATGTGTTTGATTATTGTATAGTTATAACATTTATTAAATACAAAATCACAATAGAATAAAAATTCGCATGCATGTTTGCCTGTTGAGATGACGTTTTCTTACGCATAGTTGCATGTTGAGATAGACTTTTTCCATGTATGTTGAATGTTGAGGTGGCATACTTACATGTTGAGAAAAATATGTTACTGGGGTTAGTTCTTTAGATGTAGCAGACGCAACGCAACATTCCAACAAAAAATATATACAATAGCATCCTCGTAATTTACTATGCAGTAGTTGATTTTGTTCGCTCTGGAACGGTAACTGGATATTATTCCGCTATCAAATGGTTTCTTCTTGATTAGGATATTCTTATCCCTTTTGCATTGCACAAATCATAAAAAGGGATTGTACAGTTCTTAGTAATGACCTAATTAGAAATTGTTCATCTAAGTTGCCTAAGAGACCACAAAACATTTTCTTTACTTTACAATAAACCAAGATTTAAAATAGTGGGCTATGGCAAATCATGGTAGCCGTCAGAATCAACTAAATGGCGCTATAATGGCTAAAACTGTTATACTCCGCTATTTTTTTCCATGCAATCATCCAATTTACTTATTTGTATAAAAAGGAACGTTTGTGTAAGAAAATAAAACTAAGTAAACCAGTTGCACATTTGTAAACATAACTAAAACACATACAATTTCTGACAGCATTATTGTTCATTTGATACTATGGAACCCTAGTCGATTGTGAATTAACTCTCTGAAAGTTTACTAGTTTATATTACTATGGTCTTATATTTCTTTATGGATGGAGTATGTTTCACGAACGAGGCACACCCAAATCTGCAAAAATCGCAGTGAGAAATTCTACAAAGCTAATATCACCGATACAACGCGATGTGCACACGTGTAAAGGTTTGATGGAAGTTGAATTATTGTGGAAATCTTGGAGAAGTTGACGGTAGGATTAATCAAAGACAAGCGGTATTAACTATGCGCCGGGGCCACTATAAAACTCTGCTCTAGAGACAACTCTGCTCTAGGGCCGACGTTGCGAACAACAGATGATCTTGTTTCCTTTCATTTTGCCGTGAAAATTATATGTTGTTAAGCTAAAACAAGAAGTTAGAGCAACTTCAACGGGCCGACTTAAACGGACGGCGTATTTGTCCGCTTTTTGTCCGTTTGGGTTGGCCGCCCGCCCGGTGTTCGTCTAGTTTTGTATTTGGGTCGGCAGTGCGCCTAACGCGTCGACTCATTTCGTGTTCGCATTTAATTTTAAATAAAAAGGGCCCGCGATCGATCATGTAAGCGGCCATGTCTCATGCCGGCACCGTGCCAGCGCCGGCATACAATGCCGGCTTCAGAAAATATCACCACAGATCATGTTGGCGCACTCGCCAGCCGGCCGGCACACATGCCAGCACACAAAAAAGGGTGAGACTTGAGTTCGACCACGCCATCGCGGCTCTCAGTGGTCATGCCGGCACACCTGCCGGCATACAAAAAAGATGGCCCTCAACACCATAAATCACTCGTCGTCGAACTTGAGCATGTCAGCCTGCATCTTCTCGAACCATAGCCTTTTCCTTGGCGACACGGTGTTGGGATCCACCTTCATGATCTCCACCCCGGTCATCATGCTCGCGAGAGCCACTTCTTTCACCTTGGTCTTGGCGTTGGCGGCCTCGATCTCTAGCATCTTGGCTTGCTTCTTCGCCTCGAGTTCGAACATCTTGGCTTGCTTCTCGGCGTCAAGATCAAGCCTCCTCCTTTGGATCTCCATGAAAACATCCATTTCCTCCGCCTTGAAACGCCGGCGCTCCTACTCCCTTGAGAGTCCTTTTTATTCATCATGCCGTCCGCGCTGGCGATCAAGGCGTTGGTGGCCGTATCTCGCTTGTCCTCCTTGGAGTTGGTCTTCCCCCACGGTCTTGCGCGGGGCACGAGGCTTCCCTTTCTCGGAGAGGGCGACGGCGCCGGACGAGGCGAGGGAGGCAAGGCCGGCGCGACGTCGTGGTCGAGGTCGATGGCGTCCTCCATGGCTGGTTGGGGGCGGGAGCGCGTGTGGGCGGGAGTGTTTTTGGAAAAAAAGGGGGGAAATGATGGTGGCTGCCACCGACCGGCGGGCCCGGGGAGAGGAGTAGGTGCGCGCGCGCGTCCGTCTCGTGTCTGCACCGACACAAATCAGGCTCAAAATTGAACCAGGAATGGGTCACCCGCGGACGAAAAACGGACGCGCGCCCGTTTGGGTCAGCGCGTTGGGCCGCCATTTTTGTCCGCGCCGACCCAAACGAACGCGGGTGGACGAAATGGGTCGCCCCATTGAAGTTGCTTTTATATTGTTTAGATGCGAACCAAACAGAGTACTCCGCGTCCCAAGTGAATCAATAGATCAATCAACAAGACATATCATGGTGCTCGGGACTAATCTCAACTGTCAAGTTAATTATATTAGATCCGGTGATGGTGAGAGGTAACCCCCCAGAGAAAAATCAAGATGTCAACGGCTGTTCTGGGCACTAAATGTAGAGCATGTCCGCTCCTCATGGGTAAGATTTTGAATTCTTTTATTATGCTTCTCCCGAAGACTACAGTTGGCATCCATGATGGTGCAGCGATGTCAAAATTTAAAATACGGCACTCGTTCAGAGCGTGTAGGTTAAAGAACTGGAACCTCCAGGTAGACGCCAACTTCTATACTGCAACTGGTTCTTCTAGTAGAACAAGTTACATAAATGTACAGCACACCCCAGCTCCCATAAAATGGATCAATACATGATGAGAACAGGCAGCAAAATAATCATTGAACGTCCGAGATAATTTAGGAGCTGCGATTATAATGCTCCTCAAAAGAAAACTTACCTCAAACCATTCAAGAACAACCACAGATGTATCCATCTTTGGTGGATCAACCATAATACTCTTTTGTAAATAGCTCTGCCATTCCGTTTCAAGAAAAAAAGAACTCTGTCATTGCCGACCCGCAGACCTTAGTACTGCCAGCTTAGGGCATCTTCAATGGCGACCTCTAAATCGCCCGCAAACGTCCGAACCGTGTTGTCCAGATCGCAGAAACCATTCAACGCGAGCCTGTATCGGCCTGCCGAGCGGTCCGGACGTGTTTTCTTCCGCAAACCAGTGACAAATGTGGGGTGCTTTGCGGGCGTCTGGACCGCTCCCACGCCCGCGTCTGATCACCTTGGCCCACCCAAACCCCCACCGGGCCCTTCTTCGCTTTTCTTTCGATGAACGCGTCGCTTACCACACCGTATTCATGCCGGCCCAGAGCACGCAGCAGCCGGCATTGACGTCGCTATGTGACCGGAGGGAGGGCGGTGCTGACCGACACGACCTCTCTGGAGCTGCCACTTCAATGCAGACGCAGCTTCCTGAGGAACCTACTCCAGCCGCTGCGCTGCATTGAAACGGATGACCGGCCCTTCGCATGGCCTGGGCCATGGCTATTTAAGCCGCACTCCGCCATCGTCCACATCGCAATCTATCCGCTCTTACTCCTCCCCTCTCCCTGCCCATCTCCCTCCATAACTTCGGGGACGCGCTCTAGCAGATTGTGGCGCCGCCGCCCTCGAAATCCAGGGCCGTTGTCCGCATCGGCTGGTGGCTCCTCGACGAAGCAAAGATCATCATCCCCTCCTGCGACGAGGAGGACCAGCCGCTGCCGCAGGAGTCCGCTCTGGAGGTGGTGGACCAGGTGTACGCCGTCATCGACACGAAGTACTAGCAGCAGATGGAGTTGATGCTCCGTCGCTCCGTGCTCCACCTGAACGGCCCGGCCCGGCCACTGGGGACGCTCCTTCCGCACTCTCCGTCGCGCAACCGCAGCGTCCAAATCGTACGCCGCGTGAAGGAAGAGCACCTCTAGCCGCCGCCGCGTCGTGTGAAGGAGGAGCGGCTCTCTCCGCCACTCCCGGACATCAAGGAGGAGTGGTTCTCTCCGCCGGCCCAACGCGTCAAGGAGGAGCGCCACTCGCTGCCGCCCCTGCACAATATGATCGCGACGAAGGCGCGCGGTCGCATTCTCCACTACCTCGGTAGCGGTGGGGGCGGCGGTAGCTGTTCATCGCCCCGTAGCGTCATGGCGGTGCAGGAGTACACCAACAGGGAGCAGCGCCGGCGGGACATGCGCAACGCGGCACGCCGGTCCAAGCTCACGGACTTCGACGCCCTGCCGCGGCGGACCCAGAGCTGATGTACGCCTGCGCCCTAGACCGCTCCGTGACGATGTCGGAGACGGCCAAGCATAGTCTCCACTGCCTCGACTGGGTGATGGCCAAGTACGGTGACGAATGGTCTCTCAGCGAGATCGCGTGGCCAACGCTACCTCCTCCAAGGACCGCCGCGCTCTCACCCAGCCCATGTCCTCGGTGGCCGCAGCCGCACAGCACGTGACGCATGAGGAAGTGGAGAGGATAATCCGCGAGCGTCAGGTAGCTTCTGGGAAGCCCTGCCGCGCCGGCGCCACCTTTCTCGTCCTGAAGCCCGATGACTCCAACTCCGATGTTAGATCGGGTGACGCTGACGGAGGAGGAGCCACCGGCCAGCCCGACATGGCCTACAAGGTCATCATCAAGTATAGGGTAGTTTAGGGTTTTTAGTTCACATGACGAACTATCATCCGGTATTACGTACAAATTATCCTAGTTTAAATAAAATCTGCCATGTTTATATCAAAATTCGCTCGGTTTGCATGAATTTTTTTCGGTTGGTTCCAATTGCTGTTGAAATGTATGCGCATAGCGTTGGACGGCCGCCTCCCGCATCCGTGTCCGCGGACTACTCCCAGCTGGTCCGCGGTCAGATGTGAGAGGAATTTATAGGTCGCCCTTGGAGATGCCCTTAGGTTTTGTTTTTTTATTCTTAGCTACACTTCTTATGTATTCCAGAAACTGGCTCGCACATTCAAGTGAAAGTTTTTTTTAACTAACGGACTGCACTAACTGTCGATTGTTCTATTTTTAGGGACATTGCCGAACGACTCGTTATCAAACATCATGTCCTGTCCTTACCCTTCTGATCGATCGCTGCTCTATTCACTACAAAAAAAGACCCATCCGTATTATCAAACTTTTTTTGTCATGCTTATGACACTTCTATGATGATAGTTGTGACCAAAACACATATTATCACAGATGTGATGGGCTCCTACTTCTATGAAAAAAAGTTATGATAGAAAATTGGGATTTTCGTCTTAGGCGGGCCGGAGACGCACCTGCATGATATTCTTTGGGCCGTTCATGATGGAAAAAATCATGTTAGAAGCGAGGGCGAGGAAATTTTGGGGAGTTCCCGGTTATGGTGGGTGGTCGGGGCAGAGCGATGCAGTCTGGTTTGTGTGTTTCTCACTCGTACGCGCGCGTGGTGCGAGCCGTGTTCGCTATAACTGAACCTGAGTGAGGCGTTCGCTTACTGAACTTTAACGATCTGAAAGTGTAACTATCCCTGGGTGGTTTTGATAATTATTAACAACATATAGCTCATTGAGCTAATGCTATTTCAAGATGAATATTTCAGGAAAGTTCAATGATTGGCATGGCATGGATTAGAAATGTGGACCCCTCAAAATGCTAAGGACGAAAGATTGGCTCAAGCTCTAAAGCTCAAGACTCTACATTTTATTTTCAGTGATCCAAGATCACATTGAGTCCATAGGAAAAGCCAATACTATTAAAAGGGGATGAGGTGTTGCTTAATGGGTTTCTTGCTCAAAATGCTTAGTGATATGCTCCAAATCCCTCAACCACTTTCTCACATCCACACATGTCCCAAACCAAAAGTCAAACTCGGCCCCACCAAAACTTTCTATCCGGCGCCACCGAGTTCAGTTGACATAGCCACTGCCACAAACCCTCGTCACTTCGGTTTCACCGATAGGGATCTCGGTCTCACCGAGATGGGATTGCAAACTCTCTATTTCCCTTTGTAACGTTTCGATCCAACCGAGATGAGCGATTGGTCCCACCGAGTTCGCAATGCAAAGTCTCTGTTTCCCTTTCGTAACGTTTCGGTCCAACAGAGATGAGCGAATCGGTCGCACCGAGTTTGCCTGACCAACTCTCTGTTAGCCTATTACCAAAATCGGTCTCACGAGTTTGTGTAATCGTTCTCACCGAGATTACATTATGCCCTAACCCTAATGGAATCGGTCCCACCGAGTTGACATGTTAGTCCCACCAAAAACCCTAACATTCACATTTTGAACTATATCAGTCTGACCGAGTTTCATCATTCGGTCCCACCGAGTTTGGTGATTTGTGTGTAATGGTTAGATTTTGTGTGGAGGCTATATATACCCCTCCACCCACTCTTCATTCGTGGAGAGAGCCATCAGAACATGCCTACACTTCCAACATACATTTTCTGAGAGAGAACCACCTACATTTGTGTTGAGGTCAAGATATTCCATTCCAACCACATAAATCTTGATCTCTGGCCTTCCCCAAGTTGCTTTCCACTCAAATAATCTTTCCACCAAATCCAATCCTATGAGAGAGAGTTGAGTGTTGGGGAGACTATCATTTTGAAGCACAAGAGCAAGGAGTTCATCATCAACACACCATCTATTACCTTTTGGAGATTCGTGTCTCCTAGATTGGTTAGGTGTCACTTGGGAGCCTCCGTCAAGACTGTGGAGTTGAACCAAGGAGTTTGTACGGGCAAGGAGATCGCCTACTTCGTGAGGATCTACCCTAGTGAGGCAAGTCCTTCATGGGCGACGGCCATGGTGGGATAGACAAGGTTGCTTCTTCGTGGACTCGCGCAACCGTTACCCTTCGTGGGTTGAAGTCTCCATCAAATTGGATGTACGATAGCACCACCTATCGGAACCACGGATAACTCCGCTTTTACTTTCCGCTGCTATACTCTTAGAATTGCATGTGTAGGTTGATTGCTTGACTTGTGCAAAGTTGCTAAAATCTGCCAAGACTTAAAATTGGGAAAAGGCTAGATTTTTATTTGGTCAAGTAGTCTAATCACCCCCCTCTAGACATAATTTCGATCCTACAAGTGGTATCAGAGCTACGGTCTCCATTTGCCTTGATTTCCATAGCTTTTGGTGATCATAGCCTTGGTTTCACAACCTAGGAGAGTATGGCGTCTAGCGAGGGAAATTACCACCATAGAGGTCCTTACTTTTATGGTACTAATTTTGCTAGTTGGAAGCATAAGATGAAAATGCATATTCTTGAACATAACCCCGCCGTTTGGGCTATTGTGTGTATTGGCTTGCAAGGTGAATTCTTTGATTGGAGAGAACCAAACCATGAAGCTACTGCGGAAGAGTTGAAGATGCTGCAATACAATGCTCAAGCTTGTGATATTTTGTTCAATGGATTGTGCCCCGAAGAATTCAACAAAATCAGCCGTCTTGAGAATGCAAAGAAAATTTGGGATACTTTGATTGATATGCACGAGGGTACCGACTCCGTCAAGGAATCCAAATTGGATGTGCTTCAAAGTCAACTTGACAAGTTCAAAATGAAGGATGGTGAAGGTGTCCCTGAAATGTACTCTACGCTTGCTCTCATCACAAATGAGATTGCCGGCTGATACGTCTCCAACGTATCTATAATTTTTTATTGCTCCATGCTACTTTATCTACTGTTTTGGACTATATTGGGCTTTATTTTTCACTTTTATATTATTTTGGGACTAACCTATTAACCGGAGGCCCAGCCCAGAATTGCTGTTTTTTTTGCCTATTTCAGTGTTTCGAAGAAACGGAATATCAAACGGAGTCCAAACGGAATGAAACCTTCGGGAACGTGATTTTCTCACCGAACGTGATCCAGGAGACTTGGACCCTACTCCAAGAAGTAACAGAGGCGGTCACGAGGGTGGGGGGCGCCCCTAGGGCGCGCCCCCTGCCTCGTGGGCCCCCTGTTGCTCCACCGACGTACTCCTTCCTCCTATATATATATATATATATATATATATATATATATATATATATATATATATATATATATATATATATATATGTATGTATGTATGTACCCCAAACGACCAAATACGGAGCCAAAAACCTAATTCCACCGCCGCAACTTTCTGTATCCACGAGATCCCATCTTGGGGCCTGTTCCGGAGCTCCGCCGGAAGAGGGCCGTCATCATGGAGGGCTTCTACATCATCATAGCCTCTCCGATGAAGTGTGAGTAGTTTACTTCAGACCTTCGGGTCCATAGCTAGTAGCTAGATGGCTTTTTCTCTCTTTTTGGATCTCAATACAATGTCCCCCCCCCTCTCTCGTGGAGATCTATTCGATGTAATCTTCTTTTTGCGGTGTGTTTGTTGAGACCGATGAATTGTGGGTTTATGATCAAGATTATCTATGAACAGTATTTGATTCTCCTCTGAATTCTTTTATGTATGATTGGTTATCGTTGCAAGTCTCTTCGAATTATCCGTTTGGTTTGGCCAACTAGATTGGTAGTTCTTGCAATGGGAGAAGTGCTTAGCTTTGGGTTCAATCTTGCGGTGTCCTTTCCCAGTGACAGAAGGGGCAGCAAGGCACGTATTGTATTGTTGCCATCGAGGATAAAAAGATGGGGTTTTTATGATACTGCATGAAACTATCCCTCTACATGATGTCATCTTGCTTAAGGCGTTACTCTGTTTTTAACTTAATACTCTAGATGCATGCTGTATAGCGGTCGATGAGTGGAGTAATAGTAGTAGATGCAGGCAGGAGTCGGTCTACTTGTCTCGGACGTGATGCCTATATACATGATCATACCTAGATACTTTCATCACTATGCTCAATTATGTCAATTGCTCAACACTAATTTGTTCACCCACCGTAGAATACTTATGCTCTTGAGAGAAGCCACTAGTGAAACCTATGGCCCCCAGGTCTATTCTCATCATATCAATCTCCATCACTTTAATCTTGCTTTATTTTTACTTTGCCTTTTACTTTTTACTTTGCAACTTTATACCAAAAATACAAAAAAAATATTATTTATCTTCTCTATCAGATCTCACTCTCGTAAGTGACCGTGAAGGGATTGACAACCCCTAATCGCGTTGGTTGCGAGGAGCTATTGTTTTGTGCAGGTACGAGGGACTTGTGCATGGCCTCCTACTGGATTGATACCTTGGTTCTCAAAAACCGAGGGAAATACTTACGCTACTTTGCTGCATCATCCTCTCCTCTTCGGAGAAATCCAACGCAGTGCTCAAGAGGTAGCAAGAAGAATTTCTGGCGCCGTTGCCTGGGAGGCTTACGCAAGAGCAAGTCAAGACTTGGACTCCTAACAACAAGCCACTTCTAGCGCCGTTAAAGTCTACATACGAAGTACCCATCACAATCCCTATCTCCCGCATTACATTATTTGCCATTTGCCTCTCGTTTCCTCTCCCCCACTTCACCCTTTCTGTTTTATTCGCCCTCTCTTTCCCAATCTCCTCTCTTTCCCATTTGCCTTTTTGTTTGCTCATGTGTTAGTTTGCTTGTTTGTTTTCATGACTAGTCTCATATCTTCTCCGTTATCTCCCGAGAATGAAGTTCTAAATTTTAAGCAAAGGGAGGGAGAAAATCTAAAAGACGCTTGGTATAGAATTTGCAATGCTCAAAATAGATCTACCAGGAAGCAATCTACTTCAGTTCTTCTTCATAATTTTTATGTAGGTGCTAATCCTTGGTATAGATATATCCTTGATACCATTACCGGAGGGAATTTCTTGGGTAGCCATATTTTTGATTCTTATAATGCTTTAATATATTTATTTGGCTCGCCACCTCTTTTGGTTAATGGAACTATCTTAACTTTGGAGCATGTTATGCAAAGACTTGAAATTATTGAGAATAAAGTTGCTACCATTGAATCAATTGAAAATCTTGATAAAAAGATCCACAATCAAATTACCCATTATGGATCTAAGGTAGGAATGACTTTGAAAAATATTAAGGAAAAGGAACCCATAGTTAATGAGAAAATAAATCTAGATTCCACTAGAATCGATAAACTTGAGGGTATCATTACCAACTTGGGAACCGCTTTTTCTTCCGTAAAAAACACTCCAAGTTCGTCTACTAAAAATACTAAGTTTATTTATGTTCCTAAGAATAAGGGTGAATCATCTAGTAAGGAAACTGCGGATCTTAAATCTATAAGTGTTCATCCCAATCTTTTTGCCATCATTAAGGAACCATTTGCTATGAATGATTTTTTCGATATTTTGCCTAAAAATTTGACAATTACTAGAAAGAAAGAAAACTCTAAAGAAGGTAGATGCCTCATTGAAGAATTGCCTACCAAAGATGGCAATACTTAGATCTATCCTTGCTTTTATGCCTAGCTAGGGGCGTTAAACGATAGCGCTTGTTGGGAGGCAACCCAATTTTATTTTTAGTTTTTTTGTTTTTGCTTATGTTTAGGAATAAATAATCAATCTAATTTATGTTTAGATGTGGTTTTATCTTTTAATTAGTGTTTGTGCCAAGTTAGACCTATAGGATCTTTCTGTAATAGTTATTTGATCTTGCTGTAATTTCCAGAATCTTTCTGTTCACGAAAACAATTGTTAAAAATCACCAGAACGTGATAAATTACTGATTCCAATTGCTTCTGATCATTAAACAAATTGTCTAGGTCGTCCTATTTTGGTAGAAGTTTTGGAGTTCCAGAAGTTTGCGTTAGTTACAGATTGCTACAGACTGTTCTGTTTTTTGACAGATTCTGTTTATCGTGTGTTGTTTGCTTATTTTGATGAATCAATGGCTAGTAAATTAGTTTATAATCCATATAGAAGTTGGAATACAGTAGGTTTAACACAAATATAAATAAAGAATGAGTTAATTACAGTACCTTGAAGTAGTCTTTTGTTTTCTTTCTCTAACGGAGCTCATGAGATTTCTATTGAGTTTTGTGTTGTGAAGTTTTCAAGTTTTGGGTAAATTCTTTTGATGGATTATGGAACAAGGAGTGGCAAGAGCCTAAGATTGGGTATGCCCATGGCACCCCCAGGATAATCCAAGGACACCAAAAAGTCAAAGCTTGGGGATGCCCCGGAAGGCATCCCCTCTTTCGTCTACTTCCATCGGTAATTTACTTGGAACTATATTTTTATTCACCACATGATATGTGTTTTGCTTGGAGCGTCTTGTATGATTTGAGTCTTTGCTTGCTAGCTTACCACAATCATCCTTGCTGTACACACCTTTTGAGAGAGCCATACATGAATTGGAATTTGATAGAATACTCTATGTGCTTCACTTATATCTTTTGAGCTCGATAGTTTTGCTCATAGTGCTTCACTTATATCTTTTGAGCGTGATAATTTTTGCTCTAATGCTTCACTTATATCTTTTAGAGCACGGTGGTGGATTTGTTTTAAAGAAACTATTGATCTCTCATGCTTCACTTAGATCGTTTTGAGAGACATTAATAGCATGGTAATTTGCTTAATATTAATATGCTTGGTATTCAAGATATGTGAAACTTCCTTTTGAGTGTGTTGAATACTAAGAAAAGTTTGATGCTTGATAATTGTTTTGAGACATGAAAATGGTGATATTAGAGTCATGCTAGTTGAGTAGTTGTGAATTTGAGAAATACTTGTGTTAATGTTTGTGATTCCCGTAGCATGCACGTATGGTGAACCTTTATGTGATGAAGTCGGAGCATGATTTATTTATTGATTGTCTTCCTTATGAGTGGCGGTCGGGGACGAGCGATGGTCTTTTCCTAACAATTTATCCCCCTAGGAGCATGCGCGTAATACTTTGCTTTGATAACTTCTATATTTTTGCAATAAGTATATGAGTTCTTTATGACTAATGTTGAGTCCATGGATTATACACATTTTTTCCCATCCTTCCACCATTGCTAGCCTCTCTAATACAACGCACTTTTCGCCGGTATCATACACCCACCATATACCTTCCTCAAAACAGCCACCATACCTACCTATCATGGCATTTCCATAGCCATTCCGAGATATATTGCCATGCAACTTTCCACCGTTCAGTTTGTTATGACGCGCTCCATCATTGTCATATTGCTTTGCATGATCATGTAGTTGACATCGTATTTGTGGCAAAGCCACCGTTCATAATTCTTTCATACATGTCACTCTTGAATCATTTCATATCCCGGTACACCACCAGAGGCATTCATATAGAGTCATACTTTATTCCAAGTTGTAATTGTTGAGTTGTAAGAAAAATAAAAGTGTGATGATCATCAATTTTTAGAGCATTGTCCCAAGTGAGGAAAGGATGATGGAGACTATGATTCCCCCACAAGTCGGGATGAGACTCCGGACGAAAAATAAAAAGAAAAGAAAAAAAGAGGCCGTAAAAGAAAAAAAAGACAAGGCCCAAATAAACAAAAAAGGAAAGAAAAAAAGGAAGAAAAGAAATGAGAGAAAAAGAGAGAAGGGACAATGTTACTATCCTTTTACCACACTTGTGCTTCAAAGTAGCACCAAGATCTTCATGATAGAGAGTCTCCTATGTTATCACTTTCATATGCTAGTGGGAATTTTTCATTATATAACTTGGCTTGTATATTCCAATGATGGGCTTCCTCAAATGCCCTAGGTCTTCGTGAGCAAGCGAGTTGGATGCACACCCACTTAGTTTCTTTTGTTGAGCTTTCATATACTTATAGCTCTAGTGCATCCGTTGCATGGCAATCCCTACTCACTCACATTGATATCTATTGATGGGCATCTCCATAGCCCGTTGATACGCCTAGTTGATATGAAACTATCTTCCCTCTTTTTGTCTTCTCCACAACCACCATTCTATTCCACATATAGTGCTATATCCATGGCTCACGCTCATGTATTGCGTGAAGATTGAAAAAGTTTTGAAAATGTTAAAGTATGAAACAATTGCTTGGCTTGTCATCGGGGTTGTGCATGATTTAAATACTTTGTGTGGGGAAGATGGAGCATAGCCAGACTATATGATTTTGTAGGGATAACTTTCTTTGGCCATGTTATTTTGAGAAGACATAATTGCTTTGTTAGTATGCTTGAAGTATTATTATTTTTATGTCAATATGAACTTTTGTTTTGAATCTTTCGAATCTGAATATTCATACCACAATTAAGAAGATTTGCATTGAAATTATGCCAAGTATCACTCCGCATAAAAAATTCTCTTTTTATCATTTACCTTCTCGAGTACGAGCAGGAATTACCGGCTTAGGAAGTGAAGAAATGACCGATAGATTCATCATCAAGAAGATCCTAAGAGCCTTGGATGGAAAATATGATACAGTGTGCACATTGATCCAAGTGATACCCAATTACAATGATCTCAAGCCTACGGAAGTCATTGGAAGAATTGTTGCTCATGAGATGTCACTCAAGGATAAGGAAGAGCTTCACAACAAGTCAAGTGGTGCTTACAAAGCCTCATGTGATGCTCCCACATCTTCAAGTGAGACACAAACCTTTAATGAATAATTGAGCCTAATGGTGAAGAACTTCAACAAGTTCTACAAGAGTAGAAGCAAGGAGAGAAGTTCCAAGTCAAGGTCCTACAATGAAAAAAGATCTTCAAGTCGTGAACATAATTCATACAATTGTGGAAGACCCGGACACTACTCCAATGTGTGTACGGCTCCGTACAAAAGAAGAGAAGATTCTCCCAAAAGAAGAAGTAGAAGATAAGAATCACCACCAAGAGAGAGAAGGAGTAGAGATGATCGTTGTGAACGAAGAACCTCTCGGAGAAACAAGGATTCGGAAAGGAAGGACAAATCATCAAAGAGCTACAGAAAACAAAGACATCAAGCTCATGTTGGTGAATGGGTATCCTGCTCCGACTCCGACAATCACTCCGAAAGAAGTTATCACTCCGACTCCTAATATACTCAAGATGAAGGTGTTGCCAGTCTAGCACTTGTGTCAACCAACTCCTATGAAATATTTGAATCACCAAATGAAGGAATTGGAAGATGCTTCATGGCTAAAGGCCCAAAGGTATCACACCCCGAGTATGTTGATTTCAATAGTGATGAAGATGATTTGCTAGGTGATGATGATTTACTTGTTGACAACTCTAGCGATGAAAACTATGATGAACTTGGTATTAATCATGCTAATCAAGACAAAACGAATGACAATGATAAGAAGGAGATTGGGCGTCTAACTAAAGAACTAAACAATCTTAAGTTATCTCATGAAACTACCTTGGAAGATCATCGAGAACTTTTAAAGACCCATGAGAAGCTACGCTTTGAAAAGCTCAACCTCAAGCAAGAGCATGAGTTCTTAAAACCAATCAATGATGATCTTCGCAAGAAAAGTTCTTCTTACATTGCCAAACGTTTACTCTTGTCTACTTACATGCCACAAGTAAAATCTAGCCACAAGAGTAAGAAAGATTCTTCATCTAGTGGTAACAATAATCATGCTAAATCAAATATTGTTGCTTCTAGTAGTTCTCTTGATTCCATTAATGATTCTCTTAGCCAAGTTACACTTGAGCAAGAAAATAGCTTATTGAAGGGAATTATAGAGAAAGGTGTTTACAAGAGCCTTGTCGGAAGTAAGCAATTTGAGGAAATTGTACGCAAGCAAGGAAGACACCGGAGGAATCAAGGTGTTGGTTTTGAACGAAAGTTCAATGCCAATGGAGTTGAGTGGGAAGAAGATAAATACCCCAAGACAAATTTTGTTCCTCAACAAGAGAAGTATGATCCTACTTCCTTCCAAGGAACACAAGCTCAAGATGATCTTCCACCACAAGACCACAAGCAAAAAGGCAAGGATAATCTTCAAGAGGAGATTGATGCATTTGAAGAAGCTCCCAAGGCCTTGGTCAAGTGGGTTCCCAAGACTACGTCAAGTTCTACTTCATCAAGTACAACCACAACTCCAAGGATTCCCATCAAGATGGTGTGGATCCCGAAGAAGAAGAACTAGAGAGTTCTTGAGGGTGACTCCGCCAACATATTTCACTCATATCATTTTGGCAAGTACAAGTGCAAACAACTTCCAAATCATGCACTAGTTCAAGGAGTCACAAACCCTCTTGTTGGTAGAGAAGGGACAAAGTAACCTAATGCTTTCATGGACATCATCTATGTGTACATCACTCTATGTATATGGATATCCTTGTTTGTTCCTTGTGGGACTAACCCGTGTTGGTATTGAAAGTGCAACTCACTCCAATTGATTGCTCCAAATGATCTACATCAACATTGAGCGTCCACATCTTCAACACCTACATGAAGTCATCATCAACAAAACCCAAGGTTAATTCATCCCTCTTAGGGGGGATATCACATCTAGGGGGAGCTTTACTCTAATCAATTGAGCTAAAGCAAATCTAATGGTGTGAACACAACAATGCTTTATGTAAAAGTGGCAACCCCACTTGTGCTTAAACGATGAGTATGACCTATGATCAAATGTTCTCATTTGACTCCTAAGTCAATATACTCATATATAGATGACCTAGTCATCGCCAGTTGCTTGATAGATGCTAGAGTGTCTGTGCATGCTTTGTCACATATTTCATTTGCCATTTTATTGTGTGAGCATGTTGATTACATATTTTACTGATTCAAGGACATCCATTTGTTGCTTTGATTGTTTGGCTTTTTCTCTTTTGCCAAATGGATGGACAAGAATGCCTAAGAACTCCCTCTAGTTGTCTATGCTTTTCTCGTCTCAAAGTCTATTC
This sequence comes from Aegilops longissima, assembly GCA_021605205.1. Classification (NCBI taxonomy): domain Eukaryota; kingdom Viridiplantae; phylum Streptophyta; class Magnoliopsida; order Poales; family Poaceae; genus Aegilops; species Aegilops longissima. Next base: position 556,644,134 of record CM038678.1, read on the forward strand.
ATGCTACATCACAAAGTTTGATCAAGTCAGATTCGAACCACTCTGTGTGAGGAGCACTCGAAGTCCCTGATTTGTCATAGACTTAAACTTCCAAAACCTCTTTGTGCATTTTTGTATGACCGAGTCATCCACTTCGGTCACACTGAGTTCAATAAGTTGATCTAGGTTTTCTATCTCGGTGCAACCGATATGAACCTTTCGGTCACACCGAGTTGCAGTAACCGCATGTGATTCTGCATCTCGGTGCCGCCGAGTTGTTCCACTCGGTCACACCGACAGAGTCGGGATATATATACCGACGGGTTGAATTTTGGAAATTCCTCCAAAACCCTTCGCCTGCGCGTGTGTCCTGCTCTACCTCCTCGGGTCTCCGGATCGTCTCCTCGCCGCCAGCGACCTCCCGCCGCTGGTTTCCATCATCGTCAACAAATATCTGCTCCGCCGTTGTTGCCATAGCGAACCTCCGTCGAACTAGGGCATGGGTTCGACTCTGTGTGCTATTCCTTTAACTCTGATTCATAGCACATTGCTTTGCCATGATCTTTACCACGTATGCAAATGATCTATCCACTGGAAACATCTCTTAGGTTAGATTAGATTTGAAATTTAGGCTTAGGTCTCCGCCGAACTCATCTTGGACCGACCGAGTTGTAGAAATCGGCCTCACCGATTTGGCTTATGCCATAGCACATGCATTTTCGGTCTGACCTAAAACTGCACATCGGTGTGACCGAGTTCAATTCTCTGTGAAACCCTAGCAGTCTTGGTGCCACCAAGTTGTGACTCGGTCTGACCGAGTTCACATGTTTAGGCTCCAAAAATTGCTTCGGTATCACCGAGTTTATCAAATCGGTAGCTCCGAAATGCTTTCTGTGGAGAACTAAAACTAAGATTTTAAGTCATCTGTTTTACAAAAACTCTGCACTTTGTGATGCTCATCCACTCTATCACATCTACATCTATTCACAGGGTCTGCTGTCAGTGTGTTTGCCAAGATGTCTGACCAGAGTGATAGTCAGAACAGATCTGAGGAACAAGTGCAACTGAGTGAGGGTTCAGATCCCTCAAGCAGCTATGACGAGGGCTGTAGAAGCACACCTAGTAACTTGCCCAAGGCAGCCACTAGAGCAAGGAAGAAGAGAACCTCCGACTCCGAGGATGAAGATTATGTGGTTGTTGAGGATGAAGCCACCTCAAAGAAGAAAGTGTTGAAGAAAGAATATGGAACAACTGCTGCAACTAAGCCAGGCTTGAACAAGAAGGCACCTTCCAGAAGAATCCCAATTTCAAAGCCAAGGAAGGTTGCAACAGGAGAGACAATGAAGTTCACCATTGAATCAGATGATGGTGAAGCAGCATGAGATGACAAGAAAAATAAAAGGGCAAGAACCACTCCTACAAAAGTTCTTCGAAAGTCAACTATGGTTAGAGAGTCAGAAGAGGAAGAGGATGCTCCAGCACCCAAAGCTCAGAAGCTTATGGGAGATGCAATTAAGTCAGGGGTTGCTCCATCTAAGCCCAAGTCTGCTCCCAAAGCTCAAGCTCAGAAACCCCCAAAGCCCAAGAGAAACACTAGAAGTATTCCTATAGGAGAGAAGAACAAGGCCCCAGTGCCTCAAGCTGAATAAGAGGATGAAGAGTCTCTTGTTTTGAGAAAGATGAAACCCAAGACTCCAGACCACAATGATGCTCATCCAGTGGCTAAGGACATGCATATTAGAAAGGATGCTGGACTGAGATTATGGAGACAGTCTGATCCCTATGCTGTGAGGAGGAGGACTGCAGTTGATTACAGATTTCATACCAAAGAACAACAAGACTTTTATGAGACCATTCTGCTTGACAAGAAGCCAATTGTCTGTGACATGAGATGGCTTGATTGGGAATACATCAAGGAGAATGAAGATCACTTAGTTTATGACAGCTTCAAAGCATGTGGAGTTGACAAATTTGTTGGGCAGAAGCTCACAAAATGGAATGACGAGTTGATCATGCAGTTTTACACCACTGCTCACTTTTACCCAGATGGGAAGATCATTTGGATGTCTGAAGGTACTAGGTACCAATTCACTGTTGAAGAATGGGCCAAGCTGATCAATGCCCCAGAGGAACATGAAGATGACATAGATGTGTATGCAACGAAGAAGAAAGACCACAACACTATGGCCAACATGTACAAAGAGATCCCTGATAAAGCTTTGGAGACACACAAGCTTGGGTCTGTACATTATTTGTTGTCTGGTTTCCCTACCATCAACACCATTCTAAGGCACACATTGCTGCCAAAGTCAGGAGATCACAAGATGATCAGAGGACATTCCATCAACATGTTGCAAATCTTTGATGTCCCTCAAAAGTTTAAAGTCATGAGCCTGATTGTAGAGACAATCAAGAGGACAACTGCTGATCAAAAGAGGAGTTGTGGGTATGCTCCACATATTCAGGAGCTCATCAATGCTAAGATGGGCACAAGAACATACTTGTTGGACAAAGAGCACTTACCCTTGCTCCCTGAGTTTGAAGATAATGAGGTTGTCATGAATGAGAATGAACCTTCATTAGCTCAAGCACAAGAGAAGAGAGCAAAAGCTAAAGCAGATCAAGCTGCCAAGATGCCTAGTGTTGAGGAAGCATCTCAAGTTTTCTTGAAGAGCAAACAAGACCAGCTTGGATATCTGATTCAAGCTACTTTGAGGATTGAGAAGGGAGTGGCCACCCTGACTCAGAATCAGGAGATTTTGGAGAGGACCATAGAGATAAAATTTTATGATCTTGATCTGAAGGTAACTGAGATCCAAACAAGAGTTGAGCAGCTCCAGGAGGAAGCAGAAGAGAGGAAAGGGAAGGCAACTACTGATGCTTTTCAGCGAGTGCCTAGAGGTCAGAGGTCTACTGCAGTACCCATGGCTGACATTAGAGCCACCACATCAGCACTAGCAACCACAGCTTCAGTGCCACCTCCAGCAGCCACTCCACTAGCTCCAACAACATCAATTGATGCCTTCGTCCTTGGAGTTCTCTCTACACCACCTCCCGAAGACCAAGCATTAGAGACGCATAGCTCTATGCATTTTCGAACTTTTTGGTAACTTGTTGCCAAAGGGGGAGAAATATGTATAGATCATAGGCTTCGAGAGAGAGTGTTTTGTCTTTTATATCTCTTGCTTTTCGTTGAACCTTATTGTGTGCTTGGTTTATACTTTATGTCCTCGTCTGAGATACTTGTATGATCATGTGTTTGATCATATGCTACTTTAATGCTTGCTTGGATGATATTATCCTTTATATCCATATATGATCATTCACTTTTCTTGGTGATGAGTGCATGCTTTTAATTTATATCATTTTGAGCGCTCCACCAAGATGTATGTGACATGGAAGAGTAATCCATGATCCTAATCGATTGTGCTTTTGCATTAAAAAGCAAATCTTAAATAATGCATAAATTTAGGGGGAGCTCTTGCTTATCACATACTTCTCAAAGCGACGAGGTACTTCATTCTTATTATCATTTGTCGAAGCTTTGATCTATATGTTGTCATCAATTACCAAAAAGGGGGAGATTGAAAGTGCAACTATCCCTGGGTGGTTTTGGTAATTATTAAGAACATATAGCTCATTGAGCTAATGCTATTTCAAGATGAATATTTCAGGAAAGTTCAATGATTGGCATGGCATGGATTAGAAATGTGGACCCCTCAAAATGCTAAGGACAAAAGATTGGCTCAAGCTTTAAAGCTCAAAACTATACATTTTACTTTTAGTGATCCAAGATCACATTGAGTCCATAGGAAAAGCCAATACTATTAAAAGGGGATGAGGTGTTGCTTAATGGGTTTCTTGCTCAAAATGCTTAGTGATATGCTCCAAATCCCTCAACCACTTTCTCACATCCACACATGTCCCAAACCAAAAGTCATACTCGGCCCCACCGAAACTTTCTATCCGGCGCCACCGAGTTCAGTTGACATAGCCACTGCCACAAACCCTAGTCACTTCGGTTTCACTGATAGGGATCTCGGTCTCACCGAGATGGGATTGCAAACTCTCTATTTCCCTTCGTAACGTTTTGGTCCAACCGAGATGAGCGATTGGTCCCACCGAGTTCGCAATGCAAACTCTCTGTTTCCCCTTCGTAACATTTCGGTCCAACGAAGATGAGCGAATCGGTCCCACCGAGTTTGCCTGACCAACTCTCTGTTAGCCTGTTACCAAAATCGGTCTCGCCGAGTTTACGTAATCGGTCTCACCGAGATTACGTTATGCCCTAACCATAATGAAATCGGTCCCACCGAGTTGACATGTTATTCCCACCGAAAACCCTAACGTTCACATTTTGAACTAAATCGGTCTTACCGAGTTTCATCATTCGGTCCGACCGAGTTTGGTAATTTGTGTGTAACGGTTAGATTTTGTGTGGAGGCTATATATACCCCTCCACCCACTCTTCATTCGTGGAGAGAGCCATCAGAACATGCCTACACTTCCAACATACATTTTCTGAGAGAGAACCACCTACACTTGTGTTGAGGTCATGATATTCCATTCCAACCACATAAATTTTGATCTCTAGCCTTCCCTAAGTTTCTTTCCACTCAAATCATCTTTCCACCAAATCCAATCCTAGGAGATAGAGTTGAGTGTTGGGAAGACTATCATTTTGAAGCACAAGAGCAAGGAGTTCATCATCAACACACCATCTATTACCTTTTGGAGAGTGGTGTCTCCTAGATTGGTTAGGTGTCACTTGGGAGCCTCCGTCAATATTGTGGAATCGAACCAAGGAGTTTGTACGGGCAAGGAGATCACCTACTTCATGAAGATCTACCCTAGTGTGGCAAGTCCTTCGTGGGCGACGACCATGGTGGGATAGACAAGGTTGCTTCTTCGTGGACCCTTCATGGGTGGAGCCCTCCGTGGACTCGCGCAACCGTTACCCTTCGTGGGTTGAAGTCTCCATCAACATGGATGTATGATAGCACCACCTATCGGAACCATGAATAAAAAATCTCCGTGTCTACATTGTGTTTGCTCCCTCAAACTCCTCCCTTTACCTTCATGTGCAATTGTTTTACTTTCCGCTGCTATACTCTTAGAATTGCATGTGTAGGTTGATTGCTTGACTTGTGCAAAGTTGCTAAAATCTGCCAAGACTTCAAATTGGGAAAAGGCTAGATTTTTATTTGGTCAAGTAGTCTAATCACCCCCCTCTAGACATACTTTCGATCCTACAAGTGGTATCAGAGCTACGGTCTCCATTTGCCTTGATTTCCATAGATTTTGGTGATCATAGCCTTGTTTTCACAACCTAGGAGAGTATGGCGTCTAGCGAGGGAAATTACCACCGTAGAGGTCCTTACTTTGATGGTAATAATTTTGCTAGTTGGAAGCATAAGATGAAAATGCATACCGATGAGCAGGACTCCACTTTGACCGTACGCGGTAGAACAGAAGGTATTTTTTCTCGTTTTGCGGTCCACCAGACCATGTTTCGGTTGTTCCATCCATGTCGGTTAGCTCCCGATGAACAGGACGTGTTCTGTTGCCTCCCGATGAACCCGACGTTTTTTCTCCGTTCCGAACCAGCCGGTTGGCTGCTGATGAACAAGACGTTGTTGCTGCCGTCTATTGCCTCTCCATGTACATGAGCCCTTGCCGTACGTATGCGCGAGTACGCATTCGAGACCCTGTCTGTATGTACATATGTAGCCGTATTTACTTTCTTGTAGTGTGGTTGTACGTACGTGTACACGATATAGACGGGACTGAGTGACATCCTACGTCGGCGGTTCTACTACGACACGTGCCACTTCTTACTTGGACATGGTTCATCGCTGCAGAGAGACCAATCGACCGCTATGTACGTACACGCTCGTGACCAGACAAATAACACTACGTACGCTTCAACGTGGTGGGTGATTGCGGCTTGAGCTACGTCGGTATTTCCTCAAAGAGGAAGGGATGATGCAGCACAACGACGGTAGGTATTTCCCTCAGTGATGAGACCAAGGTTATCGAACCAGTAGGAGAATCACGCAACACTACGTAAACAGTACCTGCACACAAAGAACAAATACTTGCAATCTAACCTGTTAAAGGGTTTGTCAGCCTCTTTCGGGTAACGGTGCCAGAAATTGTTGAGTTGAGCGGATAAAAATATGACAGATTGGATAAATAGATCTCAAATAAATGCAAAAATAAAATAAAGTGCAGCAAGGTATTTTTTGGGTTTTTGGATTAATAGATCTGAAAATAAAAGTGAATAAAAATAGATCTCAAAGGCAAATATAATAAAGAAGAGACCCGGGGGCCATAGATTTCACTAGTGGCTTCTCTCGAGAAAAATAGCATACGGTGGGTAAACAAATTACTGTTGGGCAATTGATAGAACTTCAAATAGTCATGACGATATCCATGCAATGGTCATTATATAGGCATCACGTCCAAGATTAGTAGACCGACTCCTGCCTGCATCTACTACTATTACTCCACACGTCCACCGCTATCCAGCATGCATCTAGTGTATTAAGTTCATGGAGAAACAGAGTAATGCAATAAGAACGATGACATGATGTAGACAAGATCTATTTATGTAGAAATAGACCACATCTTGTTATCCTTAATGGCAATGATACATACGTGTCATTTCCCCTTCTGTCACTGGGATCAAGCACCATAAGATCGAACCCATCACAAAGCACCTCTTCCCATGGCAAGAAAAATCGATTGAGTCGGCCTAACTAAACCAAAGATTCGAAGAAGAAATACGGGGATATAAGTAATTGATACGTCCATTTTGCATCATGTTTTTTTACTATTATTTATGATGTTATTATCCATAATAAAGCTTTTTGGAGTTATTCTAATGCCTTTTCTCTCATAATATGTGAGGTATACACCAAGAGGGAGAATTCTGGCAGCTGGAAATCTGGACCTGAAAAAGCTACGTCAGGCTACCTATTCTGCACAACTCCAAATGAGCTGAAACTTCACGAGGATATTTTATGGAATATATGAGAATTATTGGAGCAAATAACTACTAGAGGGGACCCACCAGGTAGCCCAGGCGCCCTGGTGGGTTGTGCTCACCCAGGCCCACCTTCGTTGCCCATTGAGGAAGTCCTGGATTAGGGGGTGTCCGGATAGCCGAACTATCACCGTTGGCCGGACTCCTGGACTATGAAGATACAAGATTGAAGACTTCGTCCCGTGTCCGGATAGGACTTTCCTTGGTGTGGAAGGCAAGCTTGGCGATACGGATATGTAGATCTCCTACCATTGTAACCGACTCTGTGTAACCCTAACCCTATCCGGTGTCTATATAAACCGGAGGGTTTTAGTCCGTAGGACGAACACCAATCGTACCATAGGCTAGCTTCTAGGGTTTAGCCTCTCTGATCTCGTGGTAGATCCACTCTTGTACTACCCATATCATCAATATTAATCAAGCAGGAGTAGGGTTTTACCTCCATCGAGAGAGCCCGAACCTGGGTAAAAACATCGTGTCCCTTGTCTCCTGTTACCATCCGCCTAGACGCACAGTTTGGGACCCCCTACCCGAGATCCACCGGTTTTGACACCGACATTGGTGCTCTCACTGAGAGTTCCTCTGTGTCGTCATCTTTAGGCCCGATGGCTCCTTCGATCATCAACAACGACGTGGTCCAGGGTGAGACTTTTCTCCCCGGACAGATCTTCGTATTCGGCGGCTTTGCACTGCGGGCCAATTCACTTGGCCATCTGGAGCAGATCGAAAGCTACGCCCCTGGCCATCAGGTCAGGTTTGGGAGTTTGAACTACACGGCCGACATCCGCGGAGACTTGATCTTCGACGGATTCGAGCCACAGCCAAGCGCGCCGCACTGTCTCGATGGGCACGATCTAGCTCGCCGCCGAGCGGTGCCTCGGAGGTCGCACCGGCGTCCGCTCCGACCTTTAGCTCGGGCCGACTCCGCCGATCGAGGGCGAGTGGCTGGACACCGCCTCGGGGCTACGATCTCTGGCGATTGAGCGAACACCATCCCTGTCGCTGCGAATCCGTGACTCCAAGGTGCCGGACTCCTCTCCGACTTGAACCTCCAGCGCCCGGTCAATCGAATCCGATTGGGCGCCGATCATGGAATTCACTGCCATGGACATCTTTCAGCACTCGCCCTTTGGCGACATTCTGAATTCACTAAAGTCTCTCTTTATCGAGAGCCTGGCGGACTACGGTCGGGAAGGTTAGGATGCGGACGACGAAGAAATTCAACGCCCACCCACCACCCACTTTGTAGCCACCGCGATGATTTAACCGACATGCTCGACTTGACTCCGAAGACATCGACGGTATGGACGACGATGCTGGAGACGACCAAGAACCAGCGCCTACAGGGCACTGGAAGGCCACCTCGTCATACGACATATACATGGTGGACATCCCAAAAGATGGGAACAGCGAGGGAACAGCGGAGGATGACCCCTCCAAGAAACAGCCCAAGCGCTGGCGTCAGTAGCGCCGCTCTAAATCCCGCCACAGCAAAAACGGTGATTCCGGCATGGGAGGTAATAACACCCCGGACAGTGCCGAAGACAACCCCCTCCAGCAGGATTCAGCACAGGAGGAGGGAGAAGCCAGCCCTCATGATAGAGCGGCAGACAGGGAGGTGGAGGACGATAATTATATGCCTCCCTCTGAAGATGAGGCAAGCCTCGACGACGACGAATTTGTTGTGCCTGAGGATCCCGCCGAACAGGAGCATTTCAAACGCAGGCTTGTGGCCACGGCAAGCAGCCTCAAGAAAAAGCAGCAGCAGCTTAGAGCTGACCAAGACTTGCTAGCTGACAGATGGATGAAGTCCTTGCAGCCAAGAGTCTGAACTCGAACGCCCCTCCAAGAGATACCCAAACGCAGGCTGCTACCCCAATTAGAGGAAGCAGCACTCAAAACTACATCACCAGCGCATGATGCGGCCAACCGGCCACCCAGTGGTCGCGACAGAGAGGCCTCTAGACCCTCCATTCAAGCCGCACCCCGGCGTCGCTCGAAAAGTACCAAGGCACGGGGAAACGCGCCAGACCTGCGAGACATATTGGAGGACAAGGCAAGGCAAACAAGATCAATCTACGGATCGCGTGGGCGCCCCACGACATGCGATGATAACCGTCACGCCGGATACAGCAATTCCGGCCGGGCCGAACACAGTAGACAAAGCTCATTTGAGCTGCGTCGTGATATAGCTCAATACAGAGGCGCTGCACACCCACTATGCTTCACAGACGAAGTGATGGATCATCAAATCCCCGAGGGTTTCAAACCCGTAAACATCGAATCATACGATGGCACAACAGATCCTGCGGTTTGGATCGAGGACTACCTCCTCCATATCCACATGGCCCACGGTGATGATCTACACGCCATCAAATACCTCCCACTCAAGCTTAAAGGACCAGCTCGGCATTGGCTTAACAGCCTGCCAGCAGAATCAATTGGTTGTTGGGAGGACCTGGAAGCCGCATTCCTTGATAACTTCCAGGGCACATATGTGCGACCACCAGACGCCGATGACCTCAGCCACATAATTCAGCAGCCAGAAGAATCGGCGGACAATTACGGACACGGTTCCTAACCAAGAAAAATCAAATCGTTGACTGTCCGGATGCAGATGCCCTTGCAGCCTTCAAACATAACATCCGCGACGAGTGGCTTGCCCGGCACCTAGGACAGGAAAAGCCGAAATCCACGGCAGCCCTCTCAACACTCATGACCCGCTTTTGCGCGGGAGAGGACAGCTGGCTAGCTCGTAGCAACAACTTGACCAAAAACTCTGGTAGTTCGGATACCAAGGACAGTAATGGCAGGTCGCATCGCAACAAGCACAAGCACCGCATTAACGGCGATAATGCTGAAGATACGGCAGTCAATGCCGGATTCAGAGGCTCTAAACCCGGTCAGCGGAAAAATCCGTTCAAAAGAAATACTCAGGGCCTGTCCAATCTGGACCGAATTCTCGATCGCTCGTGCCAAATACATGGCACCCCCGAAAAACTAGCCAACCACACCAACAGGGATTGTTGGGTCTTCAAACAAGCAGCAAGTTAAATGCGAACTCAATGACAAGGGCTGCATAGCGATGACGAGGAGGAGCCCGGCCGCTGAACAATAGAGGACGAAGGGCTTCCCCCACAAGTGCGGACGGTGAACATGATATACGCAACCCACATACCCAAAAGGGAGCAGAAGCGTGCACTAAGGGACGTATATGCGATGGAGCCAGTCGCCCCAAAGTTCAACCCATGGTCCTCCTGCCCGATCACCTTTGATAGAAGGGACCACCCCACTAGCATCCGCCATGGCGGATTCGCCGCATTGGTTCTTGACCCAATCATCGACGGATTCCACCTCACTAGAGTCCTGATGGACGGCGGTAGCAGCCTGAACCTGCTCTATCGGGATACAGTCGCAAAATGGGCATAGACCCTCAAGGATTAAACCCACAAAGACGACCTTTAAAGGCATCATACCAGGTGTAGAGGCCAATTATACAGGCTCGCTTACACTCGAAGTGGTCTTGGATCCCGGATAACTTCGAAGCAAAGAGTTAATCTTCGACATAGTCCCGTTCATGGCGGCTATCACGCCTTCGCTTAGGCGAACCGCATTTGCAAAGTTCAATGCGGTGCCGCTTTCTGGCGCACCTCAAGCTCAAGATGCCAGGCCCTCGAGGAGTAATCACGGTCAATGGAAACACCGAGCGCTCTCTCGAGCGGAGGAGCACACGGCGTTCCTCGCGCGGAGGTGCAAAGCAGCCTCTCACAGCAATTCTCGAGTCCGGCTATTAAACGTCCGGACATCGTCAAGTGCGCCTGGAGTAACCTACAACAAGACCGCCTGGCACGATCCGAGCACGCGTAGCAATCCGGCCCCAACCCCAGCCCTCGCGAAATTGCGAAGCCGGTACTACGCGTACATAACTACACTCTGGAGATACCATGGGCATAAGGGGAGGGGCACGACCACGGCATGCCCAGAATGCGGCTCAACCGCACCAGGGGCTCCCGATTGTGTCATTCTTTTTCTTTCTTCTTTTCTCTTACTTTCAGGACTCCGTTTTCCAGAAGCCCTGTCCGGCACTAGAATTGCCGAACTCACGATGCAACAGCCAGGGAAGCGTAGCTTCGTCGAGTGTCGGTGGTCTCTACTACGAGCATTACACCTGTTTTACATACCATCCCGCAGCTTACCCCTGGAGGGGGACATGTTAAATAGTCCCATCCCTTGCTTATCGCACTATTTGTATCGTTCTGCTTTCATTGCAGTACCTTTTTGAATAAACAATACATAGCTTTTTCCTATTATTGCACTCCTTTCTTTATCTATATATATGTTCATTCATGACATGTTGCACCCGTACACTTTAGTACGGCCAATACACCGAGGGCTTAAGTACCCCAAAAATATGGTGTGATAAGTCCGAACACTTTCACAAGTCGGCACCCGAACTTATAGCATTATATGCATCGGCTCGAATCATGTCTTGGGTCAATAGTTGGGTTTGCCCGGCTCCCATGTTTTGGTACCTTACGTTCCGTTATATCGGCTAAGGTAGCGCCAGGAGAACCACTGCGATTGTGCCCAGTTGAGCTGGGTTGAGCACCTCGGTGGAAAGCTAAAACTGACCGTCATGATAGGGCGAGAGCGGTCCCTGTTCGAGAGGTTTTTGGGTCCCTAAAGACTTATGCCGCTTAGGCGAGGAGTCGGCATTGTCCGGCCAAAGGCGTGGATAGCGCCCGAACTCGGTCTTCCGAATAATAGGGGCTTCGCCGAAATTCAAAATTATAGAATTCTATGGCTAAGTGAGAGTGTTCAAGCACTATAGTCCGGTTGCCTTGTTTGTTGCGTTGAGCGCCTCCCTCGAAGGACCCAAGGATGGGAACAAGAGCGCTCAAGTTTATCCCAAACACCCCAAGACTTTCGTGGCATGGGGGCTGAAGCGACGACTCGCCATCTCTCAAATTTAATACACGGCCGCCTGAAAGGTAATATTTTAAATTCAAAAGTGTTGCTTAGCGCATATGAACAAGTTTTCAGCGTCGGGATAACAAATGCGAGTCTACTAAAAAATTATATCTTTGGAGCATTCATCCGCTATAAGGCAGGCACCCTTTAGGACGCCCTCATAATACATTTCAAGCTTGCGATGCTCCTTCTTCGGTGGTGGTCCGTCCGTCACAAGCTTCTCGGCGTCCATCTTGCCCAGTGCACCTTAGCATGGGCAAGGGCCCTCTGAGCACCTTGATGCAGACGGAGCGCTTGATGACTTCAATCCATGGACAGGCGTCCACCAGCCGTCGCACTAGCCAAGTAGCTCCTGTGCATGGCTTCCTTAGGCCACGGCCGAATTATGAGGCCCTTCATGGCCTGTTCGGCGACCTTGTGGAGCTCGACCAGCTGCTTCAGCTGGTCGCTCGAGGCACCGGATGTCCGGCCTCGAAGATCTTGAGACCAGAACACCTTTTCCATCGAGCTCCCTCCTCGGCGCAGAGAAAGCGGCAGCATCGGACACACTACGGGCATATCTGCGAATGCTCTGGAGAGCTCGGATTCGGGTAAGTAATAGATAATTCACTTTCACATGCTTGCTTTGCATAAAGAATGCCTTACCGCCGCTATCTTCTTTAACGATTCAATTTCTGGAGGGCTTTTGGGCTTGGCCTTAGCGGTTTGGCACTCTCAAGAGCCGAGGCGAGCTCGGACTCTCGAGTCTTGAGTCACGCTCCAAACTCTCATGTTTTTCCACGAGCACACGGAGCTCTTGCCGCACCTCCGCCACCCGCGCCTCCTGCTTCTCTCGCTCAGTGCGCTCATGCCGCTTTGCTTTCGGCCGTGGACACCGCTTCCTTCGAGGTCGCCACCTCGTCCGTGGCCCCTACAATACCCACGTTAGTCGTGTCATTTTTGCAACCAAATCCTTTCTATAAGGTATTACTTACCTTCCTTGTCCTCGAGCTGCTTCTTGGCAAGGCTGAGCTCGTTCTCGGACCGCTCGAGGCTCTGCTTCAATGCATTGACCTCCGTAGTCAGTGCGGCAGAGGTCAGTAGCGCAGCCTGAATTCCCATATTGACATACTTATGTTAGACTCCTGCGTATATCTTTTTAGATCCTCAGTCCGGTTTTTCTTTCCGAACACCGAACTAAGCATCGAGGGCTACTGTCTATGCGGTAATATTTTACATATTCTAAACTTACCTCAAAGCCTGTTAGAAGGCTGGTGCAGGCTTGATCAGCCCGCTCTTGGCGGACTGAACTTTCTGGATCACCACACTCATAACGGTGGCGGTGCTCAAATCGTCGATGGAGCGCCGTTAAGCGCCTCCAGCAAGCTATCCGGTGCCTCCGGATGGACGGAGGTCACCGGCGTCGCAGTCTTGCCCTTCTTACGAAGGGGCTGCTTGCTGGACTTCGGAACCACTGAAGGTTCCGGTATGGAGTTCGGCACATGGCCGGACTTAGAGCCCTCTGGGGTTTCGCCCCCTTTGCGCCCGGAGTCCGGGAGGTCGCCTTGCGGCGCCTCCAGGACCACCTCCTCCTGGCTGGGCCCCTTTTGGGACTCCACCGCGGTGTCGTCTACGTCTCGAGGAGAGGAGGCGGGCGGAAGTGAAGTGCTATTCACATCCGACGAATCCAGGGAGCCGCTCGACGAAGCGGCGAGCTCGTCCTTGGGCGGGCTACATGGTTATATTCGGCGTTAGAAGACACTATCGACAAATAAAAGTCATGAGCTATTCCGGTCCGGACACTTACGATCTCGCCGAGGCTTGGCCCTTGGTGGCCCTCCTCCTAAATGTCGTTGTCGGTGTTGGTGGAAAAGTCCGGAGGAAGGTCCTTCCTTTCTTGGACCCTCCGGCCTCCCGATCAGGCGGCCTTCCTTTCTTCTCTCCCCGGGGGGAGGCTTCTTCCTCCTCCTCGTCCTCGGGGAGGATTCCGCCTCAGTCGTTGGACGATGAGTCCGACAACACTGGCGCCGGGAGCTCCTTGAGTTCCGTGGCCTTCTTCTTAGCCTTCTTCTCGGCACCACGTGAGGTGCGGAGCCAGCAGCCCGTCAATCGGGCGTCCGCTGGGTCTTCGGCAAGAGGGCGGACGGTCAATCTGTCCGGACGTCTTCAGCCAGATCTGTCAAAGGTTAGGGAGTTTTAGATCCGCATAGAGTCAAACTATGAAAAAGAGTCCCATAAAGGGTAAAATAACTTACCTCGCTGGCTTGGCGTTGCGAGCTGAATCCGCGATCTTGATGGCGGATGCGAGAACTTCGGCGCCTTGAACAGCACCTTCGGGCATCTTCGTGCGTAGTGTCGAAGAGCGGCTCAAATTGGTGCTGTGCGGATCAAACTCCACAAATTGAAGGCCCGTTGCTGGCATGGGAGAATCCGGCGGATGAGCATAACTGGATTACGGACAAGCTTGAGATTCTTGTCCACCAGGTTTGGACGCAGAGTTTGAAGTCCGGACAGCTCTTCCGAATCACCCACGTCAGGCCGTCTCTTTCCATGATGTGAGTCGTGTGGGAAGCTAGATCGAATTGGGGCCGCCGCCCATTGAGAGTCGCGCGGCTCGGTGATGTAGAACCACCCCGATTGCCACCCCTTCACGGTCTTCACAAAGGAGCCCTCGAGCCATAGGACTTTGGCCATCTTGCCAACCATGGCACCTCCGCACTCCGCTTGGCGGCCGCCCACTACCTTCGGCTTGACATTGAAGGTCTTTAGCCATAAGCCTAAGTGGGGCTGGATGCAGAGAAAGGCCTCGCACACGATGATAAACGCCGAGATGTTGAGGATGAAGTTCGGGGCCAGATCGTGGAAATCCAGGCCGTAGTAGAACATGAGCCCCCGGACAAATGGGTGAAGTGGAAAACCTAGTCCGCAGAGGAAGTGGGTGAGGAACACCACCCTCTCATGGGGCCTGGGGGTGGGAATGAGCTGACCCTCGTCGGGGAGCCGGTGTGCGATGTCGCTGGACAAGTATCCGGCCTTCCGCAGCTTTTTGACTTGTCCCTCCGTGACGGAGGAGACCATCCACTTGCCTCCCGCTCCGGACATGGCTGGAGAAGGTTGAGGAGGGATGTGCGGACTTGGGCGCTAGAGCTCGAGTGCGCGGAAATGGATGAGCAAAGGAGGAAGAAGGCGTAGGTTAAAAGGTGGATCCTTATCCCCTAATATGGGCGGACGAAGCTATGCGTCCCCCGCCAGCCTAGTAAAACTCGCTTATCTCCCAAGTGCCGTAATAAATGGCGCGGTTGGGTTACCCACATCCGTATTGATGGGAATCCCGAAATAAGGGGGCATGATCTCCGCTTTGATAAGACGTGCCAAGGAAACCGCCTCGCTAAACGCGCTGAGGTGGAACAGTAATAACGATTCGTATAAAGGCCTGGCCGTGGTGTGATGTCATGCCGCGGAATCGTCGCAGATCTGTGCAAAGGTTATTCTCTCTATGGTGGTATGTGGAACTTCGTTTTGCGAGCGGACACTATCCTTGTGTTCAAAATCTTCTATGAAGTATTCAGAGGAGGAACCCGCCTTGCAATGCGAAGACAATATGCGTGCGGATTAAGTCGTAATTGAAGCCTGGTTCAGGGGCTACTAAGGAGTCTGGATTAGGGGTGTCCGGATAGCGAACTATCACCGTTGGCGGACTCTGGACTATGAAGATACAAGATTGAAGACTTCGTCCGTGTCCGGATGGGACTTTCCTTGGCGTGGAAGGCAAGCTTGGCGATCTGGATATGTAGATCTCCTACCATTGTAACCGACTCTGTGTAACCCTAACCCTATTCGGTGTCTATATAAACCGGATGGTTTTAGTCCGTAGGACGAACAACAATCATACCATAGGCTAGCTTCTAGGGTTTAGCCTCTCTGATCTCGTGGTAGATCCACTCTTGTACTACCCATATCATCAATATTAATCAAGCAAGAGTAGGGTTTTACCTCCATCGAGAGGGCCCAAACCTGGGTAAAAACATCGTGTCCCTTGTCTCCTGTTACCATCTGCCTAGACGCACAGTTCGGGACCCCCTACCCGAGATCCGCCGGTTTTGACACCGACACCCATCTTCTGGTATATAGGTCATTTTAACCTAAAAAATACGGAGAGGAATTTCGGGACGCAGCGCCGCCGCCTCGAGGCGGAACTTGGGCAGGAGCACTTTTGCCCTCCGGTGGAGCGATTCCGCCGGGGGAACTTCCCTCTCGGAGGGGGAAATCATTGTCATCATCATCACCAACTCTCCCATCTTGGGGATGGCAATTGATGTCTACTACACAACCTTCTTCTTGTAGACATTGTTGGGCCTCCAAGTGCAGAGGTTTGTAGGACAGTAGCAAATTTCCCTCAAGTGGATGACCTAAGGTTTATCAATCCGTGGGAGGCGTAGGTTGAAGATGGTCTCTCTCAAGCAACCCTGCAACCAAATAACAAAGAGTCTCTTGTGTCCCCAACACACCCAATACAATGGTAAATTGTATAGGTGCACTAGTTAAGCGAAGAGATGGTGATACAAGTGCAATATGGATGGTAGAAATAGGTTTTGTAATCTGAAAATATAAAAACAGCAAGGTAACTAATGGTAAAAGTGAGCGTAAGCGGTATTGCAATGCTAGGAAACAAGGCCTAGGGTTCATACTTTCACTAGTGCAAGTTCTCTCAACAATAATAACATAATTGGATCATATAACTATCCCTCAACATGCAACAAAGAGTCACTCCAAAGTCACTAATAGCGGAGAACAAGCGAAGAGATTATGGTAGGGTCTGAAACCACCTCAAAGTTATTTTTTCCAATCAATCTGTTGGGCTATTCCTATAAGTGTCACAATAATCCCTAGAGTTCATACTAGAATAACACCTTAAGACACAAATCAACCAAAACCCTAATGTCACCTAGATACTCCAATGTCACCTCAAATATCCGTGGGTATGATTATACGATATGCATCACACAATCTCAGATTCATCTATTCAACCAACACATAGAACCTCAAAGAGTGCCCCAAAGTTTCTACCAGAGAATCACGACGAAAACGTGTGCCAACCCTATGCATAGGTTCATGGGCGGAACCCGCAAGTCGATCACCAAAACATACATCAAGTGAGTCACGTGATATCCCATTGTCACCACAGATACGCACGGCAAGATATACATAAAGTGTTCTCAAATCTTTAAAGACTCAATCCGATAAGATAACTTCAAAGGGGAAACTCAATCCATTACAAGAGAGTAGAGGGGGAGAAGAAACATAAGATCCAACTATAATAGCAAAGCTCGCGATACATCAAGATCGTGCCAAATGAAGTACAGAGAGAGAGAGAGAGAGAGAGAGAGAGAGAGAGAGAGAGAGAGAGAGAGATCAAACACATAGATATCTGGTACATACCCTCAGCCCGGTGAACTACCCCCTCCTCGTCATGGAGAGCGCCGGATGATGAAGATGGCCACGGTGAGGTTCCCCCTCCGGGTGTGCGGAACAGGTCCCGATTGACTTTTGGTGGCTCTGAGAGGCTTGCAGTGGCGGAACTCCCGATCTATTCTCCTCCCCGGAAGTTTCAAGGTACGTAGGTATATATGGGTGAAAGAAGTACGTCGGTGGAGCAAAGGGGGGCCCACGAGGAAGGGGGTGCCCTAGGGGGGGCGCCCTCCACCCTTGTGGCCGCGTTCTTTATTTTTTGATGGAGGGTCCAAGTCTCCTGGATCATATTCGGTGAAAAAATCACGTTCCCGAAGGTTTCATTCTGTTTGGACTCCGTTTGATATTCCGTTTCTTCGAAACACTGAAATAGGCAAAAAAACAGCAATTCTGGGCTGGGCCTCCGGTTAATAGGTTAGTCCCAAAAGTAATATAAAAGTGGAAAATAAAGCCCAATATGGTCCAAAACAGTAGATAATATAGCATGGAGCAATAAAAAAATTTAGATACGTTGGAGACGTATCAGGCATCCCCAAGCATAATTCCTGCTCGTCCTCGAGTAGGTAAATGATAAAAAAGATAATTTTTGATGTGGAATGCTAGTTGGCATAATTTCATTGTAATTCTTCTTACTTATGATATGAATATTCAGATCCGAAAGATTCAAGACAAAAGTTCATATTGACATAAAAATAATAATACTTCAAGCATACTAACTAAGCAATTATTTCTTCTCAAAATAACATGGCCAAAGAAAGTTCATCCCTACAAAATAATATAGTTTAGTCATGCTCCATTTTCATCACACAAGAATGCTCTCATCATGCACAACCCCGACAAGCCAATCAATTGTTTCATACTTTAGTAATCTCAAACTTATAAACCTTCACGCAATACATGAGCGCGAGCCATGGATATAGCACTATGGGTGGAATTGAATATGATGAGGGGGGTTATGTGGAGAAGACAAAAAAGGAGAAAGTCTCACATCAACGAGGCTAATCAATAGCTATGGATATGCCCATCGATTGATGTTAATGCAAGGAGTAGGGATTGCCATGCAACAGATGCACTAGAGTTACAAATGTATGAAAGCTCAACAAAAGAAATTAAGTGGGTGCGCATCCAACTTGCTTGCTCACGAAGACCTAGGGCACTTGAGGAGGCCCATCGTTGGAATATACAAGCCAAGTTCTATAATGAAAAATTCCCACTAGTATATGAAAGTGACAACTTAAGAGACTCTCTATATGAAGAACATGGTGCTACTTTGAAGCACAAGTGTGGAAAAAAAGGATAGTAGCATTGCCCCTTTTTATTTCTCTTTTTTGGGCCTTTTTTTTCTTTTGGCCTTTCTCTCTCTTTTTTTGGGGACAATGCTCTATTAAATGATGATCATCACACTTCTATTTATTTACAACTCAATGATTACAACTCGATACTAAAACATAGTATGACTCTGTATGAATGCCTCCGACGATGTACCGGGATATGCAATGAACCAAGTGTGACATGTATGAAAGAATTATGAACGGTGGCTTTGCCACAAATACTATGTCAACTACATGATCATGCTAAGCAATATGACAATGATGAATGTGTCATGAAGAACAGAATGGTGGAAAGTTGCATGGCAATGTATCTCGGAATGGCTATGGAAATGCCATAATAGGTAGGTATGGTGGCTATTTTGAGGAAGATATAAGGAGGTTTATATGTGAAAGAGCGTATCATATCACGGGGTTTGTGAAGGAAATATGCCCTAGAGGCAATAATAAAGTTATTATTTATTTCCTTATATCATGATAAATGTTTATTATTCATGCTACAATTGTATTAACCGGAAACATAATACATGTGTGAATACATAAACAAACAGAGTGTCACTAGTATGCCTCTACTTGACTAGCTCATTAATCAAAGATGGTTATATTTCCTAGCCATGGACAAAGAGTTGTTATTTGATTAACGGGATCAAATCATTAGGAGAATGATGTGATTGACTTGACCCATTCCGTTAGCTTAGCACATGATCATTTAGTATTCTGCTATTGCTTTCTTCATGACTTATACATGTTCCTATGACTATGAGATTATGCAACTCCGTTTACGGAGGAACACTTTGTGTGCTACCAAGCGTCTAACGTAACTAGGTGATTATAAAGGTGCTCTCAGGTGTCTCCGAAGGTATTTGTTGGGTTGGCGTATTTCGAGATTAGGATTTGTCACTCCGATTGTCGGAGAGGTATCTCTGGGCCCACTCGGTAATGCACATCATTATAAGCCTTGCAAGCATTGCAGCTAATGAGTTAGTTGCGAGATGATGTATTACGGAACGAGTAAAGAGACTTGCCGGTAACGAGATTGAACTAGGTATTGAGATACCGATGATCGAATCTCGGGCAAGTAACATACCGATGACAAAGGGAACAACGTATGTTGTTATGCGGTCTGACCGATAAAGATCTTCGTAGAATATGTGGGAGCCAATATGAGCATCCAGGTTACGCTATTGGTTATTGACCCGTAGTGTCCGCACGCTTAAATTTTCGATGACAGTTATATTATGAGTTTATGTGTTTTGATGTACATAAGGAGTTCGGAGTCCCGGATGAGATCGGGGACATGACGAGGAGTCTCGAAATGGTCGAGACGTAAAGATCGATATATTGGACGACTATATTCGGACATCGGAAAGGTTCCGAGTGATTCGGGTATTTTGAAGTACCGGAGAGTTACGGAATTCGTATTGGGCCTTAATGGGCCATACGGGAAAAGAGAAAAAGGCCTCAAAGGGTGGCCGCACCCCTCCCCATGGACTGGTCCGAATTGGACTAGGGAGGGGGGCGCCCCCTTCCTTCCTTCTCCTTTTTCCTTCCCTTCTCCTACTCCAACACGGAAAGGAGGAATCCTACTCCCGGTGGGAGTAGGACTCCCCCCTTGGCGCGCCTTCCTTGGCCGGCCGCCTCTCTCCCCTTGCTCCTTTATATACGGGGGCAGGGGGCACCCC
The DNA here is from genome assembly GCA_021605205.1 of Aegilops longissima. Classification (NCBI taxonomy): domain Eukaryota; kingdom Viridiplantae; phylum Streptophyta; class Magnoliopsida; order Poales; family Poaceae; genus Aegilops; species Aegilops longissima. The sequence goes on from CM038678.1 coordinate 556,664,590, forward strand.
ATAGACACAATAATTGATCTGTTTGATCTTTTAGCCGTGTGCGGTGCCCCCCTCCACCATAGTCCACCTCGATATCTTGTGGCGGTGCTTAGGCGAAGCCTGCGTCGATAGAACATCAACATCGTCCTGCACGTCGTCTTGTGAAACTCTCCTCAACACTCGGCTGGATCGGAGTTCGAGGGGCGTCATTGGGCTGAGCGTGTGCTGAACTCGGAGGTGCCGTGCGTTCGGTACTTGATCGGTCAGATCGTGAAGGCGTCGACTACATCAACCGTGTTGTGCTAACACTTCGCTTTGGTCTCACAGTGCGTGGACAACACTCTCCCTCTCATTTCTATGCATCACCATGATCTTGCGTGTGCGTGGAAATTTTGAAATTACTCGTTCCCCAACAAAGTGGCATCCGAGCCAGGTTTTATGCGTAGATGTCATATGCAGTAGAACACAAGTGAGTTGTGGGCGATATAAGTCATCTTGCTTACCAGCATGTCATACTTTGGTTGGCGGTATTATTGGATGAAGCGGCCGGACCGACATTACGCGTGACGCTTATGCGAGACTGGTTCTACCGGCGTGCTTTGCACACAATGGCTGGCGGTGTCGGTTTCTCCAACTTTAGTTGAACTAAGTGTGGCTACGCCCGGTCCTTGCGAAGGTTAAAACAACACCAACTTAACAAACTATCATTGTGGTTTTGATGCGTAGGTAAGAACGGTTCTTGCTCAGCCCGTAGCAGCCACGTAAAAACTTGCAACAACAAAGTAGAGGACGTCTAACTTGTTTTTGCATGGCATGTTGTGATGTGATATGGTCAAGACGTGATGGGATATAAGTTGTTGTATGAGATGATCATGTTTTGTTGAAGTTACCGGCAACTGGCAAAAGCCTTATGGTTGTCTCTCTATTGCATAAGATGCAAGCGCCAAATAATTGCTTTACCTTATCGCTATGCGATAGCAATAGTTGCAAGAGCAATTTTTGGCGAGACGACCATGTGACGACACATTGAGATAGATCAAGATGATGGAGATCATGGTGTCATGGCGGTGACGATGGAGATCATGACGATGCTTTGGAGATGGAGATCAAAGGCACAAGATGATGATGGCCATATCATGTCACATATTATATTGATTGCATGTGATGTTTATCTTTTATGCATCTTATCTTGCTTTGATTGACGGTAGCATTATAAGATGATCTCTCACTAAATTTCAAGATAAAAGTGTTCTCCTGAGTATGCACCGTTGCCAAAGTTAAATCGTGCCCGGACACCACGTGATGATCGGGTGTGATAAGCTCTCGTCCATCTACAACGGATGCAAGCCAGTTTTGCACACGAGAATACTCGAGTTAAACTTGACGAGCCTAGCATATGCAGATATGGCCTCGGAACACTTGAGACCGAAAGGTCGGCGTGAATCATATAGTAGATATGATCAACATAGTGATGTTCATCATTGAAAGCTACTCCATTTCACGTGATGATCGGTTATGGTTTAGTTGATTTGGATCACGTGATCACTTAGATGATTAGAGGATGTCTATCTAAGTGGGAGTTCTTAAGTAATATGATTAATTGAACTTTAATTTATCATGAACTTAGTCCAGTAGTATTAGCATATCTATGTTGTAGATCAATAGCTCACGATGTTGCTCCCGTTTAATTTTGATATGTTCCTAGAAAACTAAGTTGAAAGATGTTAGTAGCAATGATGCGGATTGGATCCGTGATCTGAGGTTTATCCTCATTCTGCCTGTAAGAATTATGTCCTTGATGCACCGCTAGGTGACAGACCTATTGCAGGAGCAGATGCAGACGTTATGAACATTTTTGACAAAAGCTCGGTATGATGACTACTTGATAGTTAAGTGCACCAATCTTTACGGCTTAGAACGGGGACTTCAAAGACGTTTTGAACGTCATGGACCATATGAGATGTTCCAGGAGTTGAAGTTAATATTTCAAGCAAATACCCGAGTTGAGAGATATGAAGTCTCCAACAAGTTCTATAGCTAAAAAATGGAGGAGAATAGCTCAAGCAGTGAGCATGTGCTCAGATTGTCTGGGTACTACAATCACCTGAATCAAGTGGGAGTTAATCTTCCAGATAAAATAGTGATTGATAGTATTCTCTAGTCACCATCACCAAGTTAGTAGAACTTCGTTATGAACTATAATATGCAAGGGATGACGAAAACAATTCCCAAGCTCTTCGCGATGCTAAAATCGGCGAAGGTAGAAATCAAGAAAAACATCAAGTGTTGATGGTTGACAAGACCACTAGTTTCAAGAGAAAGGGCAAAGGGAAGAAGGGGCACTTCAAGAAGAACGGCAAGCAACTTGCTGCTCAAGTGAAGAAGCCCAAGTATGGACCTAAGCCTGAGACTAAGTGCTTCTACTGCAAAGGGACTGGTCACTAGAAGCGGAACCACCCCAAGTATTTGGCGGATAAGAAGGATGGCAAAGTGAACAAGCTATATTTGATATACATGTTATTGATGTGTACCTTACTAGTGTTTATAGTAGCCCCAGGTATTTGATACTTGTTAGGTTGCTAAAATTAGTAACTTCGAAACAGGAGTTCTGAATGAACATAGACTAGTTAAGGGTGAAGTGACGATGTGTGTTGGAAGTGGTTCCAAGATTGATATGATCATCATCGCGCACTCCCTATACTTTCGGGATTAGTGTTGAACCTAAATAAGTGTTATTTGGTGTTTGCGTTGAGCATAAATATGATTTGATCATGTTTATTGCAATCTGATTATTCATTTAAGTTAGAGAACAATTGTTGTTCTGTTTACATGAATAGAACCTTCTATGGTCATCTGAGACCAACGAAAATGGTTTGTTGGATCTCGATCGTAGTGATACACATATTCATAATATTGAAGCCAAAAGATGCAAAGTTAATAATGATAGTGCAACTTATTTGTGGCACTGCCGTTTAGGTCATATTGGTGTAAAGCGCATGAAGAAACTCCATGCTAATGGACTTTTGGAATCACTTGATTATGAATCACTTGATGCTTGCGAACCATGCCTCATGGGCAAGATGACTAAGACTCCGTTCTCCGGAACAATGGAGCGAGCAACAAATTTGTTGGAAATCATACATACTGATGTATGTGGTCCGATGAATATTAAGGCTCGCGACAAGTATCATTATTTTCTGACCTTCACAGATGATTTGAGCAGATATGGGTATATCTACTTGATGAAACATAAGTCTGAAACGTTTGAAAAGTTCAAAGAATTTCAGAGTGAAGTGGAGAATCATTGTAACAAGAAAATAAAAGTTTCTACGATATGATCGCAGAGGTAAAATATTTGAGTTACGAGTTTGGCCTTCAGTTAAAACAATGTGAAATAGTTTCACTACTCACGCCACTTGGAACACCACAGTGTAATGGTGTGTACGAACGTCGTAACCGTACTTTATTAGACATGGTGCGATCTATGATGTCTCTTACTGATCTACCACTATCGTTTTGGGGTTATGCATTAGAGACAGTTGCATTCACGTTAAAAAGGGCACCATCTAAATCCATTGAGACGACACCGTATGAATTATGGTTTAGCAAGAAACCAAAGTTGTCGTTTCTTAAAGTTTGGGTTGCGATGCTTATGTGAAAAAGTTTCAACATGATAAGCTTGAACCCAAATCGGAGAAGTGTGTCTTCATAGGATACCCAAAATGTTGGGTACACCTTCTATCACAGATCCGAAGGCAAGACATTCGTTGCCAAGAATGGATCCTTTTTAGAGAAGGAGTTTCTCTCGAAAGAAGTGAGTGGGAGGAAAGTAGAACTTGATGAGGTAACTATACCTGCTCCCTTATTGGAAAGTAGTTCATCACACAAATCTGTTCCTGTGACTGTTACACCAATAAGTGAGGAAGCTAATGATGATGATCATGTAACTTCAGATCAAGTTACTACCGAACCTCGTAGGTAAAACAGAGTGAGATCCGCACCAAAGTGGTACGGTAATCCAGTTCTGGAGGTCATGTTACTTGACCATGACAAACCTACGAACTATGAGGAAGCAATGATGAGCCCAGATTCCGCGAAATGGCTTGAGGCCATGAAATCTGAGATGGGATCCATGTATGAGAACAAAGTGTGGACTTTGGTGGACTTGCTCGATGATCGGCAAGCCATTAAGAATAAATGGATATTCAAGAGGGAGACGGACGCTGATAGTAGTGTTACTATCTACAAAGCTAGACTTGTCGAAAAAGGTTTTTGACAAAGTTCAAGGTGTTGACTGTGATGAGATTTTCTCACTCATAGTGATGCTTAAGTCTGTCTGAATAATGTTAGCAAATTGCCACATTTTATGCAATCTAGCAAATGGATGTCAAAACTACATTCCTTAATGGATTTCTTAAAGAAGAGTTGTATATGATGCAACTAGAAGGTTTTGTCGATCCTAAAGGTGTTAAAAAATGTGCAAGCTCCAGCGATCCATCTATGGACTGGTGCAAGCATCTCGGAGTTGGAATATACGCTTTGATGAGTTGATCAAAGCATATATTTTTATACAGACTTGCGGTGAAGCCTGCATTTACAAGAAAGTGAGTGGGAGCACTACAACATTTCTGATAAGTATATGTGAATGACATATTGTTGATCGGAAATAATGTAGAATTATTCTGCAAAGCATAAAGGAGTGTTTGAAAGGAGTTTTTCAAATAAAGGCCTCGGTGAAGCTGCTTACATATTGAGCATCAAGATCTATAGAGATAGATCAAAACGCTTGATAAGTTTTTTCAATGAGTACATACCTTGACAAGATTTTGAAGTAGTTCAAATGGAACAGACAAAGAAAGAGTTCTTGCTTGTGTTACAAGGTGTGAAATTGAGTAAGACTCAAAACCCGACCACGGCAGAAGAGAGAAAGAGAATGAAAGTCATTCCCTATGCCAGCCATAGGTTCGATAAAGTATGCCATGCTGTGTACCAGATCTATTGTATACCCTGCACTGATTTTGGCAAGGGAGTACAATAATGATCTAGGAATAGATCACTGGACAGCGGTCGAAATCATCCTTAGTGGAATAAGGATATGTTTCTCGATTATGGAGGTGAAAAAATGTTCGTCGTAAAGGGTTATGTCGATGCAAGTTTTGACAATGATCTAGATGACTCTAAGTATCAATCTGGATACATATTGAAAGTGGGAGTAATTAGCTACAGTAGCTCCGTGCAAAGCATTGTTGACATAGAAATTTGCAAAATACATACAGATCTGAATGTGGCAGACTCGTTGACTAAACTTCTCTCACAAGCAAAACATGATCACACCTTAGTACTCTTTGGGTGTTAATCACATAGCGATGTGAACTAGATTATTGACTCTAGTAAACCCTTTGGGTGTTGGTCGCATGACAATGTGAACTATGGATGTTAATCACATGGTGATGTGAATTATTGGTGTTAAATCACTTGGCGATGTGAACTAGATTATTGACTCTAGTGCAAGTGGGAGACTGAAGGAAATATGCCCTAGAGGCAATAATAAAGTTATTATTTATTTCCTTATATCATGATAAATGTTTATTATTCATGCTAGAATTGTATTAACCGGAAACATAATATATGTGTGAATACATAGACAAAGTGTCACTAGTATGCCTCTACTTGACTAACTCGTTAATCAAAGATGGTTATGTTTCCTAGCCATGGACAAAGAGTTGTTATTTGATTAACGGGATCACATCATTAGGAGAATGATGTGATTGACTTGACCCATTCCGTTAGCTTAGCACATGATCGTTTAGTATTCTGCTATTGCTTTCTTCATGACTTATACATGTTCCTATGACTATGAGATTATGCAACTCCCGTTTACCGGAGGAAACTTTGTGTGCTACCAAACGTCACAACGTAACTGGGTGATTATAAAGGTGCTCTACAGGTGTCTCTGAAGGTATTTGTTGGGTTGGCGTATTTCGAGATTAGGATTTGTCACTCCGATTGTTGGAGAGGTATCTCTGGGCCCACTCGGTAATGCACATCACTATAAGCCTTGCAAGCATTGCAGCTAATGAGTTAGTTGTTATATGATGTGTTACGGAACGAGTAAAGAGACTTGCCGGTAAGGAGATTGAATTAGGTATTGAGATACCTACAATCGAATCTCGGGCAAGTAACATACCGATGACAAAGGGAACAATGCATGTTGTTATGCGGTCTGACCGATAAAGATCTTCGTAGAATATGTGGGAGCCAATATGAGCATCCAGGTTCCGCTATTGGTTATTGACCGGAGACGTGTCTCAGTCATTTCTACATAGTTCTCGAACCCGTAGGGTCCACACGCTTAAAGTTTCGATGACAGTTATCTTATGAGTTTATGTGTTTTGATGTACCGAAGGAGTTCGGAGTCCCGGATGAGATCGGGGACATGACGATGAGTCTCGAAATGGTCGAGACGTAAAGATCGATATACTGGACGACTATATTCGGACATCGAAAAGGTTCCGAGCGATTCGGGTATTTTCGGGGGTACCGGAGAGTTACGGGAATTCGTATTGGGCCTTAATAGGCCATACGAGAAAGGAGAAAAAGGCCTCAAAGGGTGGCCGCACCCCTCCCCATGGAGTGGTCCGAATTGGATTAGGGAGGGGGGCGCCCCCTTCCTTCCTTCTCCTTTTTCGTTCCCTTCTCCTACTCCAACAAGGAAAGGAGGAATCCTACTGTAGCGACCTGACCCAGAATCGGTCAAATCTCTGTGTCTGTACCATCCCAAGATCATGCTAGTACTCACAGTACATCGATGAAATAATCAAAGTTCAATCACACCTGAAAATTTATTACACGATTCTCATATAGAGTCTTTATTACAAGAGAATAAATTCGGCTCAAGGCCAACTCATGAGAAATAAACTACTAATGCTGCGGAAGCGTAGAAGATAAAGCGAGTCCATCCGACTCCAAGGGCAATCACCAAGCGCGGAGCGTAGCCTCACTCCTGATCGGAATAAATCTCTGCAACATAAGACGTTGCAGCCATGTAGGTCAGCTTTTTGAATAAGCTGGCAAGTCATGAAGAGAATAATAAAGTTACTAACACTATATGCATTTTGGCTGTGGGGCTCTAAGTTTCATCATTTTGCGAAAAGCCAATTTTCTCCTACTACAGTGGACTTGCTTGTAAAAACTACATAATTGTTGATAGTTATTGAGATGGTTCCGCCAACCAATATCTCATTACCAAATTATTAAGTCATAACCCCTCAAATTAATTTATTAGTTTAGTGTTGAGATTTCGAATACTTCCAAGTTCGAGGCTCAAATTGTCCGTAACATCGGGACACGGCTAATCGATTAGATCTTTAACTCTGCAGAGGTTTGCGCACTTTACCCGCAAGAATCATTCCCTATTTTTAGTCTTAGCACTTCATGGTGTTTGAAGGCGGGACGAATAAACAGGGTCTTCCAAAGAGTTCTTACGGCTACTGCGGTACCCATCCAATCCTACCGTTCTTCTACATCTCGTAGTACCGTCCAGCCAGCGTCACTACTAGGGTTGACCCAGCCAGAGCCCATAATGGCTTGCGGCTGCATGTAAGCTTCCGGTCAATGGGGCATCCATCCGTCTCTTCGTGGCTGGGTGAAGCTTTCCGCAAGATGTCATGGCACTTCTCCATGCATCCCGCCAACCACTGGGTTCTCGGGTGCCGTCAACAAATCCTCCACCCGATGAGTGAATTCGAAGTCCATCTTGATTCTTGTAGTTCATGGGGTTGTCATCATCATTGACTCTCACATCTTGCTTATGAATTTCACTCAACCAAAACCGTCTCTGAGCATAGCAAAATAAACTACTTCGTCCGGGGTCATGGTAACAAGGGGATTGGTTCAACCTACCACATGATACTACTCAAGATTAAACCTCAAAATTTCAACTACTGCATGCATGGTGGGGTGGTATAATTCTAATGCACAAAATCATAGGTATTGAATATAACATGATCAAGACTTGCCTTGCTGATGATCCTCGTAAGCTAAAGATTCGTAGTAGCAAGCTTCACACTCCGGAAACTCTACCGAGACAAACAATAATCACAATAAGCATATAGCATAGGATCACATAACATAGCAACATGGTAACATAACATACCAAAACAAACAAGTCAAAACCCAAAGGAAAACTCAAAGAAAACCAACTCAAAGTTTTCCTACTTCAAACAACAACTAGAAATAGTTTTATATAACAAAAATTTTCTCAACATAACCTAAACATGAGTTTTTGTTAACTTAACAGAAAAGAATGCATTAAGCAATTAGGAGCAAAAAGAATTAACTTAAAATCTATTATGAAACTACTATTAGGCCTAATTCAATTTCTATTAAGAAAATAAAATAAAACTTTTATTTATTATAAATAAAAGTTCATCCCTTAAAGTGACAGAAACTATCCTAGAATAATCAATCACATGTTAAAAATAAATTTATTTACTAATTAAAATAATAGGAAAACAGTAGCTAGTTAATTAATTAGGATTAACAAGATTCTGCTTAAAACTATTTTTTATTAATCCTAAAATGCCCAATTTAATTTCTATGGTTTGGCAATGTTAAAACAAAGTTGGGACAAAAAGAATCATATAAAAATAATTTTCCTAACTCATGTTATAACAGATTTACTATTCTGACTAAAACTAAATTAAAGCAATTTTAATTAATTTTAACATAGCTAATTATATTTTCTACAGAAACTATGGAAAATTTGCAAACCAACAAAAAAGAATCACCTAAAAATATTAAACAGAATAAAAGATATGAATTTTTCAAATCAGGAACTATTCATTAAAATAGAAAACGAAAATAAAAGAAAAATGGCCTAATGGGCTAATCTACGACCGTGTGCGTAATATAAACTAAGCGGGCCTAGGGTTAAACGAGTCGGGCGGGCTAAATAAAAAACCTAACTAAAAACTAAACGGACTAAACCGGTCTAACAGGTTTTATTAAAGAACTTACCCCTTGAGGTGTTCTAATCCTAACCGTCGAGAACGAATCGGACGGGGTGATCTCGGTGACTTACGGAGTTTGGGCGGCGGCTCGGCTCGGTGGCGAAGTGTGCCGACGGCTCCGGTCGTCGGGAGGTCGGCGGAGTCGTCCGTGGTCTTGAGCGAGAGGGGGGTTGGTGGAGTGGGTGGGGCTCGGGAAGGTCTAGGGCGGCGGCGGCGAGGAAATGGCGGCGGTCGGCTCGGGCTCCAGCGGCGTGAGAGGAGGAGGGTTCGGAGGCGGGGGGGGGGGTGCGGGGAGGGTTTAAATAGGGGGGCCTCGGCTTGGCAAGGGGCGATCGGGAGGATCGAATCCCGAATCTCACGGATCCGTGATCGGCGGCGGCGGCAAGCATGGGCGAGGTTGAAGACGGGTGGTGGCCCACCCGCGAGAGAGGGGGAGGCGCGGTGCGGTCAGGCGACCGGCCCGAGGGGTTTCAGGCGGGGGAGGTCAGCTCACTGGGCGGCCTCGGTCGCTACTGGTGGGCAGTGGGCCGCTGGCCTTCTGGGTGCCTCGGCACTGGCTGGGCATGCTTTGCTGGCGCTGGGGGGTTTTTTTTTAATAAAAACAAAACAGAGATAACTTAATAAATATAAATATTTTATATAGGACATATATATACCAAAATGATCAGGGAATATTCCTATCATTTGAACATTTTCAAATGCAAAATCCAAACTTTATAAAATTCATTTTTTTCAAATTCAAATAAAACTCAAGTTTGAATTCAAAACTTTTGGCATTGTTTCCTCTGATATTTTTGGAGTGTCATGTTTACTCCTCTCATACTTTTGCTCAAGTATTTATCAGGCATAGTTTTTGAAATGATTCCCACTTGCCATAGTTTGAATTCAAATTTGAAAACTCAGAACTCTGAAAATCCAAATGGCAATCAAATTCAAACAGGATGCATAGATGCTTAGCTATAATTGTAAAACATTCCAAATAGGAAATTTGGGATGTTACAAACCTACCACCTTAAGATGAATCTAGCCCTCGAGATTGGGTTAACTAACAAATAGGTGCGGTGGTCTCGAAGAAGGTCTTCTTGGCCCCAGTGGCTTCTTCCTCGGAGTGATGACTCCACAAAGACCTTGCAAAACTTGATGACCTTGTTGCGGGTGACTCTGCTCAGATCTCAAGAATTCGGACGGGTTTCTCCTTATAAGTCAGATCATTGTCGAGCTGTATGGCCTCTAGGGGCCTTTGTGTCTCTCAACGGAATATCGGCCATGTCGGCATGACACTTCTTCACCGAGAAACATGGAAGACATCATGAACTCCGGACAATCCTTCCGCAATTCCAACTTGTAAGCAACTTCTCCACGACGTTCGAGGATTTTGTAGGGCCAATGAATCGGGTGCTAACTTTCCCTTGACACCAAACCTCTTGATTCCACGAAGCGGAGACACACGAAGATATGCTCGGTCTCCCGCTTCGTAAGTCACTTCCTTGCGCTTACTGCCGGCATAACTCTTCTGTCTCGACTGTGCTATCTTGAGTCTGTCTCGAATCAGCTTGACTTTCTCTTCGGAATCCCTGATAAGATCGGAACCGAAAAGTGATCGATCTCCAACACCATCCCACAGCAATGGTGTTCTGCACCTCCTTCCGTATAGAGCTTCGAAAGGGGCCATCTTCAGACTAGATTGATAACTGTTGTTGTATGAGAACTCTGCGTATGGCAAATTATCATCCCAGCTAGACCCATAGTCTAGCACACAAGCTCTCAACATGTCCTCCAGAATATGATTGACTCTCTCGGTCTGTCCATCATCTGCGGATGAAAACACATCTTGAACTCCAGCCTCGTACCCAAAGTTTCATGCAACTGATTCCAAAACTTTGAGGTAAATTGTGTTCCTCTATCGACACGATACTCCTCGGAACTCCATGCGCACATACGATCCTGGTCATGTATATCTTGGCCAACTTAGCACTGGTATAGGTAGTCTTCACGGAATGAAGTGAGCTACCTTGGTCAATCGATCAACCACTACCCAGATAGAATCATAACCTGAGCGGGTCTGGGTAATCTGTGATGAAATCCATTCCAAGTTTCTCCCATTTCCAATCGGGAATCGGCAAAGGTTGAAGTAACCCTGCTGGCTTCGATGTTCGCCTTTACTCGTTGACAAACATCGCATACTGCTACGTACTCGGCAATATCCTTCTTCATACCTGTCCACCAGAAACTTTCCTTCAAATCCAGGTACATTTTGGTGTTACCGGGGTGAATCGAGTACGGTGAATCGTGAGCCTCCTGAAGAATTAGCTTCCTGAGTTCAGGATCATTGGGCACATAAATACGATCCTCGAACCATATAGTTCCGTGTTCATCCTTACGGAACCCTTTAGCTTTTCCTTCATTCATCTTTTGCTTTATCTCATCAATTTCCTTGTCCGACTTCTGGGCTTCACGAATCCTTTCGGCCAAAGTGGACTAAACTTCCAGAGTTGCAATATATCCTCTCGGAACTATCTCCATCGGAGATCTCGAGGTCATCGACTAATTCTGGGTAATCCTCCTGCTTGTCGAGTATTCACATAACTCTTACGGCTCAAAGCATCTGCTACAACATTAGCTTTACCGGGGTGGTAATGCAATCTCATGTCATAGTCCTTTATCAACTCTAGCCATCTCCTCTGCCTGAGGTTCAACTCTTTCTGCGTGAAAATATACTTCAAGCTCTTGTGATCTGTATAAACATCACAACGGTTTCCGATGAGGAAATGTCTCCAGGTCTTGAGTGCATGCACTACGGCTGCTAACTCCAAATCATGTGTGGCATAATTCATCTCGTGAGGTCGTAGCTGTCTGGAGGCATAAGCTACAACTTTACCTTCCTGCATTAGTACTCCTCCGAGTCCTTGACGAGAAGCGTCACAATATACCTGGTATTCCTTGTGTATGTCCGGCAAAATCAGCACTGGGGCTGTAACCAAACGTTTCTTCAATTCTTGAAAACTGGCTTCACATTCCTCGGTCCAAACATACTTGGCTTCCTTCTTCAACAGCTCAGTCATGGGCTTGGCAATCTTCGAGAAGTTCTCAATAAACCTCCGATAATATCCTGCGAGTCCGAGAAAATGCGGATCTCCTTGGTGAGGTGGGCGGCGCCAATCGGTGGTGATTCAACCTTGGCGGGATCAACTGCTATTCCTTCTCCTGAAATAACATGTCAGGGAATCCGACTTCCTTCAGCCAAAATTCACATTTATTGAACTTGGCATACAACTGATGTTCTCGAAGTTTCTCGAACTAGGCGCAAATGTTCCTTATGCTCTTCCTCGCTCTTGGAGAAAATCAATATATCATCGATGAACACCACGACAAACTTGTCCAGATATTCCATAAACACCTTCTTCATCAAGTTCATGAAGTATGCAGGAGCATTAGTCAATCAAATGACATGACGGTATACTCATATAAACCATACACGTAGTGAATGCTGTTTTGGGTATATCCTTTTCACGGATCTTCAACTGATGATACCCTGATCGAAGATCGATCTTAGAGAATACCTTGGCTCCAACTAGCTGATCAAACAGATCATTAATCATCGGCAGAGGGTACTTGTTCTTGATGGTTACTTCGTTCAACGCACGATAATCCACAACCATCCTCAAGCTTCCATCCTTCTTCTCTACCAAAAGAACTGGGGCTCCCCAAGGTGATGAGCTTGGTCGAATGTATCCTTTCTCCAATAACTCATTAATTTGATCCTTGATCTCTTTCAACTCATTCGGTGGCATCCGATAAGGTCTCTTGGATATTGGGGCTGTGCCGGGCAATAACTCGATCAGAAATTCAATGTCCCCGTCCGTGGCATTCTGGTAATTCCTCCGGAAAAACATCGGAAAGTCTTGCACTCTGGCACTTCCTCTGGACAACTCCGTGAGGGAATTTACTGATTCTTCATCCGCTACGTCTGGATACATACTTGATCCTCTTACGCTCCGGGGTGGTGAGCGTAATAGACTTCTTGACACAGTCTATGTTTCCTTCAAACTTCGTCAACCAATCCATGCCTAGGATTACATCCAAGGTCAGGTTTCCAACACTATGAGGTCTGCGGAAATTTATGGTTCCCGATGTTGAGGTTGCATGGCAGCCTAAACCTGCCATCATTTCTCCTCTGCGAATCGACGCGAAGGGGTTTCTAAGGGTTTTAGTGGGCAACCCGTACTTTTCCACAACTACCCTTGATATGAATGAATCGTTGCACCGAATCAAAGAGTACCAAAACTGAACGTGAATACAATAAAAACTTACCAACCACAGTGTCTGGCTGATCATAGACGTCCTCCACGTCAATGTGGTTCACCTGAGCACGAGGGAAAGGGTTGGGCTTCTTCGCTGAGCTTCCATTGCCGTTTCCATTCCTCGGCTTGGCCTCCGGGTAGTCGGTGGCATAGTGCCCTGTCTTCTGGCACTTGAAGCAGGTGATGTGGCTCAGATCCTTCGGAGCCGGGGCAGGACGATGCTGGTTCCCATTACCGTTACCATTTCCATTTCCATTTCCTGACCTGTTGTCCTGGCTGCGGTTGTTCCCATTGCCTCCATGGTTATGTCCTCCATGGTTGTGATGGATATGCCCTCCTGAGTATGGGGCATAACGGGGCTTTTGCTGAGCTCCTGAGTTGTGCTTCCCCTGGCTGTACTTCCGCTTGCGACTTCGATCTCTGCTGCTTGCCTTCAAGTACGATGGCCTTGTCTACCAGCTGCTGGTAGTTGGCGAAAGTAGCCACCATAAGCTGCATGCCCAGTTCATCGTTGAGTCCCTCGAGAAACTTCTCCTGCTTTGCGGCATCTGTGGCCACATCATCCGGGGCATAGCGGGCTAGCTTGCTGAATTCATCCACGTACTGTGCCACAGTACGGTTCCCCTGGCGTAAGTTGCGGAACTCACGCTTCTTGCACTCATGGCTCCAGCTGAAACATGAGCGGTGCGGAAGGCCTGCTGGGCCTGATCCCATGTGATGGTGACGATGGGATAAGTGGTGGTGTAGTTCTCCCACCAAGAAGCTGCAGGTCCATCAAGTTGATGTGCGGCAAAGCGCACCTTCTCTGCATCGGTGCTCCCAACGGTGATTAACTCTCTTCCGATCTTGCGGAGCCAATCGCCGGCCACAATCGGCTCGGTCTGCTAGAGAACACCGCGGATTCAGCCTCAGGAATTGAGTCAAGTTGTCAACAGGGGGTGGTGGTGGCGGCGGTGGATTGTTGTTGTTGTTCTGATTCTGGATGAGCATCTGCATAATGGCATTCTGCTGCTGGAGCAGCTGGGTGAGCTCCGGCGGGAAGTTGAGACCGGGGTCACGTCTCGGAGGCATCTGGTGTTTTGGAGTGGATGAGAAAATTAGAATAGAACAATGGTCTAATGAGATTTATCACTACCCATATGAATGCACAATCATAGACACACGAATCATTTATTCATTCCACTCAAACATGGTTCAATCTCGATTACAAAGCTCATGACTAATCGAAAATAACGACCTAACGATCGATGAAAAGTAAAATAACATGGTGGTCGACTAAAGTCTTCATCAATAATCCTTGCGTCCTCCAGTGCGATGTCCTCCGGTGTGGTGTCCTCTGTTGTGGCGCCTCCTCTTGCGGCTTCCTCGGTGGAACTCCCTTCATAATCCTGATCATTGCTCACGAGGGGTCCATCATCTCCACTCGGAAAAAGGTCCTCTCCCAAGTCCATCTTTTCCTCAATTGCTGCAAGCTTCATCTTCAGGTCGTCGACTCTCTCCATGAAGTCCGCGACTTCTTCCTCATGGTTAAGGAAGTCTGCGTGTGCCTTCTCCTCCAGTTCGATTCATGGAACAATAGCCTCCGTGTGCCTTGAGTTCTGGCGAGTCTGAATCTCCCGTTTCTGAGGAGACACTCCAAGTCCTGGATATAAGAGAGAGTGAGTCGTCCTCTCTGATGCGGATGATATCTCCATTCCGTGCTCTGCGAGAAACCATGGCGAGGTCTGAGGGATCGAGCTCGGCCCTGTACTCCTCTCGGAGATGTCCAAGGGCACGATAGATCGCCATGTCCCTTCCGATGATCCAGTTGAAGTCGGTGAACTCAAAGTCAATAGGCTCCGTATGTCCTCCGAAGGTTCTCCCTGGAATATGCACCTCAATCCTGTAGCGGGTGTCCGTCCTTAGTGCATTGGTTGGCTTCCCGGTGATCGAGGGCAGAGCAATCTTCAGCTTCTTCACCATCTGGACCAGCTTCCTTCCAAAGGGCATCGTCTCATCGGGTGGCAAAACTCCGTAGCAAACGGGGTGAACTCGACGGCCATCTAGAATGTTGAAAATCGGAGAGGAGTCGAGAATTGAGCAGGGAGAATTACGGAATGATAAGGATATAAAGTAAATAGTCTCTTCCTATGGCTTTCCGATCCTAGGGGTTACGATCCTACGGTCGGCGTGTGCTCGATACCATCTCTGTGAGCGACCTGACCCAAAATCGGTCAAATCTACGTATGCATACCATCCCAAGATCATCTTTGGTACTCACGATTACATCGATGAAATAATCAAAGTTCAATCACACCTGAATTTATTACACGATTCTCATATAGAGTCTTTATTACAAGAGAATAAATTCGCTCAAGGCCAACTCATGAGAAATAAACTACTAATGCAGCGAAGCGTAGAAGATAAAGCGAGTCCATCCGACTCCAAGGGCAATCGCCAAGCGGGCGTAGCGTCACTCCCGATCGGAATAAATCTCGCAACATAAGGCGTTGCAGCCGTGTAGGTCAGCTTTTTGAATAAGCTGGCAAGTCATGAAGAGAATAATAAAGTTACTAACACTATATGCATTTTGGCTGTGGGTCTCTAAGTTTCATCATTTTGCGAAAAGCCAATTTTCTCCTACTACAGTGGACTTGCTTGTAAAAACTACATAATTGTTGATAGTTATTGAGATGGTTCCGCCAACCAATATCTCATTACCAAATTATTAAGTCATAACCCCTCAAATTAATTTATTAGTTTAGTGTTGAGATTTCCGAATACTTCCAAGTTCCAGAGGCTCAAATTGTCCGTAACCGGGGACACGGCTAATCGATTAGATCTTTAACTCTGCAGAGGTTTGCGCACTTTACCCGCAAGAATCATTCCCTATTTTTTAGTCTTCGCACTTCATGGTGTTTGAAGACGGGACGAATGAAACAGGGTCTTCCAAAGAGTTCTTCTGCTACTGCGGTACCCATCAATCCTACCGTTCTTCTACATCTCGTAGTACCGTCCAGCCAGCGTCACTACTAGGGTTGACCCAGCGAGCCCATAAATGGCTTGCGGCTGCACAGTAAGCTTCCGGTCAATGGGGCATCCATCCGTCTCTTCGTGGCTGGGTGAAGCTTTCCATGAGATGTCATGGCACTTCTCCATGCATCCCGCCAACCACTGGGTTCTCCAGGGTGCCCGTCAACCGTCCTCCACCCAATGAGTGAATTCCGAAGTCCATCTTGATTCTTGTAGTTCATGGGGTTGTCATCATCATTGACTCTCACATCTTGCTTATGAATTTCACTCAACCAAAACCTGTCTACGAGCATAGCAAAATAAACTACTTCGTCCCGGGGTCATGGTAACAAGGGGATTGGTTCAACCTACCACATGATACTACTCAAGATTAAACCTCAAAATTTCAACTACTGCATGCACGGTGGGGTGGTATAATTCTAATGCACAAAATCATAGGTATTGAATATAACATGATCAAGACTTGCCTTGCTGATGATCCTCGTAAGCTAAAGATTCGTAGTAGCAAGCTTCGCACTCCGAAAACTCTACCGAGACAAACAATAATCACAATAAGCATATAGCATAGGATCACATAACATAGCAACATGGTAACATAACATACCAAAACAAACAAGTCAAAACCCAAAGGAAAACTCAAAGAAAACCAACTCAAAGTTTTCCTACTTCAAACAACAACTAGAAATAGTTTTATATAACAAAGATTTTCTCAACATAACCTAAACATGAGTTTTGTTAACTTAACAGAAAAGAATGCATTAAGCAATTAGGAGCAAAAAGAATTAACTTAAAATCTATTATGAAACTACTATTAGGCCTAATTCAATTTCTATTAAGAAAAATAAAATAAAACTTTTATTTATTATAAATAAAAGTTCATCCCTTAAAGTGACAGAAACTATCCTAGAATAATCAATCACATGTTAAAAATAAATTTATTTACTAATTAAAATAATAGGAAAACAGTAGCTAGTTAATTAATTAGGATTAACAAGATTCTGCTTAAAACTATTTTTTATTAACCCTAAAATGCCCAATTTAATTTCTATGGTTTGGCAATGTTAAAACAAAGTTGGGACAAAAGAATCATATAAAAATAATTTTCCTAACTCATGTTATAACAGATTTACTATTCTGACTAAAACTAAATTAAAGCAATTTTAATTAATTTTAACATAGCTAATTATATTTTCTACAGAAACTATAGAAAATTTGCAAACCAACAAAAAAAGAATCACCTAAAAATATTAAACAGAATAAAAGATATGAATTTTTCAAATCAGGAACTATTCTGTTAAAACAGAAAACGAAAATAAAAGAAAAATGGCCTAATGGGCCTAATCTACGCACTGTGCGTAATATAAACTAAACGGGCCTAGGGTTAAACGAGTCGGGCCGGGCTAAATAAAAAAAACCCTAACTAAAAATTAAACCGGACTAAACCGGTCGAACCGGGTTTTATTAAAAGAACTTACCCCTTCGGGGGTGTTCTAATCCTAACCGTCGAGAACGAATCGGACGGAGGTGATCTCCAGCGACTTACGGAGTTTGGGCGGCGGCGGCTCGGTGGCGAGTGTGCCGCGGCTCCGGTCGTCGGGGAGGTCGTAGTCGTCCGGCCAGTCTTGCGAGCGACGAGGGGTTGGTGGAGTGGGTGGGGCTCGGGAAGGTCTAGGGCGACGGCGAGGGAAATGGCGGCGGCGGTCGGCTCGGCTCAGCGAAGCGTGAGAGGGGGGGTCGGAGGGGCGAAATGGGGTGCGGGGAGGTTTAAATAGGGGGCCTTGGCAAGGGGGGGCGATCGGGAGGATCGAATCCGGATCTCAGGATCCGTGATCGTGGCGTGCAAGCATGGGCGAGGTTGAAGACGGGTGGTGGCCCACCGGCGAGAGGCGGGAGGCGCGGTGCGGTCAGGCGACCGGCCCGGAGGGGTTTCAGGCGAGGGAGGTCGGCTCATGGCTGGCCGGGCTCGGTCGCTGGTGGGCAGTGGGCCGCCTGGCACTGGTGGTGCCTCATTGGCTGGCTGGGCCGATGCTTTGGCTGGCGCTGGGGGGGTTTCTTTTTTAAATAAAAACAAAAACAGAGATAGCTTAATAAATATAAATATTTTATATAGGACATATATATACCAAAATGATCAGGGAATATTCCTATCATTTGAACATTTTCAAAGGCAAAATCAAACTTTATAAAATTCATTTTTTCAAATTCAAATAAAACTCAAGTTTGAATTCAAAACTTTTGGCATTGTTTCCTCTGATATTTTTGGAGTGTCATGTTTACTCCTCTCATACTTTTGCTCAAGTATTTATCAGGCATAGTTTTTGAAATGATTCCCACTTGCCATAGTTTGAATTCAAATTTGAAAACTCAGAACTCTGAAAATCCAAATGGCAATCAAATTCAAACAGGATGCATAGATGCTTAGCTATAATTGTAAAACATTCCAAATAGGAAATTTGGGATGTTACACCTACTCCCGGTGGGAGTAGGACTCCCCCCTTGGCGCGCCCTCCTTGGCCGGCCGCCTCTCCCCCCTTGCTCCATTATATACTGGGGCAGGGGGGCACCCCATAGACACAACAATTGATCTGTTTGATCTTTTAGCCGTGTGCGGTGCCCCCCTCCACCATAGTCCACCTCGATATCTTGTGGCGGTGCTTAGGCGAAGCCTGCGTCGGTAGAACATCAACATCGTCACCACGCCGTCGTGCGGACGAAACTCTCCCTCAACACTCGGCTGGATCAGAGTTCGAGGGACGTCATCGGGCTGAACGAGTGCTGAACTCAGAGGTGTCGTGCGTTTGGTACTTGATCGGCCGGATCGTGAAGACGTACGACTACATCAACCGCGTTGTGCTAACGCTTCGCTTTCGGTCTACGAGGGTACGTGGACAACACTCTCCCCTCTCATTGCTATGCATCACCATGATCTTGCGTGTGCGTAGGAAATTTTTGAAATTACTACGTTCCCCAACAGTTTGGGTGCACCGGTGAAGTTTGCACCAACTCTCAATGTGAGAAAGGGCAATGCACGGTATCGAAGAGGCTAGCAATGATGGAAGGGTGAGAGTGCGTATAATCCATGGACTCAACATTAGTCATAAAGAACTCATATACTTACTGCAAAAATCTACAAGTCATCAAAAACCAACCACTACGCGCATGCTCCTGGAGGGATAGATTGGTAGGAAAAGACCATCGCTCGTCCCCGACCGCCACTCATAAGGAGGACACTAAAAGAACACCTCATGTTTCAAATTTGTTACATAACGTTTACCATACGTGCATGCTACGGGACTTGCAAACTTCAACACAAGTATTTCTCAAATTCACAACTACTCAACTAGCACAACTTTAATATCACTACCTCCATATCTCAAAACAATCATCAAGTATCAAACTTCTCTTAGCATTCAACACACTCATAAGAAAGTTTTTACTATTTTTATATACCTAGCATATTAGGATTATTTACACAAATTACCATGCTATTTACGACTCTCAAAACAATCTAAGTGAAGCATGAGAGATCAATATTTTTTTTAAACAAATCCACCACCGTGCTCTAAAAGATATAAGTGAAGCACTAGAGCAAATGACAAACTACTCCAAAAGATATAAGTGAAGATCAATGAGCAGTTGAATAATTATGCAACTATTTGAAGACTCTAACATTTAAGAATTTCAGATCTTGGTATTTTATTCAAACAGCAAGAAAAACAAAATAAACTACATTGCAAGGATAGCACAAATCATGTGAAGAAGCAAAAACTTAGGTTCAACCGATACTGACCGATAGTTGTTGAAGAGAAAAGGTGGGATGCCTACCGGGGCATCCCCAAGCTTAGATGCTTGAGACTTCTTGAAATAAGATCTTGGGGTGCCTTGGGCATCCCCAAGCTTGAGCTTTTGTGTCTCCTTAATTCTTCTCATATCACGGTTTCCTAAATCTCAAAAGCTTCATCCACACAAAACTCAACAAGAACTCGTGAGATAAGTTAGTATAAACCAATGCAAAACCTTATCATCTTCTACTGTAACAAATCACTAAAATTATTATTCAACATTGCATACCAAATGTCTCTGCATATTTAATACTCCTATCATCAAATAGAATCATTAAACAAGCAAACATATGCAAACAATGCAAACATAACAGCAATCTGCCAAAACAGTACAGTCTGTAAAGAATGCAAAATTCATCATGCTTCCCTAACTCAAAAAATTATGAAATAAAATTCCAAACTGTAGTAAATTTATCAGATCTTAATATGCAAAAGGTTTCAACATTTTATCACATTCTGACTTTTCTAAGGAATTTTTGCAACAGAGGTAAACTTTCTGTTTTCAAACAGCAACATGTATACTTGCAAAATAAGCATAGTAAAGGTTATCCTTGACATTTTTATTGAAAATAAAGATGCAAAACATTAATCTAAATAAAAGCAAGCAAATACTAGCAAAATAAATTGACGCTCCAAGCAAAACACATATCATGTGGTGAATAAAAATATAGCTCCAAGTAAAGTTACCGATGAACGAAGACGAAAGAGGGGATGCCTTCAGGGCATCCCGAGCTTAAACTCTTGGTTGTCCTTGAATATTACCTTGGGGTGCCTTGGGCATCCCCAAGCTTAGGCTCTTGCCACTCCTTATTCCATAGTCCATCGAATCTTTACCCAAAACTTGAAAACTTCACAACACAAAACTTAACAGAAAACTCGTGAGCTCCGTTAGCGAAAGAAAACAAAACACCACCTCAAGGTACTGTAATGAACTCATTATTTATTTGTATAGGTGTTAAACCTACTGTATTCCAACTTCTCTATGGTTTATAAACTATTTACTAGCCATAGATTCATCAAAATAAGCAAACAACACACGAAAAACAGAATCTGTCAAAAACAGAACAGTCTGTAGTAATCTGTAACTAACGCAAACTTCTGGAACTCCAAAAATTCTACCAAAATAGGAAAACCTAGATAATTTGTTTATTGATCTGCTGCAATTTGAATCAGTATTTTATCACGCTCTGGTGATTTTTAACAATTGTTTTCGTAAACAAAAAGTTTCTGGAATTTTCAGCAAGATCAAATAACTATCATCCAAGAAGATCCTATAGGTCTTACTTGGTACAAACACTAATTAAAAAATAAAACCATATCTAACCAGAGGCTAGATGATTTACTTATTACTAAACAGAACCAAAAAGCAAGAAACTAAAATAAAATTGGGTTGCCTCCCAACAAGCGCTATCGTTTAACGCCCCTAGCTAGGCATGATGATTTCAATGATGCTCACATAAAAGATAAGAATTGAAACATAAAGAGAGCATCATGAAGAATATGACTAGCACATTTAAGTCTAACCACTTACTATGCATAGGGATTTTGTGAGCAAACAACTTATGGGAACAATAATCAACTAGCATAGGAAGGCAAAACAAGCATAACTTTAAAACTTTAAGTACATAGAGAGGAAACTTGATATTATTGCAATTCCTACAAGCATATGTTCCTCCCTTATAATAATTTTCAGTAGCATCATGAATGAATTCAACAATATAACCTGCACCTAAAGCATTCTTTTAACGATCTACAAGCATAGAAAATTTACTACTCTCCACATAAGCAAAATTCTTCTCTTGAATAGTAGTGGGAGCAAACTCAACAAAATAACTATCATGTCATTGAAAATTAAGATAAAGATGACAAGTTTCATGGTTACCATTATTCTTTATAGCATAGGTGTCATCACAATAATCATCATAGATAGGAGGCATGCTTTCATCATAGTAAATTTGCTCATCAAAGCTTGGGGGACAAAAAATATCATCTTCATCAAACATAGCTTCCCCAAGCTTGTGGCTTTGCATATCATTAGCATCATGGATATTCAAAGAATTCATACTAACAACAATACAATCATGCTCATCATTCACATATTTTATGCCAAGCATTTAATGTAATTCTTCTTCTAATACTTGAGCACAATTTTCCTTCCCATCATTCTCATGAAAGATATTAAAAAGATGAAGCGTATGAGACAAACTCAATTCCATTTTTTTGTAGTTTTCTTTTATAAACTAAACTAGTGATAAAAAATAAACTAAAAGATTCGATTGCAAGATCTAAAGATATACCTTCAAGCACTCACCTCCCCGACAACGGCGCCAGAAAAGAGCTTAGTTGACGGGGTGTGAGTGCCGCTTACCTAGCCTCCCCGGCAACGGCGCCAGAAAAGAGCTTGATGTCTACTACACAACCTTCTTCTTGTAGACGTTGCTGGATCTCCAAGTGCAGAGGTTTGTAGGATAGTAGAAAATTTCCCTCAAGTGGATGACCTAAGGTTTATCAATCCGTGGGAGGAGTAGGTTGAAGATGGTCTCTCTCAAGCAACCCTGCAACCAAATAACAAAGAGTCTCTTGTGTCCCCAACACACCCAATACAATGGTAAATTGTATAGGTGCACTAGTTCAACGAAGAGATGGTGATACAAGTGCAATATGGATGGTAGAAATAGGTTTTTGTAATCTGAAAATATAAAAACAGCAAGGTAACTAATGGTAAAAGTGAGCGTAAACGGTATTGCAATGCTAGGAAACAAGGCCTAGGGTTCATACTTTCACTAGTGCAAGTTCTCTCAACAATAATAACATAATTGGATCATATAACTATCCCTCGACATGCAACAAAGAGTCACTCCAAAGTCACTAATAGCGGAGAACAAACGAAGAGATTATGGTAGGGTACGAAACCACCTCAAAGTTATTTTTTCCAATCAATCCGTTGGGCTATTCCTATAAGTGTCACAATAATCCCTAGAGTTCATACTAGAATAACACCTTAAGACACAAATCAACCAAAACCCTAATGTCACCTAGATACTCCAATGTCACCTCAAATATCCGTGGGTATGATTATACGATATGCATCACACAATGTCAGATTCATCTATTCAACCAACACATAGAACCTCAAAGAGTGCCCCAAAGTTTCTACCAGAGAATCACGACGAAAACGTGTGCCAACCCTATGCATAGGTTCATGGGCGGAACCCGCAAGTCGATCACCAAAACATACATCAAGTGAGTCACGTGATATCCCATTGTCACCACAGATACGCACGACAAGATATACATAAAGTGTTCTCAAATCTTTAAAGACTCAATCCGATAAGATAACTTCAAAGGGGAAACTCAATCCATTACAAGAGAGTAGAGGGGGAGAAGAAACATAAGATCCAACTATAATAGCAAAGCTCATGATACATCAAGATCGTGCCAACTCAAGAACACGAGAGAGAGATCAAACACATAGCTACTAGTACATACCCTCAGCCCGGGTGAACTACTCCTCCTCGTCATGGAGAGCGCCGGGATGATGAAGATGGCCACGGTGAGGGTTCCCCCCTCCGGCAGGGTGCCGGAACAGGGTCCCGACTGACTTTTGGTGGCTACAGAGGCTTGCGGCGGCGGAACTCCCGATGTATTCTCCTCCCCGGAAATTTTAGGGTACGTGGGTATATATGGGTGAAAGAAGTACGTCGGTGGAGCAAAGGGGGGCCCACGAGGCAGGGGGTGCCTTCCACCCTCGTGGCCGCCTCCTTTCTTTCTTGATGGAGGGTCCAAGTCTCCTGGATCATATTCGGTGAGAAAATCACGTTCCCGAAGGTTTCATTCCGTTTGGACTCCGTTTGATATTCCGTTTCTTCGAAACACTGAAATAGGCAAAAAAAAAAACAACAGGGCTGGGCCTCCGGTTAATAGGTTAGTCCCAAAAGTAATATAAAAGTGGAAAATAAAGCCCAATATGGTCCAAAACAGTAGATAATATATCATGGAGCAATCAAAAATTATAGATACGTTGGATACGTATCAGCAATCTCCATCAACATCTTCAATAGCACCATCACCTCTCAAACCCTAGTTCATCTCTTGTGTTCAATCTTTGTATCGGAACCGTAGATTGGTACTTGTGGGTGACTAGTAGTGTTGATTACATCTTGTAGTTGATTACTATATGGTTTATTTGGTGGAAGATTATATGTTCAGATCCATTATGCTATTTAATACCCCACTGATCTTGAGCATTGAGGGAGTCCCGGATTAGGGGGTGTTCGGATAGCCGAACTATCACCATTGGCCGGACTCCTGGACTATGAAGATACAAGATTGAAGACTTCATCCCGTGTCCGGATGGACTTTCCTTGGCGTGGAAGGCAAGCTTGGTGATACGGATATGTAGATCTCCTACCATTGTAACCAACTCTGTGTAACCCTAACCTATCCGGTGTCTATATAAACCGGAGGGTTTTAGTCCGTAGGACGAACAACAATCATACCATAGGCTAGCTTCTAGGGTTTAGCCTCCTTGATCTCGTGGTAGATCTACTCTTGTACTACCCATATCATCAATATTAATCAAGCAGGAGTAGGGTATTACCTCCATCGAGAGGGCCCGAACCTGGGTAAAAGCATCGTGTCCCTTGTCTCCTATTACCATCCGCCTAGACGCACAGTTCGGGACCCCTACCGAGATCCACGGTTTTGACACCGACATTGGTGCTTTCATTGAGAGTTCCTCTGTGCCGTCGCCGTCAGGAAGGATGCCTCATCTCGTCTTTAAAGACGATACTATCGCCAAAGAAGCCTTGGCCACTGGTCAGACTCTTCGGCTTGGTGGTTTTCTCATGACCGCCAGTTCGGCCGCCGCACCGACTATGACTTCTCGAGCCATCGAAACCAATCTTCATGTTAATTCGGAACTTGCCGAACAGTTAGATCCGATCGAGCTCTCCTCCGTAAACGAGCTCTTGGATCGCATCGCCGCCCTGGGAGTCGCTACAGACTACGACCGGATCGGGCCTAAAACCGATCTGAGAGAAATCAACTCTCCCCAGGTTACCCATCATGTTGTTGTGATAGAGGAGCAATGCGGTGATTCTTCTTCTATCTTAAGGACTAGCTACGTCTGGATTCCCGATCCCTCCATGCCGGATTCCCGCAGAGGGACGGATGTCGATCAAGCCCTGAACTTA
This sequence comes from Aegilops longissima, assembly GCA_021605205.1. Classification (NCBI taxonomy): domain Eukaryota; kingdom Viridiplantae; phylum Streptophyta; class Magnoliopsida; order Poales; family Poaceae; genus Aegilops; species Aegilops longissima. The sequence continues at coordinate 556,689,930 of CM038678.1, forward strand.
AAGTCCGGCGGCGGGTTGGATTCATTAGATAGCACTCAAAAATCTAAACTTCCGAGTTCGGAAACTTCTCGGCCCCTGAGTCCTAAATTGGACGGGGTTCCGGATCTAGTTCCACCTGCCCACCCAAACATTAGCAATCTATCCCGAATTCGGCAAGAGCCCGCTGAAGCGAAGACATCATTCTTGGGCCGATTCCTCCGGTTATGGACAGGATAAAGGACTGCCGAGAGGAGGACGCAATCTCACTTTTTTGCAATAATTGCACGGACAAGGGAATCCTAAACGCCATAAGTCGTCGCGAAATTACACGCTTTGCTGACTTGGCGACCATAGTACAAAAGTATTGTGCGATGGAGAGTGCTTGGAAAACCGAAAGTAAATTTTGGGATAATCCGGCCCCAAATACATCCCTAGTCCGAAATAAAAGGGTGCATCATCACCAAGCACCTGGGTTAAACACCAAAAAACCAAAACCCCCTAAAGGGTACGGAACTGTACTGGACGGTTGGCTAAACGGACCCTACAAAATTCATAGCACAGAGGGCGCCACTCCAACTCATAGCATTCGAGCATGTTGGATACTACGGCAGGTGGCCAAAAGTGGCGAAGAGCTTCTAGCTTCAGAATCCTAGCCCAGCAATACCAGTACGGTGTTAACAGTCTTCGAGACTTTCGCATCAAATAATATGCGGAAACGAACACTCCGCAACCTTGCCGAAGTCTACCAAGTAGCAACAATAAATCCATGAAGTGACACGACTATTACCTTTAATGCCAGTGACGAACCCAAATTCCGAACAACCCGAGCACCAGCCGCATTGGTCCTCAGTCCAATAGTGGATGGCTTTCGCCTTACTAAGGTACTCATGGATGGAGGCAGCAGACTAAACCTCATCTATGAGGAAACCCTCCAAAAAATGGAAATAGACTGGAACCGCATTGAGCGAAGTAGCACAACCTTTAGAGGAATAATCCCTAGCCGGGAAGCATGCTGCACAGGAAAAATCACACTGGACGTAGTGTTCGGCTCGCCGGATAATTACAGGTCCGAGGAGGTCACATTTCAAGTGGCCCCTTTCAACAGCGGATATCACGCTTTATTAGGGCGAGAGGCATTCACAATTTTTCAAGCTATACCCCATTATGGGTACATGAAGCTTAAAATGCCCGGACCTAACAGAATCATCACTCTCGCTAGTGATCCGAACATAGCACTCCGCGCAGAAAACAAGACAGCCGCACTAGCCCTCGAGGCACTATCCGAAGCCCTAGCGGCCGAGGAACTCACTGCGATGCGCTCCACGGTGAACAAGGACGATTTGATACTTGATAAAAGATCCAAGTCCACCTCTTTTAAACCAGCGGACGAAATAGTCAAATTCCAAGTCCACCCAACGGACCCTGCAAAGACGGTCTCCATTGGGGCACAATCAAACCCTGATGTAGACGCCACACTACGAGAATTTCTACGAGAAAACTGGGACATTTTTGCCTGGCACCCTTCAGATATGCCAGGAATCCCACGCCGGCTGGCCGAGCACAGCCTAAATATCCTAAAAGGATTCAAGCCAGTCAAACAGGCTCTTCGGCGCTTTTCCGAACCCAAGAGACAGGCTATGGGAGAGGAGCTAGCCAAACTTCTGGAAGCCGGATTCATCAGAGATATTAAACATCCGGACTGGCTAGCAAACCTGGTGATGGTACCAAAGAAGGATAAATCCTGGCGCCTATGTGTTGATTTCAAAGACCTTAATAAGGCTTGCCCAAAGGATCCCTTCCCCCTCCCTCGCATTGATCAAATTATCGACGCTACAGCAGGACACGACTCATTGTGCTTCCTCGACGCGTACTCTGGCTACCACCAAATCAAGATGGCGGAGCCAGACCAAGCTGCAACAACATTCATCACTCCATACAGCCCATTCTGCTTCAACACAATGCCCTTCGGGCTCAAAAACGCCAGCGCAACATATCAGCGCATGATTCAGACATGTCTGGCAAACTAGATCGGCAAAACAGTGGAAGCATATGTAGATGACGTGGTCGTCAAAACCAAGCATGTCGAAACTCTAGTAGACAACTTGAGGCTCACATTCGACAATCTTCGAAAATATGACATCAAGCTCAGTCCGGAAAAATGCGTCTTCGGCGTTCCAGCCGGAAAGCTCCTAGGCTTCATTGTGTCCGGTAGAGGAATTGAAGCAAACCCAGCCAAGATCCGAGCTCTGTCACAATTGGATATTCCAAAAGACCTCAAACAAATAAAAAAAATGACTGGATGCGTAGCGGCTCTAAGCCGCTTTATTTCCCGTTTAGGAGATAAGGCGTTACCCCTTTACTGCCTCCTCCGCCGCACCGAACACTTCAAGTGGACGGATGCCGCCACGGCCAGACTCGAAGAGATAAAAGCCATATTGGCAACAAACCCGGTCCTGGCCGCGCCCAACATGGGCGAACCAATGCTATTATATATCGCCGCAACACATCAAGTTGTCAGCGCGGTGCTTGTTGTCGAACGAGAAACGGACGGACACCGGTTCCCTCTTCAAAGACCGGTTTATTATGTGTCCACTGTCCTCACTCCATGCAAGTCCCGGTACCCACATTATCAAAAGATAGCATACACGGTGTTCACGGCATCCCGGAAGCTGCGACACTACTTTCAAGAGTGTTTGATAACGGTAGCCTCTGAAGTACCTCTTAATGACATTATAAACAACCGCGACGCAACGGGCCAGATTGCTAAATGGGCCATAGAGCTCCTTCCATTCGACATAACCTACAAGCCACGACGAGCTATCAAGTCGCAGGTTTTGGCCGACTTCATGGCCGAATGGACCGAAGCCGAACTCCCTAAAGAGTACGGCGCATACTCCAATTGGATCATGCACTTTGACGGCTCCAAAATGTTGGCCGGCCTGGGTGCTGGCGTCGTCTTGACGTCCCCAACCGGGGACACAGTCCAATACGTTCTTCAGATAATGTATATGGACTCCAACAACGCAGCCGAATACAAGGCCCTTCTGCACGGCCTCCGGATGGTAGTCTCCATGGGCATTAAACGCCTAGAGGTGCGCGAGGATTCGAACCTCGCGATATCTCAAGTAAACGAAGACTTTGATGCCAAAGATCCGAAAATGGCAGCATACCGCAATGCGGTCCTAAAAATGTCAGCACGGTTCGAAGGGCTCGAATTTCATCATATAGCCCGGGATAACAAGCAGGCGGCAGACATATTGGCACGCATCGGTGCAAAACACGATGTCGTCCCGCCCAACATCTTCCTGGAATGGCAGTTCAAGCCATCCGTACTATGGGAAGGGGAGTTCGGAAATAACAATCCAGACCCAACCGCACTGCCTGACGCCGAACACTCTGACACAATCGGAGGCTATGCCACCGAGATAACACCATCCGCCCACGAAATAATGGCGGTTATCGCCCCGTGGACGGAACCATTCCTAGCCTACCTAACTAGGCAGGAACTCCCCGAAGATCAAAATGAGGCTCGCTGCATAGTACGGCGATCTAAAACCTATAAAGTCCATGAGGGAGAGCTTTATAAGAAAAGCACTACAGGAGTCCTTCAAAGGTGTATCTCCAAAGAGGAAGGGCGAAACCTCTTGGCTGAAATTCATGCCGGACTGGGTGGGCACCACGCCGCAGCCCGGGCCCTTGTAGGCAAGGCCTTCCGTACAGGATTTTATTGGCCGACGGCCCGGCAGATCTTGAGGACTTAGTCCAACGATCGTCGGTTGCCAGCTTTTGCTAACCAAAGCCACATGCCACCCACCGCCCTCAAAACTATACCCATCACCGGCCGTTCATGGTCCGGTGGCTTGACATGGTTGGACCCCTTAAGGGAGGAGCCCACAAGCAAAAATACCTATTGGTCATGGTGGATAAATTCACCAAATGGATAGAGGCCAAGCCTGTTAAAACGGCCGAATCCGGACCGGTGATAGACTTCATATCAGGGGTAGTGCACCGTTACGGTGTCCCCCACAGTATCATCACTGATAATGGCACCAACTTCACGGCCGATGACATCAAATTATGGTGCAAAAACATGGGCATCAAGCTCGATTACGCCTCAGTCTATCACCCTCAAACCAACGGTCAAGTCGAGCGAGCAAACGGTCTAATCATGAGCGGCATTAAACCTAGACTAGTGCGGTCCCTCAAGGAATCTAACACGCACTGGGTTGAGGAGCTCGACTCCGTACTGGGGCTGCGGACCACGCCAAATCGTACTACGGATTCACACCATTTTTATGGTGTACGGCGCAGAGGCAGTCTTGCCCTGCGACATAATACATGACTCACCTCGCGTGCGCATGTATGAAGAAAGAGAAGCCGAGCTCGATCGGCAGGACAATTTGGATGCATTGGAGGAGGAGCGCGACGTGGCAAAAGCTCGTTCCGCATTCTATCAACAGCAGGCTCAAAGATATCAAAGCAGGGAAGTACGGGCCAAAGCTTATAACGTTGGCAAACTAGTTCTCGCTGCCGGACAAGAAAAGGACAAACTCAAGCCCAAATGGGAAGGTCCTTCATCATCGACCAGGTCCTGACCGGCGGAGCATACCGTCTGCGAAGCGCATCGGATAACCGACTCGAGCCGAACCCATGGAACGCAGCCCGCTCACGAAGATTCTACGCTTAAGCGCGGACTCCAAGTTCGCCTCCTTCCTCCGCCCACATTTTCTATTTTGCTGTCTTTTATTTCTCTCCTTCCTCCTCCTTCTTCCTGAAGCCTTTAGAGGCTCGTTTGCGCTTTATTTGCACATACTTGACGCGCTCTACGCTCATTATACTGGGGCTTCTTTGCGAAGCTTATTTATACGGGCTTTATGCCCAACACATGCGCCAAACTTCTGCATGTACCTTTTATTCACCATTATATGCATCGATATGACTTAAGTTTTGGCCAAGCTTGGTTGCTGGCTCCTGTGCTTACCCCCACGCTTCCGATTGTTCGCTAGGTGGTAAAGGAGCACCTCTGCGATTGTTATTGCGGGTCAGCCGGATGTGTACCTCAGACGGGTGAAGCCAAAGCTAGCGTTCTTAAGGGAATATTCGGTTGGTGAACTGAAAGATGATTTTTAACTATTTACCCATCTGCCCCCAGATGATTTTCTGCTTTCCTAGCAGTTTTGACATGCACTTTAGGGCATGCATCCCAGCAAAAGGAACCCTTAACGGAAATATTCTCCCTGGAAGATGTTTCTAACTATCCATGTAATATAACATAACTAGTTGGGCACTTGTCTGATACAGCAATAATGACCCCTATGCCTTGTCTCCATGCATACCCCGGTTCTTATATAACCACAAAGGTATTCGGACACACTCCGGACTATTGGGTCCTGAGGTCGAAGCGAAAAGGTCCGCTATGACAAACGATCTACAATCCGGCTAGAAGACATTTTTCATGTCATATTTAATTACATAGTCAACTCGACTCATTGTATTCCTCCTCAATGCCATCTAATAGGCTATCTAATTTACAATATTGCTGGGAATACTTGGCGGCCAATTCTACTTGGCCGTACACTAAGCTTACAGGGATCTCCTTCCCATCAGGCCCCACAGGTCCGACCTCGGCCATGTGGTTTGGGTCACCCGTGTACCGCTGCGTCTTTACCATGGCCCAGGCCTCCCTGGCGCCTTGACGGCAGGCCGATATCTTCCATAGTCGGAAGCACCGCCGTGCTCCTTGAAGCCGCTCTGCCAGCTCCCCAATGCCTTCGGGCAGGGAGATAGATGGCCACAAGGCCTGGCCGACGCCTTTCATCACCTGCCGAACTCGCTCGTGTAGCTGACGCAGTTCGGGAAGAAGATCACCCGAAGAACTGGGCATCTCCTCTTCAGGACGACCTGTGAGCAAACCTATATACAAGTTTATGTTAGTCGCCTTCCTCGCCGAACTCTTTCAAAGTTCGCTCAAGCACTTACTGAAAATGCCGCGAAGAAGCCGTCGATTCTCCTTTACGGAGTCAGACAACTGGGCACGAACATCTTTTATTTCCTCACCCAGTCTGGTGTTGGCATCTTGGAGGTTATTTTTCTCCTGCCGCACCCTCGTAAGCACGCTCTCGCCAGCCTTTAGCTGGCGCAAGAGCTGTTGGTTGTCCGGATCTAGTCCGGCGCCATCTACAATATTTTTTTCAGATTTACACACCCGCCGCACTTCATAAACTATTTATCTTTTGAAGCATATATTACCAGAGGGGGTCTCTGTGGCTCCCCCTGTAGCGGCTAGTGCGGCCTCAAGTTGGGCCTTGCATTCTTCAAGCTCCCGGACAGTCGGTATTCTTTTTGTAAGATCCTGCATAACAAATGATGCTTAAATCAGTTATCCCAACTATTTTAAGTCTCGGGAGCTCTTGGCATATATAATCACAAATTTCCTTACCAGATGTCCTTTACATACTGCTCGTGGCTCTGGCTAGACCATCTTGAGCGGCACGGAGTGCGCATCTCCAATTGAAGGCATTCAAGGCCTCTTGGGAGAAACATGCGTCACGAAGAACTGTCCGGGGCGCCTGTGATTCATGGCGCTCTCCACCTCGAGTTGGTGGCGGACAATTTGTCGGCATCCTCTATTGGAGAAACATCCGACGACGCCTCGTGCTCGCCTCCGCTTCGGACCCGGCTTTGGAGCCTGGCGGCGGAGGCTCGATTAACAACCTCTCCGACTCATCCGGCGAGCTCTTTTTCCTGAAAAAGCACCAGCGTTAGTACACCTTCCAGAATCAATCCGGAAATATGGTGACACGCCATACCGTTCTTGGCGGAGTTTCGATCCGACCGCACTTCTTTTTAACTGCGGGGCGTCTCGCACCTTGTTGGCCAGCCACCGCGGGCTCGGCCTCCTGCCTCGAAGGCGCCCCCTGCGAAACACCATTGGTATACGGTGATCAAGAAATTAGCACGGATGGGTCATTATCAGAGTATTGGGGCCTCGGTCTCAGTTACCTGCAAGGCTGGAAGTATTCCGGGGTAATCGGCTGTAATGGCAACCAAAGCATTGTCAATGCTAAGTTGGTGGAACACCCCGTCGATCAACTCCACCTTTATATCCGGATCCTCTTCGGAGGCCGGATCGAGGGACCGTTCCGGATCCTCGGGTTGTGAAGCGGGCTGTATCTTCTCCACGGCCCGGCGCAGTTCCTACGCAGAAACCATGAAATGAGATATTTAATCACGGGAACATGGATCGGACAGGCCACAAAGATGTTTGCTTACCCAACTTCGAGGATTATTCGAAGAAAACTCGCTCAGTGGTTGACGCGGAGAAAATCCTCCTCCTCCCCTTTATACATGGCAGACAATGTCTTCACCAGTTCGGTGACCGATCCCGGCCCTTTGCGGCCATGGCGGGTGGCATCGTCCTCCCCGTGGAAGTCCCACATGGGGTGGCTCCTATATTGGAGCGGCTGCACTCCCCTCATAATACAGATTGACATGACTCCAATCATGGTCAATCCGACATGAGCCAGTAATCTTATTCGGCTCATCAAGTAAAGGACATCCCAATCATTTTCCCTCTGGGGGCTCCGCGGGCGCCAGCTTAGGCGCTTCTTCAGAGGAGCGTTGGTAAACTCCGGAAGGCCGATCCGAACAGGATCCAACAGCGGGACGTCCTCCATGTAAAACCATTCCGAAGGCCAGTCTTCAGACGCCTTCTTCGGGGTTCCGGATAGATATCCGGTCCCGGCGATGCGCCATAGTTCGGCTCCGCCCACTTGATATATTGACCCCTCATGAGAGCGGGGTACTAGGAAGAATAATCTCTTCCACAGCGCAAAATGAGCCTCGACGCCCGAGAACAGTTCGCAAAGGGCCACGAAGCCCTTGATGTGCAAAATGGAGGCAAGGCGGGTGGTGCAATTGGAGGTCGTAGAACTCCAAAAGCCCCCGGAGAAACGGATGGATTGGAAATCCGAGTCCTCTTACTAGATAAGAGATAAAGCACATCCGCTCTCCTTTAGAGGGATTCGGGACACTCTCCGCTTGCTTTCCGCCCTTGTAGGTGGCAAGTCCGGCTCGGACCAGAACCATAAAGGCGGGGAAGAAATCCTTGGTTTGGAGTATAACTAGATCGCTATGCGGGACTGAGCATCCTCCCAATTTCGTGCTGAGGGCTGGGGCGTGAGAGGGGAGCCGCGTCACCGTCCATGGTGGAATGGGTTTTGGTCAGAGGCGCTCTGATGAAAGCTCGCGAAGAGGGGATGGTGTGACTCAGATCTAGATCCTCGCCCCTTTATAGGCAGCTCATTTGCGCAGCTAGGGGGGTAAGTGTAAAAATACCCTGGCTTTTCGCATTCATTCAAACACGTGGAAGATGGCCATTATTGGGCGTAGAAGCCAAGGAGCGCAGCATTTATCAGAAGCCGGACACTATTCGACAAGTATATGGAATTTGGAGAAGAACCCGCCTCGCAATGTCGAAGACAATCAACGCGCCGGACTCATCGTCATTGAAGCCTGGTTCGGGGGCTACTGAGGGAGTCCCGGATTAGGGGGTGTCCGGATAGCCGAACTATCACCATTGGCCGGACTCCTGGACTATGAAGATACAAGATTGAAGACTTCGTCCCGTGTCCGGATGGACTTTCCTTGGCGTGGAAGGCAAACTTGGCGATACGGATATGTAGATCTCCTACCATTGTAACCGACTCTGTGTAACCCTAACCTATCCGGTGTCTATATAAACCGGAGGGTTTTAGTCCGTAGGACGAACAACAATCATACCATAGGCTAGCTTCTAGGGTTTAGCCTCCTTGATCTTGTGGTAGATCTACTCTTGTACTACCCATATCATCAATATTAATCAAGCAGGAGTAGGGTATTACCTCCATCGAGAGGGCCCGAACCTGGGTGAAAACATCGTGTCCCTTGTCTCCTGTTACCATCCGCCTAGACGCACAGTTCGGGACCCCCTACCCGAGATCCGCCGGTTTTGACACCGACAAGCATGATTATGATTTGTGAGTAGTTACTTTTGTTCTTGAGGTCACGAGGGAAATCTTGTTGCAAGTAATCATGTGAACTTGATACATGTTTGATATTTTGATGATATGTATGTTGTGATTCCCTTAGTGGTGTCATGTGAACGTCGACTACATGGCACTTAACCATATTTGGGCCTAAGGGAATGCATTGTGGAGCAGTTATTAGATGATGGGTTGCTAGACTGACATAAGCTTAAACCCTAGTTTATGCGCTACTTCATAAGGGACTGATTTCGATCCAAAAGTTTAATTCGATGGTTAGATTTTATCTTAATACTTTTCTCGTAGTTGCGGATGCTTGCGAGGGGGTTAATCATAAGTAGGGGGTTTGTTCAAGTAAGAACAACACCTAAGCACAGGTCCACCCACATATCAAATTATCAAAGTAGCAAACATGAATCAAACCAACATGATGAAAGTGACTAGATGAAATTCTCGTGTACCCTCAAGAACGCTTTGCTTATTATAAGAGACCGTTTTGGCCTGTCCTTTGCCACAAAAGGATTGGGCTACCTTCTACACTTTATTTGTTGGAAATATGCCCTAGAGGCAATAATAAATTAGTTATTATTATATTTCCTTGTTCATGATAATCGTTTATTGTTCATGCTATAATTGTATTGACCGGAAACAGCAATACATGTGTGGATACATAGACAACACCATGTCCCTAGTAAGCCTCTAGTTGACTAGCTCGTTGATCAATAGATGGTTACGGTTTCCTGACCATGGACATTGGATGTCATTGATAACGGGATCACATCATTAGGAGAATGATGTGATGGACAAGACCCAATCCTAAGCCTAGCACAAAGATCGTGTAGTTCAGTATGCTAAAGCTTTTCCAATGTCAAGTATCTCTTCCTTAGACCATGAGATCGTGCAATTCCGGATACCGTAGGAGTGCTTTGGGTGTATCAAACGTCACAACGGCGTCGGGTGACTATAAAGGTGCACTACAGGTATCTCCGAAAGTGACCATTGGGTTGACACGGATCGAGGCTGGATTTGTCACTCCGTGAGACGGAGAGGTATCTCTGGGCCCACTCGGTAAGACATCATCATAATGTGCACAATGTGACCAAGGGGTTGATCACGGGATGATGTGTTACGGAACGAGTAAAGAGACTTGCCGTGCGAGATTGAACAAGGTATCGGGATACCGACGATCGAATCTCGGGCAAGTACAATACCGCTAGACAAAGGGAATTGTATACGGGATCGATTGAGTCCTTGACATCGTGGTTCATCCGATGAGATCATCGTGGAACATGTGGGAGCCAACATGGGTATCCAGATCCGCTGTTGGTTATTGACCGGAGAACGTCTCGGTCATGTCGCATGGTTCCCGAACCCGTAGGGTCTACACATAAGGTTCGGTGGCGCTAGGGTTATATAGGAAGCTTGTATGTGGTTACCGAATGTTGTTCGAGTCCGGATGAGATCCCGGACGTCACGAGGAGTTCGGAATGGTCCGGAGGTAAAGATTTATATATGGGAAGTCCTGTTTTGGTCACCGGAAAAGTTTGAGGCGATATCGGTAATGTCTGGGACCACCGGAGGGTCCTGGGTCCACCAAGTGGGGCCACCAACCCCGAAGGTTGCGTGGGCCAAGTGTGGAGGGAACCAGCCCCAAGGGGCTGGTGCGCCCCCAAAGGCCCAAGGCGCATGGGGAGTGGGAGGGGGCAAACCCTAGCTCAGATGGGCCTTAAGGCCCATCTAGTGGGCGCCTCCCTCTCCCTCCCCTCTTGGCCGCCTCCCAAGCCCCATCTAGGGCTGGCCGCACCCCTTGGGGTGGAAACCCTAGATGGGGCGCAGCCCTCCCCTTCCCCTATATATATGAGGCCAAGGGGCTGCCCAAGACACACAATTCTATCTCTCGTTGGTGCAGCCCTGCATCTCTTCTTCCTCCTCTCCCTTGGTGCTTGGCGAAGCCCTGCGGGATTGCCACGCTCCTCCACCACCACCACGCCGTTGTGCTGCTGCTGGATGGAGTCTTCCTCAACCTCTCCCTCTCTCCTTGCTGGATCAAGGCATGGGAGACGTCACCGGCTGTACGTGTGTTGAGCGCGAGGTGCCGTCCGTTCGCACTTGATCATCGGTGATTTGAATCACGACGAGTACGACTCCATCAACCCCGTTCACTTGAACGCTTCCGCTTAGCGATCTACAAGGGTATGTAGATGCACTCTCCTTCCCTCGTTGCTAGTTTCTCCATAGATAGATCTTGGTGACACGTAGGAAAATTTTGAATTTCTGCTACGTTCCCCAACAGTGGCATCATGAGCTAGGTCTATTGCGTAGATTCTTTGCACGAGTAGAACACAAAGTAGTTGTGGGCGTTGATTTTGTTCAATATGCTTACCGTTACTAGTCCAATCTTGTTTCGACGGTATTGTGGGATGAAGCGGCCGGACCGACCTTACACGCTCTTCGTGAGACAGTTTCCACCGACGACATGCACTTGGTGCATAAGGTGGCTAGCGGGTGCCGCCTCCCACTTTAGTCGGAACGGATTCGATGAAAAGGGTCCTTATGAAGGGTAAATAGCAATTGGCATATCACGTTGTGGTTTTGCGTGAGGTAGGAAGCGTTCTTGCTAGAAACCCAAAGCAGCCACGTAAAACATGCAAACAACAATTAGAGGACGTCTAACTTGTTTTTGCAGGGTATGCTATGTGATGTGATATGGCCAAGAAGAATGTGATGAATGATATGTGATGTATGAGATTGATCATGTTCTTGTAATAGGATTCACGACTTGCATGTCGATGAGTATGACAACCGGCAGGAGCCATAGGAGTTGTCTTTATTTATTGTATGACCTGCGTGTCATTAAACAACGCCATGTAATTACTTTACTTTATTGCTAACCGGTAGCCATAGTAGTAGAAGTAATAGTTGGCGAGACAACTTCATGAAGACACGATGATGGAGATCATGATGATGGAGATCATGGTGTCATGCCGGTGACGATGATGATCATGGAGCCCCGAAGATGGAGATCAATGGAGCTATATGATATTGGCCATATCATGTCACTACTATATAATTGCATGTGATGTTTATTATGTTTATGCATCTTGTTTACTTAGAACGACGGTAGTAAATAAGATGATCCCTTACACAAATTTCAAGAAGTGTTCTCCCTAAGCGTGCACCGTTGCTACAGTTAAGTAAACTTCTAAGCACCACGTGTTGATCGGGTGTGATGGATTCTTACGTTCACATACAACGGGTGTAAGCAAGATTTACACACGCAGAAACACTTAGGGTTAACTTGACGAGCCTAGCATGTGAAGACATGGCCTCGGAACACGGAGACCGAAAGGTCGAGCATGAGTCGATATAGTAGATACGATCAACATGAAGATGTTCACCGATGATGACTAGTCCGTCTCACGTGTTGATCGGACACGGCCTAGTTGATTCGGATCATGTAATCACTTAGATGACCGAGGGATGTCTATCGAGTGGGAGTTCATAAGATGAACTTAATTATCCTGAACATAGTCAAAAGACCTTTTGCAAATTATGTCGAAAGCTCGCGCTTTAGTTCCACTGTTTAGATATGTTCCTAGAGAAAATATAGTTGAAAGTTGAAAGTAGCGATTATGCGGACGAGAAAGCTTATGTCCTTAATGCACCGCTCAGTGTGCTAAACCCCAAGCGTCGTTTGTGGATGTTGCGAACATCGGACATACACGCTTTGATAACTACGTGATAGTTCAGTTAAGCGGTTTAGAGTTGAGGCACCAAAGATGTTTTGAAACATCGCGGAACATATAAGATGTTTCGAGGGCTGAAATTGGGATTTCAGGCTCGTGCCCACGTCAAGAGGTATGAGACCTCCGACGATTTTCTTAGCCTGCAAACTAAGGGAGAAAAGCTCAATCGTTGAGCTTGTGCTCAGATTGTCTGAGTGCAACAATCACTTGAATCGAGTGGGAGTTGATCTTCCAGATGAGATAGTGATGTTTCTCCAAAGTCATTGCCACCAAGCTGCTAGAGCTTCGTGATGAACTATAACATATCAGGGATAGATATGATGATCCTTGAGGTATTCGCGTTGTTTGACATCGCGAAAGTAGAAATCAAGAAGGAGCATCAATTGTTGATGGTTGGTGAAACCACTAGTTTCAAGAAGGGCAAGGGCTAGAAGGACACTTCATGAAATGGCAAATCAGTTGCTGCTCGGTGAAGAAACCCAAGGTTGAACCCAAACCGAGACTAAGTGCTTCGTAATAAGGGAATAGTCACTAGAGCGGAATTACCCTAGATACTTGGTAGATAAGAAGTCCGCAAGGTCGATAGAAGTATATTGGATATACATTATGTTAATGTGTACTTTACTAGTACTCCTAGTAGCACCAGGGTATTAAGATACCGGTTCGGTTGCTAAGTGTTAGTAACTCGAAATAAAAGAGCTACGGAATAAACGGAGACTAGCTAAAGGTGAGTCGACGATATGTGTTGGAAGTGTTTCCAATTTGATGTGATCAAACATCGCACGCTCCTTCTACCATCAAGATTAGTATTAAACCAGAATAATTGTCATTTGGTGTTTGCGTTGAGCATAGACATGATTGGATTATGTCTATCGCAATCTGATTATTCATTTAAGGAGAATAATGGTTACTCTATTTATTTGAATAATACCTTCAATGGTCTTGCACCTAAAAGAATGGTTTATTGAATCTCGATCGTAGTGATACACATTTTCATGCCAAAGATATAAGATAGTAATGATAGTACCACTTACTTGTGGCACTTGCCATGTAAGTCATATTGGTATAAAAGCATGAAGAAGCTCCATGTTGATGGATCTTTGGACTCACTCATTTTGAAAAGTTTGAGACATGTGAACCATGTCTATTGGTGTATACGCATGAAGAAACTCCATGCAGATGGATCGTTTGGACTCACTTGATTTTGAATCACTTGAGATATGCAAATCATACCACATGGGCAAGATGACCAAAAGCCTCGGTTTCAATAAGATGGAACAAGATAGCAACTTGTTGGAAGTAACACATTTTGATGTGTGCAGTCCAATGAGTCTTTGAGGCATCTGATGAATATCGTTATGTTCTTACTTCACAGATGATTGAGTAGATGTTGAGTATATTTACTTGATGAAACACAAGTCTGAATTATTGAATGGTTCAAGTAATTTCAGAGTGAAGTTGAAGATCATCGTGACAAGAGGATAAAATGTCTATGATATGATCATAGAGATGAATATCTGAGTTACGAGTTTTGGCACACAATTAAGACATTGTGCAAATTGTTTCACAATTAATACCGCTTTGGAACACCATAGTGTGATGGTGTGTCCGAACATCATAGTTGCAACCTATTGGATATGGTGCGTACCATGATGTCTCTTATCGAATTACCACTATCGTTCATGGGTTAGGCATTAGAGACAACCGCACTCACTTTAATAGGGCACCACGTAATTCCGTTGAGATGACACCGTATGAACTATGGTTTAGAGAAACCTAAGTTGTCATTTCTTAAAGGTTTGGGGCTGCGGCGCTTATGTGAAAAAGTTTCAGGTTGATAAGCTCGAACCCAAAGCGGATAAAATGCATCTTCATAGGACACCCAAAACGGTTGGGTATACCTCCTAATTCAGATCCGAAAGCAATAGGGATTGTTTCTTGAATCGGGTCCTTTCTCGAGGAAAAGTTCGTCTCGAAAAGTTGAGTGGGAGGATGGTGGAGACTTGATGAGGTTATTGAACCGTCACTTCAACAAGTGTGTAGCAGGGCACGAAGTTGTTCCGTGGCACCTACACCAATTGAAGTAGAAGCTTATGATAGTGATCATGAAGTTTGGATCAAGTCACCGACGTACCTCGTGGGGTGACAAGGATGCGTCTTACTTGAGTGGTACGGTAATCCTGTCTTGAAGGTCATGTTGCTAGACAACAATGAACCTCGAGCTATGGAGAAGCGATGGTGGGCCCAAATTCCGACAAATGGTTAGAAGCCATGAAATCCGAGATAGGATCCATGTATCGAACAAAGCATGGACTTTGGTGGACTTGCCCGATGATCGGCAAGCCATTGAAATAAATGGATCTTTAAGAAGAAGACGGACATGGACGGTAATGTCACCTTCTATGAAGCTCGACTTGTGGCAAAGAGTTTTTCACAAGTTCAAGGAGTTGACTACGATGAGATTTTCTCATCCGTAGCGATGCTTAAGTCCGTCGGAATCATGTTAGCATAAGCTGCATTTATGAAATCTGGCAGATGGATGTCAAAACGAGTTTCCTTACCTTTACGTAAGGAAAGGTTGTATGTGATACAATCAGAAAAGTTTTGTCGATCCTAAGGATGCTAAAAGGTATGCTAGCTCCAGCGATCCTTCTAAGGACTGGAGTAAGCATCTCGGAGTTGGAATGTGCACTTTGATGAGATGATCAAAGATTTTGGGTTTATACAAAGTTTATGAGAAACTTGTATTTCCAAAGAAGTGAGTGGGAGCACTATAGAATTTCTGATGAGTATATGTTGTTGACATATTGTTGATCAGAAATGATGTAGAATTTCTGGAAAGCATATAGGGTTATTTGAAAAGTGTTTTCAAGTGAAAACCTGGATTAAGCTACTTGAACATTGAGCATCAAGATCTATAGGATAGATCAAAACCGCTTAATGGTACTTTCAAATGAGCACATACCTTGACATGATCTTGAAGGTGTTCAAGATGGATCGATCAAAGAAGGAGTTCTTGCCTAAGATGTAAGGTATGAGGTTAAGAGTTAAAGCTCGACCACGGCAGAAAAGAGAGAAAGGGCGAAGGTCGTCCCTATGCTTTAGACGTAGGCTCTATAGTATGCTATCTTGTGTACCGCACCGAAGTGTGCCTTGCCATGAGTAAGTAAAGGGGTACAAGAATGATCCAGAATGGATCATTGGACAGCGGTCAAAATTGTCCTTGGAGTAAATAAGGACATGTTTCTCGATTATGGAGGTGATAAAGAGTTCGGCGTAAAGGGTTACGTCGATGCAAGCTTTAACACCTATCCGAGTGACTCGAGTAGCAAACCGGATCGTATAGTGGAGCAACCATTTGGAATAGCTCCAAGTGGGCGTGAAAGCAGCATTTACAATATGACATAGAAATTGCGAAGTACACACGGATCTGAAAGGTTCGGACCGTTGACTAAAACCTCTCTCACAAGCAAAACATGATCAAACCCCGAACTCATTGAGACTTAATCACATGGTGATGTGAACTAGTTTAAGACACTAGTAAACTCTTTGGATGTTGGTCACATGGCGATGTGACCTATCGATGTTAATCACATGGCGATGTGAACTAGATTATTGACTCTAGTGCAAGTGGGAGACTGTTGGAAATATGCCCTAGAGGCAATAATAAATTAGTTATTATTATATTTCCTTGTTCATGATAATCGTTTATTATTCATGCTATAATTGTATTGATAGGAAACAGCAATACATGTGTGGATACATAGACAACACCATGTCCCTAGTAAGCCTCTAGTTGACTAGCTCGTTGATCAATAGATGGTTACGGTTTCCGACCATGGACATTGGATGTCATTGATAACGGGATCACATCATTAGGAGAATGATGTGATGGACAAGACAATCCTAAGCCTAGCACAAAGATCGTGTAGTTAGTATGCTAAAGCTTTTCCAATGTCAAGTATCTCTTCCTTAGACCATGAGATCGTGCAATTCCGGATACCGTAGGAGTGCTTTGGGTGTATCAAGCGTCACAACGTGGCTGGGTGACTATAAAGGTGCACTACGGTATCTCCGAAAGTGACCATTGGGTTGACACGGATCGAGGCTGGATTTGTCACTCCGTAAGCGGAGAGGTATCTCTGGGCCCACTCGGTAGGACATCATCATAATGTGCACAATGTGACCAAGGGGTTGATCACGGGATGATGTGTTACGGAACGAGTAAAGAGACTTGCGATAGCGAGATTGAACAAGGTATCGGGATACCGACGATCGAATCTCGGGCAAGTACAATACCGCTAGACAAAGGGAATTGTATACGGGATCGATTGAGTCCTTGACATCGTGGTTCATCCGATGAGATCATCGTGGAACATGTAGGAGCCAACATGGGTATCCAGATCCGCTGTTGGTTATTGACGGAGAACGTCTCGGTCATGTCGCATGGTTCCCGAACCCGTAGGGTCTACACATAAGGTTCGATGGCGCTAGGGTTATATAGGAAGCTTGTATGTGGTTACGAATGTTGTTGAGTCCGGATGAGATCCCGGACGTCACGAGGAGTTCGGAATGGTCGGAGGTAAAGATTTATATATGGGAAGTCCTGTTTTGGTCACCGAAAAGTTTGAGGCGATATCGGTAATGTCTGGGACCACCGGAGGTCCGGGGTCCACCAAGTGGGGCCACCAACCCCGAAGGTTGCGTGGGCCAAGTGTGGGAGGAACCAGCCCCAAGGGGGCTGGTGCGCCCACAAGGGCCCAAGGCGCATGGGGAGTGGGAGGGGCAAACCCTAGCTCGGATGGGCCTTAAGGCCCATCTAGTGGCGCCTCCTCTCCTCCCTCTTGGCCGCCTCCCAAGCCCCATCTAGGGCTGGCCGCACCCCTTGGGGTGGAAACCCTAGATGGGGCGCAGCCCTCCCTTCCCTATATATATGAGGCCAAGGGGCTGCCCAAGACACACAATTCTATCTCTCTTGGTGCAGCCCTGCCTCTCTTCTTCCTCCTCCTCTCCCTTGGTGCTTGGCGAAGCCTGCGGGATGCCACGCTCCTCCACCACCACCACGCCATTGTGTTGCTGCTGGATGGAGTCTTCCTCAACCTCTCCTCTCTCCTTGCTGGATCAAGGCATGGGAGGCGTCACCGGGCTGTACGTGTGTTGAGCGCGGAGGTGCCGTCCGTTCGGCACTTGATCATCGGTGATTTGAATCACGACAGTCGACTCCATCAACCCCGTTCACTTGAACGCTTCCGCTTAGCGATCTACAAGGGTATGTAGATGCACTCTCCTTCCCTCGTTGCTAGTTTCTCCATAGATAGATCTTGGTGACACGTAGGAAAATTTTGAATTTCTGCTACGTTCCCCAACATTATTTACCATTACCATTACTTGCTCGTTACAAATTATCTTGCTATCAAACTACTCGTTACCGACAATTTTAGTGCTTGCAGAGACCGTTTTGACAATTTCAGTGCTTGCAGAGATCTCTACTACACAACCTTCTTCTTGTAGACATTGTTGGGCCTCCAAGTTCAGAGGTTTGTAGGACAATAGCAAATTTCCCTCAAGTGGATGACCTAAGGTTTATCAATCCGTGGGAGGCGTAGGATGAAGATGGTCTCTCTCAAACAACCCTGCAACCAAATAACAAAGAGTCTCTTGTGTCCCCAACACACCCAATACAATGGTAAATTGTATAGGTGCACTAGTTCGGCGAAGAGATGGTGATACTCGTGCAATATGGATAGTAGATATAGGTTTTTGTAATCTGAAAATATAAAAACAGCAAGGTAACTAATGATAAAAGTGAGGACAAATGGTATTGCAATACGTTGAAACAAGGCATAGGGTTCATACTTTAACTAGTGCAAGTTCTCTCAACAATAATAGATCATATACCAATCCCT
The DNA here is from genome assembly GCA_021605205.1 of Aegilops longissima. Lineage (NCBI taxonomy): Eukaryota > Viridiplantae > Streptophyta > Magnoliopsida > Poales > Poaceae > Aegilops > Aegilops longissima. Next base: position 556,708,584 of record CM038678.1, read on the forward strand.
CAACATGCAACAAAGAGTCACTCCAAAGTCACTAATAGCGGAGAACAAACAAAGAGATTATTGTAGGGTACGAAAGCACCTCAAAGTTATCCTTTCTGATCGATCTATTCAAGAGTCCATAGTAAAATAACATGAAGCTATTCTTTCTGTTTGATCTATCCTAGAGTTCGTACTAGAATAACACCTTAAGACACAAATCAACCAAAACGCTAATGTCACCTAGATACTCCAATGTCATCTCAAGTATCCGTGGGTTTGACTATACGATATGCATCACACAATCTCAGATTCATCTATTCAACCAACACAAAGAACTTCAAAGAGTGTCCCAAAGTTTCTACCAGAGAGTCAAGACGAAAACGTGTGCCAATCCCCATGCATAAGTTCACAAGGTCACTGAACCCGCAAGTTGATCACCAAAACATACATCAAGTAGATCACGTGAATATCCAATTGTCACCACAGATAAGCACATGCAAGACATACATCAAGTGTTCTCAAATCATTAAAGACTCAATCCGATAAGATAACTTCAAAGGAAAACTCAATTCATCACAAGAGATAGAGGGGGAGAAACATCAAGAGATAGAGGGAAACTCAATACATCAAGATCGTGCCGAATCAAGAACACGAGAGAGAGAGAGAGAACAAACACATAGCTACTGGTACATACCCTCAGCCCCGAGGGTGAACTACTCCCTCCTCGTCATGGAGAGCGCCGGGATGATGAAGATGGCCACCGGTGATGGATCCCCCCTCCGGCAGGGTGCCAGAATAGGTTCTCGATTGGGTTTTGGTGGCTACAGAGGCTTGCGGCGGCGGAACTCCCGATCTAGGTTATTTTCTGGAGGTTTATGTATTTATAGGAATTTTTGGCGTAGGTCTCATGTCAGGGGGATCTCCGAGTCGTCCACGAGATAGGGGGATGCGCCCAGGGGGGTAGGGCGCGCCCCCACCCTCGTGGATGGCCCGGGTCTCTTCTGGCCCAACTCTTTTACTCCGGGGGCTTCTTTTGGTCCATAAAAAATCATCAAAAATTGGCACGTCAATTGGACTCCGTTTGGTATTCCTTTTCCGCGATACTCAAAAACAAGGGAAAAAAATAGAAGCTGGCACTGGGCTCTAGGTTAATAGGTTAATCCCAAAAATCATATAAAATATCATATAAATGCATATAAAACATCCTAGATGGATAATATAATAGCATGGAACAATCACAAATTATAGATACATTGGAGACGTATCAGGGTGACTAGTAGTGTTGATTACATCTTGTAGTTGATTACTATATGGTTTATTTGGTGGAAGATTATATGTTCAGATGCATTATGCCATTTAATACTCCTCTGATCATGAGCATGTTTATCATTTGTGAGTAGTTACTTTTGTTCATGAGGTCACGGGAGAAATCATGTTGCAAGTAATCATGTGAACTTGATATGTGTTCGATATTTTGATAGTATGTATGTTGTGATTCCCTTAGTGGTGTCATGTGAACGTCGACTACATGACACTTCATCATATTTGGGCCTAAGGGAATGCATTGTGGAGTAGCAATTAGATGATGGGTTGCGAGAGTTACAGTACCTTAAACCCTAGTTTATGCGCTATTCTGTAAGGGACCGATTGGATCCAAAAGTTTAATGCTATCACTACAAAAAAAAGACACATCTTTGACATTTAGGGCCGAACGAATTTTTTTTCCTGTCATACTTATGACACTTCTATGACGATAATTGTGAAAAAACACGGTATCATCATTGATGTGGTGGGCTCCTACTTCTATGACAAAAAATCATGACAAAAAATGGGCTTTTCGTGCTCGGCAGGCCGGAGAAGCAGGTGCATGACATTCTTTGGGCCGTCCATGATGGAAAAAAACCGTGGTAGAACCGAGGGCGAGGAAAATATCGGGGAGTTCCCGGTTACGGTGGCTGGTCAGGGGCCGAGCGATGCGCGTTTCTCTTGTACGTACGCGCGTGTGTGCGAGGCATTACGCTCTAACTGAACCCGAGCGAGGCGTTGGGCTCTAACTGAATCCGAGCGATTGCATTGTAGGCTACACGTTACTGAACCCGAGTGATCGATCGATCCCTTCGCTACTGTGCTAACTGAAGCCGATTGAACACTGCTGCCTCCTTCCCTTGATGAACAGTGAGCTTTGTTGGGGGGTTTGGATGAACAGTTCCCGATGGTGGGTTGGATGAACATGACCCCGTGGTAGTAGAGGCTGTTGCCACTGGATGAACAGGACCCCGATTGATCGAGCCAGTGGAGGGGTGGATGAACAGGACCCCGTGGAGGGCTGGATGAACAGGACGACCCTGTGGAGGGCTGGTTGAACAGTAGCCAGTGGAGGGCTGGATGAATAGTAGCCCGTAGAGGGGTGGTTGAACAGGACCCCGTGGAGAGGGCTGGTTGAACAGTAGCTTGTGGAGGAGCGGCGCGGTGGAGGCTGGATGAACAGGAGCAAGTGGATGAAGAGTCACAGGTGGAGGCTGGAGGAGGTCGACAGTGGATGAACAGTACCCCGTGGAGGCTGGAGGAGGTCAACGGTGGAGATGAGCAGTATTCCGTGGAGTCCTGTTTTGCGGTACACCACACCCCTCCCGATGAACAGGACCCCCGTTTCGACCGCAGCGCTCCAACACAAGTCTGTTTCCTCCGTTTTGCGGTATGCCACACCCCTCCGGATCAACATGACCCCATTTCGACCGTAGGAGGTCCGTTTCCTCCGTTTTGCGGTACGCCAGACCCCTCACGATGAACATGACCCCGTTTCGACCGTGGCCGGTTGAACACAAGGCCGTTTCCTCCGTTCTACGGTACACCAGGCCTCGTGTACATCGTCTGTTCCGTCCAAGCCGGTTGGCTCCCGATGAACAACACGCGTTCTGTTGCCTCCCGATGAACATGACGCATTCTATTGCCTCCCCATGAACACGACGACGATGCAGTTTCTCCGCTTCGACCCAGCCATATACACGAGCCCTGGTCGTATGTATGCGCGAGTAGGCGTTCGAGACCCCGCCCGTATGTACGTACGTGGCCGTACTTTCTTTCTTGCACCCTGGCCACTGTACGTACGTGTACATGCTACATGCGTGCCTCTACTACGACACGTGCGCGCCTCTACTACGACACTTGCCCTTCCTTGCACGGCCACATTTCATCGCTGCAGCCTGCAGACAGACCGATCGTATGTACGTACACGTTTGCGACCAGAATGACAATGCTACGTACGCTTCGACCAGGTGGGTGCTGACTGTCAGGAATTTCCTTGCGTGTGAAGATGTAGCTGGTGGGTCCTAGAAGTCAGGGAGGAAACATTTTTTTGTGAAATACCGTGGCCCGTCCGGTGGGTCCCTGCTGTCAGGTGGAGGAATCATTATTTTGCGGGTAATAAGGAGGCACTTCCTTGCTGCGGCCGTGGACCCAACTGCCAGCCTCTCCACGTACAGTAATCTTCCGATGGAAGTCGTTCCTTGACCACGTTGACCACGCCGCGCCGAGAGCACCCGGGCGGTGGACGACGATGAGGCCTAGGAAGGGGACGTTGCGGAGCCGGGGAAGACATGGCAGTGAAAGCCCACACGGAGAGGAGTACGGGCGTTCATTGCTTCAGCTATGGTGTGAGGCTGCCGTTGCCGCATGGCCTGTCTAGCGGTAGGAGTAGTAGGGGGCAGTGAGGCCTCCGCGGCAGTACAGCCGGCCACGGGAGGCAGGAGCAGGCAGCACGACCGTTCGCTGTTCTGGGCGACTGGAGCAAGAAGACCAGAGGTTGAAGAAGCACTACGGCCGTTGGATGGACATCGTTCGGTCACTGGAGCTAGAATCGTTCATATTGACTAAATCGACAAAGCCCTCCGTCCCCGTCAACTTAGTAGGCCCACAAGTCAGCCTCCCACTATGCTGGGTCCCAGCTAGAAGGGGGAGTATTCATTTTTTTTGCGTAATAAAGAAGCACCTCCTTGCATGTGAAGATATAACTGGTGGGTCCGAGCTGTCAGCGGGGGGAACATATTTTTCGTGAAATACAGAGGCCCTTCCGGTGGGTCCCAGATGTCAAGTGGAGGAATCATTATTTTGCGCGTAATAAGGAGGCATTTTCGTGTGTGCAGCCATGGACCCAGCTGTCAGCCTCTCCACGTACAGTCAAGTTCCGATGGATGTCGTTCGTTGACTACGTTGACCACGCCACCCCGAGAGCACCAGGGCGGTGGATGACGGTGAGGCCTACGAAGGGAATGACACAGAGCCGGGGAAGACACGGCAGTGGCTGCCCACGCGGTGGGAAGTACGAGGGTTGACTGGTTCGGCTGCCATCGCCGGAGAATAACAGCAGGGGTGGGTGAGTAGAGTGTTGGTGTACAAAATTAGGGGCCCTTTTTGTACCCCTCTACTTGTGCACGGGCAGTCAGAGCCGCGCCTGTGGCCGCACTTAGCAGGGCAAAGGGAGGAGACAGAAGCACAAGGCGAGAAAAACAACGCCAAGACCAGAGACACAAAGAGCAAGAGGGCGAGGCGGACTCCACCGGAAAGACCCTTGCCGGGGCGGCCTCCACGGCCCCGGCAAGAGCCTTGCCGGGGCAACTTGCCCAACACCAGTAGAGCGAGCCACCATTGAGCCCAAGGGTTCCAACGCCGCCAACCAACACATTGGAGCCAAGGCTCGGGAGGCACCTCTGTGGTGGCATGCAAATATTTGTCAATATCATAAACACACAAGATCAGATGAGGACTAGAAGACGACGATCCTCGGCGGGGTCCTAGCCGAGGAACTCCACGAGACCCCCGGCAAGATCCTTTCCGGGTACAGGGCCGCAGCCAAGCCCACGCCTGCTGTCGGTGTCAAAACCGGCGGATCTCGGGTAGGGGGTACCGAACTATGCGTCTAAGGTCGATGGTAGTAGGAGACGGGAGACACGATGTTTACCCAGGTTCGGGCCCTCCCTATGGAGGTAATACCCTACTTCCTGCTTGATTTATCTTGATGAATATGAGTATTACAAGAGTTGATCTACCACGAGATCGTAATGGCTAAACCCTAGAAGTCTAGCCTGTATGACTATGGTAATGAATATATCCTTTCCGGACTAACCCCTCCGGTTTATATAGACACCGGGGGGAATCTAGGGTTACATAGATTCGGTTACATAAGAAGGAATCTTCATAGTCGGTCGCCAAGCTTGCCTTCCACGCCAAGTAGAGTCCAATCCAAACACGGGTACAGTCTTTTGGCCTTCATGTCTTCACAGCCCATCAGTCCGGCCCATGGATAACAGGCTGGTCGCCCGAGGACCCCTTAGTCCAGGACTCCCTCAGTAGCCCCTGAACCTGGCTTCAATGACGAGGAGTCTGACACGCAGACTGTCTTCGACATTGCAAGGCGGGTTCCCCCTTCCGAAGTCCTAGTTGATCTTCAGATGTAATGGTTGTATCCGGATTTGTATACACAACTGCAGAGGATATAATATTTGACGAGTTCAATCCATCGACAACTTTTTGGTAATATGACATCACGCTTGCCCGACCATTATTTTTGAACCTTTTTAGCTGGCCCGTCGCCCCATGTCTCAAGACGTGGTTCTATTGGCATGTCTTATCCAAGTGGAGATCGTGCCTCCCTTTTTTAAGGGATTGCTGTCAGCCCGGACATGGGTAAACCAACCGTCGCTTGGGTATAACTCCTTGGAAACAAGCAAGTTTTTGAGGCCTAAGAGGAGACATTTGATATTCGCAGCCTTTATATAGGGGTACAGACCCGTCTTTTTCTTCCACGCTTGCTTCTTCCTCAACCCCTGCTACCCCGAGTTCCAACACCTGGGTTTCGGTTGCCACAAGCCCCAATCATGTTCGGATCCAGCCGTCAAGGCCGGTGGGTAACTTCTTATCTCACGGAGGAAGATAATGCAAAGCTTCGGGCGACGAGGTACCTGACCGCAGAAATCCGTCATCGGCTTCCTGCCGATGGGCAAGTTATTCCCACCCCCAGATCCGGCGAGAGGGTCGTGTTCGTGTCCCACTTCCTCCGCGGGTTAGGTCTTGCACTTAACCCCTTCGTCCGAGGGCTCATGTTCTATTATGGGCTAGACTTTCATGATCTAGCCCCGGACTCTATTCTTCTTATCTCGGCGTTCATTGTCACGTGTGAAGCCTTCCTCCGGACTCCTCCACACTTCAGCTTGTGGCTTAAGACCTTCGATGTGAAGCCGCAAGTGGTAGAGGGGGAGCAGGCCGAGTGCGGTGGTGCTATAGTGAGCAAGCTTGCTAGCACTGTTTGGCTGAAAGGATCCTTCGCCAAATCTTCCAACCTGTGGCAGCAGGGGTGGTTCTATATCACCGAGCCCCGTGGCTCCAAGTGGGCAACTGCGCCTACATTTCGATCCAGCCCCCCAATTCAGCTTGCATCATGGATTAATAAGGGGTTGGATTGGGGATCACCAAACGAGGTGCGAACTCTGCAAAGTCGCATCCGAAGCCTCATTGAGAAGGACATCGATATAGCCAACGTCGTTCAAGTAATGCTAGTTCGTCGGATCCTGCCGTGCCAGCGACGGCCTCTTCGCATGTGGGAGTTTAATCTAGAAGGGTAGCGGACTCTTCAGCACTTCAGCACTACGCACGAAGGAATGCAGAGATTATTCTTCGGGAAACAAAGGCAAGGGCTGGACATCACCGAAGATGTCGGCCTAGACTGTAACCATCCGGATACCCCGGTAAGTACCCGTTTGCCGAATACCTTATAATCAGATACCAGTGGCAAGATACCGACAGTATCATCCTTTTTCAGGGTTGGATAAAGAAGGAGGAACAGATTAGGTGTCCGGCTCCCCTTCCCGAAGACTCAGCTACTCCTGTGCTAATAAGGATGCTGGCCTCGGCACCATGACAGGCGCCGATAAGGGAGGGTAAAGTGGAGAGTGAGAAGGCCCAAGAGGACCTTGGTCCCAGAGGTGAGTCGGACAGTGAGTTCGGAGAAATTGACCTTTCCTCGCTTGAAGACAGAGGCGGAAAAGGATCCAGTATCCCTTCTCCTAACAGGAGGAAAAGGGCCGCCTCCGAAGATTAGGAGGGGCGGTCTTCCAAGAGGGGCAAGATGCCACCGTCGAGCAGCTTGGGTTTGGAAAGCAACGCCATTGAACAACTCCAACAAGGGGACAAGCCCTCGGCCAAACTGTAAGTGAATCTGGAGTACTTTGACAGCGTCCCGCTCTATTGCTGTTTACCGAAGATATACGTAATGCGTCCCTGCATTTTTATACGTCGGCACAGAGTTTTTCTGGGCAATCCTCTTCTTCGGGGAATCTCCTCCCAGAGATGATGGAGAGCAAGACGCCTCCTCGAACCTCCTTGCCCGATAAGGCAGATGACTCTGACGTATCGTCACGGAGGGTCCCCCTTAATCAACAAGTTACGCAGGGGACGAAAGAGGCAGTGCCCGAAGGTGGGTCTCCGACCTTCCGGGAATCCGGGGCTGATGATAACAAAGACCCCGGACTGTCTGGCTCGCAGCCGACAGTGATTCTGGACACGGGTGAACAGATTCCTTTAGAGGATGGTTGTACTCCTAGAGCGGCTTCCGGAGACCCGGAGACTCCGGACATATTGCAGGACATGTTGTGGAAAGCATCTGTCTCGAGGGAGCAGCGTACCTTAATGGGTACAATGATTGAGAAGATTTTGTCCACGAAGAGCGGATTAAATGAAGCCTTCATGAGCCTACAGAAGGGCTTCGAGGTTTGTGACATAATGTTTTTAGCTATGTTTCATTTGCAAAGATGCGCCTGTGTATAGGTAGTAGCCCCTGATACTCGGGTTGGCTTCCACTCGGAAGCAAACGGAGGATCAAAAAGGATCGTTTGGGGACTAACCTGATGAACTTTGAACACAGGCTGCTTCCCCCTTGGGCACTTCCCGGACTATGGAAATTGCCGAGTTGCAGCGGAAGCTTGATGTGGCAGGGGATGATCTTGCTTTAATCAATATGCGTCTTGACGAGTCGCAAGGTATGTATTCGGGGCAATCCTCATACATTTTTGTGGTATAAGCATGATGCTGAGATTTAGATGCTGGAATATGCATGGCTGCAGATGGTGCTGCTGTCGTTGAAGTTCTTCGAGCGAAGCCGGCCCGGGCCAAGGAGTAGGCCCGGCGTAGCAATGCTGCTGCCGAAAATGCATCGACTGAATTAAAAGCCAAACAAGCTGCACGGCGCCAATATGAGGAGAAGATATCCACGATGACGCTCGAACTGGAGAATGCTACCGGACGCTGTGAATTTCTGGAGAAGGAGAGTAAAGCCTTAACGGCTGATCTGGACAAGGCCTTACAAGAGGTGAGAGAAGCGCGGTCGGAATCCAGAGCAGCCGATGAGGAGGTTCGACAGGCGAGGGAGATTGCGGCTGGAAAGCCCTTTCTGCTACAAACTAAGTTCGGTGACCCGAACTATGCCCAGCTTAACCAAGTCTTGAGTTCTCCGGACGAGTTCTTGGACTTGCCGAAGAGTTCTGCTGATGCGGTGCAGTATTACCAAGCGCGAGATGGATACGCAACGGAGAAGCTTTTTTGGTTGCTGAGGGAGTTCCGGACTAGGGGGTGTCCGGATAGCCGAACTATCATCATCGGCCGGACTCCAAGACTATGAAGATACAAGATTGAAGACTTCGTCCCGTGTCCGGATGGGACTTTCCTTGGCGTGGAAGGCAAGCTTGGCGATACGGATATGTAGATCTCCTACCATTGTAACCGACTCTGTGTAACCCTAGCCCTATCCGATGTCTATATAAACTAGAGGGTTTTAGTCCGTAGGACGAATAACAATCATACCATAGGCTAGCTTCTAGGGTTTAGCCTCGTTGATCTCGTGGTAGATCCACTCTTGTAACACACATCATCAATATTAATCTAGCAGGACGTAGGGTTTTAGCTCCATCAAGAGGGACCGAACCTGGGTAAAACATCGTGTCCCTTGTCTCCTGTTACCATCCGCCTAGGCGCACAGTTCGGGACCCCTACCTGAGATCCGCCGGTTTTGACACCGACATTGGTGCTTTCATTGAGAGTTCCTCTGTGTCATCACCGATGGGCTCGATGGCTCCTTTGATCATCAACAACGACGCGGTCCAGGGTGAGACTTTTCTCCCCGGACAGATCTTCGTGTTCGACGGCTTTGCACTGCGGGCCAATTCTCTTAGCCATCTGGAGCAGATCGAAAGCTACGCCCCTGGCCGTCAGGTCAGATTTGGAAGTCTAAACCATACGGCCGATATCCGCGGAGACTTGATCTTCGACGGATTGAGCCCCACCGGCGTGCCACACTGTCTCGATGGGCATGATCTAGCTCAGAAACGAGCGATGCCACAGAGGCCGCACGAATCCGCTCCGACCCTTATTCGGGCGGTTCCCGATCGAAACGAGTGGTTGGACACCGCCTCGGGGCTTCAATCTCTCGGCGATCGGGCGAACTCCATCCTGTCGCTGCGAAGACCTCGACTCCAGGTGCGGACTCCTCTCCGGACTCCGAACCCTCCGCGCCCTTGCCAATCGAATCCGATTGGGCGCCCATTATGGAGTTCACGGCCGCGAACATCTTTCAGCACTCGCCCTTTGGCGAGATCCTGAATTCACTAAAGTCTCTCTCTTTATCCGGAGAGCCCTGGCCGGACTGCGGTTAGGAAGGTTGGGATACGGACGACGAAGAAATTCAATGCCCACCCACCACCCACTTCATAGCCACTGCCGATAGCCTACGGCGTGCTCAATTTCGACTCGAAGACATCGGCGGTATGGGCGACGATGTAGGAGACAACAATAAGCCAACACCTATAGGATCTTGGACAACCTCACCCCATGATGTATACATGGTGGATACACCTAAAGCAAATGAAGATGAGGAGCAGCGGGGACGCTTCGAAGGATAAATCCTCGAAAAGCAGTCAAAACGGCAACGTAAACGCCGAACAAAGTCCCGCCTCAACAAAGACCCAGCCATAGAGCAGGTCGAACCGGTGGACAATGAACAAGCTATCGAGCAATTGTCCGAACAAGACAACTTGGATAAACAATCTGTCCCCGGCGAAGACAACAGTCCGGACGACCTCACGCTGGACAAACCATTGGAGCAAAATGACCTCCAGAAAAGGCTCGTCACCACTGCGCGTAGCCTGAAAAAGCAGAAGCGGAAGCTCAAAATAGCAGAAGATGCACTCAGGATTAGATGGAGCAAAGTATTCAGCACCGCAGATAAGTACGGCCACAGTCGCCGAACAAAGAGCTACCCAAAGAGAAAGCTACTGCCCGAATTCGACGAGGAGGCCTTAGAGCCCCCACAACTAAAAAGCAAGAAGGCCACCCGGTCGGATGGACGACCTCACAGCAAAAAGAGAGCGGCGAATGGCGCCGCACACAAGCCAATATGCGATCCGCATAAGGATTCACATCAAGAGGATGGCCCAGTTAGGTCCATCTATGGGCCAAGAAAGCATGCTCGTCAAAGCAATGCAATACGCCAAAATTCCAAAGATCACGGCACACCCAAATACAAGGGCGCCGCACACCCCCTATGTTTCACCGACGAGGTGCTGGATCATGAATTTCCAGCGGGATTCAAACCCGTAAACATAGAGGCATACGACGGAACAACAAACCCTGGAGTCTGGATCGAGGATTACATCCTCCACATACACATGGCTAGAGGAGACGATCTCCACGCCATAAAATACCTACCCCTTAAACTCAATGGGCCAGCTCGGCATTGGATTAAAAGCCTCCCTGAAAATACCATTGGAAGCTGGGGAGAGCTCGAGGATGCATTTCGGGCAAATTTTCAGGGGACTTATGTCCGCCCTCCGGATGCAGACGATCTAAGTCACATAACTCAACAGCCCGGAGAGTCAGCCCGGAAATTTTGGAATAGGTTCCTTACTAAAAAGAACCAAAAAGTCGACTGTCCAGACGCCGAAGCCTTAGCAGCTTTCAAACACAACGTCCGAGACGAATGGCTCGCCAGACACCTCGGCCAAGAAAAGCCAAGAACAATGGCCGCATTGACAAGCCTCATGACCCGCTTTTGCGCGGGAGAGGACAGCTGGCTGGCTAGATGCAGCACCAGCGACCCGAGTACATCCGAGATCAGGGATGGAAATGGGAAATCACGACGCAGAAAAGATCAGCGCCGGAATAAGGAAAATGGCCCAAATAGTACGGCGGTCAACGCCGGATTCAAAAGCTCTCGGCCGAACAACAAAACACTGCCCCTAAAGGATAACAGTGATTTAGCTATCCAACCTAAACAAGATTCGGATAGTATGTCAAATACATGGTACCTCAAGGAAGCACGCAAACCATACCCACGAGATTGTTGGGTCTTCAAATAGTCCGGCAGTGAGCGCCCGAACACAAGGGGCTCGACACACCAAGAAAAGATGACGATGAGCACCACAAGCGTAGAACCCGGAAAACAAAAACTTTCCCACGGGAGGTCAAAACAGTAAACTCACTTCACGTGATCAAAAGGAAAAAGCAGTGGCACCCACTAAAAAGCGCGCGCGCACACTGGTTGTCAAAACCAATCACCTTCGACCATCGGGACTATTCCGATAATATCCGGAGCAGGATGGACTACCTTGATATTGGATCCTATAATCAGCAGATTCCAATTTACACATGTCCTCATGGATGGCGGCGATGACATAAACCTGATATATCGGGACACTATCCGCAGGATGAGGGATAAACCAACCAAAATTCACCGTAGCAACACCTCCTTTAGAGGAGTCTTGCCCGACCCATCGCCCTCTGCACGGGCTCCATCTGCTAGAAGTTGTGTTTGGTTCATCCGACAACTTCCGTCGCGAACGGTTACTCTTCCATGTCGCCCCGTTTAAAAGTAGCCATCAAGCGCTATTGGGGCACGAAACTTTCGCCCGCTTTAACGCAATACCGCATTATGCATCTCTAACACTTAAAATGCCCGGTCCACGCGGCATCATCTCGTTAAAAGGAAGTATTAAGTGTTACTCGAGCATGGAAGAAGCGGAGACTGCATCGACAGCTCCACAGCTATCCGGCTCCACTAGGCAAAGAACCTGAAATTGGTCATTCAAACCCCGGACACGGCTAGACGAGTCCGCCGCCTACTAGCGGCATACCCCCATACGAGGGGCTGCATGCATGTATAACAAGAGACAATAAAGCTCAATTTTGTTCACTTCTTTGAACCGTACTCTGTTCATTTAATATTAAGTACATCTTTACGCGCTCCTTTTTCTTTCAAACTAAGTTCCTCTCTTTTCTGAGATGAACAACCTGCTACACCCGTCCGAGGATCGGCTGCAACGGAGAAACAGTGCAGACGTGCAGCGAGGACCCGTTGCAAGGATTCTTTTCAGATTAAGACCTACGTAAACCTTTTTCACTGCTCTTGTTGATATACATTCCCCAGTTCCTTAAATATAATTGAGGAGGAGGCTGGTGCTTTGGCATTAGCCGCACCAGAATTTTTTGCGTACACTGGACACAAAGGGCTTAGGGCCTTATTTTGCCCATTTTCATAAAGACCGAATACCTTAGGGAGTATTCGGCTCTCGAGTTAGGCCTTATATGCATCAGCTCCGAATCATGTCTTTGGTCAAATGTTGGGTTGCCCGGCTCTGTGTTTTGCTGCCTTACGTTCCGTTTTCACGGCTAACGGCACCGGAGAACTCTGCGATTGTGCGGTTGGCCGGGTGAGCACCTCGATGAAAGCCGAAAACTGACTGTCATGATATAGCAAGAGACTGGTCAACCACTCGATGACTCACGGAATGTTTAGAATTCCTCCGCATTAACGAAGGACGGTTTTCGTCAGGCACATCGCACTCGAATTGGAGAGTGCGGTGCCCCTGAGGGCTATATAGTAGCCCCACCCTCGAACTCCTATGGCTAAGTGAAAGTGATAAAGCATTATAGTCCGGTTGCCTGGTTTGCTCGCTATCACCTCCTTAACAGGACCAAGGCGTTGGATTAAGTGTGAAAAAGCGCTTTTTGCAAACACCCCGCACTATGTGCGTGGGGCTAAAGCCAAGGACTGCCATCTTTCAGGTTATATACACATATACATAAACACGCCCGCACAGGAGTAGTTTACTACTTGAGCGCACAAGTATAAAAAGCACTTATATTACATTGAAACATCATTTTCACAAATCATACATGTCATTCAAACATAATATCCTTGAGCACTGCGTCTCTATTAAGCGGCGCCAGGCGGACTTCTTCAAAGTAGCGCTCGGCGCGTACTCGACCTCTGTCCGAATCACGGGATGCAACGTCGGTGGCTTTCATCTCTGCCAGTATGTCTTGACACGGGCAAGAGCCATCCGCGCCCTCAATACATGCCGATCGCTTCATCGCGTCGTCACGCGACACCGCTCCAAGCTGCTGCACTAAACCAAAATAGCTCTTGGTGGGGTCCGTCCGGCCACAAGTGAGTCAAGACATGCTTCATGGCAAACCGGACAATCGATTCAGCTCGGCCCATTCGCCAACCGATCGGTCGCGGCGGAGGGCGCTCCGGACTATGGAATTGCGACCAATATAGCTCTTCCTTCTATGCCCCTTCGGCCCCGGAAGTGCTCAACGCGTCCTGGCGCTTTCGCCGCCAAATGCGAGATAAGCATCCTCTGAACTCCACAATTTATCAATTGAGCATACTTTGGATCTGTATATTTCCTCCATAGCAGAAACGGTTTCCAGCCGCAATTGCCTGGTCGACTCAGCTCCTCCTTGGCAGCTCTCAAAGCCGATTGGGCCTTCTTGGATTCGTGGCGGCCTTCTTTAGGTCCTCTTGTTCGCTTGATGTTCCTTTTCATGAACTGTGCAGCGATTGGTAGTATTCCTTAACTTTTGGCCATCTCGGCCATCTCCTCTTCTTGGCGGTGAGCAGCCCGTTCAGCTTCTAGCTCTTCGGCCGCCTTTAAAGCGGCCGCATTACTAATTCTGGCTTGGTCTTTTCGCTCGGGCGAGTTCTGCCCGCAGCTCTTCCACGGCAGCGGCACCATCTGCATTAAGCATATGATTAGTAAGACATGGGCGTCAAGCTCCCTTACCAGGTGTTCGCATAGAAGTCGCATACCTTGTGACTCGTCAAACCGTTTATTGACCAGCGCGATGTCGCATCCGCCTCATCATCTTGCCGCTTTAGTTGGCATATTCATCGATCCGGCTGGCCTCCGGACGCCCGCCACCTGTTTAGGGCGGCGATATGTTAAAACTGAGAATTTGATCCTCGGCACGTCGTCAATTTTTGACAACATACCGAGTCTCAGGGGCTACTATCTATACATGGCGCATTTTATATGCATAACTATCAGCAGGTACATTATTTTTTGCGTACCTCAAACCCCGTCAGTAAGCTTCTGACGGCTTCGTGCAATCCACTCTCCGCGGATGCAATTCTTTCAATCACCGTACCCATTAGAGCACGGTGATCTTCTGGGATAGCCGCTCGCCCGAGCAATTCCTTCAGCTCCTCCGACCGCACACCACTTGGCGCCGGTCCTTCCACCCCCGCCGGACTTGGGGGAACCCTCTGCGACAACACCTCCGGGTCGTCCGCTTCACATGAGGGTGCGACAGGTGGAGGCGTTTCGCTCTCCATCATCTCCGGAAGAAGATCCCCGAAGCGAGCTCTGCTGAGAAGGGCTGAGTCCGAACTACAAGGTACAATATCGGTTATCTTCATAAATAAATCTGAGGATGTTCCTTATTTACAAGACCCTTCGTTTTACTTACGGCTCATTGGAGGGCTGATTCCCTTGGGAAATAGTGCGGCTGGGTTACTTCCCAATGCGCGGACTCTCGACGAAGATTCCTTCCTTTCTTTGAGGCCACGACCTCCGGATCTTCCGAAGCGGTCCTCTTCTCTCCTCGGAAGGTGGGACTCTTAATCCCTCCTTCCTTGATAGCCTCCTTGCAGAGGCAGTTGCTCCCCACTCCTCCTTTACGCCTTCTTCAAAAGCGCGACCTTCAACATCTTGGTCAACATGGGATCCGGCGTGGTCTCTGGGAGGGAGCGGACACCTTATCAACTTTGCCTTGGCTATCCACTCCTGTTCAAGCGGCTCCTTTAAAGGGCATATATACATAATAAATGAATGAACAGCTTGTCCGGTTCAGGACTACTTACTTGAGCATCACGGCGATTGCAGCTTAGTCCTGCATCCTCGGTCAAGTCCGGGCACTTCTCTTGTGATCCGAAGAACATTTTATACATCTCCACGGGCGTCGTGCCCATAAAATTTTGGAGGCTCGTGGTCCTCGGTTAATTCCCACAGCGGAGGCGGCGTTCTGCAGAGGCTGAAGGCGCGGATCACCATAACCTGCGTCACTTGCAACCAGATTGATCCCTCTTTCCTAGAGGTCTCGAATCGGCCCTGCAGCAGAGGCGTCCTTGGGCGACCCCAGTCGAGCCTTGTTGACCCATGACGCCAGCCACTTGTGGTGGACCTGGCGGAAGGCGAGGCGCGCCGCCCATTTGGTGCCCACAGGAGGCGGTGATATAAAACCACTCCGTTGCCACAAACCAAGCTCCTCTTGAAAAGAGCCCTCGGACCACGGAGCATCAGCACATTTGCTTATGACCTCCCCTCCGCACTCCGCTTGCTGCCCTTGATCATCTTTGGCTCCACCTTGAAGGTCTTGAGCCACAATCCAAAGTGGGGGTAATATGGAGGAAGGCCTCACATCGACAATGAATGGCGAGATATGGAGGATGGACTTGATTCAAGTCATGGAAATCAAGCCCATAATAAAACATGAGCCCCGCACAAAGGGATCCGTCGGAAGCCTAAACCCGAAGGAAGTGGGACCACGAATACCACGTTCTCGCCGGGCTCGGGAGTGGGAGTAGCCTGCCACAGGAGCAGGCAGCCTATCTGAAATCTCGCGGTCGATACTGGCGTCTAGCAGCTTTAGCACATCTTCTTCGTGACGGAGGAAGACATCCATCGGCCGTCTGATCGGAGCGGACATCGTCAAAAGTCAGGCGCCTTAATCTGAAGCTTTGGGTGTTGGAACTTCGAAGTGCGAGCGAACTCGATGGAGGCGTAAAAAGAAGGCCTTGGTCTCACTATAAAGAGGTTGAATACCAAGAGCCCACCCGTGGTCAATTAGGACTCGCCTTTGATAGAGAGGCAGGCCAGCGGACGCGGTTGGGTTACCACGTCGTATTGATGAGAATCCCGGAATAAGGGGCACGATCTGCGCTTTGATAAGGCGTGCCACGGAAACCGCCTCGCTAAACCTGCGAGGTAGAACAATAAAAAGCGATTCATATGAAGGCTGGCCGTGGTGTGATGTCACGCCCGCGGAATCGTCAGCAGATCTGTGCCAAAATTATTCTCTCTCACGGTGTTATGTGGAACTTGTTTTGCGAGCGGACATTATCTGGTGTTCACAATCTTCTATAAATTATTCGGAGGAAGAACCGCCTTGCAATCTGAAGACAATATCGCGCGCGGACTCGTCGTCATTGAAGCCTGGTTCGGGAGCTCTTGAGGAGTTCGGACTAGGGGTGTCCGGATAGCGAACTATCATCATCGGCCGGACTCCAACACTCTGAAGATACAAGATTGAAGACTTCGTCCCATATCCGGATGGGACTTTCCTTGGCGTGGAAGGCAAGCTTGGCAATACGGATATGTAGATCTCCTACCATTGTAACCGACTCTGTATAACCCTAGCCCTATCCGGTGTCTATATAAACCAGAGGGTTTTAGTCCGTAGGACGAACAACAATCATACCATAGGCTAGCTTCTAGGGTTTAGCCTCATTGATCTCGTGGTAGAAACACTCTTGTAACACACATCATCAATATTAATCTAGCAGGACGTAGGGTTTTACCTCCATCAAGAGGGCCCGAACCTGGGTAAAACATCGTGTCCCTTGTCTCCTGTTACCATCCGCCTAGGCGCATGAGTTCGGGACCCCTACCGAGATCCGCGGTTTGACACCGGCGATCTGTTTTGGCACATCATAGCGCCCTCTGTTGCTCAATGAACAGAAGTCCCAATGGGCCGAACTTCATAGGATATCCGGCGCTGCCATGAAGGATTTCATAATCCGGTTGTGGCCAACCGAGCCTGTTCCGAATAGCTATTTTGGTTTGGTGCAGAGGCTTGTTGATTCTATGACGCGTATCGATGCTGTGAAGCGGTCAACATGCATTGAGGGTGCACGTATGGCTTTTGCCAGAGTCAAAACATTCTGGGGGAAGATGAAGGCCATCGATGTTGCGACGAAGAGTCCACCCAAAGGCAAGGACCGCCCGGAACCGGAGCATTATTTTGGAGATGTCCTAGAGGCCGCCCGCTTGATAGAGGGTCAGTGCTCGAAAGACATAATGTTCGAGTGATGTGTATGAAAATTGTAAAAGACAATTTTATAGTTAATCTATTTTTATGTTTTGCTCGAAAGCTTGAATTCCTCCGGTGCGGCCGTTTTAATATAATCTGGAAGTTTTCGATCGTAAACTTCACCTCCTCGTAGGAAATGCACGGGGTGTTAGAAAAAGCATTTAATCACTCTTTATCCAACGTCTTGGTCCACGAAGGAGGTGATAATGCGGTGAACTAGGCAATCGGACTATAAGGCGTTAACACTTTCACTTAGCCATAGGAGTTTTATGGTGGGGCTACGACATAGCCCCTGGTGTGTATGCGGCGTATGGTGCCTTACATATTTGATCTGAAAAAGATCCCTCGTGTGACACGAAGAATCGCTAAAGATTCCAATAAGTCGTCAAGTGGTTGACCAGCTCTCACTGCATCATGACAGTCAGTTTTTGGCTTTCTCTACTGAGGTACTTGACCAGATGAACCGGAAGCACAATCGCAGTAGTTTTCCCTTTACTACCCTAGCCGATAGAGTGGAACGTAGGGTAGCAAGCATAGGAGCCGGGCAACCCAACTATTGACCCAAGACAATGATTCAGAGCTGATGCATATAAGGCCAAACTTGCGACGCCGAAGTGCGCTATAGAGCTGTTCGGGCTTTTCCTGGCAACTCATTTGTTCCCATACCGAGCCCCTGGCAAGTTATGCCAAGGTATATATGTGAAACAACCATGGGAGCCGTATTCGGTGGTGATACAACACAGATGATTAGTTCGGATATTGTTTACTGGGAACTGAGCGATATGCCAATGATTACTTATGATATATATAAAAGCCATCCTCCCAGCTATTTGACATTCCCGGGGTCGAAGGCGGAGGAACAGGCATAGTACAGGCTAAAAAATAGAGTGCGGTCTACAAAAAGTTATTTTTGACCTTCTGTCGCACGTCTGCGCTGCCGGTCCTCGGTGGGGAGAATCCTTGATGGAGATAGCCCCTTAGGTGAGTGTACGAATCCGGAATCCGATAGAGCTAGTTTCAGATGTTTATCCTGTTCGTCACCTATTTTGAAAGGATAGTGAAGGAAGAAATAAAAAGAAAATAAATAAAAAATATTACTGGAATGCTTGCAGGCTTGTCCGTATTGTGCTTCCGCCAATGCCCATGGTATCTTGAGTGCGTAATGATGTATGCACGGTACAAATTTTGCAGGTGTGCGGAGTGGGCGGCGGAAGATGGGTTGCTATTTCCGCTCCAGGAGTGGTCGATCCACGGGTGAGAATTTCTTCTGACCCCCAGTATTTTATTGATGAACGCCTCTGTCGTCCCTGTCGCCTGACGACCTCCTCCCCTTATGTTCGGCATTGAGCTTGCCGGCCTTTTTAAAGACCCTTCAGTTTCTGTTGGTATGATTAGCTGGTTTATCGAGGTGGCCATGAATCTGGCAGGGTCGGTCCAATATCCTGTCTAGGTTGGATGGTTCGTCTCGATTTTCCATGTATGGCTTCTTCCATTGACCGGGCTTGGGCTTGCTGAATCCAGCGTTGACCGCTGTGTCGCATGATCTTTCATTATCATTGTGAATGTTGTGTTTGGTTCATTGTGGCTTGCCATTGCCATCTCGGATGTCGGAAGAATTCGGGTCGCTGGTAATGTTGCTTCTACGAGCGAGCCATCTGTCTTCTCCCGCACAAAAGCGTGTCATTAGAGCAGTAAGGGCTGTCATGGATTTTGGTCCTTCTTGTCTGAGGTGGCATGCTAGCCATTTGTCCCGGACGTTGTGTTTGAAGGCCGCGAGGGCTTCCGTGTTCGGACAGTCGACGGTTTGGTTCTTTTTAACTAAGAACCGAGTCCAGAGCTTCCTGGCTGACTCTCCGGGCTGCTGGACAATGTGGCTTAGGTCATCGTCATCTGGCGGCCGGACATATGTT
Organism: Aegilops longissima; assembly: GCA_021605205.1. Taxonomy (NCBI): domain Eukaryota; kingdom Viridiplantae; phylum Streptophyta; class Magnoliopsida; order Poales; family Poaceae; genus Aegilops; species Aegilops longissima. Next base: position 556,727,891 of record CM038678.1, read on the forward strand.
CCTTGGAAGTTCTTGAGGAAGACTTCTTCCAAGACTTCCCAGCTGCCTATGGAATTTTCAGGCAGGCTGTTTAGCCAGTGTCGAGCTGGCCCTTTTAGCTTTAGTGGGAGGTATTTAATGGCGTGAAGGTCGTCTCCATGCGCCATGTGGATGTGTAGGATAAAATCTTCTATCCATACCGCGGGATCGGTTGTTCCATCGTATGATTCAATATTGACGGGATTGAATCCTTCGGGGAATTCATGATCCATAAGTTTATCAGTGAAGCAAAGAGGGTGTGTGGTGCCTCTATGTTGGGCCACACTGCGACAAAACTCCGAAGGAGCCCACTTGCAGTTTTCGGCTCGGGCGTGGCGAGGTTTGTCATGTCCGAATAGGTAGCCCCTGTCGTGTGCCGAGGCATGCCCTCGCAATCCGTAGATTGATCTTGCGTGTCCTACTTTACTATCCGAGTCCCATCGGAGGTCGTCTATACGGCCATGAGCTACGTTATTCCAGCCTTTATAGCGAGGTGGGGCGGTCTGGTGTTTGGCTTGAGTTGCCTCTTTATCCGGACATAGTTGTCGACGACCTGCCACATTATGTGATGATGGTATGGGCTCCAACGTCTCGCCATCGAACTGAGGTAACAATCTATACTTCGGGTAGCTCTTGGCTGGGCCATTAAGGCTGTATTGTTCAGCGGCCAGGACTTCGGTCCATCTATCGTTGAGTAGGTCTTGGTCAGCTTGAAGCTGCTGCTGCTTCTTTTTTAGGCTCCTTGCGGTGGCTATTAGCCTGCGCTTGAAGCGTTCCTGCTCGAGGGGTTCTTCGGGTACGATGAAGTCATCGTCGCCGAGGCTTACCTCATCTTCGGAGAGCGGAAGGTAGTTGTCGTCCTCCGAATTGTTGCTGGGTAGGGCCTTTTCATCGGGGCTGGCTTGCCCATTTTCTTGTTCCTCCTGATCGGATCTTGTTCCAACAAGGTCTTCATTGTTTTTGGCGCCGTCCGGAGTACTATTTTCTCTGGTTCCAGCATTGCTGCGATGTGACTTAGAGCGGCGTTCTGGGCGCCGGTACTTAGACTGTGTCTCAGGAGGTTTATTCTCGATTGGATCTTCTTTGTCATCATCGCTAGCTTTTTTATGTGTATCAACCATGTACACGTCATACGAAGAGGTGGCTGTCCCATGTCTCGTGAATGGCGAGTCTTGGCTTGCTCCTTGTCGGCATCGTCATTTATGCCGTTGATGTCTTTAGAGTCATAATCAATCATGTCGGTTGAGTCCTCGACAGTGGCTACGAAGTGGGTGGCAGGTGGGAAGAGAAGTTCTCCATTGTTAGCTTCTAGCTCGAACCGGACATAGTTCGGTTGTGAGTCCTCCGCCAGGGACAAACTTTTTAATGAATTTAGAACCTCACCTATGGGCGAGTATTGGAAGATATCTGCAGCGCTAAACTTGAATATCGATAACCGATCCAGCTCTGCGCCTGCGGATGTGCGTAGTTCGGAACTTATAGCCGGAAGCGAGTCCGGAGTTCCGTTGGTGCAAACATTGCAAATGCTAGGTCCGTGTGTGGCTCCGACGCCACGGATTCTGTGGTTTCGGATGGTGCGATCTGCTCTGGGTCTAAGTCCATAGCAGTTATAGGAACCATCTCCTTCATATGGTCCGATGAAAGATTTAAGTCATGTCCATCGCAGCGAGGGGGAGCGATCGCTGCGGTCTCGAATCCGTTGAAGATCAAGTCTCCACGGATATCCACGACGTAGTTCGAGCTTCCGAATCTGACCTGGTGGCCGGGGGCGTAGCTATCAACCTGCTCCAGATGGCCAAGTGAGTTGGCCCGCAGTACGAAGCCGCCGAATATGAAGATCTGTCCAGTGAGGAAGGTTTCTCCTTGGACAGCGTCACTATTGACGATTGAAGGGGCCATCAAACCTTTTGTCGACGGCACAGTGGAACTCTCAATGAAAGCACCAATGTCGGTGTCAAAACCGGCGGATCTCGGGTAGGGGGTCCCGAACTGTGCGTCTAAGGTCGATGGTAGCAGGAGACGGGAGACATGAAGTTTACCCAGGTTCGGGCCCTCCCTATCGAGGTAATCCCCTACTTCCTGCTTGATTGATCTTGATGAGTATGAGTATTAGAAGAGTTGATCTATCACGAGATCGTAATGGATAAACCCTAGATGTCTAGCCTCTATGACTATGGTAATGAATATATCCTTTCCGGACTAACCCCTCTGGTTTATATAGACACCGGGGGGAATCTAGGGTTACATAGAGTCGGTTACATAAGAAGGAATCTTCATAGTCCGTCGCCAAGCTTGCCTTCCACGCCAAGTAGAGTCCAATCCGAACATGGGTACTGTCTTCGGCCTTCATGTCTTCACAGCCCATCAGTCTGGCCCATGGATAACAGGCCGGACGCCCGAGGACCCCTTAGTCCAGGACTCCCTCACCTGCCAAGAGTCCACCGTCGTTTCCATGTAGCTGCCAGCCCAACCAGCTGGGCAGGCACGTGCGTGGCGACATGCTGCTTCTAGGCCAACTCAGCGAACACCTGCGTGGCGGCATGCAGATCTTCGTGAAGACCCCGCCAATACGCCATCTCAGCAGCCAGCCAGCCTACGTGGTGCTGCATGCCTAGTTGGCCTGGACACGTGTCAGAGCAAGACGGAGCGGCGACGGACGGGACGGGCCTCATCGCCGTCCCCAATAAAGCAACGGGACACGTAAGGAGCGCATTTAATGCGCCTTGTCCCGTAATGACGGGCGATAAGCTTGTGTAATGTACACCTTTCCACCTCCTGTGTGCCACTTTGGCAACCCCTTTTGTCTATACAAGGAGGCCCGAGGCGTCCAGGAGGGGGATTCAGATCTTTTGGACTAGACACGCACCGTAGCTAGTTCAAGAACTCAAGAACACTCAAATACATACACCAAAGCAGGACTAGGGTTTTACGCATCCTCGCGGCCCGAACCTAGGTAAACTATCTTTGTGCTGGCTCCTAGACCTGCTCTTTGCACAACCCCGCGCCCGCCAACCGTTGAAGGGATCCGAGTGATCCCATAGGTGTCTTTCCACCGACATCTTTGGCGCTCCAGGTAGGGGGCACAGTTGTGAAAATCTGGTCTAGCAGTTCTTGGTCGCCATAGCTCCAAGGAAGAGGATGCCCGAGCAAGCGGCGTCATCAGCGGACATGTTGAACGCTCATACGACGGCAGAAAACCTTAGTCACGCGAAATCTTGGTTATTTTCACCTGTATAAGGTTGTCCTCCCCGAGAGATCTTATTCTTTGTATGGGAAACCTGCACGCAATGGGAACCTTCCGTTATGGGCGACACCCTTGTTTATGTCTCGAGCCCGCTCGACAGTTCATGCGGCCGCACTAGTGGTGGCAAGGTGGCCTACCCGTTGCCAGCAGCGCTCTTGTCCTGCTTCGAGTCTCCTCGACTGTTCAAGCGTCTGCTCTGGCGGCGGCAAGGTGGCCTGCCCGGCAGCAAGCGCCCTTCCGACAAGGTGCTAAGGATCCGTCCTTAAAGCACCACGGCATGGGTTTACGCGCCGGCAGCCTTATCTCAACAAGCGTAGGGTACGAACATACAAGGGGAGATCTAATGGGAAAATAGCATGCATAATATTAAAAGTGCCGCAGAGTAATATTACATCAGTTGTTGCTGCGGTTCTAACTAAAGATAAAAATTATGTTGGTCATGAACCCGCAGCGGTGATAAGAAACGGGGTGCCTAATCCCGGCGCTGGCCCTCTACCCTCTAGACTCCATCGATGCGGCTGATGACGGGCTCAATACGCTCCTCGAGTGCTATGAGGTCTGCATCCTTCGGCAAACTCTCCAGGGCAGCGTCGAAGTCGAGGTTGGGGTTCCAGTACGCTACCTTGGTGAGGACCTTGGTCATGACACCCCGGCAGAGCCTCCGGGCCACATTGGCCAGAGAGGCCGCCCGGTTGGAGCGGAGCTGCACCAGTGCTCCAATGACCCTCTTGAAGAACAAGGTCAGGTTGCAGTTGGGCCTCAAGTTCGGCTCCGAGGCGTACCTCACATTCGACATCCCCATGGAAGCCAGCTGCGTGGTGGTCGGCAGTGAGGCGGCTGAGCCAGAGGTTCTCGCCCTTCAAGTAATCCTCGTGGCTGCCGGCGTCGTTCTTCCGTAGCTGCCTCTCGTCCTCTAGGGCTTTGGTCAGGGCCTCCTCCCGGGTTTTGGCCTCCGAAAGCATCCCTTCAGGACTCTCAAGCTTCAGCTTCAGGTCTTTGACGAAGTCGTTGGCCTTGGAGAGCTGCTCTGCCTTACCGAGGACTGCGCCCCCACCAGAGCACCGTTGAGCGTGTCCTTCTCCTGTGCCAACTTCAGGGCCTGATCCTTCAGCCCGTCCCGCTCCACCTCCAGCTCCTTCACCTTGCCCGCATGGACCGAGGCTTGGGCATCGAGCGCCTCTCTGTGCCTTTTCTCTAGGTCCTGGGTCCGCTGCACGACAAGCGTCTCCACCTCCTCGTCCTTTCCGTGGAGTGTTGCGGTGAGCTTCTCCTCACGAGCGGCAAGGTCCTCCTCCTGGGAGTTCAGCACGGCCTGGTGCTGGTGCCGAGTAGCCTCGTCCTGGGCGGCCTGCTGCTTCGCCGTTTCCTGGGCCTTCTCGATGTTGGCCTGCTTCATGATAAGCTCCAGCTTGCGCTCGGCCAACATGTCCTGGGCGGCCTTCAAGTCCTTGTGGGCCTGGCGGAACCAAGCCTGCGCCTTGGCGACGCACTCCTCGAGGTCCGCATCCGCCATGTCCACCACCGCCATCCTGGACTTGGCCTTGTCCAAACGGGCATGGTGAAGCATCTGGAGCTTCTGGAAGTTGGCACTCATGGCCTGGAGGAGCCGCTCTTCCTGGGAACCACCGCCACCGATGCTCAGTTCATCGACAACCTCGAGCCCGGTGACGGCGAGCACCTCATCATCAAACACCTCCCCCTCGATGGGCGCCCTGGTGCTCACCGGCCCTGGGAGGTGGACGAACAGGTCGTCGCTCACCTTCAGGTACCGGCCCATGCCGGAGGCAGTGGAGGAGGAAGGTTGGTCGTCAACCGCCCCCTCATCGGCAGCGGCCTTGCCGGCCTCCCCAGCATGCCCCTTGCCCGTCTCCTCGGCAGCGGCCTTGCCGGTCTCCCCGGCCGGTTCCTTGGCGGCATCCTCAGCAGCATCCTTAGCGGCCTCCTCGGCGGCGATCTTGTTGGCCTGGGCCTCAGCATCCCTGGCGGCCTCCCCGATGACGGTATCGATGTTCTCCTCGTCCGCCGAGGGAGCACCTAGATGCTAAGAAGGGGGATGAGGCAGAGCCGAATCAAAGTTCAAAAAGAAAAAAAGAACAAACATGCACAGAAGGCAAATAACTCACCCGTGCCGGGCTCGGAAGAAGTGGCCCCTCCCCACCAAGATTTGGTGCCGGGACGGAGCCGCCGGCGCCCGGGTTCACCTCCTCCTCCTCCGTGTGCACGGGCTCGGTGCTTGGCGCCCTTGCCGGGGACGCCCCTCGGGGAGGTGTGGTCGATGGGGCGGCGTGTTGGGGGTGGCCCTCAGTGGCTCCTCCTGCTGCCGTCCTCCTCCTACAACCACGACAAGGTCAGCGCTAAGAGATCATACCCCAACGCACGTCGATAGGGAGTGAGTGATGAATGCACGCTGGAGGCTATGCCGGGGGCTGCAATCCTGACTGATCTCCCCCACCAGCGGTGTATTCGAGGTGCCCGCCGGGGGCTGGCCGCGCGACGAGGACCTGGCTCTCTTCGCCACCCTCTGGGCCAGCGTCTCCACGTCTCTGCAAAGATGAAAACAATTCAAGAAAGCGGTGCGGTCTGAGGGGACGGATATGACAAAAGACAGGATACTTACTCATCCTCCGCCTCCTCTTCTGCTGCCTTCCTCTTCCTCCTCAGGCTGAGAGACCCAAGGTCGAAGATGACCTCTGTGTCGACATCCGCAGGAGGGGGAGAAGCGGGCGGGGTCCGACGGCGCTTGGACGAAGAAGAGGCGGTCGCTTTCCTCTTCGCCACCACGGCCTTCACCACTTTCTATACTGCCGCGGGCCTCATCAGGCGCACGGACTCCCCTGGGTCTCCTACCGCTGCTCGGTCCTACCGGGCCGGACTGGCTCGCTAGAGGTGGCCCGCCGCAGGGCGCGCCTTCTCTCCAAGGCCGGAGGATCGTCAGCCTCAGCCTCCTCCTCGGTCGACTCATCGACCACGTCTTCAATGAGAGGGGCCCCGGTGTCGTCGCTGCTAGCTTCCCTAGCGGACTCCACCCACCCGGCAAGCTCCTTCTCCTCCGTGGCAGCTTTAGCCTCGTCCCCCACATGGCCGGCGCTGCTAGCCTCCTTGGCGAGCTCCCCCTCCGCTGCCCTAGCGGCGACGTAGTCCAGCTCCACTTGGCTGGTGTCCTGGATAAGTAATGGCTCGACATGGATGTACTTCTCCAACAGCTTGTTGAAGAACTCCTGCACCTGGTCCACCCCGCGCTCGGCCCAGTTTTGGTCAAGCCCGTGCGTGTTGAAGTCCGGCATCATGGCGATGATGTCGTTACAGCGAGAGTTGTTGCTTAGTGGGACCACTCCCGCTGGCAGCCCAAACAAGGGACCCTTGACGACCTTGCCGGCCTTCGGGCCTTGCCGGACCTCTCGGCCCTTCCGTCGTGGTACACGTCAAGCTAGAAAAGCCTCTGGCCGAAGCCTCATGATGTCGGCCGCGTTCGTGAAAAGCCAGGCCAGCCTCCCCTTGTTGTGCAGTGGAGCGATTCGGTGGCGGATGAAATCCGCCCCGATCATCTCAAGGGTGAGCCCGGTCTCGGTGAGGCGATGAATCCTGGTGGTGTCGACATTTCTCCAATCGTCTCTGCGAACCGGCGGCGGCTGGCGAACCTGGAAAAATTCCTGTGGGTCCTCCTCTTCAATGCAGCACCACCGGCCTCGCCACTTCTCCCACCTCTCCTTCTGGGCGCCCTCCGGATATGTTCCCATCCCCTGGCTCCTTGGGATCCAGGCAACACAACCGGAAAAGGCGCCCCCCTTTTGGATTCGAGGAAAGAAGTAGTGGCGGAAGAGCGCCGTGTTGGGATGCACCCCGGCGAAGCCCTCGCAGAGGTGGGCAAAAAGAGCCATGCATGCCATGACATTTGGAGTAAAATCCAGAAGGTGGAAGCCATAGGTGTGCATGACATCATTGAAGAAATCGGAGAAAGGTGGGGAAAGCCTGCAGGAAAAGTAGTCGACGAAGAATGGGTACCGATTCGGGCCGGCCTGGGCGCAGCCGGCGGGAATGATGCACGTGGAAGGGTGCCCCTTCGTCTTACTCCCCCACAGGGGCCTGAAGTAGTCGCGGAGGTGGATCGCGTCGACCGTCGACGGAAAGTAGGCGAGCTGCGTCCGCTGCGCCGCCACCTCAATCTCCGGCGCCTCTTTCTCCCCGGCATCCTTGGCCACTCCCTTGCCCCTGCTAGTTTTTGGCGCCATGTCAGCTGGAGGGGGGACAAAGAATCAAGAGCAACGGGGACAACAAGGGCACGGCGGCAGCGGTGAGCGAAAGCGAGAGCTTGAGGAGGCAGAGGAAAGGGGCGGCGGTTTCGAGATCGGGGAAGACACGGAGGGTAAATGGGCGTCATGCCTGCGGTTTCTCCTTTTTATGGGGAAGGCGCGGGCCGCCCGTTACCATTTACCATGATGTGATGTATGAGGGCAGCGACCGCCCCACACATGTCCCCACGTCACACACGACCCTCCACGATGCGCATTCAACGCGGGTCATGGGGAAGCGCAAGCGAGCGAAGGAATTACTCCGGCAAAATTCGGCCCCGCCTGCCCGCGCACCGTTTTGGGCCTGGCCCAACAACGCGTTGCGCTTATGTGTGGCCCAGGCCCGGGGGCTCCTGTTGGTGTACAAAAGTAGGGGCCCTTTTTGTACCCCTCTACTTGTGCATGGGCAGTCAGAGCCACGCCTACGGCCGCACTTAGCAGGGCAAAGGGAGGAGACAGAAGCACAAGACGGGCAAAACAACGCCAATACCAGAGACACAAAGAGCAAGTGGGCGAGGCGGACTCCCCCGACAAGGGTCCGCCGCCCCGGCAAGAGCCTTGCCGGGGCCACCTGCCCAACACCAGCAGAGCGAGCCACCCTTTAGCCCAAGGGTTCCAACGCCGCCAACAACCACATTGGAGCTAAGGCTCAGGAGGCACCTCTGTGGTGGCATGCAGATCTTTGTCAAGATCATAAACACACAAGATCAGATGAGGACCAGAAGATGACGATCCTCGGTGGGATCCTAGCCGAGGAAATCCATGAGACCCCTGGCAAGATCCTTGTCGGGGACGACCGCGATGCCACAACAAGACCCTTGCCGGGGCCCCGGAAAGGCCCTTGCCGAAGACACCTACAGGGCCGCAACTAGGCCCGCGCCTGCCAAGACTCCACTGCCCTTTCCATGCAGCTGCCAGCCCAACAAGCTGGGCAGGCACCTGCGTAGAGACATGCGGCTTCCAAGCCAACTCAGCGAACACCTGCGTGGAGGCATGCAGATCTTTGTGAAGACCCCGCCAACACGCCATCTCAGCAGCCTGCCAGCCTACATGGAGCTGCATGCCTCGTTGGCCTGGACGCGTGTCGGAGCAAGACAGAGTGGCGACGGACAGGATGGGCCTCGTTGCCGTCCCCAATAAAGCAACGGGACACCTAAGGAGCGCATTTAATGTGCCTTGTCCCGTAATGACAGGTGATAAGCTTGTGTACTGTACACCTTTCCACCTCCTATGTGCCACTGTGTAGGACCTTGAAGTATGTCTAGAGGGGGGGGGTGATTAGACTACTTGATCAATTAAAAGCTATGCCTTTTCCCAATTTTAGACTTTGGCAGATTTTAGCTATCTTTGAACAATTCAAGCAATCATCACGCAATTCAAGCAAGCATGCAAAGAGTATATAGGCAGCGGAAAATAAAGGATGCAACTTGCAAGAATGTAACGGGAAGGGTTTGGAGGAATCAAACGCAATTGGAGACACGGATGTTTTTGTCGTGGTTCCGATAGGTGGTGCTATCGTACATCCACGTTGATGGAGACTTCAACCCACGCAGGGTAGCCGTTGCGCGAGTCCACAGAGGGCTCCACCCACGAAGGGTCCACGAAGAAGCAACCTTGTCTATCCCACCATGGCCGTCGCCCACGAAGGACTTGCCTCACTAGCGGTAGATCTTCTTCAACCCACGCAGGGTAGCCGTTGCGCGAGTCCACGGAGGGCTCCACCCACGAAGGGTCCACGAAGAAGCAACCTTTTCTATCCCACCATGGCCGTCGCCCACGAAGGACTTGCCTCACTAGCGGTAGATCTTCACGAAGTAGGCGATCTCCTTGCCCTTACAAACTCCTTGGTTCAAC